>CM020982.1:8100098-9350098 GCA_010134655.1 Fragaria nilgerrensis
CACCTAGCTCTCCCCCTATCTTGGCTAGACGGCGGCGGAGAAAATCCAGCAGGGAGAGAGAGAGACTCGGGGAAGGAAGAAGAAGAAGAGAGAGAGAGAGAGAGAAAAGAGAGTTTGGGCATTCTCTCTCAATTTTCCCAACCCAACTCCAAAAATACCCAACACCAACAACAATTCACCTTTTCAATATCTAAAATTTATCTTTTACCGCATTCAATAATTTCTCCAACGTAGAAATTTTCCCGAATTAATCAACTTACAATAATATCTCAAGGGACCTTTGAAACTATAAATCCATTACAAAGATGGTAAAACTCTTATTAACACCATGCAAGATGTTTAAAGTAAACTTTTAAGAATTATTAACGATTCAGCACTAACTTTTCCACCTTAACTTACTACAACTCCATATAGATAAATGTTTATTCAAGGTTTTCATTTCAAATATAGTACATAATATAGAAAACAAACATCTCTTAAAGTCTAGTTTAAAACTTTCTTGTTTTTCTTCAAATTTCCGTCAATTTTTTCATTTTTTTACTGCAATCGATATTTTCCCGAAATTTCCGTCGAAATTTCTGTGACGTAATCAATCCGAAATTTTCTTCCTTGGTTTCAAGTAATGAACGATATACGACGTCCATCTAGAACTAAAATATCGACGATTACGAAAATATTGATGGTTCGAAAAAAAGAAATCTTGATATATATATCGATAAAATATCGAATATCGATAGAAATTTTATCAAATTTTTTATATAAAAACTGTATATTTAGTCAAAAATAGACTAAATATAAAATATTTAAAAAATATCAAAATTAATATCAGTTAGTCCTTGACGTCCACGTCCCTTTTGCCCTAGTACGTGCCAGCTTCTCCTTCATATAAAGCAAGCTTTCATCCCAACTCAGCTCATCCATTAACCGAGTGGTACTGCATACAAAGTATCTTCGAAAAAATTATTCAGAGAGAGAACAAAAGCAGCTAGAGAGACTGATCATAAGTCATGGCATCAGAGCAAGAAAGAAGAGATCCCCAGAAAAGGGCGGAACTGGAAGAGAAAGCAAAGCTGGGAGAGACTGTGGTTCCTGGTGGAACTGGTGGTTTTAGCGTTGAAACTCAGGAGCATCTTGCTGAAGGTACACACACACATATGAATGTGGAATATACAATTATAGATACTTATACGTATCCGGCCACTTCCCCTTGTACATGTTAATTTTTGTTAGTTAGTTCCATTTGTTTGGCTAAACATGTTTGTGTGCTTGCCTGGTAATGAAGGACGACGCAAGGGAGGGGAGAGGGGAGGGCGCACTAGGAAGGAGGCTGAGGTGATAGGCCCAAGAGACGAGTCTGGAGAAGAGCGAGCTGATGACGAAGAAGGCGTTACAGACATGCACAAAACAAATAGTCGCTCACTGAAATGAGGCATTTCAAGCTTGAAAGACCTATGAACTTATATATTAGTAACTTTGTTTTCATCAGTGGCTGCCTTAAACTAGATCAGAGTGGTTGTACTAGGACCGTTGTATCGTTTATAGGGTTGTGTATATAGGCTAGCTATATAGTTAGCTGGCGTACTAGTGTTGTTGCTTGTGGTGGATTGAAGTTGCTATGAAGTTTGTTTTAAGAAGCGCACAACGTACACGTTCTACGTTTCTTTATGAACCGTAAAGCTACTAGATTTTCAATTTTCCATAATGTATTAACCAGGTATCTGCTGCTCTGATTTGCTCTTGTCAAGTAGCTTAATATGCTGCTCTTATTGCATTAGGAGTGGTGGCATGGGCAACGTTCATTCAGGAGTCAACCATTGGTACATATATATTGCATAGGGCCAAGAAATCAAGACTTGCGTTTCGACTACTAGGCTATTATTATTTAACTTTCATCTTCAAAGAAACATATTTGAGACAATGCAACGATATAGGCAAACTGGACATACTCTGATACTCATCAAATGATGTACCAAACTGTCCAAACATCTAAATTCAGAAATTTCAAAAGCTAGTAATTAATTTGATCGAACTACTAAAACCGACGAGCTATAGAAAATTAGGTATGCAGTTCTGTTTTTCAGTAAAATCTAAGATGACGAAATTTAGATTGGTAACATCTGGAGAATGATGGCCCGGCCGTCGAACAAAACTAGCAGGTTTTGAATGAAAACATCATATTATACCTTATACCGAACGAAATGCTATGTCAATTCTACTAAAAGACAGAATAGCTGATGTCACCCAATGCTTTTTTAAAAAACACAACCGAGAATCCTTCCAACCAGTTTTACCTTTAAGTATATTCTTCTCTATACTTTTATCATGCATTTATCTTCAGTAATTTAAAAATTGACAGAGCATAATAGGTTTATAAGTTTGAATTTGTTTATTTACCTTAAAACAAATATAAATCTATCATCTGTACTCGAAGGTAAACAATTAATCTTTCATCATTGAAGAATACATTGCTACAAGATTATAATATTTAGTAGAAGCTAAACAATCATATAAAGAATTGCAAGAAGAAAGAGAAAAATTTATAAAACTAAAAGAAAGAAGAGATAAGCTCCCTAGAAGTTCCAAAAATTACTGGGAGATTATTTTTCAGTTACACAGAAGGATATACGAATCAAGAAAAGAAATTGAAGTTCTTCAAGAAACTTTTGAACAAGACCAAAAACCTCTTGATATTTTGAGCATCGGTTAGATCCGTCATAGTTGGTATCAGAGCCTGCTTGGCTCAAAAGCAGGTGAGACAAATGCTTATGCCACAAACTTGGCTTCTCTCGACTAACAGGAGAGAATCCAAACTTAAAAATTATCAGTCTTTTTGTACTACAAAAGAAACTGATAAGTGGGAAGTGTGCTTTCATACAAGACATATTCAAGAAAATCAATACTTCATTGAATACGTTTGTAGAGTATTAAATACTCTATACGACGAACATATTCATCTCCAAAGGGAGATCGGAGTAGAAGAGCTTGATCCATCAAGACCAAGCTTAATAGAATTCTTAGATTATTTATCTAGGGATAAGATCTCTGAAAATGTTACAGAATAACTCGAGAGATTTAATCTTAGGATTAATCAACTTGAGGGAATAAATTCAAAAATTGCTAGGCTTGAAATCAAGCCAGATTATCTCAAAGAAAAGCAATATCTAATAGATATAGATATTGAAAAGAAGTTAGTTCGCACTGAAAATCTTGCAAACAATATTCATCAGCAAACAGTAGAACTAAGAGATACTCAAGAAAACTTGAAAAACACTACCAGAAGAAAGGCTTAAGCCGACGAAAATAAAAAAACCAGGCCGACGAATTTTTTTTTCGTCGGCCGACGAAATTTTCCTTCGTCGGCTAATTTAAAATCTTCGTTGGCTATGGTCAACTTTAGCCGACGAAATTTTAATTTCGTCGGCTAAATAATTTTTTTCGTCAGCTATAGTCTGTGAACTTTAGCCGACGAAATTTTCAAAAGTTTAGCCGACGAAATTTTTAAGAGTTTAGCCGACGAAATTTTTAAACTTTAGCCGACGAAATTTTGAAAAGTTTAACCGACGAAAAATATAATTTCGCCGGCTAAAGTGCCTTATATTTGCAGATCTAGACAACAACTCATCTGGAAAAAAAAAAAAAACTAACGTAGAACCTTCAAACGCAAAAAAGTCGTGAAATAAAATATGACCAGAATGGTGAAATACGTCTACGGTTGAAAAATCACGGTATTCCGGTAAAGTCTCGGTGCCGATAGTTGACTTACCCTTATTATTCACTATGCTGCAGATTTGGCGTTTGGTGTCTGATTGACTATTGTGATACCTTTCCGGAAGCGTAACGGCGCTACGAATCAAACTCATTGTTAATGCCATGATGTATAGGCTTTTTTGGCCATCTGAGTCCGTTTAGGGCTTCAAAATGCAGTTTTCTTATTTTCGATTAGAGTTGACCGTTTCGATCGAGCCCTTCACGTTGTCGGATCCAGTTGAATTTTTTACCATAGACATCTTTCGTCATAATGATCATATCTGATGGTCGAATTTTGGTTTGTGAATTTTAGTCATCGGAATCACAACGTGTCTACTATTTACCGTTATTCGGGTTTATGGGGAGCCCTATCGTCGGAAGGTAAATGTCTTAAAATTTTTATATGGGCAGTTGCGTCTCATCTACGTGAGAGTTTTTTGTGTGAAAGGTTTGACCAAACTACGTAATATAGAGGGAGATATGAGCGTTTTCGTATGATAAGTAACGATCGATTAGGGTTGACCGTTTCGATCGAGCCCTTAACGTTGTCGGATCCAGTTGAATTTTTTACCACAAACATCTTTCGTCATAATGATCATATCTGATGGTCGAATTTTGGTTTATGAATTTTAGTCATCAAAATCACAACGTGTCTACTAATGTTGTATAACTTGTTTAATAAGTTATATAACTCTGTAAACCAACTCTACATAGGAAGCAAAATTATCAAAAATCTCGTGAAATAAGATGTGTTTAGAATGGTGAAATACGGCTATGGTTCAAAAATCATGTAAATCGGGTAAAGTCTCGGTGCCGATAGTAGCGGTCAACCCTATTTACCGTTATTATTTCCTATGGGGAGCCCTATCGTCGGAAGGTAAATGTCTCAAATTTTTTATATAGGTGGTTGCGTCTCATCTACGTGAGAGTTTTTGGTGTGGAAGGTTTGACCAAACTACGTAATATAGGGGAGATATGAGCGTTTTCGTGAATTTATAGACATTAGCCGACGAGATATTAACAAAATCGTCGGCTAAGGTCAAAAATTTCAAAATTTTTTGGGCGGTAAGGGTTTAGCCGACGAAATATATGAAAACTCGTCGGCTAAAGTCGAAAAATTTTCAAAATTTTAAACCAAAATTTTTTGACGGTCAACCAAAATTTTCAAAAGAGTTTAGCCGACGAAAATAAAGCATTTCATCGGCTAAAGTTCTTTATATAGCCGAAGATGGATGGTAAGAAGTCTATTATCTGCCAGATTTTCTTCTCGGCCTAGCTCCGCCGTCAAGCCACCGGAGACCGCCACTGGAGACCGCCACACTTGTCCCAAAAGCTTCGCCGTCGTCTCTACTTCATTGTTGGATAGGTGGTGCATCGAGTGGCGCCGCCATGAGGGATAAATCGAACTCCAAAACTCCGCCGGTTCGGATTCGGTGTCGATCGAATTTCTCCTTCCTTAGGTCACCATTTGGTGAGTTCTATATAAGGATAAGTTGAGTTTGATTAGTACTACATTCCCCTAGAATTTGGTAGCTCGATTCGGTGTGTGTGAAGAGAATCGAAGATTTGAAGTTTTTAGGGTTTAAAATTGGGGATTTTTATATTTTCAGTCGATTCACCTGTTTAGGCTTAGAATTGAACTTCGACTTCTTCTAGAAAGTTGTTCGAAATGTTGAGAGGAAGATTCTGTCAAATTTTGGTCGTGATTAGAGGTGGCCGAAAGTTTCTGCAGTTTTTTTTTTCAAAACCCAGCAACTTTAGCCGACGATATTTAAACACTATATTCGTCGGCTATAGTATTTTTAAATTTTTTTTATAAGGTTTAGCCGACGAATTATGCCATAATTCGTCGGCTATAGTTATTTTTTAATTTTTTTTATAAGGTTTAGCCGACGAATTATGGCATGTTTCGTCGGCTATAGTTATTTTTCAATTTTTTTATAAGGTTTAGCCGACGAAATATACTAAATTTCGTCGGCTATAATTATTTTTTAATTATTTATTACACACTTTAGCCGACGAATATCTTAATTGTGTCGTCGGCTAAAGTCTGGGAAAAAAACCGACGACATGTTTTTCGTCGACTAACTGTGGGACTATAGCCGACGAAAAAGAAATTTCGTCGGCTAAAGTCACCACCGAGGACCCTTTCCCGACGACACTATAGCCGACGAAGGCTCGTTGGCTAAGATCTTAGCCAACGAATTAAGATAACAGGCCGACGAAAATTTTTCGTCGGCTAAAGTGCTTGTCCTGGTAGTGAAAGTTTTTAGAAACTCTAATCTCCAGAATATGATGAATCAAAAAGTAGACTTAAAAGTAAAACAAGACGATGTTAAAACTATTGGCTTTCATCGTCCTACTGAGAAACTTGCTGAAAATGTGGAATCAATAATTCATCAGCAGAATTATAATATCGCTTATCTCCAAGAGATAGGTATCGATCTCGAAATTCAATTTCGAGAATTATATAGCAAGATCTCTAGTCTATAAAAAATGGTAGAAAAGATAAAGGAAGGAGAGAGTTATGAAAAAATAGATGAAAAATCACTAGCTCAAAATGTAGCTAGTAAAATCATCATACATTCTCCACCCCTACCAACGGGAGAAAGTAGACTAAGGTTTAGTGAACCGAAGCTACTTGAATGAAAATCATCAAAAACATCAAAGTCTTCAACAAAGAGAGATATGAAGATGCTGAGTAGAATCTTCAGTAAAAGAAACACAGTTCCGATACAGTTAATAAATGCTCAAGAATTTGAGTATAATGAAATTGAATCTAGCGTGCGAGAAACAGCTGCTCCTAGATTTAAATTCAACGAGATCTATAAGAAAAGATCTTTCATAATGGATTCGCATAGATTCAAAATACTTGAATTAACTGTTCCAGCCACAGGTGGAGAAACATATATCAGATTGATAACTCCAAAAGAAGTAAGTGAAGTTTTCCAGAAAAAATATTCCTATATGCATATTGGAGCAGTCTAAGTAGGGATAAAACTCCTAGCCAGAGATGGTATTGACTGTTCTGTTTTATGTGTCTTACAAGACGATAGAATAACAAATTTTAAGAAAAGTCTGTTAGGAACAATAGAAGTTTCTTTGTGCAACCAAGTTGCATATTTCAATGTGTTTCCAAACTTCACAACACATCTCAGAGATGCTGCTCACTGTCTAAGACTGAGAATCAAGACAGATGAGATTTCTATGAAAAAAGGAATGATGGAACTTGCGATAGATTATCAAATATATTATAAGCTGATGAGCTCAAATGTAACTCCTAATACCAGGTTTCTAAACAACCCTGGGATTACTACATCTGTTCTCACCAATCCGAAAAATAATTTTCAACAAAAACATGTCACAAAATGGCATGAAGTAACATTTCCAAGAGAATAGAATTTAACCCCTCCTCTTAAACAGCTTGAAAGTACCAATGCTTCAATCTATGAAGATATGGGAGGAAAGATAAGCTTACAATTTCATAGGCATTCGTTTGCTAATTATGAAGAAGCTAGTTCTTCTGGAACTAAGTCAATCTTTCATGAAAAGGCCTTTGAGGAAGAAGATACTAAAAGACATATGAAAATGCTTAGAGCAGAAGAATTAAAAGGATTGTATGCACAAGCTGAGACTTGTGAATCTATAGAAGAATTGGAGGAAATCATGACTAAGATTTCTCAAATTCAACTTGGAAAAAATAAGAGGAAAATTCTTCCTTATCAAGCAGTAAAAGAAGAGCCGCCAAGCTCGTCTTCTATGGAAATAGATGGTGAGAGGCAAGCTCCTCCAGAAGGTGATCATACAATAGTTCAGAATATTACAAACAATCCAACTAAGATCATTAGAGAAAAGAATATCAAACTTCCAAAAGGACAAGCTCCTACAGGAAGGAATGGAGAACGAAGTTCTCAGAAGTATATCCCTACAGAACCTAAATGGGGACAGTCAGTGTTCAAAAGAGAGGTTTATCTTGAATTAGATCAGGTAGGAGATAAAAGAAAGACAATAGATAACTGGGTTGCTAATTTAAAGTTAACATAGGCTCTAGTGTTATCAAAGTATGCCTACGAGGATGCTCATGCATACTATGAGTCAACCTAAACTGGAATAGTCTAGAAATGATATCAGTTCTTTAAGAGAAGTTCTAAATGGGTTGATTGGGCAGTCAAGTTAGCATAGACTGATAGTCCTTTAGATTTTGCAGTATCTATCTATGCACAATTCTGCGGAGATGTCGCTAGGCATAGTGAGCAATCTAAAGAGCGTACTAAAGCAAATATTAAAAAATTGAGTATTTTTAACATGAGGTATTTTGAGAAATATACCAATGAGTTCCAAAACTACTACTGCACTATTACAGACATTGAGAATGACGATCTCGTCAGAACATATTATAGAAAGTTACCAGAACCCTGGAATGACGCAGTAGCACAGTCTTTAGAAGAAAACCTTTTTCAGTACTTTACTGTAGGAGGAATAGCAGAAAGAGTTAGGGATCTCCTAAGAAAGCAATGCACAGAGAACAGAAATCTAAAACCGCCAAGAAGCAACTCAGGGGAGTTGAGAATATGTGTCCAAAGATACTTGATACTCCAACATAGTGGGGATGTCATATTCCTAAAGAAAGAAAATACAGAAAGAAGTTCTCAGGCACCAAGCATGGTAAAAAATTTGCTTCTAGAAAGAAGTATAAGTTCAGGAAAATGCCTGAATATAAGAAAAAGCAATCTTCTCAAACTTCTCCTAGAAAACGATTCTTCAAAAAGAAGAAGAGAACAAATTCTTCCTCCAAAGAAGTAAAGAAGTGCAGATGTTGGCTTTGCAAAGCAGAAAAACATTATGCACAATGAGTGTCCTTGACACGACCCACCCCGAATTTCACTCTAAACCCGGAGTAAATCGTGCGGGGACCACCTCCAAAGAAAGATTTACCGCTAAATTCGGTACAACCTCCCTTGAAAATGGACAACCCTTCCAAACCAAAACCTGCAAACACGTCTAAAGGTTCCAAATCCAACCTTATAGACTCCTGGAGCCTTCGTGCTCCCCACAAATCACAACATCTCCCAAAAATAGAATTACTAATCTAATAAGGATCATATAACCAACATATTCAGAGCAACTCTATTTGAGAGGAAATGAACTATAAATAAATAGAAAAGAGCAGAAGCTATACTATTGACTATGCCTCTTCTCCATGTACGTCCGATCTCAACTATGCAATCCTACAGACTGGGCATTTTAAAACGAAGGGCCCAGGGGAAGACATTTAATAGCGTTAGAATGAGTGGACAAAAATAATTTAATAACAAAATATTTATGCATTCCCATTTTAATTTCATAGAAAACATAATGCATGCGGCAGCTCAAAAACGCTCAATTCATAATCTGACAATTTTACGACTAGCACTGGCTAGTCACCAACTCAAATAAAATGAAGCCTCTCAGGCTAAACTATATATAATCATATATTCGTATGTATCTACACTCGTCAGACTCCTTGTATGAATCCTAAAAACAATTCAGAAAAATAGAAATTCATACAAGGCTACAACGCTGGCGTCTAACGCTCACGTTGCGCCATAATGGTATTTTTCCTCATTATGACCGAAAAGGGACGGTGTATATATACGTGTGGACTCCCTATATGAAAACCTAAATAAACCGAAAAAGAAAAAAGTTTTCATATAGGGCTATGACGCTTGTGTCTAACACTCACGACACGCCATAATGGTATTTTACCTCATTATGACGGATCAAGCACGTATGGCTAGCTAGTATTTATATACATACTAAATTCATAATATCCAAAATATATATATATCCACCGAAATCTCATTTTCGGGATCTCTCTAAAGGAGGAAAAATTGTCAAATAGGCGAGAAATCAATAAATCTTATCAGAAGAAACAAATGATTAATAAAATCATTCATCGCATGCTTTTTATTTAAAACAAAGGTCCACTCACAAATTAGGCCTAAGCCTGATGACGCTCCGAGACTTCTTCTGCTCGGGCCTCCTCACGTCTTGTTCCAAATATATAATTAATTTACTAAAATCCAGTATTGATAAAATAGGCAAAATTAATCGAGAGCCATAAATACGCTCATCATTGCCTAAGTTCGATATTCTTAAATCGAAACGATCTAAACTTTTATATCATACTTGGCGGTCGTAAATACAACCTTCCCCAGAAATTGATTTAAATCCTACGGTCGGATTTTACATTATTTAACCGCCAAAATACCAAACTTCGGAAATTCACAAATCTATTCAAAACTCATCCGAAAATTCTATAATTCACTTCATTAAATTCCTTTAATTATTACACATTTAAAATTATACAAAACCCCAAAACGGCGGCGGCGGCGGCCGGAGGCCGATTCCGGCGACGTCCAAATTCTACCAAATTTTAACAGAATCTTCCTCTCATCATCCCAAACAACTTTCATAACTATCACTAAGTCCAATTTCAAGCCTAACTAGGTCAATCGAACGAAAACATCCTAAAAGCCCTAGAATTTCAACTTCGAATTTCTCCTTACCGAGCTCAAGAGGGATCGAGCCTTTTGGAGGGGTTGTTGCACGGGAGGAGAGCTACAAAACGAGCCAAAGATCACCGGCTTTGGTGGCCGGAGGAGGGAGCTCCGACGAAAGCAACCACGCGGCAGCAGCGGCATCACCGCGCCTTAACGCCGACGAGTGAGGACCGGTCACCACCCCAGGCTGACGAGCGGCGTCCCAGCTGCCAGACGCGACCCGTGCGGCGGGCAGGCGTGGCCGGACGACGGCGGACGGGCGGGGAGGAATCCGGCAGCGGAAAGAGGAAGAGAGAGAGCGCGCGGGAGAGAAAGAGAGAAAAGAGAGAGAGAAAGAGAGAAGAGAAAAGAAAAAAAAAAAAAAGGGTTTTGGGCCTTACACCAACCCGGCCCAACACTTCTTAAAAATACCCAAATCCAAAATTTAACACCCCTAAAAAATAATACCCTAATAAAAATTACCTTTTACTAGCTAAAATTTACTATTTTACCGTCGTTACATTTTTCTCCTACGAATAACTTTCCGGAATAATCGTCCCTCAAAACCCCTCTGGGACCAATTAAACTATATCTCAATGTCGGAGACGGTAAAATTCTTACTACAATCAAGCTAGTAAATCCGATAAAATTTACGGGTCGGGATGTGACAGTCCTAAAAGGACAAGAGGTCTTCTAAAGCCTTAATTGCTGATTATGATGAAGCAATAGAGTATGTTAATCTAAAAGGCTTTGAAATCGCATATTCTGATGAAGAGAATGAATCAATATATTCTCTTGAGTTCCCATCAGAAAGCGAGACAGAAAGTGCTTCAGAAAGCTCTGAAGAAGAAGAAGAAGAAGATATAGGATATTGTTCTATATTTTTTTTACAGATACAAAATTGGAAGGAAGAAGCCTCTGATATTATCAGTACATTCCATCCCAATCCGGGAAAATTTAATTGTGACTATTGCAAATGCAATGATAATAATACAATTCTCATGTACTATGAAAGTACAAGAGAAACTTATCATCAAGAATATAATGTAAACCAAGGATAATGACGCACATATTTTGGTAGAAGAGGAATATAATGTATTCCACAAAAAAAAAAAACATGAGAAAAATCTTGAAGAGGATATAAAAACGATGAACTTTGTAACTTCATTAAGTCAGAACAAGGAAATAAAAGAGTCTCTTGATTCTCTTGATTCCACTACTGTTGCGACAAGTATCAATCCAATAATTGGTATGACAAGTGTCAATCTGCCTGAATCTGTAACTACTGTAAGACGGGTCAACCCTTTTACAGAATTACTCGATGCTCCAAGAGAGCAAGAATGAGTAATGCCAGTCCAGACAAGCATATATAGTAATTATATTACTATAGGATTGAAGTTTCTCAATTACAAGAAGTATCATCTACATGCATTTGTAGATAATGGTTTAGGGTACTGTCTTGCTAAAAGATATGCAATCCCTGAAGAATATTGGAAAAAATCTCCAAGAACAGTTACTGGAATTGCAATAGAAGAAAATAAAATAGTCATGGATACTATGGCTCGAAATGTAAAAGTTTCCTTAGGAGGAGGAAATTTTATCATCAAGATCCTCTGGCAGTGAAGGCCAGATAGCTGATTTGTTGATTGGAAATGACTTCTTTCTTCAACAAACAGTAGTTCAAATGCTAGAAATGATTGGGTTTGAGAAAAATCAAAAATTCTATTGGGAATCTCGATTAATAGACTCGGTGAGCGTTACAAGTAAATGATTTACAGACCAATATCAGAAGTCGCCAGCGAAGAGTGGTGATTATAAACCAATTTTAAAGCCAGTTTTGTTGCTACAGGAGCAGCTTAAAGGTCATAGTGAGATATTGGTGAATGAAGCAACAAGTTCAGAAGACTCTGAATCAAAAAAAATTCTGAATATCAAATTTTTGACAATGAGAGTTCTGATGGGGAAGAAGAATACATCAGAGAGCATAACTTAAAGGTATATGCGAAGAAGATAGAACAAAACAAAATATCGACTCTCACAGAAATAGAAAACTTGCTAAAACCAGTAATCAGTGAAGATCCTCAACTGTATTGAGAAAGAGATCTAATATATTGCCAGCTAAGAATGCATGATGTAAATGTTATTTGTCATGTTAATGTCATCCCTCACTATAGGGAAGAAGATAGGAAATAAATGGAAAATCAGATCCAAGAGCTTCTGGAAAAGAAGTTAATCAGGCCTTCAAACAGTCTTCATCATGCCCCAGCATTCTTGGTAAAAAATCATGTTGAACAATTATGAGGAAAAGCCAGAATGGTAATTGATTACAGTGATGTAAATAAAAAGACCGTTAAATACGGTTATCAGATAGCTCAGGTGAGAGTTCTCATCAATATGCTTAAAGGAGCAAAGATCTTCTCCAAGTTTGATGTAAAATTAGGCTTCTGGCAGGTCAAAATGCATCCTGATTCTATTGCTCTAACAGCCTTTGGAACTTCTCAAAGGCATTATGAATGGTTAGTCATGTCATTTGGTCTTAAGCAAGCCCCGTCTATTTTCCAAAAGAAAATGGATAATATTTTCAAGCCCTACTCATATTTTTGTATAGTTTATATTGATGACATCCTTGTCTTTTCTAGAACTATGAATAAGCATCTAAAGCACCTAGAACATGTGTGTAAACTTATTATTTAGAAAGGAATCATCCTTAGACAGAAAAAGATTCACCTCATAAAAGGAGAAATCGATTTCCTTGGCATTCATGTTAAGGATGGAGAGATTCGTCTCCAAGAACACATTGTCAAGAAAATCAGCCAATTTTTAGACAATATCCCAGATGCAAAATCTTTGCAAAGATTTTTTGGAGTTGTTAATTTTGCAAGAGACTTTATTCCTCAAGTCAGTGGTCTCACTGCACTTCTTTCTCCAAAAACAAATTCTTAAAAGAAATGGTATTTCACAAAAGATAACAGTAATACTATCAGAAAATTAAAGAATTAACAAAAAACCTTCCTCCTTTTTACAGTTACCTGAAGAAGGAGATTTGATCATCTTACAAACTGACGCAAATGATTATTACTGGGTATGAGTTGTTTTAGTTATTGCTCCAGATACAAATCATGAAAAAATTTGTAAATTTCTATCAGGAAAGTTTAACGCAGCAGAGTTAAACTATTCTATCGGAGACAAGGAAGTCCTTGCCTTAATTAAAAGCATTAAGGGTGTTGAGGCAATCTTAGGAAATAAATTTGTAGTAAGAACTGATAACAAAAGAGTTAAAAATTTCAAAAACTACAAATTAACTGATGCTACTGATAAAGAAAAAGTTCTGAGATGGCAAATGTTTTTAACCCAATATGAGTGTGATGTTAAAATAGTTGCAGGTGACAAGAACTATTTTCCTGATGCTCTCACAAGAGAAATGGCGATGTTTGAAAGAAAATGTGGCAATCCTAGAAGCCGGAAACCTGTATCAGAAGAGAAGAAGCTCTAGGAAAGATACAAGAGGGGTGATAAAACCGTAGGACCTCTCCATGACGGACCAGGTTATCAATACATTGTTTCCTATGGAGCTGCTGAGTCCAGTCAGTCTTCAGACAAAATCAAGCCAAAACCAAATTCTGGATAGGATGAAAGTTTAAATCATTCAAAACCTAACCTAAAGGATGAAGAGCAGTCTGTTACTTCTGATGAAGAAAAGTTTGCACAAGAGTTCTTGCTGTGTCCGAAAGGAACAACCTCAACTGATCGGTCTCAAGGTAAAAGTATAAGATTTCTTATGAGGAAATAAGTTGATTGCACTTTGGCTACTACCACATGGCTAGAGAAGGTTGAGAAAGATGAAAAGTATAAGATTTCTTATCCTTTTGATTCAGATCTTGACAATGAGGAAAATGACACTACACGTGAGTGGGAATACAGTGGTCTCAACTCTTCTGCATGATATGAAGAAGATCCAGAGGAATATCACAACATAGTTAATATGTTGGAAAAATAAGAGGTTGCCGACGCATCAAGACAAACAACTTTTCTTTCTGTTAAAATAAAGTTGTTGCCGACGCATGAAACCAAAGGACTTTACTTTTTCAAAAGTAAAGTTATCAAGATAAGGATTCCTTCTGTCCTCCACTATGTATATGTGTGTTTTAATTCTAGTTGGGAGTCCACACCCTATATAAGGAGCCTTAGGCGTCAGTAGGAAGACATCAGAAAACTCGAGATAGAAGTTTGAAGCTCTCTCTACCTTCCTAAAGAAGTAAGATAGCCAGAATACAGTGTTTGTAGTATAGTAGTGTGAGAATAAGAGTGTGTGTGTGTGTTGTAGTCATTTGGTGTGGAGCACTATATTCACAAGTAAGTGTCTTGTAATTGTAAGTATGAATAACTAAACAGCACGAGGCTTTAGGTTTTGTATTTGAATTTATCGTTAAATAAATAAATTCTACTTGGTGCCCAATATCCCGTCACAAAAAAAAAAAATATATATATATATATATAATTGTTATATTTCTACTTTCTGTCAAGTTACATTATCTCTGCATTATAATTATAACATTCCATATTTAGACAGCAGTGATTCCGCCGTACTCAGTAACCAGGTCGACCATGGGTGTTTAGGTGAATCTTCGGTATGTTGAAGGCTAGTTCTTTTGAGAGTGTTTTTAATTATTTGCGAGTAATTATAACCTTGTGGTAAAAAACCGGTTGTACAAGTCACTAATAGGTAATCTTTTGTCCACTTATTATATATATATTATAAAATAATAGAAATACAATCGCCATGCCATACCGAACGTTACGTTACAGCAGCCAATCCCGAATTACGCCTAGATTTCTTCGATATTATATGTGCAAGAGAGTGCGAGTGTGCAACTGTGCAAGATTATTATGTTGGAGATCTACTGTATCCTGTTCTTTCTGGGAACGTGTGTGGTTTTAGATCGAGTCGATCACCGCAAGCAACACAAAGCTATGGACTCGTGTCATTCTCTCTGTATGTCACTGACTGTACAAAGCTATGGACGTGTTGTTGAGAACACTGCCCTACCTTGCTCTCCTGTCAGCAGCGTTTACCGTATTACGTGTGAGCTAGAGCGCTCTTCCCTTTTCCTTGCCTCTGCACTCATCACCTTCCAAGCCCTCCGATCTATAAACCAGGCCGGCTTTTCCTCACAATTCAATTCATAGCCTGCTTAGTTAAACAGTGCATACTGTTTGTGTAAAGTAACTAGAAAGAAGAAATAAACAACAAAGCCAAACAAACATCAAGATTTAATGAAATTTGATCAATTTTCTTATCTACGCCCTCGAAAAGCTTTCATCTTCCCTTTCCTACGAGAGAATAACACAAGTTTAAGATACATCACTTAGGTTTATACTGAATCTGAGCCCTTGCATCTAAAATGATACCCCATTATACACCCTCTCCCAACCTAAAAGATTACTCTACCCCAAGAGTTTTGCCCTTAAACATGTACAACCCTCCTTATCTTCTACATCTTAAAGACCCTTGGAGTTCTTGGAGTTCTCCATCTCTTGTTATGTTCTCTCGTTGTTTGTCTTGTCTTGGAATATCAAATGACCTCTCTATATATAAGTCACGGAGGAAACTTTTAGACTTGCTTCATCAATGGCCCATACAAGAAACAACCATTCATCTTCCTCATTAACTTCATGGGAAAACCATTCATGAACCAACCCTCAATGTCCCTTCTTAACTCCCCATGAAGGCTAAAAGGTCCATCATGAATAAACCCATGCATTTATTCCCAAATACATCAAATTCCTCATGTATTTATTTCTAATACATACACTTAACTATGCATCAATTACTATATATACATGAGTGATCATCATGAATGCACCGTACATGCATAATCTCTCTCCAAACCTAACAGTGGGTTGTTTGTCCACTATAGTAGTGAAGTTTGTATGCAGAGACTAATAGACTTGGATGTCTGCGTGTGTAGATTGGATCCCGTACTTGACGTTCGTGTTCATATAATCGACCGACTACCAGCAAATCTCTCAATGGTGACGCCAAAAGTTATTATCTCAGATAATTTGTGTGATTTACCAAACATAACAAGCTACTATGAAAATGAAATAATAGTGAAATGCTGTGCTAGAACCCCAAGTAAGACATGATTGAGACAAATTAGATTGGTAATTAACATTTGGAGAATATGGCCCGGCCCACGAACATATATAACTTGAATTAATGGACGCCTAAGTTATTACTTCTCATAAGCATGATGTCGATGCCTAGATTACGTCGATATTATATGGAGATATACTCTAACCTGTTCTCTCAGCTGGGAACGGTGTGGTTTTTAGATCGAGTCGATCACCACAAAGCTCTGGACTCGTGTCATTCTCTCTGTGTGTTCAAACCGCCGACGTGTTGTTAAGAACGTAGCCCTACCTCTCTTGTCAGCAGCGTCAATCCTATTACGTGTCAGCTCTTCCATTCCCCTCTTCACTCTCCTTCCAAGCCCTCCTCTATAAACCAGGCTTTTCCTCACAATTTAACTCATAGTTTGCCAAGTAAAAAAGTGCATAGCACGTGTTTGTGAAAAGTAATTAGAACAGGAGTAAGATTCTGAGAAACCATGGCACAATCGACGCAGGACATGAAGGACCCCCGGAAAAGGGACGAGCTGGATGAGAGGGCAAGGAAGGGAGAGACTGTTATTCCTGGTGGAACTCGCGGGAAGAGTCTCGAGGCCCAAGAGCACCTTGCTGAAGGTAAATACATATGCTATGTGATGATATATTTGATTAATGTGATTCGATTAATAAACGTTGTGCATCCTTGCATGAATGAATTATTAGGACGACGCAAGGGTGGACTGAGCACCACGGACCAGTCCGGAGAAGAGCGTGCTCGCGAGGAAGGCATTCCTTTGAATCCTCTCGAGGCCCAGGAAAAGCAAGGCTGACATCTATATATATGTTAGATGAAGACAAACTGGGGTGTTGAACTTGTTGGTTACTCTACCTAGTTGTTTCACCAGAACTCGATCGTCCGGAGTCGTATGTTTGTAGCACATATGTTGTTATGTAGTTGTTTGTTGTCCACTATAGTAGTGTAGTATACTAGTATATGTTTGTAGAGGCTAATAGACTCAGATGTCTGCGTGTGTTGATCGGATCACCTACTAGAGCTTCATGTTCATATAATCCACGGTGACGCCAGAGTTAATCTTTCATCATATAACTAATGTGTGATTTACCAAACACAACCAGCAACCATATGAAATAATGGTCAAATGCCATGCTAAACCCCGAAGTAAGACAGGATCCGGTGCTAACTACTCATATCTCCAACGGCAACATAGCTTGATTTGATCAATCAAAGGACAACCAACTAACTTCACATTCAATTACATCGTGCATGGTGCTTCAACTTTTACGAGGGTGTTGGTTCCTAGTTCCTACCAAGTGTATTAATCCTACCCATCTCGTGGCTGCGAGCAGTAAAATTTCGAAGAACCACGTAAAATGACGTCTATTACGTCTGGTATTAGCTTGAAACTGAGATATAAACCTTCCGCTACTATGGTGTGATTGTTGATTTTACGGAGAGAGCTGGTTGGGTAGTGCGCGGCATGGAGAGAAAAGATCTACTCGTTCACTCTCATTGTAGCATGGCAAGGGACCTGTAGGTCTTCACAACCAGACCACTATCATAAACATCAAGTAAGCAAGGAGAAGAGTCTCAGGGGAAGTCCTTCTCCCTGTTACCCACCGGGTAAAAAATTATGTCAGCGGGAGTTGGAGTTTCTCAGGTGCCATGAGCTTCCAGGTCGAGAACATTAGAATTTTAAGTTCCATCCAGGTTGAAAACACTATTGATTCCACCGATTAACTGACGCTCCACTGATATTACATTAAGCAAACCACATTTTGTCCATATATAGAAAGCATAATCAGACAGACTAGACTTGTAAGAACTAAAGGATAGCAATAAAAACCAAACTACCAGTGAAGACCAGATTTTCACACAACGAGAAATAACAGTCAGGACACTCGGACGTACTGAGCCTGACCATTGTTCTCTAAAAGGAGGCTATTTCAACATACACTGGACGCAACAACATGCAGTAAACCTAATAACAAAACAAGTACGTTCGACTCGCTATTCCTGACTCTAAAAACATTACTCCATCACCAGATATAGAGAAGCCAGCTAGATCTTGAGCTTAGGAAGTCCTCATCATTTCTTAGTTTTGTACTTGGACTCGTCAATAGGAATTCCTTCCTCAGCAGCGCGCTCTCCTCCAGGCTTGTCTGTGGTGCTCAGCCCTCCTTTCTTTCCCATCTCCTGGTACCCTTCACGACCCATCTGCTCCCTCCTGGTCTCCCCTCCCTTTTGTCGCCCTAATCCATTGCCAGGCAATAACCACACACCACACCACTATCTCAGCTTATTAAACAAACATGCACGCATAAGAGGTACAACATATATAGCGAAATTAATAGGCTCACACCAACAGAGGTTTACGTGCTAATTAATACCTTCAGCAAGGCGCTCCTGAGCATCAAGACTCTTGCCGCCAGTTCCTCCAGGAACAACAGTCTTTCCTTGCCTTGCCTTGGTGTCCAGCTCTCCCCTTTTCTCTTGCTCCGAGGCCATGACTTAACTGACGTCTCACTCCTTGCACAAACACTTCGATAGGTGCTTTTTGACTTCGCTTAAAGATGAGTTGAACCTACAGGAAATGGTGCCTGGTTTATAAAGAGGGTTTGTAAAGAGGAGAGCTTGAGTGAGAAAGCAAAGAATGGAGCAGCAGACACGTATTAGGGTAAACGCGGCGGACAGGGAGATGTATGACAATTCTCTTAACGACACGTAGGTGTTTTGAACAGTAAATAATTCACAGTAAGAATGGCACGAGTCCAACCTCACTGACAGCTTTGGCCAAACCGCACCGTTTCATGAATGACAGTAGTCTTGAATATCTCATAAGGTTCCTTCTCATCAAAGAAAAGAGTGTACTGTACTATACCGAGTATATATACTTTTTTCTAGTAAAGGTTGTTTTAACAGGGTAGTATATATTGCCTATCGTTTTTACCCTCTGCACTTCCGATCTGCTACTATTACAATCGCTTTTAAGTCGAAAGAGTCTTCCGTGCAAGTTCATGTAGATACATGATATCATGCAGATCGTTGAGATTAGATCGTTAATACATATACAACAATTCATGATCCTAACATATAAATACCTAAAAATTACACGCTTTTAAAAAGTTATAATGTAACATTTTCAATTAAATGCTGATCGATCCGGCAGAATATATTTTGTGAAATTATAGATAAAAGTTTGTGTTTACCTAAATAGAACTCCTAGAATTGAGACAACAAACCCTAGTTCTCATTGAGCCCCCTATCATTGTCGTTCATAAAAATGGAACGAGATAGACCCTCGCAATCCCTCACAATCTCTCATTTCTCCCCACCTGAAACAGTGCGGGCTGATGTTGATCTTCCATGCCTCGGCGACCGTGAGGCTAAAACCAAGAGCAAATCACTGCGTCACCAAATAGTTTTGGACTCGTGTCATGCTTGCTGCATCACTTGACCAACCAAAGCACCTGCGTGGCACTATGGCATAGCTCAACATCTCCCCATCAGCCACGTCAACCCCACTACGTGTCGAGTTCCCTTATCTCTGCATGCCCTTTCACTAACCATAGTAACAGTTGTACCACTATCTAACTCTATATAATGGCTTGCATGTAAGGCAGCAGAAACTCATCACCGACGTGAAGTACTTGGATAGCAAGCAGAGTTTGTGAGAAGTAAGTGAGAAGTTCAAGAAGAGAGTGAGAGAATGGCATCGGAGCAGGAAAGAAGGGATCCACAGAAGAGAGAGGATCTGGACGAGAAAGCGAAGCAGGGAGAGACTATTGTTCCTGGTGGAACTGGTGGCCACAGCCTTAAAGCTCAAGAACACCTTGCCGAAGGTATAATATGTAAACCTTTTCCACTGCGTTTGTTTCTTTGTCTGTTGGTTAATTTTTATGCAAATGAGCTTTGATTTGGGCTGATGTTGAGTTTTGTGGTGGTGGTGAAGGGCGCCACCGTGGAGGCGAGATTAGGAAGGAGCAGCTGGGACATGAAGGGTACCAGGAGATCGGCCACCGCGGAGGTGAGACCAGGAAGGAGCAGCTGGGACATGAAGGGTACCAGGAGATCGGCCACCGCGGAGGTGAGACCAGGAAGGAGCAGCTGGGACATGAAGGGTACCAGGAGATGGCCACCGCGGAGGGAGACCAGGAAGGAGCAGCTGGGTCATGAAGGGTACCAGCAAATGGGAAAAAGGAGGTGAGACCAGGAAGGAGCAGCTAGGGCATGAAGGGTACCAGGAGATGGGAAAGAAAGGAGGACTGAGTACCAAGGACAAGTCTGGAGGAGAGCGTGCTGCTGAGGAAGGCATCCCAATTGACGAGTCCAAGTTCAAAACTAAGACTCCTTGAGCTTTATGTGTGCTTCAAAGCTCAAGGCGGCTTCTAACTAGCTAGGCGCTTGTTTGTGTTTTGTTTTCAGCGCGCGTGTGCGGTTGTAGAGATGGTTTTAAGTGCTCGTGCCTTCTTAGGAGGGGTACATAGTGCTCGGTGTTCATGTTTGTTGTTCTAGTTGTCTAGGAGTCTTAAGAGGGACACCTATGTTGGTGACTGTGTGATGTAAGTTAGTTTTTAACTTCTTATTCAGGTGTTAACTTTGTTTGAACTTTAAACATCCTTAACTCTGTTCATGTATGAAGTACAGTGTGGTAATAGTCGAAAATGTAGTAGTTCACCACCACATTTTCACCACGGCAATGTAATTCCATTGAAACAACAAAGTCAAAATATGAGGAGCAGTTTTATTAGACGAATATAGAAGCTAGGCTAGGAATAATTCGCTTTCAGATGCTTTAGTGGAGTCACAATTCACAAGTACTATATTTACAACAAAAACTTCCTATTGCGACACCGAGTAAAGGAAAAAAGAAACAGAAAAACTAGTGGAAATTATATATGCCTCAACGCAAAACTTCAACTTCATTTTCAACAAGGCAAGACATACTTGGAGCAACGGCTTTTATGTAATCTGAAGGGAGTATTGCATTTTGTAGTCGTGTAGTTTCCTCTCCTCTTTTTATCTCTTTCCAAAGCATCATGTGGTTTCTAATATCAATGACTCGTTGCTAGAGCTGTTACCAGAATACCAAGTACAAGAAATGGCTGCGCGCTAGCCTGCAATATGCAAACAACATATTTGAACTTGTGGGGAGTGATATGGTAGTTGGGGTCACTTGATGTTAAATAAGACCACTCTGAGAGTCGAGTGATCTCCACAAGCTCGTATCATGAGAAGGGCTGAAGGACACAACATATTATAGGCGATAGGGATTGAATTTTAGTCCATTTTCTAAGCTATATGATATCTGAAACTCAGAGATTAAGACAAATGTTCAAAACAAAATGGATTACTTCGCTATATGAACACAAAGGGTATATGGGAAAACAGGCATTTTGATTAGGCAACTGGTCCATCATTATGTCAATCAAAGTGCCATGAAAAAGTAAATACAAATCGCTTCTTCTTTAGTCATAAATATGTGCGAGTATATAAATGAAAGAGTACCTGATATTTAACATCATACTTGACAGGATCTTTAAGAAAATACTTGAACTGCAGAGGTTAAAAACTGGTATAAGCAAGCAGTTAAACTGAATGGTAGCTAAACTATTGATACATACGTTCTAAAAGCAAGTATAAATAAATTGGCATACACATTTCCTGTTGATTAGATAAACAGTTATGTTATGGTTTACCTGAAAAAAGACTTGGGGAGCTATCAAAGCAACTAGAGCTAAAGCGTAGTATGGTTTACCAGCTCCTAGCAGATAACCTGCAATAGTCAACAGATGGCCCGATGAGGCAAACTCTGCTTATGTACACTTATGAAATTAAGTATGCCAAACCAACAAGAGATAACTTGTTAAGTTGTTATCCTAAAACAAATAATACACCAAGCCTGAGAATCACAAAAATTAACTTCAACAACTCCAATCTCTTTGTAAATCAAGACGACATACCAGCAACTGACAATTGAGTTATATCGATGGCACCCACGCAAATCCATTTTGCAGTTTCAGGACCAAAAGCTACAGGAAGTGACTGTAAACAGCATCACAACATGTGTCACATCATCCGGCATCTAATTTGTATGCAAAACTGTAATATAGAATATAACAGACCTGAAGTCCCAATGCTCTATCTCCTTCAACACTTTTGAAGTCATTTACAATAGCGATTCCCAACTGATATAGTAGCAAAGAAATACAATGTTAGTTGGATCAGATTAGTTTAATTGTGAGCAAAAGTTAAGAACTCTTCTTTTAGTAACATACTCCAGCTATGCTGTACAAAAGTGTGAGGACAACTATATCCGGCGTAAGGGTTCCAAATAATGCCTGACCGGCCCACCTATCAAACAGAGATTGAACCAAAACTTGTCACTGAACACGGTAGATATCCAAACCAGCTTGTAGCAGATAACCAAACTGCATAATATAATGGTGATAGTTCATGATTATGAAGTTACAGGGTCTATTCCCTTGTAAAAGGATTTCAATTCATTGAGATCACCATTCAATTCGATGAATTTCTTGGGTGACTGATTATGTAATAAATTTCAAGCAAAATATTAAAGGTGCTAATCATTTTGGCAACTTTATTTAAGATAGAACCTCTAAACAAATCACCACTAACATCTGCGTGAATCATGTTAATTCTAATAAGTTACAAAAGAACACTATGTATAGGATATGATACCATGGTAAACCGATATAACTTGCTCCAAGAGCAAAATTTCCAATCCATCCATTTTGTTTAAGCTGTGCAACAAATCAGGAAGCTTTGTCAGGGCTTAAGCAAAGTTTCTTCTTGAACATCATAGCACTTTGGCAATTAAATGCAGGAAAGAAAGAAAGAAAGAAAAAAAATTAAAATAAACCACTACCTTTAGAGGTGGAGCAGAGTAGATGTACGATACAAAGGATCCACCCAGAGCAAGGTAAAAGATTGTTGGGAAATCATGTCCTGCCTAAAACGACACCATTTCATCATTGAAGTCCATCTAAATATATTTACAAGGGTAACAAGAGCCGGTCCACCATTTACATTACTTACCCACACATCTAATATACCAGCTGAGACAAGACCACCTAAAAGCAGTACCCAGATTTGAGTAATAACCTGAGGGATTTAAGGAGGAGAAAACAAATTAACAAGATAATAAAATTCAGTTACTGCCCATGGTTATCTATACATAATTCAGTGAGTTACACCATTACCTCATTTTCAGATATTGCCCCAGAGGGAATTGGACGATAAGGTTCATTGATTGCATCAATATCTCGGTCATACCAATCATTTAGTGTCTAGAGAAAGGACCAGGGAGTTTTTAGAATATGAATCTCATTCGATCAAATGCAAAACTTACAGTTTTCAATATTACACAGCTTACCTGTGTGTAGCCAGTGAGAAAAGGGCCAGACATAGCCATACAAAGTATAGATTTGGCAATATCCTCCAAACTCCAGTGAAAATTTCCTGCAACACCAGAAAAAGGGCTCAGAATTTATTTATGGACAGGGTTGGCAGAAAATATCACTATAAGGGTGTTGTAAGTTAGAGTTCTGTTATGCTTCTTTCAGGAAATAATAGATGACAACCTATTGAAGCATTTAACTGCTCACACGCCATATAGTAGGATACATGCTCTGTCTAAGTTATTTGTAATATCAAGGAATCCCAAAATCCAAAGAATGAGCCCATTAAGTAGAAAAGAAAGGTACTCTGGCAGGTGTAGTCTTTAAGATGAACACATTAACATTGAAGCTGTGGTTAGTAAAATATTTTAGCGTTAATCACCAAATTAAAGAAAATTTCATTACTCTGAAACAATTTTTATCAATGTGAGTGAATGATTATTAAGGATTAAAAGCTTATGCACTGGAAGTATGGCAATATTGCTGCAGGAACTTCCTGAGTTTCTGCAAAGACTTGAAAAGGCCAATCGGGCAGGTGGGAAACAGTTATATGATTTGCATAGGAAGTTATTTGTAGAAGTCTTCTATTAGCTAGTTACACAACTGCCACTTGTGAAGCAACATTTTGAGATAGCCAGAAAATATGCAATCTTGGGCCATCGGGAAGAAGCAAATAGCATACCAGAGGCAGCAGCTCCGCAAATTACTCCCCATACCAATGGAGGCCAAGTAACAGGCTTGGTCAGCTGAAGACGGATCTTCCATTTATTCTGCACAGCAAAAAATCACAGTCAAGTCAGCTCTCATCCCATACTTTTATATCAACTCAATATCCACTTCAACAAGCATTTCAACCACAATTCCTAAGCCACCCTACTTGTCTGTCATAATCTCTATTAAAACAGACTGCATTGCGTAAAATATCAATATAGTTGAATCATTTCCAGCTCAACAAAACTTAAGCATGAAAAAAAAAAAAAAAAAAACATAATCAAGCAGCATTGATGACTTACAGTTTCCTGAGAAGCTCCTTTGATTCCGAGAAGCTGATTAAAGCTGGAACCGCCGCTAGCTGGGGCCTTATCCGGTGCCTCAGATTTAACTCCTGTAAACAACACACATATCAAACCATATATAAATCCACAAATACCTTAAAAATCCACCTCCATTTCATCAAACAAAACAAAAAAAAATAGAAGCTCAGTATGATAAGTGATAACACCTTCATCCGTATCAGTCTCGGCAGCCCTGACCGTAAATCTCCGTCCTGAAACAAAAAATTACAAAAGCTCGTCTCAGCATACCGACAAAAATAGATGATATCGAAGTCAAATAGCTGAATCACACTGATGAAATTGAAATGCAAATTAACTAACTAATTAAACTTCGAAAGATTGAGCTATGCTTCTCTATTTCAAACACTGCTTAGTTGAATTTGTACTTAATCAAAGCAGTTGATTAAAGGAGCCAGAGAGAAGTGCTCACTGGGAAACGAAACGGAAACCGGCGCCAAAACGGAGTGAGGTCGGAGTCGGTTGGGGTTAGGGTTTGAGAATCTGACGGACGACACCGTATTGAGTACGGACGCCATTGATGACGCAGAGAGCTGAAGCTACTGAAAATAGAGAGCTCAGTGCGCGGACTAGCCGATAACTCTACCTGTGATTAATATTTGAAGAAGGGAGGAGAAGGTATATGGTGTGGTAGGTTGTAGGGGTTTAATTTGTACTGGCTTACGTGGCGATGGATGATTGGGTATGTTGAGTGAAAAATACTCGGACAAGTACAATCTGATCTGAGCCTGATGGTGTGGGTCGCGGCAGAGTAGTAAATACTGGACTGTTGCGTGATTAGGGTTTAATCACTTAAAGTGATGTGGGTTAAGGTTTCTATTTGAAGCTTAACATGGTCAAGGAAGCTAAAGATTTATGTTTAGTTCGTTCTTGAAGCATAAAGGAAATAGCCGCGGTGATTGCCATCTGCAATACTCCGTTTCCTTTTTTATATACTAGTCTTTACCCGTGCGTATTTGCACGTTTCAGGATCTTGTCTATTGCCACCTTACAAGTTAATTTGTTCACCCCACATTTTCTTCGTATCTCATTTATATAATTTTAATTATAAGTCTAGTTTGTTCACCCATTAACAATACCTAAAAAACCATTTTATCAATTTTATTTTGTTCACCATACATTCTTTTCATATATTTTGTCAAATTCATATTTGCTCAAGGTAAGTAAAATCATCAAGTGAATAAAAATTCACATAAAAGTATAAATCCAAGTTAAAGAACAATAAAAAACTCTCAAATTTAACAACTCAATGGTATCAATCGATATCAAGATGCACAATGTCTGTAAATGTATACATAGTAACAACACCTTCCATACTTCTAAGTTTCTTGATTTGATCTATCCGTTGTTCATAAATACGATACAGTAGTTGTCCATGTGAATTTACATATAAAGTGGACATGAGAAATAATGAGTAAATGGATAGATGAATCATCAACAAATACAAACAGTTTACTTTATCTTCAGGTTAAATGCTAGTGTCTTCAGACTCACGACCGAATATGATAAATCTGGGTTAGAGTTATGAAATTTGTGTTCATCCAAAACAAAAAGATAAAAAATAAAAGAATTTTTTTTTTGTAATTTGTAACAATTTATTATCTCTTGTTATCATTTTACATCAGGGTATTTTAGTATTTTAATAAATCAACAACGTGTGGAGTAAGTAAAATGATTTGTGGAATAGTAATAGACGCATCCCTCACAAAATCACTTAAAATTAAGGAGTAGTGACTCACGGTTATTTATCTGTTTTCTCAAGTGGAATTACAGTTTTTAATCTTGTGCTCCCACTATCTAATTTTATCCACGTTTATCTTCCATAATTATCTCTTTCAATTTATTTATTTATTTTTTTGTTTTTTTCTTACTATAATAACCTTGAATATTGTTGTCTCTGTCAACTTTTTAAGGGTAATTTAAGCATAACACAATTTGGTGAATTTCCAAACTTGCTCGCATTCTTATAGTAGAGATACTCTCTGAGAGTGGCCGCCTCCTCTCCAAACCCTAGAGAGTGAGATGTGATGACCTGTTTTTTTTTTTAAAAGATATAGTGAATATTATTTATTTTTACTTAGTATTAATTTATATCCATAAATGTATTAGGTATTTGGGTGTGTATATTTATATATGTGTATATATACAAGTTTTACCAAAACGTCATTTATGGATATGTTAGCATGTAATTAAATTATCTCAATATTTAGATTAGCCCATTAGTTGTGTTGTTTGACCTAAGCACAGTTTGAAGAAAAAGCTCAAGACCAGTTAACTTATACCTCTGTTGGCTGTTGTTTAACGACAAAGGGAGTGTGTTCAACTCCATCATTCATCTGGTATCTTCGTGTTCGTCCTCTGCTATCCTCTGATCCCATCTTCTCATTCTCTTCACAAGCACCACTCCACCTAGATTAGAAGATCAAAGCCAATACATTTGATAAGATTGAGTTATCTTAGAAGCTGGAGTTGTTATTCATTTAGGAGAAGACTTGGAGAAGTTAGTTACCAAGAAGCAAGAGGTGGCAATTCCTATTGAGCTGGCATATGATTCCATTATATTCCGAATTCAATTATGACCTGTTTGCATGCTCCTATAAATACCCAGGTTTGGTCCTCTTGTTATTCATTGAGTTTATTATCTTTGAGGTTTAGGAAAATAAAAGGGGTGAGGGAAGGAATTTTGAGATTAAAGAGGAATCTGAAAAACATAGTTCTGAATTAAGGTAGGGGATCTCGGGAACCTTTATTTAATTTATTATGTTATGTTTGCTGGTATTCTATATGTGTTTTGTTTGTTGTTTGCTATTTTGAAGCTTTGTGTAATTGTTGTGTTTCTGGCTAATGTTTTGCTATATATGATTTTGTTTATGAAATTTGATTGTGGAATTATTGATCAGGTGTTATTTGTGATATATTCTTAGTTAATCAACATGTTCATGAATATAAAATTGAGGTAGGAGTTTGGTGAAATTAGGGATGAGATTTTTGAGAGAATGCTTTTGTGTAGTTGAGCTTAATTCGTAAGGACCAAGTATCATGTGGGCTAATATGGCTGTATAATTTTGGTGATCGAGATTAAGCAAGAGGACTAACAAAAAGGGAATCATGGTTTGGGTGAGGGGGTTATTATTCAAGGGATCATTGCATTCATGCATTGTTATGGTAGAAATTTGTTGTTTAAAGAGGACTAGCCTCCTACTGAACGTTGCTCACCCTTAAAAATATTGTGCAGGTATTGAACATGAAGTTTAGGTTTCTCTGTTGAAGAGCTTTGTGTATGATGTGAAGAAAGTGTGTGGCTTATCCTTTTAAATTTCTGTTTAGATTAAGAACAAAGGCTGCAACATGTTGTTTAGTCTTTGAAGTTTATATTTTAATTTCAGTTGGAATAATGAAGTTTGTATTGTAATCTATGACATCTTTATTGAATTGGCTATATCCCTTTACTTGATTCCAAGTTCTTTGAATTCGTTCTTTATTTTCCAGCTTGTTTATGTAGAGTTCATAGGTTAAACTCAAAGTAGGAATAAAACCTACAAATCTGAAACAGTGTATTTCAAATTCTGCATCAGTTACCTTTCCTCTGAAAACTGTACAGTTTTGTTCGGAATTTGAAGTAGGTTTCTTCATAAGAATTGTAGTAGACATCTTAAGGTTCATTTCAGAATTTGAATCACTTGAAAAAGATTTTTATAGATTGAGTTATGATTTTTCAAAGTTTAAGGTTTGCATCAGGAAATTCTACAGGTCAGTATTTCTAAGATTTTGAACCAGTTACCTTCTTTCGAAAAACTGTACAAATTGGTTGGTTGTTTGCACTTGGTGTCTTCATGAAAGTTACACCAGACATCTTGAAGATCAATTGAGAGTTGGAATCTCTTGAAAATAAGTTTTCTAGAATTCGTTACGATTTTTCAAAGTTATAGGTCTGCTGCATAATTTTTCTAAAACAACAGCAAAGTTTTTATTTCTTTTACTAGCTAGCTTTTCTTTTTATTTTCCAACCACACCTTCGACTAAAAAACAAAAAATACATCCAGGTCAAGGTGTGACATGAGACCACTGTGCGTGCGCTTGTCCAGCTGCGTCTCGTCGCCGTTGACAGCCTCTGGCCTAGTCGGGGAAGCGAGTGGCAGAGATCGGTGGACGCCTAGGCCGGCGGGATCCAATCGGACATTGGTCGAAGAGGGTGTTCGATTTTGGCTCTAAATCTGGGCGTCCTAGCCCGTGGAGGTGGACAGAGGTGGGTGACGTTTCTCGTTGACAACGACATCAGACGCTGGTCCGACACCAACAGTGGTGAGGAAGAGAGATGGGGAGGCAGAGGTTTGGGCTAGAAGGGTTGGGTTTGGCCCATCTTTTATCTTGGGCGTAGTCTTCTGGTTGGGTAGAAGATTGGGCTCGGTTTTCTTATTGGGTCTGGCTTTGTTTTCTGCTTTATTTTTATTGTTTTTAATAGTTTAAACTAGGCTGCTTGTGGGTCTATGACATTTTCTTAGTTATTGATTTCGGTCTTAATTAGGGTTTTTGATGCTCTGGGGTTGCCCCCTCTGCGTAGGGTACGTGGTCCCGGAAGTAGTCAATAATGATAGGTTGAGGACTTGTCCCTTCCTGTTTGTGTCTCGGTGGTTGATTACTTCTCTCATTTCTTACCACGGAAGATTAATCATAGCGCTTCATCCCATAGTCTTCAATATAAAGATTGTTTGGTGTCTACTAGGTTGGTTTACTAAGTAGTTTCACAATATTGCCCCCGCGGGCGGATCATGTTCATATTGTTGTATTTACTCTCAAGTTGTGATCAATAAAATATTAACGTCGTTGGATAAAAAAAATAATAGAGATATAAAAACAAAAAAACAATCA
Organism: Fragaria nilgerrensis; assembly: GCA_010134655.1. Lineage (NCBI taxonomy): Eukaryota > Viridiplantae > Streptophyta > Magnoliopsida > Rosales > Rosaceae > Fragaria > Fragaria nilgerrensis. Next base: position 8,129,860 of record CM020982.1, read on the forward strand.
TTTATTAGAAAGTTCCAATGATCAATTTTTTTCTGTTAAAGGTTAAAGGTTATTGACGATTTTAACTAATTTAACAAGTCTTGACAGTGAAAAAAAAAAAAAACCAAAAACAAATAGAATTCTTTAAATGTCTTAATAGGTTCTAACGGGTAACACACAAACCTACAGGCTCAATCAGTTGTAACAAGTTAATACCGTCAACTTGTTAGGACCGTCCATAACCGCCCATCTGTGAGACATAGTTTCACTAAAGATAGCTCTGCAAACGTGGTTGAAAGCGGTTAATTGAGTTTGCTTTGGAGAAGTTTAGTATTGAATGGTGTTATCATCTTATCGTATCTCAAACTCAATGGGAGCGGTACATCTCAAATTTGGGATGTTATGTAACATATATATATATGTTAGTGTTACACAATGAACTTTTTGGACATGGACCGAGGGGCTCGTATGGGTTTGCTGTTTGGTATGCAACAGGCCCACTAGAGTAGTGCAGGACTTCAGGTACATCACTCAAACTGTCAAACATCTGTAGGTTGTTCTCATTTCAGATTTCACACCAACATTTTATTATTGGAATCTTTTGTGAAAGGGATTTTCCTATATGTTAATTAACAGTGAATCGCAAAAGACTAAAGATTTACTTTATGAAAGCTAGCTAACATTACTTTAAGGACAAAAATCATGATTCATGAGTGTAATATCCATTTTGTAAGATAAGTGGGTGCATGTCACTATTCCTTTACAGGTCGTTGGTTTTTTTTTTTTTTGGTGGGAGTCTGGGAGAGAGATTAAGAGGTAACTTTTAGTTTATGCATGGAAGATTGCAGGCGGAGGATCGGCAAACTTTCGAAGGTTCAATGGTAATTTTCTCTCATCCGACTCTAAACTCTCTTGATCGACGAAGAGCATTTGACATGTAAGCACATCGACATAACGTAATAGCTCACTATCTAATCAGGTAATATGTTATCAACAAATCTAGTCATCATTTGCCACAGATCGACAATCTCAGATCTGTTCACTTACAATTCTTTTTGGATTATGCTACACTGGTTTGAAGGTATTCTGAATTTTTCCCCAAACTATGTTTGAGGCTCAACTGCTTGAAGGAACTTCTGCTCAAAATATCCATTAATAAAAGTTCTCTCATATTCGATGTAACTATGAAAGGAACAGTACTTATCAAATTCTTACGACATCATTAGGTATCAAACGTTGTCATCCTCAGAGCATACCACTCAAAACCCTAGACGAGAATAAATGAATAATTTGTTCCTCACGCTAAAGGAGAGATGACTCATTTCTCTCTGTGCATCTCTGTTTTTTGGGTCCAAATCTTCACACTAGACTGAATCAGTCCAAAAAGCTACTTCCCTTAAACGAATCTTCTGCCAGTATAAGAAAAAGATGCTCCACAATTCCCACAGTGCTGCTGCAAAATTCGCTCTATATTCTCTTCCCAACTTATATTCTCTCTGCTATTACTGAGTTAAAGGGAATGCGATTCCCAGCTCCACCCAGAACAGAATCTAAAGCAACCTAAAAGATGAACATCATTGGGGATTTAATCTCCCAACTACAAGGAATCACTCTGCGCAGAGATTCTGAGCCTATTTGGAAACAAAATCCACCTTGTTTTGGTCTGAAAAAGCTATCCTAGCCTTTTCTGGTCGGAATCGTTTGCATGGTATCAAACCAGCATAAGCTTTCCAGTGTTCATAATATACGCGTTTAATTCACCAACTATAGGTAAAGACATGTTAGAAAACAACTTCAAAAGTTGCTTTTTATTTTCAAATATATATTCTCGATCATATTTACACTCATTGGGAAGTAAGGTTACATTTGTAGCCATTAGAGACCCTAGTAGTGTATTGTAAATGTAATATATACTTGTCATTTTCTAATGGTACTTTTATAGTTAAACAACTTCAAAAGGTTTAGGAAATTCCTAACGTATGTGCGAAGTGGAAGACACATATCAGTCCTTGTGTAAAGTGATGAGCAAGAGAATACATTTCCTCCCATGATCTCTATGTGCTAAGAGTAGTTATTAACTAATTAATTAGTCAATTATAGCTACATCGACAGTCCGAGAATCACAAAGGTTTAACAAGAATTTCAGGAACAATGTTTTATAGTATGTATCATCGTCAGACATACTTTATGTTTTATTTTTCAAATTCGTAATCTATTACAAGACATATCATAGTATGTATCATCGTTAGACATGTTTTTTGTTTTATTTTTCGAAGTCGTAATAATTTACAAGACATATCATATGTCGCTAAATTCTTTATCATGTATATATATATATATATATATATATATATATATATATATATATATATATGTAACAAATGGTGAATTAGTCTCAATCACAATGCATGTCACTATATCAGAATAAGTAATTTTGATTAGTAAACTCTTCTTGGTAATTAGTTTCATGGGAAAATGACCAAATGCAAAATTTCCTAAAGTAAAGCCACATCAATGAAATTCTTTTTCCAATGTCCAATCCAATTAATCTTAATACAATGACATTTATACCCTTACTTCAATTTCAACCACTAAACTTTCTTATCTCTACCTCTTATCTCTACCGATCTGAATTTTTCACTCTCTCTCTCTCTCTCTCTCTCTCTCTCTCTCTCTCTCTCTCTCTCTGCTTCCCATCGTCGTCGGAATCAGCACCACCACTATCTCAGTCTATCTCCTCTGTCGACAAGGGTTTCCACTGTCGGCGACTCGCCGGTGGTGTGTTAGGAGTAGTCGATTCATCAAGAACATTGGCAACCATCGATTGTAGCAGATGATCAACTTCACGCCGGTGCACGGGTTCAAGATCCTCCACCTCCGCCTCGTCTTCCCCTCCGTCACCGCCCTCACCGGTTAGTACTCCAGATCCTCCTCCACAGTTGAGATACGCCGCTCGGTGCTCTCTCTCTCTCTCATCCTCAGTCAAGGTTGCCGTCGGTGAAGGTCGGGTCAGATCCGAAGGAGGGAAGCGATTCGGTGGAAGACCATTGTTGATTGCAGATCGAGTCCATCGTAAGGTTGTCCATGATGAAGGCCATTTGCAGATCGATGTTGAAGACGAAAATGGTGTTTTGATTTGAAAGACAAGGTAATTAGGTGATAATGTTTTGATTACTGAGGGTAATAAACGTTTTAAGAGCAGTAAAAATGTTATTAGGGGCAATAAAGTTTTTAGTATAATGTTTTGCTGGTATTCAATAACTAATTACTGAGGATCAGTAACTGATTATTAGGGATTACTTGGGTCAGTAACTCGATTACTAGGGATCAGTAACAAATTATTGAGACCGGTAAGTGATTATTAGAGGTTAGTAACCGATTATTAGGGGTTAATAATTGATTATTGGGGGTCAATAATCAAGATTATTGGGGGTTAGTAACTGATTATTAGGGGTCAGTAACTGATTATTGGGGGTCAATAACCGAGTTACCGGTGACCGAAATCTAGCGACCAGAGAAAATCTGAGTTACTAGAGGTCAATAACCGGCGACCGAAGAAATTCCGGCAACCGGTGACCGGAGTCCGGCGAGGTTCCGGCAAAGTTTTTCACTTTCTCTCTCCTTATACACATGTTGAAGTGGTGAAGATAAAACTGTCTTAAAAATATACAAAAATTATTATTTTATTATGACTTTAATATAGATTTGTGTATTTAGGCACAAATAAGAACACCTTATATTAGAATGGGCTTATGTCTATTAAATTTATTGGAATGGGCAATAAAGAATTTAAATTAGTACTCAATGAACATTTTTCCTAGTTTCATTCCTTTGGAGGCACTACGTACATTTGTTATAGCTAACAATCGTCGCTTCAATCCTTTTAATTGGCATTAATGCAAATCGTATTGGGTTGGAAAACTGGGATGCTTAATTCAAATTAACCAAATATCCATCACATAATGATCGATGACTCTATTTGTGTTATATGAACTTCTACATTCATCATCGATCTTTTCCATAATATACATACAAAGGTAATATATACACGTACAATCACATAGCTTTTCATCTATGATTCGTGGAGATGTTGCTTACTCCAAATGTGATCGTCAGTGCTCAGGTCCGGATCTGTGATTTTTAGACCTGAGTCGAACTTTTAAAATTGGGTCCTCAAATTATAATATTCATTCAATTTTATTTTCTCTTTTTAAGAAACACACAAAAATTTTCACGAACTAAAACTATAAACTCAAAATCTAACAACAAAAAACAGTAAAATCCTATTAAAAATCTTATTTATACAACAAATCTCTTACTTAGGCTGCTCATTTTTCTAAAATGACAACTAATGATAGTAATATAATAGGTAAGATTTTATATTTATTTTTCTCTTTTGTAATCTAACACCACTCTAATTGGATGCTTTGATTGTTTTTAACTAAACTAACGTAATCACACAAGAGAAAATAAAATTTTTGGCCTCTTAAGATTCTGGGCCCTGAGTCCATCGACTCTTAGGTTTGTCTGTGCTTCCTCAAATCCAAATGATCGTCTTTGTAAACGTGCACGATAATTTGTCATCCGTGGTGCCAATTGTTTTCTACCGTGGTCCATGCAGTAGTACTGCATGAATTATAGGATTGTAGGTTATGCCAATAGACTATGTGTATATTGCGACAAGCCTTGATGGGATGCACTTGATCACCTTGGCCAAAAGGGGTGCACAATCATATCACATTTGATCACAAGATCCAGTCTATATAGCTGGCTCACCTGCTTTCATCTTTCCTAGAATGGAAAAACTAATCGAAACTATCAAACCCTTGTGAGAACAAGAATACCTTCTTGATATGTATGACTTGTAAAACATATTATCTCACTCTCACCAACTAGCTTGTGATCGACCATAAAATGCATGTTATTAGGTGATACAACGTTATTGTATTTCAGAATATTGAGAATTCATAAATCTAGTTCACGTTTTGTTACGCTTCGAGCAACGTCAAACATGAATTTTCAACTTTATAACTTTTGAGTTTCAACTTTGCACGCATATCACTATATTACTTATTTCATCGTATATGCTTATGAACACCAGAGGTGATCGAGTTGTTAAGAGTCTTTGAGTGAAACCTCTATACTCCGTTTCGAATCCTGACAGACGCTGATTGATATTATGTCTCAATCTATTATTGATGGCTAGAGGGGATGAAGTCTTATGATCAAGATCTTCCAAACACATATTAGTAAAGACGATATGTAGTTACGTTTGCCAAATACAATTGCCGACGTTTATGAATGGTAATGCTAAAACATTATGAAACATATTCAATCCATAAAGTTTATATAATTTACAACTTGGTTCGGCTACGTGCTCGAGACAACTTTATAGTTACGTACAAAGTTGTCATTCGCCCGCATATATATTGTAGTGCCATAACATTATCAAGCACATTGAAGTATATGAAAATTTAGTTCACAACTAGATTCGGGTGCTAAAGAGAACTTTGTACTTACGCATAGAGTTGCTAAATATAAGCGCCTCCACCAACATCTATGTATTTGATAATCGACACTGTATTTTTTGTCTTCATATATTTAAATGTAAGAATCATATTATGAAACTATTAATGGTGATGCGGTATGTAACGTCTTTCGAAAACATATTGTACATGATTACTTAATAAAAACGAGATGACTAAGAAACATTTTTTTAGAACACGGAGATTTAGTTATTTACACCAATTCATAGACCTAATTAAAATTAGAAAGAATATGAAAACTTGCTAAACATTCGAACCCCATACCAATCACATACAGTGTGTACTTATTTACCTAGATTCCTACAGGACCTTAAGTCCTTAATCACATTTGTATTACCAAATTAGGCTTGGGCAAGACTGTAATTCCATGCTTAAAGTGGATACAGATCTGGAATTTTCACATTAATCCTCCTTTAACATGTGCTGATGTGCGTCCAAACCCCAAAATTAGGGCCTATCTTTGGCACCATATGCACGGATAACGAAAGTGACTCATAACTCCACGTGTCCATTTACAACCCCCTCTTCCAATCAAAACCCAGCTCTGGTGCCCTCCTGGCCCCCACCCAAAAAACCTAATTAGTGCCCCCAAAAAAATTAATAAACATTAAGCGGCGATAAAAAGCAGCAGAGCACTACGGCCCTTTTCATTTTTTGATTTTTACACTATCTCACCAATATAAAATATAAAAAATAAATAAATTAAAAATTAAAAATGAAAATCTGTTCTCGGCTTCGACCTATAAATAGTGAGCTACTCTCGCTGGTCACGAGAAAAACAGAGCAACTCTTCTGGTTTCTCTCCTCTGCTGAGCTCAAAAAATCAGTAGGGTTTTGCGTATTTACTCTCTTTCCTAGACCAGAATCCGATTAGTGTTTTCATTTTCCTGAGACTTTGGCCGGAGATTTCACGCGGCGGCGTCGAGGAGATGGAGTCGTACGCGGTGCATTTGGCCATGGCGGCTCTGGTAGGGGCGTCGCTGGTGGCGGTCTCGGCTTACTATATGCACCGGAAAACCCTAACTCAGCTGCTGGAGTTCGCGAAGACGGTGGAGAGGGAGCGGGAGCGGGAGGAGAACTCCGACGGCGGCGGCGCCGACTCGCCGCAGCAGATGAGGAAGCGCAGGGGACAACGGCGCAAGGGCGGCGGGTATTACCGGCGCGGCTCGGGGTCGTTGCCGGACGTTACGGCGATTTCCGGTGGGGTTGACGCGAACGGAATGGTCGACGGTATTCCGGCCGGGTTGCCGAGGCTGCACACGCTTCCGGAAGGTACATCTCACCGGTATTGATGAATTTCGGTCTTGATTTTCATGGTGTTGATTGCTTACTAGTGTGACACGCAGTCGTTTTGGAGTTTTGCTTCTCTCTTTTGGAGTTTTCTTTAGGATTATCAATGCCTTAACAGAATAACTCATTTGAAAAACTAGAGTATGTGAATATTGTAAGATATAGCTCTGTGTGCTATAGAATGCTAATAAAGTTGAATAGAACAGATGGTGGACTGTGGTTGCACACCTCAAACTATCTAGTTAATTAGGAGGAAATGGATGCTTAGTATTGGAGATACACACTCTGATGAGCTTAGTCAGTTCATATCTTCCCAATATCCTAGTGGAAATTGACAATTGGATTTTCTGTTGGCTCTGAACTTATAGGGCATCTGAGGCTGTACTATTGTGGTAACAGACATCATTGAACTTGGTGGGAGATAATCAGAATGTAAACTTCGCTTATGAAGTATAAACTATGAAGTGTATTAATGTGCAGCCACAAATTATTTTTCTTTATTTCTGTCCTCTGAGCAAGCTCCTGAGATTACTTTTGGACTGTAGGGAAATTTTAATACTAAGCAACAATTCAAGACTAAGCTTGATTATGTGTTGGTTTTGGAATATAAATTTTTACTCCTTTGATGAGAAGTTCTGCTGGTGGTTAACTTCAAGTTTTTCATGTCTCAGGAAAATCTGCTGACCATGTGGGTTCAACTAAGAGGACTGCTATCCGAGCTGTTTCTCCAAAGTCTCCAGTTGCAAGTGCTAGTGCCTTTGAGAGCGTTGAAGGTTCAGATGATGAAGATAATTTGACTGACAATGCTAAAGTATATCATGCTAATGGCAATGCGGTGAGTTTATTTGGCTCATATGTGGGGTGTGTGTGTGTGTGAGTTTGTAAGTCAGCGGGGGAGGTGGAAACTGCCATAACATCTCTCTATATAAGCAACATGCTTCTGTTGTGCATTAGATTTGGTGGAAGTTTGCCCCCGAGTTTGTTTGTTTGTTTGTTTATTTTTTGTTTTCCCTTTCAGAAAGTGTTTCTAATAATTTCTCTTATACATGAAACTTTCTTATCGTTCTCAGCAATTGCATTATGTCACTTGTGCAGGGGCCTGATTTACCAAACCATGTTACTGCCAATGGAGAGCAAATTGCTATAGCTGCTTCAAGTATGATTAGGTCACATTCTGTATCTGGTGATCTGCATGGTGTCCAGCCTGATCCAATTGCAGCTGACATTCTAAGGAAAGAGCCTGAGCAAGAAACTTTTGCGCGACTTAAAATTACTCCCACTGGTATGAATTTCTCTTATTTCCTTTGATGCACTCCCTTTGGTTGTTCTATTATTTCCTAAAACATATACATGTACAGAGTTATGTACATGTAGAAGGGTTGATATGGACACGCTGTGTGTTAATGAACACTGTATGTTGCTGCTAATTGAATGGACTTAACAGAAGTAGTGCCAGATAAGGGATTTTATGAACTTGAAAATCAACGAAGACTGCCAAATTCTTGTGGAACATTTGCATAAAACTGGATCACTGGATATCGGCTCTCTTTTGGTGGTTGCACTGATGTTGACTTTAACAAGTTACAAATTCAAAATTTGTGTATTAAACTAGTATTAAGAAGTTAACGTTCTTGGTGATCTACAAAATTGAGCTTCAGGATGAAATTTTCATGTTTCTATCTTTTTATGGATATTGTTACAGAATTACCATCACCTGATGAAGTAGAGGTCTATGTGGTTCTTCAAGAATGTCTTGAACTGCGAAAGAGATATTTATTCAGCGAGGCAGTTGCTCCGTGGGAGAGAGAAGTTATATCTGATCCCAGTACCCCAAAGCCTAACCCAGAACCATTTTTCTACACTTCCGAGGGAAAGTCTGATGTAAGTCTGAACTTGTGAATCTCATATTTTATTCTAAAATCCAAGAAGGTTGTGCTTTAAGTTTTTCCCATTAACAGCTCTCTTATTGTGCAGCATCATTTTGAGATGCAAGATGGAGTAATTCACGTGTATCCAAATAAAGATTGTAAGAGGCTAAGGATTCTTATTCCATGTATCGGATTCCTGTTCTCTTTAGAGATCTCAATGAATGCTTACTTTCCCCCCTTTTTTTGCAGCAAAAGAAGAGCTTTATCCTGTTGCTGATGCAACTGCCTTTTTCACTGACCTTCATCACATACTTCGAGTTATAGCAGCAGGGAATATCAGAACTTTATGCCATCATCGGTTGAATCTTCTGGAACAAGTAAGTAGACTTGTTGATTAATAGTAATTCAGATGCATACAATTGCTCTTATATATGGGGGACAAGTGTTACTTTTCTAACAAGATGCTTGTCTACCATGCAGAAATTCAATCTTCACTTAATGCTTAATGCGGATAAGGAATTTCTGGCCCAAAAAAGTGCCCCACATCGTGACTTTTATAATGTTAGGAAAGTTGATACCCATGTTCATCACTCGGCATGCATGAACCAGAAGCATCTTTTGAGGTTTATAAAGTCAAAGTTGAGGAAGGAGCCGGACGAGGTAATTTAACATTCAATGCCAATATGTTGTCAACTGATACTATCTTTCGTAATGATCAGCTGTAGTGAGATTTCTATTATTCGTTATGAGTAGAGACTCCTGTATGATAATCATTGATTGCTCAAGTTCGTATACTTTTCTATTCAGGTTGTAATATTTCGAGATGGAACCTATTTGACCTTAAGAGAAGTTTTTGAGAGTCTGGATTTGACTGGGTATCTCCTCTGTCCCACTTTCAAATTTCAACATATTTGACTTCTTTTCTTTGAGTTCCTTTTTATAAAATCTTTATAATATCTTTGTGAAGATGCACCATGGATGACAAACAATTTTCACATTTGTTTCAACAGGTATGACCTGAATGTGGACCTTTTGGATGTTCATGCAGATAAAAGCACATTTCATCGTTTTGATAAGTTCAATCTGAAGTACAACCCCTGTGGTCAAAGTAGGCTCAGGGAGATTTTCCTTAAGCAGGATAATCTTATCCAAGGTATCTTTGTTTATTGGCTTACTTGCTCTTTTCATAGTGAAGAGTTCTCAAGCCATGGCTTTTTGAGAAGTTCTTTCTGTCAAGTCTTAAAGGCATTTTCATGATGAGTGTGGTCTTATGTTATCTTTTGTTGAATAGGCCGTTTCCTTGCTGAGCTGACAAAGCAAGTGTTCTCTGATCTTTCTGCCAGTAAATATCAGGTGCTTTCTTGCTCTGGTACTTGTGTATAGGTTTTAGTAGTTTTATATTTTTTTATATATTTTTTAATCATCAATTATGAAGCATGCTAGATTGCTAGTTAATAGGGGATCAACACTCCAAATTTTGATTAATTCATATGCCGTTGTTACAACGGTTGCTTTCTTTTTCTAATTCATTGGATGTAGAGGCTTGTGATTTTTGTAATGTGGATACATCCTTCCTCTCTGATTGTTCATTGATATGGAACAAATGTTTACTCCCTCTCCATTCCTTCTTTTTTGTTTTGTCTTCGTCATTTATATGCATGTCCAGATTGAATCCTTGCCTGATGCTCTGTGTATGTACTGCAGATGGCTGAGTACAGAATATCAATATATGGCAGGAAGCAAAGTGAGTGGGACCAAATGGCTAGTTGGATAGTGAACAATGAATTGTACAGTGAGAATGTTGTATGGTTGATACAGGTAAATGCAACAATGTATTACCTTTCAGAAATAGGTCAAATGAATTTGGGAGTTCTTATAAGAGTTGGATTATATGGTATTTGAGAGTTCTGTAATAATCTTGAATTCTTAATATGCAATTTCTCTCTTCTTTCAGCTGCCACGGCTGTACAATATATACAAGGAAATGGGGATAGTCACATCATTTCAGAATATTCTTGACAATATATTCATACCACTGTTTGAGGTTACCATAAATCCAGATTCCCACCCGCAGTTGCATGTTTTTCTGAAACAGGTTAACCGTCTATTCATCAAAATATCAGTTTGTTTTTATTGAACTTGTATCTTAGGCAAATATACATCTTCAGCATGGAATGTAAGTCGTTATATTATCTTTCTTTTGAGATGCTAATGATATTTGTATCCAGTTGTTATAACTGGTTTTTTCAATCCCTTGGTTCCTCATCATTTTTCTACAGAGTATAAACTATCAAATTTTTGAACTGACATTTTTCTATAAAATTCATGTTGTCTCTGGTTCATATTATTCTGGTTTTAGGTAGTCTTGTATGATGTATGCCTGTTTGTAGTTTGACTTCAACATGTTTTGGATTTTCAGGTTGTTGGGTTGGATTTGGTCGATGATGAAAGCAAACCTGAAAGACGGCCCACAAAACACATGCCAACTCCAGCACAATGGACAAATGTTTTCAATCCTGCATTTTCGTACTACGTGTACTATTGTTATGCTAATCTCTACACATTAAACAAGGTACTTGTTCTGCCATTACCATTCTTCACTTACTGCGTGCACATATATAATTTGAACTCTAATGCCCATCTGTATTCAAATAACCATTTTCCTGTTCGGAATTGAAATCCAAACAAATTTGGTCATGTATTTTTTTATTTTTTTATTTTTTAAATTTCTTTGGGTGCGTTATAGTTTCATCTCAGTTCCAGCGGTTGCGTCTGAGATTTCATGAGCTTAGAATATTATTGCTTCTGTACATGTTTACGGGCGTATTTGCCAACATATTTGATGCTTCTCTGCAGTTCTATTCAGCTATGGTCTTGTGGGGTAGAGATGTTTGCAATTTTTTTTGTGTTCATATTGCTGGCCTAATGACATTTTGTTCTTCAGCTTCGTGAATCGAAGGGCATGACAACCATCAAATTCCGTCCACATTCTGGGGAGGTATTTATTGTATATATATTTTATACTTGCACATGTATTACATAACGTCAAGCACTTACACAAGAATTTTCAGGCTGGGGACATTGACCACCTTGCTGCAACGTTTCTTACTGCGACTAACATTGCACACGGAATCAATTTGAGAAAATCTCCTGTGCTTCAATATCTGTATTATCTAGCTCAGGTCAGAAGAGGAGACATACTTATTCATATAGCTGACTTCATCCTTTTGCAATCTCTAATTGTCGGTTGTCTCTTGTTTGTCATCAGATTGGTCTGGCTATGTCACCCCTGAGTAACAATTCACTGTTCTTGGACTACCATCGCAACCCTTTTCCCGTATTTTTCTTACGGGGTCTTAACGTGTCTCTATCTACTGATGATCCTCTTCAAATCCACTTAACGAAAGAACCCTTGGTAGAAGAATATAGTATAGCTGCTTCTGTAAGCTCTCTCTCCTTCTCCCTCTTCCTCTCTTTGCACAATTGAAGGTATATATATGACGGCCCGAAATTCCTCCTTTACAGGTATGGAAATTGAGTTCATGCGATCTATGCGAAATTGCCCGTAATTCAGTTTACCAGTCAGGTTTCTCACATGCGTTGAAGGTATATTACTACGCTACATAATCTGGTTACTATCTAATAGAAACATACTACATTAGTAATTTATCATATATGAAATGGTTAATCTTTTTCAACTTTATTTATTTTTATTTTGGTATACATCACAACCAAGTTTGATATATATTGATTGTTAGATCTTTTGCTTGATCACTCCATCTGTTGTTGAATACGAGTCATCATTATTTTTCTTCAGTCACACTGGATTGGGAGAGAGTACTACAAGAGAGGTCCAGATGGAAATGATATCCACAAAACAAATGTTCCTCATATCCGGGTGGAATTCCGTGAAACGGTGTGAAACTTCTCCTTCCTTCCCCCTCTTTTCTGAAACCTTTTAATTAAATACCTTATTCTATCTTTTATTTGAAGATGCTTAAATATTGCACATGATTTCAGATCTGGAGGGAGGAGATGAAACAAGTTTATCTTGGCAAGGCTATAATCCCCAGAGAAGTTGAAAGATAAGGAGGTCCCAAGGGGTGTGAAACTTTGATACTGCACCGGAATAGTAACTGTAGATGTAAAATTCTAATCATTGGGATATTGTATGTTCTACTTGAAAGTTTCGCGAACTTGAAATGAATTGTATCCTTCACTCTTTATAGGTGAGGAATTTTCTGCTCATGCCTATACGCCCATGCAAGCTGAGAATTGGCTTGGCAAAAGGCGAAGTCGAAGAATGAGATCGGCGTGTGTATGATGCTGCATGTCAAGATTACGAACTCTGCACTGTCTCGGACAGTGTCAAGATCACAAATAGGGTTAAGACGCCGATAGGCTTCAAAAAATTAGTAGTGGTTTTACATGTAGTGGTAGTTCAACTTTTAGACTACTGTACGTCTGCACACTGTTATACTTATGTAGGAAGCTTATCTCCGGTGAGAAAGGAAAATTCTCTCTTCCTCAGCTTGTGTTCTCCAATTATATTCAGTAGTTTGAGATAGATGTTAAAGCAGAACAAGCACAAATGGGATGTGGTGAACCAACATCTCCACCATCCCTTGATACCTTGTAACAGTTTTCTTTTGGTTTTGTACCAGAAGTTAGATGGCTTCAATGAGAAAAGAACCAATAGAGTACTTCATGTGTGATATCATTTCTATCGGAAACTATCGCAGTTGTGAAACGAACAAATGGTGCATCAATCCAGTCTCTCTAGTTCACAATTTTGTAAGTTAGGGCCATTTGCCAACATCGACAGGCATGAAATTTAAAGGATTGATCTATAGTTAAACCCTCTTCTTCTCCTTTCTTACTATGAATCGCAAGGTATTGCTTCTCAACTTCGTTCTCTCATGAATACGCCATCAGATATCTTGGTTCATCTTATAGCTTTCACCAATATATGTAAGATGTAGCTCCATACAGAGTGCGTTGGTCCCTCTGTGAGCTTCTTTTATGTTTTGCCCTTTGAGTGTTTTGTGCTCTTAGGAGTGAACGTCTTTTTGGTCTACGTTCTAGAATGAGCCTGCAACTATTGGAGATTGATCACTTTAAATTGTTCTTAAATTCTTGTATAGTGAAACTATTTAGTACTAATTGTGTTGTATTTGTATTGATTAATGCAGGAGATCCTAATATCAACAGGAGCTGTTAGCATGACTGATGATTTGATATTTTTATACAAATTAGTTTGGTTTTCTCTAAAATTGGTGGCTCATTAGTAAAGCCTAGCCTAGCCAAGATAGTTGTAGTGAGTGATTGTCTTTACCTATATGTTGTCACAGAGTTGTCATAGTAGTGGTTTTTAGTCAAGTAGAAGCTGTCTTATTCTATAATTGTTAACAAATAGGTGGAGCATTTTCTTCTTGAACAACAATACTATTTGTTAACGGTAATAATTTTCTTCAACATGTCTCCTTTTTATAACTGTAGTAATTTTCTTTTTGAATAAAATTGATTTTACTTTGCTATGATATTCTTTGGTTTCATTGTGTCTGAATGATTTTTTTGTAATTTTTACTTCTTTTTCAAAGTGATGTTTATCTGAATTTCAGGTTCCAATTGGAGGTGTTTTATATGCTTATTAACATTCACCTTGACTAAAGCAATTATGTGATTATCATATGTTTTATGATCACCGTGAATAAGAGATTCAAGTTTACATCATCTTTGACAAGTGCAAGTTTTTAATGTAAAATATAACTTTCGTGTGTTTATGATAGCGAAACCATTTACATTGTTAATTTGAACAGATGTGGATTTGATTATAATCCAAGAGCATACTATCTAAATTTCGAATGCTTGAGATTTTATATGTTATAGAATCCAACTGCAGAAAGCAATAGGTTTCTCTAACATTTGAGATTTTATTCATTGTGATTTTGCTATATTAAATAAATTGTATCTACTGTTATAACATTGGAACATTGGAATGTGATATACAATATATCCCCGCGGCAAGGGGTAAATTATCTAGTCCTTCAAATTTACCAATGGACGACTATGTTCCTTTGTAGCAACGGCCAAGTCTAGTTCAGTACCAGTGGACTAGTCTGCTCATTTATACCAGCGGACGAGTCTGTTCACTTTGATCTCTAATACCAATGTTAATAGACCCCACAATGCGGACTGTCCCATTCTGTGCATCTCAAAGATGTTCATAAAAAAATGAACAAGCTAACTATCAATTTATTTCAGAAGTCTCTCCTTCAAAAAAAAAACAATTTATTTCAGAAGAGTACCAAGGGATGATGGGGCAAACTATTCCAGGTTTAGAAGTATGTTATGTGATAAACTACTGTGCATTAAGCACATCTTAGAAGCAACCAAGGAAAAAGTAGAAACACTATTTGCTCCCATACAGCTCTTAATGACAGCGGATCAAGAAGGATGTACACAGATGGCGGGGATGACAGCTGAGATCACCACTTATGTCTTACCGGTCTTTGAAAGACTGCAAACAGAAAGAAAAAGTACGCAACATTAGACCCTCTCGTTCTCAAATTAAAAAAAAAAATTTAATTGAAAAAGGGATATAGCTCTCACCTCGGAGATATCCTCCATCTGCTTGGCAAGTTGTTCCTTCTTCTTGGCAGCTGCAAATGCACACCATTTTAATATTCGCACAACAAAACCTCAAATGTGCAGCACAAGGACCAGCTAATATTGTACTTACCCAAATTCGAAAGCTCATCCATCTGCTTTGATGTCCTCACAGCAAACCTCTGGAATGATTTGCTGAAACCAGAACAAATTCTAAATAAGAGGATTTTCTGTTGGAATGAAAACTCATCTACAACATCTTTCTTGAGGACTTGCAGGTCGTTTAGCATATACAAGTAATCTAAGCCACATGCATTAATAGAGTATATCTGATGACCACGGGTTTAAAACAGGACTTGTCTACATGAACAAAACAAGAAACTGCTATATGAAGACTAGGCCTCCACCGGATAGGACATCACGGACATTAGACTAGGACCTCCGCTGCACATATTGCGGGAATATACATTATACAGGGTTCTGGCCATTAAAAGACTACATAGAAATATCAGTAAGTATTCAGCATTGAGCTATTGAGGCAACATTTCCCAACCTAGCCATATGGCAGTCTACTGTATAGGGTTTACTGTATAAGCTTCACCTAAACACCACTACAGTAACAGTGGAAGATTGTAAAATATCTCACTTCAGAGTTCAGAGTAGGCACCCAATTCACACCAGCATGTATCACAAGTTTACAATGTTTACCCAAAACACTAACAAGCTTAAGAACTTGTTAAAACAACAACCAATACGAAAAATGGTCACCCAAAAACAGCATGGTGGTGACCGACGGAATACAAAAGAGAGCAAAAAATTAACTCAGACATATGGCAAAAATATTCTTAAGACTCCATATCTGCAGCATATCAAAAATTACATTGCCGCTTTAAATCACCAACAAACATAACAAAACACTAATATAACACATTTTCCCATCACAAAATGAAACCATACCATGAAAACATAAACATTACAACAACCAAAATCAAAAATTTCCTCAAGCATTTAAAGCCGCAACGCATTAAAATGTTGCGTCGCAGCTTGAACAGACTGAAATCTATAAACTTGAGGGCTAAATTTCGCTTCTATGGAACGAGCCGATCGGGAATAGAATGATCCTTGTGGCCAGAGATGAAGCTTTGACCAAATTAAACAACCAAAATTCAAAATCAAAGAAAGAGGTACCTGTTGGCGAGGCTATCAACCAGAAGCTCATTGACGAGGTATGACATCACTCTGTGAACGAAATTTCCACCACCGGCCATGGTTGGTTATCTCTGATTAACTGAAAAGATGAACAAGAAATATGATTGGGCACAAACCCAATTAGGGGAAAGAGGTTGAAGACTTGGTTAAACACTAGAACATAAACCTCAGGTTCGACCTTTGATTTGAGAAATTGGAACAAAAGGTAAGTGAAATTATGAAGCGAGATAAAGATTGGGGGATTTAGAAACCCTAATTGGTGGAGAGATTTACCTGAACCACGTTTGGTTTTGTAGACCTTCCCGATTTCTCGAATCTCCGAGAAGCATGTGAGAATGCGGCTTCAGCGTCCTTATATAGATGGAGTCTCGACCAAACTTGTTTAAAAGAACTGGGCTATGGCCCAAGGCCCACGGTGTGGCTGAGATTTTATTCACGCATTTTAAATAAAAAGAAAATGCTTTGCTTACACTTCCAAGAAAAAAAAAAAAAGCTTCTGAAATTTTAGCCACATATAGATTTTTGCCACCATGAAAATATCTTACATTAACTATGTCTATTTACAAACATTAAGACTCTTTTATCTCTTCAATTTAACAATGTGTTCTCGATAGTCTTATTATAAAGTTTATTTAAGATTGGTCAACCACTATAGATTGAAAGTCTGCATTTTGCGTCTTTTTCTTCTTTGGTATCAAGAATCAATCTAGTGAACCGAGTTGTCTGATTGTCTTGTTTATAGTAATATGATTATTCATGATTCGAAACCCGATGTAATATTCTTTATTTTTAGTAATGAAGTATGTTATTGCTTATAGAAGTTTGATCAACCATTATCTATTTTTGACACAAACTAAAATCATCACATTGACATTGCACATACACTACAAACCAAGTTTTTGAAATGAGACTAATATCATTTGATCTTTTGGCATATTATTGATTTTACGGACAATAACTTTAGCATTTGACCTCCTAGTTGTTGATAGTCCAAAATCCCTTTTTCATGTAAGGCTTTGTTTCATTGGCTTTGATCCCTTCTGGAGTACTCTAGATTATACTCGTGAAAGATAAATAGATTTGAGAGAAAATGCCAATTTGTACAAAAATAGCAAAACTAAAACCCAATTCAATGAAAATCTAATTCATAAGCCCATTCCAATGAAACTTGAGTAAACGACAAACTTACCCTCACTTTTATTCAACTAACCCTCTATCTCCTTTCCTAGTTTCCCGATCTGAATTCTTCTTCTTCCTTTTTTTCTACCTCTTTCTCTCTCTTGTTGCAGAGACGTCTTCTCGAGTTTGATTCCTTCAATTTCAAATGACGATGTTGCCGCCCCGCCTCGGAAGACAAGAATTGTCGGAATACTCTACAGATCCCCGACGTCTGATTCCTTCTCAGAGACTGAGGCCTCGTCGCTTGTCGGCGGTCCCCACTCGTAGCTCGTCAGTCGCCGCTCGTCTCTCGGCGTTCATCGGTAGCCGCTCGTCACTGAGTGCTCGTTGGTCGTCTCTCGACGCTTGGCGCTCGTCGCTCGTCTATGCCCGGTCGCTCTCTCACCTGAAGCTTAGTCGACGAAGATCAAGACGTGTAACGCCTACATACTCCAGCGGTCTCAAATTAATCACCTCTCATCTCTCTCTCTTCTATCGCCAACCTCAGATCAATCGTGGCTAGCAAATCACCAGGGAAGCTTGGATTTGTGTTAACTTTATTCTCATTTTGATTTCACTGTTATTTATCAATACTTTCATTGAAATTAAAGTCAGTATTTACCTTTTTCTTATTCTTCTTCTATCTTCTTCTTTTTTCTGTGTTTTGACTGATAATTGAGGGGTAGTAATTGATTACTAATAGTAAGTTATTGATTACTGAGGGTCAGTAATTGATTATTGGGGGTCAGTAATTGATCACTGAGGGTTACATTACCAGAAGAAAGGCTTTAGCCGACGAAAATAAAAAAACCAGGCCGACGAATTTTTTTTTCGTCGGCTAATTTAAAATTTTCGTCGGCTATGGTCAACTTTAGCCGACGAAATTAATATTTCGTCGGCTGAATATTTTTTTTAGTCGGCTATAGTCTGTGAACTTTAGCCGACGAAATTTTTAAAAGTTTAGCCGACGAAATTTTTAAAAGTTTAGCCGACGAAATTTTTAAACTTTAGCCGACGAAATTTTTAAAAGTTTAGCCGACGAAAAATATAATTTCGTCGGCTAAAGTGTCTTATATTTGCAGATCTGGACAACAACTCATCTGGAAAAAAAAAATATACGTTGAACCTTCAAACGCAAAAAAGTCGTGAAATAAGATATGACCAGAATGGTGAAATACGTCTACGGTTGAAAAATCACTGTATTCTGGTAAAGTCTCGGTGCCGATAGTTGACTTACCCTTATTATTCACTATGTTGCAGATTTGGCGTTTGGTGTCTGATTGACTATTGTGATACCTTCCGGAAGCGTAACGGCGCTACGAGTCAGAGTCATCGCTAATGCCATGATGTATAGGCTTTTTTGGCCATCCGAGTCCGTTTAGGGCTTCAAAATGCAGTTTTCTTATTTTTGATTAGAGTTGACCGTTTCGATCGAGCCCTTAACGTTGTCGAATCCAGTTGAATTTTTTACCATAGACATCTTTCGTCATAACGATCATATCTGACGGTCGAATTTTGGTTTGTGAATTTTAGTCATCGGAATCACATGTCTACTATTTACCGTTATTATTCCCTATGGGGAGCCCTATCATCAGAAGGTAAATGTCTCAAAATTTTTATATGGGCAGTTGCGTCTCATCTACGTGAGAGTTTTTTGTGTGGAAGGTTTGACCAAACTACGTAATATAGAGGGAGATATGAGCGTTTTCGTGTGATAAGTGACGATGGATTATGGTTGACCGTTTCAATTGAGCCCTTAACGTTGTCGGATCCAGTTGAATTTTTTACCATAGATATCTTTCATCATAATGATCATATCTGACGGTCAAATTTTGGTTTGTGAATTTTAGTCATCGGAATCACAATATGTCTACTAATGTTGTATAACTTGTTTAGTAGGTTATACAACTTTGTGAACCAACTCTACATCGGAAGCAAAATTATCAAAAATATTGTGAAATAAGATGTGTTTAGAATGGTGAAATACGGCGATGGTTCAAAAATCATGTAAATCGGGTAAAGTCTCGATGCCGATAGTAGCGGTCAACCCTATTTACCGTTATTATTCCCTATGGGGAGCCCTATCGTCGGAAGGTAAATGCCTCAAAATTTTTATATAGGCGGTTGCGTCTCATCTACGTGAGAGTTTTTCGTGTGGAAGGTTTGACCAAACTACATAATATAGGGGGAGATATGAGCGTTTTCGTGAATTTATAGACTTTAGCCGACGAGATATTAAAAAAGTCGTCGGCTAAAGTCAAAAAATTTCACAATTTTTGGGCGGTAAACCAAAGTTGGAGGAATATTTTCAAAGGACTTTAGCCGACGAAAATATGTGAAAAGTCGTCGGCTAAAGTCGAACAATTTTCAAAATTTTCAACCAAAATTTTTTGGCGATCAACATTTTCAAAAGAGTTTAGCCGACGAAATTCTTTATTTTCGTCGGCTAAAGTTCTTTATATAAGCGAAGATGGACGGTAAGAAGTCTATTATCTGCCAGATTTTCTTCTCGGCCTAGCTTCGCCGTCAAGCCACCGGAGACCGCCACACTTGTCCCAAAAGCTTCGCCGTCGTCTCTACCTCATTGCTGGATAGGTGGTGCATCGAGTGGCGCCGCCGTGAGGGATAAATAGAGCTCCAAAACTCCGCCAGTTCGGATTCAGTGTCGATCGAATTTCTCCTTCCTTAGGTCACCATTTGGTAAGTTCTATATATGGATAAGTTGAGTTTGATTAGTACTACATTCCTTTATAATTTGGTAGCTCGATTCGGTGTGTGTGAAGAGAATCGAAGATTTGAAGTTTTTAGGGTTTAAAATTGGGGATTTTTATATTTTCAGTCGATTGACCTGTTTAGGCTTAAAATTGAGCTTCGACTTCTTCTAGAAAGTTGTTCGAAATGTTGAGAGGAAGATTATGTCAAATTTTGGTCATGATTGGAGGTGGCCGAAAGTTTCTGCAGTTTTTTTTTTCAAAACCCAGCAACTTTAGCCGACGATATTTAAATACTATATTCGTCGGCTATAGTATTTTTTAATTTTTTTTATAAGGTTTAGCCGACGATATTTAAATACTATATTCGTCGGCTATAGTATTTTTTAATTTTTTATAAGTTTAGCCGACGAAATTTACTATATTTCGTCGGCTATAGTTATTTTTTAAAATTTTTTATAAGGTTTAGCCAACGAAATATAGTAAATTTCGTCGGCTATAGTTATTTTTTAATTATTTATTACACACTTTGGCCGACGAATATCTTAATTGTTTCGTCGGCTAAAGTATGGGAAAAAAACCGACGACATGTTTTTCGTCGGCTAACTGTGGGACTATAGCCGACGAAAAAAAAATTTCGTCGGCTAAAGTCATCACCGACGACCCTTTCCCGACGACACTATAGCTGACGAGCCTTCGTCGGCTAAAATCTTAGCCGACGAATTAAGATAACAGGCCGACGAAAATTTTTCGTCGGCTAAATCATCGGCTAAAGTGCTTGTCCTGGTAGTGTTAGTAACCAAGTTATTGAAAGTCAGTAACTGATTATTAGAGGTCAGTAACCAAGTTATTAGGGGTCAATAACTGATTATTGGGGTCAGTAACCAAGTTATTAGGGGTCAGTAACTGATTATTGGGGGTCAGTAACCAAGTTATCGGTGACTGAAATCTGACGATCGGAGAAAATCTGAGTTACTAGGGGTCAATAACGAGCGACCGAAGAAATTTCGGCAACCGGTGACCGATGACCTGAGTCCGGCGACCGGTGACCGGAGTCCGGTGAGGTTCCGGCAAAGTCTTCTTACTCTTTCATTTTCTCTCTCCTTATACATGTTGAAGTAATAAGGGTAAAATTGTCTTTAAAATATATAAAAATTATTATTTTATTATGACTTTAATATAGATTTATGTATTTGGGCATAAATAAGAACACCTTATATTGGAATGAGCTCATATCTATTAAATTTATTGGAATGAGCAATAAAAGGTTTAAATTAGTACTAAATGGGCATTTTTCCTAAATTGGAGTTGTTAATTGTTGTAACATTTTTTAGAATAAATAGTTTGCGTTTCAATACCAAGCAACAAAAAGAGACTATTATCTTGATGCAAAATGATATTGAACACAGACACCTAAACTTCTTATCTGTAATTAATATTCTATATAACTAATTTGGATTCACTCCCATAAGGGCATAAAGGAATCATGTTCTAACTAAATGTTAACAATTGTAAATGGTTAATTCTATCACAATACTCACTCGATGTAATTCAAGTTAAATACAATGAACATCTTTGTTAACTAAGTGATATACAACTCGGATAACTTATCTGAATCAGAGTTCAACACTTATACTTTTTGATGAATTAATCTATGTACAATACAACTGATCTTAATGCTATCGAATTTTGTTTGAGTTCGATTTTGATCTTAAACTTATCACTTTAAAGACTCATGTAGTACCTTATTATTTTAATGATTTATTTTTTAAACTTTTTTTTTCTCGACGAGGTAAAAACAACCCCAAGAAAACTAGAACTAGAAATCCCTATGAACGCTCTTATGAATTTACACATCTTTCGTATTCCACCAGTTTTGGTGTTGCAGATGATCCACAAGGGATCCATGAGGCATAGAGTCATCATCTGCTTCCTGCCCCAGTGCCCCCTACTGTTAATCAATTGCTTAATTCAGTTTCTCCATCTTCTTGTCCTCAAGAACAACCAGTCAAACTCAACATCCCGCTCATGCATGTGTTTGGTTTTGGTTTTCTCTCTTGTATTTCTTTTAATTAGAGTACTGATTTAATTAGTCAACGATATTGTAGTTTATAAGTGGGAGCAGTTTTATAGTCTTTCATTAATTATATCTGAACTTAAAGGTTGGGGCTATAAAACTAAACGGCAATAATGATCGATTACAATCGTTCAGCAAGCTGAGATTGGTTCGACGCCGGAAGATCACCGGAATCAGCGAGACCATGGGGGATGAGGTATGTAACTTCCATCTCTCTCTCTTTAGTCTTTACTCTAGGGATCCGCTTCTAGTTTCAGAAATCACAACCAAATCATACTAAACAAATGACATGATTGTACTGTTCATGCGTAGCTTTTCTTTAGTTTTGTGTGTTTGGATTGAGTAATTAAGCGTAACCGAGATTCTATATATTCACCGACATTACTCTATGAAATGATTGTCAAACTCGATTGAAACTGTTCCCAAAAACCCGTACAGTACAAAGTTATTTTAGCAAGATAAGGTGAATGACCATGCTCAAAGTCCTCATTGATCAATTTTCCTTTTCCTTTTTTTTATTTTTTCCCTTTTCTATGAAGAATATGAACAATTGATCTTCTAATTGTATTCTAATTCTAAATTGGAGTAGTAATCATCTTTTTTTTTTTAAAGGTAAAATTCATTGATAAAACTCAAGCCAAAATGACATCAAAATATCATTACATTAGACAATTAACTCACTTATTCAAGTGAGCTTATCAGAAGATTAAACTAGATATAAAACAAGATATCAAAGAAACATAAAACTGGAGCAAAGGAGCTCAATTGCGGTACTCCAAGCTTGATAAATCCATCTAGCCGTAGCTAGCTCGCACAGTCTGCTAAGCTATCTGTTCTCTAACACTCACTAGGCTTTGTTTTTGCCCTTTGGATCAGAGCTTGGAAGAGCATTAGGGTAAAACCCAATGACCCAAGCCCAAGTTTGAGCTTGTTTTGGGGTGAGCCCAGGCCAAGGCCTAATGACCCAAACCCACGCCCAAACCCTAGGATCTTGGTGCTGCCTCCTTCTAGTAGCCATCTGTTCCGGTGGCCACCTAACAGGCCGGCCATGTGAGACCCCGTAAATATTTAAAGAGGTAAAGTTGGATAGTTTGACATTTAAAACTGTAATCTTGTGAAGTGTCGAGGAAACTCGAAAAGTTTTTCAGATATATTAATAAAGAGGTACTTGTGTTTAGAGATTCGATAATGAAGTACGTTTCATGATGTGTCCGTGGTAATTCTTGTGAACATTTTCGGACATGTGAACCATTTATTTCATATTTCAGAAATAAAGGAGTTTGGTTTAAGTGAAAGAAAACTCAGCATGCGATCTAGACCATATAATAAGCACCATTTTGATATCAATCGTTGGTTTAGAGTATATATACTTTAGAAATCTCCAGAAGTTGGAGAATAGAAAGCTCCAGACTTCTATTGAAGACCGACAACACATGTCGGCAACCTCAAACCTATCTCTGCCATGAGGGTACTAGGTGAAGTTAGGATGAAGGAGAAAAGGGATTGGCAGTTCGACAAGTTTGGCGGTCGGTAAGGAATTCTGATCAAGGAGAGGATCGAAGGAGATGCAGATTAATGGGATGATGAAGAAAAAAAAATATAGGTGAACTGGTTCTGTATCGAGTTCCAATTCGATACCAAACGGAGATGCTAATGAGAAAGGTAAAATCTCTGGCTGGAGTGTTATATCGTTGGAATCTATTATTACTGGAAAGATTTCTTCTTTTGGTTTTGACTAATTGTTGTTTGGGATGTTTTGGGCTCGTTGAGGTGATTGCGCAAGCCGACTCTTCTAAAGTTTCTTGGTCCATTTTGATGATAATTTGAGTTCTAGAAAAAGAAGCGAAGCTGGGTCAAGAATCTATAACCTATAAAGTAGAGCTCAGTCGGGTATCAACATGAATTTGGCAGGATTTGAGAAATCTGTGGTAGCAAGTGTTTGGTTTGATTCGCATGAGAACAAGGTGAAGTTTGAACTCAATTTGATAGTATGAATTTGGATATTTATCTTAATTGAAATGCTAATGCCTATTAGGAATAGATGAGGAGTGTCATTGTGTAGCCGTAAAGCTTTTCTGGGAAGCAAACACTGCTTTAACTAACTGAGCTTTCGACTCTGTTATGGCTGAGGTAAACCTTGATCTTCTTTAGAACTTTGGAAATATTGATCCACAATAAGTGCTATTCGAATTAGAGTTCTGTGGGTAGCTCTTTGGTCAATTAGTGAGAAGATAAGTACGACTGAACATGGTTGCCAATTTGTTTGATATTAAGTAATGATTATCAGTATATTAGTATATACCATACGTGGTGGGAACTCGGTAAATTATTTTGGAATTGGTTTAGGTTCTTATCCATTTGCATTCAAGGCGATATTGAATATTAATTAATTATACTTGGTTGTTCAATGTTTGATTCCTCTACCATGCAGACATTAGAGAATGGAAGTAAGGCATGATTGTTATGATATAGTTAACTTAAGAAGCTATGTGCATGTAGTTCAAGTGGAATGGTATCTCAATGTATAGGTCTTGTGAGTAATGAAACTGGGCATACCTTGGAGAGGATGTTCTGTGTTGGCTCTATTTAAATGATGTGACTACCATGGAATGCTATATGTTAATCAACGATGAACTCTTGTGATATTCTATGATCTATGGGTACCTATGCCGTTTGCATAGTATTATTGGATTTGAGTTTCTTAAATGTTGGAAGTGCATTGGATATATGGAATGATTTAGAAGAGAATATAATTTTGGGTGTCCATAGTAATTGGGAGAACCACACCCAGCGAGAAGAATAAGGTTTCTTCATAATAGTATTCAATTGCTATACAAAATTATTTAGTAAACCATTTCATAAATGTTATATGTTGAAAGGCAATGAGTGAACATAAAGTTGATCCTTAGAGAAAATTTTATATAAGGATCAGTTGGTAATATTTATTGTTGTTGGACTAGGACTCCAGTTACCCTGAACAATAAAGATGGTGGTGTCGGCCTAGAGAAACGTAATGGAATCAAACTGCGATATTCCAGGTAGGGGATTCTGGACTTGCCTCAGTTAGTGTTTTATGCATATGATATTAAAGTAAAGTAATTTATGCATGAAAGAAATATATTTTCGATTCCTTGTGAATTATTATTTGATGACCTGAGAGTGAGCGGGGCATAACGACTTCCTTGGGTTTCGATCCCCTAAACCTCCGGAGGGGCTGTACGGACTGGAGGACGTCTTACATCCTTTGAGGTGTGGTGTCGCTCCTAGGCGATATGGTGTAAATTGACACTCTCGCTACACCTTGCCGGTGTGTACGATAATAATCGTGGTAAGGTTGTAGTTGGCTTGAGATAGATCGGTCATCAGGTTTGTATATCTACTTTGGGCCGTACTTGCATTTTTACAAGAAATGTTTATTTTAAACCGTTATGCATTATTTTCACTACTAGCCATGACAAATGTTTTTAAATTATTTTCACACCTAGTTGGGGTAAAGTTTATTGAGCAGCGAGGACGAAAGCTCACCCCTACAACAGTTTATGGATGCAAGTACTGTGTACGGAGACGGGACAACTGGACGGTATTGGGTGTGGCTTAGAAATTCTATATTTCATGCTATTGTCATCATTAAATCTATGTTTATTTAATGTATATTTTAGAATCCTGCTTTTGTGTTGCCATTTTCTCAACTCAATTTACCATATGCAAATATGCATCAAGGGGGCAACTATATCACACAATTGCCAATCTGTTGCCGACACTAGCCTATAAGCATTTAGTCCCGATCTACACCAGGATCGATCACACATATCACCTTTAAACAATACAGCCATAAACCACAACGATTGAGACATTTGAGAGAGCTTGACCGAGATCTTGGGGATCTGGTTGAAAGACGTATCTGGTTGAATTGTCGCCGAAAATAGGTGATTTTGGAGGGCTGAAGAACAACCATTTAGTGTGGAGAAGGAGATTCTCCTTAGAATGAAGGCCGATGATGGCCGCTTTGACCGAGTCCCTAAGCGAGGATGGCTAGGGTTTAGAGAGAGAATTGGAGCCATTCGTCTTTTTTGGAGTAGTAATCATCGAGCTTTATTATTCTGACTTTAATAAATGTATATACACCTAATGGGAGACCTGACCTGTTTTAAAAAAAAAACTAAATGTATATACACTTGTACAATATTTGATAGATTAAATCAAAGAAAAAGAATAGATAATTATATATTCTCTATGACTCGTCTCAAATTCTCAACCATCAAACTATCATTTACTCTCTCTCTCTCTCTCTCAACGCCGGAAGAGATCCAAGTGCTTCGTTCGACAACATGTGATGGTTGAGCCGGCTTTGTTGGCCTGACGTCATGCATGACTTTGCTGTCAGACGAGTACTCCATGAACCTTGGCTAATGGAAGAGTTTAAAGTTTAATTGGAGGCAAGGTTCGATAACTCGCTAGGTGGATGACAGCTTGGGGCGCCTAGGCGGGTTTCTAGATGCCTTTATGGGAAAATTTGTATTTCTTAATTTTAGTTTATTTTTGAAACTTTTGTTTATATCATTTTAAAATATATAAGGATTTTTTTTAGATCACATATTACAACTTTGTGAGTCGAATTCACAACCTCCCACTTATTAATGGGAGACTATGCCGCTAGATCATATGGTATTGGGCAAATATATATAAAGATTTTAGAAAATTAAAATTACATCCAAAATAATTATATTTCAAAAATAGTCCTAACAAGTCAAATAGAGTGAGAATGTTAAGCATACAATAATACTAGTAGAACAAAACATCTGCTTTAGCCTAAAATAATAATAATTAAAACGCCCAGACCACCCATACACTAGTAGGGCGAAGAGCAAGTTTGGAGCGCCTAAACAGGGTCTAAGTGGGCTGGGCGGCCTTGTTTTAAACACTGATTGGGGGTGTTAAGGTAGTTCTTTAACAATCTGGTTTGGAGTTGTTAGGCGACATGAATGGTCTTTTGGTCACCGGATGACTAGTGGTGGGAACGAAGGCCAACCCATTTATAAGGCGGTGGCAAGGCGTTTTTTTTTTTCCTTTGGACAGATTTCTCCCCTCTTTATGTGTGGGGATGCTTTTTCCAACTAAGGTTTGAATATGGAACTTTTACAATAGGTTGTGATGAGATCTTGAGGGAGATGACGTTGTGATGACGTGGTTGGCCACGTGGTGCGCTTGCCCTACATAAGAAACACTTGTTGTTTACTATTGACAAACTAACGACCAAGCAAACATGGTGCTTGTGACTTGCACATGGTTGGTCTAAGTGTACCTTAATGTGTGAAATCGGTTTCGTTTTTATCAATTTTAGCGATTGCATCAATGCATAACAAAGCAAAGTAATTACTAATTAGTAAAGCTTACATAAAAGGGAAAATGCCCAAATACACAAAAACAGAGAAAGTAAACCCCATTTCAATGAAAAAAGATTGAGTAGCTCATTCCAATGAATCTTATTGAAAGGACATTCTTACCCAAAAACTGACCTAGCTATCTCTCTCCTCTCACTCACATCTCACCCCGACTCTCTCTCTCTCTCTCTCTCTCTCTCTCTCTCTCTCTCTCTCTCACCATTACCGCTGCCATCATGCCATGAAAGGTCTCGTCGGTCTCTCTAACCCCTACGACGGCCACCGATAACGGTGACTTGCCGAGAAACTCGAAACTCCTCCTCTCCTCCGCCATCTTCAATGGCGAGGACGTCGACCCCTTTGTTCGCAAAGATCTGGCCTCTCTCTCTCGGCAGATTCGTTATCAAACGAGCTAGGATCTGGGGTCGTCTTCTCGATCTGGACACCGTCGTCATCGGAGTCGTCTACTTCTAGGAGCTTGTTGCCGCTCCGCACGGACTGCAGACTTGGCGAGGACGATAAGGAAGCGGAGGCGCATGAGGGAGTCAGAGCCGTCCACTTCCAGGAGCTTGTTGCCGCTCAGCACAGACTGTTGACTTGGCGAGGACGACGGGGAAGTGGAGGCACGTGAGGGAGTTGGAGCCGTGCGACGCCATAGTACATCTTCGTTTTCAAAATGTCGCTGGTTGGTGTCGCGATCGGTGTCGTCGATCGGCCGCCGGAAGAAGGTCGGTTAAGAAAGAGGTAAGAGATTTTAAGTGGCTGGTCAACGAATTGAAGATACTGTTGAAGATTTTAACATGATTATTGGGTCAGTTACAAATTATTGGGCATCGGTAACTCGATTACTGAGGGTCAGTAATCGATTACTGAAGGTCAATAATCGATTACTGGGTTCAATAATCGATTACTAGGGGTTAGTAATCGATTACTGAGGGTTAATAACTCGAGTTACTGGGGGTCAATAATTGAGTTACCTAGGGTCAATAACCTTTTAAGGAATCATTACTCAGTTATTGGGGGTCAGTAACTCAGTTCCGACGGCCGGTGACCAAAGTAACTCAGTTACTGGGATTAGTAACTAGTTACTGAGTGTCAGTAACTGGTCAGTAACTAGTTATTAGGGGGTCAATAATTGGTTACTGGGTGTCAGTAATTATCAATAACTGGTTACTAGGGGTCAGTAACCAGTTATTGGGGAAATTCCGATGACCGGACTCCGACGGTCAAAAATTTCGGTGACCGGAGTCCGGTGGTCGGGGAAATTCCGGTGACCGGAGTCCAGCAGCCGGTGGCCGGTGAATGAGTCCGAGGTTCCGGCTAAGTTTTTTCATGTTGAAGAGATGGGAGCAAAATAGTCTTAAAATAATATAGTTTGTTAAGACTTTAGTAAAGATTTGGTCATTTGGGCATAAAAAAATTTACTTTCATTCAAATGGGCTCATAGAAAAGATTGTCATTGAAATAGGCAATGAAGGGTTACAATTACTACTAAATATGCATTTTCCCTGCATAAAAAAGTTTAATAGAACTTAATCATAAAAGGCTAACCCACTCATTACGACCATATCATGTCCAAAATCTCATATAATCTCCTTTTTATTCAGGTACATCGTACGAATTATTTAATTTGTTTATGTCCATTTCACAGCTAGCAGAATATCTTCGCCGCTTGGTCGGGGTGTCCTGGAGTTGCATGCCGGAGATTTGCATTTTCAGTGTTCCAGAAAAACTTCGAAATTGAAAGAGGATGCCTACAATCCCCATTTTGTCTCAATAGGACCTTTCCATCGAAACAAAGCTAACCTTGCGCCAATGCAACAACATAAAAGGGGTTACCAGTATTCCCTTTTTCCTCTTCTTGAAGTTGACGAAACTTTTGAAAAATACCAAGGGGAAGTCCCCGTGTCAGATCATTACATTCCTACACATGTTCGGGAAATGATTTGTGGATACTACAGCGGACTGAGATGCGAAATAGACAATCATGATTTTGTAGAAATGTTGTTCCTTGATGGCTGCTTCATATTGGAACTTTTCCTCAGGTTTGCCCCAGACTTGAATTATATAACGCCAGAAAAATACGAGTCTGATCCAGTAATAAACAGTGATTGGATGGTCAGAGCTCTTTGTCATGATTTAGCATTGCTTGAAAACCAAATCCCCTTCTTTACTCTTGAAGTCATATATGATATGATCAAGCCTCGTTTGATGAGCAAGTGCAAAGCACCAGAGTCGGTCACTAGTCTTGCTTTAAGTTTCTTCAAGCCTATGATGAGCCAAAACTCATATATAGAGAAGCATTCCTACACGGACTGCATGCATTTGCTTGATCTCTTGCACGAATCCTCCCTGCTCGCAACTTCTGGAGTAGGTACAGCCTTCGAAAGAAGAGTAATTTTGAAGCATGCAGCTGGTAGTTTAACTCCAGGGGATCAATATTATTCGGGATCATTAAACTATTGCGCTTCAGAACTTATACAATCTGGAATTGAGCTTTGTAAAGAGTCCGGAGACTCTTTGGTGAACATCACCTTCATGAGAAATGGAGGGCTGATCAAAATCCCACCTGTGTTGATCTACGATATAAGAGATTCACTATTCAGAAACCTGATTGCCTACGAGCAAAACAATATCAACACTAGACATCATGTTACATCGTATGCTATCCTCATGAAAACTCTCATCCGTTCTCCACGAGATGTGAAGCTACTTAGAAGAAAAGGCATCATATCTCAGAATTGGATTGAAGACGAAGAATATGTAACACTGTTCAGAAGTCTTTTACAGGAAGTTATTCCCAAGGACTTCTATTTCGGTGATTTATGTGAGGAAGTGAATGCCTACGCAAGTAAGTTCTGGTTTCGTAGAAAGATACACTCTCTCTATCTAACTTATTTCTCAACAGCATGGAGTATGATATCATTTATTGCTGCCATTTGCCTTTTCATTCTCACGTTCTTACAAACATATTTTACCATCAACCCTCGCTAATTCTCGCTTCATATATGCATATGTAGTTTCTTTCCTTAATGCAGTTGGGGCATGAGTACTAGATATGTATCAGGTTTCAGTTTTCAAAATTATGTGTAATTGTATGGAACCAGAATTGTTTCTTCTCTGTAAGGACTTGATTGTCTTTAATTCATGAATGATTTCGAAATTTTAATCTAATTTCTTTCGATTACACTGCTAACGGCTTAGTTTCTTGTTCTTGGTTAAGTAATAAACGTACACACACTCATTTTTCGGTCATATTTCCATATCTCCATCGTTCAGTTTATTGATACTAATGAATATATCATTGCTGCAAAATTTTATCAAACTTGATGATTGTTAAGGTATCGAATTATATTAAATCAATGAACGGATCATAAATTTGTCTAAACAAAACTGGTTGTGTAAATAACGATTATGAAAACCTAAATGATCATCAAATTCGATGAAACTTTGCATAAGTGATCTATGCATTGGGTTATACCATTTATATATATATATACAGTTCATATCCAGAGCGAAGCTTCGCTCTGAAATTAAAATGTGAAGTTCCTTATTTGACTCACTTTTCGATCGTATTTATATATCTCCACCATTCAGTTTATTGATACTAATGCATAGATCATTCATGTAAAATTTTATTCAAATTGATGATCGTTTAAGTACCGAATTAGGTTAAATCAATGAACGGACCATAAACCTATCTAAACAGAACTGTTTGTGTAAATCACGATTATGAGCACCCAAACGATCATCAAATTCGATGAAATTTTGTAGGAATGATCTATGCATTAATATCAATAAACTGAATGGTGGAGATGTGGAAATACGACCAAAAAGTGAGTCAAACAAGGAACTTCACATTTTAATTTTAGAGCAAAGCTTCGCTTGGATAGGAATTGTGTGTATATATATATATATATATAGAGCCCTTCCAATGAGGGATCTCTTTTTTGGACATATATGAGGGATGAGGGATTACACCAACTTTTCGATGACAAAATCACATATCCACCGTTCAAGTTGTAGTTCTATATGAGTAGATCACTTCTGTAAATTTTCAGAAATTTTGGTGTTCGTTAAGGCATTCAAAACTACGATTTATAATTATAAGCATGAACGGTTCAGGTTTGGCAGATTTGGTTCGTTCATTGATTTAATCTTGTTCGACACCTTAACGTCACCAAATTGGCTGAAAATTTGCAGTATTGATCTATATATAAGGACTAACAAACTGAACGGTAGAGATTCAAAAATATAATCGAAAAGTTGGTGTAATCCCCCATCCCTCATATATGTCAAAAAAAAGGATCTCTCATTGGAAAGACCCTATATACATACACACACACACACAGCGTTCATAAGCGGACGTCCGCACGTCCTTAAAGTGCGGACGTCCCTCAGTTCTCCACCGTTCGGTGCCGACGACAGCGCGCCTCCACCCTAGCAAACATCAGAGGCGTCCCCGATCACTTTCTCTTCCCGCGCGAGTCTGCCGAATTCCAATTTGCAGCCGAGATCGATTTTGTCTGAAGTTTTGGGTGGAGGTTGCTGCCAGACCTTCAAGTCGATCTCACCGGCAAAAAAAAATGATCGGGGATGCCTTGGTGTCTGCTCGGGTGGAGGAGCGTCGTCGTCGGAGCCAAACCGTGGAGAACAGAGGGACGTCCGCACTTTATGAGTTGTGCGGACGTTCGCCTCTGATCGCCGTTATATATATATATATATCAGGCCGGATCAGAGGCGCACGTCCGCACCGGCCTTAAAGTGCGGACATCCCTCCGTTCTCCACCCTCCGACGCTGACGACGGCGCGCCTCCACCCCTGAAGACTCCAATAGCGTCCCCGACCACTTTCCTTTCCCGGCGAGTCCTTTTCCAGTTTTCCGGCGAGATCACCCAAAACTTCAAATAAGATCGAACTCGCCGGAAAACTGGAAAAGATCGAACTCGCCGGTGAGGAAAAGTGGTCGGGAATCTGCTAGAGTCTTCTGGGGTGGAGGCGCGCCATCATTGGCGTCGGAGGGTGGAGAACGGAGGGACGTCCGCACTTTAAGGGTCGTGTGAACGTCCGCACTTTAAGGGTCGTGTGAACGTCCGCTCCTGATCGACCCTGATATATATATATATATATATATATATATGTATATATATGATCTAGTTACTAGTTTCTTAGATGATATGTAATTCTTTATATAATTAATTTTAGTTTATTCTCATCAATTTTAGATCGATCATCATGTTAATCCTTCTTCTTTCAATTTCATCAAAAGCACCCCTCGACTCTTAATTTTCATCAGTCATGTCCAAACCTCCGTTCTCCATCCAATTCATGATGACGTGGCATAAAGAAGAAAGTCAAATTCCGAAAATAACATTTCTGACCATTTTCCCTCCATATCGATACATATCTCCGTTCTTATCACAACTCTCTAACTTTTATGATTTTGGTGGGATTGAATGCAATTTGTCTATTTTGTCATTTTTCTGTGGGCCCAACGACTTCAAATTTGGTTTTTTTCTTAATCCCACGCAGGGCCGGCCATGAGATTTTGGGGGCTCGAAGGAAAAAAAAATTGGGGCTCCCTGTCAAAAAGTATATTTGCATTTTAGTTCACTTCAAAAGTAAGTGTGCACATAACAAAATAGTAAAACTTCCAATAATAATGAAATGTTATAGAGATTGGAACAAAAATCTAAAACTTACAAATATCAGTACTCTTGTTACTGAAAAACTACTCTTCTTGCATTCTTGGCAGCAAATGTGTCAATTAAGCATGAATACTCAAGCTTTTCCGCCAAATCTTTTTCAATAGATAACATAGCTAAACTTATCTCATAATCAGTCTTCCTAATTGAAATCAAAACCCTTATCATTCTCAATTTCAAGTTTTCAACTATGAAATTGCAAAAACTATTAACTATGGGATTGGACTCATTGGAGGAGGAGGAGGAGTGGAGGACAGACTTACCTTTCTTCGGAGAGAACTCAGACTTAGAGAAGGCAAGACGCGTGCGGGCGGACAGCCGGATGCCGAACGGGTCGGTGCGGGCAGCGGCCAGCAGACGACAATCAATGACTTTGATGAGTTCGTCAGTTTGATCAAAGAGAATTAGAAAAAGACAGAAGTCAGAAGGTTGTAGAAGACTAGAAGTAATAAGTTGCGTAAGTTATGTTTAGTATATATGTTTTTTTTAAATTTTTTTAATTTTTTATATATATATGATTGGATTTTTTTTTGGGGCCCTTAAATTTAGGGGCCCAAAGCAAAGGCTTGTTGGGCTTTAGCCCAGGACCGGTCCTGATCCCACGTTATCACATGACGAGGGAATTAGATGAAAAATGGAAGTTTGGACACGGCTGATAAAAATTGGAAGTTGATGGGTGTTTTCGATGAAATTGAAATTGAAAGAAAATTGACTAACATGATGATCGACTTAAAGTTGATGGGGTAAACTGAAATTATTCATTCTTTATATGTTAAGTTATGCTACCAAAACAGAGCTAAGACTCTAAGGCCAGACACAAGCAACAAACTTGCTTCAGCAGCTGTACTGTGCACTTCTTTTCAATAAACTGTGATTGAAAATTTGCAAAAGCAGTCCACAAAGAAGAAATTATGTGTGATACTTTGACCATAAAGTGGCTACAAATTTGCCAAAAAAATTTGATTCCATGTATCCGGAACTCCTGGCAGACACCAATGTATACAGTCTGAGTTGTGTAGCACATCTGCCTTTTGTTCATCTGTTAGTAGTTTGCCTCCAGTCTCTGTGTAAACTTTTGTGTGAGCGTCAATTCGTTGATCTGACATCTGTGTTATGTTAAGAACAGCAACAGGAACTTTCATTTTCTTTATCACTTCGACCACCACGCGCATGATCCTCTTATCAGCACCAGTACTCCAGAATCCCTTTTTCAAGTAAGGCTTTGTTTCATTGAAGCATCTCATCCCTTCTGGATTGTTCCAGTCTGCATTCCTGAAAATACCAGATTGTAGTTGTTAATTGGTAGTAACATTTTTAATATAGGCTGCATTTTAAATTTTTTTCTGTGCTTGAGACAGACCTTATGTGTGTAGGAGACATAGAAGTGAAGAAGACACGAGTCTTGTTTGGATTGATATTTGTGTCAACCCAGTTTGCCCATGTCTTCAGTGCGATTCTGTATGCAACTACTGCTTCCAACTCTTCATATCCTTCTTCCCCATTTGGAAATGAACCCCAGCTGTGTTCAATTAGAACATTGTCTCTTAGATTGATCAATCTTAAAGAAGAACAGAATGCTAGTACTCATTTGTGGAATAGTTAAAAAAAAACTTTAGCCGGTTTCAGTGAGAAACTTACTATGACTTGATCGTATAGCCGCTCATCCACCAAACATAAGTATTGAAGACAAGGATATCTACTCCAGTCCAGTGTTTTGCATGCTTGTCAACTGAATCCACTTTCAGTATTCTTTCCTTTGGATTTCCAACTATGTGGATGTCAGAATTGGACTCTACCAGAAATGGATCCCAGTAAAATTCAATTGTAGCATTGTACTCCTGGAATGGAAAAATGAGAGTTCGATATCATCATGTTCAGTTTGCTTGGTTTAGTACAGAAGAAGAAACAAAGACATACTTTGGCTGTGAAGACTGAAAGAGCGCGCCCCCGGCGCATTGACTGTTTGTCTCGAGGTATGATGGATTCAACCATACAGACTAAAGATTGCCATTGACCTCTTTGCAAAGAATCTCCAACAAACATTAGCCTCTTATTACGAATTTTCTCAAGCATGAGTTCTGGATTAAATCTGCAGAAGAAGTATAACTGTCAGAGTAACAAAAACTCATGCAGAAGCATCTGTAAATAGTTGCATACCATTTATACACTTATGTATATTGCATTAATCAAAATTGTAAGCTTTCACTGTCACGTATAAGCATTTCTAGTCTGCATAAACTTGTAATAA
Organism: Fragaria nilgerrensis; assembly: GCA_010134655.1. Classification (NCBI taxonomy): domain Eukaryota; kingdom Viridiplantae; phylum Streptophyta; class Magnoliopsida; order Rosales; family Rosaceae; genus Fragaria; species Fragaria nilgerrensis. The sequence continues at coordinate 8,165,641 of CM020982.1, forward strand.
TATTGTGTATATCTACACATATAGCCAAAAAGTTCCCAATCTAGATTGTCAGTATGACAACATAACAAGAGAATATAACACAAATATATCTGTGATCTTGTCTCCATAAACTTATATGAAATTTGACAATGCAATACTCTACCTAGGCAGTGTGCAATCTTCTGGCTGCCATTCCCAGTGCCGGTAGTCAGAATCCGGTCTTCCATTTTTGACACAAGAAACTTGCCTATCAAGATATGGACAACTTCTGTCCGAGTAAAAAGGCTTGATTGAACGGTTGAACACCCATTTTCCATGCTCAACATTACATTCCTCCGGGTCGAACACAAACCTATCATCTACAATTGAAGCATCTATCCTTTCTTCTGTAGCATTTCTATCATCTGTCATAAGATAGTGATAATGCAACATTAATCAGAATTAGTAACGGTTCCATTTCAACAGAAAAACATGACTGATTAGAATTCATACATCAGATAGGACACTTACTCTTTTTTGTGACAGATGCTACTCTTCTCGAACAGGATTTATGCTTGAAAAAAGGGTTGGAAGAAAGAATAATACTAATTCTTTCAGTATACAAAAGACTGATCAAGGCAATAGCACAGACCATGATAATAGGAAGATGTAGCTTTCCTCTAAAGGCCTTCATTGTGCCTGCAGTGGTAGACTCTCCTGAGCTCATGGGGTAAGAATATATGAATTGGCGTGCAGCATAATGTTGAGGACAAACCTGGTGATTGTTTCTATTGTGAGGGATATTTTATTGTGGGATTTTGAGTAGGAGTAAAGCTAAAGCCTTGTATTGGTTAGGTTCATCTTTTCTTTTTAATGGAGAGTTTAGGGGTAACTTGCAACGCTAACATCCTCTGTGGAATTTAGGCATTTAGCTATATGAGGATCCAACAACTATATAAGTATACATGCTAGCTATTGCTTTCAAATTCTTCAAACTAAAGGCAGGGGCTAGCTCTCTCATTCTTCGACTTTTTTCCAGGAAATCATTGAGAATTATATGATTTATATAGTCGAATTTCCCCGTCATAGATGACCAAGTATAAGTAGGCTTGAACTATATAAATTGTATGTCTGTTTCTTGTCTGCTGGTTAATCAGCACAGAGGAATGTAGTGTTGAGAATGGAAAATGGGCTGTTAATTCCTTTTTTAGTTTCCCTTTCTTAAAAAGGAAAATTGTTCTGCAGATTGTTAGGGTTTATTTATCGAGGGCACGTTTACTTCTTGGAATGGATTGGATTAATTACCAAATTCTTGTGTTTATTAACACATAAAAGGATCAGAATGGCTCCAAGTAAAAATATTCTTGTGTTTACTAACATGTGAAAGAATCGGAATTGGTGTATGTCTCACCTCCTGATTAGAAATCGATTTCTGAATACTCAGGAAATTGATTACGAAATGGGCATATGAGTTTAGAAATCAACAATCCAGAACACCGATTCATTTCTTCTATCATCTCACTTGTCTTCAATTCATGATTATGTGCCATGAGAAGATGAAGGCAATTGCAAGGTTCAATATATGGGTGTTGTAGCAGTATATCAGTGATTAAGCTTTGCATATTTCATAACAGAAATGATATAGAGCGGACGTCCGCACTCGGCTTAAAGTGCGGACGTCCGTCCGTTCTCCATCCTCTGGCGCCGGCGACGGCGCGCCTCCACCCCAGAAGACTCCAGCAGCGTCCCCGACCACTTTCTCTCCCCGACGAGTCCGTTTTTTTCCAGTTTCCGGCGAGATCGATTTTGTTTGAAGTTTTGGGTGATCTCGCCGGAAAACCGGAAAAGAATGGACTCGCCGGGGAGGGAAAGTGGTCGGGGACGCTGCTGGAGTCTTCTGGGGTGGAGGCGCGCCGTCACCGGCGCCGGAGGGTGGAGAACGGACGGATGTCCGTACTTTAAGCCGAATGCGGATGTCCGCTTCATATCCTTCCTGTATTTCATAATAACTAGTCAAACTTTTGGTCCCAAAGGAGAAATGTAGGCAAAGAGTCTAAATTCGAAATTTTACGGACTAGTTGTTTTGAGAAAATTGGGACTCACCATTTTAGAGATGCTCCGTAGTCCGAACAACAAGAGCCACAAGCTCTTGGTAACTTCTGCTAAATTAACTATGTTTCTCGTTACGTATCAAAAAAAAAACTATGTTTCTCATTAATTTTTCTGTTTTGAAGATGTTGATGTGGACATGATAACTCCACACGATGGGATTGATCCAGAATCTAACAAAATGCACTTGAATGATTCTAAGATTTGATGGATCAACCGGAATATCCTTTTCAAAATTAAAAAAAAGCTTAGCTGCTGTTAGAAGCTATTGAAATGGGTGGCTCTGAAAACTGAATAACAATGAATAGAACTTTTGAACCCTAAAAAAAGAGTCTAAAGCAGTTCCGCTGCAACATATAGATTTAATTGGTAAAGTAGGCCTCACTCAGCCTGTGAAGGTTATGATGCTGTTTGCGTGGAAATCAAATAGACGAAACCTACCATTAATTTTGCATCATGTTCTTGTGCGATTATAGTGCTAGCATCCACATCATTGCCTCCCTTCAAGCATTTGCTGCAATTTTACTCCAAACCCTTTCATAGCCACTTGAGAAGTCTATAATATATAGCTCTGTCTCTTTATGTTCAAAATACCATAGCAATCGTATATACACAAATTCGAAGCCGAAACTTCTCTCGACAAGAAACCAGAGCAAAGTAGCATGAAGCCATGAACTATCGTTCGTGATCGAGTTGAATAAAACATGAAAATGCACTACTAACTAGATGCCTTAGCGACCGTTCAATATTTCAATTCCAAACAAAATCATTAAACTACGAACGTTCAGAGGAGGATAGCCATACTCCGCCTCTCTCTCTCTCTCTAAATCTAGGGTTTCGACCCATCTCTAAATCCAACCATCACGGCTCAGGTCTTCAAGGACGCGCGGCGTCTCAACTAAGCAAAGGCCAGTCCTCTGCCTCTCTCTGGATTAATTCAGCAATCAAGGATGAAAATCTTTCACGGACGATTCATCAAAAACTCATTCAAACCAAGCCTAAAGGCGAAGTCTCCAATGGAGGAGAATTGGTGTCTAGGACATCAAAGAAGGCCATCAAAGTTGGTGATTTAGAGTTGATGGTTGTTGGTACATCGACGATGGGATTCGTTGATCGGAATCTCAAGAAAGCGGTAGCTTCGATGCTCTTGCCGGTCGACGTCAATTATGAAGTGCTCGACGGTGGAGGGCGAATAGCTGAGTCATGGGAGCAGATGTTCCACCTGCCAATGCCGGAGATTACTGTGCCGACAAAGGAAGTTTGGCGGCCGCTGGGAAACATGGCTGCTGGCAAAGAAGAAGAAAACCCTAATTGGTTTTGGGATCTGATGTCAAAGTCAAAAAAAATTGGGCTTCTTAAGCTAGTCCACTTTGGGCCTAGCTTATCCCAAAACAAAGCATCCAATAAAAGTTTCAAGCTGACAATGGATGATGTATTGAGAGTGTTTTGCACTAACACTCCTCCAAACCCTGATCCAAAAGGCAAATATGAAATTTTGTAAGTGTTTGTGCTGATAGCTTGGCAGCTATACGAGCTAGATGCAACGAGATGGTTTCATACAACTTGGAGTACCGCAATTAAGCGTCTTGGCTTTGGTTTTATGTTTCTCTAATATCTTATATGTGACTTGTCAGGACCCACCCCGAATTTCACCTTGAAACCCAAAGTAAATCTTATGGGGACCACCTCCAAGGAAAATTTACCAAAAAATTCGGCATAACCTCCCTTGAAAATGGACAACCCTTCCTAAATCAAACACCTGCAAACACTTTTAAAAGTTTCATCTCCAACCTTATAAACTCCTAGAGCATTCGTGCTCCCCACAAATCACAATATCTCCTAATAACTAAATACTAATCTAACAAAACTCCTGTAACCAATAATTCATAGGTTCAGAGCAATTCTAACAATGCAGGAAAAATAAATATATATAATATAAGCGGAAGCTATACGATGGACTATGCCTCGACTCCATGTACGCCTGACCTCAACTATGCTAACCTGCAAACTGGGCATTTAAAAACGAAGGGCCCAGGGGAAAACATTTGAAACTGTTAGAGTGGGTGGACAAAAAAAAAAATTTATGCTTTCCCAATTTAATTCTTTTAGAAGAATTAAACTGCATGCAACAAGCTCAAAAGCTCTCAACTCATAAATTGACACATACACGACTAGCTCCGGCTAGTCTCTAAGACTTATAAAATAGAGCCTCTCAGGCTAAAATAATATACGTATGTATGTATTTACACTCGTCATACTCCTTGTATGATTTCTTATGAAGAAATATAAGAAAGATAGAAATTCATAAAAGGTTCATATGCTTGCATCTAACGCTCACGTCACGCCATAATGAAATTTTACCTTATTATATGAAAAAGACGGGTGTATATATATATATACGTGCATATTCCCTATATGAATTATTATGTTCATATAGAGCTACGACGATTGCGTCTAACACTCACGTCACACCATAATTGTATTTTACCTCATAATGAAGGAAAAACACGTATAGCTAGCTATCATTTATTTATATACATACTATTCTCATACTCATCCAAATATGGATATATATATTCACCGAAATTCTCAATTTCGGTTATTCTTCAACAAAAGAAATTATTCAACAATAAACCATGTGCATGCATATTATTTAAAACAAAAGTCCACTCACAACTTTAAGCCTAAGTCTGACGTAAATCCGATGTCTCTTCTGCTCGAGCCTCCTCACGTCCTGTTCCAAATATATAATTAATTTCCCAACTAAAAATCCAATATTTATACAAATATGCAAAATTAAACGTAAGCTATAACCACGCTCATCATTGCCTAACTTCGATATTCCTAAATCGAAACGATCCAAACTTCAAGACCAATATCGGCAGCTGTAATACAACCTCCCACAGATTAAACAACTTTAATCCAACGGCCGGATTTTAACCTATTAATCCACCAAAATTACCAAACTTTAAAAATTCCCATACCTATCCAAAACTCCTCCAAAAATTCTAAAATTCACATTAGTAACTCCCCTTAATATAACCAATTTAAAACCATGAAAACCCCCTAAACAGCAGCGCCGCCACCGCCTGCTCCGCCGGCGACCTCCAATGCCTACCAAATTATGACAACAACTTCCTCTCAACTCTCTCTACAACTTTCCTAACTAGCACAAACACCAATTCTAAGTTTAACTATGTCAATCGAATAAAAACATCCTAAAAAACCCTAGAACTTCAACTTCATATTTCTCCTTGCCTAGCTCAAGAGAGGGTAAGACCTTTGGAGGGGTTGCTGCACGGGAGGAAAGCTTTCTTTTGAACCAAGCAGCTCCGGCTATGGCGGCCGGAGAAGTGAGTTCTGGTGATGGAGAGCTTTGGACAACGGGAGGTTTCGGGCGGCAACTCTCCCTCACGGCGGCGCTAGGGGAGCTCTCACCGGTCTAGGAAGGAAGCTGGGTGGACGGCCCACCGTTTGGGACCGGTGCGGCGGCGAACGGTGGCCGGACGACGGTTGGCTGGCGACGGAAAGTCCAACGGGTCGGGGGGACAGCTCGGGGGAGAGGGGGAGAAGAGAAAGAGAGAGAGTGGGCTTTCCACTAACCCAGTCCAACTTAATACCAAGGTTCTAAAAAACGTTGGGCGCTAGTGGGGCGGACATCGCCCAAATGATTAATCGGGGATTAATCAGATTTGTATTTTTATATTTATTTTATTTTTTAGTAACATAAATGTTTGAAAATACAATTTATTTTCTTCTTCTGGATAAAATTATCAGTCCATTTTCTTTTGCAGTTATTATATATATAAATATATATATATATATATATAATATTATTAATATATCCTGAACCTTATCTCAATATAGTTCAAAGTTTCAAACTTGTGGTGGGTGGTTATCAACCACTACACGTACAGACCCCCATTTAACCATTCTGTGTTCTTGAGTTGCGCAAATATGGGTTGGCCAAGGTTCTTCAAGTCTCTTTCTTCTCATCTCCACCATTATCTTTCTCTCATATCTTCTACATGTCTCTACATCTTCGTCTCTTTACTTCTTTAGAAAACCCATATCCAACATCTCCCTTATGTTTTTATTTGAGGGTATTGAAGACTTACCAGGTCGTGCCGGAGAGAGGAGAGGTGGCGAAGCCGACGCCGACGCGGCGGTCTTGCCGAAGAGATATAGAGAGAGTAGAGACGATGTGCAAATTGATTAAGGAGGCTCGGTTTCGTGACTTTTGTCCCAAACTTGCTGAATTTTTTTTTTTAGCAAAACAAGCGCCTAATCAAAACCGCCTAAGTGACCGATTTTCTTCCTTCCGCCCAGAAGCAGCGATTAGGCCAAAATCGGAACGGCCTTGCTCGTTCTAGCTCCTAGGCGGCCCTGGGCGCCAACTTTTAGAACCTTGCTTCATACCCACATTAAAACACCCCACTCCATAACATAAAACACCCCAATAAAAATTACTTTTTACTAGCTAAAATTTACCATTTTTACCGTCGTCACATTTTCTCCTATGAATAATTCATCCGAAATAATTATCCCTCAAAATCCCTCTAGGGAACAAATAAACTATAATCTCATTGACGAAGACGGTAAAACTCTTATTAATATCAAACTAATAAATAAGGTAAAAATTTAAAGGTCGGGATGTGACATGCTAGTTTTATCATCTGCTAAGCTCACAATAAGGGAGTTAAATGTCTAATGTAATGACAATATTGTGATCCTTGTGGTCATTGTAACCTCGTCATTTTGATTTTTAATTATATATATGATGATTACTTTCAAAAAAAACTAGATGCCTTAGCCTCGTATGTCAAAGTTTGTACATTTTGTAACATATTTGAAAATTGTCGTAAATTATGTGATCATCGATTCAATTATCTACTTTGAATACTAGGAAGACCGGTAATTGACTCACTACCGAATGAAAATGAAAAAAATCATTTAGTTGAATAGCATAAGTCTCCCGATCAGAAATAAGAGGTCATGAGTTTGATTATCGCAATTTTTTTTTTCTGAGAGAAATGAATATTTCATTAATCACCGTATAAACCTAATTATAAAGCCTGCAAAAAAGTATGAGTCTCAAACTCGATCAAACTCAAAAAAAGTGTAAGGAAACTTATAACTCACTAAAGTATGGGTCATAGACCCTACAACCGATATTATTTTTGAAGAGAAAAGGGGCAGTAGCTCCAGAAATTTCAATAATAAACTCAGGCCAGAATGGCATCAAAGCACCATTATATTAGACAATTTAGCAGATGATTAAACTAGAAACAAAACAAGATACTAGAGAAACATAAAACTAGAGCCAATGTGCTCAATTGCGGTACTCTAAGTCCTATGAATCTATCTCGTTGCATCCAGCTCGCACAGTCTGTTAAGCTATCAATACACTAACACTTACTGAACGTTCTTTTTGCCTTTTGGATCAAGGCTTGGAGGAGTGTTAGGGCAGAGCACACTACAAATTACATGTTCTTGTGCTTTAAAATCATACCTAGCAGCATTGGGCTTCAGGCTAGACACAGGCCCAAGAATCCAAGCCCAGTCCCAAACCCTAGCAAATATGAATTGTTCCTTGCTAACAATCTTCACCGACGTTGACACTGGCTAAGGCGGCTCCGCCACCGTCGATATGGACGACACCAGCGTCATCATCACACGCATCTCTCCTGGCCTGAAACCCAATGCTGGCCCAAAGGTTTGGGTACAGATCCAAGTCCTAGCTCCGCCTTGAGAGGAAGAGACTCGCACCATACCGGCCGACAGAGTCCAACCAGCTTCAGTGCCGCCTCCTTCAACCTGAATCGGAAGATCCAGCAGAGATCGGGTTGCGATATTCTGAGTTGAATCTCGATCGGCTAGCGATCTCGTCCTTCCGGCTTCTAGAAACAGAATTCTCCAAGCCCTATTCCGACCAGAGGGTTCAACCATCGACGCCACCAGAAACGGCAATCTAAAACCAAAAACTTTGGCCACCTTCGTCGATGTCCCAGACACCGATTTAATCGCCTAGAAAACGCCCTCAACCTCAGTGAAACGCCACGGTTGAAGCACTAGATTGGATTGGAATCCAAGGCCTCCATGTGAGAGGATTTCTCCACCCTGACCTGCCTCTGAAATCCGACCACTAGTTGGTCGGCGAAACCCGAGGTGCGCCGCCGCCACTAGAAGAGTTTTGCGGAACCCTAGAGCGCTCCACAAAAGTCGGAGCCTCATATTAGATTTTTTGTGACCATATTAAAAATGTAACACATCCATCACCTATTATCGCAGTTTGATTATAATACATAGCGAACATGACCGGTGGATAAGGCTCAATTTATATTCAATGCAGAGCCCAAGAGCAAGATCCGAAACCCAGACCCGTTTTGCGTTCCAATATATCTGATAGTTTCTTACAACTTCTTCGGTAGCTGACCTCCACTTTCCAACTCCGCATCTCAATGGCCACAATCATCCACCTCTCTCCGATTCAAACTTCGCCGCCGTCTCCTCGCCTAATTTCTTCCCAATCTTCCCAAACTACCCTTCATTTCTCACTTAATTTACACCCCAAGCCCCTCTCCCTTCCCTCCATTTATCTCAGGCCCTACTCTCCGGCCAGGCCTCGCGCTTTGGTCATCACTTCGGCTGTTAAGAGCCTCTCGGAGTCTGAGCTAGTCCCAGTGGACGGTGAGGAAGTCGCCGGAAAATTGCCGTCGGAGACCGGCGTCTACGCCGTTTTTGACCAGAACGGTGAGCTTCAGTTCGTTGGCTTATCGAGAAACATAGCCGCGAGTATTCTTGTTCACCGGAAATCGGTGCCGGAGCTATGCCACTCCGTCAAGGTACAGCTTTAGCTGATCTCTTGGAAATTTTTGAGCTTATTTCAGTTTGTTACCAAAGTTCATATTTTGCTGCTGAAATCCTTATACCTCATTCGATTCGGAAAAAAATGTGAAGTCGTTGATAATAATAGTTTGTTTGGTTATATGAATTGAATTAGAACTTATTAAAAGCATAACAAGTGTTTAGGTGTGGTTGTTAGGGGAATAGATGGTGCACATTTAGAGTAAACAACCAAGGATTGACATTGCGGTAAGCATTAAAGATGTTTGGTGGAAGTAGGGGCACAGAAGTCTAAGACGGTAGCGAAATGAAGATATGAAGAAAGGTGCTAGGCTGCTATCATTGTCTTCTTTATGAGATAAAATTATACCATCTTTGGAAGTTGAGTATAATGGGATTAAATGTGAGGGAACTGATTGCTGAAGGCACAGTCTATAGTATGATTTGTGCATCGAAACAGGTCTACCAGCTTAAGATTGCTTTTTCGGTGTTTCTTAATGGGAATAAATGGTGCACATTTGGAGTACAATTTTGGTGATTAGTTAGTTAACCCAGAATCAACATTGCTATAAGCTTTAAAGTTGTTTGGTAGAGTTTAATGCAGTATGTTACGGCACATAGTCTAATAAGATATACTCATTTTAGTATATGCAAAAAGGTGCTAGGCTGCTGTCAGTGGCTTCTTCATGAAATTAAGTATAATGAGATAAACTAATTGTCCAGTGCTCTCATTGTTGTATATCTGGTTGCATGCCTTCAAAAAAAATATATCTGGTTGCATGAGGTATTGTCTGGTTAAGCAGTGTCAATTTCTTGAAAGTCGTATAATCGATTTCGTGATGTTATTTCATTATGAATGATTGTATTATTGTAATGTAGGTTGGGATAGTGGATGAACCAGATAGGACGGTTCTGACTGAAGCTTGGAAATCATGGATGGAAGAACACATAAAAGCTACTGGGAAAGTGCCTCCAGGTAATGAATCAGGCAATGCCACCTGGGTGCGGCAGGCACCTAAGAAGAAGAAGCCTGATCTGCGGCTGACACCAGGTCGTCACATGCAGTTGACAGTTCCGTTGGAGCAACTTGTGGATCGGTTGGTGAAGGAGAACAAGGTTGTGGCATTTATCAAGGGTTCAAGAAGTGCCCCGTTGTGTGGTTTCTCGCAGAGAGTTATTGGCATTCTTGAAAACCAAGGGGTAGATTATGAGAGTGTTGATGTGCTTGACGAAGAGTATAACTCTGGATTGAGGGAGACTTTGAAGAGCTATAGCAATTGGCCTACTTTCCCGCAAATATTTGTAAACGGAGAACTGGTTGGGGGATGTGATATTCTAACATCCATGCACGAAAAGGGCGAGCTTGCTAGCTTGTTTAAGAAGTGATTGGCAGCCAAGTTTTGGTCTTCTATGTAGATGGGATGTGAGCATGAAACTGTACTAGCTAAGCAATTCATGTATCAAGTCATTAGATATCTGCAGCATGTCTAGGCCTGTACCCCATAAGCTGCATCCATTTAGAGAAAAAAGATTTCAACTTTAGTGAAAAGTATTAATATTGATTGAACTGGATTATGAAGTTGTCTCTGCATCCCAGTAGTTTTGTTCTGCTCTCATTGCTTTCCTACTCCATTTCTACTTGATATGTATTACAAACTCCATTTTTGGATTTGCTCCTTTGTTCTATTCCGGTTTGCTGTTTCCTTCCAAACTGTCCTCGCGAACTACACTTGCCTGAAATGCAGCTATCTCTGCTCAGTGTTCATGCTTCAGCTGTCTGAAATGCAGATTATTTGTTACACTAGTATTAGCTTACACTAATCACTACTGTATCGATACATCAAGTAATGACAGTAACAATATTGATGCACATCAAGTAATAACGAAGCAGGGGACTGTTAGCTGGGATTACGTGTAGGCAATTGCCAACCGTTTAGTCTTGCTTACCCGCCATGCCTTCACAGACCTGTCATTTTCACCAAAACTGCCACTTCGCCCGCTCGAAAAGCCGCCACGTCATTCACTCCGGTCACCACCGTTCTGTTACCGATCGCTACCAAATAATCAAACATCATTTTAATGACGATGAGACAGAATCTCGTTGGATAATGGATAACGATCTCAATAATTATTGGGGGCAATAAAGTCATTTCCTATTATAGTCCAGCTCCCGGCGGCAGCTCTGAGGAATTGGTTAGAATGGTTACGCTGAGAAACATAGCTACATTTGAATCCTCATTCTCTTCTTCTTTTCCGATCAATTAAACGAAGCTGATCATTCAATCTAGGGTTTACTGGAAATGGACGGTGGATCTTCTTCCGGCGGGAACTTCAAGCTCTACGAGCAGCTGGAGTTGCAGGAGTTTCCGGACAAGTTCGTGATCAAATCGGTCGAAGCTCCCGATCAAGGCTTCGTGATCGGCCGCAGCGATGGCGCTATTGAACCGCTCAACGGTACAGAAAGAGCTATCATTTCTTCGTTTGAGTTCGTTCAAGTTTTTCTGATTGTTTGCGATCCAAATCGTTTTTCTTGTTTTGATTATGAAGCTGATTCTTCTTCGTCAAACCCGTCGAAAACGTCGACGATATATGGAGTCGTCGGAACGATCAGACTGCTCGCAGGTAATGACTACCGGCTTTTATAATCGTTCAAAGTCAACTATGAGCTTTTGTTTTCTGAACCGATTGGAAATGTGGTTTTTGGATTTTGCTACTGATAGAATATGATTCTGTATTTGCATCAACACAATTTACGCGCAATAATGTTTTGTTTGCTTCAGAGTAAAAGAGAATAATGTTATTTTTGCTTAATTTTTTTGTTTTAGGTAAAGGTAGTAACTCCTGTTACTCGCTTTTGTGAGCTTTCATTTAGTAGTTAAGTATGAGCTTTTTTTCGTCGCAAACTTTGGTTTCTGCAATGCGCATTTCATATGGCTTGAGATAGTTTCAACACAATAATGTGGCTTTGCTTTCAATAGAAAACAAATTAACATGCTTTTTGCTGATTTGGTTGAGTTTGGTGCAGGAAATTACTTGATTGTTATAACTTCTCGGATAGAAGTTGGGAAGTATCTTGGCTTCCCTGTTTACCGTGTGACCTCTATGAATTTTCTTTCCTGCAACCAGGTGTTGAAGCTCTCAACTGCTCAAGAAGTAAGGTTTTGAATTTTTTTTTTTTTTTTTTTTTGTTGCTTCATATAAGAAGCAAATGTGAGTGTTTCATGGAGCTTTATTAGAGGCACCATCTCCTTTTGCAGAAAAAAGATGAAGCTTACTTCATGGCTCTGTTGAAAACAGTCCAATCAACTCCAGGGCTTTACTTCTCATACGAAACAGATTTAACATTAAAGTAAGTTCTTATTCCCAGTGCTCAGCCAATATCTTAAGTAGATCACCACTGTTGCCATACTTGTCAAGTGATTTTCTCATTATTTCATTCAGACGTGTATCATGTCAACTTTGGCTTGTTCTTTCTCTTTCTCTCTATTTTTTTGGGCTGTCATATCAGTTTATGCTAATCAATGTGTTTGATCATTTCTACCAGCAAGCAAAGAAGAAGCAAGTTGATTGGAGGTTGGATGGCCAAACCAATATGGAAGCAGGTTGGTGAAAACTCGGAATTATGCGTTTACTGTGAATTGAATATGCTCCGAAAGACTATTGAGAGTAATCATGTCAAGTATCATAATCTATGACTAGCCCATAAATTGTTTAGAAGTTTAGAAGTTTCAGTTTTCTTTATGCATTTTCAGGCCGACCCTCGATTTGTTTGGAACAAAAATCTTTTGGATGAACTTATCGAGTACAAGGTAAGAATTTTGCTCCCATTGATTAGTTAAAAATCATGGGAGTCTTTTCTCTTCTGCCAAAGCTAAAGTACTTAAACTTTAAGCAAAGCATTTTCAAAAAGTTGTTACTTCCTGAAACTCACGATTCTTTTTCAACTTTCATGTGGCAGATGGACGGGTTTATTATTCCTCTTCTACAAGGAAATATCCTCAAGTCACTGAATTTCTATTCTATTACTTAAATTCTCTACGCTCCGCACGCACGCGCACACACACACACACACACACTCACACATTTACCCCCCATGTGGTTAGGTAATATATTCAGTTGGGGAATGGTATAGTGTTCCTTAATCTAGGTTTAAGCTTCCAGGTTACACAGCTAAAGTTTAAAGACTCGCCTGTCGCACTTACAATATTCTCAAGGAGATGTACCCGTCGTCTAGGTAGATTTTCTAGAGATCATTAACCCTTGTAGTCATCATCGTGTCTATATCATTCAGTTTCAATATCTAATAATGACATTATCATGTGGCCACATAGGGACAAGAATGTGGAGAAGAGGAGCTAACCTTGAAGGAGATGTGGCTAACTTTATTGAAACCGAGCAATTAGTGGAGTTTGAAGGTTTCAAGTCCTCGTTACTGCAGGTAATTCCCATATTTAGGTTCAGAAAATAATTGTTGGTTGAGATCATTTTACTTGACAGTTCCATAACCAAGTATGGTTTGGTTAGTTATTATTCTCTTCCTTTGCCAAAGCAAGGCACCAGGTATACCTTGGGATCATTACACACAGTGCAATATTGTTCAGTGAAGTGGGGAAGTATAAAGAAAAACTCCATAACACTTTCATATGTCTTTCAGATTCGGGGTTCAATTCCACTTCTTTGGGAGCAAATTGTTGACTTGAGCTATAAACCACAACTAAAAATTATTGATCATGAACAGACGGTAATTATTTTCTGTCCAGATAGCTTTTCTTCTCGCTTCATGTTGCAGTTCCTTTTTTTCATTTTTGAGATTTTCTAACATGTCTACAGTCAAATGTAGTGGAGCGACATTTTCATGATCTTTTCCAAAGATATGGAGAGACAATAGCAGTAGACTTGACTGATAAAGTAAGGTTTATTATCTTTCACTTTTACTTCAAAAGAATTGAAATTTATTTTTAATTACTTTTTTCAGGTGGATGTATGCCTAACACTATATAGTTTTGATTTTGATGCGATGTTTATTCTGTCTCATGTATTTGAAATTTTATTATTCTTCTATTTAATTTACTTGTAGCACGGTGATGAAGGTCAACTAAGCAAGGCATATGCTAATGAGACACAAAATCTGCCAAACGTGAGGTGACCATTTTGCACTTTTATGTATGTGATTATGTTGAGATCCCAAATTTCACCTAGTTTACTATACAATCAATTCTAGGCTTCTAGTTTTTCATTTATAATTCTTACTATACAACCCTGTAATTGTTTTCCTTTTTGTCATTTATAATATATAACAATGTCAACTGTGATCATTTGCCCTAAATTATAAATTGATTGGCTATGGAGATATTTTAAGGACTGACATCCGAATTTTTCTTTGACTCTGTTTGTGGCAGATACGTTCCATTTGACTTCCATCATATATGCGGCAACTCAAATTTTGAGAACTTAAAGGTTTTATACGAGCAGCTATCAGAACTACTTGAAAAGCAAGGGTAATTAAAGTAGATAAATTCATATGCTTAATGTCAAATTCATTTTAGTATGCCATAACCCAGGTATGCTGGCTATCTGTAATACTGTTGTTAATCATTACTGTTCCAGCTGAGCAGATACTTTCTCGTTGATGCGGAAGGAAACATACTGGAGGAGCAGAAAGGAATTGTCAGATCTAACTGCATCGACTGCCTCGATAGAACAAATGTTACCCAGGTTTCTTAAAGTATTATCTAGTCTAATTGCTTCTCATGGCTTGTGCTGATATATAGTGATAGCACGCCATACCAAGAGTAGTATGAGCTCTAATATAAATTGATTACTGCTTCCTTTACCTGTTACTTGCAGAGTTACTTGGCTCAGAAGTGTCTGGATGCCCAATTGCAAAGGATGGGAGTGCTTGATTCAACTGAGTCTATTTCTATGTTTGATGAAGAGTATCAAAAATTTAGAACATGTATGGATTTTTATCATGTATTTGACCTTCCATAATGAGTCACTACTTGTCTATTATTCTAACTCTGTTGTTTAGTGTGGGCTGAGCATGGTGATGAGGTAAGCCTTGAGTATGCTGGGACTTACGCCTTGAAAGGGGACCTAGTTAGGTAACTCCTATCTAAGACTACGATATTCGAGAATCATTGTCAATATGCAAATGTTTATGTGATATGTTCTGGATTCACATTATCACAGGTATGGAAAACAGACATTTGGAGGAATGATTAAAGATGGGATGAGCGCTCTTTCTAGATATTATTTGAATAACTTTCAGGATGGTATTCGGCAGGTAAGCAGCTAGCTGCCTCTCTTTCGTTCTCAACTATATAATTAGTCCTCAATAAATCTTTATTGGCATGAAAGAGTCATTGCTAGTTTTCTTTACATGGTTAAACAAGTTTCAAATGTGTTCAGGATGCCGCTGATCTTATTAGTGGCTGCTATATGGTTAGGAGGGACGGTTCACCACGCCAGATGGAATCCTTTTCTGTAAGTACTCTTTTAATGAGGATATAAGTTCTCTGAAGTATATTTTATCTGTGCCAGTTTCCAGTTCGTGACACAGTTGGTATAACAAAACAATCTCTTGGGTTCATCTTAAGTTCTTAATGGAAGTAAATGATAATAGCCAGCAGACCTCATCACTTTTGGAAGATGGTTATCAAACATTCTATTTTAGGTTGAGCTACTTGGGAATTAGGTTAAGGGTCCTGCTGTATCAATTGAAATCAAATTAGTTAGAAACCTGAGGTCTTAGCAATATGGGGTTTATCAAGTAGATCATCTTCAATAGTCATGTATTAACTAGGAAGGAAAAGGTGAAATTTGATTGTGGCCAAATTTCATGCTCATTTGGTTTGTTTTGCCCATTAATTCTTCTTAGATGACATCGAGGCTAGTGATCTGTGTCCTTTTTAAGATTTGGAATCTATGGTTTAGTTTTACTGGATAAATGGTATATTGCAGTATCTTCCGGTGGCATCAGCTTTGCTAATTGGAGGTTTGACAGTGACATCTTTCACACTTCAGCAAGGTATTGCTATTTTCTGTCTTGAAACTTAACACATTGGAAGTTTTTTCTTACGAGTTCCAGTTGATGTTCGCTATCTAACTCAAAGTCCTTTAAACCCTATCTGTATTGCAGCAGGGCGAAACGCCCACCAATTCATGACTTCTGTACTTTGGGCGGGAGTGACTGCCGGAGTAGCGGCAGTGGTGAAAGCTAATGGAAGACAGTTCTGTTCTAGACCTCGCTTGTGCAGACTAGTGTAACATTATTCTGATATAGAGCTACTAGTTTTTTGAATAGTAGTTCTTTCAAACTGTGCAGAATTACATTTCTACTGTCGTTTTAGGCTTCTTACTTTGAGATCCAGCTTCTAGTTCTAAGTTTGGTGATTCATTACGTGTTGGGTTGGCAATTGTATAATAAAAACGTAAAAAACCAGAAACTAAATTTGAAGTCTCAGTTTGGATTGTTATCTGTTACCTAAGAGTTTGACCCAACAAAAAGAAGCCTATATCCCTTGTAATTTGTATAATAAAAACGTAAAAAACCAGAAACTAAATTTGAAGTCTCAGTTTGGATTGTTATCTGTTACCTAAGAGTTTGTGTGATGACATTCATCAACTTTGTGCTTCATGCCTTCATTCTTTGTGAAAAAGAGAAAATCCACTAGGGCAGTTGGGAAGGCTTTGTCTTATCAAGTAGGAGGGTAGAACGGGGTCCAAAGCTATCTATGCCTATGACCTTAGCAATGCTTGCAAAACAGGGTTGGCGACTTGTCTCTACCCACAATCTCTCGTTGCTTGATTATACAAGGCTAGATATTTTCCACATTGTATTGTAGTTTTTGGGAGGCAGAAGTTGGTGATGCTTCATCTTTCTCGTGGAGGAGTATCATTAGTGGGAAGGCTGGAATGAAGTGCAGAATTGAAGTCTGGAGTGAGATGGAGGCATGGAGCTGGGTGAAGAAAGTCGACGAATAAAAATGATCAGAGCTTGTTGATTTGTGGATTTTGGTTCAAAAATATAACCGACAAATGAATAAGAAATTACCTCAAGAAATCTGCTATAAGTTTTAAAAACAAAAAACAAAAACAAAAAAAAATGCAAAAGAAACCGACAAAACGACGTCGTCGCACAAACTACCAAGAAAATCAATAAAACGACGTCGTGGCTGGATTGAAGAGTCAAATAGCCCTAAGCTTCTGCTCCTGCGACTCTCAGTGAAGAAGAGAAGAAGCAGCAGCAACCTCCTCAAATCTTCTTCAGCCTTGGTAAGAACTAACTTGTTCTTCTTCTCCTTAACGAGTTTTCTTGAATGTTGAAACTGCTTCTTAGCTTTGATTCTTGCAACTATGAATGCGCATCTGATTCATCTCATTATCTTCGAATTTCCTTTAGAATTTTCCAGTTCTGTTGAATTTATGAACATTTTGTTCGATTGTGTGCGGCGTCTAATCTTGCTGAGAAACATGTCTGAAGCTCACAATTTCCTTTGTAAGTGAGGATAAAATGAAATTGGGAAAATTAAAAACCATCACAAGAACCTAAATTTTGAAGAATCAGATTGAACCAAAACCAAAATTGAGGATTTTCGTGTGATAAACATAGTTATTTCTGCTAGGTGATGTTGCTCTCTCTGTTAGTTGTTGCTTTGATTCTGTAAAGTATAACACATGGGGGAAAGGAATTGGAATCTTTTAAGTCTCGATTGTTGATTCGTTCAATATGATAATCTTAGGTGGCATGGCGTGTGAATGTAAACAGTTACATTGTTTACCGGATTTGTAGACGGTTATAGAGTCATACCATCTCTCTGTTCTCCATCATGGCTTGTTGCCTGGCTCTGCCCCCTATTCCTGTTTTGCATCCCCTGGGCCACAATAAATTTTTGTACCTGAGAAAACCCTGCATTTCGTTGCCAAAACTTGGCTACAGTTCACTGGATCAGAACAAGTTTCGACGATTGTGTTCAATTGAAGGCAACAATACCGGTGGTAGTGGTTTGTCTGATGCTGAAAGCTTCTCCTCTAAACCTGAAGATTCGAGGGGGAATAGTGATAGTGGTCAAGGAGGTTCTGCCACATCCAATGAGACTTTGACGAAACTGAGGAGATATGGGGTTGCTGGATTGTTGTCATATGGGTTATTGAATACTGCCTACTATCTTACGACATTTCTCATCGTCTGGTTCTATGTTGCTCCTGCACCTGGAAGGATGGGGTACCTTGCAGCTGCTCAGAGATTTCTTAAAATAATGGCCATGGTGTGGGCCGGTAGCCAGGTTACTAAGCTTATACGAGCTGGGGGAGCCCTTGCTCTTGCTCCTTTTGTGGACAGGGGATTATCTTGGTTCACTGTCAAGTTCCATTTTAAGTCTCAGGGAAAGGCTTTTGCAGCAATTGTTGGTGTTTGCTTGGGACTGGCTTTGGTTTTATTTTTTGCTGTAACATTTCTTTCAGCTTAAAGTCAATTCTGTTCTGTTCTCAGAGGATTGTATGGAAGTCATTATCTTAAGATATTGGCATCTTTACAATTCCTGTCTTAACAAATCAATCTTTGGTTGTTACTTTGTCCATCAACTTCTTGTATTTTCACTTGCTGCACGCCGCAGTACTACTAATAATTCAAATACCGTTTAGTGTCCTGTAAAAAGATATTGACTTTCCATCTTGATAGTACCTTTCCCAGTTTTACATACCGTTTTTGTTATTTGCTGAAAGTTAGCTAATATGCCCATAGATATGGTTTGGCATCTTTTAGTAGTGGGATCATTCGGCTTGCAATTGTTGATGAACATATCTGATACAAGAACTTGTTAATGAAGTTAGTGCTTGAACTGTTTGAGCCTGTTCATTTGAAAATGTCTCTTTCATTAGAGTGGCTGCTGCTTTTGGCAATTTCTCACAGACGAAATTAATTCTGTAACCCATCTATCAACAAATTTATCAAGTCATTTCTAGTTTCTATTTTGTAGATTTATAAGTTATGATGGAAAGCATTGACATTGGTACTTGTGGATTATAATTGCAGGACTAGCATAGAGTTGTTGCAGGAACATGGCAAAGCATCACCCTGACCTGATTATGTGCCGGAAACAACCAGGAATAGCTATTGGACGGTTGTGTGAAAAGTGTGATGGTAAGTGTGTGATCTGTGACTCCTATGTACGTCCCTGCACACTGGTTAGGGTCTGCGATGAGTGCAACTACGGATCCTTCCAGGGACGGTGTGTTATATGTGGAGGTGTTGGAATTTCTGATGCATATTACTGCAAGGAGTGTACTCAGCAGGAGAAAGATAGAGATGGGTGTCCAAAAATTGTGAATCTGGGAAGTGCCAAAACAGATCTGTTTTATGAACGGAAGAAGTATGGTTTCAAGAAAAGGTGAAATCTGTTTCAGAGGTGAAATCTTGCTTAGCTTAGTGAGATCATTCTGTTTGTGCTCAAACGTTGTCTGTAGCTTATATTTACTATCAGGTGGATTTGCTTAGGAAATCTTCTTGTTGCTGCTTGTACTTGTCTTTATGCATATTTCACTGCTTTAGTGGTTGGCCCTTTTGGTTGCATTTTCTTGTGGAATATGTTTCCATGGCCAGTCTATGACATCTAGTTGAGGAATGTAAAATGTTGAATCAGTTCTTGATCATTGCTGTTACACAGTGACTTCTATCCATGAATGTTTTTACTCAGGTTTAAAGTTTTCCACTATTAAATCCCACATCATGTCATTGCAGATTCTCTATTGATAAACGTGGCATTTTCAGTTACTTCAAGTTCCGAAATGGCTTATATCTTAGTCCAGATGCAATTCACAAAAGTTCTATCCTACCTCTTTTATCATCCAATTATGTGCTAGCGGTCGTAAGGATTTTTTTGAACAAGAGCGGTCGTAAGGATTAAAGTAAATGTTTTTAACGACTGAAGTTACAAGATGTTACTATATGTTTGTCTTCTAGGTCTGTACTATCATACAGGGCACAAGTAACCACACCTAGTTTCTTGTTTCATGCCCATATTTAGACAAGCTTTCTTTTGTTTCATGCCCATATTGAGACACTGCCGATGTGCCTTGTTGATAAGCTCACAGAAAATATCTATCTGCACCTGTTGCTATGTATTAACTTCCTCCTCCACCATTGGCTCTTTAACTTATTCAACCAATCCAATTGGCAACACCAGCTCCTCCTTAAAGATCATCATCTTCCCCAATTGGTCCACGCACGAGCTTAAACCACCGCATTTGCTTGTCACAGCCACCTGGCTCTCATCAACTCCCAGGCACTCTTCTTCAACCTTTCTCCGATCTTAGCCACAGCCATTAACCCCCTACATATTACAACCCAAGGACACTCCCCTTCTCCTTCTCCCTGTCCTTCTCCTTCTCTGAGGGTTTAACCCGATGACTTGGCCTCACAATACCTATCCACTTTGCACCGTTGAGACGTGTTGCCCCGTCAGCCAAACCCAGAAAGAACCCATGTTTCTCTGACTTGATCTTGCTGTAAATTGTGGGATTCCATTGTTGAAGCTCATTTCAATACTATAAACCCCTTCCCCTTCTAAGCTAGACGACAATAAACACCGAGCTCAAGTAATCAGCCCCTTTTTTAGCTCACAACCACCGACTCGGTGACCTTATAAAGCTCAGACTTGGCCACCGATTAATCATTTTATCCTTTCTAGTTTCTACTACTACTTCCTCTCTCACACAACCCTAAACCCTGCATTTCCACACGTGTCTTTTACCCACTCTCTCTTCCTCTCTATCTCCCCAAACCCTGCATGCACAAGTTGCTTGCCCCATAAGCTAATACACCCCTCAAAACCCCAATTCGGTCATTCAGGTTGGTGTGTTTTGTACCGCTATGTCATCGTTTGAGACATTCTTCGAGGGCTGGCTGGTTCGACAGGAGCACTACCTGGACGAGCTCCAGTCGGCCCAGCAGCGAGCCCACGAGGCGCGTGAAGTTGATCTCCGAGACTTGGTGTCGCGGGTGCTGCTCCATTACCAGCAATACTACGAGGAGAAATCAAGAATTGCACAGAGAGATGTGTTTCTGGTGTTTTCACCGACTTGGTTCACTTCCCTGGAGCGGGCTTTGCTGTGGATAGCCGGGTTCAAACCGGGTCTGGCATTCCGGTTGGTTTCGGACTCGGTACCCGACTTGAGTGATGACCAGCGGGTCCGGATGACCCGGCTCACGGAGGAGACGCGGGTCGAGGAGCGGGCGCTGAATGATAGGCTGGCTAAGATTCACGAGAGCGTGGCGGCCCCACCGCTTGTCGACGTGGCGCGTCGCCACGCGCGGTATGTGGAGAGTGAGTGTGCGGAGGGGGAGGGGGAGGCGGTCACGAGGTTGAAGGCGGCATTGGAAGACGTGCTGGCGGACGCGAATTTGCTGAGGACGACGGTGGCGACCAAGCTGGTGGAGATGATGAGCGGCGCTCAGGCGGTGAGGTTTTTGGTGGCGGTGGGGCAGTTTCAGCTCAAGATTAGGAGCTGGGGGTTGGAGAGAGACGCGCGGCGGTCCCGCGGCGGAAGACGGTGGTAGTTTGAATTTGCTTAGTTTTTTTTTTCTTTTTGTTTTTTGTTTTGTTTTTTTTTTTAAGAAGAGTTTTTGATCATGTCATTCAATTAAGAGTTTTAACTATTTTATCGATTCAAATACTTATTGTTTGAATCAGAAATCAAACAATTAATTATTGATAAATATAGGTCAGGTTTTTAATTAAAACTTAAAAACATAAAAGTTTAAGAGAAATTAAAGTAGGTAAAAAGTAGACCGGAGGATATGTCAAAACAATGCTGATAAAGAGAATTCTTTCATGGTATATAGAATTCTTTCATGGTAATAATCACTAATAGTAGAGTTCGAGATCTTAATGTATAAAACAACAGCTTTCCACAAAACTGAAGTTTTCGATCAAACCGACATTAACTTTATTCCCAACTTCATGAGAAATTCATGGTACTCAAGAGTGTAAAAAAATCATATATCATCGATACACTTTACAACCATTATAGCTCTATACAGGCACATGTACACCGTCATCTAGTATCCTCATTTCAACATCAAACTTAACAAAAGTAGCATACTGATAACACCAAACTTAACACCGTCATCTTGTAGAAAGCGGCTATCATTTGGAATATGAATTTATAACACTTGACAATCATTGGCAAAGTAGCAAGTGAACTGACTAAACTAATACCCAAAGAATGTCGAACATGCACTATGGACCACCATGAATACTTGAAAACTAAACCAAAATATAAGTGCCTATGAATGAAGAAAAGAAAATCAATGTCCAATACCAATATGATTTGAAACGACTTGAACGAAAGATAAAATGAAGAAATCATAGACAACTACCTATATGGACGTGCTATGATTTGGTTATGCTATGATTTGGAGTTTCTAGAAATTTGCTGTCTCTGTTGTTTGAGGAGA
This sequence comes from Fragaria nilgerrensis, assembly GCA_010134655.1. Taxonomy (NCBI): domain Eukaryota; kingdom Viridiplantae; phylum Streptophyta; class Magnoliopsida; order Rosales; family Rosaceae; genus Fragaria; species Fragaria nilgerrensis. Next base: position 8,188,013 of record CM020982.1, read on the forward strand.
ACAAATAGGGGAAATTACGATCAAAATCAAGGTACCACCACCTCTTCTTTTCCAATATGCAGATACACAGTATATCAATACAACTAACACATCAAGTGATCACCACCAAAATTGAACACACCTAATATTTTAATAAGAAGAAAGTTATACAAATAAATTACAAATAAAGAAAGGTGAAAAAGTATTCACTTCAAAAGCCCAAAATTAGATATCATCGGCAAATACACAAAATTAGATATCCACTTCAAAAGCCCAAAAATGTGAAGAAGTACCCACTGACAAATACACTATTTTTTCTTTCTAGGTCAAGGATGTGGCTTCTTGATATCATTGAGGCGTGGCTTGCTCAAATAGGTGAACATGTAGGCGGCAAATGTAGTTTTCCAATTTTATATCACAAACTGTGGGTGGGTGCGGGTACTGTTCACATAAACAGTAACTCCCCCGTTTTGCTTAATATATAGAGATAAGTTATGATTATAAATAGTAATTTATAATTACAATACTAATAAAATTGTCAACTTAAATAAGCAAAAACAGGACAAACAAGTATGATGTTCATCCTCAAGATTCTAGCTAGTTTGTCTGTATATTTTTTTTGAGGATTGGAGCTAGCTTGTCTGTATATTTTTTTTGGACAATGTGTGATACTTTTGACGTACCAATTAACAATGCGTGATGCTTTCGACTTACCAATCAAATATTATTCGTCCGAATGTAAATCAAGTTAGTTTTGTTCGTGTATCATCCAAAATTGTCCACTTTTTTCAGGAGATTTTTGAATATTGGAGATGTCCAACGGCTCCTTTTTGGTTGGGAGAAGCAGACATTAGAAATAGGAACTCACGAAGCTTGTTGCTTACGTTTGGCTACATTTCGAAGTCTCTGGCTTACCAAACCACACGACTTTTGGAGAACTCTTGACTGTTAATTGGATAACTCTTGACTGTTAAAAGGCAACGCTTTACACTTGTGTTGAGCATTACGCATCAACAGGGAATTAAAAGGCAACGCTTTACACTTGTGTTGAGCATTACGCATCAACAGGGAATTTGCTTCCGTTGGAAGATAGGCATAGCTTGTGCACGACTGGAATTGGTTGGAGTCAGGGACTTTGGTCCACACAGAGAGAGCTGTGCACATTTCAGGAAACTTTAGGCCGGAAAATGTGATCTTCAAGATTTTCGTTTTCTTGGTGAAAAATGGGTTCACCAGATTGATTGGATGCACAACCTAGTTCTCAGGCATTGGATGATAGGCTGATACAGTTGTTATTATAACTCTTTATTTTCTATTGTCAACTATTCAACACTTGAATGGATGATACAGAAGTACAGGTCTATCTTTCTTATTTAAACCGTGTTGACTAGAAACAACACTAAGTTTTCCAGAGTCGGGATCTAGAAAGTAATGCTGCTACAGGCGGCTTCGTTTGCTTGATGGAGCTGGTTTGAAGCTGGCAACCCCAGTGATTTCCCTACCTGTCACTAGGCTGTTGATGTCATAGGTGCCTTCGTAGGTGTAGATGGGTTCCAAATCACAGAAAGCCTGCAAGGTGAACCAAATTATCAAAGATGATCAGAAAGTTGTAAAGAAAAATGTGTTTATATCACAAAATCAAATGGCCAACACATAGTCCCGCAATACCATGGTCAAGTCGGATGCAATCAGATCACCAGCTTAAAAATTTGAAGTGTTGAACTATGGTTATAGACTTATAGGAACAAAGGACAGGGACCAAATGATAAGTACAAGTGTATCAAAAACAAAGAGCAGGTCTGATAGTGAGGAAATTTAGAATCTAGATCGTATACTCGATTTTTACTCTAACCATGTATTGCAAGATCACGGGTATGTGGGCAAAGGAGGAAATTAAATCACAACACAGTTTGGGGTATGTGGATGCACTCATTCTCAAATAATTGGATTTTTACAATATGGCTAGGACTGAAACAATGTTAAATAAGTGCAGCAAAGAATCCAACAGGTCCAAGCTTATATCCTTTCAATCCTGGCTTGGAATGTGTCTAATCAAATATGTTTCTATCCTATACATAAGTAACCAACTAAGAGATGAGAATGAAACCTTTGCAACCAGAAAATCAGATAAGATTCCATTGCCACCCAGTAATTCCCTCCCTAGAGCAACAGTTTCCCTTGCTTTCACAGTGATCCATGACTGAAGATGTACAAAAAGTCTATAAGATTGGATAAAAAATAAAAAATAAAAATAAAAAAGCTAAATAAATCAGAGGATGCAATTTTCTCTCACCTTCCCCATGCTAGCCTGACCCGGAGTCATTTTACCTGCTTCGTACAACTTGCAGAGGCGCCAACCTATAAGTATCATAGCTTGAACATTACCCAGCATATGAACAAGTTTCTCTTGGTTGATTTGGAAAGCTGCTAGGGGTGCTCCAAATTGTTTTCTCTCCTTCAGATACCTTTCAATCCCTCAAAGATCAGACTAGGCAATATGGAAACCTTCAATATACAGTTAACGACAGAAGAGGGAGACATATAGACGGGTAATAAATTTATACCTGTGGCACATATCATAGACACCCATAGATATACCAATAGGTTGCCAGGCAACCATGACGCGGGAAACAGCAAGTACCTGTTTTCAGTAATTTAAAATAGGCAACATACAACAATAAGAAATCATCAAGAACATTCATCTTGTGTAATATGAATTATGAAACAATGAATCTATAAATACAACACAAATGTGTGCCATTTGGACAAGTGTGAGAAATGAGAGAGCATAATAAAGTAATCCTCTTGAAGATTCACTAGAAATGAATTACTGGATAGAGGTGAATGGGGTAGCACGTTTGCTCTATTTCTCTATGGAAAGAAAATTCTGAGTTAAAGTGGTGTTTAATGTCATCATATTAGCCTTAATTCTCAAAAAGGGGACACAGTACTTTGCAAGTAAATCTCGATGTCATCATTAAATTAAAAATATTTTCTTGTTTGGAGCCAAACACTTGTCAGATAATAAGGTTCACTATAAGAATCATGGTCAAGGTGCACAAAAAAGAGAACTTTAAGCAAGAATTTAATTCTTACGGTTACATCATACCTTGCTGGTATCCTGAAAAGAATTAACACCAGGTAACCTGTCCTCATCAGGGACAAAAACTTGCTTTAAGAGAATATCTCCATTTTGAACCATGCGCAAACCAATTTTATTTTCTATTTTTGTAGCTTTCAGTCCAGGGACATTCTTGTTTACTATATATCTGAAACATAAGCAAAAATAAAAATTGTAACTTCTACACAAACTAGAACATCTAAATACCGATGCAATACTTGAAAAAAAAAAGAAGAAGCAATATTGATGAAACATGAAAATTGTGAAAAAGGAAATACCACACAACAGAAGTGTAACAAACAAGTTTCAGCACATATAGAGAATTTGTTACAGTTAAAGAACATCTAAATACCGATGCAATACTTAAAAAAAAAAAAAAAAAAAACAATATTGATGAAACATGAAAATTGTGAAAAAGGAAATACCACACAACAGAAGCGTAACAAACAAGTTTCAGCACATATAGAGAATTTGTTACAGTTACATACCCATTGATCTGATTTGTTGTTGCATGAAAATTGTGAAAAAGGAAATACCACACAACAGAAGCGTAACAAACAAGTTTCAGCACATATAGAGAATTTGTTACAGTTACATACCCATTGATCTGATTTGTTGTTGTATTCCTTGCAAAAATAACCAACACATCAGCGAAGGTAGCATTTCCTATCCAGCGCTTTTGGCCGTCAAGTATCCAACCTCCTTCCACCTAACATTCCCAATTACAAAAGAATATGTGATAAAGCATGAGATTTAAGAGCAAAACCATAGTTTTAAAAGAATCAGAAGCTAATAGACCGAAAAACAGAACAACACGATATTGCCATTTAGTAGAAATAATGAAGCAGATGGGAAGGTTGAGAGTCTTGACCTTTATTGCGGTGGTTTTCAAGGCACTTGCGTCACTTCCATAATCAGGCTCAGTCAAACCCTATATCATGCAGTAAAGCAGAATTGAGTATCTTGGCATTAGCATCAAAGGAAGTAATTACATATTCTACATGCTATGCTGTAAAGGAGCATCTTACCCAACAGGCTACAGTTTTTAACTCTGCCAAAGACGGTAAATATTTCTGCTTTTGAGCCTCTGATCCACATAATGCTATTCTTGACAGCCAGAAAAGAGTTAGGCCAAGTCATGATTTATCAACAGCATTGTATGTATTTTGGGTGCAAGATAAAGAAATTTTATTTCCTTTTGAAAGTAAAGAAGTAGTATTAGCTAGTACAGTGGACAGTTAATCAAGTGGTTATTTGAAAATAAGAAACTCAAGAGTACAAGATTTTCCAAATTCTCACCAATAGTGAGCATTGCTAGTGATGAATGCACTAGGATGAAAGTAGAACAGCTACCATCAACTCTAGCAACTTCCGCTGTAGCAATAGCACTTGCTGTAACAGAAAGACCGGGACACCCATAACCCTGGTTGCAAGAAGGTCCAAAATAAGTTTAACAACCCATCCACCAAATCAAGAACTCACAAAAACAGATAAAGGCATCCACTAGCTACCTTGATTGTGCCCCCAGCAATTCGCAAGGCACCGAGCTTTGGAATAATATGAAATGGAAACTCTGCCTTTTCCCAATACTGAAAAATCAAAATCCCCAGTTATATCTCAATGCTTATGGATTTGAAAATATCGGAATTATAGTTTACTGACTGTTCAAAATTGTAATGAGTACGAAAAGAATCATACGGTTCTCTCAAAAAAATTGAGTTTAACAAAAGGCATACCTCTGCCATGATTGGAGCTACTTCTTTCTCTACACACTGTCTAACTCTCATCCTGAGACCCTGCTCCTCAGGCGTCAATAGATCGTGAGATTGATAATAGTCGGAAGCTGTAAATTTCCAAGGTCAGGAGATAATAATAAGGAAAGTTAATGCCTGAAATTGCCGAATAGCCATAACTGCAAGTAGAACTTGCAACTAATCAAACCTTTCTCTATGCAAAATACTCGAACAAAAACAATAAAAAGGACAAAACAACAACAAAAAGGTCAAACAGGATTGTTTCGAATACGAACCGTTGTCAAAGACAACAAAGATGTAAAAATGCTTGTGTTCACATGATGGATGCATACATACATGAACTTATGGAGTTATGGACTATCTATGCACAGGTAATCTACATATGTATGTATAGATTGATGACTGATTCTTACTGCAGGGAGGAAATTTAGACGCCGGAGTTGCTTGGGGAAAAGCAAGGGAGACATCTAATGCAGGCGAATTGAAATAAGTAGTCCTCGCTTTACCATCATCTGCAGCATCAGTAGCAGTTCATTTCCAAATCACAATCAAAAACTTACAACATCATTGAAATTATTGATCTGAAAAACAAGCTGGTAAGTAAAGATTGAAGTGAATCGTGGGTTACCTTGATTTGGAGGTATCGTCATGGTGAGGCAAGGGTTGGGTTTTTCAGTGCTGCTGGTTCGTTGTGGTGAGTGGCGATATTGGTGAGCTCAAAACGGGTTATGGCGGATCAGTGACGAGGAAGATAGAGTTGGCACGCAACTCTAGGCTTTTTATGTTATCTTTCTCATTATCCAAATATTGGCAAAAATGTAATCATTTGGTTACCTATTATGTCACGTTAATGCGAAACTCGGCTGCAAATTAGTAATCATTTGGTTTCCTATTATGTCACGTTATGGTACGAAATATTAAGATTAAATAACATAATATAAAATATTATTAATGATTAAGATTGGACTGTATATTAATATTTCTCCTTCCATATAGGTGCAGAAAAGCCACATAGGATCAGCAACCCTAAAGCGGGACTTTCACATTGACTGGCTGCAATTACAGCTCTTAAAAACTAAAAAAAAAAAGAAAAAGAAATTACAGCTCTCTCTCTCTCGGTTTGATCACACTAAACAAAACTTACAAGTCTCCTCTCCTCCTCCTCCTCCGATTCACCTTCAAATCCTCTTCGCTATGTTCGCCAAGCGACTCCTGCACAAGGCCGTCAACCACCACCACCATTCTCAGGTAACACTTTCCAGCCAACCGATCGCCGCCACCTGTTACTCAACTCCTCACCTCTACTAAAACATAGCTTGATTGATCGCCTAGGGTTTTCATTTCTTAAATCCCTCGTCTTTAAATCAGTTGCGTTCGTCTTTGTGAATTTTGAGCTCAAGCTCTTGGAAACTGGATTTCGAATTCAATTGCACTATTTTGAAGTTTTGATTGAGTTTCGTGATTGCTGATTTCAGCAGAATATGCAGCAAGGCAGTTTGACGTCAGCGGACTTGGACCTGCGAGTTGCAGTTCACTATGGAATTCCATCTACTTCTTCCATTCTTGCTTTCGACCCCATCCAGCGTCTTCTGGCCATCGGAACACTGTGAGTTCAAATACTGAGCATTGTTGTTCTGCATTTCTTAGCCATGGCTGTTAAATTTGTGATTGTAAGTAAGTGATTGCGGATTTAGAACTATATTTATGGAAGGATACAGGTAGTTTTGGTTAAAGCAGTTGCGTACTTTATTTCAAAGAAGGCAACGCAATACCTCTGTAACTATCAGCTGCATAGGCTACTAGGTCTGCCGTCTGCGTTCCATGTTAACTTTGATGAACAGTGTATATTCCTGCTTGACACAAATCATACACTACATTGTGACATTATTGCTTTGGATGCTATTTTTGCTGATAGGGATGGGAGGATTAAAGTAATTGGTGGTGGAGGTATTGAAGGACTTCTTATATCTCCAAAACAGTTGCCTTACAAATACATCGAGGTATGTATCTACACCATTAACTATGAGTCATCTAGTAAATTTTTGGTTTTCTCTTTTCCCCTAGCTTAGTCTTAGTAATACTAGATCTAGAGTATAGCAGGGTCACATTTTCAAGGAATATTCTTGAAAGTTTTGAAACAAGGCTGATACTTTCTGTGTTATGCAAATAAAACAATAGAAATAATTTCCCACACATCGAGGTATCCATTCTGTACTGTCTCATTTTAATACATGGAGAAAGGTATAATGACCATGCATGTGGTGTGTGAATTTTGGATGAACTTTTCCAAGTGGTGGGAATTACTAAACAAAGTCTCTGCCTTAAGGTTACGTTTATGCACATAATTGAGACACCTTTTCCTTTCAGTCTGCAAAGCCTACTTGAATACTCTCTTCTCGATTACTTATTGATTGAGCAGTAAACTAATTTTTACTGTACTTTTGGCAGTTTCTACAAAATCAGGGTTACTTGGTCAGCATCTTAAATGATAATAGCATTCAGGTATTGAATCTTTGTCAACTTTGCAATTTCTGTTTCCCATGCCAAACTTAACATTCCTGTTACACATGAGAAACTCTATTAAAGTAGTTATATGTTATGCTTCCTCTTAAAGTTCCTTTTAGCAATTATCAAGCCATTGTCTTTTAACCAACTATTTGGCATAGGCGTTAGTGTTTGTGGTTTAATTTATTATGTTACCAATTTAACTAAATCTAATATAGAAATGGATGATATTTGATGGCAGCAAAGACCGTTAACTTGACAGTTGTAATTGATAATGAAGTGCTAAAAATTTAATAGGAAGTTCTTACTCATGTAACTAATTTCTGTTTAGAAGTGATCAATAACTTCTCAATTCTTGGCAGGTTTGGAATCTTGAGGGCAGATGCCTAGTTTGTTCTCTAGAGTGGGAATCAAATATAACTGCTTTTTCTGTAATCCATGGCTCCAACTTAATGTATTCTACTGCCCAGAACAAATTGTCTTTTGTTTTTTCCATTTTCAGTCTATTTATTCACTGGGGAAGTGCACTTGATAACCTGTTTAGCATATTACAATTGTCAGGTATGTGGGCGATGAGTATGCTGTATTGGCTGTGGTGAAGTATGATATTGAGGAGGAAAAACTTCTGCAGTTGCCGTATCATATTTCTGCAGATTTGTTAAGCGGTATATCTTATTTTCTTCTCTTTACGGATTTTTAACTGAAGAGCATAATTAGACCATAATTGAGCATCTCTTTTAGCTCATATTAGCTTCCTCTGTTATATTAGTTTATCTCATCCTAGAAGAAGCAAACTGAAAGACACGGGCTCTAACCATAAAGGAGGTGTCTCCCCTTGATAAAAAAAAATGAAATAAAAAATAAATAAAATAAAATGTATATAATAACATATATAAAATGGCTCTATAATGCTTGAGATCATTTTATCAGAAGTCTTGTAAATGTGAGCATCAGCTCACTGGAGACTGTTGTAACAATGTTAATGATGTATATAGTTGCTACAAGCAAACTTTGTGCCACTAAATTGTCAGTCTTTCTTTTCATTTTACTAAGATTATCAGGGATCCATATTCAGCTAAATCTCAGGCTATGAATTTTTTAGTTCTCATACCTTTATTTGTCCTTTTTGTTTATCTCTGTTTTGTGGGACAACATATTCTCAAGAGTTTGTAAACATTTGAGTGTTAACATGTTTGAATAAAATTTGTTACTAAGAAAGGGTTGGATTTGGATTTCGAAGTTGTAGGGAATGTCAAAGATTTCTAATACCCATATCTTAAGAGTAAACCATGAGGTGACTTCTTTTTATGGTGACGTCTATCAATATCTGTAGCATAATATTATTGAATGTGTATTGTTATTTGCTTCGGTTATTACTCATCCAAATGTTCGTTGGTATTACACAGAAGCTGCTGAGTTTCCATTTCCTACCGACCAACCGATAGTTGGACTTCTTCCACAGCCTGGTTCATCTGGAAATAGGCAAGATATAGTATATTTGTAGCTTCTCACATTACATATCTCCTTAGAGTGTGAAACAAACATGGCCTCGGTTTTCTCTTTCTGATGTTGCCAGAACAATTATCAATGCAGGAAATTGTTCTTAGATTAAGTTACTATATGAGCTTCTTCCATAGTAATATTAACTTGTATCCATGTCTAATTATCGTAGAACCTAATATTGGTTATCAAATGATCTAATAGCACAATTTCTTTTCATAAGACAGATATTTTGAAACCCACAACTACTCTTATTGCTAGTATGCATATTTTGTTTGTCAAGGACACAACTTCAGAATTTCCTATGGTCAAAGAGGATTGCAAATACTTGAGAATTAAGAGAAAAATAAATAATAGTGTTACAGTTTAGATGTGATGTAACATTTGAAGATTTTTTATTTAACTTTTGCTCCCAACGTATATGTGTCAAAGCTTACATCATGTTACTGTAGAATAAAAGAAATAATGATATGATATATTACCTTATAGTTTATTTATGCATTTTACTTGATGATGAGGGTTTTTTTATTTGCAGAGTACTGATTGCATATCAAAATGGGTTGCTTATACTGTGGGATGTTTCTGAGGCTCAGATTGTCTTTCTTGGAGGTGGTAAGGATCTCCAACTAAAGGATGGAGTTGTTAAGCCTACTGATGAAGTCAATATAGATTCTCCTGAAAATACAATAGAACATGAACTGGGAGAGAAAGAAATAAGTGCTCTTTGTTGGGCGTCATCCAATGGGTCCATTTTGGCTGTGGGATATGTAGATGGAGATATTTTGTTCTGGAACACGTCATCTGCTGCTTCCATTAAGGGTCAGCAAGTATCGTCATCATCTAATAATGTTGTTAAGTTACGGCTATCATCAGCAGAAAGAAGACTGCCTGTGATTGTCTTGCAGTGGTGCACATTAAATAAATCCCATAATGATTGTGATGGACAACTATTTATCTATGGTGGCGATGAAATAGGATCAGATGAAGTTCTGACGGTGCGTCATTTGTTTGTAGTTGTTTTACTTCCCTGTTTTGTTGTTTAGCTGCAATTGAATGCAGTTGCTGAATATTTTATGGATTTGTTCCTATATAAATTACTTATCCTCACACTTCTCAACAACATTGCAGCATATGTAGAAATATTAAAGATACAAGTGAAATTATATCTTGAAACAATAGAATTAACCAATATGCCAGATGGTTTTTGAACAAGAACAATTTCACATTTTGATTTATCTTCTACTACGTGCTCCGTATGCAGTTTTTTTTTCCTTGCATATATTTCCAGTTCGGATTCTGGTATTGATTACTTAATTTTGAAATTTATGATAATATCCTGGATGCCTTTGGCATCAGAAATGTTGTCTGTGTTGTCACTTCACTCTTTAGTGAATTGGCACTTCACTGCTTTGTCTTATCTTTGAAATGTATTGGCATTCAAGATGGGAGCTGACGAGATTTCTACTGTGCAGGTTTTAACTCTTGATTGGTCATCAGGGATGGGGAATTTAAGGTGTGTTGGCCGTACAGACCTTACCCTCACTGGTTCGTTTGCAGACATGATTTTATTAACAAATTCTGCAACAATTGCGGGCAATCATAGAGCTGATGCTTTTGTGTTAACAAACCCTGGGCAATTGCACTTTTATGATGAAACCAGCCTATTGTCCCTAATATCCCAGCAAGAAAAGAAACCATCTGTCTCTGCTTTGGAGTTTCCAGTGATGATTCCTACTACTAATCCAACCATGACTGCTGCCAAACTTATCAGGACAGCTACTGGGGAGAACTCATTAAAGGATCTATCAGAGGTATGACATTCTTTGAAGTATTCATATTCACATATCTAGCAGACGTGATCCACTTTTTCATTCATGAATGGCTTTTGCTTTTCTCTTTCTACCTCACATGCTTTAATTTATTTCTCTCAGATATTCTCAGCTATGAACCTTGGCTCATTACCAACTTCAGTTGATGGTACGAAATGGCCCTTGACTGGAGGTGTGCCCAGTCAGTTGTCTCTTTCGAAGAATAGTGGTATTGAGAGATTATATCTAGCAGGATATTCAGATGGATCTGTTCGGATCTGGAATGCCACATATCCGCTCTTATCTTTTGTCTGTGTTTTAGAAGGCGAGGTAACACCACTCTTAGAAAATTGAATTTACTATTCTTAAATAAAATGGAAAGGAAAGAACATACAACTTCTCTTTTCTATAAAGTTGAAATATTTGATACCAAATTATCTCCATCTAACTGGCAGGTGCAAGGTATAAAAGTGGCTGGTTTAAGTTCTCCAGTATCAAGAATGGATTTCTGCATCTTCACTTTGAACTTGGCTGTTGGCAGTGAATCTGGTTTGGTCAGATGTCTTTCACTATTGACTACTACATTTCACTCTTAAATTTTACCATACTGATTGTCTTTGTACCAACCTATAGGTTCGTATTTACAACCTCAAAGGATGTTCAGATGGGATAAAATTCCTCTTTGTAACCGAAACCAATGTGAAGGTATTTGTCAATGTCCTTGACTTTCTTTGACAGAACGTACTATTAAGCTGATCTTGAAATAGTTTTTCTACAGCTTTTATTTTATTAAGTTAACAAAGGTATAACTTGTATATTAGCCCACAGTTTGTCTCAAGTGAAAGGACCTCAATGCAGAGCTGTTTGCAGTCTTACTAATTCCCGAGTTCAAGCGCTACAGTTTGTGAAGCATGGAGGTAAACTTGCAGTGGGATTTGAATGTGGTCATGTAAGTATCATTTGTTCATAGGTTTGTATACTGTTTGATGTTTGTGAAGGATTCTAAATTTGATATATCCACCTCAGGTTGCAATGCTGGACACAAGTTCCTTATCCATATTGTTCTTCATAAAAGATGCATCTTTCTCTAGCTCCCCGGTCATTTCAATGACTTGGAAAGAAATTACAAATCCTCAAGGCCTTGTGAAGAGTACCAAACTCTCAGAAACAAAATCACCCGTTCACCCTGCAGAGGAAGTAGTGTTCATCTTAACCAAAGATGCAAATATACATTTGATTTGTGGAAACACTGGTAATATGATCATCCCCCGGCCATGGCAATTGAAAAAGGAGGCGATTGCAATTTCAATGTATGTTATAGGCAAGTACAGACTTCATCTAGGAAAACACAAAACACTTGTTATTTTTTTTAGTGAGTACATAATTCTGAGTGTTCTAATTTTTTTTTTAACTCCAGATGGAAGAATTTCAGCCTCTAAAGTATCTGATACAAATCCGCCGGAAGAGACGTCAAAGGATAATTCAACCAAGAACGAGTCTGTGGCAGGCAGTTCTCCAATTCCTATAAATTCACTTGATGTGGACCAGGACTATAATTCAGAAAATGCATACTCTGAAGAAAGATTGTTGAACTCGCTGATTTTGCTTTGCTGTGTGGATTCAGTGCGCTTGTACTCCACGAAATCTGTGATTCAGGTTCTTGTTGTGTTGCCTTTATTCATATTACTTTATTCTTGCTTACTGCTGCTAACTGTATTTTTATAAGCATGCTAAGGCTATATGGTCTTGTTAGGGAAACAATGAACCCATACGAAAGGTGAAACATGCAAGACCTTGCATTTGGACAGCAACTCTGAAGAATGTTGAAAAAACTTGGGGATTGACTTTACTGTTTCAGACTGGAGAGATTGAAATTAGGTAAACTTTCTCTTTTATACCTTACATCCTTAATCAAGAAATTACAGGATATGCAGCTTTAACTCAACCGTAGCAGTGCATCATAATGTTCCAATGTTCATACAGGAGAAATAGTTGTGTCTCCTCCTGTTAGGATAGCATATCCACGTAACATAACTGATTGACAATTGATTGATAGTGCTTTGCATTCCAATTGTTTAATAAAAATGTTCATCCCTGTCCATGGGCAGATCTATTCCTGATTTAGAATTGGTGAAAGAAAGCTCCTTGATGTCAATTCTAAGGTGGAATTGTAAGGCAAACATGGATAAGACAATGAGTTTCGATGATGCACATATCACACTGGTAATGTTGTCTTGAAAGTTTAAGATATGTGGGACACTTTATTCTTGATTTATTACTGGTAAATAATGCATGATTGATGCTTATGATTTTGTAGGCAAATGGGTATGAGACAGTATTCATCTCTCTGTTAACTGCTGAAAATGATTTCAGGTACTTTTTTTTTCTCATTTCTTTTTATAAATATTAGGTTAGCTACTGGTGCAGTGATTGAGATACGAAGTTGAGCATTGGAGATGGGTTTGTGAATTGGGAGTGAAAAAAGATGATTCCTGAAATTTTGTGTTTATAGGATTCCAGAGTCTTTGCCTTGTCTCCATGATGCAGTTCTTGCATCTGCTGCAGATGCGGCCTTAAGTGTGTCTTTGAATCAGAAGAAGAAACAGGTTTTGAGAAAACAAAATTTGGTTATTATGCTTCTATTTTGTGAAGAATTCATTATATTACATTCCTGACATATCATTTTCACTACAGAGTACTGGCCCAGCGATATTAGGTATTGTCAAAGGCTTGAAAGGAGGAAAAATGGTTCAGAGTGGAGATTCTAGTCATTCTACTGCAACCCCTAAATCCAGGTTTGATCAATTAGAAGGCATGTTCTTGAAGTCCCAACAGTTGGACTTGGTCCCAGGTTTGGATCATCAAGAAACTTTGGAGCTTAATATAGGTCTGGTTCTTTTTTCCATCTCCCATATGAGTCTTCACTTTTTTGGGGTCATCCTTTCACTTTAAACCTGAATTCATTCTTTTGGTATAGATGACATTGAAATTGATGAACCTCTACACGTAGTATCTACTTCAACATCCCATGATGTTGATAATAAAAAGAGAGGTATTTTCTTTTGTTACAGATGATTTATTTATTGTATTGTTATTTTTTTGAAAGTATTTATTGTATTGTTATAGTACAACAATAATGACATTTTTGTATTGCAGAAGGGGACTCAGAAAGGGATAGATTATTTCAAGGTGGGACTGGTGATACAAAGCCCAGAGTTAGGACTGCTGAAGAAATTAAAGCTAAATATAGAAAAACTGAGGTAGTATCAGATGACAATAATAGGTTTATATGACAGATAATGAAGTACTCTAAAATTAATTTTCTCTCTCATATGGTTTCAGGATGCTTCTTCGGTGGCTTCTGAAGCAAGGAATAAGCTCATGGAGAGGGGGCAAAAACTTGAGGTAGGTGAACAGATTTGAGAAACTGATGGATTATTCATCTTTCATAAGATGGAAAAATGCTGTGATGCTGTCACTTGGGAGTACCGGTGACAGTATATTGGATATGTTTTACTTTATCTCAGTTTTTTCTAGATCCAGTAACAGCAAACCTTCAACAAGCAAATGTTTTGATTGGCTCTTAAACTATCTGGCTTCGTTATTTCTTTCTTCTAATTCCAAATTTCAATTGTATCAGAAACTCAGCAGGCGCACTGAAGATCTACAGAATGGAGCTGAAGATTTTGCATCAATGGCGAATGAGCTAGTCAAGACACTAGAAGCGCGAAAGTGGTGGCATATTTAATTTGTTTCACTTTATTTGCTGGCTTCCAGTTTTCATATAGGGGAGTTGCTTGTCCTTTCTGAGAAAAAGTGAGATAAGACTAAAAACTTATGCAAGGACATCATCCGCAGCTTGTGATCTCTACTCAGAAGATATTCGAAAGGTTCGTGTGCTTACAGTGTATAGAAATGCATTTGTCGTCTCATTTTATGTTGCATGTCATTTGATGCAAAGTAATTTATGTGGTGGCAAAGTAGTTTAGGTGGTTGCTCGGCTTCAAACCATTGGGAAGGCACATTTTTTCTGATATGTCCATGATTGTATAAAAAAAATATAAAAAATAAAAAATAAAAAAGAGAATGCTCATTTGTATTCATAAAGCAAACAATGCAAAGTTACCATTCATCAGTTTCGTTGAGTTTTTACAATTCCACTCTGCAATATGTCGAACATACAAATCATATGGCAGCCTTTGCTCTTGTTGCAAAGAAATTACAAGATAACGCAAAGTCGGTCGTGTGCTCGAAAATTAGTCATAAACAGTTCAGTGGTCTACGACACATCATGGCCGAAGAGTGTTTCTCGAATTAGCAAGCTTCTTCCCTACAAGATCCCTCAACTCAATTTCACTAGGGAACCTCTGCTCCTTCAGCTTCGAAAAGACCTACAGTGTGGGAGGGAAACAGAAGGATGAGAATCAAGAGAAATGGAATTTTAAACAGAAACTTGGTACTTTAAACTTCATCAATTCATCATCATCTACGGACTGCAAGAGATCATAGATGATAGATGTGAAACATACCAATTCACCATTACAATAGACTTCAAAAGCTCCTGTACTTCGAAGAAAGGATTGCAAGAAGTTCCCCAGTAGCCAACTGGTTGCAATACTCCCAAATCTATTGGCTTGCAAAGACTGGTACCATGAAGGTGGTGGCACCATCCCCAACCTCTGAAAAATATGCTCGCCGCTATAATAGTTCCGATGATTCCTACTTGAACAACTGGTACCAATTTGCTCAACAAGCGTTTTTGAAATGAAGCAGGGTGGTTTGCTAGTATTACAGTGATCCCAGGATATGATGTTGCCAACAAGTTTTTCATTGTTATTGCATTTCCTCTGCCACAAATTATACATAGCAAAGGATTGTGATGAGAACACATGTGACATTACTAATTACAATTCATCAAAAATTTGAGTTGAGCAAAAAAAAAAAACAACAATTCAAAACCTGTAAGAACAAGATGTGCAAAAATCAATGTTAATGGTGCTTCCTATGCCAGTTTCTCCAATGGCGTCATTTGATTTCTTCAGTGGAACAAACGAATTACGATCAGAATATTCAGCATATATGAGATGATGCAATGTATGCATGCACATAAACATTGGAAATGATGGGGTTTGAGAGAGAGACCTGAACCGGGAATTTAAGCGGCTCTTGGAGAATCTGTTGCTCTTCGGTTTGGGGATCAGGGTCTGGTGGTTCATCAGGATCAGCAATCTGGTGATAATGATACTGGGTAGGTTTGGGAGGTCTAGGTTGGAAAAGGGTGAAAATGTCTCTGCAGAACAGAAAGATTGGTAACACAACTAGAACTATATGAGCTCGATCCATCAAAAAGAGAGAGTAATAGAGACACCCAGAATACAAAACAGAGTGATTGTCTTTCTGTTTCAGGCTATTGCCAAGGCATATGATTTATTTGCTCATTGAAGATTTGCTGATTAGTAGGATCTTCTTTTTCCTTGGGAATTACTGTGCCAAATGCCAATCATCCAACCCTCAAACACTTGGTTAATCTGCTTGGATTATATATTTGGTATAGTTTGTTCGGAACTTTGGATCAATTCTAGTTGTGTATTACACATGTAAAAATCACATATACATACTTGTGACACCACAAATAACTAAGATTTATTTATTTTACTCAAACACGCACCTTTAAATTTATAATTTATGATTAAAATTAAAAGCCATGCAAATTTGAACATATGAAGTTGGAAACACATACCCTTAAATTACAACTTCATATGCTTTTTATGTTCCTCCCACCAACCTAGACATGATATTCATCTTTATAAGTGATTTGATGTGAGATTTCCTATAGAACACATAACACATAGACTTGGCTTATTCGCCTAACTTCCATACCTAGGAGTTCAGGATTTGCAAGCTATCTTCCTATTTTAGTCTCGTTTGCGTGTTAGATTTGTGTTTCCTATTTCTGTTAATAGTCTCAAGTACCTTTCTTATTGTCCTCGTGCCAAAATATGATGCAAGCTATGTTGCACAGATACGGACACGGCGCGACACGCCGACACGGCAAAACTAAAAACTGAATATCCGACACGGTTTGGACACGGCAAATAAAATTATATATTTATTGTTTTTAATAAATAAAAATATACTAAAATATAAAATAAGTTTATTACATTACCAAAATAATGTTTAAATTCCATTCATTGCATAACCATAAGAAATAACATTAAAGAGAGTCACATGCAAATGGTAAAAGTGCATAATTAATAATATTAGAAGTAGCAGACCTCTAACTTAAAATAAAATCAAATTTGCAGTAGGTTGCTAACAAAACTGGCAGTAGCTTACTTTCAAAAGTGGACAGTAGCTTTATTAGGTTTTGGTTCCCTTTCTCTCTTTTTTTTTCAATTAGAAAAATTGATAAATGATGATGTGGCGTGTCGGAGATGATGTGGCGAGTCAATCAACGTGTTCGAAACGTGTCGGAAAAGAAAACATTTTCCAACACGCCACGTAGCGTGTTGAACACCTATTTTTCCTTGTCGGCATGTAGGAGTCCAGTGTCCGTGCAACATAGGATGCAAGGCATCCAAACTACTAGTTCTAACTTAGAGGATTTTGCATGTTTGCATTTTACCTTCATATTCTCTTTTCATTTGTTAGGTCCTCATGAGGATTTTGCAGCAAATGTGAAACCAAACCTCCAAAACACAAAACAAAGGGCGGTAAAACAGTAAAATGTAAAAACATCCCAAAATACAGTAATTGGATGGCATGTTAAAAAAGTAAAAGGTAAAGCATGAAATTCTCATATTTGGAGAATCTATGAAGATTAAAATGACCAGGTTGACCTTGGAACAAGTCCTGTGGTCCAATTTGAACACACAAGTCCAGACTAAGCTGACCTTCCCCTGTTTAACCGTTTTCTGCGTTCTTAAACCTCCTTCGTCATCACCACAACAACCAAAACATCACAGAGTACAGATTCAACCTCCAAAACTCAGAAACACAAAAAACCATTATAATAACACACCTCTGTGTTTCCTAGTTTGCTAGTCTCATTGAATATATATATATATATATCCAATTTTAAATCCCAGATATTTTTGTGTTCCAAAGTTTTCAACTTTCTTTCTGTCTTTGCTTCAGCTTCAGGCATTCTCTCTCTTAAAGCCTGAGGGAGACCCAGAACCCAAAACCCTTGGTGCTTCTGCTTCTGCTCCATCTGGGTCTCTCCAATGGCGAGTTGGGTCCTCTCACAATGCGGCCTTAGACCTCTCCCCCATGTTTCAACGATACCCAGAACCAGAATCGCCGCAAAACCAATGAAGCTTCCGGCTTTGACGAAGAACAATATCACAGATCTCGGGTTCGGGTCGACTCGGATTTCCAGCGGGAGGTTTGGAAGCTGGGGCGTGAAGGTGAGTGCCCCATTGAGAGTTGCTTCTACAGAAGATGAGGAGGAGAGAATGAGAATTAATGGAGATGAAGAGGAGATTGAATTCGATCCGGGTTCACCTCCACCGTTCAAGTTGGCTGATGTTAAGGCGGCAATCCCAAAGCATTGTTGGGTTAAGGACCCGTGGAGGTCAATGAGCTATGTGGTTAGGGATGTGGTGGTGGTTTTTGGGTTGGCTTTTGCTGTGGTTTGTATAAACAAGTGGTATGTTTGGCCTCTGTATTGGGTTGCTCAGGGGACTATGTTTTGGGCACTCTTTGTTCTTGGTCATGATTGGTAAATCACTCATAGCCTTCCTCTCATTTGTGATTGTTGTTTTGGTGTTTGAATGTTTTTATATGAATTTCTGTGTGATGGTGTTGATTTGTTTGTTTGGTTTTGGATTGTGTAGTGGACATGGAAGCTTTTCAAACAATCAGAAGCTGAATAGTGTGGTTGGACATCTATTGCATTCTTCGATTCTTGTACCCTATCATGGATGGTATGTTAGTGATGATTGAGATACTATACACAATGGGATGCATTGTCCATTATGAGTATTGGTTTCATGTGTTTTGATCATACAGTTTGTTCTTGTTTATATTAGAATTAGCATTAGATGGACTAAAAGTGTGAAATGATGATTGGATTGTTTAGGAGAATTAGCCACAGGACTCACCATCAAAACCATGGACATGTTGAGAATGATGAATCATGGCACCCGGTTGGTCTTTTCTCTAGTTTTTTTTTTCTTCGAAATAAATGGTCTTGTTCTGCTTTTCTTGAGGCATCCTGGGTTTGTTTATATCTGAAGATGATAAATATTGTTGCAGTTGTCCGAGAGAATTTACAGAACTTTGGATAAAACAACACAAATGTTGCGGTTCACTTTGCCTTTTCCCTTGCTAGCATACCCTTTTTACCTTGTAAGTTTGAAGTGCTTGAATGTTAATCCGTCCCAGAGAATTCATGGAATTTGCAGCTGATTATTATTGGTCTTCTGCAGTGGAATAGAAGTCCAGGAAAGACTGGTTCTCATTTTGAGCCAAGCAGTGACCTTTTTGTCCCCAGTGAGAAGAAAGATGTGATCACTTCCACTGTATGTTGGACCGCCATGGCTGCTTTGCTTGTGGGGTTATCATTTGTGATTGGTCCGATTCAAATGCTTAAGCTCTATGGCATTCCCTACTGGGTAAATTCTACATCTTCAATTTCAAATAGATCGCTTTCACTAATCCAATAAAAGATATGTTTGATTCCCTTACGGAGTAAATTCTAGATCTTTAATTTCAAATTGATCTCCACTCTATTCCACAAGTAGGATTGCTTTACTAATCTAATCAGAAATAAGATGTGTTTGATTCTGGGTAATGTTAGGTGTTTGTCATGTACTAATCCAATCAAAGAAAGTCTAACTTTGGTTTTGCTTTACTGTTAGGTGTTTGTCATGTGGTTGGATTTAGTTACTTACTTGCACCATCATGGTCACGAAGACAAACTACCTTGGTATCGCGGAAAGGTACAAAACTGTTGAAAGGTGCATCCATGATAGGGATTGCTTTCCTTATCATACCACAACAAGGGGAAAAAAAAATAGCTGTCGCTACATATTATCTTGTCTTTAAGCTTGTTAGGCCTAAAGCTTGTCATTATAGCTCTTTCAAAGTTTCAAGATAATGAAATTTCCTCCTAATGTTTTGGTAGGAATGGAGTTATCTGAGGGGAGGGCTCACAACACTTGATCGTGACTATGGGTTGATCAATAACATCCATCACGACATTGGAACCCATGTGGTCCATCATC
Organism: Fragaria nilgerrensis; assembly: GCA_010134655.1. NCBI lineage: Eukaryota > Viridiplantae > Streptophyta > Magnoliopsida > Rosales > Rosaceae > Fragaria > Fragaria nilgerrensis. Next base: position 8,207,910 of record CM020982.1, read on the forward strand.
TTTTTCCTCAAATCCCTCACTACCATCTAGTTGAAGCAGTAAGTACGAACTTGAATTCAATTCAAATAATTAACACTCTCATACCTGCAGTTTTGTTGATGCTTTTCTTCTTGAACTTGTAGACAGAGGCAGCTAAGCCAGCGTTTGGGAAATATTACAGAGAGCCGAAGAAATCAGGACCTCTACCATTTCACCTACTTGGAAATTTTATAACAAGCTTGAAAAAAGACCATTATGTCAGTGACTCTGGGGATGTTGTGTACTACCAAACTGACCCCAAGCTTAGTTCAAAGTAAAGCTTCAATATTTAGTGATTTTAGTCAAGTAGATCACATGAACATTTTCAAGTTTTTAGCCTCGCATAGTCAGATTGCTTGCTTTCTTGTTGCAGTGGAGAATCCATGGCGGAGAAGAGCAATTTCGGATAGCACCTGTTGTCATTATAAGTCAAAATAGGATTGTAGCGTTCGATTCATTACGGAGAGGAATTACTCTCCAGCTATAATGCATTGTAAAACAAACATTCAAGAAGATTAAATGGAAAAATAATTGAAACTAAGAGCAGTTCTCCCTCCTTTTTTAAAGAAAAGCAGTTCTCCCTTTGCGTAGAACAAGTGAATGTCCAAGAATGTACAAAGGATTCTGAGAGTGAAAATGGGCGTGTGTTTCTTATGATTTCTGGAAATCTTGTGTTGTAGAGGGAGGGAAACATGAAAATGATTAATCATGTAATACCTCTAGTTTGATAGATTCAAATGAAAACAAACAAAAACAGAAGAACCCATCTATGTCATCTTTTCTGTTAAACATAATATGAATGACAACTCCACCCTTTTAGCTGCCGACAGTGGCCGAGTCATTTTCTCATATTCTTAGGTTTGGAGTTATCACCGTCCTATAAGAATTGTATCATGAAGTTATAGATCTGAATTCTCTATTTAGATTTAAGTTGTTTTGATGTCTTATAATTATTAGATGGAGTAAGGATGACAAGGTGGTCTTAAATTGTACTTAATCTAATTGTTAGAAGTCATTCAAGCAACATAAATCCAAGTAGAGAAGTCAAATTCAACTTTTTAACAATTTTTGAGTTTGTGATTTGGAGTTTCTTTTTCAGCATACTAGTTAGTACTTTGTAGAAGTGTTAATTGGAGAAAAACCTTAAGGATGTAAGCTACCGTGGGATTGCCGAACCAACAAGGTTGCCGGCATCCACTATGGTTTCAAGTGAGTCAAGATAATTGGACTATAGTCTAGGTCGAACGATCTGATACAAGACTATCAAGTGTTTTCACCTTAAGTACATCTCATGTGTTTTTACTTAGAATTTCAACAAGTAAATTCGTTTTTTTTTTCTGTTAATGTATTTAACTTACATCAACGTAGTGAGTTAAATGACTAGCATCTTCAATTTTCTTCCATTGCCAATTTTAACGTTTCTTGAAAAGTTGGTAATTGAAGGGTATCTATCACATCTCATTCAAACTTGCAATAAAAACGAAAAAAATTCAAGGTAATAGATACATAAAACACTCTCCAAACATGGAAGCACATCACCTGTAGCCATTTTTTATATACCAATTCTGTGCGGCGAGTGAAAATTTGACACATTGAATTAGCAGGAATTAACGTTGTTAAGTTAATCATATCAATTTTATTTTCTTATTTTACTTTTAAATAAATATTAAGCTTCCCTGTACCAGAACCAGATCTCAGCCAAATATTCGCCGTCGTGTTCGTTCAGTCGTTGCCGGAAAAGTCCCAACCCACCAGTAGATCTCCAAAAACACACTTTCTGACTGCGAAAAGGAAGCAAATTCATGCCCATTCTCAAGTTCGTTGAGCTCCCAAAATTCTACTATACAAGGTATGGGTCGTCCAACCCTGCTTCAATTCGGCTACGTCCTAACCTTCAAGGCCAGTCTCTATCAACATTTTGATAAGAAATTGTGATATTTATGTCTGATTTTAGACTTGGGATTGTGATGTGATTGATGGACAAACATATTGGGAAGATGATACTGGATTTGAAATTGGGGACTTTTGAAGGTTTAAGATGAGAGAAGAAGAAGAAGATCATCGAATTTGATGGAGAAGAAGAAGATCTAAGAAGAAGAAGAAGAAGATTTAAGAAGAAGAAAACCAGGGGATTTGATGGGGAGATGACCATGAAGAAGAAGATGTAGTTCCTTCTGGAACTCTTCTGTGCTGAATCAATTGGAAATGAAAATTAATAAAAAAAAATTAAGATTTTATTACTTTGTAATGGTTAACAGAGTTAGTAGGGTGTTAAGTTACTGATTACGTGTTAAATTTTCATTCGTTGTACAGGGTTGGCACATGAAAAATGGGTACAGATGATGTGCTTCCCTCCAAACATGACCTTGATTTTTAAGTTTTAACTAGCAGTATAAAACTCATCCATCACAATGCAAAATTGACCTTTCCACTTAACATTTCGTTTAATAAACAGATTGAACTCATTTATTATATATTCACCGGATCCACTCCTAAATATAGTTATCGATCATTAACGTATAAAATCATATTAAACTTATAATATTGTTAAATGAATCTAAACTAAAACCAATCCGCTCTAAATGACTAAATCCAATCCGCTATCGTATTAACAAGTCTAGTCAACATCAATTCAAGAACTGAATTAATTTAACTAAAATATGACGTGCATCCCTTCAACTCCAACCGGTTCAGTCAGTCAGCAAAGTCGGTCGGAATCCGAGTTCGTACTGTACACTCATTCCTTGTACACCTCAGTAATTAATTAGTCAACAACTCCGGCATCCCACACGTAATTACCGAAATGCCCATCACCAAGTTTGCCCCACGCTTTTCAAAAGTTTTCCATTTTTCGCTACCAAGGCCAAAAATGGCAAACACAATTAATTGCCTTCGCAAAACTACACGTTCCAAACGCGCCCCAAGAACGCGTATCTCCACGCACACACAGACACCCACATTTCCTTCAAGTTTCCAATGTGAACCCAACGACCAAACAATTCAACTTTTCCTTCCACAAATTCTTGGAAAAGCCATTAAAACCTTTCTCTTGCTCTCACTTTCCTCATAACCCTTCCCTTCTCTGTTTCACCATCACAATTCTCAAACAATAATGACCGAGAATTCAAGCTGTTTCAATGGCATCTTACGCCGGCTTCTATGCACCGGCAACGTTCCGACTCACCCATCATTAGATTACATTTCAGACTCAAACCCAACCCAACTCACTAAACCACCCAAAACTCCAAACCAAGAACCCAAGTTCCAAGCTCTACCTTCTCCTTCGGCTAATGTAACACCCGGAATAGTAGCCAGGCTAATGGGGCTGGATTCTCTGCCGGAGTCCAACTGGGTGAGAACCCCGGATTCTGTTACTAGAAGCAAGTCGGTGAGCTTTGCAGATTACTTGATGGATTTCGATATAGCTCCGGCCAATCAGCACCGCCGTGTCCGGACCTCCGTCTCTTTTAGGGAGGTTCCGGCGGTGCTGAGTCAGGAGGAGGGGAAGGAGTTTCTGGTGGTGTATTTGGATAGTGTGGATAAGGAAAAGGAGTTTGGGGTTAAAGTGAAGAAAACAGAGGAGGTGAAACAGGGGAAGGAACAGAGGACTAAGAAGAAAGAGAGTAGTGAGGTGATTAAGAAGGAGAACGAAGAGAAAGTGATCAAGAAAAATAGCAAGAAGGTTTCGAAGTTGAAAGATGAGCCTAGAAGGGAATGTGGTGCTCAATCTTCGAGGGTTAGTCGTAATTCCAAAGGAGATGAGGTCAAGAAGGTTGTGAGCAAAAATGGTGGTGCTAATTTAAGAGATGGTAGTGGGGAGCATAGTCCACTGAAGAAAACGACGATTCAGAAGAAGAAGAAAGTGGTGGTAGAGCCAAAGTTCAAAAAGGGAATTCATCAAAATGCAGCTAAGAAAAGAGAGGCAGTGGATAATAGTTCCTGCTCGGAGAATTCAAGCCCTGTTTCTGTTTTTGATATTGATGAGATTTTGATCCAACATGAAACTTGGCTATCAGGTTAGTTAATTATCTTATTTTTTTAGAATAAGGTCAGTTAATTATCTTAGCTAGATTGGTTTGTTTAAATTTATGTGAAAATTTCTATGACCAATTCTAAATTTGAGTTTGTGTTGTTTCTTGTAGAATATTCAAGTCCCAAGGATTTGAAATCCCAGATGAAATCCCCACCAAGAGTTTCTTACAATGAAGATCCTGAATTGAGAGCAGTCAAATTCAAATATATGGAGCCAGTTAAGAACGAGGACAGTGAAGATTACACTGAGCTTTTGGCAAGCAAAATCGTCGAAATGACAGAAGAGGAATTGAAAGAGTCAAATTGGGTATCAAATAATGTGGTCGAGTATGAAAGATTCGAAGAATTCTGTGTGGAAGTCGAGGGGCTGATCCTAGATGTGCTAGTGAACCAGGCCATTGATGATCTTGTGCAGCTTAACTTCTTAAGCTTGAAGAAGAAGAAGCTGTCTGAAATTTGTATATAATTAGTAGAGTTGATGTTAGTGTAATAGTGTACTTCTTCAAGGTTTCGATCTCTGTAACTTTGAAATCCTGACTTTGAAATTTTAGCAATTTTGGTGTGAAAGGAGTTTGGACTAGGCTTGCAAGTATGGCCTGCAGCAAGCGGCAACTGGAAAATTTAATTGCTTGTCCCCTAATCCTAGAAACATAGACATTTTAGGGAAGGGGGCAGATCTTTCTGTGAAATTTAAGCGGTCTAATCAAACTTGATGTTGATGGTATCATAATTGAAATTTTGAATTCTCAGCTAATTCTATAGTATCTCATTTTATTTTATTTTATTTTTGCATAGAAAGATAATCCATGTACTTGCTGAATTAATATGCTTTGCAATTTGAAACAAATTCAACAATTCCACAAACCAATCCACAGGATCAAAATGTCTTGGGGTTTTAGGGTTGGTTTGAAGTGTGAAGTTGTAAGATTTTAGTAGAAAACATGCATAAGTTAAGATAGTATTTCAAAACTCCAAGCAAATTAAACAAAAATTTAATGTGTCCAATACAATTTGGTCTAGCAACATACTAGTTTAGTTATATGTCATTTGACTTATTTATCTGATAAAAATATTTTGAAGTATTAGGATTGGATTGGAAGGCATATATAAGCTCAATTTGTTGTTTAAAATGTGAAATTGGGGGGGTTCCGCCAAGATGTGTTATATAAAACACATATCAAGTTCTAGTGATGATAGCATTTCATTCATAAATCATAATGAAAGCTCGCTCTGGTGTTAATCATTTCTAAGAAGAAGCCATCAACATACAAACCAACCACACATTACTTAGAAAGCAAATTTAGTTTACAAAAATTTGGAAATCCTTTGGCATTATTGTAAACACCCCCTAATATATATCGGTAGGTGGAGACTATATTCCTAAAATTATCAGGAGTCATCATAGGAATATTACAACACACCCAATTGCACTATTATTTTGCCCAGTGGTATGATATGAGCTGAGAAAGCACAAAGCTTTCTGGTATGTGCCTTTGTGGGATGGAATGGACTAATTGGAAATTGAAGCCAGCTGGGAGTCACCAAATTGCCAAAAGATTTTGGGGCAACTACACATGCAGAAGTTCCGTAGCGTCACGAAGATTGCCCAGCATGTCTTCAACGAAATGACACCATGCATAACTAAGTTAGAATAAGACCCTACTTATGTCACAATATATGTTAGTTCATGTTACATCGGTTTCATTCCAATGGTGTAAAACTGAGTGTGGATTTCCAAGCAGAAGATAACAGATCCACCAAAAGAGTGAGTAAATGAAAGAGACAAAGGAGAAGAAGGAAGAAAACGAACATACATTGGAATGGAAACCTAGAATTATGGCTATTCATCAACCACATTTCTAAACCCAAAGGCATGGGAACTTGGAAACTAAAGGGAATTGGAAATTTATCATTGAATTGCTTAGTTGCCACAGAGTGCGGTCAGTAAATCTATATGGGGAAAAATTATGAAAGACAGCACTCACATGCAGCAGATACAGATCGATCTCTTCATGATTGTTACTGAGAAATTTGGGATATTCCATCAATGATATATTCCTACCTCACTTAATATACAACGGTGTAGCAGTTAATTTTTGAGGAGTATATATGATGCTGTATAGTATTGTAGAAACAAAAAGGTAAGCTTTGCAGTTGCCATTATATATGTATTTTAAGTAATGGGAGATAATTGTACATGTACTGTTTACATGGCTAATAGTTCATTCTCTTCGAACAAATTGGGTTGTTCAACTACACACCCAGTCACCCAGATGGCTGATCATCTTCTACGTACTAGCTAGACCATAAACCCACGAAAAATCTGGCCGGATTGAAAGCCCATTTTGAGCTCTGAGGTAATGAGGGTGGTGAACAATTAGCTGTTGCGGCAGTAGTAATAAGTAGTACAACTACTAGCTAGGCTTTTCCTCATTATTTCTATCAAAGTTCCCATATTGGTTTTGAGCTTTTGATCGCTACTATTTGGCGCCACTGCAAAACTGTGGAGAAGAACTAGGCATATGTACCCAATGAGAGGTTTCTGCCAGTGCTGCTGTTTTTGCCACAAAGTTTGCATCATGGAGTGAGTTGGATAAATAGTAATAGGGTTCTTTGCACTGTTGATGGTGAGTTCACGAGAGGTATTTGGTTTTAGTGGTCTTAAGGCATTGCAAAAGTTGGAGCCTTTTATCTTCTTTCCTTGTGAGCATAGGAATCCTGTCTCTAGAGTAATCTAACATCAATACCTGGGACGAACCAGCAGCATATATATAGGATGAAACCTTTCTCTGCTTGACCACAGTCATCACCTTGTGGACAGAACCCATTCTTGAACTCCAAGCAAGGGACACAGCTGGTCGTGCTTTGTTAGGATTCGATCTGTTAATCATGTTCTGTTACTTTAATTTAGCATTCTTTAGCTAGAGTTAATCGACACGAGTGAGTAAGATCTATATAGTTCATTAGTGCTTCTGGTAATCTACCAAATGCATAACTATATAGCTGCAGCTAGGACTCTTTTTGTATCATTCATTCATCATATATATAGTACAGAACCACCTCTTCATGATTTTCTTTCTTTTTCTTCAAGACATATACAAAGCTTTCGTAGTTGTGGCTGAGCAAGTCTCTTCTTCCGGATTCGCCTTCCTGAACGAAAGCTCATGGTTTTTTTCTTTTCTTTTTGGGAAGTAACAGATACTTCTGTTTATCCAAATAGTACTCAACCATGAAGGTGAGAGAAGGAATGAAAGGTCTGCATAGTTGCTCACACTCCTACCACACTTGACGAGTTTGAATTCTCGTACAACAGTTGTGTCAAGTGTAGTACTCATTAGACTGATCCATAAGTGCGTTTACGCCCCTTCACTTCTTCTCAGGACATCACCTTTGCGTCTGAGTCAGTCTTTCAATGGCTTCAAGATCGATATGCATGCCGCACCTCATGAGCCCGCTATGAACATAATAAGGTGAAGTCAGCCAGACCAAAACCATTCACAAAAGACTTGTCGTGATGAGTTATTTTCTGAGATTTTCAGAATCCATCATTATCCAACCCATAAACTTAGAAAAAGTTCCTTGATTTCTATCCATTTTCGTTCCCACTTATACATACGATCAAATAAATTAATCAGAATAAATTTCTTATGTAAAGATTCGATCTCCATTATCAAACTTGTGTATTTCCCAAAATCCTTATAGAAATCAGATCTGTAATGTGGACTTTTGTTTGTCTTTTCGAAGGAATGTCATGAGTTATAAACAAGATTACAAAGTAGCATGCGTAGCACAAGAAGGAAGAGACCTGCACATGAACATTTATATAATGAACAAGTTCCTAAAGAACAATACTTTGACGAATATTATTGCAATAGTTGAAGAGCAAATCCGTCAAACCCCAAAAAACTAGTGTCACGTAGTTGTACCAATATTTATATTATGGTGACCCCAACAAGGCAGTTACGTTCCCATTCCCCTTGACCAAATGTCACTACGCCAATTTTGCAATCATATGACATAAATCAGACGACATAAGTCGTTTTTACTGTCGTCTAATAAATTTTTACAACAAACATTTAAATATTTGTCATCTGAATGTTGCAACGCGCAGTCAGTTAAACTTAGCGTGTTCATTATACGACAATCATATGTCGTCTTAAAAACAAGCCAAAATGAGTAAAAAGATTGTTCGTTTTAAGTCGACACTCTTTTGTCGTCTTTTCAATTGACGTAATTTTTTTTTTAACACAACGTATAGCGTTGTTTGGACACTTGATAGACTTTCTCTCTCCCCAAAAAATTGTTTAAGGGGGGTGTATTGTATATGGAATTAGTGGAAGTTTTAAAGAAGTCTATGGAATTTGAAAGTCTAGGTGTATTCAATACAGACTTTTAAAAATCCATCAAAGTCTAAGTGTATTCAATTAGATTTTAAAAAATCATTATGAATTCCACCAAAGTTCAGGGGTATTCAATTAAGACTTTTTAAAATGAATAGAAGTTTAGATGTATTCAAAATATCATTCATACTTATGAAATTAGTAACTCATGGATAACGGTGGACTTTGTAGTGTAAATTACACACACCAAACTCTAATATTTTTTCATCCACTAGAGCAAAGATTTGGAAAAGTCTACGACAGACTTTTTTTTTACATGTGAATATGTTGATCCTGCGATACATCATCTTTCTGTTTTTCTTTTTATAATATTTTGTGTTATCAACGTTCTATTCTACCTATTCTTTTCAATGTTTTTTGAATGTTAACATTTTGTTGTCTTTCAATTGTAATGCTTGGAACCCTTGATAACCTAAATATTATCTACCAACTCTTGGTACTAGAACTACATGATCATATATTATATTATATTTACGTACATGAATTAAATTTGTTAACATCTAATGTCACACTTTAGAACACGTGTATTTAGTTAACGTACAAGTATGTGTGTTGGTAACTTGAGTCAATACAATATTTTTTGTTACCTATGTTTATGTATCTCAATCAAATATTACAACTGTATGCATCGAAATTAAATAGTTAAACACAAAACTTATAATCGGTGTCATTATGTGTTTGTCATTGCATTTTTTATTTTTTTTCTTTCTTGTAACTCTGTAAGTATTGAGAAATCTACATAAGTCATTCATATGAAATCTGTAGATTTCAGAAATCAATGAAAGTCTGGGATTAAAAATCGACGGTTTTAAGAAATCAGTGAAAGTCTATGAACTTTTTAAAGAATCTGTAGACTTTTTAAAAAGTCAGATAATTAAAATAAGTCTGTATAAATCTAAATACAATACACCCCTAACTTCTCAATTCCCTCGTTCTCAACACAAACTGAAACCTCTCTTCCTCACAAACCAAATTCTCTCCTCTAGATCTCTCCCTCAAGCGAATTAAAATCCGTCTGTCACTGGGTTGATTTAGGGTGTTGTTGGATTGAGGTTTTGCTCGGTAGATATAGGGTTTTGTTGGATTGGGAATTTGCCTGATTTAGGGTTTGTTGATGTTCATATTTGGGGGTGCAGGGCTTTTTGAGATTTTCTAGATGAACAAGTGAGTAATCATATAAAAACCCTCGATCACTCTTGGCGGAGAAATCTCCTCTCTCCTCTCTGCCCGCCCCAAAAAGCTACACGATGCCGTTTCACAGCTCTTTCCTCTTCCTCCTCTCGCCTCCGTCTCCGGCTCCCTGAACGACTCGCTCCGCTTCCTCCACAACTACCTAAACGACGTCGCTCGCCGAAACGAGCCTCTCGATGAAATCCTCATCCCTATGCTCGATCACGTAAGCCAAACTTTAATCTCATTCGCGCTTTGAATTCTCCAGATTTGTGTTGATTTCATTTTTCTTGACTCCAGTATTTGAGGAACAAGGACTCGAAGCTAGGCCACCTGTGTAAGTTTCTTGCTTTTTTGAATTTGTTTGGGAAAGTTTGGTGCTTGATGATTTTGTGGTCTGGTTATTGCTAAATAGTTCAATTCAGTAGTTCAATTTGATTGAGAAGTTTGAATTTTTCGAATTGGAAGATGTGAGTTGAGCTCAAAACTGGAGGTGATTTGAGAGCTGTTGTTTAGTCTGTGAGCTTGTGTATTCTGGGGTTCAGTGAACAATGTTGGAATCCTTGTTGAAGGTTTGATTCTGGAGGGTGAAGTTTTTATGTTGTTGGATGTTTTCAAATTGTTTGATGGGGGGTTTTTGATATTGGCCTTGAACTGAACTAGTCAATCTGTAAATGAAATGGGAGTATTGAATTTGCGTTTATGAAGTAATTGCATTTGATCTATATATACTAGGGTGCATTTGGGTGTTATGTGTTGCCAGAAGCTAAATATGAGGTTTATTGAACTTTTCTTTGTGATAGCTAGTTTAGTATGGAATTTAGGAGTTCCTAAACTCTTTCTTAACAATTTCTATAATTTAATGACATACTTCCCTAAGAGATATGAGGCTGTGAGCACCGACTAATGTTATTGTCCCTCTTCTTCATGTTCAAAGAAAATGCCTTACCACATGGCTTTTGGGTGATTGACTTTCTTTCCTTCATTGGTCAATTGCATTTCTGTGTTTGGTAAGTGTTGTCATTCGAGTGTAGATGCTAAGTTGCTATGATTGCTGATCTCTGTGTACATATGATGTTCATTTATTGATGTAAAGACAAGGTTGAATTTTATAGTAATTATTGTGCATATTGTCACATCTGAAGATACATATGTTGGCATTGGAGTGAAAACCGTTATTACAAGCTCAAGTTACTGGTCTTATAAACAGTGTTCTTTTTGTTTCATAGGAAACCAGATTCCCCAAAAGCAAGACCAAGACCGATTGTGATGGTAAAGATGGCACTCCTAAGAAGCAAAAACAGTGTAACTGTAAACACTCTCACTGTTTAAAGTTGTAAGTCCATAACTTGTTTGTACTTTGCATTTTGCTACACTTTGGAGACCACACTGACTTTTTTTTCCCTTTGACCTTAATGGTTGAGGTTGTTCATAATTCTTTTTTGTTCAAACAAAAAGGTTTATTTACATCAGTATTGTGTATCAAATAACTCTAGCACACACAAATACAAACCCTGATACAAAGTTGATATTTTTTCTATTTGGTGACCAGGTATTGCAAGTGTTTTGCAACTGAGATTTACTGTGACGGTTGCAACTGTGTAAACTGTTGCAACAATGTTGAAAATGAAGGTGCTAGACGAGATGCAGTCAAAGCTACTTTAGAGCGTAATCCAAATGCATTCAGGCCAAAAATTGCAAGCAGCCCACATGGACCAAGGGATAGTCGGATATGTATACTTAGTGTTTGGATTTCTGTCCATGATCCACTTTGAAACTGGCATTACCAGATTACAAGGCCACATCATTGGTTATGCACCGGATACTTGCTTCGTGTATTCCGCAGCTCTCCGTTGTTCTGCACAAAGGAAGGTAATTGATGACTATGATTTTTTGATTGTGTATATGTTATGAATACTTGATGCACTGATTGCTTGTTTGTTGGTTTTAGTTGGTCTTAATGTTGGACCCTTTTGCCTTGGCAGCACTTTGCAGGATGGATATGAACTGCCCTCTCACCTTGCCGTGTCTGCTGCTGATATTTTTCTGTCTCTCTCAGAAGCATTGATAAGAAAAGCTAAAGTTTCGAGTAACAAGGCAAAGTAATCTTCACTTAATATGTTGCTAATATTGAGTCACTAACATTTGTTCTTATTTTGAAATTGTCCAAATGGAAAACGTGGTCTACTTTGTAGCTGAATCTGGTCTAATCTGGGACAACCAGATACTCTTTGATGGAGAAATAAAAAACAGATTAATTTTGTTATGTTTTTTACTTTGATATTCATCCACATGTATCAATCCTCCTTTTTAGTTTGTACCATTCTAACAGAATTAGGGTTTGAGTTTGACAATGTGTTGTTCTTCCTGTACAATTTGGGTTACCTATTTTTCATTTGCAAGATACATTGTCATTGCTTCTAGTGAAATTCTTTGCTGCATTATGTTAGCAATATATTTTGCAATTTTTCATACTATGGAGATGCAGATCAGTGGAGATGAAACATTTTGTAAAATATTATCTACAATTGAATCACAGAAGAATGATATATTTTATGTTAAGAATTATTCACTAGATTAATTTCAGAGTATTGTGCTCTTAATTGTTTTGATTCCTCGTCGATCTTGGAGAAGTTAAATAGGCCACACAAGTTTTTTTTTCTACTTAAATCTGTCGGTGAGTCAACTTTTCTACTTAGTTTGAACAATTGTTTTGGTGACCTCCAAATCAAAATCAGACAACATATATTCCATGAACTTTAACGTCTTACATCTTTCAAACGACTTTTATATGTCGTCTTAATTTATCGGTCGAGGGAAAAGCATAGTAGTACTAGAATACAAACGACGGATAAATTAAGAAGATAGATAAAAAAAGTCATTCCGACATCATATACGTGACGTTAGAATAAATTTGAGATGACAGACGAATGAAATTATTTGTTGATTAATTCTTCTTTCAACGACAGAGAACTGTCGTTATAACGTTTTCTAATGACAGATTTATTTTTTGTGTTACGAACCTAGATTCATAAAGATGACATACAGTATGTCTTATAACCTTCCTCAGACGACAGATTATGTTTGTCGACTTAATCGTTATCATATGGCAATTGGATAGATGACACGCGAAAAAATAATCAGACGACCGGCAATGCCCGTCGTCTGAAGGCAAAATTGGCGTAGTGTGTGGCAATGTATGTATACGTTAATCTCCTAGATTTGTCGTTTCAAAGTCCACTAATAGTTGATAGGCTAGGATCTTAAGAACTAGGAATAACAGTGTTTTTTTATTTTTGATATTTCGAATTCGAAAAAAAAAAATCTGACAACATGCAACAATTAATTAGTAGTGTAATTAAGGCTAAGGTCAGATTATTTTTTTTTAAATAAGGGCTGGTGTGGCTGTCCTCAAGCCTCGATTAATGAAACTGTTGAATATAAGAGAGGACATTGAGCTTAAACCCCTGACTATAAATACTTGAAATAATATCAGAGACCTCTACAATACATATGTACTCAAACAAATACCAACTAATAAAGAGTACTGCTCTACTAACGACCCTATTAGCCTAAAGTCTGAATTGAAAGAAGATTATTGTATATGGACTCTAATAAGGGTCGTAGAGATAAGTTTTTGTTTTTGTTTTTTGTTTCCTTGATACATGGTCGTAGAGAGAAGATTTTTTGGAAAAGAGGTCGTAGAGAGAAGTTGTTGAACTAATTTTCTATTAGATGGAGAGAGCAGTTGGTCAAAGCTTGGAAATTTGCAGGCAAAATGGTGGACATTCCTTTATATACGAATAACTGGAAGGAGTGAGTCGCAAGAGAAAAGACTTTGCAGAGACCACATGGCTTGGAGATTAGGAAACTTGACACCATACAATTAAATACATGATTCCATCAAATATGACTAATTAATCTATCTATGAGCAATTTTCTCTTCTCTTCTCATGACGTAAGAGATTATATATATATATATATATATATATATATATATATATATATATATAATGATATGATCAGAAATGAACCATTCAAATTACGATAATGGAATATAAGAGAGGAAAGGAACAACGAAAGTTGATGGAAAATGTTTGGAAGTAGAAAGTTTCTAACATTGTTAACTAGCTGGTGTTAATCGAAATGGACAAATGGCATAGCGATACATCTCTTTAGGATAAATATTCGAAATTACAACTCGGGGTGTATTATATATGGAATTAGTGGAAGTTTTAAAGAAATTTATAGAATTTGAAAGTCTAGGTGTATTCAATACAGACTTTTAAAAATCAATCAAAGTCTGGGTGTATTCACTAGATTTTAAAAAATCATTATGAATTCCACCAAAGTTCAGAGGTATTCAATCAAGACTTTTTAAAATGAATAGAAGTTCAGATGTATTCAAAATATCATTCATACTTATGGAATTAATAACTTATGGACAATTGTGGACTTTGTAGTGTAAATTACACACACCAAAGTCCAATATTTTTCCATCCACTAGAGCAAAGATTTGGAAAAGTCTACACAGTCTTTCTCTTTACATGTTTTTTTTTAAAAAAAAACTTTTTATTAATAACTCACACACATCCTATATATGTCAATGAGATTTGAACTCATAACCTCAAAGTTGTCAGTTAAACACATTAACCAACCAAGCCACGGCTCACCAACATTCTCTTTACATGTGAATAGGTTGATCCTACGATACATCATTTTTTTTTTTATAATATTTTGTGTTATCAACGTTCTATTCTACCTATTCTTTTTAATATTTTTTGAATGTTAACATTTTGTTGTCTTTCAATTGTAATTTGAAACCCTCGATAACCTAAATATTATCTACTAACTCTTGATATTAGAACCACATGATTATATTATTATATTTGCGTACATGAATTAAACTTGTGAATATCTAATGTCCCACTTTAGAACATATGTCTTTGGTTTACGTACAAGTATCACTACTACAAAAATAGCATCAGACCACGGCCAAAAACGTCGTCTGATTGTCCAAGTTACTGTGTTTTTTTGCGTGCCGTCTGATGCTTCGTAGAAACGTCTTCTGATTGCTGTCGACATATGTCGACAGCCATGAGATGCCGACATATGTCGACAGCATATCGACATATTATTTGTCGTGTGACATAAACTCACACCACGTTTACTCTGAGTAATAGTTGTGTGATTGTTAGTCATACAACGTTTATTATTAGAACTGTTATTGATATGATAGAAGTCGAGTTTTGTCGAATGTCAAGATTTATGTTTGAATATTATTTGTTGTTATTTTACTCTTATTTCATACAATTATATATATCATATATTGTTTATTTTTGTTTATTTATCCATATATATTATTGTTTATTTTGCTATTATCCTGTTTTATTTAGAAAAAAATATAATTTAAATAAAAATAAATATTCAATACACATTAATTTCAATCTCATTATATGAACACATAGGGTGATGGCCTATAAAATATATCCTCTCTTTTTTTTGGTCAAACAAGTAACATTTCCCAAATATTCATACAAAAATTAGTGCATTTGTTCATCTAAAACTGTCTTAGAAACTATATGCAGTCCTTTTATGTATGATCTCTTCAGCCTTTGACATCTTTTTGTTCTTTGACATGTTTGAGCAGAGGCTAGGAATATCAATTCATTGTTGTTCTTTATAGCTCCATTGCCTGTTTCAGTAACCAAGAAAGAGAACTTATATTAGACAAAGTGGTAGGAGAGCATTTTGTTCAACAATGCCCAGCATACTTGCATTAAATCAAAACTCACTGCACACAGTAAACATTAAGGCTACAAATGACATCAAGCATAGCAAATGACATGTACTAATATCTAAGAGTAAGAGAAATAGATTACCACATAGTACTTCAAGCATGGAGAAATGTTCTGCATAGAAGCTGCATATAACACACAAGGACACCAGAAAATAAACATTATTAGCAATGAAAACAAAATGCCACAACTTAAGAGAAAGGGCAGTAGAAATTCACATTAATTAGTTAACTGAGAAGCCTAATGCCCTACAACACTACCAAGGTTCCACTTTATTTAGCAATTAACTTGGACAAGTAGATAAATGGCAGAGAGGTTAAAGCCGCCTCAACTTCACAGAAAATGTACAGAGGATCCATTACTTGAAGCTACTAATGACCATACTTCTGAAACTCCAATTCACTGTAATCTGGAATGGGAAGACAAACCACAAAAAGAAAGTTAGGGAATAGCTGATAGACCAAGGCAATATCACATACCAACAAACAATTAGATATAAAAAACTCCCTTCAAATCAGAAAATTCCCCTTCATGGTGGAAAACTCAATTATGGAATCACCACTTTCAAAGGCATGTACATCTTAAACTACAATGACATGGAGGAAGATATGAATAATTACCTGAAGAAGTACAAATATTTCATAGATTTTGTTCATGTCTTCATATCACTAGTTGTGTTCCTAATCTTTGCTCTTACCAATTCCAACATGCAAAGTTGTTCTTTTCTGGAGTAGGAATATATATCAGTGAACTCGTAATAAATATAGTCTCATTATGCATACTAAACTGCAAATTCAAACAAATATATTCAATTTTTTGCTCATTTTTTTCCTTCCATCACGGTGTATTGTAACAGCATACCATGTCGGGAATGCCGACATACAATTCAGCTCTTATTTTTCCACCTAATGAAGATGCAATAGCAAAAGAAAAGACTGGAGTCAATATCTGTCTTTCTCTTCTCAATAGTCATATTGGAGACGTACACTACTAGAAGTTAGGACTTATGTGACGAAATGGTTTCGTCTCTTAAGAGTGAAATTTCGTCGCATAAGTACTTAAGCGACGAAATTTCGTCCCTTAAGAGTCGTCGCATAGGTGGTGTCGCATAGGTACTTAAACATGTATTTTCGCGCTTAGGTTCCTCTTCAGCGACGAATTACATTTTGTCGCTAAACTACTTAAGCGACGAACATATATTTCGTCGCATAAGTGCCTTCTAAGCGACAAAAAAAAATTCGTCGCATAGACTTATGCGACGAACATTTCCAACTTAAGCGACGAAATATTTCGTCACTTAAGTGTTTCAATATATAAAAAAAATATTTTAATTAATTAATTTGATTTTCATTTTTAATAAAAAAATGTTGTAATTTAAATATAAAAAAAATTATTTTGCAGTTTCTTTTTTATTTTGTTTTTTAGTTTTATTTTGTTTTTTTGTTTTGCCGGTGGTGGTGGTGAAGAAGAAGAAGAAGTGGTGGGGTGAAGAAGCTAAAGAAAAGCCGAGAAGGGGGGGTGGTGGTGAAGAAGAAGAAGAGAGGGGGTGGTGGTGGTGAAGAAGAAGAAGAAGGGGGGGGGGGGGTGGTGGTGGTTAAGAGAAGAAGAACCGGAAGGGGTGGTGTGGTGTTGAAGAAGAAGAAGAACCGGGGGTGGTGGTGGTTTCGACGAAGACCCGACCTGGTGGTGGTGCCGAAGAAGAAGAGAAGAAGAAGAAGAAGAAGAAAAGTGGAGGGAAGTTTTGGCGGAATGATTCAAAATTCCAATTTTTGGCGGAAATGACCTATGCGACGAAATAAAAAATTTCGTCGCATAAGTGAAAAATTCAAATTTTTGGCGAAATGACCTATGCGACGAAATAAAATTTCGTTGCATAAGTGAGAACTTATGCGACGGAATAAAATTTTCGTCACACGAATCAGAACTTATGTGACGAAAAAAAAATTCGTCTCTTAAGTTATCACTTATGCGACGAAAAAAATTCGTCGCATACGTGATCACTAAGAGACGAATTTTCAATTTCGTCGCTTAAGTTTTTCACTTATGAGACGAAACTGTTTCGTCGCATAAGTGCTCACTTAAGAGATGAAAAATATTTCGTCTATTAAGTTGTTACTTAAGCGACGAATTTGAAAAATTTTCGTCTCTTAACCTTTTTTCCTAGTAGTGATATTATCAAACTCTAGTCCTTCTAATACAAATAAGAAGCAAACAAATCAACATGCAACACAAGCATGAATACTAAAGTAATGAGTATACCATATTGCCATTGTGAATCAAGTTAGACACAGATAAGTTATGCATCATCACTGTTTTCCAGAAACCTAAAAAAAAAAAGAATTAATTTCAGTTTACCCCTTTGAGATTTGGGGTTGACATCATTTCACCCTCCATACTTTTCATTTTGAAAATTTACCTCCTAAAGTTTCCATTTTCATAAATCAAGCCCAATTGCTAAAATTCCATCCAATTTGGAGGATAAATGCTAGCATGAAATCTTAGAAAAAAGAGTCCTAAAGGCGATTTATGTTGTTATATGACTATTTTAGCGTTTTTAGTGAGTTATAGAGTTAAAATTAACATCTGAATTAGATGGAATTTCAGCAATTGGGCATGATTTATGAAAATTGAAACTTTAAGAGGTAAATTTTTTAAATTAAAAGTATGGGAGATGAAACGATTTCAACCCCAACCTCAGGGGGGTAAACTGAAATTAATCCAAAAACAAAACTAATGTTGTGTGTGTCTACCCACAAATGTTGCTTCTCTTGTTTCTTATAGCACTATAGTAGTCATTGTGAATCTTAAAGAACATAAAATTTAAAGGATCAAAACACTTAAAACACAATAAGGTGAATCACTATTATTTATGATATGCCAAAACTGCCTAAACCCAATACTCGTAAGAACACAAACATGATAACAGTGAAGAAAAAACTCAATTCAAGGACTAAAGAATCTACCTTGAAGGCTGACCCAGCCTCTGATGCATTTATCCAAGTATCAAAGACCTTCATGTATAGAACTTCAATTTCTATCATATGAATATCCCAGTCAGGTTGCCTGAGATAGTAATAGAACAAAAAACAGCTAGTTTTCAATTAAATATGTAGTTATGTATGTAGATAATGGTTAATAGCAATAATAACAAAAAAGGAGAAAATCAAGATTGGAGCATACACACTGACACACAAAAAGTGAAGACCTTGCCATGAAGAACACTATCCATCAAGTAACCCAGAAAACCCAAAAAAGAACTACAATCCTTATAACACAAAACCTAGAAAGCCTTACTACCTAAAACCCAGTACAGATCTAGTTAAACCCTAAACTCGAATACCCAAAACCCAAATCCCAAACCCAAAATCCAGAAATTTTGATTCCAACAATTACCTTGAGAGAAATAATCGTTAGAAAATCAAGCTCCAAATCGTATTGTTGTTGTCTCATTCATTGTCACCTGCATCAAAATCGAAACCTTGAATTCATCGAAATCGAAATCGATTTATGAGAGAGGTTAGGGCTAAGGCTTACCAGGCTCGAGACGAATCTAAAGAGAGGCTGGGCTAGGTCAGACAACGCCGATAGCTTCCTCGTCGTCTCCGTCGAGGTAGACGAGGCTGAGAGAGATATGGGTGAGAGAGAGAGAGATGTGGTTTTAGGTTTTGGGTTGAGAATGTGTTTTTGGTTGAATGTGTCGAGAGTTTGTCGAGACTGCTTTGTGAGTGTGTTTAGGTTGAGTCACTTTATTGGGACACCTAATTTTTTTTTTTTGTCTATGTGTTTGGGCATGGGTGGGGGAAGTTTATTTTTGGCTGAAATGCAATGGGAAGGTTTGGGCTTTTGAACAAGCGCCAACTAGTTGACATCATTCGACATGCATCACACAACGTAATGACTATAAAATGTGGTCTGATGCCGACATTTTAGGTTTTGACATTCCCTCCATCAAGTTTTTTGTTCCCTCCTACAAGTTTGGGGCTGAATTTTGGAGATTGTTGGAGAGAATATTGAAGGACATGATTTTGCTGAAAATTCATACACTCACACCACAGTTTTTTCACAAATGTCGTATCACTGTTATATTTTAGGCACCTTCTAATATGGAAAACCTGGCGCTAAGATTTTACACATTCACACCACAGTTCTTTAGAAAACTAACATCCAAAAGTCAAAAATTATTCACACACGGGTTATCATTATACGTCGTCTGATAGACGTTGTCTAAAGTTATTTTTTTAGTAGTGTATGCGTGTTGTTAAGTTAATATAATCTTTTTTGTTACCTATGTTTATGTATTTCAATCAAATATTACAACTGTATGCATCGAAATTAGATAGATGAGCACTAAACTTATAATCGTGTCATTATGTGTTTGTCATTGCATCTTTATTTATTTTTTTTCTTTCCTGTAACTCTGTAAGTACTGAGAAATCTACATAATCATTCATATGAAATCTATAGATTTCAGAAATCAGTGAAAATCTGTGATTAAAATCAATGGTTTTAAGAATCAGTGAAAGTCTATGAATTTTTCAAAAAGTCTGTAGACTTTTCAAAAAGTCAGTTGATTAAAAGAAGTCTGTATAAATATGTTTTAATTTCTCTACATATTGTCATATAGACACATGTATAATTACCTCGCGGCATAGTATAACATGCATGTCAAACCATTTCGAACCCAATTTTTATGCAAATCTTCAATCTCATGAACTCGCGCGGTGAATGGTTTTCCACTTTTCCATTAATTGCGCTTGAAAATATTGACTCGATTTGTTAAAGCAAAATATTAATGGTTTTCCAATTAATGGCACTTGAAAATATTGACTAAGATCTATTTTCACGAGTTCGAATATGGAAAAGGAAAATACAATGCTGCCGGAAATTCAGAAGCGTGGAGTTTGTGTTCATAACTGGGTTTAGTTGTTGTGTTTCATGTATGCAACAAGACGACACGACAAAATTTCCTTCATGAATCATGACTCGTCATTAGACATATATTTTCAAATAAACATGAAAAGTTTGACATATATATGCAGCCCCAATAGACATGAAAACCGTACTTGATTACATTTCATCTTCTGACCAAGTGTTTGCTATCCGTTATTATCTTTGATATTTTGATTTTGATTTAACTTAAAGATATTGTGTGCACACCCACTTTCCATCACAAAACTAAACTTTCATATATACAAGGATTTAAGGCATGACCAAAAACGTTCTTCCTCTCTGTGAACATGTATCAAAGTGAAGTGTACGTACGTGCATGAAAGCTTCTCCGCCCTCACTCAAATAATGAATCGATCAAGCACTAGCTAGAGTATATGACTTTGATGATGAAATGCCTGGCTTGAAAGAAACAGGTACGTGTTGTTATCACTTACCAGAGCTAGTGATCACTTTCCAATGGAGCAAAAAAGGCAATGCATGGTAACTTGTTGCAAAGTATGTAGGAGAATTTTCTGGAGAAGAAGATCAGATCCGTGGTCCAGTATCCAACAGAGAGAAGAATCGAATCAAGAATTGCATATGAATCTGAAATTGACTACTGATATGATGAATTGAAGCGATATCTCTTTCTCTCTCCGACGACGCCAAAGTGTTACATCAAAAAAATCTAGCTAATATATTGGTCCACCAACGACCCAAGATGGATGCGTACGCGGAAAACGCACCAGTGCCACTTCTACTAGCTAAGCTCTTCATTATTCATTATTGGAGTTTTGTCTATGGTATTTCATTCATGCCAGAAAGGCAGAACACACACGGTAGCTATATAGCTAGCTAGCTGGATACCTCATATATATTGATCAGTGTATTGACATCGATGTGAAACTTGAACACCAGTATATCGATTTTGTCCATGTCTTCCGACTGACGCCATAAGCTGGCTGGTACCTTACATGGCAATAAGGCATACATTAGCTGTAAAAAAAAAAAAAAAAAGGTGTTATTGCAATGTAAAATAGGTCGACGTACCCCTTTCTGGCTTTCTTAGCTCCTAATCATTCTCATTTGTACGTGTGCATATTGTGAAGAGAAACAATTTCTCAACATAACACAACTGTTATATCGATCATCACTAATTATCCCAAAAGTAATTTTTTCAGAAGAAAACAACTGCCAATTTTGAGAATGAAGATGCGTCAACAATAAGTTGCATTAACTTCGAATTCTTAGTTTATAAATATGGTTTTCACCAAATATTTGTAATATAGTAGATTTTTTCTTTCGATAAACGAAAATTATTCTATGCACCAAGGTATAAGTGAACCGAGCAACTAATATACAGTATTGTGATTCGGTTATCTACTCACTACATGCATATATATTAATACCGTTAACAAAATTGAAACCAAAAAAAAATAGTCTCAAGTTTTCTAACTAAGGTGTGAGAACACGAGGTCGAAGAATATGTACTCTTATTATGAGTGTTTAATTTGATCGAATCAAAATGAAATTAAAAGGAAGGTTTAGGATATGTAGTATTAATTTGATCTTCCTATACGGCGATTTGAACACTTACATATTAATAGTACAGTGCACCCTGGTGCGTAAAATCAGTTCCGTTCAATAAGTTGCTTCAAAAATTGGCTCTAATTCTTTAACTTATTTGCTAAGTACTTTCTAATTTTGGAGTTATGCCGTGCTAGCAGCAAGCAGAGAAGTGTAGAGCTAGCTAGCTTGCACCTGCATTAATCAATCAACAAAGAATTAAGTAATTGAATTCAATAAAATTTCTCAAAATATTGCTCGATCTAATATCATGCTAGATTAGATGATTAGTTTGGATATCTTAATTAAGTACACGTACTGCTAATGTAAATCAAACTAAACACAATGAGTATATTCCAAGCAAACACAAGCAATGTAAACTTACATTGTTCAATAATTAAGCTGCTCCTTGACCAGAGATTTTGTTAAAAATGAACAAGTTATGTCGTTGAACTTGGAAGACAGACATTTTCAAATATAGGACATGCCATGTACGGTGTCAAACTACTACGCTCTAATCAAAAATCAAAAGCCTGCCATGTACGGTGTTAAATTATTCGTTTGGGGAAGTCCTATCTCATCTAATAGATCCTCCGCCTCATTATTCAAACACACATTATATAATCTATTAATTTTTTCTTGTCGAGTCATAATGTTTAGGTATTTAGCTCGAATTGGTGGTGTAAATGCTAGAATGTCAAAGAAGAACACATGCTCATATCAGAGACTACTGCAAACACGCTCATACGTACAACACCCGTGTTACCTGTCTTTGCTTGAAAACAGATGCGAATCTGCGATCTCAGCTTTCAAAGTACAATATATACTTTGATGTAATTTTGTTACCTCGATCAAGGATCTTAAATTTCAGACTCATAGCAGTAAAACAGTTTCATTAGTTCAAGAAAATTAGATATAAACAGCACAGAATTGATAAAAGAAAATTAGATTACCACGTACAAGTGAGACTTCAAACATAATGGAAGTCGATATTCAACAAGTGAAACAACAAAGGTTGCGATCAACAAGTGCTACCCTTTAACCTTCAAATGGAAATTACTTGCACAACAAATGTGCGTTGATATACAATGCTTCTCTCATAATATTATTGTAGCGCGTATGTAGCTCACATGAGTGAGGATCGAAAATGAATATCATAATACACAAAATCGACCGTTATATACATTACTCGCCAAATTCAGTAAAATGTCAATCTAAAAGAACTTAAGATGCGTTATATTAGTAAAAGTACTAAACAGACACATAATTGACATGCATGTCGGATTATCTAAAGACATACATACATGCGTAAACTTATACTATTTCAGCTCGCTAAGTAATTATTCCATGTACTCGGAACACCACATGATTTGGTGTACCCGGCCAATCATATAACTCTATTATGTAGGGACCAGCAGAGGGTGGAAAAAAAATAAAAGTAATTAAATACACCAATCAGAAATAAAGATAAAACACTTGACCAATGAAATTAAAGGGGAACATAAGACATGTGGTGTTCCGGGTACAAATAATAATTTCCCAAGCTGGAATTAGCAAGGGATTGGAATACTCGATCTGCCCCCATAACATAGGGTGTAACTATTTAACTATCTTCCTTTGAAAATACTAAACCATATATGAGCTCTAAAATCTTGTTATCTTAACCCCAGACCCTCATTTCGACCATAAGAACGAGACTATCAACGAAGGATCCTACTGCATGAAATAGAACCTATTGAGAAAGCCTTACACATAATCTGATGCAAGAATTAACATCGATCAATCATGGAATGAAACAGATATATTCTAAGAAAAGCATTTTAAGGAACTAATAAAGGGATTCATTGATTTTAAAGATGTGTATGAATCCATTTGAAACCAGCACATTAATCCCAAATGAGAGTTCTTTCTAACTTCTACTGCTAGCTAGCTAATTGATGAGAACAACTACGAATTAAGCTCTCTCTTACTCGAAGCTAAAGCTGTTTACAATCTTACATGCCCCTCTGTTAAGCCTGTCTAGCAAAGCAGTGAGATAGCATCCCTCTTTCAGCCCTAGCTTCCTCTCTCATCCTCCTTCGTTCTTCTCTCTCCTCCATTCCCTCTCCGCCATCAGCCTCTCATTCTCAATAGCCTCCATTGTCTGCCTCCACTCGTACCCCTCATCCGCCTCTCGTTCTCCCTGGCCTGAAACTCCTCTCGCCATTTGCATGTCTAGCTGAAGCTGTTGCCTCATGAAGTCTTCCAATATCTCCTTCACATTGTTGCCACCCAGACCCATCCCAGTGCTGCTGCTTCCAATGTTGCCCGTTTTCATTACCTTCTTCTTCTTCCTCGCTGAGGTGATTCCCTTCTCCCCAGCCTCCTCGCTGTCCTCGTGATCCTCGTCATCTTCGTCAGAGGAAACCGCAACAGCCGCTGCTTTCTTCTTCGACCGCTTGCACCTCCATTGCCGTCAGCTTCTGTCCATGGCAGCCTCTGCTCTCTGGCAACCATAATTGTCGCCAGGTCATTGAAGAAGGGGAACTGCTGCCTCATGGTCTCCGCCTCCGCAGTCTCACAACCCTAAACATTATCACAGAATAAGAAAAAAGAAACACCGTCTCTACCAGACAAGAAATGATATTCACACTCCAATAAAGCTTACTGCACTCGAGAAGAGGTGCAGCTAACATTGATATCTAAATACTTGATAGCTAAATCTTGAAGAATCGGGAAGAGAATAAGAATAACTGATGAACCAAACCATGACAGAAGTGATGTTTATTTCAAAAGGAAATCCCAAAAGGAAATCCTTAATTAATTTTGATTGAAAAAGATTTTGAATTAGGTTTTGCAGATTAGTAGTTTCAGATTGATACCTTGTAGCGGGTGACGAGGTTCTTCCATTTGCACTTGCACTGCTCGGCGCTGCGGTTGTGACCCTTGTCCTTCATCTGGGTCGCAATCACTTCCCAAAGCTGCTTGTTTCGTTTGGTCTCCATGAACGTCTGATCCAGCTCCGCCTGATCGTTATCAGCTCCTTCGTCTCCTGGAGACTCCATTGGGGAAACCTATCGCTGGCGTCGACGTGGACGGTGATCGGAGGAGGACTGAGATGCTGGTGCTGATGCGGCGGAGGAGGAAGGAGCTGTTGTGTGTTGCTGAACCACCTGAAACTGATGTTGGAGGTGAAACTGATGAAGCTCTTGTTGCTGCTGCTGATGAAGACGGTGAGGATAATGACCGTCCATGGCTTTTAAATCTTGAAAAGAAGGAGAAGAGAATCGGATAAAGGGGGTAAAGCTGGTTATATGATCATGGTGGTGTGAATAGCAGTGTGAATCTGGAAAAAACAAAAAACAAAAATCAAATTGAATTAATAAACTACTGCATCAGATTTGATTTGAAGAAGACGAAAGCCAAAGAAAGAAGAAGAAGCAACTAAGAAAAGCTAGGTACTTCTATATAGCAATCTTTTGTTTCATTTCTTTCTTTCTCTTCTTCTTCTTCTTCTCTGCTTGTGTTTTCTATCTCAGTCTCATCTCATCTGTCTACGCGGAAACTTTTCTTTTATTTTTTTGTGCACATCTCCATTTGTTCCCATTGCGTTTACGTGGCGTCAGCTGACGAGAAAACACCGAGAGGCGCTGTGCTGGACTTGCTGGGCCTCTCTCTTTATTCTCTGGTTTTACAAGAAGTCTTCCTCTGCAAGCCTACCTAAGCTTTGTTTGAATATTAATTAATTACATTCAGATTTTTTTATTTTTTTTTAACTTTTGGGTTGTAAAATAACTCAGAATTCTATGCTAGTTAATTCTGTTTTATTTTGAGCTTTCTGGGTCCTTGCTTTTTGAAGCGTGTGAGGGTGACAAGAAATAAAGGCTTCTAGACCGGGTTGTATGAGGGCTTTGAATCTTTGATTTTCATGCTTCTTTTTGCATGGAAGTGCAAAAGCTTATGCAAATCTTATATCTTATTTTTTCTTATTTTTTGGGCCAAAGCTAGTACATGTTGACAAGAAAGCAATGAAACTGTGTATTTAGTAACTAAAGTTTCGAATTCGAATTTCGGTTCTCAATATATTGTAGTTGTATGAATAATGCGTACTAATTTGAAATAAAATTGCTTGCGTTTATAATTATAATTGAGCTCTATATATTGTCGTTTGTATGAATAATGCGTACTAATTTGAAATGAAATTGCTTGCGTTATAATTATAATTGAGCTCTATATATTGTCGTTTGTATGAATAATACATACTAATTGGAAATGAAATTGCTTGCGTATATAATTATAATTGAGCTCTATATATTATCGTTTGTATAAATAATGCGTACTAATTTGAAACCAAATTGCTTGCGTATATAATTATAATTGAGTGAATAACTATGATTTTTCAATCTAAAAGTTGTTGACGTGTATATTCAATATTGTGATCAGTAGGAACTAGACTATATCAATGCTACATGAACAATAATTAAATCATGTAATAAAATTTCATGAAAATGAAACTGATTCTTATTTAAAATTTAGGGTTTGTCTATCATATCATATGGTATGACATACCTATTGTAATATGTCTAATTATATGACACATGAGGACTTTTAAATGAGTAAATGGTCATTACATAGTCATTAGTTGTTTCTTCAATCAAAGAAAACACACATTTTATAATGCATCCGTATGGTATATTAGAATTTTTTAAAATTTTAAAATAAAAACCCGGTTAATTAGTGACCACGGGCGACGCCTACGCGTTATGTGCCCTGTCACACGTGTGGATGCCTACTATCTTTTTTCCCGTGGCGTGCATGCAGATACGAGAAATCAGAAAAGAGTAATCTGGGCCCGCTAGTTTCATGGTTGTTGGTTCCACTGGTGGATGGTGGACCCATTCAGTCCTTACCCAAATACCCAAATTATTTAACCCACAAGGTAGAACTCAACCAATTAAAAATGTTCACGTCATAAACAATGCCTGAAAGTTTACCTAATTGGACACGGTGATTGGAAGGAGGAGGAGGAGAAGAGAGTGACACCGTCTTAACTAAATTGGTGAATTATCATTTTCACCATAAGCGGTAAAATGTGGATTGTTCAATAACCATCTTCTTTGTAAAGATTCTGGTGTCTTACCTTACACTGTTTGGTTAACCTTATCAAGAAAGATAATAGTAACGTTAACATGTAAGAAACGAGAATCTTATCCCATTAAATTGCTCACATGTATTATATTTACTCATCACATCTTTTACAAAAAGATATTGACACCAAAACAGAATTCATTATCACAGTGACTCTGTGATTCCACATGTCAGTCATTATCAAATGAAACTAAAATGGCCCGTACTATTGGTCTAATGCATAGTTTTTTCTTATATGTGAGATGTTGTGAGTTCAACTCACGAAATTGTAATAGTTGAGTACTAGTTGTTTACCTAATCAAAAAATAAAATTAAAAGACATCTCTTTTACAAATATCGAACACAAACACCATGTGTAACAATCTCAACGAATCTTTCGCTTCTCTATGGAAATTTTTTTTTTTCAAGTGACAAAGAGTTTATCTAAAGCTGAACTTTAAAATCATCACTTATTAAAGAGTATAAGATTATGTTTAATTAGAGGCAATTTTGGAATAATATCCTTTGACATAATTATTTTGTCATATATGAGTCATGGCATATGCTCTCGAATCAACTACTTAACGAATTAGTGCCCCAAAAGGAAAGTTTATTTCCCTAAACGGAGACGTCCTTTTTTTTTTTTGAGAAAATATCACCTAAACGGAGACGTCCTTTTTTATTTTTTTGAGAAAAAAAATCACCTAAACGGAGACGTCCTTCACCTACGACATAAGGGAAAATGGAATTGAATTGTAGATTTTTTTTCTAAGCGTCAATATATTTTAGTTGAAAATTGAAGTGACTTTGACTAATAAAATTGGGAGCTAGGATTATTGTATGATCAATATTGATCTTCAAATTCAAAGGGTTTATTATTATCTAAAAAAAATTCAAAGGGTTTATAAAAATTCCAAGACTTGGGTTGAAAGTAATTTGAAGTGTGTGATGACAAAGTCAGTGGTGTGCGAAAAATGCCAATGCACAGTGGCTTCAAATGGGACCTTTTTCACAATTGCCTCAACGAAAATGACATTTTAGGTGTGTATATGAAATAAGCCACCAAAGTGTTGGTCACCCATACCACGCAGTAGACTAGCTCAGATATTCCCATATATTTCCTATAGAACAAGGGAGCAATCAAAGTCAAATCCAAATTTTAAGACCCAAAACTCTTAGAAACAAGCTAGTAACCACCGTATGTGGTCGAGTTGGTAAGAACATATACGTGGAACTCATATGTCCATGTTAACATAGGCGGAGTAGCGAAGTAAACTGTGGCACTAAGCAGCAAAGTAATTCTCTCTTGTATTTAATTAGCAAGGTTGAAACGAAGACACAATGACGAACCATCCTACGCATGATTGATGTTTACGTGAAGAAACTAGTTCGATATGTTGATTTCGACTGCGATGCTTTGATATTAATCGATTACATAATTTGACTTTGTTTCCTAGCTAAAGGGGTGGTAGTCTCATCTTTTTGGGGGATTACGTGAGTCACCTTGATAATCCAAATTAAAGTCCAATTAACCAGGCTTTCAAGTCAAGCCAGATTAAGTAAGAGTTAGCTGTATAGACGAACAAAAACAACAACATAGTTACATAGCTTATTATTGCTTACACATCGCTGTTGCTGCTTGAATCTGCAGCTCCCGACAATGGGAGCCATGCTTAGATTTTGTGCACTTTTACATTGTGAATTCACATACAGCATTTGAAAACTCATAGTCGTACGTGCTTAAAGAATAGGTCTAGCAACCAATTGTGCCAAGGAGCACAGCAAATTTCTTCGACCATTAGAAACTCACATTTGTAAGCTTCTCTTCTCTATACTTTCTATTGCTCATAATATAAACGCACGTACCATCTACTCATGACAACCTAGTACTCGGAAGCGGCAGAGCTTGGCCTTCTTCATCGACGTCGATCCCCCTTTAATGGAGGAGAGTGGTGGCCCGAATGTTGCTTTGGTTAGGAGAGCCGACGGCTACGGACAAGAGTCACAGCTACTCTGATCGATGTTGGGTGGTGATGATTTTGTTAGAACTATTCACATAATTTTAAAGAAGAAAGAGGAATATATCGGAGTACTCGATCCCCAATTCCCCATCATCTCAGAAAGAAAATAAAAACTCAAACCCAGTAGAATAAAAATTGCATCATCATAAAAAATAAAAATAAACTTAATAAAATGAAATGACCCAACATTCCTCCGTGATTCGATGGTAAACGAGTAAAGGCATGCATATATTGTTCGTCGCTCGCATCACAGTGCAAGACATTAATTAGTAGCTAAACTTTCTTTTTGTTTGTTCATGCTTGTTTTATTTAGGGAAGAAAGTTTGAAGGAATGGCCTTTCATAAAACATGGTGGGGGATTGAGAGTAGGATCAGTAGGGACTATCTATCAATATTTTGATCTCATTGTCATGACTAGCTTCGATCTTCTCTTAATTCACTGCAACAATTTAGGTTCATGCCGTACTCACTTTTTTCGACTGAATTTTATGTTTGGTCTTCATTGAACTATTTCCGATCCTTGATGTTTGACAAGTTATCTATATATAGTGTTGCATGTGTCTCACTTTGTAACATTGATCGGAGGATTTTAAGGGGTTTGATTGCCTTTAATTATTAGTCAAAGTCCACACATATCATGATTATCATCTCTATAATGCAACTGTGGAATTATCATGATTCAAAGAGGTAAGAGACTTGAACATAGAAAAATAATATGATGTCATAAACTAAATGCTCGTTGATTGATTGACAAACGGAGATCCTTTTTGTTTATCGGAAAAAGGACCTAAATTTCAATACATATTGATCAATGGCAAAAACTAGCCTACGTTGTTGCATGATACGCTTCACAGAACTGTTAATGGAATGACATGTATGTAATTTCAGGTTATCACAGTAATTACTAGATTTTATTGTGAGACTAAAAACAGATGAAAGATTCCATACTCCAACCCCTCCTCCTCTTCAGCCGAGTTCAAGCCTAACCACCCCACCTCCTCATGCGCCGTCGTCGTCAAATCCATGCTCTCTCTGAACCCAACCTCACCACCATGGTCAGAAAGTTCATGGAAAGACGATCAGCGGCACCGCCTTATTGATTCTGTTAATTGCCGACGGCGTGAAAAAGACTGCGAAAAATGGCTCATCAGACGGCGTGCACAGGGAGCTCTTTTGGAAAGCCACGAACAAGGAGGTTAAGGTGTTGACTGAGGTCAAAGGGAACACCAAGACACTGGCCATGGTGTTGAGAAGTGAGAGAGAGCTTCTGAGTTTGAATAAGGATCAAGAATCGCAGAGATTGAGCACAAGGGTGTTTGATTTGATCAGATCGATTTGAGAAAGATAGGTGTTTATGTTTTGGGCGGAGGGGTGGTCATTAACCCAACATCGTTATATCTCGCCTTGACAAGATTTAGTTTCCTATCAGCTCAAGTAAAAAGTGTACAAGATCTTGAAAGGAAACACAATCTGGTGCAGCTTCACATGTCATAAACTCCTTCAAATATCCCCAAACCACCGGTCACGGCTAGGCTGGTGTCCTCGTGCGTTTTCTCCCTTCTTTCTACCGACACCGAGTTCGCTTTCTCACCGGGCCGCCCGCTCCGATCGGACTCGGCTCGACTCGCTGCGGCTGTGACGACGTCGTCTTCGCTGCCTGGCAGGGGGCTTGATTTGACGGCGGCCATGCTAGTAGCGTCCCCGCCACTGGCTTAACTTGAAGGGTCTTTTGAGAGAGAAGAGGGATGAGAGAGAGAGAGAGTCAAACTAGTTATTGGGTGGGGTAGTTCTTCTGTGATTTGAAATTTAACAGTAGAACAGATTTTATTGTTAACGGTGTTAATTGATAAACTTACCTATATACCTTTTAGATTTGAATTTTGTGGCTGAAGTAATACCACGTGTCAGGACCTACTAGTGGCGTACTGTATCACGGCGTAGTCCAGCGCTTTCCTTGATCAATACACTTGATGTATTTGATTTTTAGTTTTTAGTTTTTTAAAAAAAAATAATAGATAACTTCATTGACTTATCCATGACCAGAAAACACTTACATTCGATGTTGTTTTGAAACCAAAAAATATATGGCATAAGTCCTTATTACATAAGACATGTAGCCCTCATTTGGGGAATACACTCAGATAAAGCCTACCACTTTTACTTCTAACTACTCCTATCTAGTCCCTTAAAGAGAAATATCAATTGCATATAGATCTCAATTGGTGTACAACAACATAAGACTCAAGAACTACATAAAAGCAGCATAAGCTTAGGTGAAGCCGGAAGAGACTAAGCAACTCCCTTGCCCTTGTTAGACAGACTAGATCACTACATTGGGTGGAAACGTACACTTAGATCCCCAAAAGGGCTAGAAAGGTTACGGCCCAAGTAGCCTTGAAACTCAAATAGCCTCAAAGAATGGGTCCAGCCCAAGCCCAGTAGAAGATGATCCGAGTTCTGCTTCCTCCTCCACCACCACCACTTGCCTCCATCACCGCCATGCTGCAAGCAAAGCCCATGGCCACACCAAGCCTACACAAAGCGTTTCAGATCTTCCCAGCCACACCACGTAGCCGACAAGAGGAAGAAAGCCTATGACGACCCCTGCCACTGTAACTCTCAAACAACAAAGACGCGCATCCCAAAACCCTGCATCAACCAATCTATACGTCTACACTTGAGCCGAACCACAATCAAGAGACAAAAGGACATAAGGAATTCTCGTCCGGTGGCGAAACTCGACGTCGGCTAGGCCTTGAGGCAACCAAGGTGAGGTTGCCACTAGACGAGAGGGAACTCGTAGGTTTGTTAGAGAGAGAGAGAGAGAGAGAGAGAGAGAGAGAGAGAGAGAGAGAGAGAGAGAGAGAGAGAGAGAGAGAG
Source organism: Fragaria nilgerrensis (assembly GCA_010134655.1). NCBI lineage: Eukaryota > Viridiplantae > Streptophyta > Magnoliopsida > Rosales > Rosaceae > Fragaria > Fragaria nilgerrensis. The sequence goes on from CM020982.1 coordinate 8,239,830, forward strand.
AGAGAGAGAGAGAGAGAGAGAGAGAGAGAGAGAGAGAGAGAGAGAGAGAGAGAGAGTTCAAATTATTGGTTTTTAGCTTTTTATATGATGCTATGTCGATTTAGTATATTGCCGTGGTCTCTTTTATTAGTGGGAGGTCTGAGTTTGACATAGTATTTGTAACGTTTGAGTTGCTTTTATATAATATAACATTAAACGACTCCATTGAAATACAGTTGTATGTCTTTTCTAATTGGCCTTAACAGACCAAGCGTTTGTTAAACATTTAATACTTGTAGCTATATCCGGCGTGACTATACTAAAAGAAATATACACACTAAACTGAAGACGCATTTGAGGAGTTGTCACTACAGCTATTTTTACACCGTGCCTCCCTTTTTTTTCCTCTGTAATATCTTTCCTCCCCTCACTAGCAGGAAATGAGCAGGTGGAGAAGATGAAGGGGATCCGGTGTCATCTTCAGCCTTGCATTTATCATTTCTGTCTATCCCTAGCTAATATACTTAACAACTCGTTTAAACATCCTTAATTCTTCAAATTACATGAATATATAGCTACTGTAGTAGTGTCACAGTCATATCACTCTTTGTTGTTAATCAATGATTTTTTCTTATATGATGTTCTTGTCTTTTGGCATTTCGGCAGCACTCTATATTGCTTTGTGACATTGCCTGTTGCTTTTGTTGGTCTTTTGTAGAAGCATTTTTGCTATGATTGTTTTTCACCAGAAATGAGAGTTTTGGCAATACCACACTCGAGAAGTAGTTATATGTTGGATATCATCTTTGAAACCTGTTGTGTGTTGGTTTTATTTGGTCCTCCGATCAGGGGACATACAAATGTTTCTCTCACCCTTTCAGTCTCGGATGCATTAGACTGATTGGAGAGCTCACTATCTTGAGCTTCACCTTCTATCCAGTTACATGCTGATAATCATCCAATCGAAATCAACCCAGTCAGTTTCTTTACCAATCCAATCGATTAGAAACCGATAACATAGTTCGATACACTTGCACGCTCGGTATATATTACATTACGCTTGTTACATTTGTACGCTCTGTTGGAAAAAATGTGGCTTAGATTATAGCCATTTAGAATCTCACATCAGAAACGTGAAGAGTTATTCTTGAGTTATAAGGAATGGTTCCACATACACTAATGTCGAGACATTTTGAGCAAAATCGCATACCTGTTTCTCCTCCGGGTGGCTAAAATAAGGGGAATATCGGTATTATTGGACCCGTGTGTGTGAGACCCTTAGGGCCCGTCGGCCGCTTCTACATAACAAGTGGTATCAGAGCCCAAGTGATGCTTGGGACTTGGTATCTCATACGATCGAGTTTCAATTTGGTGGAGCTCCCGTTTGGATTAGGATCACATGATTTGAAATTTGATGTTTGTGATCATGGTTGAGCTATTGGGACTTGGATCGTGAGATTTAGAAATGGCTCGAATTATGTCAGGTGGAGATTGTTGGAAAAATGTGGCTTAGATTAGAGCCATTTAGAACCTCACATCAGAAATGTGAAGAATTATCCTTGGGTTATATGGAATGGTACCACACACACTAATGTCGAAACATTTTATGTAAAACCCCATACCCGTTTCTCCACCGGGTGGCTAAAGTGAAGAGAGTATCGACATTATTAAATCTGTGTGTGTGGGACCTGTGAGACCCGCTTCCGCATAACACGCTCGATACGTATTACATTACGCTAGTTACATTAGTTTGATAATCTCTTTTACTTATGTGATTTGATCGATTACCTTGTATGTAACTAAAATGAGTACCACAACACGCAAAGCTGACCAGAGTGGCACGCCGTACCGGAGGTCGGACGACTGAAAATATTGAAATTAAAAAAAGAAAATTTTCTTGTCTGGAAGCTTAAAAAATCTGGCATTGATTAATCATCAAGTTAGTGAACTATCCTAAAATGGGAAAAGTAATCTTAGGTTATACAACATATTGGACCCAGCAATTTACACCAAGCCCACATCGAAACAAAATGATCAAGCTCTTCTCCAATCTGAGGACGCAAGAAAAACAGAAGCAAATGAAAACGAAAAAGTAGTTAGTGTCAAATGAGACCCACTCACTCATAACCAGTCTTTAATTTGAGTGTATTGGATTGAAACTTACGAACAAAAAAAGGGAGGCAGACAACAAGTTCCCTTTTAATCTATAATGTCCACTAATAAAACAGACAGCGCTGCAGCATCTTCTTAATTTTCAGTCTTCCTTTTTCTGTTTGTGGTCTGACATTCTCCTTAATCTTGTTTAGGCCCTCATTCTGTTTGGTTATTATAACTACTGCATATTACACTTCCTCTCTTTACATTTGAATCCTTTTACCCCAAGTATTTAAATATTAGACTAATTTCAGTTTACTCTTCTGAGATTTGAGGTTAACATTATTTTAGTTCTCATACTCTTAATTTTGAAAATTTACCTCCTAAAGTTTTCAATTTTCATAAATCAAGCCAAATTGCTAAAATTTCATCCAATTTGAATGTTAAATGCTAGCATGAAATCTTAGGAAAAAAATATTATAAAATGCGATTTATGCTGTTATATGACTATTTTAGCCTTAAAGTAAGTTATGAAGTCAAAATTAACGTCCAAATTAGACGAAATTTCAGCAATTGAGGATGATTTATGAAAATTAAAAACTTTAGAGGTAAATTTTCAAAATTAAGAGCATGAGGGCTGAAATGATGTTAACCTCAAACTCAGGAGAGTAAACTGAATTTAATCTTTGAATATTTGAATTCTCTAACCATACTTACTTAGTATCCGTTACAGACTAGCAAAAAATTAGAAAGAGATTAATGTCAAAATCTTGGTTTACATTTTATATATATATATATATATATATATATATATATATGTTTAGGTAGCCCCTAATTATCAAAAACTACTCAAAAGACTTGAAGAAAGTAATGGGAAGAGAGATGTTTTGTAGGGCTTTTACCACCCTTTATACTAGTGCTTGAATTCTCTTTCATTTCTTGTAGGTTTGAGATTCATATATAGTAGAAAAGTCATATTCTTAGAACTCGACTTTGATGATTCATTCCAACCAGCCACATTGTGTCATTTGTCCATATCAAGATGAAATGTAAAATGTAAATTTGTGCTTCACGATGTATTTTGAGTCTTAAAACATGTTCTATCGTGACTCAAATTCACTCGTAGTCTGTCATACTTACTAAATCGGTCATAACTTCTTCTAGAACAATGCTGATATTCGCGAAACATAGCAAATATGAACTTATTTGAATCATATAAGTTATATACTCAACGTTTGTATGTTGAACCAAAAAGTCATGAATTCACTCTGTGTTCATCATAGTCTTGACCGGAAACTAAAAGTAGAGATTAAAAACACATATGGGCAATGACATTGGCTCAATTCTCTGAACCCAAATAATAATTTCTCACTTATTTTAGAAACCATAACAATTGAGTTCATTACGTATTTCCTCTATAATATTGTTGTCTTACAACGACCTAGTTATCCACATTAAATGAAACATCCCCGTAATCAAAAAGGTCCATCTCCTTTCCTATTTCCGTCTCGCTCATTTTCCTCGCATCCCTCCTCCTAAACCAAACCAAGGAAGAAAATTGGAAAATGACCTCAAATTGAGGGTTTGTTTTAAATAGACCTCAAATTGGAAAGGTCCACATTTGTTGAGGGGCATCACAACAAATATCCATTAATTTATCACCCTATCATTCTGTCTGTTTCTTTTAGCCCGTGTTGCTTAATTATTAATTAATTAACAAAATATAATAAAATAAACAAAAATCCTTCAAAATCCCAAACCCAAGGCCAGTCCAACGGCGTACCCAGCCCAACCTCCGTCCTTCTCCTCCGTCCCGTTCAAACCAACCCCCTCCTCGATTAGCCGACAAAGGTCGCAGAACCAAGAAGAACATAAAATATTCCCCAAATGTCATAACTTTTTCTTATTTTTTTTATTTTCGAAAAATAATAAATAAATCCCTCTCTCTCTTTCTTTCTCTCCCAAAACCACCTCTCTCACTCTCTCTCAGCTCCTCAGCGACGGTACACCGTACCATACACTGCACCCTCACTCTTTCGCTCCACGCCTTCTCATCTCTCTCTTTCCCTCTTTCTTTATCGGTTTTGATTGAGGCTTTGCTAGCTTTGCTCTCGATTGAGGCTTAGGGCGTCGGCATTATCATGTGAAACCCTAGCACGGGGATTGTTAGGGTTTCAGTGAGATCCGGTGGTGCCAAGTTAGGGTTTGGAAATGGGAAATTGTTGCAGATCTCCGGCGGCCGTTGCCAGGGAGGATGTGAAATCGAACTTTTCCGGCCACGATCACGGCCGGAGGGACTCCAGTGCCGGCAAGAAGGCTCCGACGACGGTCTTGACCGGAGTTCCGAAGGAGAATATCGATGAGAAGTACCTGGTGGATCGGGAGCTCGGCCGCGGCGAGTTTGGTGTGACGTACCTCTGTATTGACCGGAGCTCCAGGGAGCTCTTGGCCTGCAAGAGCATTTCGAAGAGGAAGCTGAGGACGGCGGTGGATGTGGAGGATGTGCGGAGGGAGGTGGCGATAATGAAGCACCTGCCGAAGAATTCGAGTATTGTGAGCTTGAAGGAGGCTTGTGAAGACGACCACGCCGTGCATTTGGTGATGGAGTTGTGCGAGGGCGGCGAGCTTTTCGATCGGATTGTGGCCAGGGGGCATTATACTGAGAGAGCTGCCGCGGCGGTGACGAGGACTATTGTGGAGGTTGTGCAGCTCTGTCACAAGCATGGAGTGATACACAGGGACTTGAAGCCGGAGAACTTTCTGTTTGCAAACAAGAAGGAGAACTCGCCTCTTAAGGCTATCGATTTCGGATTGTCTATATTCTTCAAGCCAGGTACCAATTTCGAACTCAGGGCTTTTGATTCTGCAATGCTAGTGCGTGAATTGAAACAATTACTGGTGTGTCATGTTTGTGTGTAAAATATATCTGTATAGTGGCTTGGAGAGCTTTGATTTTGACTTCTGCGGTGACTTTGTTGCCTTATTATTGTGGCGTCACTTGTTTCTTCGATTATTCTTTCTTTGATGAATTTTTACTTGCTGATAAATAGTTGTTTGTAAAGCTTGAACCCGTGATTTTGTTCTGTAGAGCACTTGAAACTGTTTCGTTAATAAAATTGCTATGCTGCAATACCTCATCTGTTTACTGCTCTAGAGTCGGCTTAAGTTAATGTACCATACACGAATGGATTCTGATGTAGCTCGTAGTTGAAAAAGTCATATTTCAAGGTTGTGAGCCTTATGTTGCAATATCAGTCTTGGATGGTTGAAACATTCCTCTTCCCTTGCTACTAGTTGAGAAGTTATGGAAATATAAATTGGTTTAACTGTCTCTTTTCTTTGTATATGCTATTGAAAATGGGTGATGTGGGGAAAAGATAAATTAGCTGGCGTTCTTGTAATATATCAAGGAATTATAGGACTCACAAAGAGCTGAGCAATAATATGGAAGTGAGAGAGATGACGTGCAAGTACAGCTTCCATGATTAAGATGATAGATTCTAGTAATTCACATGCTAAAGTGTCTTATTAGAGAAGTTGCACCCTAGTCCCCGTCAATGCTTCTTAAATTTTTAGTTGACTTTGGATGAATTGCTCTAGTGCTTCCAGAATTTGTACATTGGTTTTAGGTTCTCCAGTACCGTAGACTACCTGTGAATGTTAGAAGAATGGTGCTAGAGAAACCTTAGTTGCTAGCAGCTGGAAGTTAAACTTGTCCTGCAAATTAGTCTGGAGAAAATGAAATCTAAGATAGGTGTTTTGTTCAGGTAATGAATGAGTTTGAAAGAGTTTTTTTTACAGTAGCTAGCAAGATGATAATGTAACAGCTAAACAGACTTTTAAATTGAGAAAAACATCACTCTGAAGTAGTTTAAGATATTTTAAGAGATTGATACTCAAATACCAGAACAGCAAGTGTAGTTGTGAAGGAACAACTTCTCCATTATTGATAATAAATTTTAAGTTTCTTAAGTGAATGAGTTACAAACTCTATCTCCAACCATAAAGGTTCACATATGTATGATTTATATCCTTTTCCTATAACTGTATAACTCCTATTGAGGGGTGTAAGTTAGAAATCCTGAATTTCTTCTTATCGAAAATTATAACATTAGGCATGAATGGTCTACCGTTTTCACTCAATATGCTAATTTCTTGATGTTATAGGTGAGAGGTTCTCAGAAATTGTTGGAAGTCCATATTACATGGCTCCTGAGGTGCTCAAGCGGAATTACGGGCCAGAAATAGATATATGGAGTGCTGGAGTTATACTCTATATTTTGTTGTGTGGGGTTCCTCCTTTTTGGGCAGGTAATTATTCCTACTTTTGCTTCTTCCTTTCCAATTGCTTTACACTACCCTCTTTCCCTGTCTACGTTCTTTCTATGGATGACCCTGGTGCTAAGTTTGCTTCTCTTGTCTCTTTTCTTTGTTAAAATTCTATTTTGACTTTTGCGTGGCTATGCAGAGTCTGAACAAGGGGTTGCACAAGCAATTCTCCGCGGGCTGATAGATTTCAAACGTGATCCGTGGCCAAGTATCTCAGAGGGTGCCAAGAGTTTAGTGAAGCAAATGTTGGAGCCAGACCCAAAGCTAAGATTAACCGCAAAGCAAGTGCTCGGTACTTTTCTTGTCCTTCTGATACCTTGTGATTGAAAAACACATTGAATGGTATGAATGGTAGGAAGTTTTGTCATGGCTATTTGTGGCAACTTGCATCAGTACATGCTATGTTGTTGTTAGGATGAATTATACTAGTAGTATGATTTTGTCAGCCATTTCTTGGCCATCTTGTTTTATTTAACTATTAACCAAGTATCAAATTCAGTTTGTTGCGTACAAGCAGTAAGTGTAGTTATTTATAACTGATGTCTATCTGTTCTCTTTTCCCAGAGCATCCTTGGCTCACAAATGCTAAGAAAGCTCCAAATGTGCCTCTGGGAGATGTTGTCAAGTCAAGGCTTAAACAGTTCTCCATGATGAACAGATTCAAAAGAAAGGCTCTGAGGGTTAGTTTTTTGCTTGCAAAATTTTCTTATGTTTTCTGTTTGGACTAGTGTTTTTGAAAGTATGAACAATTTTTCTGAACTTCAAACAGGTTATTGCTGATTTCTTTTCCAAGGAAGAAGTGGAAGACATTAAAGAGATGTTTAAGAAGATGGACACTGATAATGATGGCGTTGTTTCAATTGAAGAGCTAAAATCCGGACTTAAAAATTATGGATCACAACTTGCGGAGTCAGACGTTCAATTGCTTATAGAAGCCGTGAGTATCACTTCATAGCTTGCTTTAATCAACAGTAGACTATACCATGACTTCACCTGTTGCATAGTCTCTTGTGCATTAAATTTAAGTATCATATTAATTAGACAAAGGCTAATCATTTCATCCATTTTAAGCAGTAAAGATTTCATATTAGTGGTTAGATATGGTCTTCCGTATTGGGTTTAAGAATATCAGATAGGGACCCTCTGCCTAACCAAAAACCTCATAGTAGTTAGATGGCTTCTTCAGATTTTCTTCAAGCCCAAACCTTTTTTAGCTCATTTAGGAATTGCTTCACTCAAGGCTGTTCAATTGGGCCTCACGCTTACAGCAGGAAGTCTTGCTATATCCATGTCATTGTATGTGCCGGCCTTCTATAAAACAATAGTCTTAGGATTCTGCAACTACTGTTCTAGCAGGTAAGCTTCAATTGACTAGGACGGTATGCTGTTCAACAGAATATTCTCACATTGCCTTTGTTACAAGTCTTAGTTGAGATTCCTCACCCAATGACATAATTTATTAGTTCGTTGTTTGCTACTTTTGTTTTCTCATTGAGGGCAGCTCTAAAAAGACATTTTTCATCTAGACATGATCTTCCTACACTGCTAAGACATGTCTTACTTGTCTTTTGACTTCTGAACTTCGAGTTTGGAACAATTACCATCTCGAATCATTTGATAGGGAACAGATTACATATATTTATTTGTATGGAAAGGGAACCATAGGAGAAAGTTATGATAAAGCTTATGTATGTTACCTGTTTTGCTGTCCCCTTAGATTGATTGCCATCATGCTGTATTGATCTTCAACAGTCCTTTTTCCAGCAATATCTGTCTCTTGTGATTTTGATTGGGTTTGTTGTAACAGGTTGATACTAATGGAAAGGGAACTCTTGACTATGGGGAGTTTGTAGCTGTTTCCCTCCACCTACAGAGAATGGCCAACGATGAACATCTTCACAAGGCGTTTTCATACTTTGACAAGAATAGCAATGGCTTCATTGAGCCAGACGAACTCCGCGATGCATTGATGGAAGATGGCGCAGATGATTGTACAGATGTAGCAAACGACATCTTTCATGAAGTGGACACAGATAAGGTGAGGGTCCAAGCAGTTGCCTATGTTTGAACTACGTAACGTCAGATGATAGGCTGATGTTAATTTTTTTCCTCTTGTGAATGCAGGATGGGCTTATCAGTTATGACGAATTTGTTGCTATGATGAAGACCGGGACAGATTGGAGAAAGGCTTCTCGGCATTACTCAAGAGGAAGATTTAACAGCCTAAGCATAAAACTGATGAAGGATGGTTCAATAAATTTGGGGAATGAGTGAAAACATAGTCGGCAAAGTTGGTCCTCTGACTATTGATGCAAAAGAATAGTGGATCTTTTCCTGCACATCAGCTGCTTGCTTTCTTTTGTGATTATTGTTGTAGAGTCCTTTTTGTTTAGAGATGGGACTCGTTTTTCCGCGGTGCCATACAGGGATCATCGAGACCGAATGCCTTCGTGTAAAACCTAGTAGGTATGGCACCCCATGTATGATTCTCTCTTACCCACGTCTAATCTTCTGTAGCTGTATGCCTGTGTTTTGGTTGATCATATTGGATTGAACTGTCTTTGTAGTGTGGTATACTCTTAAAAGAAATATGAATGCCAGGGTATCGTGTTCTGGGCTACTTGTGTCATCATCGTTCATCCCTTTTCTTGGGTCAGTGGCCTCCTAACTTGGGCAATCCTCTCATGGGGAGAGCTTAATTAGCTTAAGAAGATCACGAAAATTCATGCGACTTTACACTTGTGCCACCACTCCAAGTTTCATTACTAGCTTTATTAGACCTTATCATCATCGGTGACTTCTCTGACATTAGCGCATCGGCAATTGTCCTTTGGTCTTAAACTAGTCAGCACTTCCTTTTCATTAGAATCATCGACTCTACATATTTCATTGTTAAACCAAGCGTCTCCTATTGCATCACAAAGCTGACCGGAAATATGTCTTCAGGTCTTTAATAAGCGGGACACTCTTTAAGCAGGGCACGTTTATTTACATGGAATGAAATTGAAAAGTAAGAATGATTTTGGCACTAGAGAATTTCAGCGTTTACTTACACATAATGGAATTGGAATGGGTGCGGGTCTCACCTCTTAATAAAGAATCGATTTTTTAACAACCCTTAATTGTAATACTAAACGGGGAGGTGGGATTAGGAATGATACCATCATGAATGAACTTTTATTCTGAAAATACCCTCTTTAATTTTATATGCTAATAATATTGAGGAATTTGTTTAAGATGCTAATAATTTCAATTTATTTTTTCTTAAAGGCTTCTTTTTATGTGCTAATAATATACTATTTGTGGAAGTTGTTTATTTTTTGTATTTACTAATATATATAAACGTATGATGCTCTAATTTTGTTGTTCAACCCTTGCAACTTGCGATTTGAGATACACACAAAATACTAGTACTAGGTCCAAATGATTTTGATAAATCATGGTAGAAGAGAGTTTATGCAAGGACGAAATTGTAATATACATAAGCACACACGTAGCCTCTGTATTATATTATTAATATGTAACTACATAATTACAATTAATACACTGAATACAAATAGTCTGTTTGGTTTGTTGATTATACATAACTTATCAACTGAGACAAAGACAAACAAAACTATATCAACATATAAAGAAAAAAATTGTGTTGAGAGTGATCGAAATGTATAGCTTATATATTTTTTTTCATGGGTATTTTAGTAATTAAAATAGTAATTAATTACATTCTTGTTCTAATTCCATATGGGAAGTAAACAACTCAATGGAATTGAAATCTCCACATATTATTCAATTCCGTCTCTCATTCCTTCCATCTTTCATTCATGATGAATTCCATTCCAAGTAAATAAACATGCTGGCAAGGGATTCCGGGAGTTCAAACAGTGCCTCTCCCTACGGTCTCCCAATGTGCGATGCTCAATTTCAATTAATTTGACCTTTCCTTCCATCACCAAACGTGACAGCTCCACTCCCACATTCATTAAAGAAAGTAGTAAACCTGCTTCTTTCATCAGGAGACCTGTTCCGCTCCAATCTGTCAACTCTAGAGGCTTTGGGTATATACCAGAAAAAGGCTTCTCGCATTTCTTCCTTTGTGATCCGATTGCCAGACAGGGTCATCATTTGTACAGAACGTCAAGTCGTTAACTTTCAATCCTTTCTAATTGTACCAATGTCTAGACATTATAACGACATTAAGACACCAAGATCGGTTGTAGTTCTCCTTGTTCTAACTTTCAGTGTATGCTTAAAATTTGCCCTTGTTGGTTGTCGAGTACCAAATCTCAAATGGATGACAGACACACTGCTGGTTGTCAATTGCGTTCATATTGCTCATTACTGAACTTCTGTAATTCACAACTACAGCTTCGTTTAAATAGCACCAGGCTGAAGAAAACCACAAAAATGGATGCAGAATAGAAGCTTCGTATCTATATAGAGAGGACACAAATGAAATTACAACCAAATTGATGATACAATAGCAAATTCAGCGAGCTAACGAAAGCAGCCATAGTTTATCACTGTAACCCATTGGAGTCATCTCTAGACTCGGGAGGGGGGCCTGCGCCTAGAAGCAGCGGAGGAGTTTCTTTCTTCTCCGTATCAGGTTTTATGTGAGCAGGATTTGGAGTGAATGCTCTAAGGGCAGGTTCAAAATGCTTGCTCGCAACATCAGGTGGCGGTGCATCTTCCCCAGGAAGCACAAGAAGCCCCTTCTCGTGAAGAGAAGACGGCTCATTGAAGCAGGCACTCCATAGGGAATCTACCAGCTGCCTCTCCTCTCTCGCTGCTCCAAGATCTTCAGGAGACATCAAACTGATACCTTTAATTCGGTCTTCAAGAAGCTGCTTCAATTTCCCATCTTCTTCAGCTAGTGTCACCTTGGCACCACCAGTTTTTTCTCGAGCAAGCTCAAGAAGGCCCCGGAGTGCAGCTTCTCGCACTTCTAGATCTTCGCTGGAGGCAAGGTGCACCATTATGCGTGGAAACCCTAGATCACTTATGATGTTGCAATCAGAACTATTTTCACGCAGAAGGTATGAAATCAAGTTCAGAGCTTTCCTGCAAACAATGGTCAACTTCCATGAGAAATGCATCCCAGGAGAGACTAAATAAGGGGCAACACAAACTGCAAAAAGTAGGAAAAATAAAAGGAAAGGAATTTAAGACCAAGCGTAAATCCTTTCATTACCTCTGAAATCTCACGCTTTCAGAAGATAAAGCATCTCTCAAGCCTGCATAACCATTTGCCAGACGAAATGCAGTGACACCAGGTTTGTTGTCCCGGATTAAAGCTGAAAGAATCATCCATTTGCAAAGCATCAGGAAAAGGCAACTAGTGGCTTCCAAAACTTAAACAAAAACATGTGCAGGGAAGCAAATACAATTGATTGTTCTATAAACAGCACTTACAGGAAATTGCACCAAGAGCTTTGGTGCGAACATTGACATCAGGGTCGGACGTGAACAAGGAATACAAATATTCCAACCCATTTGCTTCCATAACCAGTTGTTGGCTCTTAGGATTGTTCTGCACAATCGTGGTCACAACTTCTGCAGCCTTGGCTCGAATATTAGCATGGGAATTCTTCAGATAAGCAAGCAGAGGGGGAAAACCACCAATGGAATGAAGATCTGTAACACACAAAATCAACAGCTAATTAAACATTGCCAGTACATTACATTCATCTTCATCACACACAACACCCAATCATCAATCTAGAATGAAACACACAACAAATACTTGGTTCAACGAAAAAGCAAAGAAATTTACCATTGGCCATGTCAATGGACTCAACATGCTCCTGCAACTCATCCAACATACCTGCCAAGTTCTCAAACAATCAATAACAACACCAGAAGCCTTATTTCAAAACTCAAAAAGCCGAAACTTGAACAACCATTTGTACTAAAATAAAGCCAAGAAATGAAATGAAGTACCTTCAAGGTCAGCAGAAGTAACTCCCTGAGCTTCCAGAACCTGCTCAGGAGTCTGCATCACAAGCGTGATTTCCTTCATCCTCTTCACAACGTCAATAGTCTGAGCTTGCACAGCTTCCATAAACCATTGTCGATCCTCATCACTACAGATCACAACCATAACAGATACCGCCGCTCAATTTCTATCTCACACAAATTAAAATACAAACACAGAAAATTGCAGAGGAACTAAGATTTGGGAGATAGATAGATAGATACCTAAAGTTGCGATTAGGGAGAGTTCCATCGGAGTGGGCAAGACTCCATTTGAGCAGTCCTTCCCAGTTGGGTGCCTCTCCGGCCATTGTTGCTTTGTCTTGAGCAAAAAGAAACCCTAAAAGAACTACGACTTGGGTTCTGCTAATTGATGGGAAACTGAATATTGTGAAGGAGAATTATTGAGGCAGCGGCAAATGGTTTATATATTACAGAAAGTAAATGTGGAGCACCGTTCAGACTTCCGATTCCCGAAACCTCTTGAAGCCTCTGGAACTGAAACTGAAACTTTAGAAGACAGAAGACAAAACTAGTAGGTTAGTAAGTGCTTGTCTATTTGGTGGGCTGACTTTTTCAGCCCCAATGAGTTCTTTGGATTTCTAGGCCCAATGTTAGTTGTCATGATCAATGCTTGTAAACTTATTTGGTTACAAGGCATTGGGCTATGGCGATCTTGTTGTGCCATGAGGGCAATGAAGAACTTGTTGATAGGATGCAATATGTAAAAGCTTCAAAAAAATTGAGCTACGAGGAGATGCATGGTTAGTCTATGCATAAAGCCCATGCGAGAATGACTTCCAAGTTCGGGGAACGAGTGAAAATGTATAATTGGAACACTGATTTCTAAACTCCAAAATAGCCAAGGAGCTAAATAAAGAGTGCTAAAATCTAACGATGCTATGTGGACATAGGGTTGACATGTTTTGTATTGTCAGAGATTTCATAACCATTTATTCGAGGGACCCTTATTGGAGTACATTCCAATATTAATCATGCTTTATTAGAGTGTCGTTTATTGGAAAGACATGGAGACCTATGATTTTGAATACATCGTCATAAAAAAAAATAAAAATTATCTCCGTCTTTTTGTAATATTTTTCCGTCTCGTGGTAAATTATCCGTTGATAAGATGTATGTAAGCATATGGCAGTCATATTCAATTCAAGAAGAAAAAGATGCCTGCAGACAAATCAAGAAGTAAAGGTTTCCTGGTCTGGCAAGGAGTAGCAAGGGTTTCAGAGAGCAGTCTGATGCTTTTACCACAGTAACATTGATTTCAGATCATCTAAGGTAATTACATCTCATGCATATTCATATCATGATTCTAGTATTGTGTTTAAAGAAAAGATTCAGTCCTTTTATGGTTTTAGATCGACTAAAATATCTGTGAGATAGTTTTAGAAACTCTTGTGCAAATCCTTTTTGAAAAAGATTGTTTTTGATCTTATTACTGATTAACATATTTGTTTTTTAAAAGTTGTTTCCCTCTCAGTTTCAATCAGTGATTAATGAGATCCGATTGAGGGGGAACTGTGACTCTATATATATGCCTAGAAGTAATTTGTTAACAACTGAGTTTTTCATATTTGATAAGAGCATTGTGATATTGTCTATTACTGCTAAATTGTTTTAAAACTCATTCATTCTTGTTCACGACATCATCTATCATTTGTATGATCTGAGATCAGTGTTATTGGAAGTGGAATTGAAGGAAGCTGCAAAGGTTCTTCAATTAGAATTCATTGTTATTTTGGAAGAGTTCATCAGCTGTAAAATCAAGTTTGTTATTGTAACTTATGAAAATGATTTGATGTTGTATATCACTACTTGATTTGATTGTAACTTCTTCAAAGTTTTAGTGGATTGCTTGAGTGTGGACTACTATAAAGTCTCACAGTAACGTTTCCTCGTGAGAGGTTTACACTGTCGATAACAAAACTCTTTGTTTTTTGTCTTTAAATATCTCTTTGTTGTATAAATTATCAACTTCAGAAAACAAGACCAAGTACTAGATTTCAGTCTCAATATATCCCAATTATTATTGGGGTGACGACTTCTAATTTGACAATATTGAAAATGGAGGACCACAACAATCATGTTTACTAGACTGTTGTCTATTGGATCACTGAGCATTTTGTAGGAAAGACTTGGGTGACCTATGATTTTAAACATCGTCATTGGGAAAAGTATATCCCTACTTTGGCAAAAGCTACAAAATGCCATTGTATGCGTACGCCAACACGTCCGTTTAAACAGAGGGGCAAACAATGTAATTTTTATTGACCTGGTAAAAGCAGTTTTCACCAAGCCCACTGAAGAAACAATGTAACTTTCGATACTTGTTAATGTCATCAAGGTGTTTATCAAAATCGAAAACATCCTGCCATTTTTCAGTTGAGATATGATCCAGTAGAGCCAAGCTTCTTGATTGTCAACCGATTTCCATCTGATTCAGTCATCCAACTAGCTATATATAAGTTCCAAATCCCATATGCATCCTTTCCTGTCAAGCTGCGGTCCTTAGTCTCTGACAACAAAGTTGCAAGCTTCTTGTCATCTAACGAGAGCATTGAAGCTTGAGGGAGGTAATGACAAATGTGATCACCAACATTCTAGGCTAGGCTTCCAAACTCTTGATCATCAAATTAACCTCTTCGTACTCCAGTTCCAAGCTCTTGATCATCATTCTGCGTGCAAATTGCAAAATGCTTCTCAATGAGGATGAGGAAGATCTCGATGCCGAGCTGGGAGTGGGAGCTAGAGAGGGACGAAAATAGTTATCCAGACGAAGCGTTTTGACTTTTGAGAGAGACGGTGATTGTCGGTCGGTGGAGGTCTCGTGCTTAAGAGCGGGAGCATCGTACCAGCGCGTTCTGATTGATCTCGTAGCGAAATAAAGAGAGAAGAGACTCAAGGATTCAGTACTGTCTGTTTTTTGGGTTTTAGATAATCTCTTCATCTCTTGCAACGTGGGTCGTAGTGTCGTACCCTGATTACCAGCACATGCATGCTCTTTAATTCACTTGAAGTGGTAATGCCACGATTGCACCCATAGCTCCATATGTTGAATACTTCCTTTTTCTTTTAATTAGCCACTGACCCAACATCAGCTATTCTTCCAGTATGATCCAACAATGGATTACTCATCTCTCTTTGCAGTCCCCTTCCACCGTCGTGTTCATCTAAATGTAAATAAAAGTGTCAGCACCTTAATTACATGTTGGTCTCGCACTCTCCTAATTCCGATAAGCCCGAGAGCAAAGCAACCCACACCATCACAAACCTGTATTGCATAGCCAATCCTTCTGCCTCAATTATTGCAAAACCAATTTCGCAAACAAGTAGCTCATAGCTTCGTCGGAAGTTGGTTCCCGCTGCATCTCTATCGGAATCAATATCGACCGAGTTCCTCCGCCGTGTGCCGACCCTATCACTATATTCCTCGAAGAACCGCCCTCTGACCTCGACTCCTCCGTCGCCGTCTTAGCGGCAAGAAGCTCCGGCCCTCAGATTTTAACTTTAACAAGTGATTTTACTGCTAACAGAAGTTAATTGCTGGATTTACGTGTATGCCCTTCGATTTTGAATCCTATGGACTATATGTGGCCACATGTCTGAGACTCACTCTGGCATACGGAATATTGGCGTAGTCCAGCGCTTTTCCCCTACTTTTTGTAATATTATTTCGTATCGTGGTAACGTATCCGTCAGCAAGAATGTAAGATATATCCCAATTATTATTGGGGTGATGAACTCTGGTTTGACAAGGCTTTTGACAATATTGAAATGGAGGACTACAATTACTAGACTCTCGTCTATTGGATCAACAAGCGTTTTGTAGGAAAGACTTGGGTCACCTAAGATTTTGAACACATCATCGTTGGAAAAAGTATATATCTACTTTCTGTGATATTATTTCGTCTCGTAGTAACTTAATTATCCGTCAGTAAGATAAATCCCAATTATTATTGGGGTGACGAACTCTGATTTGACGAGATTTTTAACAATATTGAAAATTACTGACTACAATAATCATGTTTTACTAAATTGTCTTCTGTTGGATCAACTGAGTATTTTGTAGGAAATACTTGAGTGACCTATGATTTTGAACATACACATTGTCATTGGAAAAAGTATATCCTACTTTTTGTAATATTATTCTGTCTTGTGGTAAATTATCGGTTGGTTAATATATCCCAATTATTATTAGTGTGACGAATTCTGTTTTGACATGGTTTTTGATAATATTGAAAATGGAGGACTATACATAAGGCTCTAGGGCTGCAAATTAAATATATAATATTAGCTTCGACAATTTAGCAGGAAGATGAATTGAAGTCTGAGACTCTGAGATCGACTGAACCGAAAGATTGAGGTAATCGACAATATTGAACGGATTAATTCTTCTATCTTGTCCACTCCAACCTTTTTGGTTGATCGTGTTTCATTGAGCTGTGCCTTACTTCAAATGTAAATTGATTAAGATCTTGTCTTTCTTAGTCTGCACCATCCCCAGTTCTCTGCTTACTGGAGACTATATATATTTTCTTACCAGATAATATACCTGTTTGTTTCTTTTCTCTATATTCATTTGTTTTATATTGTATCTAATTCAACAAGATGATCGAGTATATGCAACTAGCTCTTCCTGGAGACTTAATATTCATATGATTTGCTATCTCATCTCCAATACTGCTGCTAAAAATAAGTGTATATCAATAGGAAAAACAAATTATGATTAAGAACAACAACCATTGACTACTTACAGTGTTGTCATATAAATAAGTATTGTCTGTAAGTAGTCAAGTTGTTTTTTCTTAATCTTTTTCTTTTTATCCTCATTGGTCCAATAGATGCATACAGCAGTTTTGTTTTCACTAATTACAGTAGTGTTATCATATCAGCTAATGTGTTCTCCATGTTTTGTATATTAATGATTGAACTGTTTATATCTGAGCCAAGAAGCTGAGAAAGAGTACAACACTTTCTGTGATTTGTTTCACAATTTCCACATGAATTTCTCGCCTAATTGGGCGAAGCAGCCACAGCTACAGTATGAGTTTGTCCACTGATTGCAGCAGATAATGATGCCAAATAAGCCATCTTCATCACATACTAGCTATTTTGTCCCCATTGTGCCAAACTTTATAATGCTAGTCGAATCTATACAGTTGTACGCGTGTGTGTAAGCGAACCTTCGTTTTGAAAAGTCGGTGTGAAGTTCTTTATTTGACTTACTTTTCGGTCATATTTTCATATTTTCACCGTTCAGTTTATTGATATTAATATATAAATCATTCATGCGAAATTTCATCCAATTAATGATCGTTAAGGTATCGAATTAGATTAAATCAATGAACGAATCATAAATCTGTCTAACTAGAACTGTTTGTGTAAATAACAATTATGAAAACTGAAACAATCATCAAATTCGATGAAACTTTGCATAAGTGATCTATTCATTAAGTTCTACATATAGATGTGAAAATATGACCGAAAAGTAAATTAAATATGGAACTTCACACCGAATTTTCAAAGTGAACCTTCACTCTGGATAGGAATATATATATATATATATATATATACATGCATTTTCAGATACGGACCTCCGTATTTATTCAAAAGGTACGGATTTCCTTAATTGACATACTTTTCGATCATATTTTCTCATCTCAACCATTCATCTTTTAGGTATATATGAGTATATCATCTCTACAAAATTTTATCCAAATTGATAATCATTAAGGTATTAAAAACTGTGAATTATACGAACGGTCCATGTTGAACAGATTTGGTTTGTTCATTGTAATCATATAGTTTCAATACCTTAATGATTATCAATTTGGCTGAAAATTTGTAGAGATGATCTACTCATATATACCTACAATGTGAATGGTTAAGATGAGAAAATATGATCTAAAAGTGAGTCAGTTAAGAAAATCCGTACCTTTTGAATAACTACGGATATTTGGACCTGATAATATATATATATATATATATATTTGAACTGTTTGTGTAAATAACGATTACGAAAACCCAAACAATCATCAAATTAGATGAAACTTTGCATAAGTGATCTATGCATTAGGTTCTACAAACTGAACGGTGGAGATGTGGAAATATGACCAATAAATGAGTTAAATAAGAAACTTCACACTTTAATTTCAGAGCGAAACTTCGCTCTGGATAAGAATTGTATATATATATATACACACACACACAGAGCTTCTCAGCTGCGGACGTCCGCATTTATTCTTATGGTGCGGATTTCCACTTTACACTCACTTTTCAATCAAATTTTCGCATCTCCACCGTCTAGTATTTAGATACTAATGTATAGATCATCTTTGCAAAATTTCAGCCAATTTGGTTATCATTAAGACACTCAAAACTGTGTTTTTCTGTTATAAACATGAACGGTTCAAGTTCGACAGAATTATGTTCATCCATTGGTTTAATTGAGTTTGAGTGTCTTAATGATAACCAAATTGGCTGAAATTTTGCAAAGATGATCTATACATTAGTATCTAAAGACTAGACGATGGAGATGTGAAAATTCGATTGAAAAGTGAGTGTAAAGTGGAAACGCACTGTAAGAATAAATGCGGACATCCGCATCTGAGAAAATATATATATATATATATATATATATATATATATATATATATATATATATATTGCCAAGTAAAAGAACATATTTAAATAAATAAAAAAGAAGAAGTAAAATGACACACATATATATATATATATAGAAATAGGCTTCATATTTCTCTTCTCCTTTCTCTCTCTCTAGTAAACATAAGTTAGACTATTCATGTAAAGAGAGCTCTTGCTCTTACTCATGCATTGATTTAAATCAGTAAGTTGTACTTTTTCATTCAATAATCAAATGTTTTATCTTATATTTGCTTTCGTGTTTTGGTATCAGAGTAAAAAAGGCCTGATATAGTTAATCATCAAAAAACCTCCAACCCCAGGTGGCGGACTACCGTCCAGGAGTGGCTCTGGAGTTTATCTCCCGTCATTTATATTAACTTCTCAATCCTCAGGTGGCGGACTACCGTCTAGGCGTGGATCTTGAGTTGATCTATTTTCTTTACTTATTTTGTGAAGTGTTTTGATTCCTGTCTCTTAATTTTAAGGATTTTGGTTTTATTTTCTATTTCTTATCTTCTTTTAAGCCTGTTATTATCTTCAACCAAACAATAAATCCAGGTCCAACCACTAAGTCCCAGGTGAGGCATGAGCGGATGCGTCATGAGCGGTGTAGAGTGAGTAATAGTCTTTAGGATCTTAAATCCTCATATCCTTTTAGTTTCGGCCCAGTTTTCTCTTCTCTTCCCAAAATGAGTCGACTATTTAGATCTAACTCAGTCACTTCTAGTTCGTCTAGATCCTCCCTCGATAGAATCCCAGATATAGTCAATGAAGAACAAATAGAGTTTCAGTCAAACGATAACATAGATATGAATGACTGAAATATTCCCAGAGTCCCTAGTCGTGAAATTTATAAGAAAAAATGGAGTCTTTCTTCATTCAAAAGTGAACACCATATTAAATCTGTAAAACAAGTTTATGCCCTTAATAAACAACATGAAACTTGCCAACTTTTTAGTCCTGAATCAATTAAGAAACATAGAAAAGATGGCATTAATTTTCTCCATATTGGATTAGTCTAAATCGGTGTCAAACCTTTAACAAGAAAATGTCTTAATGCCTCTATTCTCTTATGTTTAAGAGATGCAAGATTTACTGATTTAAATGACAATACTCTTGGATTAATTGAGTCAAGTCTGTTTAATGGTCCAGCTCATTTCAATTGTTTCCCAGATTTCACCATTAGCCTTAGTGACCCTCATATCCTAAAAGCTTTAACTCTAAATGTTAAAATTTCAGGTTATCATGTTCTTGAAGGAACCCAACATTTAGCCTTAATTTATAGGATCCATTATAAAGTCACTGATACAAATGTGAATTTCCAAGCTATTAGTAAAAGTCCCAAAAATCATACTCTCTTAATTCAAAGCAGTCAAGAAAACGCCAATATTAGCATTCCACACACAATCAGATGGTCAGATGTCCATCTTCCTTCTGAATGGTCTCTCACTAATGAGAATCAGTCATCCAATGCGCAATATAGTCTTTCTGATTTAGACTGTATTCAACAGTTTAATGATGGCACAATAAGAATTAATTTTCAAAACTCCAAGATAAATCAAAATTCAAGAATTCAAGAAATATGAAATTCCTCCAGATATTCTTTCGCCACTGCTAGACATTCATTTGCAGGATCAACTACAGCTGAAACAATGTCTAGATGAGATTATGATTTGGATAAAGAAATTAAAAATATTAGGATTAAAGAATTAGAAGAAGAATTACAAAAGCTCAAAATCAAAAACATCAGAACTACTTCCCAAGTTAGTTACCCAAATTATACAGAAAATGAATCTTAAAATTTTTCAATCGCAGATGAAGATCAAACTTCTCCCACGGCTTCTAATTTTTAGTTACTCCCCCGCTAAATCCTCAATTAAGCACACTTACCCAACCGTTCGTAATCAACTATTCTAGATTAGATAAACATCTTGAATCAAAAGAAAATATCCTTAGGAGAAACCTCTATAAGATGAAGTTTCCTTTCATAGATCAACGAAAACAATTATTTAGTGATTGGCAAACATTTATGCTTGAAACAAAATCTGAAATATTCTTCCTTGATTTTATAGATCAATTAAACAACCAAAAAATTATTCAAACATTGACAAAAGCAAGATAGAAAACCTCCACTAGCTCTATCGTTTCTAGTCATCCTCATGTTGAAACAATAGTAATTGATCACCTTAACAGTCCAATCATTGCCTCACCTTTTAAAATCGCTATAGAAGATCCAGAGACTAAGAAAATTAACCCAGAAACTAAAAAAATTATTGAACAAAACAATTATACAAACCAGAGTCTAGTAACCATAGGAGCCCAGTTAGATAAAATATAAACAAAGGTTGACAACATATCCTCTAAAGTCAATATTCTACCACAACCTAAAACAGAAATTCCTTTAGTTCATTTCAGTGAATTAAATAAATTTACCCTAAAGTCTACTTCTTCGATTCAAAAGATCGAACAGATGTTAGAAAAATTAAAAACTGAAACATCCGAACCTAGTAGAATTGCAGTAATTCATACCCAACAAACCTCTTCATCCATTTCATCTGATAGCGATTCTAGTAACACTAGCTAAATTACAGAATTAAACCAAATACTTCAAACTTTAAATATATAACCCTTAAAACTAGACAGAATAGTTCATCCAAAGAAGCGACCTTTTAAAACTTGGACAGAACGTCATCTCCCTTTGGATATACAACGTAGTAATCATCTTAATAATCAATTCTCAGTTTCTTCTGATAAGACTTATGAATGGAACATTGATAATTTATCAGAACAAGAAATCTTAAATAAATTACATCACATGTCTATGACAGCCAATAACTATGTCATTAATCATAATTGCAGCCAGCCTGAAATCATTAACATACTTTTCACAAGATTTACAGGAATGCTTCATTCCTGGTGGGAAAAACATCTCACTCCTGATTTTAGATCATCCATTAAACATGCCATCAAACGTGATGAAGATGAGATTTCCATCTTTGACGATAACACAGAAATGAAGATTTCTGATGCAGTTAATACTTTATTTTACACAATTATCCAACATTTCATAGGGACCCCTAGTCATATTACATCCAGAATTCATGATCAACTCAGTAACCTTAGGTGTCCTATCTTAAGTGATTTCAAATGGTACAAAGATGTTTTTATTTCTCGAGTTATGCTTAGAGACGATAGTAACCAACCATTTTAGAAAGAAAAATTCATAAATGGTCTTCCAAAATTATTTGCTCATAAAATCAGACAAGTCATTAGTAATGAAACATGTCACATTAACTACGATTCTTTAACTTATGGAAATATAATTACAGTTATCCAAAAAGATGGATTAAAAATGTGTATAGATATGAAACTAAATGCTCAAATGAAATCAGATAAGAAAACAGCTAAATACGAACTAGGAAATTTTTGTGAACAATATGACTTACCTCATTTACCTCCTTCAAGGAGAAAAAAGGCAAGTAATAAATTTATTCCATATCATTCAAAAAGAAACATTAAACCTTATAAAAGTAACTGTGAGCCAAACAATTTTTATTCCAAAAACAAATTTCGCAAAAATTGGTCCAAAAAACCAAATCGTCAACAAAAGAATAAATCTTTTATAAAAGTAAAACTAAATGTTTTAAATGCAATAAGACCGGTCACTTTGCAAATAACTGTTCAGTTAAAAATACTATTAATTAACTAAAAATCAGTCAAGAAGAAAAATAGAAACTTATACAAACTTTAGAATTACGAAATACTGATTCAGAAAATGAAATGAGTGAAGATGACATCACATTGATGGAATCTTCTTCCTCTGAATTCAATGAACATTCTTCCCCATATATTACTTTTGGGTGTAAGGATGCATGTAATTGTAAAACGATAAATGTTCTTTCCAAGCAGAAAGAACAAGAAGAACTATTAATTTATTATAGGTAAAATAGATAATCCTGATCTTAAAGTTGAGTACCTTAAAAAATTAAAAAAATTAATTACCCAAGAAAATGTAGTTAATCCTCCCCCACAAAAAATTAGCCTTACTACAACCTTTGATAAATTTTCTACTAGTAAAAAGGAAATAACAATCCAAGATTTGCAACATGAAGTTAAAACAATTAAAAGTCAAATACATACTTTACAACAAACGCATTTAGAACTTACAAATGACAATAAAAAAATTAAACAAGAACTAAACTTACTAAAAATAAATAATCAATTTCTTAAATTACAGGATCCCCCTGAAAATCATTTTCCAGATCCTTTTTCCACAAATAATGAAGCTGAAATTTCTGAAAATTAATACTATTAGTACCATACGCCAAATCCAACTTAAAAAATGGTACACTACTGTCCAACTCAAAATAAAAGATTTCCAAATAACAATAACCGCCTTATTGATTCCGATGCAGATCTTAACTGCATCCAAAAATGCCTAATACCTTCAAAATATTTTGAAAAAACAAAAGAGTCTTTACGTTCAGCCAATGGAACAAAAATATATATTAAATATGAAATCCCTAAAGCCCATATATGCCAAAACAATGTTTGTTTCAAAACTCTGTTTGTCTCGGTAAAAAATATAACTGATAAAGTAATTTTAGGACTTCCTTTCATTACCTTAATTTACCCCTTCAACACCGAATATGATGACATTATTAACTACCCTTTTAATGAACCAGTCAAATTTAGTGAAGAGAGGCTTTTAGAGTATAGATTTCAGGGTTAGAAAGAAAAGTAAATTTGACTGGTTCATTAAAATGGTAGGTAATGATGCCTATATTCGGTGTTGAAGGGGTAAATTAAGGTCATGAAAGGAAGTCATAAAATTACTTTATCAGTTAAATTTTTACCAAGACAAACGGAGTTTTGAAACAAACATTATTTTGGCATATATAGGCTTTAGGGATTTCATATTTAATATCTATTTTTGTTTCATTGGCTGAACATAAAGACTCTTTTGTTTTTAAAAAAATATTATATATATAGTTATATATATATATAGTTATATATATATATATATGAAGAACAACTAATTAACATGTTTTGAAATTCTTTGTATTTCACTCTTGTGCTCTTGCTGCTGCTATATATATGCTTTTTTGAGTTGACCCAACTCACGCAAGCTCTTTTTTTCTCCTTTTTCTGTTGGCAGAACAATCAGAACGATAGGACAAGCTACTTGCTCGGTATTCCCTGAGAGAGAGAACACCTCGGCTCGTGATACATGGCCAAACGTACAGAAGAAAATGATAAGGGATCGAATAGCATATATGCATCTTCTAAAGTTTATGTTTCATGTTTTCATCATCGTGTTGCGCTCCAAGTTCAGAAACAAATAATATGTTTGATAGAAGTTTCAATTTCTACTTGAACTGGTCTAGCTAGTTGAATTTTATCATTGTATGTACTGAGATGGCCAGAGCAAAATGAATGACAATGAAGCGCAAGTAATAAGTTGGTCTTATTGAAAATTGCCTTTTAATTTTGTCCAATAGAAAAGGTTGCATTCCTGAGCTGATGATGTTACCCTGGCACCATTTTTCTGTACCAACTGGGTTATAAAATCATATCTGATCGATGTTTGAAGGATCCAAACCCTTGAGTTACATATATTTCCAGCTTTGAACTGAAATTAATGAAAAAAAAAAAGTGTATACTATGGGGTTGATTCCAATTTTGCACGGGACGACTTAAGGCCAATGTCGCGTAGCCAACGTGTACGTGATGGAAAACCTGAAAGCCCTCTCGACCTCTATTTATATAACCATGCATGTCGGCAAACATGTATTGCATGCGCCTGTGGGACTAAAGTTGCAAGGATGATAGGCGTAAAAGCACCTACAAAGATACCCTACTATCAAATCAATTATATCAATGTAGTAAACGGTAAACACAAACAGACGCGTAAACCAGAAATCTGACAGACTCGACCTAGGAGCAGAAACCTAATTAATTAGCTAATCTAGACTCAACCAAAAATTATGAAGTTAAATACACAGTGACGGACTACCACACAAATTTTGAGGGTATTCAGAGTTGGTTTGATTGGTGAACAAAAATAGATAAAACAGAAGTACTGCTGAAAACAGAATATTAAAAAATGAATATGGATGTAAATATGAGAGAAACAATAGTTAGGAACTTCTCTCTACCACTAGATACGCTTCAATCACCCCAAAACAATGTCAATGACTAAAGATGAATGCACTCACAGTTAAGCCAATGTCGTTAGGTCATTAACCGTATTACGTTCTCTTACTTGCCATGTTAAGTGAAATGTTGGTATCGACTTAACTATATTCTCAATTAATTGATCTATAAAATGTCAATATCTAGACCAAAATAACTGAAATCAAGAAGATCTAAGAACGTTTGAGTAGCAACAAAGAATCTAAGGTCAATGTCGGTAGCCTTAGATTACCAAGGAATCACTTCACACAAGTACCTGGAAAGAACTTGTTATCTCTTATAGAATATGCAACGATATGTCAGTCATAAACACATTCAAAATAATAAACCCTAAAACATGCATCAAAGTGTCGACTCAATGAAACATGCAATAGAATTATCAATGAACAATCAGTGAAGAAATTCTCATCTATAATTATATAAATCAATTGGGGTTCGAAATCGAAGACATATCTAGGGCTTTGATCAGCCCCTAACTACTAAAGAGTTTAGTTACACATAATCTTGATTAAGAACATCATAGAATACATGGAAGATGAATTAAGGGTGGAGAAGAAGAAAACTTGATTGAAGAAGATCTTTGCCGATCGAATTCTTTTCCTCTCCTCTTCTTCTTTCTTTCTTCTCTTTCTTTCTTCTCTCTTGTTCGGCTCCTGCCCTTGTTCGGCTCCTCTCTCTTTTTGCTCTCCTTTTTCACGTCTCTCCCTTTTGTCGTCTCTCTCTTTTTCGTCTAAATAGGTTAGTTAACCTATATGTCTCACGTCCAACACCAACCCAACTAGGAGTCTAGGATTAAGAATCCTAATTAAACCAAATTATCTCATTTTTTTGTTTGACTTTAAAACACCTAAAAACAAATAAAGTTAATTAAAAATAGAAAACAACACAAAATAACTAAGTAATAAGAATAATTAACATAATAAAAGTCGCATAAATATGCGACTATCAAAGAACGACAGCAACTAGGTAACTTATAAGGCTGCCCTTTAGTTGGTTCCGATGATTCGGCCTCATGAGGAGGCCACAGACATATGCAACAATATATGGAAATATGTGGCACTATTCAAAACCATTCATAAAGAACATGGCCCGAGCTCCTAGTGCCCTCAAATCAAATCAAACCCTAACTGTATCTATGGCGACTCTAGCTCTATCTCTGGCAGACAGAATCTCAAGGGCTTCGTCCTTATTTTCTAAATCAATCTTATTGAATCTAATCCACTGAGACGTTTGAAGAGCTTAATAATTTGTCGATGATTAACGTAATAGATAGAGACAAAATCAGAAGATCAGAATGATTATCGATTTGTATTATACAAGCCTCAATTTCTTGTCTTGTTAGGCGCAGCCACAGCTACAGACTAAGTAAACTAAGTCCCTATCGTGATGCAAGAGTTAAAAAACCCAAATAGGGCACACATACTATTGATTCAGTCCTTGTATATGCCAAACCCTATGCCTATACATTATATCATTATGTTCCTTAATAGATTCGTTATTCATTTGCACCCTAGATTATTCTTCTCCATCCAATTTGTGATTAATTATTACGTATATATCTGTTACTACTGAAGTAGGTGTTAAGCGACTATACTAACAAGTATATATGAGAAAACAATCACCACCACGTTTTAAAAGTTCTCTCAGTACCACACTAGCTACCACTATTATTCATGTTGTGGAGTTCACACCAACTTTTGTTCAGACAATTCAGTGGACAATTCAATCAAAGGGGACAGCTAGCTAGCTAGCTCAGTACGTAGTGATACATCCCCAAACTTCATAGAGCTTTCTTAGTATAATTGACAGTATGTCCCTTATTCCCAGCTAGCTGATATGCTAAAAGTTGCCAGGCATGTTTTCTTCGTGGTATTACTTCAACTTCACAAAGTGTAGCACTACTGGCAATTGCAAGCAACACGTACCCTTACCTTTTCAACAAGTGAATGTTCTCCTAATTCTTACTGTGTACATTAACTCTTTTTACCAGAAGTTTGAATATGTCTAATTCTGAGAGATCAGATATCAAGTTCCTCAAGTTTGAAGTTCGAACTAAATGCAGACTGTGTTTAACCATTTAAGCAAAAAACAATCAACAAAAAACAAGAGTGGAATTCCAGTCCCCGTGCACTTTGTCCCTCTGATCTACTGCCATTTTTTCATTGCTGCTGATGAATTAAAACTTAAAAGGCAAGGCATGGGATATTACAGTGACAGTTCATGCCTTCATGGGACCAAAGGACGCGAATGATATTCAGCCCTACCATATGCGATGGGTATGGGACTTCACCTCAGAGATATTGTGGCTTTGTGGAATTGCGGTCTGCCTTGTGATTTTGAGGTTTCATGCCCTTGCTTTCAGCTTCAGAACCAACTTGCAGAACAGTAAAAAATTGATCAAAATCATCCACCATCTGCTTGAATGAAGTCTTCTGATGTCTATAAACACACTGATTAACTCTCATAACTTCCCAAAAGTGCCGATCAAATCCCAAAAATGATCCAGACATAGCTTTCGATAAACAAGAAGGTACCACTAATGATGAACCCTAAAAGGCAATGTTTAGTTGGCCTGTATTACTGTATAAGCTTACAGACTCTCTGTATTATGTGTTAAAAACAAGTTCCACAGATACAAAGATCTTGCTCTGGATCGGAAAACGTGTACAAAATTGCTTATTTGCAAATCTATACAAAACTTAATGATAAAAAAAATCATTTACGAACCCTCTATTGAAAAAACACGATCCGGAAGTCATTTAATTTAGTCATTGTTTTACACTTATTAAAGTATAATTTTTTCAAACAATTTAGATAATGACACGATTTTTGACTAACTATAGAGAGAAACGATCCAGCATATATCTTCAGTAAGAACATAAAGACCATGGATTATATATTATCTGGCAAAAGAGCACCCAGCTGGGTTACAATTCTACCATTGATCTGCTAGCTAGAAATCACTCTTCCAGAAGTTGACATGCATCCTCCTTCAGTTATGCACGTTTATATATATAGTGTATAGCATATATATATATATATATATATTTCATACGAACTGTCAGAGATTAGGGGCGCATACATGTGTATATTTGAATCTTGATATTTCTGTTTGCTAATTACCTTGTGATCAATATTCCAAAAATTAAACCAGATGGATTAAGCTGTTTGAAAAGGAATATGACGAAAGTTATACGCGTCATCTACATGTGTTCAAGGGAAATAACAGGACTTTAGAGGGATAGTGATTGATTCTGATTTGTTGGAGAATGGAAAACTTGGTTTGTATTATCATATAATGAATTGCATCACGTTTTCAACTATAGCAATATCATCACTTCGTTATTATTGGATTTGATGGCTTGTGATTATATATATATATATATATTTATCCTAATGACAGTTTGACACAATCACACCGACCCGAATGCAATAAGACTGTTAATTAGTCTACAAAGAATAATGTTCTACCGTCAGATAATTTGCTTCTTTGTTAGTTTTTCTAATTCGGGTTGCCTTAAGATTTGCGAGAGGTGTAGAACTAGTCCAAGGTTCATCACACACTCTATTGCAGATCTCTATATGATGATATATACCGTGCAATTTATTATTGTTGAGAAGTCGATTTCCCACCAAAATGACTATATGTATCACCCAGACTTCAAGTTCTTTCTAGCTAGCGACTCTGGCACCCAATCAAGCGACAAATTTAACCTACAACTATATATCAAGAGTGTAACTGTTAGAGGTCAGCCATAAGAATATATATATATATATATATATATATAGTCCCTATCCAGAGCGAAGCTTCGCTCTGGAATTAACGTGCGAATGTCTTTATTTGACTCACTTTTCGATCATATTTTTCGATCATACCCGGTCAGTGTCTAGATACATATCGTATGATCATTCTTACAAAATTTCATCCAATTTGGTGACCGTTTAAGCCTCCATAATCATGATTTACTCCAACGATTCTACTTGGACAGATTTTGTTCTATTGATTTATTTTATCTGATTCGGTGTGCAAACGATCACCAAACTGGATGCAATTTTGTAAGGATGATCATACGATATGTATCCAGACACTGACCGGGTATGATCGAAAAATATGACCGAAAAGTGAGTCAAATAAGGACATTCGCACGTTAATTCCAGAGCGAAGCTTTATATATATACAGTCCATATCCAGAGCGAAGCTTCGCTCTAGAATTAACGTGCGAAGGTCCTTATTTGACTCATTTTTCGGTCATATTTTTCAATCATACCCGGTCAATGTCTAGATACATATCGTATGATCATTCTTACAAAGTTTCATCCAATTTGGTGACCGTTTAAGCCTCCATAATCATGATTTACTCCAACGGTTCTACTTGGACAGATTTTGTTCTATTGATTTATTTTATCTAATTCGGTATGCAAACAATCACCAAACTGGATGAAACTTTGTAAGGATGATTATACGATATGTATCTAGACACTGCCCGGGTATGATCAAAAAATATGACCGAAAAGTGAGTCAAATAAAGACCTTCGCACGTTAATTCCAGAGCGAAGCTTCGCTCTGGATAGGGACTGTATATATATATATATATATATATTTTAGTTCTTATCCAGAGCGAAGCTTCACTTTGAAATTAAAGTATGAAGTTCCTTATTTGACTCACTTTTCGATTATATTTTCACATCTCCACCGTTCAGTTTGTAGAACTTAATGCATAGATCACTCTTGCCAAGTTTCATTGAATTCGATGATCATTTGGGTTTTCATAACCGTTATTTACACAAACAGTTTTGAATAGACACATTTATGGTCCGTTCGTTGATTTAATCTAATTCGGTACCTTAACGATCATTAAATTCAATGAAACTTGACATGAGTGATCTATGCATTAGGTTCTACAAACTGAATGGTGGAGATGTGGAAATATGACCGAAAAGTGAGTCAAATAAAGAACTTCACACTTTAATTTTAAAATGAAGCTTCGCTCTGGATAGGAACTGTATATATCTTATATCTTATATCTTATATTATAAGTTCTTTTTTTCTTTTTTCTTTTTTCTTTTTTGATTACTATTTACTCAAACCTAGCCTACGTTTAAGTCCTCGATCTCAAACCAACCCTCAAGACCGTACGTAGTCGCTAGCTAGATGATTAATTTAGCTCAAGTTTCTGGGAAACTATATATAAATAGCGGTAGAACCAGTTTTTCGAAGAACACAGCTCTAGGGTTTTCAGATACCAAAAGGAAATTAAGTTAGGGTTTGTGTCGATCTCCACCTATAAAGCCGCATATTATCTAAAGCACTCCCTGCACCTCCGATCCTTATCCATGTTAGTTCGAGATCTATGTTGTAATAAGGAAAGCTGTCGGCTCTGTGAGATTAATTCTTACATAATCATCATAATGCATCAAAATCATTGTCATCCAAGTTATGGAGCAGTTTTATATCTATTCACACATGGAATCTAGCAGGTGTCCTGTAAAATAGTATTTATATATGTGTGTATGTCACCCAGTCATTTTTCTTCTACTATCGTATGTCACTTTCTCTGATCAAATGTATCTTGAATTTTATTAATCTGTAGGAGTCTAGGAGACTCAAGATTATACAAGTCTAACTTTGCTCTCCAATAATAGATCATTGATCAAATAATACCTAACCATAGATGATATGAGATATATTTATATATTGAAGTGAATCACGTATAATATGACAGCAAAAGGTCGAACAGGGTATAAAGAATCTGAAATAGTAGCTGAAAATTGAAGAAAGAAGAGAAAATAATATAAAACCTGTAATGTAATATATGAAGAGAAAGTCTAATTAAATATAATGTCGCTTCTGGAAGGCACACACAGAGGGTATGTTATGGGGTTTGATCTGATCTCCATCATGAATAATGTCACACGTGGTTTTTATGTTTTGTTGGCCAATGTTTCACACGAAATGGAAAACCTAAAAATGAGTCTCTAGTCTTGTCGGCCAAACATTATCTTAATTTGGCTTTTGCTACAATTTATATTTAAAGTCCTAAGGTAACAATATATATGCTCGTTGACATATTGCTTTAGCAATTATGCTAATTAGCACATAATTGAATAGATTGACACTGAAACGTTCCAACCCAGACGATAGCTATAATTAGCAAGATTTTGTTGCCAAACTCGAAGTGAATTAGCAAGAAGTTTAGAGATATAATTTGTCACTCTAATTCGATAGCTAGCTAATTCCAAAAGGGTAAGTTCACTAAGTTGCAAGTATGACGAACAAGACGAACAATGATGTTTTGGGTAAAGAAGTGAAGAGTTATACTAAACTAACATCAATTATGAGTACAACTTCATTTCATGCATTTCAGAAAATCCAAAACACTTTCACGTGAACTGACTAGCTAAGATTGAGATTTGGTAAAAGTTGAATGGAGAATTAGCCACAGCAAGTAGCTAGAATGTGATCATCCCAATTGTTGGTTAATTAAGACAAACTAATTAAGTTTAACAAGAGACTTGGCAATGCCGCCTATCAAAAAAAACTTCTAATTAAACATTATTAAGCCACTTGTGTCTAAGAAATCATTAATTAACCGTCACAAACCTAAAACTCTTTAATTTGCAAAAGTGATCTATGCAATAGGATCACACTTTAATTTCAAAGCGAAGCTTTGCTCTGGATAAGAACTATATATATATTTAACTCACTTTTCGGTCATATTTTCATATCTCAATCGTTCAGTTTGTAGATCCTATTGCATATATCACTTCTGCAAATTTTCATCGAATTTGATGATCGTTAAGATATTGAATTAAATTAAATCAATGAACGAACCATAAATTTGTCTAACTAGAACTGTCTGTGTAAATAATGATTACGAAAACCCAAATGATCTTCAAATTTGATGAAACTTTGCAGAAGTGATCTATGCAATAAGATCTACAAACTGAACGGTGGAGATGTGGAAATATAACCGAAAAATGAGTTAAATAAGGAATTTCACACTTTAATTTCAAAGTAAAGTTTCGCTGTGGATATGAACTATATATAATATATATATATATATATATATATATATATATATATATATATGCATGGTACGGTATAAAAGTACCGGGAGAAAATCCTCATATTGCCTCATGAAATCCCGATCATCTATCGGATCATCTCCTCCTCTCTTTCTTGAATCCCTTATATAGTTACAGAAAATTCGTCATGGCCGTACATTACGATTGGACGGTTCAATATAATTTTCCGAGACAATATTGGTCCTCCCCGGCCCCGTGATGGGAGCGAGGATCCGGCAAAAAGCCACAAAATTTTCTGGAAGACAGTAGTGTCAGTTTATAAACATGCATGCACTTGTAGAAGACAATCCATGTGACGACCAAGTCCAAAATAAAACTAGTATGGCTAATAGCTTGTCATGTTGCTGCTTTTAGGCGAGATCGATGTTCAAAGATTTGCTAGGGCACCGAAGTACCAAACAGAACTTAGG
Source organism: Fragaria nilgerrensis (assembly GCA_010134655.1). Classification (NCBI taxonomy): domain Eukaryota; kingdom Viridiplantae; phylum Streptophyta; class Magnoliopsida; order Rosales; family Rosaceae; genus Fragaria; species Fragaria nilgerrensis. The sequence goes on from CM020982.1 coordinate 8,272,556, forward strand.
TAAAGGCTGCCTTATACAGAGTCAGCTCATCAACGAATACTTTTTTCTATATCCATTTTACTACAAACTTGCACACCAGTATTGAACCTCAACATTAATTGGGCATTCCTACTTAATAAATAAATCCTACTTAAGTTTAATTTGTTCAGCATCACCAACAATATATAAGTACGTTGTAGCTAAATTGTAGCTTGTGAATATGATGAAGCTTTTCAAAAGGAGAAAGCTTTTAAGTAATTAAAAAGAGAAGGGAACATGCCTAGCCAAAAACTAAGTGTGAAAATTGGTCTCCAAATGTATGTGGATGATGTTCATTTGATGTATGCTAAGATTTATCGTTTAAGAGTAAATGCATACGTGGACTATTCTATACATGACGTACATTCTCTTATCTAATAATAAAGATACACAACTTTATAGTCTTTGCAAGTAGCCACGTACTTATATATGTTTTTAAAATTTAAACGCATGAAATTAAATACATGTAAGAAAGATGAACTTTAATTAATATACTGATATTTTCCTTAATACAGGACATTTCTCACGTATGAATAGTTTGGTGATTTAATACAAAATCACCAAACCCTTTTGAAAAAATAAAAAATAAATAGTTTGGTGATTTAATTTAGAGTTAAATCCCAATCCACGAATAAGACACTAGAAAATCATAATGTTTGGTGCATATCAATTTGAGCTAAAGAGTTATATCAAATGCATTTCACGAATAGTTACTAATTATCGAGCAAATGCATTTGAATATCCTCCGCAAGAAAAGTTCATAAAAGGCATGGGCACCATAAAGCAGGTCAAAAGCAAAACAAGCACATGAGGTGGATCCATAAAATCTCCACTATAGTAGTACTCGTGCTTAATTGGTTTTCACTTCTAAACTACAAATAGCATTGCTTCTAAATCTTGCTTTATTATGGTAAACCAAACAAGCTTTTGAAAAGGTACATTATTAGTTAAGCTCTCGAACTTTTAAGCCATAATCTAGCTCGACCCCAATTGTAGGTAATACAACATTATCAAACTAATAACAACTACCCCAATTGTGTAGGTCCTAATTTTATTTGTTTTTTCACATATTTATTTTGATATTATTTACTGTAACATGATGAGAAAATTGTTAATCAAAAAAAAAAAAACATGATGAGAAAATCAAGTTGCTCACGGCGCCGGAACTATATCTACTTGGCCCTCCCTCTCCTTTCCACTCTTATATAAACCTCTCAACTCCTGGCGTTGTAGATATATCTACTTCCAACTCACACTTCACTACTCCCTCATCGTATCTCTCTCTTCCATTTTCTCTATCTAGTTCTCTCTTTCTTTCTTTCTTTGTTTTGAACGATGATGAAGTGTGTGCAGAGCTGGCCTGAGCCGATTGTTCGAGTCCAGTCCCTCGCCCAAAGCGGGATGACAACAATCCCGGAGCACTACATCAAGCCCCCTTCCAAACGACCCTCGAATGTTGACAATACCACCGTCAACATCCCAGTCATCGACATGCAGGCCCTGACCGGAGACGACCAGGGCCTGCGCAAGCTGGTCTCGAGCGCCTGTAGGGAGTGGGGGTTCTTCCAGGTGGTGAACCATGGTGTGAGCCACGAGCTGATGAAGCGGGCGAGGGAGACGTGGAGGGAGTTCTTTGAGCAGCCGCTGGAGGTGAAGCAGGAGTACTCGAACGATCCGAGCACCTATGAAGGGTACGGAAGTCGGCTGGGAGTGGAGAAGGGGGCGATTCTGGATTGGAGTGACTATTACTTTCTTCATTACTTGCCTCCGGCGTTGAGGAAGCCCCACAAATGGCCTGCTCTCCCATCTTCATGCAGGTACACCATTGTTTTTCTTTTCTGCAGTTTTTTCTTTGTTCGATAGGTACGTTCTACTGTTATTATATCTTCCATTGACTCGTTCGTTAGCTTTGTTTATACTGCTATTTCTTTGTTTCATTGAAAACGTGCTTATATGACTCCCCTTTAGGTTTAGTGCTGAACAAACCTATTATATCTCTCATTGACTCGTTCTTTGATGAGTTGGTCTGATTATGTGCGGGAAACGTTTGATACATACATATGTATACATAATTTGCTTAAATTCCTGATGGAGTGGAATATTATTGTAGGGATTTGATCGAAGAATACGGTGAGGAAGCTACTAAACTATGTGGAAGACTGGTGAAGATGCTGTCACTAAACCTTGGCCTAGGGGAAGACTACCTCCCCAATGCTTTCGGAGGAGAGAACGTTGGGGCATGCTTAAGGGTCAATTTCTATCCAAGATGTCCCCAACCAGACCTAACCCTTGGAATCTCGCCACACTCGGACCCCGGTGGGATGACCCTTCTCCTACCCGACGAGGACGTCCCCGGACTTCAAGTTCGTAAAGGTGACAATTGGGTGACTGTGAAACCCGTTCCAAATGCCTTCATTGTGAACATGGGAGACCAAATGCAGGTTCTGAGCAACGCCATATACAAAAGCGTAGAGCACAGAGTGATTGTGAATTCAGTTAAGGATCGAGTTTCTCTGGCCATGTTTTATAACCCTAAGAGCGATCTGCTGATTGAACCGGCCAAGGCGCTCGTCACGAAAGACCGGCCTGCTCTCTACCCGGCGATGACGTTCGATGAGTACCGCATTTACATTAGGACCAAGGGGCTTTGTGGCAAGGCACAAGTTGAATCGTTGAAAGCTCATGAATAACGTACATATGCATCTTCCTATGTCTTTGCTTAATTAAGATCGGCATGAATATGGAGGCTAATATTGTTGCACCGAATAATTCAATGCTAGTTTGATGCCTAATGTACGTAGTTATATGTTTCAAAGAATTGAACTACTTGAATTATTGTACCTGGCGGGTCAATGAACAAATTGCAAGTATATATTATGAATGATGTGACACTCGAATTTTGCTTTCTATCGTTAAGCTAGGCGTAGACTTGCAATATATGCTGCTTATGCAAGTTGAGGGAACAAAGTGAAACATAAACTGATCGATCATGCATTGAGTTGAATAATCTTGAGAATTTTGATCAAGACATTGGATCGCAAAAGGAAGAATTGTTTGAGACTCTCAATTAGTGAAAATCCAATGGGATGAAGTTGATACAAACCTATAAACGGATCGGATATGGAGCTATATTTTGGAAAGAGAAGTTGTATATAACTAAACTACATTTTTTTTCTTGAAATTTTCATTGTGAACGATTAAAAGTATCTTCCATACTATCTTACATGTATCAACGTCTCGACAGAACGTGACGAGAAACTTGAATTATAACACATAACAAACCTTTGTAATGTTGCACGATTCTTGTTTAGTTGAAAGGGACTGATTCGTAATTCATTCGAACAAATAGATACATATCCATGGCCTACTTCCTTTACATGACTAGTTACCAACTCAGAAACATACAAGTTCGTGGACCATCTAGGTACCATATGCATTCTCAACCATGATGTTGCTTGGACCATATGCTCTAAAAGTTATAACTTCAAGTTTCATGCATTCTCAATAATTATTGGCACAAGTTTCATGTTGTTTCAACATGTACATTTGCCTCAATTTTCAAACCTTTTAAACTTCAATTTGCTTACAATATAGTAAGTGGTTGAAATTCCACAATCCATTGATACTCCACTTACACATCAGTCCAATAAGAGAGAGCTTCTAGGTCCTAATCAAGACGCGTACGTTGTTGTTTTGATGTTTGATTCCGTACTGATTCTAATTGTGGGTTTCGGTGAACATAATCCACTTTGTGTTTGTGCATAGCTTGGTGCCAACTGCATACCAAAGACTTGTAAAAGTCATAGAACTTCGGTGCCTTAAGGAAGATGCAATGTTGAGATTGTAGTTAGCATATATATATATATATATATATATATATATATATATATATATATATATATATATCATCTTGTCAAGAAAAAATCTAGCTAAACAAGCACGTTTGTTTAATGTTGTAATTAGCTAGAGAGTTTACAACTTTATTATTACGTTGTTCACCAAATTTCCCACTACCCTAAACAAACTTTTGCACAATGGCAAACACCCTCGTGCCCATTACAAACCCATGGTTAGTACGTATTAATTTGTGTTTTCGGGTCAAAAAGTCCAATGGATTGATATGGTAGATCATTATTTACATATTTCTTTGTCACCATTGAAGCCACTTAGTCAAAAACAAAAAAAGCAAACTGAAACGAATTAAGGAGGTCATCAATTTCTTCACGCATGGATGTAATTATATGTAAACTAATGTTATTGGAGATGCAAATTCTCTATGATGTAAAACCTACATGCATGGGAGACGTTTGGACTTTCACTTGAACCCTGGCAGCGGCCGGGTATAATGACTAGTTAGATTTTTTGTTGCAAGTAAAGTGACTAGCTAGTTACTGTATTTACTTGTGCTACAGTATTAAAAACTAAAAACTCTCCTAAACTCAGTTTTGGTTTGGAACCCTAATATAACCAAGTCATGGTGCCTGTGGTTTCAGTAGTAGTAGAATAAGTTAGGGATCGAATTCCCTGGCGATTCAAATACATGCAATACCATACAAATTAATGATACAATAGGACTAGTTGTCTCAGAAACAAATGCAGGATTATATGCTAGCTATTACTACCCAAGTACCCAAATCAAATCTTTATTGGTACATGTTTGTATTCATTGACCTATATATAAAAGTTTTGCCAAGAAGCTAAGGACTGAAATTATTAGGGAACATCAACCCATTAGTACTACACTAGAGCTATAGGGATATATTTGTATTGCTTCCACAGTCTGATTTAAAAGAAAATATGTGGAAGCAAAAAAAATATTCCTTTTGTTTTAGCAAAACATATACTGTATATGGAACTCATAAAAAAAAGACCATACTCGTTCCAAAATTTATTTATAGGAAGCTTGGGACCAAAGGCGATGTGCAGGCCCCAAAGTTGTTCCAAGGAAAGCTGATCTGATCATACACTGCAGGATATGATGATATATTGGTCGTTTGATCCTCAAGGATATGAAAGTTCCACGCCATGTTGTCCTCGTTTTGATTTTGTACTCTTTGCTTCTTCAAAGCTTGGAATTCTTCTCCAGAGGATTGAATCTCAGTCTTCTCAGACGTCCCAAACTCCTTACCATTTACTTCTGATTCCTCACAGAGAGAAGGCAATGATTTTCGAGACATATGTTTGATAGGTTTCGTAATGATCGGCCGGTTATCACTGCGGATCTGATCTGCTGAAATAGTATCCAGGAATCTTCCTTGAGCTTCAAATTTTTGCTTCAAGCTCTTGTGCACCTTAAGTGGATAACCAATATTAGTCCGTACGTACATACATACCTATAATTCTTGCTGTATATAAGTATATTATTTAATTGTTACTGTTTTTACTGTTATTACTTGAAAATTTGGATTTCATCGACTATATATATAGTACCTCAAGCTGATCGCTCAATCTCCTTTGTACTTGTACATGCATAAGATGTAACGCTTCATTGAGCTGAGCAGCACTGAAAGGTGTTGAAAACAATGCATGCATGTAAGAAATTAGTATTCATAAGCAAATAATTAACTCAAAGGAAAAATTCAGAAGCTAATACTCACGATGTTGTACCGAAGTTAGGCAGTATTTCTGAAATGTTTTTTCTCTGAAGATTGCCTAATTCTGTGGATGACAAAACAAGGAGGCCACACAATTAGATATGTAGGTAAAGCAGCTAGCAAGTAGAATCACTGCAAAGAAGCTATCAAAATTACCAGCTAAACTTCACATGGAATGAAAAGAAGTAGTAATTAAATAACAAATAGACTCACTACTGGTAGTCTCTGGAACAAACTTTGAGATCCTGTACTTCTGCAAATTGATGAACAAGAAGAAACCATATTCAGCTACGTACGTACCATAAACTTTAAAATTTTCCAAAATCAACCGCAATATGCAATCGATCAACTATTGGCCAAAACTTTTCCTTAAGTGATAAACAGAAGTTAGTGAAAAGCATAACTAGATATATATGTTTAGTTATCGGCTTTCAATTAGTGGCCGGCATCCAAGCCAGACAGTCGCCGGTGTGGCCACAAATTCTATTATGGATCGGAGGGCAGGAAGTGAATAATAGAATCGACAAAGTTAATAACAAATGAAATCATGTTGATTCAATATTATTCTGCATGTTTACAATCTTCTTTATCTAGGAGTTTTCTCAGGCTGTGGCTTAGTATACATAAAGACTCGAAGCTGTAGCTACAATACTAGAAAAATGAAGAACCCAAAAGAACAGAGGTAAGTGAAGCGGAAAAAGGAGCGGGTAAAGTGATCCTTGCGAGCCATAGCTAGTTCCTCCTCGCTAGCTTGAACTCATTAATAGTTAACGGTCGAAATATGGAAAGCCTCAATACTTATGCAAGTACTCATACGTACATACCTAGACGTGAGTCATCTTTCGACACTAAACTTTAATGACTGAAACTTGATGCACAATAAAAGAAAGAAATATCTGTAGAACCTGCAAATGGCTTTTGATATGGTAGATGGTCAGTCCAGAAACTCCCATGGCCTTCAGAATACCCTTTGGTGTTGCCCCTAAGATCATAAATCAAACAGATTACAAACAAAGATAAAAACAAAAGAGTGCATGCATGCAAATCAGACCAATATATATGTAACTAGCTAGGTATACATCTCAGGGTATGCAGTGATCGATCACATAACTAGGAGAGAGACTTACGATCAGGGCCACCAAGCTTGGTAACTGCATCGACGAACATATCGTGTAGCTCCTGCGTCCACCGCAACCGTTCCTTGTTCCCTGCAGAGGCATCTAAGCATTTACTCGAACCCATTTTCGATCACCGATGAGTTCCCCAGCTAGCAGTGAAGGGAGGAAGAGGATTGGGATGATGAGGCCACAAACCCAAGTCCAACCATTGCTCTCCAATTAAAGAGCAGAAGTTAACACGATGAGTACAAAAAACAGTTGTGCACGAAAACAACTCGCGATTAGGTAGCGATGTAAACTATGGTGTTCTGCTAGGTTTCGATGCCTTACGCTGTCTGTAACAGTCGGAATAAACTAAGAAAACACAGAGTCAGAGTCCAACCATCTTAAACTTTGATTTTTTTATTTTTTAGTGTCTTTGTTTGTAGTGATTATGTCTCAGACCGTTTAAGTCAAATATTTCAACTTAATTATAATCAAATCAACTGTAACTCGTTCTGTTAAGTCTTCCAAAGCCTTTCTCTGTCTTGGTCGGGAACTAAATTTTTAATTACCTGGAAAATAGATGGAAGTTCTATCTGGTTTGCCTGCTGTCATGTTTGTATTTTTCTTATACGTACGCTCACAAACGACAACACAGATGAAGCAAAGCTTTGTGCATGTCTATGTCATATTATACTTGATTAACCAAATGCCATTCCCAACCGCGCGTCCTCTAGTAGGCTGTCTGTTTTCCAATCATCCCATAGAGATTTAGCCGTTGCCCTAAGAGACATTGCCTTGAGAGGCCCAAATATGAGTCTGATATGTGGAATTTAAACCCTGAACCAAGACACCCAGTTTACCACCCATGGGTTTGGATCACAACTTGTTTGTGCTTGTTTCATTGTACACTCTAAGTCTCTAGCTTACTGCACTAGCAGAACTTGAAGTATTACAATCATATATTGTGACCTCGTAGTCCAGAAAATATGTAATTTTTCTTTTACTACTATGGATGGGACGGGACTGTGATGCCATATTGGAATGGGAGGTAAATGGGGAGTGGGGAGCTGTTTTCGTATCAGATGTGCCATGAGGCTAGGGTGGAGCATAGCTGTGAAGCCGGTCTTTATAATTTGGAAACTCCATATATTTCTGGTAAGGTCATCACTTTGAGCATGAAATTAAAACATGTTCCGATTTATAGTGCCTCCACATTTCATCAAATGCATTACGACCAGCGGGATGAGAGGGAAGCCCAAAAAAGATGCAGATGAATAAGGGATAGTTGCATTGTATGAGAGAGACCAGAGTACAAGTACAACTTACACAACCATAACCAAGATGCAATCATGAAGAGAGTGATCTTGGTTAACTTGCAGCCATAAAAAAGAAAGTTCCTTATTTTCTAAAGGCTTTCAATTTTATACACCAGGTCTCAACATAAAGTCACAGAATTTCACTTTTCAGTAAACCTCCTAGATATCCAATTTCTCATATAGCTATAAGGTTAAGGACAAGATTCAGTAGAACGTTTTGGTCCTGGTAAGACCAGGAAAACATTTCCATTTTGAATACAGAGCAATAATGTGAACCCCAAAATTCTATGTTCACCTAAATTATACTACCTCCGATTTTTTATATAGGTCGTTTTAGGAGTTTGCACAGAGATTAAGAAACAATTCTAATGACAATTTAACCTTATTTAAGGCTTCATTGCCTTATTACTACTATTCACTTCATCATGTCATTATTGTGGCTCATGGATAAATTAGGAAATATAAGCTAAAACAACTTATATATTGAAACAAAACTCAAAACTTAAAACGACTTATATAAAAAATCGGAGGGAGTATATTATATCATCTTAGAGATCAATGGGAAATAAATGTCAGAACCAGCAATTCAAGGAACATTTACAAAAGTGTTGCTCAAAAGTTATCAACAAAGACAAACATACGCTAACAGAGAAGATTTGGTAACACATGTACTAAGTATGAACATCAAGCACAACACAGAAGCAATCACTAGGCCATATACATCATCAGACGACATATTTTGGACGATTTTGAGTTTGTGTCGTCTGATTAATTTTTCGACCCTTCAGATGACATTTGTGAAGTATAAGTCGTATGAGTGCCATATACTTCAATACTTTTAGAGGCTAGTTCATTTTTTCTAGGTTTGTAAAAATCATATGACATATAGGTGTGGTGTGAACAAACCCAAAAATTCTCATTGTTAGCTGAAAATTAAGACCTCATATATATGTTGTGTGAGAAAGGCTGTCAAAATCTAGTTTTCAGCTCTTTAATATACTTCTGGAGACGACAAATATATGTCGTCTGAAAATTGAGTTGAAAATTGAGCTGAAATGAGGTTTTTAGATGAAAATTGAGACCTCATATATATGTTGTGTGAGGAAGGCTGTCCAAATCGGGTTTTCAGCTCTTTTAATGTACTTCTGGAGACGACAAATATATGTTGTCTGAAAGAAATTGAAATTTTCAATTCGAACTTATAAATTCTCACTTTTTGCTGAAAATTGAGACATCATATATATGTTGTTTGAGGAAAGCTGTCCAAATCCGGTTTTCAGCTAGCTCTTTTAATGTACTTCTAGAGACGACGACAAATATATGTCATCTAAAAGAAACTGAAATTTTCAATTCGAACTTAGAAATTCTCACTTTTTGCTGAAAATTGAGACCTCATATATATGTTGTCTGAGGAAGGCTGTCCAAATCTGGTTTTCAGCTCTTTTAATGTACTTCTAGAGACGACAAATATATGTCGTCCGAAAGAAACTGAAATTTTCAATTCAAACTTTCCTGTGCAGAGTTTTACTTATGAGACGAATTTTCAATTGCGCGCAGAAGCAGTTTTCCCAATCTTAGCGAATTCGAAATTTTCCCGCTCTTAACGAATTATGGCGCCACTTCTTTGTGTGACTCAGACTACATAAATATGTGGTAGTAAGAGGTCCGAAATTGGTCAACAAACGATATGTCTATTATCCATATAGAAACGCTCTTATCTCCTCCGGCCGAACTTATTTTTTTGATTCATGAATGCTAGAACTCTCATTGAGTACCCGCGAAACTAATGTATGAGAAAATTTAGACATGTTTATAAACCGATTATATAGGTCCCCATAGAAAAATTTAAATGTAAATAAAGTTGACTCGTACGATCGAGACCCAAACTTTATCGAAAATTGGTAAGTTTTCTACCGTATCTATATTTTACTTATGTGATCACATCGTACGGTCAAATTTTGTAAATTTTATTTCCTTCATATAGTTGGTTTATAAAGATATACGTTTAGATATAACCTAGTAAACATGTTGTAGCACATTAGTAGCATGTTGTGGTTCAAATGACTAATTTAAAAAAAAATTAAAGTTTGAGTTCTAGATACGATCATGGTAGTGAAATACGGCTCTGGTACAAAATTCAGATATTTTCAACAATGTTCGGGTCTCGGTCGATGTGGTCAACGTTAGATCGATCATTCTTCAAAAAACTCAGACTACATATATATGTTGTCTGATTAATACTTGAAAATGTCAACCCAATTATCAAAATGGAAACGCTCTTACCTACTCCGGCCAAAACTTATATTTTTGATTGGTCAAAACTCAAACTCTTATTTAGTATTAGCGAAAGTAATCCATGTGAAAATTTAGACACTTTTACAAATCAATGGTATAGATGTATAGTTCCCCATAAGGAAGTGTAGGGAAGTTTGTGCGTAAATAAAGTTGACCCATACGATCGAGACTCAAACGTTATCGAAAATAGGTAAATTTTCTACCATATCCTATTTAACGACTGTGATCACATCTTACGGTCAAATTTTACAAATTTTATTTGGTTCATATAGTTGCTTTATAAAGATGTACATTTAGATATAACCTAGTAAACATGTTGTAACACATTAGTAGGCACATTGTGATTCAAATGACTAAAATTCAAAAAATTAAAGTTTGAATATTGGATATGATCATGATAGCGAAACATGGCTTTGTTACAAACTTTAGACATTTTTGATAAATTTCTGGTCTCGGTCGACACGGTAAACATTTAATCGATTGTTTCTTATAAACTTAGACTACATATATATGTTGTCTGATAAGCAATTAAAAAAGTCAAAACGATTGACCTAAAAAAATAATATGTAAGTTGAGTTTAGGGGTTAGGGATTAGGAGTTAGGGTTTAGTTTTTAGAGTGCCGCAAGGGCAAAACTGACTTGTTTTACATAAAACTATAAAAGCGAAGCTAACCCTAATTTTATGTTCCTTCCCCTTCTTTCTCATTCTGGTTGCACTGCCGCCTCTCTCTCTCTCTCTACGACTTAGTAGATTACTCTCTCACCCACTCGTTCTCGCCGGATCACCCCACCATCGCCGTGTCCTCGTCCTGCTTGACGACCTCACTGTCAAACTGTTGCACTCGCTCTTCTTCAAGACTCTCTAGTCTCGAGGCTTCGAGCTCGATTTCAAGCTCATCGACAATCCCAAGCTCGTCAACAAACTCTCCTTTCCAAAACTTACTCTGGCGACCGTCACTCTCTCGGTTAGAACCCTAATCACTTTTTGGGTATTCATTTACATTTCGGTTCTAGAGGGAAAGAGAGACTCTGAGCGCCTCCTTCAGCTCCCTCACCTGCTCCGTCCGTTCCTCACTTGCTCCGGCCTTGATGGGGTGGTAGGAGAGCGAGGCGAGAAGGTGAGCGACGTTGTCGGAGAGGGTGTGAGAGCGGGAAACGGCTTCATTGCAGAGGGAGAAGAGGTCGGTGAAGTCGTGGTGGTGAGAAAGGAGGTAAGATTGGATTTTGGACTTGATAGGTTCTGTCTCAATCATCACTTGTCTTAATTTTCAGGTAAAGAAGTGAAAATTTGTATCACAATGTGATTCTTTCATTCATGGTTGTTTGTTTCTTTGTTCCAGTGTTTGATGGGTTATTATCGATCTGCTAGCTAAATTTAGAGTTTTTGATTGGTTTCCTTGATTTTTGTATGGTTTGCCATTGTTCATTCATTATGTTGATTTTTCTGCTTTGGTTTCGAAATCTATGTAATAATGTAGTAGTTCTATTGAATCTAACCTTTGTAGAGCTAATGTTAGGATGAGGGTTTAAATTTTAGTCTCATGTTGAAAATGGGATGTATGAGATATTGTGATTTTTGTTTTGGAGTATAATGCTGAAAGCAGGGGTGAAATTCTGATTTGACCATGTGAGGCTTAGTTTCTTAGTGTTTTGGAAGACGTTAAGATTTTGAAATCTTTGATTACTTGTTCAGGTTTAAGTAACAGGCATGTAGTGGAGCTCCTAAAATAATGAGTTCAGTTGGTATGGCAGAAGATATGCTGCCGTATATGTTGAACCTGTTGATCCTGATGTTCTTGAAATTGACCCAACATGTCGTTACGTTCGGGTAATGCTGACATCCATTAGCTTTATTCATTGCTTCTTACAAACTAAAGAAAATGCATATATATTAGTAAAATGAAAGAAGTATTTTTCTCAGCAAACGAAGAAACTCTTTGTTCTGAGTACAGATCAATTGATTAACTGAAAGTTATTGTGTGCTAAGTCTACGAATGCATGTATAACATTAGATTCTAAATTCCTTTCATTGTAAGCAATTGTTACTTCTGGATGTTAACAGTATAAAGATGTGCTCGGGAAAGGCGCCTTCAAGACAGTGTATCCACTTTTCTACTTGTCTTCTACTGTTGGTTGATTTCTCTCTTCTCTATTATAGGTCAGTCGGCTAATGGATTTGATAGTGCAGACCCTATAGCCACAAGGAGGTGTTCTTTTAGGGAGCTTGTTAGGTAAGCTGAATATGCATTGGCCTTGATAATTAGGGAATATTTAAAATTGGAATAGAATACTATGTGCATTATGGGTTGTGTTTATGTGCTAACTTTGTTTTGTTTTCTTGTAAATATTGGTCTACAAGTTTAAGAGTTCGATATTGATTGCTGTGAAATATTTTCAGTTGAGGTCTAAGCTCTAAGACTAAGAGGGTTGATTATGTTTGATGTTTTATGGTTGTTTGTGGTATGCCTGTGGTGTTTTGAGTTGATGAGCATGATAGATGATTTCTATTGATTCTGTTAAGTTGCATAGCTACTGTTTGTTCTTGTTTTCTATTGCTAGTCTGGTAGTTTATATGGTGATTGATTAGATATAGATGTGTATCAGCTGCAAAATTATATAGAAACCACCCTCTTGTATGTGTTAATCTGTATCAGATAAATATGCATACAACATTCATATTATAAACTTGTTTGATATACATATATTGGAATACTTGCTTGATGGCTGTCATATGCTGTTTTACAAGAATTGACAATGAAGCAAATTGTGTAGTCAGTAACCTATTCACATGAGTTTATGTATATTGTTTCCATAATAAAATTTGCACAGCTATGATGCTCAATATCTAGTGTATGCAAACTAAGAGTACAACTTTTGTTTAGCGTTTCTCATTTTCTCCCTCTGCAGGTACTTGACTGATGAGGCTGTTGCACTTTTGCTTTACTCTTTATTGCAAGGAAATGTTGACTTTTTGGCCTATTTGAGGGTGCGAACTGATTTGTATATACTGGTATGTAACACAGCTGATCACTGCCATTGGAATAAAAAGAAACAAATGACCTTATGCTTTTCTCTAGTTTCCAGTAGCTTGATCTCTTGATTTACCTTTGATGTTATTATTGTAAGCTCCTAGCCTCTGTGCCTTATGTTTCTAGGTAGCCTTTGATCGATGTTATTATTGTAAGCTGTTGTTGTCTTGCTGGACTGTTTAAGTTGATTAGTGGTTTGGTAACAACACTTCTTTTTGTTGTTGATTTGGTCAATATGTAGGTATAAGTGTTTGCAGAAGATTCCGATGTCATTTTACGACTTGAAGCCCCGTTGAGAGGAATGACATCAATGTTGACATCGTTAATAGGTTTCGGTATATCATTTCTAGAAATAGATTAGGTCCATATATTCATTTTAGTGAATAGATATGAGATTGAAAGTTGGACCATAACTTATAGCCTTTTATGGATTATGATAAAAAATATTATGTACTTTTTTAATTGAAGTGGATTATCAACATCAATGAAGTTTTACTTTCTTTGATTCTTAATTTTGTTACATATGAAGTTCAATTCATAGTCAAACAACATAAGTGCTAATAAAAAGCAACATGAATGTGAATACCAACAGACAATCGGACAACATAAGTCTTTATAACAAGCAACAAAAATATGAAGTCTAATAGACTATCAGACGACATAATTGCTTCATCAGACGACATATATATGTTGTTGGTTTTCTATTGAGACATCATTAATTTCTTCCTTATTCTGGCTTTAGTCGACATTTATATGTTGTATGTAATCCATTAACACGACATATTTTTCTGAAACCTTCCAGATTCAGCTTCTTCCAGACGACATAAGATATGTCGTCTGAACAGATATCAGACGACGGTGGAAAACTGTCGTCTGAGGTCAATCACACGACACAGCCTCAGACGACATAAAAAAAACTGTCAGACGACAGATCTGGACTGTCGTCTGATGAATATTTTGGCATAGTGAATAGTCATAGGAATTCAAAGAATAAATATAAAGTTATACTAAACACATTATCAAATGCAAGTATAGAGTAAGAAAGAAAAAAGAGAAAGGCTTCAGTAACACGTGTTCTAAATATCAAAGATCAACCACAACAGTAATAAATGTCAAAACGGCAAATCAAGAAACATAAAGTCTTGCAAAACTATTCTCAAAAAATACGATCACACACTATGAATATGAATGCATGGCTTCAGCAACACATGTACTATATAGCAAACATCAATAACAATTGCAGAAGACAATCACCTGAAAGATTTCAGCAAGGCTTTTTTGTTTGTTACCAAGTCCTAAACCAGGCAGACCAATTAGCCCATCATTACCCCACTCTGCTGAGCCACGTACTTTGTCTGGCTCCACATCACTCTCTTGTTTCCTCGAGTTCAAACCAGGTGGCATCGAATACATGGCTCTCCCACTAGCATCATCAGCCCTGTTCACTTTCCTCCTGTCCCCAATCCCACCCAAAACTGAACTCCCTCCTTTCATCCTCTGCGCATACCTCCAATCCTCCTTTGACAACAAGAGGCGGAAGCCTCGGATTCATGTTCACATTCGAGTAATAGTATTTCAGATAAGCTGGATCAGACCTCATCTCCTCCTCCAACGAGAACCCATTTCCATTTTTAGCTCCAGGAAACTACGATAGGAATTGAAAGAGCCAGCAACACCACCGCCCACACCGCCTCCGGCATCAGCAGCACCCCCAGCAAACAACCCTCCCACAGTATTCAAAGAACCCTCCACAGTCGGAGGCGCAGACCCACTCCTATAGATATTCAAATCACTCTCACGATCATCAGCCTCCTGCTGACGCTGGTTCCTCAGCAACATACCAATCTCCTTCTCAAATTCATCCCCAGACGAACCCACGTTACCTCCAAGTCTTCTCCCCAGTTCAGACAACATCCTCAACAAAAGCAGCCACTACCCTAAACTAATCACTACCGACTACTACGCAGTAATCAAACCCTAAACCCCTAAAAATCCCCAAAACCTAGCCCCATCGCTTATTTACAAGCTCAAAGCTTAAACCTTTTAACCTGATCAAGACTCAAAATCAACAATCAGAGCTCGTAAACACAACTACCTTCCCCAGAATTCAATCCCATAAATTCCCATAACGGCAAAAACAAGAGTAGAAACACAAGCGGAGTAAATGTGAAGAAAGTGATGTGAGGAAATATTAAACAGAAACAAACAGGGGACCTTGAGCTCTTAGAGAGAAATAGAGCAGTGTCGTCAAATAAGAAAAACAGATAGTCAGATAGAAATAAAGAGAAAACCAACGGCGGGAGATCAATACGGCGGCGATTTCTTCTTACAAGAACCCTTGTTAGGGTTTTGTTCCAGTTCAAGGAGCCGATTAAATACACTGAGAGATAGAGAGAAAGCAAAGACAAGAGAAAGTAATAAATAAATACTCCTTCCGATTTTTTATATAGATCTTTTAGGTTTTGAGTTTTGTTTCAATATATAAGTCGTTTTAGCTTATATTTTCTAATTTATCCCTAAGCCACAATAATGATATGGTGAAGTGAAGAGTAGTAATAAGGCAATGAAGGTTAAATTGTCATTAAAATTGTTTCTTAATCTCTATGCAGACTCCTAAAACGACCTATATAAAAAATCGGAGGGAGTATATATTTTTCATTTTTTTTTGTTTTTTCCTTTTTTTGATTTTTAATTTTTTTTAAAACAAAAATTTCTGATTAATCAACAGGCTCTGGGAAATAGGGCCCATGACAAAAATTTATGATTAATCAACAAGCTCTGGGAAATACGGCGGAGATTTCTTCTTACAAGAACCCTTGTTAGGGTTTTGATCCAGTTCAAGGAGCCGATTAAATACACTGAGAGATAGAGAGAAAGCAAAGACAAGAGAAAGTAATAAATAAATAAATATTTTCCATTTTTTTTTTTTTTCCTTTCTTTGATTTTTAATTTTTTTTAAAACAAAAATTTCTGATTAATCAACAGGCTCTGGGAAACCATGAGAAGACAACTACTAAAACTGAATTAATTAGGTGTATCAGTTGAGCATAGATCCCATTCATTATAAGTACTGAGAAATTACTTAGCTCTACGATTTCAATTACTCATTAAATCTAATCGGTTCATATATGCCAACTTTTATCAACTTATCCATTAATTTAAGTTATGGGGATACATTGTACAGCTTATATGAACAATGACATATGTATTCTTTGATGGTGCTTTAGGTGTAGTAACCATATTTACCATATACTATTTTGCGTGCTGACGTCATAAACGGTGTTACTATTCTGAAGGAACAGTTTTGGGCCTTGGGCTGTTATGGGTAGTTGATGCTCTATCCTCTGCTTTTATCTCGCAGCTTATGAAAATTTCTAGCCATCTCCAGAATTTTCTTTGCCTCTCTTGCTCGCCCCATCTCCAGATATCACGACACCCTCTCTTTTCCTGTCCTCATTCTTCTGCTCTCTGTCTCATAGAAGATCGCCGCTTCCAATCGTTTCTTGTGTTTTGGTTTCTCTCTCTTTATCCACACCCTCTCTTCAAATAGGTATTTCTGGGTAATCATTTTGGTTTAAGATATGCTATTCGATCTGGGTTTGATTTTTTTTTTCCCCTGGGTTTTGATCTGTATGTATCGTTAATCTTTCTTCATGTGCTTGGCCTTTTTAGTTTGTTTTCCAAAACAGCAAATTCCTCCGATTTTTTATTTTTAATTGGATGATTGTATTTATAGATATAGGCAATTAGTTTACATATTTTCGTGGATTCCTGACTTTGACTGTTCTTCTATATTTTGTTCTTCTCTTCTATATTGAAGTGTGCCTTCTTTTGATGCTGCAAAATCAGGTTCTTTAAGAAAATTGAAATGTGGAATTATAGCTTCTACTTTTTTTTTTCCCCATCAGGTATTGATTCCGATCAAGTACTACCCGTTGGTTATGCTCTCTTCCTGTGCACATAGATTTGCATATAAAGCGAGGCAGCAACTCCTTTCAATGAGGTAAACATGATTGTTCCATGTTTATCATATTCTCATGACAAAATATATATACAGCTAGGAGAGTTTGCAGTCTGTATTCTACTACCTTGCTATCTTAATATCAGAATGCTCATAATTGATTGAAGTTACTTTTGGTGAAGTTGTGTATAGTTAATTTCATAATTTAGTTGTTTTGTTTGATTTGAAAAAAAAAATCTATGCAACATAACTTAATTATTTTTTAAATCGTTGATCCTTTCTTCATCCGTTTATCTCATTCAAGTATAAACAAAATTGTCAGCAACGCTGAAATTGGATAGTAAGTCCCTCTTGAAGCATTCTTCTTGAAACTCTGTTCTTTCTTTAATCATCCATATACTATTTGTGCCCTATATATATATGGGGTTTTGTGAGCAATCATGGTATCATCAATTCACATATCTACTGTTATTTCATTGTATAGGTTTTGTGAGCAATTTACTGTTGAGGTCTTAGACTACTTTGGGTTCAGGTATGGATTTTATAGGGGGGGAAGAATGCTTTCGAATTTTAAAATCACTAAAAAAATATTTTTCCCACATTTTGTTATTGTTAATAAGGGTGTGAAGAAAGATATTTTAGCTGATCATTTCTTTACCCTGTTACATATACCATGTTCATCGTTTATTTTATGGTTCATTAATTACCTTCAAATAGCCCAACCTCATAACTCATCAAACAGAATGTAAAACCTTTTCTCTTTTTAGTATTGTTTTTGATCATTTCGTGCTTTTGGTTTCATTTTGTTTGTTACTTCAATATTAGTTTTGAATATAAGCTATCAGGAATCGATTGTGTTAAGTTTTCTATTATCCATCAAGTGATGACTTTTCATATTTGAGTCAGGAAAAGTTGAAGGAAAATATGCAGCGTCGAAATAGAGTGTCCTCAAGACTAAGATTTTTTCAACAGCATATCTTTGGAGATGCACATGCAAATGTTTTTAAAGATCACCTAAATGACGGAATGAACAGTCGTGAAGAAAGTCTTAATGACTGTGCGCTGAGCTTAACAGAAATTGAAAGTACTCCAATTCATGAGAGCACATCAACTGAGTACACAAATACAATAGGTATTTATAAATAGTTATTGTATGTTTACCATATTTTTGTCCATAGAAATTCATATCTGCTCAATGTTTTACTCACATTGTTATTAACTCATGAGTTTTGATATATTTTACAGTCAGGAAACATACAAACAGGAAGTCTTCAAAAAAGAGACCTCTCCCTGAACATGATGATGAACATGCACTTGACCATGATAATCAACATGCACCAGAACAATTAGACGGTGAGTTGGGTAATAACATTCAGATAGAAAATGCTAATCATGCTATGTTGAATTTGATGGAAATACATTAAATGACAATGGAAACAAAACTGGTTTTTACAACCAATTATTATATATTTACAATGTATATTTGAATTATCGCATCCTATACTATGATCTTTTTTTTTTCCGATATACTATGTTGAATTTAATAGAAAACCCTAAATAAATTTTTTTTCCTTGATATGAACCGCAGAGGAAAATGCACTTGAAAACAAATTATCTTCAACTGGGCAGGCAAATTATCAAAGACAGAACCAAGGTTGTGCATATAATCTCTTCTTACAGTTATTATTCTTGATAAATGAAGATATAACAAGCCTAATTAGAACATTGCAATTGCAGGTGGTGTTATAGAGTACAAAGATTTCGGTGATAGTACTTTGCATTGTGCTCACTGCAATGCATATTATTGGCGAGCTGAAAGGAATATGAATGGAATTTACACCGGTTGTTGCAAAGGAGGACAAGTGACGTTACAGCCACCAAATCCAACTCCACCATTTCTTGAATCTTTATTATATTCAAACAATGATGCAAAAGGTACACATTTTCGACAAAATATACGTGTCTACAATTCGATGTTTGCTTTTACTTCAATGGGTGCAGATATTGACAAAGACATAAATAAAACATCTGGACCTTATATTTTTAAAATATGTGGACAAGTGCATCATTTAATGGGTTCTGTTTTACCACCTGATGGTGAATCACCTAAATATGCACAATTGTATGTATACGATACTCAAAATGAAATATCAAATTGTATCAATGCTTTGAGTCCTAATAAAAAACAGAGAATTGATCCTTATATAGTTGGTGGACTTATTCAAATGTTTGATGAAATCAATGAGCTAACAAAGATATTTCGAAACGTGAGAGATAAATTCGAAGATCATTCTTTACCTTCATTCAATATGACCATGTTAAGTCGTCAAACATTTGATAGTAAGCAATATGAAGAACCAACAAATGACGAAATTGGTGGTCTGATCGTCGGTGACATCGGAGAATTTAATTCTAACAAAGATATTGTGGTTCAGTCTAATGACGGACATTTGAAAAGAATTTCTAAAATACATCCAAAATATATGTCATTGCAATATCCTATACTTTTTCCTTACGGTGAAGATGGATATAAGATAAACTTATATTTGCAACGACCTTCTAAAAACGAGAATGAAAACAAAAAAAGAATGTCAATGCGCAATTTCATTGCATACCAAGTTCACGATAGACATAATCAAAAAAGCACTCTCTTAAGAGGTGGAAGATTGTTTCAACAATTTTTAGTCGATGCTTATGCAACTGTTGAAGAGAATGAGTTAGAGTATATTAGAAAACACAACGACGACTACAGAATTGAAAAAAAAATGGATGTATTTGCTGCCAACTCATCTGGAATTACTGAAAGTCGTGATGTAGGACAAAAAATTATTCTTCCAAGCTCTCATACAGGTAGTCCTCGAGATATGATTAACAATTACCATGATGCAATGACAATTTGTAGGCAATATGGTAATCCAAACCTGTTTATAACATTTACTTGCAATCCCAAATGGCCTGAGATAACAAGATACTTTCGAAACAATCCTGGATACAAGCAAGAAGACAGACCAGATATAGCTTCAAGAATCTTTCAAATGAAGTTAGAAGATATAATTATATATATTAAATCAGGAGAACCCTTTGGTGAAGTTGAAGCAAATGTATGCACAGTTGAATTTCAAAAAAGAGGAATGCCTCATGCTCACATGCTATTTTGGTTGAAAAAGAGTTATAAATGTTATACATCAACCGATATAGATTCTATTATTTCTGCTGAATTACCCGATAAAAATTCTGATCCACATCTCTTTGAAATAGTTAGTCAATTCATGATTCATGGGCCTTGCGGACCAATTAATTTAAAAGTTCCTTGCATGCGTGAAGGAAAATGTTCAAATTTTTTTCCAAAGAGTTATAGTGCTAATACCATATTTGTGGGAATTAAACCGCCTGTATATAAAAGACGCGAAGACGATACAAAATTTGTATTGAAAGATAACGTTCATATTAGAAACAATTTTGTTGTACCTTACAACTCTAAGTTATTGTTAAGATACAATGCTCATATTAATGTTGAATCGTGTTCGCAATCAATGTTAATAAAATATTTGTTTAAATACATTAATAAAGGTCCAGACCGAGCTCGAATTTTATTTAATCAAGATAAATATGATGAGATTCAGACGTATCTTAATTGTCGCTATTTAAGTCCACATGAATCTATATGAAGATTGTTTGAATATTCTATTCACTCGAGATATCCTGCTGTGCAATACTTAGTTGTTCATTTACCTTTAGAAGAAAACATTGTCTTTAAAACATCTACTTCTGTTGAATCAATTATCAAATATCATGGCAATGATCGTACTACACTAACTGGATGGTTTGAAATGAATAAAAAATCTGAAGAAGCAAAACAGCTAACATATGCTGAATTTCCAACCAAATATGTTTGGGATAATAAAAATAAAGAATGGACGCCAAGGAAAAGATATAAAACTATCAGTAGAATGTAACATGTCTATCCTTTAAGAGGTGAACAATATTACATGAGAATGTTGTTAAATACTCAAAAAGGTTGTACCAATTATGAGTCGATTAAAACAGTTAATGGAATTACATATTCTTCTTATCAAGAAGCATGTCGTGCTTTAGGTTTGCTAGGAGATGATAAAGAATGGTGTGATGCCTTAACAAATTCATCGCGAGTTGCTACATCATCAGAAATGCGTCAATTATTTGCAACGATTATCATATTTTGTGAAGTCGCTAACCCGCAAAAATTATTGGATTCATATTGGCTGAACATGTGTGATGACATTTTACATAAAGTTCAAACCGAAATGAAAAATCCAGATTTAATCATTCCTGAACCTGAATTAAAAAACAGTCTTTTATATGAATTGGAAAAAATATTTAACATGTCGTCTAATTCGTTACAAAATTTTCGATTGCCAATGCCAAATGAAAATAAAATAACAGAACTTAACAACAAATTGTTAAAAGAAGAACTCAATTATGATTTATATCTATTAAAACATCAGCATGAAACTTTTATAACAAAATTAAACAATTGTCAAAGAGCTATATATGATTACGTTATAAAAGCTGTCGAAGGAAAGATATCTAGACCCTTATTTGTTCACGGTAGTGGCGGAATAGGAAAAACATTTCTATGGCATACAATAACTAGCAGATTAAGATCTGAAGGAAAAATTGTTTTGACCGTGGCTTCATCCGGTATTGCATCATTGTTACTTCCTAATGGTAGAACAACACATTCTCGGTTCAAAATACCACTTAATGTTACTGATGATACGATATGTCCAATACGAAAAGGGACACATCTCGCAAGACTTTTAGAAAAAACAGATTTGATTATATGGGACGAAACCCCAATGTGTAATAAATATTGTTTTGAATCATTAGATAAATCTTTTCAAGATATTATGTCATATTCTAAAAATAAACAAATCAATGAACCATTTGGCGGGAAACCAATTTTGTTAGGCGGAGATTTCAGACAAATATTACCGATTATCCAAGGAGGAACCAAAGAGCAAATCATTCAAGCTTCTTTAAACAAATCCACACTTTGGCCCTCATTCAAAATATTTAACTTAACAGAAAATATGAGATTGTTAAAGAGTGGTTTAACTGAAGATGAAAAGAAAAATATTTCAGATTTCGCAAATTGGATGTTACAAATTGGTGAAAGGCGTGTAAAATCAATTCAAGATACAAATGATAAGGACACGTCATGGATTGAAATTCCAGAAGATTTACTATTAAATTCTTATACAAATCCTATAGAATCAATTTTTTCGGCCACTTATCCTAATTTTGATAGTAACTACAATAACATTGATTATTTGAAAGAACGAGCAATTGTTACACCGCGAAACTCAACTGCTCATAGTATAAATAATTATGCTATAAATTTAATTCCTGGTGATAAAACCACATATTATAGTTCAGACACTATCTCTGCTGATTCTGACAGCAACGAAAACATCAATCTTTTATATCCAACATAATTTTTAAATCAGCTTGAGTTCAGTGGATTACCAACACACGAGTTAGTTTTAAAAGTTGGCATGCCGATAATGTTACTAAGAAACATAAATCAAATTTCTGGCTTATGCAACAACACGACATTGATAGTGACAAAACTGTTTGATAGATTAATAGAAGCAAAAATACTAACAGGTAACAACATTGGACAAATGATTTTTATACCAAGAATTGTTTTATTAGCAACAGAACACAAATTGTCATTTGTATTCAAGCGACGTCAATTTCCTGTAAAACCATGTTATGCAATGACTATAAATAAAAGTCAAGGTCAATCACTAAATCAGGTTGGTGTATATCTTTCTGAATCAGTTTTTACTCATGGACAACTTTACGTTGCATTATCAAGAGCTACGTCAAAATATCATCTGAAAATTCTAATAAACAATATAGATGCTATCCCAAATAAGTACACCAAAAACATCGTGTTTAAAGATGTTATGCAAAATCTATAACACAATTCATGCAAATTCTTGCCCTGTCAACAGATACAAAGATATTTTGGCTAAAAAAAGTTACATAGATACACATACAGAGTATTAATTTCTTTACGATGAACAAACTTTTTTCTCTCTAACTTTTTTTCCATTGATTACTGCTGAACATTCCTAAAATCCATCGAAAACCGGTGGGTTCCTCAACGATATGCTTCAATGGAAGATGTGGATTTGAAACTGTGTCTGAGATTTAGGAAAGCCCAAACTCTAGCTACGGAAAGGCATTCATTTTCCTTCCAAAGATGTTTGCTGTCAGCTCTTTCTTCAATAGAAAGCTAGACTATTCGGATGAAGGAGCTTACATCTCGAACAAATTTAGGTAGCACACTTAACTCTATCTTCTTTCTGTTTCTTTTTTCTTTTTTTCTATCTATTTAATTGCTTTTACTCCTTCGACATTCTAAGCTTTACTAGACTGTAATCTGTGTTTGCTTAATTTTGATTCTCACTATATAATCTTTCATATAATTATGTAGATTGATATCCAAGACACTTGGGAGCACAGTTTACTCATAAAAAAAAAAAGGTTGAAAGAGGATTGCAAGAGGTTGAAAGAGCTACTTAGCAAAGCTACTGCGTGACAAAGAGGTTAAAAATTCATCCATAGGATTACATGATTTTCCATATTTTTCCTTTTGTTAGATGTTCTTTCATGGAATTTATTCTAACTCTTTCTTTCTTTCCTTTTTTTTTTCTTTTTACTTTCTCAGTTTCTAAGTCGACCTAATGAAATCGCTTTTTGATAACTCTACAAAATAGTTATTTGAGTTCTTCATTATGTTCATGGCCTTTTTGTTTAATTACAGCTCCTTCAAATGGTTTAAAAGACAGTGAAAATTCTCCCACCAACTCTTTACATACCTAATTCTTACTACACCACAAGGTACGTAAAATCAAGTACTGTACCTTCAATTTACTTTCACACTTTTTCTTCTCAATTGAGGATTCTTTCGTTCATTCTGCATACCCTGCTGTACTTACTCCAAACCATTACTGTATACCAGCATTAATACCTTTATTCAGAAACTACATTACTGTTTGCAGAATCTCGACTCAAATAGCTGCACTCCAAAAATATCAAAGGGTCTATGGCTCATCTCCTTCATAAGGAGAACACCTTAAGCAGGTGAACCCAATAAATGATTCACTTTTCATTTACGTTTACATCAATGCTTTGTATGATAAGGCTTTCATATAATCTTAACAAGTAGTTTAATGAAAATTGTGTATCTTTTGTTCTTTTTAATAAATTTTTCTGGTCAGTTTCTTCTTTTGCAACTTCTATTCTATCATGTATATTTGTTTGGTTTTTTTTTAAACAAACATCTCATAGTTACTTTCTCAATTTACAAATATTGACACCAGATATTGCTGAATGCTTCTTTAACAACAACATTGGCACCAAATATTGCTCAAGCATGTTTGTAGTTGCTTGAATTGGAACTATCACAAGCAAAAATATGTCAAGGTCCCGCTGCAACACTGACCTGGAACTGAATAAATGAAGAAACTCTCGGCAAATCCAGCAATTCTAGATGAAGGAATTACAAGAGGTTGAAAGAGCTACTTAGCAAAGCTACTGCGTGACAAAGAGGTTAAAAATTCATCTATAGGATTTCATGATTTTCCATATTTTTCTTTTTGTTAGACACTTTCATGGAATTTATTCTCACATTTTTTTTTCTTTCAAGTAGTTTAATGAAAATTGTATAATCTGTTGCTAATAGATTTTAATGTTGGTGTATCTCTTTGTTCTTTTTAGTAAATTTTTCTGGTCAGTTTCCTCTTTTGCAATTTCTATTCTATTATGTATATTTATACGTTTGTTTTTTATTGAAACAAACATCTCATAGTTACTTTCTCAATTTACAAATATTGACATCAGATATTGCTGAATGCTTCTATAACAGTAGCCTTGACACCAAATATTGCTCAAGCATATTTGTAGTTGCTTGAATTGGAGCTATCACAAGCAAAAATAAGCCAAAGTCCAAAGTCCCGCTGCAACGCGGGCATCTTTCTAGTATATATATATTTTATATATATATATTTGTTGAGATGACGTCAGTGGAGATTACTGTTGTTCAGAACAGTGTCCTTTAAGGTTAAGGGGATTACGGCCTTGATTGGCTTTGTCGGTTGATTTGGGCTTTGGCAACACATAATTTATTGGTTTCGGTCCAACAAGACAATGAAGTGAAACTTCACATAATCTATCGTTTTATCTCGCTCTCATTCCTGAAACTTCCAGACCTCATCGTTCTCTCTCACTCTCTCTGCAGATACTTTTTAGCCGACCTCATCGTTCCATAACCGTCCCCTTTGCCAGATTCTTTTCCTTTTTCTCCACAGCTCTCTCTTCAAGCTTTCAGATTGATCCTCTTCAAGCTTTCAGAGTGATCTCTCTCACAAACTTCGCCGCATTAAAGATTGATCCTCTTCTTCTATCTTGCTGATCGGCAACTGGTCTGAAAACTGAGCTAACCGACGAAGGTGAATGTCTCTCTCACTCTTTTGGTTGATACCCAGATCGTTTTTTTTTTTTCTGCATTTGATTGCTTAAAGTTTGAGTCTTTAATGTTTTTTGAGACAATTTGGTGTGTGTTCAGTTGGTGGTGTGAATTGGGTTTTTGTGATTGGTTTCTTTGAGTCTGGTAGTGATTTTGATGTGGGTTTCGGTCTTGGTAATGGAAAGTAGCTTCCTTTTGATCATTTGTTAGGTGGTGCAGTTCATTGTGTGATTTGAGATTCTGGGTTTTTAAGCTGCAAATACACAAGATATAGGGTGATTATTAAAGGTTGTTAATTGATTAGAGTTTCCATTGTAGATGCTCTTATATTCTTTGTGTTGAAAATTTGAATACGAAGTTATTCTTATATTACTAATAAACTCTTCTTACAGGTTGATTTGTTGGGCAAGGTCGGTGACTCCAAATTGGTCTTAGTTGCATTACAGGAACTGTGAATATTTAACTTCAAAGGGTTTGACAGGTGAAAAATAGTTAGCCTCTTCCAATTTAGCTTTGATCCGTATAGATCAAAACTAAATTTCTCTTTTCACATTATAACTGTATAGATCGATGTTATGCCAAGGAAGTATGTATATGAAATGTGCATTCCTTATATATATGGTAATTGTCTTCATTGACAACAAATTTGCACAGTTGTGATCATACTTATGCGTACATGATCTCAGGATGTGAACCTTTTTTTTTTTTGTTGCAGGATGATCTAAGGTGGTTGAGGTAAAAACTTTTGGATCTGCAAATATTAGTTTATGGAACTTTTTTTCTGAGGTAAACCTCAGTTGCTGATTCATTTTGAGAGACTTTGATATGCATATGAAGTATTGAAACTCCTTATCATTGTTTCTTTTCAGTTATTAATTTTATGGTCTTCTGTTCTGTTCAAGTGCTGGGTTTATTTTGGATTCTGAAACAACTATGTCTTAAGAAAAGGAGCTCTTCTTCAGCTTCAGAAGGTACTTAAATTGGAAATTTGTTGCTTATTGTTTTTCGAGTCTTTGATTAGCATTGTAATACCTTACTAATTGCATTATTAGTTATTGATTTCAACTTTGATTAGCTTATTTTGGTTTTAGTTTCAGTTTTTGCTTCAAGTTTGTTTGTTTCTTTTATCACTTTGTTTGATTTGCCATACTTAAAACAATGAAAGAACAAACTTGCTAATCTCATTTTTTTTTTTCCGGTTCTCCAGTAGATGGTAATACTTATGGTTGTCAGTGGAAAGTACTGAGTTGATAAGATTAGACTGTGCCCAAAATGTAGATTGGTTGAGCTTAAACTAATTTGCCCTTTTTCTGTTTTCATATTGAATATACAAAAGCATGTGTAGGGAACTTTAGATTGAATTATTCAGTTCTCCTTTAATTTGGAATTGAAGATTTCCGAGGTTGCTTCTTTTATTAAATATTCATTGTTGGTCTGTTGATTCTGGCATGCTGCAAATGGTTAGATCACATCTTATTGCTTTGTTACTCCACTGACGACTGATGTTGCATCCCATCTTATTTCTGCAAATGGATCAATCTTAATTTCTCCAACATATTAACAAGGAAGTAACTGAGCAGGTGAAATTTCTACTCAAAAGATCAGGTTTTGGTGGATATGTGTGTGTTCATATGATGAATCTTTATGCTGCTAAAACCACCATTTTGTATAAGCTCAACTTAGCTCACCATTTTGTATAACCACCATTTTAGATAGAAGTCTACTTTTGAGTGAAGTTTCTGTGTTCAAAATTTGCAATGTAACAAAATGTTCCTGTACCAAGTACACACTCTGAAATCAAAATAGGCATACATGAACTTAAAAGAGCACAGATGATTTCACAAAGATGATAACAATCTCAATAAAATGAAAACAATCGTACATAACCCTGCATCAAAGCGCGCTAGAATTACATATAAAGTTGAGGTTTCTCAGTTTTTTTTTTTTTGTTTGATTTTATTTTCAATTTCAGCTATACATGTGTAGATACTAACTTATGCATTTACCAGAGTGACATGTGTAGTTTCTATTCTCAATTAATATTGTTCTGATGGAAATATGAGATTTGGTTTATTAAAGCTGGTGTTCAATTGTTTCTGCTGATTTCCTTTAAGCTCTTATTAAATTAGTAGCATTGAAGCTTTCCCTTAATATCTTCGTAGAAGCGCAATGCTTATTGGATTTTAAAGTGTGCAGATGTATAACCTGTTCTGACTCTGAAAGTTCTCCTTTCTTTTGCAGGGAAAACTAGAAGTTAAGATGCTCAGGAAGAAGCTGACCTTTAAAGCTACTCTAATGGCATGAGTTAACATAGCCTTTGTCCGAGTTTTGTTTTGTAACAGTATGTATTAATTAACTTTAAGCTGAGGTTACATATGCTGCATATTACATTGCAGATCCATTATTCGTTTAGAAAATCTAACAAGTCAGATTTGTTCTTAGACTTGATTCATGCCTGTCTTAATTCTGTTATGTTTAACAAGGTGAGTTGATATCTTTTGCTTATATGGAAAAAGAAACCTTTATTTCATACAGAATAAATGTGTCTTGAGTTGGACACAACAACAAATACCGCGGCAAAGCGCGGGTAGTATTGCTAGTAGGGGATTAATTGACTAGGTGATGACGGCTTTTGTTGTGTTTTTATCCAAATTTTTATGAGTCCAAAAAGAATTTAATTATTTAATTCTATTTTTTCCTTAAATATGATTAATGAAAATGATGGTTTCTTTTAGTTTTTTTCGTCTTCCTATAGAGGAATATTTCATGGTGATGTAGGGAGAAGCAAGAGATAGTGTGAGAGTGAATAGGGTGGACTTGAGAGTGTTGAGAGATTATAGAAAACAAAATGATTTTTGGAGAAGCAGGAGTTTCTTAGCTAAAGAAGGGAGAAATAGAATAAGGGAGGTTAGGGGAGAGGATACAAGGCCAAGCCTTCAAAAGATAAACTCTTAATTCATTTCAATCTGTCTTCGCATTACATTAGAAAGCCATATTTATAAGCTTGGAATCGGTAGACTTTTTAAAACACTAGAACACTAGACTCTTTAAAACACTTGACTCATAATTATTATTTTCATAACTGAAAATAAACCTGTTAATACCCTTAAACTACCAAGTAGACTTTCCAATCGACCAAAAAGGGTTGGGTTTAGTCTTTGGTTTCCAAAGAGGATATTTCTGTTGTAGCCAGCTTATGGCTGCTCCATTACATAGGAAAGTTTGTATTCCTTCTTGAATGCAAAATATTTGGGGCATATTGAGTTGGGCTTCATAGATACAGAGCTCGGCCTATTGTATTTTTCGTGCCACCACTCCAGCTAGAGTTCGGATGTTGAAGATATCATGTGAAAAGACATCCAATCCACTTGTAAACCTTTATGCAATGTTACATTCCAATTGGAGTCCATGATGTACTTGTAACATTCTCACTTGTATAGAGGATCAGTGGAACTTGTCTATTACCAATCCTATTTACTAACATTCCTCCATTGGCCAAACCTCCATGTAGCCCATCGGCATTCTCGTTGAACTCTTTTTCGCTCCTCGGCTTTCAGGTCTTTTGAGGATTGAGATCCATAACCGATACTTGGAAATGGATGCTTGAGTTCACTTTCGGAATCAAACATAAAACTTGAAAGGCATTGGTGGGCAGAAGTATCTGAAATAGGGATAAACAATTTCAACAACTATCATCGAAATCAGGAATTCAAAACAAAGGTAGTTTCAAGCAGACAGCAATGAATTTTTTCCCGCACCCAAACAAAGGTGGTTCCTGCATCCTGAAGACCAGAATTCTAGCCGAAGATGGTCACAGATGCATATGATACGTGCCTGTGAAACCCAGCTTGAAGCCTTAAAACTTATCAATTTG
This sequence comes from Fragaria nilgerrensis, assembly GCA_010134655.1. Classification (NCBI taxonomy): domain Eukaryota; kingdom Viridiplantae; phylum Streptophyta; class Magnoliopsida; order Rosales; family Rosaceae; genus Fragaria; species Fragaria nilgerrensis. Next base: position 8,302,267 of record CM020982.1, read on the forward strand.
TTTAGATTGAAACCAATTCCTGTGAACTGTATTTTCCAAACAAAAGCTACTAATACTTTCTCACTTTCAACATGATATGAAAAATAACATTAACACTAACAAGAAGCAAATGTTATTCATACATTTGTCATAAATTAATAACTGGAAGATAATATAAAGCTGGAGAAATGTTTCATGGGAGAGGAAGGCAGGCTTCAACCCCTTTGAAAAAGCATCTATTATAAACAAACATCACAACAACAAATTCATTACATTAAATAGTGACATTTCTATGCTACTCTGTCAGCCACTGAGACGCCGTGCGCCTATTTGTCTTTCCCTCGCCGGTCTGAGTGACCACTACTGCCTGCTCCTTTTCAAGCTGCAAGATGGGCATTTGTATTGCTTGATGTTCTCGGCCTTGGCAGGTGTTATCTTCACGCATTTTCCATGGAACCATCTTTCGCAGATGTCGCAGCCAATCCAAAATTCATCTGCATTGTAGTTTCCGCCACAGCTCCCACAGAGAGTTTCACTATGTTCATCATCCTCCTCCTCAAAACTCTCATCAGCAAGCTTAGGATTGCTTTTCATCATGCCATCACCAGATCTCTGCACAGAAGAGAAACCAGTCAATGGCTACAGAAACAAGCATGTCTTCCATACAAAGGAACAGAAATCCATGGAGACTACCAAAGAGAAATTACTTCTAACAAAGAAAGCCATAATCTGAACATAAAATTACTTGGCCATTTCATAAAATGCTAGACAACCAATTACAAGATATAAAATCATCGAGTAAACACATACCAGCTTTTTATCAATAATTTCTTCAAAACAAGAATAAGATTTCATATGACCAAGAATCTTGATTTAAAGAGAACCAAAGTTTATGACCAAGATTTCATATGACCAAGAATCTTGATTTAAAGAGAACCAAAGTTTATCAACCAAGTGAATACACTACAGCTGAATATAAAAAAATATCGATCCATCTGACCTTTGTGCTTCCTCTGGATTTGCTTCCACTGTCCACACTAGGCTTGTCTTTAGCAGGCTTCCTATCCGTCACAACTTCAAAGACGGTAGGGAGATCATTGATCAAACTAAAAAGTCGTTTCCTGTCACAATACAGAACAAATACTGATGAACAAAAGAGATAACAGCTCAACATGCATAAGGATTAGTCTACAAATAAATTTCAGTATGCCAAATAGAGACAGTCGTCATTGATAGTGGCTTAGTGCAAATTGCCAAGGAAGGAGTAATGTGCTTAGAATCTTCAATTAACAATACCAGACTTTTTTAGGTTATCTTTCAAGTAGAAAATGTAATGGGAAGGAGAGATGGTCAACGGTCTTCAACCTTCCACTATCATATATGGAGAAATCTAACACTCAAAGCATTGTAAGCTCATGCTGAATTGAAAAAGGATGGTGATGGAAAAACATTGTAGAAAGCTAATTTCCACTGGGAATCTAACACATTTTCTTAAAACTATGCACAAGCAACATAGAAATAAGATTAATGCTGTTTATCTAAGGCATTCAGAAACCAAATAATTGAGTGATACCTCTCATCCCAATTCTTAAGCATATGCACAAACAACATAAAACTATGCATACTACCCATTTACCAACGGCATAAATGCAGAAACCAAAAGAATCAAATATCACCTATACTTTACTACACTCAAGATCCTACATTTAGGTCTTACCTCTCACTACGATTAAGCCGCGCTCCAAAATAAAAAGCGACAGAAAGCAGCCAAGAATCGCTATGAACAGCGACCAGGGATAGCCAGTCCTTGCGGTTCATGCCATCCCTTGCAAAATTGATCCCAAGTGCTGGCTCGGGAAGCTCTGGTGGGACTTCCTCTGCCGGCAGTGTCACTTCCCAGGTCTCATTTGGGTGTCCATACAGACACAAATTCTCCTTTTCTAAACACCAAACCAAAATAAAAACAATTCAATTGTTCCGAACTTCCACCACAGTAAATCCATCCAAAACAATAAGCATTACGCAACCACACAGTAAAATTATTCTTCATATATAAAAACAAACATAATGTACACAAACTCCATTCGTACAAATTCAACACAGAAAAAATAACCGAAAGCTCAAACTAAAACCTAGAATTCGAGACAGTGAAATTAACAATCTGATCTACAAAATCAGGCATTACCTGGATCACAGAGTCCGTAAAATTCATCGACATCTGCGTTTCACCAACCAAAAAAAAAGTCAGAGACTTCCTTCAAAAAAAAAAACAGATAGAGAGAGTGAGAGAGAGAGAGAAAGAGTACCGTAAGTCAAAGCACGGACGACGGCGGCTCTTCGGGCACCGTAATCCTTGAAGATCTCCTCGACGGTACGGGGACTGGTGGCCATCTCCATGGGGGATCTAAACGGTGCGTTTCGGAATCTGAATTGGTGACTCAATTGGGACCAATTCGAATTAGAAGGAAGGAAGAGGGAGACGGATCGGAGGAGGAGACAGATGCATGAAAAAAAGTGTTTAGGTCGTTGGTTGATGATACTTGATAAAGCCCACTATTTCTCTCTCTCTCTCTCTTCTAGTTTTCCGTAGATGAGAGAATCTAATTAATATACCCATCAAATTTCGCCATTACAGTTTTTGCAATCCGGGAGTTTTATTTTCTTATTTTTCTCAGAACCGCCTCTGTAGTTTTTGGTATTTGCGGTGTTGCCCGGGTTTGGATAGCTCTGTTTGAATTACTCATGTGTTTATGACTTCGTGTTGAGTACTACCTCCCGACAATCTTATTTAAGTTGGAATCTATGTTCTTAAACTGCATGAACTTCAACTAAATGATGAAAAATTATGGTTTTTGAGGAGTTTGCAAACCCTGTTTCATCTATCGTAATTATGTACTTATCTGTTTTTTAAGTTACGAGATCAATCTTTATTGTTCATCTAATAAATGATCGTAATTTTATAATTATCAGATTTTTAAGTTTCAAGATCATGTCAGATCAATCGAATTAAAAGTATTACTTATTTATTCGTTGTAATTCTCTTTTCCGTTACGTAATAGAATGACAGTACAATGTTCGGACACACAATCAGCGTGAAATGCATTAATAATTTTTTTTCCTTTTCCCAAAAGGATCCCAAATTCAAATTTCTTTACCATGTGTATTATATTGCGTCTTGTTATTCTCCTAGATTGAATTGAAGTACAAGTAACAGAGGACGACACGACCACAAAGTGACAGAACAACCAAGTTCTTAACAACCTTAATTTTCAGTTTTTCACTGTTGCATACGAGGGCCCGCGTTGACCCGGCCTCCTCAACTTTTTGTTCATTCACCAAAGTTTATTGAAGAAATTGACCTGGATACACACACTGGAAATAGACATGTAAACAGTATGATTGATCATATCTTCCATTCATCACCACAACAAATGGCACAGAGAAATGGACAAGACCAATATACACGGCATAGAAATAGGGAGAGGTATCAGAAGGGGAAGGACGCAGTGAGGTTAGGAGGAAATACCATATAGAATTTCACCGAATAGTATACACATTAAAACGGTAAAGAATTTCCGTCTATCCAGCATTTCTACAAAAGATCGGAACAGCAAACAAAAGGAATGTGGAAATCAACATAAACTTCTAGTCAAATGGTCCTGATCAAATCCTCAAATTCACCGAGATGTAAAATTCCTTTCCAGAAAAAATACTAACAGAGAAGACAAACGAAAGCTGCTTAAACAAGTTTGGTAGAGGGAAGGGAGAGCTGCCATCAGTTTGTTTTACGACGTTAATAACTTTTTTATACCGGCTTTCTGCTCTGAGGTAAGCTTGGTAGGGAACTTGATGTTGAACTTGACTCTTAAATTCCCCCTTTTGGAAGGTTCCTTGGGGATTGGCATTCCCTCCCCTTTCACCACTTCTTCATAGGTGGGGCTGATAATGGAATTGATAGTGACTGTGAGACTTCTCCCATCCAGGGTTGTCAGCTGTGCAGTGTGACCTGTCAGAGCTTCCACAAGAGATATCTTCTGAGTGACAATAAGATCATTTCCATCCCTCTTGAAAAGACTATGAGGTTTCTCATCAATAATAAAGACAAGGTCTGCTGGTATAACACCTCGCTGCTCATTTCCCTTCTCTGGGAAAGTGATTTTTGTGCCTTTCTTCCAACCTGGCTTGATCTCAATTGTGAGAATTTCCTCGACCGTGGTTGATTTCCTGTACAGATAAGAAAGGAAGAAAGATGAAGCATTAATAGCATGTGGATCCAACATGGACATATCTATATACTTTATTTCAGTTTCAACTTTCAGTTAAAGTGAATGCAACCATCCCACACCTGGAAGGTTGAAACTTTTCTAATCTTCTAATGAGAAGAGCATCAACCTAATTCATTTAAAGCAATGATAACTACTGAAGAGCTTCTCTTCGACATGAACAGTATTGGATTATGCTAATATACCTGTCAACCAGCACATGTATTGAAAACCATGTTTCATATATCCATCATTACTTGTACCAAAACATTAGGCTCCCCTTCAGCCCAAGGACAGTTATGTCACCAAAATTTCTAAATTTCATGACTTGCACCAAACACTAACAACAGATACCATATGTGCATGTGCCCTTTGCAGGCTCCAAATAGGAATAGTAGGACACAAGAAGTTCAATTGCACCAAAAGAAAAATGCAAAATCTGTTACAGAAACCAACTATCGTGCCAGGACAGTGACAATGATGGAATATGGATACAAAATCATTGTTTGTAGCGAAACTTGAAAATTCAAACCGGCACAGGAAAACATTACTAGTAATAAGCATTCACAGAACATGACTGCATTAAAGTCAGCACTTTGCATCATTTGTGCGAGATGTAGACAGTGTACCAAATAAAGCAGCATGGGGTTGTTTAACCAGCAGTTAAATCCCCGAAACCATTTCACAATGTCGTCTAGAATATTTGTAGTCTCAATTTAGTAACTAGAAAAGAACAATAGATCTTAAAACAAATTGTTTGTTGCCAAAAAAAGTTCATATTTTCAATAAAGCTTCTTCAAGCACGAGGTGATCTGGTAGGTTTCAACAAAGAGTAAGAGGTGGTAGATTAAGTTATTTAAGGTGGTCACAATGATAAAACAGATATATGAGAATAGCTTTGTACTTCTAAAAAAACTAGAGGTAAAAAAGAAAAAACTTCGAGTTCCAACCCTGAATAATTAGGCATTCAGGATATGCAAGTCACTTCACCTAAGAATGTCTCTATCAGCTATGCCTATCAAGTTAAAGACTTAAAGCTCACAAGGCTATAATGAGTATAATCATGCAAGCACAAACACCTGCAGAGACTCCTATGTAACAAGCGTAACCAAACACCATGTATGAGGAATCTTTACAGCCATCTTCAAGATAACTGCAGAGTCTCAGTTTCACCCAAATCAATTTCTGCATCAGCTTGGGCTATTGGATAAACATTTTACAAGCATAACACCTATAAATTTCCTATCCAACCATTACACCCTAGTACCATTTACTTGGAATCTTTCATAGCAACCCTAATTTTTTTTGTTCAAAATAATGGTTTCTGATTACATATAATAAAATGCAAGACGAAACCGTGAATCTCTTGCCTACACTGATAATTACTCAAAGATCAGTATCAGTTCTCTTGCCTACATGGTACTGAAAAGAAGGATGATCTAGGCTTAACACATTTGTTGCACTACTAATTGTTCTAAGCTAATAAGATACATCAGATCAAAGAAGAACATCTGGTCAGGTAGTTCCATCTATTGCAACCAAAACTAAGCAATGAAATTTCAGAGCATTCCTTATTAACTCAAAACAATGATATATCTCAAATCAAATGATAGCACCACTGGTGTAGGAAAATACACACGCGAGCATGGAAGCACAGAATCAAAAGTTATCATTCACTTCACATATGTAGAGCTAGAGCGAGTAGTACGAAATAATGCTAATGCTGATTGCTCAAAAACAGTCACACTGTGCAAACCATAACCAACAAAATCAAATTGAAACCATAACCAGCTCAAACAAAAAGACCAATGCATGACAAGAACAAAGGGTACTTACCCACTAGAATCAGCAACATCCCTGGAAATCTTCATCTTCTTGGTGGTGCCCTTATACAAGTCCTCCAGAGTACAGGGCAATGTCCTCTCAATGGGCTGGGCTTTCCGGGGCGCACTCGCTGAGGGCTCACCTGCGCCTCTAAATTGAGAAAATATATCCTCCCCAAACATGCTCCTCTGAAACGACGACCCGCCCGGTCTTGACCCGCCCGCCCGGCTCATATCCGGCATCCCTTGCCCGAACCCCGAAAACCCGAAAAACTCGGAAAATATATCATCCGGATTCCGAGTATTAAACCGGAACATAGTGGGACCGCCGTCGTGCCCGCCGGAAGAAAACCCTGAATCCGGCGGCGGCGCGCCTGCCTTCAAACCCTCCTCGCCGTACTGATCGTACACCGCTCGCTTTTGCGGATCACTCAAAACCTAAAAAAAAAAATGAATTTGCAAGATTGATAATTTTGAGGATAAAATTGAGAAAAGAAAGGAAGGGGAAGAATAATTTACATCGTAGGCTTCGGAGATTTGCTTGAATTTGGCCTCGGCGGCTTTCTTGTTGTTAGGGTTTTTATCGGGATGCCATTTCATGGCGAGCTTGCGGTAGGCTTTCTTCAAGTCGTCGTCTTTGGCATTGCGTTCTACTTGGAGCACCTTGTAGTAATCCACGCCCATGGCTTCTGGGTCGTCTCTGTTTTCTCCCTGGGTGTTTCTGGGTGTGTTTAGAAATCGAAAGGGTTGAATATTTTGTATGAGAAAACTGGGGAACTTAGAATTCTTGGCCGGAGTTCCCACGATAGGAATGGTGGTGATGATGTGCGTTGCGACTCATCAAGAATAATGGATTTTTCTTCAAATGGGCCGCTATTAAGGAATATTATTATTTTTCTTATGTAGGGTAAACCGGCCCAATTTGGGGATTATATTCCAAATGTACATGATCATTTTCTTGGTGAAATAGTGGGTTTTTTAGCACATTAGAACAAAAATAATTGTTCATGTTCAACCTAACAATGCTCTTGGACAAAAATAAAACTTAATCAACATCAATACCACTATAATATCGATACCTATCCACATTAATAATATTAGTTTGTATCTCACACTCTCTACCACTTGATGCTAACAAGCAAAACTGTTGGCATAATCTCTCCCCCTCATTACGAGGCTCGAACTCATGACCTCATGAATTAGAAGAAAAACCCAAACAAATAACCTCCAAATAAGGGATGTTAACCTTTGATCAAAGTAACAGTGATTCCCCAATCCCTTTACGCCACGCATGTGCAAATCCACCCTACCTCCACGATTCCACCGCACCAGATAAAAGCCAATCCAATCATTTTTGCTCCAAAAAAAAAAAAAAATATATCAAAATCAAAAGGCAAAATTAGCTTCTCATTGTCTTTGAAAAGCTGTGTGCATCAAATCCAGTGTCGGTTAGAAGCTCTCTGGTAATGGCGACGATGGGCCAGACGGCCGCGGAGGTTTACGAGCCGAAGCTAATCCAACTGTGGCGAGCTCTCATAAACTGGCTCGGCTTCTTCTTCCAGATCCTCCGAGGCGCTCCCTGCCTCGCTCATTTGCTCTCCTACGTCCCCCTCCTCGCTTCTCCTCCTCCTTTCCGGCCTCTCCCCGTCGCAGAAATCCCTCTCAACGACACGTCGTCCTCCGCCCACGCCAACCTCGAAAACGGCGTCGTAACTGACGATCACCCCCTTCCGAAGCTCACGGTAACGCCTCAACTGATTTTCATTCAGTTTTAGTTGAATTTGATCATCTTAGTGTTGTTGATTTGCTTCGTTAGAATTGAAAATATTTTTACTGAGGTAAAAGTCTAGGTGATTTTCTGGAGTGATGTAGTTGTTACTGTCAGAGATTTGCATAATGAGCTTATCGGTGGAGTTGGAACTAATGCTTGGTGTAAAATTTGAATGTGGATTTTTTAATGTGTAGGTAGTTCTCGACTTAGACGAGACGCTAGTGTGTGCATATGAGACATCTAGCGTGCCTGCTATTGTTAGGACGCAAGCAACAGATGCTGGTTTGAAGTGGTTCGAGATAGAATGTGTATCTTCGGACAAGGTTGGTATGCTTGTCTCTGCAGCTATAGTGCTTGTTTTTGTTTTTCTAAGTAGTAGTGTGTCTCGTGCTGGGGTTGTTTTTGATATTATCTTATTTTGGGTTGGAGGAGTCTGATGGTAAACCGAAGATCAGTTATGTGACAGTGTTTGAACGTCCTGGTTTGCATGAGTTTTTGAAACGGATTGGTGAATTTGCTGATCTTGTCCTCTTCACTGCTGGTCTTGAAGGTTTGTTGTTGTTTTCTTTTTTCTTTTCTGCTTCACAAATTTATATTTGCTCTAGTTTTGTGATTGTTAAAGATGATAAGACTCTGCATTGTACAGGTTATGCTAGGCCACTTGTTGACAGAATAGATGTGGAGAATCGATTCAAGTTTCGGCTTTATCGGCCTTCTACAGTTACCACGTAAGTTATTCATTTATCTTTGGGAGGGAACTGTTCCTCGTTTGAGCTTGCCTGATGCTGTCATTTTTCAGTTTCTACTAACTTCAGTATCTTGATTCTTGTATATGCTTGGGCCTCTTGGAGTTTTAACGGGTGTTGACCGTTGTGAATGCATTGTATTTCTTACAGTGATACAGCAGAATGTGATACGAGTGTGTATTTCCCTATGTTTTGATAACCCGCCTGTGGAATGGCATACTGACTTTGATTAAGACTAGCACACCTGACCCCCACCATTAGGTAATTTATCTAATAATCCTTTTGGAGTTGTCGAAGTAGAGACCGCTCACATGTCCTATCCCATGAAACCTTTTCTAATCCTGATTGTTTTGATTGTTCATTTCTCAAAGTTGTCAACAATGTGAACAAGTTGCTAGGCTGCAGATAAAAAGCTGTGTCATTGTTGAACACTGTATGCAATGTTAGTCACAAATTTCCTTATAATTTGGAAATATCTCTGACCTCGTGTATGCCACAGGGAGAACCGGGATCATGTGAAAGATATATCTTGTATATCGAAAGATCTCTGTCGAATTGTTATTGTTGATAACAACCCATTTAGTTTTCTGCTGCAACCGCTGAATGGAGTTCCATGCATTCCATTTTCTGCTGGAAATCCGTATGATGATCAGGTAACTAATTTTCTTGCATTTCAAGAAAAGACTTGAACACCATATGTATGAAACATGTTCTTATTATATTCTATGCATTTCATTCTTTCATGTGGATTCTTTAGCTCTTGGAGGTCCTGCTTCCCCTACTCAAACGCCTTGGCCAGCAAAAAGATGTGAGGCCTGTGCTTTATGAGAGATTCCATATGCCTGAATGGTTTCAAATGCATGGAATTACTGTTTCTGGTTAGAGTCCCACCATTGGGCTGGTAGCTGCAATATTTTCTCGAACAACCTGACTTGTTACTCATGTTGGATGAAGCATCTCTGCAGATCTTTCTTGTATATTAATGAACAGTTCCTTCACCAGTGCCAGCCATGCAAATGCATAAAATTATTGGATTACCTGCAAGGGCAACGGCTTTGATTTGATATGCTTTAAGAATGCAAGTATATGGTAGAGTTAACTTTGATTCTTTTGTAATAAAACAATAGTGAATTAGGCTGTAGTATTTGATACATTTGTTCTGAGAATCTTATCATTCAGATTTAGGGAAGTACTTTTCTGATTTTGTTATTCAGAGTCTAATTCATGTCACAGATATATGTCGTTAATATTTATTCAAAGCATATTCATGTCATCTCTTCTTAATTTTGTTACGGTGTCCTTCTGCTTGCTTCTTAAATCTGATAACTCCATCACTAAACGTTTTATCTTTTGATCCTTCTCGAAGCTATTGATGCTGAGAAGGATCAAAAGTCTGCCCAGTGCCGGAAGGTCAAGGAAGCTAGATGGTGACCTGAAAAATAAATGTCCTAGTTTTATCCTTCACTGATCGTCTATCAGTTCACCACAACAAGTTTGAGTTGGTTCCAAAATGCGAGGCCTGAAAGAGTGCAGTTCATCATTTGGAGGGTGTGCGTACTAAAGCTATACGTCTTGAACAATTAGTCAAAATGAAAATGAAATAAACGTTTCTAAACTCAGGTGGACTAAAAATATCGAAGATTCCAGTTCTACATTTCTTCAAGCGATTTTTGGAAGTCCACTCAATTTCAGTCCTATAAAACAGGGACCAATTGTCGTGCACTAACATACGGAGAAGGATAAGGATGCCGTGGAGATTGCCTTAAGGGTCTAAGATGACGTACCCTTTCGGCTCCTCCTCAAGTATGCCTGTGTGAGAAATTGGGGTCCGCACATAATTGGTTTACATAATACTATATGATTTAAAATTAAAAGCAGCAGATTCATGTTAGTCACAGAAGCTTAGTCAGATTCAATAATTTCAATTTGATGACGTGAATAGAGACTTTAGACAAAATTAAATAAAACACCATATATATGATTTAAATTAAAATTAAACACCATATGATTTTTTAATTCCCGCCGCCGTCGCAAGAAAGAGACTACTCCTCCCTCACAGCCTCACGGCACTCACTCACCACCTTTATATTTTTTAAATAAACAAAAATATTATCTGGAAGGCTAATTTTGTTCGCGCGGGCCTTAGGTGGTGCCACGTGACTTTCTCTATTTAAGCAAAGGCCATTTCACTTCGAAGGGTTCCAGACCGACTTTCGATGGCAAATGTTGCAAACACAGAAGATGGTTCTCCCCACCAACAGAGGTATGACAAAGGATCTTAATTGGTTAAGTTGCATATATTAGCACCCAGGTCTATTTATCTCTGATGACTTCTTTTTGTTTTTTTAATGTTGATCAGTAGCAACAACGATTTGTCCAAGTCGACGGCCCTTCACGCCGTGTTCGGTTTTATCATCGCACTGCTGACCGCACTCGTCGGACTGAAGTTTTTCGGATCAGGCACAACTCCTTTCATAGCTCATCCTTGGACCATGTCACTCTTCATCTCGGCCTCATTTGTTTACACCATCGCCGTTTTGGCGGAAATAATGGAGCTCACAACAGTACTTCCAATCTGTTCAGGTACATATGTTGGAACGTGTGTGATATTAATCTCACATTGAAGAAGAATTAAATGTGTGAGTCTTTATATGGAAATACTCATGTGACTCGTTAAATGAATGATAGGCCTAATATATGTCTGGTGGGTTTTCTATTGAGTTTTTTAATAGAAATAAATAAATATATATTAATATATATATATATTTAATAAAAGTCAAAGATTGGGTCTTGCGTCTTTGGGCTCAGTTGATTAAATCCGAATTTAATTTTTTTAAAATTAATATTATTTAATTTAATTATTAATTCGGATAAATATCAAAAGACATAACTGTCTGAACAGTTACAACTGTCCGAGCAGTTGTGTCTGTCTGAACAGTTATACCTGTTAGAATTGACTTTTATATAAAGATGACTTCTGTCGTTGTTTTATCATCAAATTATTATTCTTCTTCCTCCCTAAAAACTATTTTTTCTGAAGCATAAAGTACATTCGTAAGGGTCAAGTTCTTGTGCAAGAACTTGAACCAGATAGTTGTATCCTCTTGATAGACGTCCGAAACTGCAGCACAAGCGGGGACGAATTTCTGTCTTAGATTACTGCAAAACAGGCCTCTATCTGATCAATCAAGTTAGTGTTGTTCGTTTGATTTCGTTGTTATTTTCAATTTCATTTTAATTTCGTTGTTATATATATATATATATTGTTGTTGAACGGATATTGGATTGGTTCTAACAATCTAAGACATAAATTACTCTATTGTGTAAAGATGGATCAATCTGTGTCTATTCTGAAAAATCATGTTGAGAGACCCGAGAAATTCAAGGGGTCGGATTTCAAATGCTGGCAACATTAGATGTTGTTTTATTTGACAACACTTCATGTGACAAATGTTCTCACTGCCGAGGCTCCAAAGGCTCTGCCGGAAGGAGAAGGAGAGAATGCTCCAACATATGCTCAAAGGGCTGAAAATCTGAAGGCTATTGAGACTTAGAACATCAATGAGTATAGTTGCAGAAACTACATCCTCAATGCCTTGGACGATTCCTTGTATGATATCTATTCAACCTTCAAGACGGCAAGGGAATTGTGGGAATCATTGGAGAACAAGTACAAGACTGAAGTTGCTTGTTCCAAGAAGTTTGTCATTGGCAAGTTTCTGAATTTCAAGAAGAGCGATGCCAAGTCTGTTGTCAAGCAAGTGGAGGAACTCCAAGTCATAGTTCATGAGTTAGATGTGGAAGGTATGGGTCTTAACCCAAATTTTCTTGTTGGTTCGATTATTGAGAAGTTACATCCTTCATGGAAAGATTTCAAAATATATCTGAAACATCTAACCGAGGATATGAATTTTGAGCAATTGGTTCTTAAACTTCGAGTTGAAGAGGATAACCGGAAGAATGAAAGGGCTGATGCTATTTCCTTGGAGCCAACTGTAAATATGGTTGGAGGAAGTCCATCAAAGGCCAAGTTTCAGAAAAATAAAGACAACGGTGTTGCTGCCAAGCCTCCTTTTATTACTGGAAAGAACCCTCTCGCCCCACAAAAGTCCAAAGCTTTCAAGAAGCCACAAATTAGAGGATGTTAGGTGTGTGGAAAACCAGGGCATAGAGCAAAGGAGTGTCGCCTCAAGAAAGATCATGGAGGTGCTGGTGGTTCTGGAAATTCCAACCAAGCAAACCTTGCTGAGTATGAAAATCAATTCATTGGAGTGATTGAAGCAAATCTGGTTACCAATGTTGTCGATTGGTGGGTTGATACTGGTGCTACAAGGCATATATGCTCTTCAAGGGAAATGTTCTCTTCATACCAACCAATCAACGATGGAGAATCATTGTTCATGGGAAATGCCAATACTGCAAAGGTGGAAGGAAAAGGGAAGGTGATTATGAAACTCACTTCCGGGAAAGATCTTGTACTTACTAATGTGTTACATGTGCCTAAAATTTGTAAGAATCTAGTTTCGGGTCCTGTTCTAAGCAACAAAGGGTTCAAACTTGTATTCGAGTCGGACAAATTTGTTCTCACCAAGGGTGGGATGTATGTAGGAAAGGGTTACCTCTATGAAGGGCTCTTTAAGCTTATGTTGTACCTACTTTGGATGATGGTATTATTAATAATAATAATGCAGGCACTAGCACTGCTTCTATGTACATGGTTGAGTCTTCTTCCTTATGACATTCTAGATTAGGCCATGTTAATTTTCGTTCTTTACAAAGAATGATAAAATTAGGCATGCTGCCAAAGTGTTCTATGAACAATTGACTAAGTGTGAGATCTGTGTAGAATCTAAATATGCAGGTCATCCTCATAAATCCGTGGAGAAATCCAATTAAGTACTTGGTTTAATTCATAGTGATTTGTGTGATTACAAAACAACTCCATCACGTGGAGGAAAGAACTATTATATATCATTTATAGATGATTGCAGTAAATATTGTTATGTATATTTGATACATACAAGGATGAGGCTTTAAACATGTTCAAAACATACAAAGCCGAAGTTGAGAATCAACTTGAGAAAAGAATAAAAATTCTAAGGTCTGATAGAGGAAGAGAATACGAATTCAATAACTTTGCTGAATTTTGTTCTGCTCATGGTATTGTGCATCAAACTACAGTCCCATATACTCCACAACAAAATGGAGTTGCCGAAATGAAGAATAGAACATTGAAGAATATGATAAATTCAATGTTAATTACTTCGAGAGCACCACATAGTTTGTGGGGTGAGGCTTGTATTACTCCAAATATGATATTAAATAGAATTCCTCATAAACAAAGTGATCAATCTCCTTATGAGTTATGGAAAGGACGATTGCCTACTTTTAAAACGATAAAAGTGTGGGGTTGTCTTGCTAAAGTTCAAGTTCCTTTACCAAAGAGGACTAAACTTGGACCAAAAACTATAGATTGCATATATATTGGCCCTGCCAAGAATAACGCAGCTTATAAGTTTTTGGTTTACCAGTCAGATGTGGAGGATGTGAACAAAAACACAATCATGGAATCTGCCAAAGCAGAATTTTTTGAGAATATATTTCCTTATAAGGATAAAGAGGATAAAGAGAAAGAAAAATTTAATCCAAGGAAAAGAACGTATAATGATACATTGTCTCAAGATGAATTAAACAAAAGTACCAAAACTGATGAAAACAATACTTCTGTGGTTCAAGAAGAAACTCTAGAACCAAGAAGAAGTAAACGTGGGAAAATAGCCAAAGATTTTAGACCTGACTATATGACCTTTGCTGTTGAAGAAGAACCTCAAACATATAAGGCTGCTATGGAATTATCGGAAGCACCTTATTGGAAAGAGGCTATTCAAAGTGAAGTAGAATCCTTTATGCAAAATAATACATGGAAATTGGTTGATTTACCTCCGGGACATAAACCGATAGGCCATAAATGGATTTTCAAGAGGAAAATGAGACATGATGGTACCATAGAGAAATACAAGGCTCGTATAGTAGCCAAAGGGTATCGTCAAAAGGAAGGTGTAGACTTCTTTGACACTTATTCACCGGTGACAAGAATTACGTCTATAAGAACGTTAATGGCAATAGCGACTGTTCACATTTGGAAATACACCAAATGGATATGAAAACCGCATTCTTGAATGGTGAATTAGATGAAGAAATATACATGCACCAACCTGAAGGGTTTGTTGTTAAAGGTCAAGATAATAAGTTGTGTAAATTGGTTAAGTCCCTTTACGGCCTTAACAAGCTCCAAAGCAATGGCATGAGAAGTTTGATAATACACTTTTATCAAACGGTTTTCAAATAAATGAATGTGATAAATGTGTTTATGTTAAACAATGTAGAAATGCATGTGTGATTATATGTTTATATGTGGGTGATATGCTTATTATGGGAACGAATACAGATGTAATTAATCAAACCAAGCAAATGTTGCACTCCGCTTTTGATATGAAAAATATGGGAGTAGCGGCTGTAATTCTTGGTATTCGAATTCAAAGGAATTCAGATGGTTACATACTTACTCAATCCCATTATGTGGAGAAGGTTCTTAGAAAATTTGGACATTATGATGATAGGCCGGTTGTTACTCCATCTTAAGAAGAATCAAGGAGAAAGTGTGTCTCAATTGGAGTATACTCAAGTTCTTGGAAGCTTGATGTACATAATGAATTGTACAAGACCAGATTTAGCATATAGTGTAAGTAGACTTAGTCGTTGCTCACACAATCCTGGGAGAGATCATTGAGATGCACTAGTGAGAGTGCTTCGGTATCTAAAACATACAATGAATTATGGGTTGCATTATCTCAAATATCCTCCCGTATTAGAATGATATTGTGATGCTAATTGGATTTCCAATCATTCGGAAAGTAAGTCCACAAGTGGTTATGTATTTACACTTGGAGGTGCAACCGTATCTTAGAAATCATCAAAGCAAACAGTGAATACACGTTCGACTATGGAAGCGGAGTTTGTAGTCTAAGATAAAGCCGCCGAAGAAGCGGAATGGCTCAAAAACTTCCTAGAGGGTATTCCGTTGTGGCCAAAGCCTGTTACTGCCATTTGCATACATTGTGATAGTATGGCTGCTCTTACTAGAGCGAAGAACCAAATCTATAATGGCAAATCGAGGCATATAAGGCGTCGTCACAAGACAATACGAGGCTTGCTCAAGCATGGAATTATTTCCATCGACTATGTAAAGTCAAAGGAGAATATAGCCGATCCTTTGACAAAAGGCCTAAATAGAGAGCAAGTAGTATTTACATCGAGGGGAATGAGCTTAAAGCCAATACAATGAGTCATTACTTGGCGGAAACCTAACCTAGCAACATTGGAGATCCCATAGTCTAGGTTCAATAGACAAACTAGTTGGGGAAGACTCAAGGAGCATAAACACACATATATGCTTATTCCTATGATGAATTTAAGTGTGTTTTTCAGTTAACGATTAAGGGTTGGATATTTATTTATTCTTAATAATGCTAATAGCTTTCAAAGTGGAATAGTATGACTATTCTTGATTGGCATTACCTATATGAAATTGATGTGGGGTCGCATCTTTGAGAACTGAGATGGCTACGTTCTCTAAAATTCTCATGATGAAGGATTTGTTCAAGACCGAAATGAACACAACCGTAAGAATTGAACTATGTATCGATATGATATGTGTGATATTTGTTGTCTCGATTTACTACAAAATGTGGTTAGTTCAAGACTACCGTTCACTACCCATAAAGTAAGTCCGATAAGTACTCACTACAAAAGGTTCAAGTCCAAAAGACACATTTTCCGATGCATATCATATTTAGTTTCTTGAAAATAGTAAAATAAGTTCATCTTTATTATCTTATTTTCTATTCAAATGTGGGGTATTATTAGAGTTTGAATAGAAAATGTGGGGTATTGTTGGAACTTGTGTGGTATTAATCCCACATTGAAGAAGAATTAAATGTATGAGTCTTTATATGGAAATATTCATGTGACTCATTAAATGAATGATAAGCCTAATATGGGCTTGGTGGGCTTTCTATTGGGTTTTTCAATAGAAATAAATAAACATATATTTAATAAAAGTCAAAGATTGGGCCTTGGGCCTTTGGGCTCTGTTGATTAAATCCGAATTTGATTTTTTGAAATTAATATTATTTAATTTAATTATTAATTTGGATAAATATCAAAAGACATAACTGTCTGAACAGTTACAACTATCTGAGCAGTTGTGTCTGTCTGAACAGTTATACCTGTTAGAATTGACTTTTATATAAAAATGACTTCTGTCGTTGTTTTATCATCGAATTATTCTTCTTCCTCCCCAAAACTATTTTTTCTGAAGCATAAAGTACATTCGTAAGGGTCAAGTTCTTGTGCAAGAACTTGAACCAGATAGTTGTATCCTTTTGATAGACGTCCGAAACTGCAGCACAAGCGGGGACGAATTTCTGTCTTAGGTCACTACAAAGCAGGTCTCTATCTGATCAATCAAGTTAGTGTTGTTCGTTTAATTTCGTTGTTATTTTCAATTTCATTTTAATTTCGTTGTTATATATATATTGTTGTTGAACGGATATTGGATTGGTTCTAACAACATGTACCTCATTTCCGGCTCCCTTACCTGTGAGTTACTAGGCTTTGTTCTCGTCGGTCTGTTTGGCTTGTTGCTCATGAATCCCTCAGCATTTTTACTCGTAGAGCTCCTCCATCGTTTCCATCTACAGATTCAGACGTTCAAACAACAGATCGAGATCACTGCTCAGCAACAAATCACTGGTACTCCTCAAGAAGTTTCAACAACAATCACCGAAGTTCCCCAGGTTAACGAGGTTCTGATCACTATTCAGAGTTCAGAGTGTTTAGACTAGACTCATTAGACAAAGTCCACCCTTTGGGTCTTCGTCAGGAAGGCCTGGGTCATAAACGAGACCTGGGTCGCCACGTGGCAGTGATTCTGGGCTTCAGTTTCCACCCACGATTTTAGTTTCTGGGT
The DNA here is from genome assembly GCA_010134655.1 of Fragaria nilgerrensis. NCBI lineage: Eukaryota > Viridiplantae > Streptophyta > Magnoliopsida > Rosales > Rosaceae > Fragaria > Fragaria nilgerrensis. The sequence continues at coordinate 8,319,879 of CM020982.1, forward strand.
TGTCACGTGGCAGTGACTGTTTATTAAATTTTATTATTAGGTATTTATGTGTGAATAATAATTTAATATGTTAATAAATAAATTATTGAAAAATATTTAAAGGTAATAAATAATTTATAATGACATTTTTGTTTTGGTAAAAGAAATTAAGCTTTATTAAATAAAAGAGAAGAAATCGACAAGAAAAGGAGAGACATTAACCAGAACCCCTTTTTAACAAATGCTAAAGATGTACGAGACATCAAACAAACCATGCAAATGGTTGGAATCGAATTGATCAAACTAGACTAAAGGTTCAGACGCAAATATTTTTTTTGCAATAATGACATATTGAAAATAATGTAGTTATTCTATGACTTATATAAGAAAAGGTAATGCAAATAAGGTTTTTATTTTTGTAAGGTTGTAAGGTTGTACATAAGGTAATTAAACAAACTACCTATGTCACATGAAATTAAAAATTTTGTAGAAATTTATCTGGCCAATGGTAGATTTTTGATACAATTTTCTAATTTTTCCATGATTTAAATAATATGTATATAATAAAATTGGGACTAATCCAATCTGATGCATGTCATTGCACATGGCTCCATGCACAAGGAGACAAAAATGTGTGAATCACGCTGCCAAAGAGCCAAAGGACATTCTTCCTTGTCCTTCACGTGATGGCTGGGGCCACCTGGGCTCGGGCTGACCTGTCACGGGAAGACCTAGGTCAAGAAAAGTGGTGACATGAGTCATAGGTCTGACCCAGACAAAGACCCAATGAATGCCCGGGTTAAAAAAAATTCATGGAAAACTGATATTTAAAGCTAGGTCTTCATTCCTACATGGATCATGACCTAGGCCTTCAAATGAACTTGGGGTGGACTTGCTCTTAGAGTATATGTCGCTTGTTTTATCCTTCTCTTTTTGCCTAATTAAGAACAAGTCTTTTGGCACGTACGTACGTATAGCTTTCTTGTCAAAGCTTTTGTAAATACAGTACTATGAAGGCTTATGTTTTTGTTCTTTTATGAACGAGAATTTATGATCAAGCATGCATAAATTTAGCTCGGTTTACCTTCTTCAGAATTTTCAACCCTAAAACCCAGAACCAAAGTTTTTTTTATTAATATATAGAGCATGCTTCTTCAGAATCTCCATGACCAACCAGTTTCTTGACAGGAACGTAAGAGAGGTGGGTCTGGAAAGGTAACGGGTAATGACCTGAATAAACCATCCGAGTTTCGGTCCTCCGTCCTCGTATGGATTTCCTTCGATCTCTCTCGTGGAACTTCTAACCTTTTAGACTAACGAGAGTTGATTCTAAGCGGATAGTCTACGTCGTAGTTTGTTAACCCCCTCTCCTCCCTGAGAGTCAAAACATGAAACATATTAATTTGGAGCTTCCTGTAAAAATGGCAAGGGATTTGGATTTAGGTTATACAATATGCTAGATAACATATTCATTTCTTAGTATATCGCGGCAACATGTACGAACCTGAGGCAGCACGCCAAATGACTGAGGCTTTGTCAACAATGCGCACTTCAGGAATCCAACCCACAACTTTGGTTACCATATCTGCAACGGTTAATCAATCACATTAATAAACTATAAACTAGAAATGACATGCGATAAGGACACAGGAGTTGTGGTGAAAGCTACATGTTTGCTCACAAGTAGAGAGATGATCGATCTCCATTATAAAACCCACCTATAATATTCGCCCGTAAAGCAAATCAACAATCAGTAACTTGACTTGATGCAACTCTTCAGTCAAAAATAGAAAATTAGAGTATAAACCATGCTTTCTTCGTGTATGGTTAGGGTATAAATGTCTTTGACCCCAGTAACTCGATCTCCATTACATGTATTAGCAGCAGTGCAGCACTGATCTGTCCATAAATGCGGCACTCCATGCTTTATTTGGCTCGTCTATCGCATTGTTTGTCTCCCTTGTTGGCTGTTGCACGGCCGGCCATCTTCTTGGCACATCTCCATTTGATATCGAAGATAAGAACCAGTGCAGAGCATGGAGCTGTCAACACCGCCAACTTCTTCAGGCTAGGGTTGTGGAACCTCGATATCCACGGGTTTATTAGCTAATGTACATCGTTTCGGGCGTGAATATTTTGGCTGTTAGGATTCATTCTTTTCGGCCTGTATATCTTCATATTCATGGATCCCGAAGCATTCTTTCTGAGAATCGTCCCAACTTTGTTTTCTGTTAATTTTTATATTACGATGTTCAAACTAGAGCAAAGCTAGCATTAACCAGAGGTTCGACAGTAATCTTCATGGAGTACCCATACAAGGTTCATCAACAGAAAACAAAAGCCTTGCAAAATAACAAAAACATTCAACTGAAGTTGCCAGGAATATTGAAAACAATATCAATTTCACTCGGAAAATTGCGGAACAATCCAGTCTAATGTACATCTATGCCTCGCTGTTTCTGAAAATGCAGTAATTCTTTGGTACATGCATCTCTATCTCTATGATACAGTTCTCCATCAGCTTGCTTTGGCCATCTGATAAAGCACAACTTGATGACTGACCTTTCTATAGACTACAGCATATTTACTGTGTATTTAGGAGCTTGAAACTCAGCTGGTGGTGCCTCTTGGTAGACTGAAGTTTCACTTTGGCATTTCAACAAGCACTAGATGATTCTTCTTTTGATTTCTCTGTGACTGCCTCCTTGTCTGAGTTGCTTGCATCTCCCGTGTTTGCCAGACTTGTTTGTGCCTGAGAATCTGAAACAATCCCCAAAACTACCAATATAGACCTGAGAAAAGAAAATATCCAAATCAAGTTCCACAGTGAAGATCCCCAAAACTACTAACAGTTCTTATATGTCAAAATGACAGTTTTTCATTCACCTAGGAAGTGAAGATCGGATGTCTGGTTGGCTAGCATGGGCGACTAAGGGTGCTTTCAGAGCTGCATTTTTCTTCAATGCATTTTCTAGCTGGGCTGGAGGAAGCTGAAAAACAGTAACATAGACAGCATTGGAACTCTTTAAGGATGTGAAAAACAACAGTTTCTCAGAAAAAAGTTGATTCTACAATGAGTACAATCCAATATACACGCCAGGATGAAAAATGTGTAGAAAAAAAAAAATACTCAGAAAGTATAGAGATTTGTCATAACTCAGCAACAGAAGTTGTGAAAGAGAAAAAGATGAAGCCAAGTAGAGAATAAAGACAGAAAAGGTTGACAAAAAAAAGGGAAGATAATTCCAGATATTGCAGATATTGTTTCAATATCTGATACCTCAATCAAATTACAAATCCAATGACCAAAATGACAACTCAAAATGACAACCTAATTTTGACGTGATAATTTATCAAACAAAAATTAAAGCCCAAAGTTAATTTTTCTGAATATAAATAAATTTCTTTTTAAATCTTATCCTGCAATTTTTCTGTCACAGTAGTAACTGTAAAACGAACCCAACAAGTACGAACCTGAAGCAACACGCCAAACGACTGAGGCTTTGTCAAGAATGTGCACTTCAGAAATCCCACCCACAACTTTGGGTATTTCCATATCTGCAAGCATTCACCAATCACATTAATAAAATATAAACTAGAAATGACAATCAATAAGATTAGGATACTGAAAGCTACCTGTTTGCTCACAAGTCGAGAAAGGATCTCCATAATAAAATCCACCTATAATATTCACCGGTACAGCAAATCAACTATCAGTAACTTGATATAACTCATTCAGTCAAAAATACAAGTTCGGATATACACCCACTTAAAATTCAGCCGGCACTGATATGATGAACTGGGGTCAAAGACTACACATGTAATAATATTAAAGTAGTTGAGCACTTGAGTTTTTGTTTGTGTATACTTTGGTCCTAACTTTCAGACTTTAAAGTCATAATCATTTACCAAGATACTCTTTTACAGATTTGTGGACACAACAGAACTGTCTGATAAATATAGAAAATTAAATTCAGCATCAGATGCTGTATTCTATGATTGTGTGATGCAATCTAGCTAATGTGTGTGCCTATGGTCTCAGTAAAGCTCATCTTACCAGTGCAGGAAAAGCACCAATAGCTTGCAAGACTGTACGCATGAACAGTAAAGGAAGGGGAATCTGCTCAACCTGCAAGTAGGAAGCCTATTTCTCATTAGCATCTGCTCGAAAGAGGTGGTAATTAAAAGTAAAGGTCACACGGTACAAACCAATTGATTCAGAACTTTAGCAATGACTTGTTGGTTGAATATCTGTCGCTGATCGAAACATGCATTGCATGCATCTGTGACCTGTTTGTACGAGAAAGTTATTCAGTCACTAATTATTGTCCCTCGGAACAACTTCCAACCAAGAAAAAGAAAAGAAGACGTGCCTTCTTTAATGGAATTCCATCTCTGTCGGGATCAATCCCATGGATAGCAATCAAGACTTCAGCTGGAGCCAGAAGAGGACCAGAGTGGGATGATCCCTGTGCAAGGACAATGTAGGACCATGAACAGAATAACAGATACTTCACAAACATATGTACGTCTGTCTTTTAATGAATTTTCCACAGTAAAAACAGATGCACTTCGAACGCTTAGATAGCCAAGGATGGCCAACAAATTGATAAAGGGAAAAATTACCTGTAGTATGCGATTTAGTGCTGCTTGGAACTTATCCAGTGGAAGATTTACAAGTTGGGGAAAGATCAACATAACCTAACAAAGATAGGTGTAGTAAGCTTTAAAATGAGAAAAGCTTGCGGACTGAAGTATCATCAGAAGTATAGATTCCAGAATGGGACTTTGTTTACTCAGAATATACGCAATACAAGATAGAGGGTTTGATGTGAAAGCAGCACGTGCAATTATGGCAGTTCTATGGATTATATGGAGGGGGGAGAAGTTAAGTTCCCAAGGGGAAGGAGCATATGGGCATCAAAATTAAAATTTTCCCTAAATATTCAGCTTGATTGAAAGATAGTAACTAAATAATTATAATCAATTTCTGAAATTTACAGCAAAACATTGTTTAGGTTTAGTACATAAAGACAATAAACATAAACATTCAGAATGAATTATGTTGTTTGTAACCAACAAAAGAGAAACAACTAGGTTAATGTGACTATACAAATGGCTCATCATTCAGCATATACTGCGAGATACAAACTTTACAAAAAGCACAGGTTTATACAAGACTTCAATTCACTCTAAAAGACCACAGTCAAGAAAAATAAAAAAATATTGATGATGAAATTGCTCAGCTAGATACTTATAGCTCAACCACACACAGGAAGTTGATTAAAAGAAATGGGAAACACATAATACCAATATAAACACAATCACATAGTAGACCCAATAGGAAATGAGAGAATGGGAAAGAACCTCATCTTTTGGTATAAATGGTAATATCGGAATGAGAATCTCTATGTCCTGCAATTATTAACAACCGACCATATATTAGTTTATAGCTTCAGTTCTTTTACAAGAAGCATTGGAAACTGTTCAGCATACCTTCAGTTTTGAATCATATAACTTCCTAACAGTAAGTATCAGCTCGTCAGAGGGAACTGTCCCATCTGTTAGTATATGCAAAACCTGGGGCAATTGACCAAAGGGCAGTTGGGGTTAAAAGGTGCTATTAATCGTTAGGTAGCATGGACAAAACCATAATGTCAACAATATAAAACCTGCATCAGAAGGTTCTCGCTTCCAGCCGGAGGATCTGAAATAATATCAAGAAGATCTTGTGACGAACCCATTGTACGCACTAGTCTTGGAATATCATTATTAACTGCCTGCACTGCACCAAACAACTGATAAGAAGAAACACCACATGGGCCAGTAATTGCAAGCACTATGCTCGTATCTACATCAATAAACCTGCTTAACCGCCTTTGATGCATTTCCATAAACAGCGAATATTTGCCGAAAAAGAGAGTGCTTCTGAAAATCAGATCACACAACGTGTTAAATTTCAAATTAATAAAATTGAAAAAAAAAATTTATTCTGAATGAACAAAAGAAGAAAACTAAGTTTCAGAGAAAATCAAACCTTTGTACACAGAGCAAAATACAATGACAAACACCTCTCTGCCTCACCAATTGAAAGCGACACACTTTGAGAATTGCCTGATTGATGGGTGTCAGAGTTATCTTGGTTGCCACTCACTGCTGGAGGTTCAATTGAAAGTTTTTCTGATTCAGAATCCTGTGATAAAAGAAAATTAGACGTTAATAGAGGAAATCAAGTTAAGTTAATAATACAGTGGAACCCCCACATCAGCAATGCATGTGTTAGAACCTTTTGGGATTCAACTTTTGATCCATCAGAATCTGTTCTTTCAGTTGCATCATCAGTTTTCACAGTAAGCAACATTTCAATTGCAAAATCTTCTATTCGCTTGGCAATGGCAGACAACGGATAAAGCTTGTTTGCAACCTGTTGGAAGAAATCCAGGGGGAAAAAAAAAAGTTAGAACCAAAAATCCAACTGGCCTCTAATGGTAAGTTGTGATTACGTACCAGACGTATAGCTTTAGTACGCACACCCTCCAGATGATGAACTGCACTCTTTCAGCGGACCACAAGAAACATAAAGTCAGGTGAAAACCAGGAGAATAGCAGACTTCAAGGATGCAAATGATTGTATACACTGATTTTTACAAACAAGAGCAATATATAGATAAACAGAAGGAACCTGTAAAGCAATTTTTAAGCAGCCATCTCGGAAAGGAGGCCTCTGCAAAATTAGGCTCCACACAGTACTGAGACCTTGAGTCACCCGATCCCCACCTTGTATTTCCTTCTCAGTTTTGTCGCAATTTTCAGGTGAACACATGCACTCCAATAACTTCAAAACTGAATTTGGTAAAGATGGAACCTCACCAAGCAATCTACTTAATGATTTATCTGACGGTGGTAAAGAATCTCTAAGAGTCTCTACCTGCAATGACACATGAACAGTTAGGAGAAAATAATGATTTATCTGACGGTGGTAAAGAATCTCTAAGAGTCTCTACCTGCAATGACACATGAACAGTTAGGAGAAAATAATTGAAATCTTCAACAGTCAAAAGGAACATGTCATATACAGGAGCAGCACTAATGAACTCGATACATATAGAGAGAGAAGAACACACCACAGTTAAAAGGAACATTTCGTAAACAGAAGTAGCGGTTGTAGAAGAAAAGAAATCGTGTTCCACTTCTGCCTCTCCAAATAACCTGTATAGGACACGCAACGTCAACTCGTGTCCCTGAAGAGATCCAATGATTACTGTTAGCCAGTATAAATGTAGTTGCCAAAGAAAAAAAAAACTAGTATATTTGTAAGACAACACAAACACATAATAAAAACAGCCATCATTTCATTGCTTTTTTTTAAAAGGAGTATCATCCTCAAAATTAATAATTCTAAACACATTTAGATAAGTGTGCAGTTGTCCGTCAGCTATGCACCAATATAATCTCAGAGATCTTTTTCACACTGAAACATCTTGTACACTTACAAGGTATGTTTTTCCTTGTAGTTTCCATAATTTCAACACCCCAACAAAAAGAATGAAATGACAGTATCCCATTACATATAAATTAACTTTTAACAAGTAGGTCACAAAAGAAGGAACAAATGAGAACTATTTCCTCAGTATTGCAAAGGAAAGATAGAAATAATAGTAATAATAAAATATAAAATAAAACAAAAATCTGTGATATCTAGACTAAAAACTAAGCATGCCTAAAGCATCCTCCACAGGCAACTGTATGAAATGCTCACATATATACCCAATCATTTCTTCCAAAGAAGACCAAAGCTGACTTCTCATTGTAATAAATAAAAAGTACAGTCTTAAAATATCAACCAACTCAATACAGATCATAAAAACATATAAGCAAATAGTATTCTAGCAACCATCAAAACCCATGCAAAAGAAGAAGAAACCAGTACGAACAAACAAATATTTACTTGCCTCGTGATTTGTATAATCTGCCAGCATATGCTCTTGCAGCAGTTTCCAGGGGTCTAACTCCAAGGGGAACTACAACGAAAAGGATAAAAGAAAAATAACTTCAACAATAGAGCACAGTTTTCACAAGGTTCTCATGCAAATTACTACGATATCATACTGTTAGCCTTCAGTAAGAAAGGAATTGTTTTTTATCCCCTTCCCCAAGCCCAACAAAAGTTAAAAAATAAAGGTTTAACCAATTAAATCCAAAAAAATATGTTAGCCTTCAGTAAGAAAAGAATTGTTTTTTATCCCCTTCCCCAAGCCCAACAAAAGTTAAAGAAGAAATACAGGTTTAACCAATTAAATCCAAAAATATATGTTGATGCATACTAACCAACTTAGCAGTCAAACAAGGAAACCAATACCCTCACAAGTAGGAGAAATTATATAGCTATCACTAAAAAGCTAGATTTATTACCTCAACTCCTAAATGTACAAGGAGAGAACATCGAATTCGGGAACCCCCAGAATCATTAATCTGCTTATATGCCTCGATTATGCGGGTAAAAGCCAATTTCTGTAAATGATCATTCTCTTCATCAGAAAGGATGACAACTGGCGCCGACATCTTGGGCAGGACAAGATGATGGGACAACCCAACTGATGTTGCTGTTGAAGATATCAGGCTGTTGACATCTGCAACAGCTCCTCTTGGGCTAAGCTCCTCAGACTTATCTGCAGACAATGATGGAAGTACATTACGTAGTGGCTGCTGACTCAAACTGCTCACTTGCTCTACACTGGCATCTTCATCCATGAAGGTCGAAGAGGATGCGACCACAGGTTCTGATAATCCACTATTACAAGCAGAAGAATCGAGCCCGGGTATTTCATTCTCAAGACCATCTATGTCATCAACATCAGACGGAAGAGATGGACAACCGTTCTCCATCTCAGGTGAAAAAACATTAGGCAACATAGCAGTATCAGCTTCATAATCCATGTCAGTACATGAAACAGCACTATCACCAATTGCTACCTGCTCTTCCCCCGGTTCAGATTTCTGAAATAACCAAAAATATTGCCTCAATTATACACCTTTGTTCACAAAACTTCAGCAGGAAATAGAAGAGGGGATGGAAATCAAAATGAAAAAAAGTACCAGTATATTATCACACACCAACTGATGAGCATCTAGAAGTGCAGCTATTGGGGGAAAAGTACTTTTAAGAGAGAGAACATCGGCAATAAATGATTGGGGATATTTGACTCGGGAATCACCGCCGGCTATACCCATGTTTATCAAAGATACATCATCTCCTTCCGCGCCAGGAAGATTGGGAGGAAGGTTGCACATGTTAGCCATCACTACCTCAGCTAACATGTCAGCAGAGAAACTTGAGATAAGAACCTCTAAAGAACCAACCGCTTTTTCACCCTGAGCAACCAATGCGCCAAACATATCAAGAAGTTGCTGCACGGGTCCACTATCACCACTTCCTCTGGAAGTGGCTGTTCCACTTGAAGAAATGTCATCTTGAGACGCAGAAAAATTCCTATCAATATCTTTGGCAGATTCTTCTGAAACACTAGGTGTTGTTTTGATACGTTTTCCAGATGCGTCTTCATCCTCCGCAAGTCCACTACTATCCGGTGCTCCCAACCGTTTTCTCCCAAAGTTACTTTGGACAGGAGTAGATGTTCTAACTGTGGGCTCCTCTTCCTGGCAAACATCCATGCTCAAAAAGATCAAATATACAAATATGCCAATGTGCACATGGAAAGCCTATCAACTTTATATGTGCAGACCTACGGCAATAGAAAAGGGAGAGAGGAGGTGAGAAGTACCTTAATAACTGGAGAATTGTTTTGACTCTCCGCCACACTTCCATTAATATTGCAAACTGGATAAATGGCCTGCTCTATCAAACCTCCGGTTTTCATCTTGGTCAACGCCCCAACTAAACGATCTCGCCACTACAGAGATTACGCTCAATTATTTATGAATCTTTAAAATCAAGTAGACATTTAATGTAGTTCTTATGGTATGGTATTGGACAACATACAGGTGCAGCCCCCTGGTGAGTACATTTTAAGCAGGTGATGAAGGCATTTTTTAAGGCATAGCGTGCTCCTGAGACACGTATCCCATTAATGACAGCAGTTGAGGGATCAAACCCAAGTAACACAGGCAAAATGCGACCATAGAAGGCAGGTCTATTCTTCGCAATTGCTGAAAGACTGTCAAGAAGCATTATACAGAGTAAAAAAATAATTAAATTATTTAAAAGGAACAACACTTATATAGAAAGTACAAACTGTAACAATTATGCATATTATCGAAAGGAAGTGTTTGTAATATTTGGAGCACTTCCTACAACTCTTTTTTCTTTCTTTTTGCACAACCTCTTTCAATGGAAGAGGTTTATACAATTTCACACCCATCACAGGTTCACTAGTTTGCATAACATAGTCATATAATCGCTTCACTGACAGCATGCATGATACGCACACTTTCAAAGAAAGAAATATTATATGAGCAAAGAAAACGGAAGTACCTATTGATAAGCACAACGATGACCAAGTTACCAAGAGACTTCACAGTTGGGAACCTTAGTTGATCAAGCAATGAGCCCAAACTTTGACTAGCCTCCATTGACAAATTTCCAACATTGAGTAGGGGATGACCGCCACGAAGCCAAGATATATTAAATTCCACCAATTGTCCTAAAAAGAAAACATACGTCCTTAATAAGCCAAAAACCAGGTCCTTTGCTTCCCGAACCTGAATGAGCACAATATCGGATTTACCTTCATGAGCTGGGGGCTCTTGGGAGCCATTAGGATCAGGAGTGTAAAGAAGAATAACTGTCTGGACAAATTTCAGCGCCAGCAGCCTTACTCCGCCGCTTCCTGGCTGATAACCACAATAGGATCATAAATCACACCGCAATGAAAATCCATTCATATTTCAACATCACAGTCAATACATACCTGAAAAGCTATCGAGAATATCTCCTCCTTCAACTTCAACATCCAAGACCACGCTGACTCAAGCAAACTGTCCAGCTCACTAGAATGTAGTCCCTGAAACAACAACATTAACACATTACAAATCACCGACACTAATCGTAGCTACTCCAGTGGCGGCATTACGACTCTAATTAGTTACCTGAAGCGCAACTTTCTCCAGAACGCAGCGAAACAACTCAGTGCCGCTAGTAATGGCCTGGCGAGCCACAGCCGGTGTGTCATCACTCAACACATTAATCAACGACGGCACAATCTCCGGCAACAAATCTACGTGCAGCAATCCAATTTCGCCGAGCATTCTACACTCGAATTCGTAACACAATTCAGAAGACGAACAAAATTAAACGCGGGAAATAGTTGAGCTAGGGTTTTGAGGAAAAGCTCACTCGGTGGCGAATTTCCGGACGGGACTGAACCGGTCGGACTGAAGCTCGAAGAGGCGGGGGAGGAGCTCGGAGATGAAAGCGGGGTCTCGCCGGAGCAAATCTCGCTTCAATTGGGTTAATCGGTCGAGCTTGGACGGTATATCGGCGGCGACGACGGCGGAGTCCATGAGGCGGGTGAGGCGTTCGTTGGAATTGGCGGTGGTCATCATCATCATGCCCACCATTGCAGAGCCGAAACCCTAATTTTGGTCACTGTAGGATCATGAAGGGAATTTAAATGTTTGGGTGAGAAAGTACAAAACAAAATTCGCGGCTTCGTTGACGACTCACGACGAAGAGAAGTACTCTTTCGTTATTGCAATTTGCACCCTAGCTTGTAGTGAACATTTCTCTTTGGACCTAATGTTTAAGATATTTCAATATCGACACTGACTCTTTTGTTTAATTGAAGTGCGAAGTTAAGCTAATTCATTTTTTGTAGTTTCTTCATCGCATGTATAGGTACTAACAGTCAACTGTTCCAACAATAATAGCTTGTTTATTCAATTGTATCCGGTGATTAAGGAAATCTTGTCACTCGATTCCTATTGTCATCCGTTTGACTGTTTAACGAGGACGAGGTTCTTACAGTCTTACCTAAATCATTTTCATCTTAAGAATATATACTTACAATACCATATATCTTTACTATTAGAAAGCTAGACGTGACTTTGGTGTTTTGGTGAAGTTTTTTTTCTAATTGCCCAAAAAATCAAGGTAGCAAAAGGATCTTAAAGAAAAAAAGATAAAAATATTATGGGTTTAACCGTAAAAAATTTTGAGTAGAGCAATTTATCTGCAAAAAATAAGATTAGCATATTTATCCCACTTTTGAAGGGGTAGTTCAAGTGAAATTTATTCCATTTTCTGAAATCCCGTGCAAATACACAGGTACAAGGCTAGTGTGTTCTTAAAATCAGGCTTCATTTCTTCAAGATTCAGATAGTTGCAGAGCAGCATGGTTACAGCTCCTTTCTTGTTTTAAGGAGGCCTCTTCCACTACAAGAATTCGGGGCATTTACCGCGCAAAATTTGCTCTTTTACGGCGTGCTTTTAATGCGTGCCGTAAAAAACCTTTCACATTAATTCTTTTACTACGTGATAATATACACGCCGTAATTGACCAATCACATTAAGTCTTTCACTGCGCGCATCTATAGTGTGTCGTAATCGTGATATGTTTTTACTGCACGCACAAGTGGAACGCCATGAAAACATAATGTAGCAGAAAGTATTTACAGCTCGCATATGAAAAACCGTAAAAATGACTCTTAAGGCGCGAAATTTTCCCCAAAAAATCTAATTTCCCTCTCACTAAAACCCTTCCCTCTTCTCAATTAACTTTTCCCTCATTCTAAATTTTCCCCAAATTATTAACTTGCAACATTGATGGGTCGTTGCTTTCTTCCTAAGAAGTTGAGAGATGGCCGTATGATCGAGAAGGTCCCTATACAACAAACCTCAAACCTGAAGAAGTCATATGAGAGGGTAATCTTCTCTTTCTCTTTGATTCTAATAAGAATTCCGGCTCCAAGCCTCAAACCAGAAAACATAATCCTCCAAATCTCGACAGAGTTAGAAAGAAGTTCTAATCCTCTACCGAATTCTATAGTGAGCTGCATACCGGAAAGCCTGCAGATCGGTTTCTAGGGATTTCTGGTTGTGGTGTTATGCTCTGGTGCAAGGTAGGTTTGTTTCTTCTTCTTCTTCTTTCTGTTTGAAGCGATTAGAATCGCTGAAACCCTAAACTTTTAGATTTATAGCTGGGTATGTATTTGCTAATTTTGGATTAATAGCTAGGAATTTGCTAATCTAAGATGAGTGTCTGTTGGATTTGTACGAGAGGAGTGTCTGGGTCTTTGTAAGGGTAAATTTTCAATGGGTTCCTTCTTTGGTGAAACTTCTTTATGTCTGGGTATTTCTTTATGCTGGTGAGGCTCCGGCTGGGGAGTATTGCTCTTATGGACTTGGTATTTTTGATAAGGCCACCCGCACATTGATCATTTTGTGTATTGAAACTTTAATAACATTCAGTCATTGCCATGAAGAAACTCAAAATTAGATTATCGTTTACTTATTTAGTTTTGGTTGTTAATGAGCATTCACAGATTTTTAATTCATGACTAAATTTTGTACCTTCACACTGATGCTTAGTTTCTTTATATGCAAAAGAGAAAAGTTTTGACATGTGAAGGCCTGCGGTAATTTTAGTGCATTCCAGATGTGTGCATGATTTGATCTTTGAGGTTAAGCTTGTGAACTTGTGTTGTTGATTAATGGTCCAGTTGTCAAAAGCAATGAACACAATAAAGGTTAGGAGGGCTTCAATTTGCTCCTTAAGAATGTAATTGCAGTACCATTGACATTTTCTTTGATTGAAGCTTTATGTATCGTCTGCTCAAATATCACTCATCTAATTGTCAAATGCACTATATGCTCGCTTCAGATTTTGATAGCTGAATAAAAGAAAATGTATTGATCTCTTATTGTATATTTTCTGAATCAACATTGTTAGGTTGTGGATGATGCTGGTGGGTTTTTGAAACTGTCAGCAACCAATGAATGGGTGTTAGGTGATAGATCTGCACCAATTAATAAAAAGGCCATTGCCAAGGTATGCTTTAAATTATCTATCATTATGAGATTTCTCTTAAGCTTGCTTTGGACACTGCTATTATTACAAAAAAGGAAGAGAAAAGAAAAAAAAACTTCAGTATTCGTTCACTAATGATACTTACAGTGACACCTTTGAGGGATACTTATAGTTCTTTGTTGTTACTTATTAATATGTCTTAACAGGCCATGCAGAATGACAGTGAAAGAAGAAAGAAACCCAACCTTCTTCAATATGAAGCTGTATGATACTCTTCCTCAGTATGTTTCTCAGTTTTTTTTTCTTGTATAAGTCAGGGGTTATATATGTGTATGCTTTTCCACTTTATAAGATGTGAATATCCTATAAAGTGGTTCATATTCCAAATGCTCTATTCTTTTAAATTCTCCCAAGTTTCACCCCTTCATAAACTCTTAGGTTCACCTCTTAAATGGATTAATGGATATTCTTCCATCCACCAAAATTAACCACGTCAACTTTTAAGAAACTATTAGGGGATTGGCTTATATCGGAAGTAACCAACTGATGATTCAACTTTCAGCAGTTTTTTTTTTTTTTTTACATCACATACCAATTGTGTATTTTTATTTCGGAAGTAACCAGCTGATGATTCAACTTTCAGCAGCTTTTTTTTTTTTTTTTCATACATCACATACCAATTGTGTATATTTTTTTTGCTATATTTGGTGCAGGTCTCCTCACACAAGGTGTTTTACTTAACTTTATCATCACTCTTTAGAATCAGACGCAGCTTGCTCAACTATAGGTATCAAATCGTTCTCTCTTTGCTTTACTTAACAGAATTGAATTCCAATTGTGTATTTCAGTATGTTTTCTTTTTAATTACTTGTAGTTCTTTTATGTTTATCATAGCTAGTTACAGTACTTGAATTGTAAAATGTTTGCTCTTTAAATACAAGTTAGAACGTAAAACCAAGGAAAACGAAGGGGTAACCAACATGGATATGGAATGGGCACATTCTAAAACCAGGTTACATCTATAAAACCAGAAAATCTAATTTTATAATGATATAAACTATTGTTCCATTTTAAAAACAGTCTTTTTTTTTCATAGCAATCCTAGAGCCTTTTATGATGGAGCACGAAGGTTTGTTAATAGTATTCATGCAAGTAAAGAGGATCCTAAGAGTATCCAATGCCCTTGTAGCAGTTGTTTATACATTTGGTCATATCAGCCCAATCACGAAGGTTTCTTCTTATCATGTTTGCAGATATCATGTCAATTTATCAAAGTTGCATGAGATTAACATTAGTCTTTTTCAGAAAAAAGTGAAACAGTACCAGGCAGAGGAACAACTTTCACAACCTTGTTCTTTAAAAGAGGATGTTGTAGCAAAATTTCTAGGTCCGGATCCACGAGGAAGGGTAAGAGGGTTAGGATTTGGAGCAGTTCCTTCAAGGGTAGAATATCAAACTAATGTTGGAAACAAAGTTGCTAAATTAGAGAATGTTTTGTCCGCTCAAGCACAAGAGATGCTTTCTCAATCGCAAGAGATTGAACGATTAAAAGAAATGCTTAACACTCTTTTAGCTCGATCAGAGAAAGAAGGGAATAACCATGTAAGTTAGTTAGAATTATTAACTTTTGGTAGATAACTCAACTAGGTTACTGATTTCCTGAACTTTATAATGACAGGGTAGTACCAGTGTTCAGCATTCTGCTAATAAGGTTGCACAACAGAAAGAGAATGTGAATCGAAGTGTAACCTAAAGCAAGCAAAACAATCCAAGTGTTCAGAGATCTGAAATTCGAAGTCCAAAGAGCAAGCAGAGTAACCAAAGAAAAACTTCACGTCTTCAACACTCTACTGATCATGGGATGCAAAGTAAAGACAAGGAAGGTACAAGGGCCAAAGGTACAAAGGATGATCAAAATAGAATTGAATTGTTAAGTTGGTTTGAGATGAGCGAAGGTGTTGTTGCAATTGCAAAACTTGATTCCAAAGATCCAAATGCTATGGTTCATCATATGCCCCTTGGTCCTGAATGCTGGAAAGTTTGGGTGCTTGATGTTTTTGATGACATAGTTTTATATCGACCAACCAGGGAGTTTGGAACACTGAGCGAGGCTACAGGAAGTACAATTGCATGGCCTATCAAGTACATCAGACAAATTTAATCTATTAACAAGATATAGCAGGTAACATACTCTTAACATATAACCTCAATATTTGTTTTCAGTATTGTACTCTATATTCATTCATTAAACTAAACTCAGTATATATTCATCTAGATTCTATGTTTTGGTTTGTTCTTGTAGATAGTGCAACCACTCAATTTGCTTATAAATTAATTACTTTGGTGTAGTTGTATATTTGATTAAGGTTATATGAGGACTGCCACATTCTTGTCTGGATACATGAACTCAATTTTACATGTGCTAGGAGAACTCAATTTTACATGTGCTAGGAGACCATAACTCATCATATTTGGAGATCTGAACTTATATTTTTTTTTCTTGAGTATTGCCTTATGTATGCAATTATTTGGATTCTTATGATCCTCAGATCAACCAATGTATAATATGTATATTTTCAAACTTGTTTCTAGCAGGTAATGTGAAGTTTTGAGGTGAATGAAGATTAATGCTTATGTTGCTACTGTAGGGACATTTTGCAGTTGAATAATGGAGTTTGAAAGCTTCCAAGTACTTTGAATTGTAATGTTATTTTTTGATTGAATTTGTAGGGACATATGCAGTTGTTATGTGTTGAGATACATATTGAATTTCCAGATTGTTCAGATATGAATGTGTGTGTGTGTGTGTATATATATAATGTTAGTTCACCTTTGCTAGCTCTTAAATTAGATGGTTGTTCTTGCATAAGGTTTTGAAGTTAATTATTGTTAATTGTGATTTGAGCAGCCATTGGAATGTAGTACCATGAATCTGAAATATGATTAGCAAATCATATATAGTTGTGGAAACAAGAAATGCAAGAAGCAACATGCCAAGCAAATAGGTTATTACGGCATGCCTATGCGCCGTAAATGTCTTTAAACTATTACTCTTTTACGGCATGCTAGAGCGTCGTGAAAACATTCTAATCCAAGTCTTTTACGGCGTTCTTT
The DNA here is from genome assembly GCA_010134655.1 of Fragaria nilgerrensis. Classification (NCBI taxonomy): domain Eukaryota; kingdom Viridiplantae; phylum Streptophyta; class Magnoliopsida; order Rosales; family Rosaceae; genus Fragaria; species Fragaria nilgerrensis. Next base: position 8,336,957 of record CM020982.1, read on the forward strand.
TAGATCATTTACGGCGCACAAAAATACTCATTTGGATGTTATAACGTTGGTGAGATCAGTTTTACGGCGTGTATTTATCTATTTTTATGGCTCGCATTGGCGCGCCGTTAATGTAATATGTCTTTTACGGCGCAAGCATTTATTACTTATTTTTGTGCGCCGTAAATAGTATTTTACGGCGCGTATTGCCGACCGTAAAAGCCTGTTTTTGGCATATTCCTGTGAGAAAACGTAAGCATTTCAGTTGATCTCGCTACAAATCCCATTGGCAGTGTGTCTGATTGTCTGAAAAACCAGATGCAAGCTAGAATTATTACATATAACTTAATAAAGCAAATTAAGTCTTAATAAAGTTTAGCCATATAAAGCACACGAACCCAATGTCACATCCATACATAGCATTATAGCAATACAAAATAAAAGTAGCATCATGCAGCGAGCACCTCTTGATCGAGCAGCAGAACATGTAGGCAACCTCCTCTACTCCTCTGGTGGTGGTGGCTCGCTGATCTCCACTGGCATCGTGTATCGGCACATGGGACAGAGATGATTACGGTGCAGCCACTAATGCAGTATCCATGAAAATAGTGTGAGCGGGAGTGACCATGAGTTGATCATCAATATCTTGGGGTGCAAAATCCTTCCACCATATAGCACACATGAGTGTTTGTTCAATAATGGCAGCATCAAGCCTCACTTGCTCCAAAGTCTCTATGGCAGATTCAGCTGTAGGAGTAAAACTCGAAACCTCCTCATCACGGAGACTTGAGTGCCGTCGTATATGGACACAAGAATAGGCACCTCCGCCACCTCGTAGGTCTCGGCGGTGTGAATCACCTGGAACAACTGATCGAGAATCTCTTCATGTAGAGTTTCGCGGATACCCATCTCCGAAAGATCGGGCTTCATTAGCCCTCTATAGAATGACTCGTAACATTTATGCTTGACGCCGGAGAAAGGAAGCAACATCTCGAACTCTCGTACTGGGATGAATTCAAGGCGGTTATGGCTTTGGCTTGAAAAGCTCGACTACGACCCAAAGATCATCTTCCCTGCCCACCGGCCGCTCGTCGTCGACTGTAACTTCCGTTATCGGCGACACACAGATTCTTACCAAAGGCTCTTCTACCACGGTCATGCTTGATGCTTGGTCTCCAGACATATCGGTATAGAGGAGAAGAGGGGAGGTGGGATGGTCGAGGGTCGCCTAATTTATATATGTTCAGGATCAACTTGGGAGACAAATACGCAAGGATTTGGCCTTGCCATCCTTCAGCAACCTTGGTATTGGTTTTCATGGTCGACTCCTAATTCATACGAGGGAGATTTTCCACAAGGGTTTAGGGTTTAATATCTAGAGAAGATCCTCCCAAGATTTGATAAACTTTGGGCAACCCAACATTTCTCACATCCCAGACTTCAAATTACATGGTGATTGGATCAAGCAAGAAGATGAAGATCCCGAGTGGTGATTAAACAGGTATCTATGATTCTGTTATAGATTTGGAAGCAGGCAAGAAGCTGCAGCTAAAACTTTCAGTAAACTTTCTTCGTTGCATATATCGTTCGCAGACAAACAAGAATGACTCGTCGCACCATGTGACCTGTGATAGGCTGAGAGCTTTCAAGAAGTGCAGTTTCCAGTTTTGAGGGGCATGCATTTTCTGAATTTTAGGTGTATGATGAACCTCCCGCAGACCAATGTCGAGAAGTCACTGAGGCGCTAAACAGATTTCTCTTTTAATTCTCAACTTCCTTGTTTAGGCTTGTGTGTTTTGAGAAGTCGGGAAAGTGCAGATAACGACCACCAGGTTTTGATGTTGAGGGTGGAGGGCTAGCTCTAGATCATCTATATGTGGTCTTAATGTGTCATAATATGACCTAAATCTGTGTAAACAACTTCTGTCGAGATGTGATTTATTGAGGTCAGAATGGTTTTACGTGTGTTTTGATGGGGTCAACCACATCAAAGGCCCCAAAATGGCCATATATAACACTCCACACTCCACAACCGAAGATAGAAACCTGTGTGTCCTATGCTTCACCAGAATTCTGAACCCCATAAATTGATGAGAGTGGATGCAAAAGAAAGATGGTGAAACTGGATTTTTTTTTGGCACAGGTCCCTTTCCCATGTGTAGTGGGAAACTGTGGTTCTTGGCGCTTATTGGGTTCAGATCAACTTCTGCAAATTGCAGAGTGATTCTTGAAACCAACTTGAGGCTCAGCAGGTATGATAATCAAAAACTAACAGATCGATGCGTAGTGCAAAAAAATTTCGACACATAAATAAGATGGGGGAAAATATTTTGAATAGTACATGAAGTTTGATCCACTGATAATTTATATGCACGAAGTTTCAAAACATAAGTTTTGGTACATCAAATATGAAGCCTAGCCTAATAAACGTACACGACGTCAATGACGCCGTCAGTTTGCATGCCATTACACACATATTGAAGGGCAGAATGGGGTTTTATGTTGTTAGGTCTCCCTCTCTTGAACTCTCCCCTCCCCGCATCAATTTTGGGAAATCTTCATGAAGGAGAAATTGACAAGATGGGTTCAGTTTTTGTTGAAGGCTCTTTAGCTTTAAGGAAAGACAAGTTAAATGGCACCTATTAGTTCATCCAGAGATGGACCTTGTAGAGCATGAAGACCAATTCACTCATGATGTTTTCCTTAAACCTCGCTCACAAACTTTGCTAACCCAAACCGTAAGAAACGGCCTCCGCCTTACCTAGGCCGCTAACAAAGATAAGTATTTGTTCACCGCCGTATATCATTGTCCATCAATCGAAAGCCTGTACGTTAAAACTCAACAGCTAGCCTCACCCCCGCTGACAAATTTAATTCATTAAATTTGGCATCAATCTCTCATCAAAGTGAAGCCAACAATCTCATTTATTATCACCTGATCAAATAAGACCTTGAGATTCTTCGATTTGTTTGCGTTGTTTTGATTGGATGTAGTGTTTGGATTTGAAGTAGATCGATGTAGCTGCTGGGTGATGATTGGACACTGATGCCAAGGTCAAAAGAGTGGTGTGGAGGAAGTTGAGATGGAGAGAGCAGCCTTTTAAGGAAGGAACAAGATCAGGTTCGGAAAAAAAGCAAAGTCGATGTGGTAAAAATATGTGTGAGGTTAGGGACGGAGGTGCCGACGACAACGGCGGTGGTTATGAGCAGAGGGCTAGGGGTTTAACTCATTTAAGAAGCAGAACACCAGATCTAGGGGATGTAGAGAGAGACGGTTTTACCCCTTGAAATATAACATATGTTAGGCAAACTGACAGTGTAATTGACATTGTGTACATATATTAGGTCAGACTTCATATTTGATGTACCAAAATATATGTTTTGAAACTTAGTGTATATAAATTATCAGTGGATCAAACTTCATGTACAGTTATCAAAATTTTCCCATAACATGGTTAACATATAGGTCAGGAAACAGAACTTCATTTTATGATGAAGAAATAGTTGGACTCAACTGAGTGAGGATGGGGTACCCCAGTTGACTCAAATGTTGTGGTCTAAATGCCTCATAAAAGAATCAAAATGATTACGATTATATATGTCTGAGTCAGCTAACCTGCTACCCTATAATACATTTCAGTCCACATCAAGAAATCTACAAGAGAAACAAAAGTGTGGCCTTTCCTTCACAGAATTATGATAAGAGCAAATGAAGAACAATTGTAGCAATTTGAAGGCTAAAACAAAGACACCTGAATTGCTGCTCAGCTAGTTTTGACTAACAGAAATTTCAAGCATGCATAGTACAAGTAATTTTTCGAAACAACAAATTCGAAATAGATATAGATGAAGAAACAGAATCACTTCATATTATTAGCAACAAATTCAAATGCTACATGGAAGAACCATAATTTCCCATCTTTTTTTACATGTAAAACTAGTAAACCCCAGCATCCAAAGCCAACACTATTCCCCCAGCACCCCTACTAGAACATGATCATCATCAACTGTAATACTAAGACCAAATTGTAAAAAAATAAACTTCACCTGTGAACAAACCAGCAGTTCACCTTATTCCGAACGATTCGCATACCTTTCGACCTTGGGATCGTTCAAGTTGAGCCCAACCATAGCCTCCCCCAATCCACAGCTGACGTCAGCCAGTATATTCGGGTCATTGTAATGGGTCACAGCCTGCACAATCGCCCTGCCGCGCTTCACCGGGTCACCGCTCTTGAACACGCCCGACCCGACGAAAACCCCATCCATCCCCAGCTGCATCATCAGCGCGGCGTCGGCCGGCGTCGCCACTCCCCCGGCGGCGAAGTGCACCACGGGAAGCCTCCCGAGCTGCTTGGTCTGCATCACCAAATCGTACGGCGCCGCGATTTTCTTGGCGAAAGTGAAGACCTCGTCATCATCCATGTTCCTCAAAACCCTAATGTCCCCCATCACCGACCTCACATGCCTCACGGCCTCGATGACGTTGCCGGTGCCGGCCTCGCCTTTGGTCCGGATCATCGCCGCGCCCTCCCGGATCCGCCGCAGCGCCTCGCCGAGGTTGCGGCAGCCGCAGACGAACGGAATCTGGAAATTGTGCTTGTTGATGTGGTTGTCCTCGTCGGCGAGAGTGAGGACCTCGCTCTCGTCGACGTAATCGACGCCGATGGCCTCGAGGATCTGAGCCTCGACGAAGTGGCCGATCCGAGCCTTGGCCATGACGGGGATGGTGACGGCCTGCTTGATCTCTTTGATTAGCTGCGGGTCGGACATCCGGGCCACGCCGCCCTGGGCCCGGATGTCAGCCGGGACCCGCTCGAGGGCCATCACCGCGCAGGCCCCGGCCTCCTCGGCGATGCGGGCCTGCTCGGCGTTGACGACGTCCATGATGACGCCGCCGCGGAGCATCTGGGCCAGGCCGACCTTCACGGCGAAGGCCGACTTGTTGCTGCTGCTCTCGGTGATGGCGCCGTTGCCGTAAACCGCGACGACTCCGGAACCGGCCATTGTTTGATAGAGAGAGTGAGGAGAGAGAGAGAGAGAGAGAGAGAGAGAGAGAGAGATTGGGGGCGGTGGTGAAAAGGGTGGCGAGGGTTTTGGGGAGGGGGAATGGGGTTTATATAGGGTGGGGTTTGAATGGTTCTGAGATAAGGAGAGGAGGATACGACGTGACGTCAGGAGAAACGGTGAGGAGATGATCGTACGGTGGAGAGGGTGGGAGTGCAAGGTGGTTAGGGTGCAGGCGAGGGCAGGGGAGTTAATTTGACTACTGGCCACGCAATTTAATGTGCCGCACAGTTTTGCTACGTGGGGAATAGGGATTCCAGACGTTGGTGATAGAAATCAGTAAGTGTAAGACTGTCTGACTTTGTAGGACTGGGTACCTCGAATCTAAGAATTTTGTTTTTTTGGTAATTAAGGATCCTATTTCCAATTTAAAAAGTCCAAATTAAATGAATTTCATAACCAACAAAATTTAATTAAATCAGTTTCTTCAAATACGATATAAAAAATTACTGAAATTACTCGAAATTTAATCGTTCTGTATTTCTGTTTGAAGATATATATAGATATAACTCATACACGTATAACATTATTGGTTTGAGGACATAAAAAACTCCAGATGTGACAACTAGATGTAATATCAATAATATAAGATATTATTACAATGGTCTTTTATAGAGTGCGTCTATTGCCACCCCACAAATCAGTTTCCTCACCCCACATGTTATTGATTTATTAAATACTAAAATACCTGATGTATGTAAAATTACAATAAGGGACGATAAGTTGTTACAAATTACAATTTTTTTTTATCTTTTTTATCTTTTTTTTAGATGAACACAAACTTTATAAACTCTAACCCAAATTTATCATCGGTCGTGAGTTTGAAGACACCAGCATTTAACCTGAAGATAAGGTAAACTATTTGTGTTTTTTTTTTTTTTTTTCTTTGTTGGTGATTTGTCTATCCATTTACTCATTATTTCCCATGTCGACTTTGTATCTAAATTCTTATGGACAACTACGTACTATACCTTATTTATGAACAACACATAGATCCGTTCAAGAACTCAAAAGTATGGAAGACGTTGCTCCTAGAGATACATTTACAGACATTGTGCATCATGATATCGACTAATACATTGAGTTGTTAAATTTGAGAGTTGTTTCTTGTTCTTTAACTATGATTTATATTTTAATGTGATTTTTTTTTTTGTTCAGTTGGTGATTACTTACCTTGAGCAAATATGAATTTGACAAAATATATCAAAATATATGTAGGGTGAGAAGAGAATGTAGGATGAATAAAGTAGAATTGATAAAATGGTATTTTAGGTATTATCAATGGGTGAACAAAGTAGACTTGTAATTAAAATTATATGAGTGAAATATGAAAATAATGTGAGGTGAGTAAAGTGGTTTGTGGGGTACATCCTTTTTATATTATTGTTCAAGAACAAGGATTGAAATCTTTGGCTATTCATTTGCTTACGAGAAATAACTTCTTCCCAACTAATAGAATCCTCTCCATGCTCTCTCTCAACCCTAGATGTCATGGCGTTGAGATACTATCAAGGCGGCCTAATTACCGGGCCTCCCGGCTATAGAGGCAGCCTTCCCTAGCCTCCCATCTGTCAGGCGGCCATCTCTGGTGGGCTTTTTCTTCCTTTTCTCCCTTCCATCAAGGTTTAAGATGGTAATTAGTTTGAAATGGTATGGAGCCGTTCATGTCAACGATTCAAAGTTTGTGATGAATTGGATGATATGAAACCATAGATTCCGATGATGCAGTATTGGGTATTCGACAGAGGCATTGGTGCTTGTATCAATTACGGCGGCGGCAGCTATAACGTTGGAGTCGTCGGTGACATCGGTAAAGACATTGTCAATAATCATTCCTAGGAAAAAAAATCATGTACTGTAATCGTGCTTGAGTTCTTCAAAGTAGCTTTTGACCGCAACACATGCATGTAAAAGTGGTAAAACCCGTTTCGAGCTTTTGTCCTTAACAGAAGTGATTACTAGAATGAGACTATTAGAGTGGGGTGATCACAAAGACGTCTTCAAATTCCCTTCCCTATTCTCATTATTTTAAGGTTAATCTTCCTTCTTCGCCAGGAGTCCGAGACTAAGACTGGAGCAAATCTTTGTTCCACTTTCGTCTTTACTTTCACTGATGTACATGTTATTCCGGTGTATTATAAAAATTCATCATGGATATTTAATCACATTAGATCCTCTGAGTTTGTTAGAGACTTTGCATTGTCCTCCGTCAGCTGCCTATGGCTGCGAGCCCATGACCATCCACCCATCGTTATTTGTCTACTCTATACCAGTTCCCAGAACTGTTCGATGATATCCAATTCGAATTTCTCCTCCTCAGAAGTAAACACTCTCAGTTGGATGATATCCAATTCGAATTTCTCCTCCTCTGAAGTAAACTCTCAATCTTTCGACTGAAATGGTCTGACTGACTAATAGGAAAGAACTCTAACCCTAGGCTTCGTCACTCAAATCCAGTCGTCCTATATCACAATCATACTGTAGCTGGGTCTCTCCTTCATCTTCCTCCAATTTTTTTGGTAACATCTACTAGATCTTCCTGAAAAGGCCACACTTGTGTTCTGCTGTATAGAAGCCTAGTGATAGGTATAAGACATATTTAACTACGGTACTGAAAAAAGAATGCGTAAATTTCACTCTCCTAAATTTACTTTCACATACATGCATATATTAGTAAAGAACAAGGAAAGGTCTGCAGGTCAGATGGCCATGCCTACGCATATTACATGGCCCTAATGTGCTCAAATTACTTCAGTGTTTCCAGACTAAACGAGGAAGAGCAAGATTGATGAGGTTTATTCATGGGACTGGGTACAAGTCACACACTCAAAATACATGAATTCATCTCTGCACTCTTAAACAGTGAATAAGCAAAAAAAAATATACATTCAACATCAAGACCGTTGTTACTGGGGAGGACTGGAATAGAAAATCGAATAACTCAGCGCCCAACCTATTATGTGAGAAAAGAATAGACGGCCTCTTTGAATTACTTATCCTATTTGGGCGTATTTAGAATTTATATACCAGGACATAATATTACATAATGGGAAAGCCGCTGAAAAACCACAAGGCATGGCAATCCACACTCAGAAACTACCCAGATTACCGGATACAATTAGCTTGACTTCTATGAAAGGGAGTAAAAGCAATGGCACGTACCAGGCTTACAACAAGGTGTTAATACTTTATAGTTTATACTGTAAATATCTTCCTCACCTTCTTTATGTTCCTCCGACAAATGGGACAAGTAGCAGCTGCTTCCGCTATCCTGTAAATATTAAAACAAGGAATGAATCATTACAGTGCATTCTGAATGGGTGCCAATGACTACAATTCCAATACAGAGCAATAATGAAGCTGACTTGAAAATTATAAAAGACAGATCCTTAGCATAGATTCAACAGTTTTGACAGGATTGGAAAGCTGTGGGGGGCTAGACTTCTTGTTTTGCCTTAAAATTAGAGTCGAAAAAGTGTGAGTTGCATTAAGTGCCTTATCCAAATGTATTGAGATCAGCCTCTACAATATGAATCAAAGAAATATCTGCAGATAGGTTGAGAATTGAAAGGCAGCCAAGGCATTTCAAATTCGACAGAATGAACTTACATCATCACATATTTCCCACTAAGAATATAGCTGAGATGCACAAATGACATCCGGTAACTACAACAACCGTAGTATAAAAATCTAATTTCGTTTAAAAGCAGAAGTCAAAGTTTCCCCGAGTTCTCTTTAATAAGAAAAGCCTCTAACCTGCCTCTATTAGGGGATTTCGCTAAACCTCTTGTGCCATACATAATTCATCATACAAATATGATGCATGGCACACCGTCTACTAGAAATTTTCAAACCTTGTCCCAAAGTGGAACTATGTGTACTAATGGGCAAGTGGCCTCTTTGAGTATGCGGACTTTTTATTGGTGTAAAGAGTATGTGGACTTGTTGCAGGGATAAACATAGAGCATCAAAAGTAAACGACATCTAGAAACAGCATAAAAGAATACCTTGTCGCACAATCAAAACAAGCGGCACAGTGCCCACATGGGAGGAAAAAGCAGTCCCTAGGAGCATCAAAGCAAATTGCACAAAGCCGACGAGTATTGTTACTTTCACCATCAAGAGCACCTGCTGTCATAAGGTCTTCAAGATCCCCCTCATCGTTCGAGGCAGAATCATAAGACGAACCCCAACTTGATTGATCATCATCTTTGTATGAAAGCAACGGGGCTCTTTCCGGTCTGAACTCCGGATGCTGTACTCTTATTCCATCTTCGTTGTTACAGCGGAACTTATTCAAGAAGTTGAAGGCCAATAGCATCAGTATAGTCATCGCCCCTGCAGGTCAGAAATTAAATATGGTAGGAAGCCTAACATATGATAAATATATATACACATTTATAGGAGAAGGATCCTACCTATACCAATGATATATGTGGCCCATCTTGGTCCATATGAGAGTTTGACATACTGGTTGTCTATATTCTGGGGAAACCAAAACAAATGTAAAAGAAAATGGGTAAGAACCTACAGAATAACCAGTTTTCTCTGGTTACATCATCTTTTTGAGAGTCAGCTATATTATAGCCTTACCTGCTCTGGACCAGGAGAGGTAAGCACACCAACATTTCCACTGGGAAATAAAACTTTCAAACTGCAGGACGTATCTGTGAATGTACACTTGTAATAGGCTTCACTTGTATCATACAATAAAGCATTGACCGTGAAGTTTAATTGAACCTGCTCAATGTAAAGATGATTAGTAAGTGTAAATAGGTGAAAAATACCACCACAATTTCTACCGATAATTAGCATTATTAAGAGAGAGAGAGAGAGAGAGAGAGAGAGAGAGAGAGAGAGAGAGAGTACTCTTGAGGCCCTTAAATCATCTTGAAACTCAAAGTTCATAAAATCAGGACATAAATTAAAATACTGTTCTGCACTCTTACTCTCACCCAACCTGTACTTGCTTAGCCTCACTAAGAATACTAACTAGTTTAAACATCCCTGAAGTGGCAGCTATAAGTCTACAGGTTTATTTCAACAACCATGAATATTGTGACTAGTGACTACTATCCCAAAAATATTATTTAATTCGATGAGCACTAACCTTACAAAATTAAGAATGCAAAGCGTAATTGCATTCAAATAGGTTATAATGATGTTACATAATTACCTCCACATCCTCGTAGTTCATGTTACCCACAGAAATATAGTAACTATAAGATGTTGATATGTCCTGCTGAATCTTGCCACTTCCTGTGAAGAAGCAGTTCCCAACATCAGTTAAGCACTAGTAACTTACAGAAGATAAGAAATCATATTTCCCCTACAGTCTCACCATGAACGAGGTTCCATGACAATGTAGTATTAGGATATGTTGGCTCTTCAAGCCACTGGGCAAGGCCTTCTTTACCTGCAATTTGATAGCTTCAGAATGCTATTGAGGTTCAATGCACTTTGCAACCAGTTAAAACAAAAGCATGAAAAAACTGCAGAGAGGAACTTCCATTATGTGCAAACAAATGACCTAAAGGACTAATAAACTCAAGCGAAATGCAGCAAGTAACATTGGTCCAACTGATTATGATGCAGTTGATGGTCCCATTAAAAATTTAAAATGTTAAATGACTTGCTTTGTGCAGAATAGCACTTACAAGTTACGGTTATATAATCAACAAATTTGAGTTGAAGAAAATAACCGCAAAAGCAGTCATCACCAAACTATACACTTTGTTCACCATTTGCCTTAATGGCTCTACTCCTTTCATGTAAACCTAAAGATAATACATGTCCATTCCTGGAGTAGTAAAAACGAAGTAGAGCATGGATATTTCTAAAATTGGGCACAAGCTATGACTGCAAACGGGAAAATGGAAATTGAAGTATGTACCTTGAGCAATTATAAGAAAAATAGACGTGCTGGGCGAGGAAACGCTGTATGATATACTTATTTGAGACCCCTTATTTAGGTAATATATCCACTCCTGAAGAACAAGGAAACAGTAAATCATCCACTACTAACCTACAACAAACTAGAGTTCAAAACACTTAAAATTCACTAACAGAAAAACAAATAAATACATTCCACCGAACACAAACTTGCCTTATGAAAATCAGCTGGAACTGTAGCATTGTGTGTTTCTGACCAATTCGCAACAGTACTAAGTGGTGGAATGTCATAAAAACCATACAGCACAGGCCCAGGCCTCGTTATATTCAGCTCTTCTACCTATTATACACCCCAACCAATTAAACCAGATAACCACACAATACTAAACAATATGCACCAGTCAATTCGAAAATCGGTACATTCAGTTCGAAAACTACCTTCATAGACTGCACAAATATGGGGTTAGGTTGCAGAAGAATCGAAGTATCAGGGCCAAGCTCCAAGGTCTCGGACCCGTAGACTCCCAAAATCAAAGTCATCGATACTGCAACATTCAATTAGCATCAAAATCACTAGCATTCTCAAAATTAGCACTAATTTTCCAAAAAAAAAATAAAAAATAAAAAAAGGAGTCAGTACAAACCGAAGAACCAGAAGGTGAGGAGGACGATGATGCAGGACCACGTGTCATCTCGAATCACAGACGCCGTCTCATCGAACCCCGATAAGCCGCCGACTCTGTAAGAAGTTCCGATTTCGTTGACTCCCGGCTCCGGCTGCCGGAAATTGTGGTGGTGGTGGTACTGGTTGTGATCGTCCTCCTCGTCGCGGACGTGCGAGGTGCTCGAAGACGAAGCCACGGCGCTGGAAGAAGTGGCGTCCCTATGGATGACGGCGTCAGTAGAAGAAGACGGAGATGGAGATGAGGAGGAGGAGGAAGAAGACTCTTCCATTTTCAGGAGTCGGAAATTTGAATTTGAAAGAGAAATTTGAAAGATTGGGAAACCCTAACCCTAAACCAGGGGTGAAGGTAACGCACCTGAAAGAGTGTCTGGGGACGAAGAAGGTCCATGGAGAGGAGAGTAACCGATGAGGACTTCACCAACAAGTCTTCTGGTGCGAATGGTGGTTAGAGAAAACGGTTTTTCTTCTATTTTATCTAGCTGTGCCTTCCGGCCAGTACGATTGCGCCAGGTGGACAAGTGGCGTCTTAGTCATTTGCATTTCAACTTTTTTATCTTTTTTATTTTTAATTACAACGGAGATTATACTCACATCTCTAAATTTGTCAATACTGTTGTCAGATTTATTTTCCGATATCTTTATTTTTCCTATGCTTCTCTATGTTTCAGCATCTAGTCCACACCTCATCCTTACACCACTTTATAACGTTATAGCGACAACGGCTTGGAGGTTTAATCGACGCGAGCCTGCGATCGATTTTTCTTGTCTTTATTTATTTTTTGGTTCTTCGTAACTTTTTTCTCTTGTTCTCGGCGAACATCCACAAGCTCATTACATATCCATCTCTCTCTATTTTTCTGTTTCTAATTTAAATAAAGGATTTGTGCGGTTATCCTCAAATCTTAATTTTTATGAAATTGTTGTTACAAGGGGAACTATTTAACATAAACCTTTGATTACAAAAATCATAAATAATATCAAGAGTCTCTACAATAATCATGTATAAAACCAGGCACCAACTCGCAAAAAGTGTTATATTGGCTTCTATATGCTTTGATATAACGATGATATAACAGAAAAATAACTCGACTGCTACGAAACATAATTATTATAACTAAAAATATTACTTTCTTATTATGTTGCCGTCGGGGATAAATATGACGCAACTTGGCTTTGCTCTATCACTAGGCGGTAGCAATCATTTGATGAAGTAAAAATGTTTCTGCCTACCTAGAGAAAACGAGGAACTTAAAGTGCATGCGCAAGATTCTATTCAAATAAACGTACATAGACTTATTACACCCCAACGACGAGACAACACTACTTAACAAAACTAACCAAAACTAAAAATACAATAAACAAGCACTCAACCTAAAATGAGCCTAAAACGATAGCACAAGCCTAAGTTTCAAGCCAGGAAGCAAAGGGAAACACATGCCTGATGAGTCTGACCTAAGTCAACGCCAACTACTGCCAACGAACCACCACCGGAGTCACCCTACAAGCCTCGTCTAGACCGCCAGTATCCGTTGTCGCCATTGCACCATGGATATGTGTCATCTTAGCCAAATTAATCCTTCCCCAAACTAGATCTAAATGTTTTATATCCAATCGGACCGGGCCAATGTGTCCTATCACAGCCACGACCACGCCACCAAACTACTTTGCCAACAAGGCCAATGATGAATGAACCAAACACGATTGTTGTTGCATCTCCCCTTTCATCTCCTCATCAACCGCCATTGAATTCTCCCCGATTATGACATCGATGATGAGGGATCCCACACACTTTAGACCATAAGGGTCGATAAAGTCTTGTCCGACGACGGTGAAAGGGTATGCCGTCAAACAATAAAGATTACCTTACTTTTTCTATCACGCGCGTTCACTCTCAAACCTTCATGAGTTCATAAATTAGAGACGTTTAAATCCAAACACCTCATTTCTTTTTTGTTGTATTCTATGTTGTAGTTAATTCGTAGCAGTAATTATATCAAATGTCTAACTCGAGTTTGATGTTTCTAGATATGCAATGAACTTGAATATCAACGAGTTTAACAACTATAACAAGTTAAAATAGAGGGAGAGGGGTAATGTCCATACGGATCCGGCTCATCTAAAGTTAGCAAATGGTGAAGTTAGTAAAATTCATAAAATCTAGACTCTTTATTTAATCTAAAGGTTTTAAACATGACACTTCATTCTTGGATCAATTTATTCTAAACCATGATTAACTTGGGTTAAGTGTGTTTCTTTGAGATTGAATAGATTAAATGTTGTTAACAAAAAGAAAGAAAACAAAAAAAAAAAAAATTGCTACGCATTTGTTCAGTTGAAGGTTGTCGAGTCATTCATGGGAATAATCTCGTCTTCACCATTATTAACCAGTCTTGCAATTCAGTTGCATATCATAAACATAAGACATATTTAGTAGTTCAATACTAAAATCTTTATCACCTGTGTGAGTCTTGAGGTAGTGTATTAGAGGATTTATTATTTCTCCTTATTGAAGTCCAGTTTCTTGATTTTATATGACGAAAGGAAAAGATTTGATCTTGAAAATCAGTTTGTGATCAATAAACAGTGATATAAGAAATGAATTGGCGTAACTATCACATGCTAGCACCAACCGAGCCCTTGATCATTCAAACTGAAATGGTCGGTAACACAAACTGATCTTTTTTTATGGTTCTTCTTGAACCTGTATGATATGACTCGAAAAAAAAAAAACTTATTCGATATACACATGATAAACTCAACAAGTTTTTCATCACAAGTTTCAAATAGAATTAGATTACGATTATCCTATCTAGCTATAACAATAATCCTCTTGGCGTCCAATTTCTGGGAATTTGAGTTTAACCTAATTTCTTATTAGCAGAAGAAACGGGAAGAAGAGGTGAGAGGCGCCCTTACGTCCATAAAAGTCTCTTACTTTTTATTTTTGTTAACGACACTTAACCCAACTACCCAAATTAATCATAGTTTAGACTTAATTGATCCATGAGTGACGTGTCATGTTTAAAACCTTTAGATTAAATAAAAAGTCTAGATTTTATAAACTTTATTAACTTCACCATTTGCTAACTTTAGAGGAGCCGGATCCTATGCACACAATGAGCTAAGGTTGGGTTTTGACATTTTCCATTTTAGTTTAAAATGAAACAGAAACAAATCCTTGTATTTTTTTTTTGGCCAAAAAAAAAATACCATGGTCTGGAAACAAGAAAAAATCTTGGATTTGAATGTTTGATGGACATGCAAGTAAAAATTCACTAATAATCAATGCTCATTTCCAACTAATTTAACAGGAAACTGAAACTTTCGAATATAAAAAAGAAGAATATCAGTAAATTAGTTGTTGAATGAACTTTCGAAAGGTTTTTTTTTTATGAAATGAACCTTCGAAAGTTGGTTGTTCATGTTTAGGTGTTTGAGATCCAAATGGAAGACTAAATGATCAAAATAAGTCGAAAATGGATCAGCCCCATATTACAAGTATGAAATCATAGAAACCGAAGCCCGAAAATGGCACAACCGAATTGTTTGGTCCTTACCTCTAGACTCTACCTAACACCTAAAGAACCTTCTGTAGTAGAAACCGAATCTTAGAATTCGTGGTGTTAGGAGTATTTTGAGATCACATAAATATAGCCAAAGGTCTCAAACATTCCGCAACACACAAATATAGCAGAAAAGCCAAGTTTGGCTTGAAACAAGGCAAAAAGAATAGGGAGATCGACGCCATTTAACATACGATTTGATTCAAGTTTTTTGCTTATGGGAGAGGTGCGTAGACAAATGAGGGAAAGGAGTAGACATCTCCGATCCTTCTTCGAGGAACGAGGTTGGAAGATGGTCGGCGTTTGTAAAAGAGGGTGGTACAAGATTCGTATGAACCTCAGAATATGATTCGGAGTTTCAGACACCAACCGAATTGATTCATCGATGACAACTTTTTAAATCGACTCGATCATCACAGCTAGCTTCTGTAATGAGAAGAAGTGTTCATCACGATATTAGAACTACCTTAGTTGTAAGAGGTCCTGAGATTGAGAGTTAGAATCAATCTTATATTGAGATTGAAAGCTTCAATCCTTTGTCCCTGAGTCACTAGTCAATTTGTAGATTTTAGAATGAGGGAGATGCAATTGGTTTACTATAGATTACGCTTGATGGAGAAACCATTATAGATTCAGAATGATATCTATCTATGATACAAAATGCATGTATATTGTGTACATTTGTAAAATTAAAAGTTCATTGCATGGATATATATATATATATATATATATATATATATATATATGAGTCTTTTTAATTTTTAGAGCATCCTCAATTCAACAAGAAACTCACAAAATTAAACTTGACATTGCACAAAATCTAGAAAATAAATACATACGCATTCCAGATCAAATATATGTCAATACGAGTGCATCATCTTTTTAATACATAGAAAATAATTGATACTAGCTTGAAGATTTGAGTCCCTAAGAAAAATTTGATGATATAGATGAGGGAAAGAAACTATATAGTACGTATTTATTTTCCTTATTATGTAAGCGTATAACGACGTACTTGTGTGCGTAATTTTATCACATAAATACTGGTGAAATTAATTATAAACAATTACATAGCGCAAATATATGATAAGTTATAGCTGCCTGCTATAAGAGATTTCAACAAATTAAAATTAATTATAAGCAATGTCTGCTCAACCATAGGGGTTTGACTGCTATATACATTTATATGACATACATCAAGCCGTGAGCTGTCCGATTGTTTAACAATTCAAAATTCAAGACGATCGGACGGCTCACGGCTTAATGTATGCTATATACATATGTATAGTAAAAAAGTCTCAACCATAGAACACATTGTTGTTGCATATCAAATTCTAATTGGTTGTATGGAGCAATCTAGAAAACAAGTTAATTATGGCCTAATTCTAGTAATTAACAACATTGTTTAGTTTTTTTCCAGTTTTTACTACATTTGACTTGGTTATAATTAGTATCTTGGAAGCAAAAGTACCCATTAAGTCATTAACTAAATACACAACTGATAAAAACAGCCTACCTTATTTCTTTCACTACCTCTCTAAAACATGGTTTTTTCCAGGAAGATTATTACTAATTTAGAACATCTGGTCAAAGTGGTGATATTAGAAGTAAACACAGGCCCAGAAACTACGAAGGAGCTGAAGATCGAAAAGGGTAGTACTCCTCGATCGAAAGAACAGTACGTAGTACTTACAGATCGGTCAACATTCTTCATGAATCAGATGGGAGAACTAGTGCAGGTGAAGCATTATCACAAAGCCCAGATCAAGATGAAATTGGCATTTGTGGTACAGAGAGGGAAGGTTAGCAGTGTGCAAAAGAGGATGGTACACAATCCGAACACGTTTGAAAATATGAGAAGCGGACGACACATGATCAGCATGCAGAGAATTAGGAGGTGCAGATTAAGTTTTAGCAGCTACTATGATCTTATGTACGTTGTGATATTATCATGCTTGGTACGTAAGTTATGTACTCGTATGAGATATGAACACCCACGGATAATATTGTTGAAGTTGTGTTGATGGAGTTGCAAGGCCGAGTAGGTCAAGGTTCTTTCTGATCAGAGAAGAACACGCATGGCGGAGTACTCATCGCCTGCTCAAGATCGATCGGTCCTTTTAGGTGTTTCTTTCTTTTTGTCATTTCCGGCAGCTAACTCTGCTCGCCGCCTCACCCGCTCTAGTAATTGCCGATATTCAATTGGCTATATATGTATGTACGTATGTATGTATGTACATGTACGTATACCTGAGACAGCTTATAATATATGCTCGATCAAGCTCTTCAAGCTACGTACATTTTGTCGAGGGTTGAAGAAGACTATTGGGGCTTTGATTGTATTGATGATTTTATTGATATATCGATCATATTTGCTTCATTCTGCATATATGCTCGGCGTATATGCGCAATCTATGTAATATCTATCATCTTTCTATTTTAGCAATGTGTTTCATTTCTAGTTAATCTGTATCATATTGAGTTCATTTTCTTTCTTTCTTCTTACGTATGGCAGAGTTTCAAGAACCAAATAATTTAAGAAATCAACGCACTGACCTAGCTAGCCGCTCTCTGCTAGGGTTTCGTCGTTCGCCGTCCCCGTCAAAGATTTTCACCTCCATGGCTTCTAATATTGCATCTCTGGCTACGGCTTTTCAAGTCCCATCCCCCAACTATTGTTGTCCGATTCATCATCTCGCCTTAAAATTGGAGTGGAGAGAGGAGCAGCGGTACAAGATAATTACATGATTAATTTGTTTACTTGGATTGAGTTGCTCAAAATATTTTCCTTTAGACGGTTTCTATTTTGATTTTAAGTTTGTTCATATATATTAGTCAGAATACGTACCCAGCCACTACTACACCCCCATCGTATTATTCATTGATGTCCAAATCGACGTTAATACCAATTAAGCTAGTCACTACATAACTTGAGCAATTCTATATGTAGGAAATAATAGTTTTACCGTGCGATGAACCAAAGAAACTACAATAAGGATGTGGGTCTGTATCTGTGAATTTTTTGATTCATACAAGAATTTCTTGTAAATCTATCATTTCGGTGATTTTTTTTTGGGAGGAAATGGTATATATAGGCCTATATCAGAGGCACCACTACAAACCCATTATTGTTATTAATAGGAATTTGTGACATCGAGGAGGAGGACAAATTCATGCGCCTTAATTTTCCTGTAACAAAAAATTCATGTACGGAATGCTTAATTTTTATGGTGTTTGTAGCAGAAGAAAGAGACAGATCCATCAAGTTAAGCTTGAATCTTTCGAATCTTCATTGATTGAAAAACTCATAATCAAGAAAAACTCATAATTTTTCGAATGTTAGTGTTAGAAGAAAAACTCATAATCAAGGTATTTAAGATAACATCAATTAAACTTATTTATTATATTTATATGTTATATATAGTTGAATGGTGAAAACTGTTTGTGGTAGTATTGCTGCATATAATGGTGATATAAAACATATGGCGATAGAGATTGAAGAGCAGATCGATCGAAACAAGTCTAAACCTGGTTTACTCCAGATTTGGCGTTCGATGTCTAATTGACCATTATGATACCTTTCTGGAAGCGAAATGGCCCAACGAACCAAACTCGTCGCTTTGCCACGACGTATGGGCTTTTTAGGCCATTCGAGTCCGTTTAAGCTTCAAAATGCATATTTACTTGTTTTCGGTAATTATTTTTAATAGTTTGTTTTTGATTTGGTTTTCCTTTAATCTTTGGGCTTTTAGGCTTTGTTGTTAGTTGCCCTAAAGTTTATTTGCTCCTATATAAGGAGCTTTTATCAGTTGTAGTCGTCAGCTTTGATATTAATAAAAACCTTGAGTTTATCTCAATTCTCTAGTGAATTCTAGATTATCTCTCGTGGATTCGAGAAAACTAGACTTGTAGATTCAAGTCGTCGTTGGTGGATTCCAACGTTTATATTTCCGCTGTATCAAATGGTGAGTACAATAGAAGCCGTCTATTAATTGATATGGTTATGGAATTGAAGAATGTGCTGTGCAAAGAAGAATTGAGAGTTGGTGTTAGTATATAGTATATGCAATATCTATAACGAAGTTGGTACTCTCGTTCAGATTGGTAGTTCTCTCACTTGGCTCCTGGACTCTATCTTTGGTCCTAGTTGTTTAGCTTGGTTGATAATTTGTCCGTTTTTGTTATTTTTGAAGTTTAAGTTGATGAAGAATTCTATATCTTCTTTTGGACCGGTGGATTTGGGCGACGTCTGCTGTGTATGCAGTACATTGTGTACTGATCGTGTCTGGCTGATGGCGTCAACGAACAGTGACGCAGTGAAATTATGAGGACATTGAAGCACACGCGCTTGGCGCGTCTCGCGTATGTAAACCATCTCGGAGGACATGAAAAAGGATTGAGAGAGAGTTATTGTTTGGATTTAGGGTTCTCTCTGCTCGTCTTTGTTTCCGGGGGATCGATCCAGCCTTTGCCCACTCAAATTCGAAACACCCATTGAAGATTCAAACAACCCAATATGAAACTCCAATGCAAAAAAATAAAAAATTACTCAATCATCAGAACAAATGTGGTTTGGATTGAGAAATTACATGTTAATCATTAGACCCATGGCTTCAATTGATGTCCCATTTTCATCCAGCAAGTATATTTCTCCAACCAATCTCAGAAGCAAGCCTCCTTTTTTAGACTGAGGTGTCCCTTTCCCATCACTTGATTGTAAACTCATCTGCCTCTTGTTGCTTTGCAATCTCCAGGAGCTGAACCTCAAGCTTTTGCCCTTTCTAAAATTTAACACGGATGAAGAAGCCTTTGCTAAGGGACAAATCCAGAACTCACCCTAGCTTTTGCTAGAATCGCACTTCCGGCGGAAGGCATTTGAGGGAATTTCATCGATGGTTTACGGATTTGGGTGTGAGAGAGAGAGAGAGAGAGAGAGAGAGAGAGAGAGAGAGAGAGTTGAAGAGGGGTGATGGCGTACCTCAGTAATCAGTACCTCGACTTAGTTGGATTGCGGATGAAAAAAAGTACTGGAGGTTGCAGCTCACACTCTAAGAGGGATCACGGAGCCTAACAGGGAGATTTACTTACACGGGCCAATCGCTGGTTGACACCTACTTCAGACAACAGAAGTATACGATATACTGCATACATTCCATAACTCACCGTGGATTTGGCTTGACAAGATGGATTAGTGATTGATTTTGTGGTCTGGTGAGTATTGGTGTCTATTTGAAAAACTGCTATCGACATTGGTGTTGTGTTGTTCTAGTGATGAAGAAATTGCAGGATTACTGGTTTTATCGTACTATTGTTAAAAGAGCTTGACACGAGGGGTTGATTTGACTGCCTATATGATGTTGTTGGGTTGCTGGTAGTATATGCAGAAGTTTGAATGTGGAATATGCAGCATAATGGTATGGAATATGCATTGTACAGTAGATGCAGCCTTTAGCTTTTCATTTTGCAAGTTCAATTTCAAAGCCAAAGTTGCAGATTTTAAGAATTTTCAGTTTTATCTTGTGGATTGTGTGTTGCACTGCTGTCACTTGTTGCTCTCTTCATTGATGCCTCGATGTTTGCCGCAACCAACAAAGTTTAGTCGCCTTAATCTAAGAGATGCACTCAGCTTGATGATATTGGGTTTTTGTTTTTTGGGATGTTATCTTAACTTGATCTACATCATGTAATCTGCTATTCTTGATTGTTATTTGTACCAACCATTATGCTTGTTATTAGCAGTATAGCATATGGTTGAGGAAGGGTGTTAGCAATATAACATTATAAAGGTAGAATAGTTATTGGCTTGTAAAACCTACTATTTATATAAAGACCTCTATTGTACTGTTCACCTTGATCAGAAATACACGATGTAGTCTTCCTGTCTCTCATGTGTTTTACTTTTCAATTTTGCATTTCCTTTGAATAAAACCTTGATTTCTTTCAGCAAAATGTTTCATCGTTCTAATTTATGCATTTGAAAGAGCCTTGTGATCTCAGCTGGTATACAAGGAATTAATCTTTAATTCTTTATAATTTGATCATGTTATCAACGTTATAGTTGAAGGGTTTTCCTCGAGAACCTTTACTTCGAACAGGTAGAAAGCCAATCCGATCGTGCGAGCCAGTCGATATTAAACATTCTTGCACAATCACCTAATATTTTCGATGGCCAAGTCATAGCTTGTGCCTCAATATATCTGGCTAATCTAAATTTGGTATAGATGCTTGAAGCAAATCCTTGGGCGAAAACAAATCCCACGGGCACGTACAATAAACAATTATATGCTTCCCCAACTTGTGCCATTGGAAGTTTGTGGCGACTCGATCATCTGGTTCCATTCGATGAATTCTCCCCTTGAGATCTGACTGGGAAATTTCTAAAATATGCTTCCCCCCACTCGATGAAGCCGATTTCATTGACCCCTAAGAAATCTGGGTTCTTCACGTTCATAGCCATTCATGCAGAAAAAACACCATGAGCCTTATCCAACACGTGCTTTGTTTGTAAAGAGGGTTATAAACAAGTGTTTATATACGCAGACTATTGCGACTATTGCATAGCATGAGCGGTTGGCCTTCTTCAGTTCTGGCCGCCATCTAACATTCTCCTTGCAAGGAAGAGGCACTTACTTGCACTATATATACCAGTTCATGCAAGCACCAAATCACTTCAACTCATACCAACTGAAGTTCGATTGAAAGCAATCATATCGATCACGTACTTAGCTTCATTTGGTTCTGGAAACAAATGGCTCTCCATCAAGTTTTAGCATCTCCGGCTCAAACCCTGAATGCTGCTTTCGATGTTAAGCCACGTCCTGCTAATTATGCCCCATGCATCTGGGGCGATCATTTTCTCTCATATTCTTCTATGGTAAGTGATACATATATATGTTTCTTAGGTAAAGTAGACAATGCTAATTATTTCCCAGTCACTTATTGTTATGTGTTTCTTCAATTTGCTCTTATGTAGGAAGTAGACGTTAAACTCGAGCAACGTGTCCAAGAACTGAAAGAAGAAGTGAAAAGAATGCTAATGGCTGCAGTTAACGAGCCTGTTTCGCACATGTTAGACATGGTGGATAACATTCAGCGTTTAGGCTTGTCGTACCGTTTCGAAAATGAGATTGCTACAATCTTGAAACACGTTCATGATCATTTTTATGGAAGTAAAGATCTTGGAAATGATGGTGACCTTTACACTACTGCTCTCCATTTTCGATTGCTTAGACAACGAGGCTATAATGTTTCATGCGGTAAACAGTCTGTTATCTTTTTTCTCATCATATATATTTATAATCACCATATATGAACTAACTTAAATTTCTTATGCATGTTGACTAACTTCATCAGCATCTAACTCTAATGCATGAATTGGCTGGTCATGTATATATGTAGATGTGTTCAAAAAGTTCAAGGAAAGTAACGGGGCATTTAAGGAATATCTTACGAGCGATGTGGTAGGACTACTAAGCTTGTATGAAGCCGCTCATCTTAGGGTTCATCGAGAAGACATACTTGAAGAGGCACTGATCTTCACCAGGACCCATCTCGAGTCTGCAGCACCCCGATTGAGCTCTCCCTTGTCAAAACAAGTAACTCATGCCTTGTATCAGCCACTTTGGAAGGGCTTTTCAAGGGTTGAAGCAAGGCACTACATGTCTGTCTATGAGGACTATGATTCACACAACAAAACTCTGCTAACTCTTGCAAAGTTGGATTTCAACTTAATGCAGAAAGTCCATCAGAAAGAACTAAGTGATATGACGAGGTTAACATATATATCATTGTCATTTCATACTACGTATGCTAATTACTGATCTAAGATTACGGAAAATTAATAATGGTTTAATTTCTACTATTTTTCTTCTTTTCGGTGTTTACTTTCAGGTGGTGGAAGGACTTGGACTTTGCAAACAAGCTACCTTTTGCAAGAGACAGAATAGTCGAGACCTACTTTTGGGCTTTAGCAACCATATTTGAACCTGAATATCACTTCGCTAGGACGATGGTATGCAAATATGGTGCTCTAACTACAGTCCAAGATGATGTTTACGATGTCTATGGCTCATATCAAGAACTAGAGCTCTATACAGATGCCATTGAGAGGTTTGTATAAATTTGAGATACTATGTTCATATAGTCAATTATGTACGTAGTACGTGTACCGTCAATATATTAACCTAGAAATTTCCATAGGCGCTATGCAACGAGTAGTTAGTTGTTACCTAATTATTCAGATCAGTAGGTTACTGACTTGTACATTTTGATCAGGTGGGACATTTCTGCTATTGATGATCAATTACCCCAGTGTTTGAAGGATTGTTATAAAGGACTGCTGGACAGCTACTCTGCATATGAAGAAAAGCTTGCGAAAGAAGGAAACTTGTATCGCCTTGACTATGCCAAAGAAGCAGTAAGTCTCAGAAATTATTTGATTTGTATTGTACGTAGTCTGCATTGGATCCTAGTTTAGTAGTTTATCACTTCATGAAACCTACTATTAGTTTCATTTTTTCATTAACAAAATATTTATAGTAATATTGTTGCTAAGTACGTGGTTTGAATCTCTCAGATCAAAATTCAACTTAGAGGTTACTTCCAGGAAGCCAAATGGTTGAAGGAAAAATACACACCAACAATGGATGAATATATTCCAAATGGACTTAACTCATCCTTCTATCCGATGGCAATCACATCCTTTGTTGGAATGGGAGGTCTTGTTACAAAAGACACCATGGATTGGGTGTTGAATGACCCTAAGATTGTTAAGGCTACAGCACTAACCGGCAGACTCCTCAATGACATGGCTGGCCACAAGGTAATTTATATGTTCATATTCGGATCAGTATTATTCCCTTGTTCAGTATCATGTTATTCTATGTGTGCACGAAGCCATCGTATATAACCTTCACTTTGCTGTATCTATAATACTATGTAGTTTGAGCAAGACATAGAGCAGGGCGCCTCATCGGTAGAATGCTACATGAATCAATATGGTGTCACAGAAGAGGAAGCGCAAATCGAGCTGACCAAACAAAAGGATGCTGCATGGAAAGACATAAACCAAGAGTGGCTCGATCTCCACTCCAGCGATAGTATCCCCAAACCCTCCTGCAGATCATTTTGAATCTTGCACGTTCTGGTGAAGTTCTTTACAAGAATGAAGATCTCTATACCAACGCTGAAGCTGGACTCAAGGGTTTATAGTTTCTCTCCTCATCGAACCGGTGCCTGTTTAAGCCTATAAGCTGGTACTTGTTAATCCTCTCTGCCGTGAAATAAGTCTCGTCTAGTTCTGCATGTCGAGAAATCTGTATATATGTTCTCTAATATAGTTTCACAGATGGCCTGATGGCCACTATGTGCTGTTGGTGAAACGATTTGGTTTGAATAAAGCACTTTATTTGGGGTGAAATAAGCAATATGTATTATGGCTTGTATCGAGTAGTGACCTATATAGAATGTATTATAGGTTTTCTGTTTTGCATTGAATAATGACTCTTTGAGTTTGTAGTGGAGTTCATGAGTTTATCTATTATTTAACCTAGCATAATTTGATTGTATGGCTTTTGCCTTGGAATGAACCGTTCGTCGCTATTTTTTTATAAGCATGTATGTCTACTATTCTGCTTGTCTAGTAATATTGGTCTCGAGGAATTACCAAGTGACCAAGTTTCGGGAACAAAATTGCATAATACACATCGAATAGGGTTGTGAAATTCATATCTCGAATTGATATTTGAGATTCACACATCGTTGTTTCTTTTTTAGTAACTTAAATTTTGTCTTTTAGTGAATTAAACTTTATATTTTTATGAATGTGTTAACCAAAAAAGGAAAAAAGTGAAGAGTGGATTTCACATCCCATCCTATCGGATTTGCAGCTTCTAGAACTTGGGAAGGTGTGCCTTATATCAAAAGAAAGGTCTCTGAGTCTATTTTCACAGAAGTGGATTTGGAGACCCGAGTCATTCTCAGTTCGATTTTGAAGACAGGAAGGTCACTGCCAGAAACCAAAATTTGTGCAGTACAACCGGGAAAATGTCAAAATAGGGGATACTTCCATCCATGTTGTGGAGGAAATCCATATATGCTTGAAAAACTTGTTGAGTTAGCTTTAAGTCACTTTTACATTTTGGCGTCGGAACTCACCGAAAATCTGGTTTGAAACAGTAAAGGTCATTTTCTAGATTTTCTGTGTAAATTATGTTTTTCTTCTAACTTTGCAAGGCTGCCATTTTCGATTCATTTGGAGTTAGGAATCATGCCACATATGCACAAATAGCTAGCTAGCAACGCAATTTTTCATCTCCAATTGGGATCTCGAACATTGGATGTTGTAGCAAGAAGTTATATAAGCTGGAAGTTGGCTGCATAGCACACAATGAGGGAGCTTTCCTCACCTTCTACCTTTTGTTTTGTTCACTTTCCTCTATATATCTATTATGCATTGCATGATCCATATTGTTCTCACATTGAGGACAATGCGTAGTTTAAGTGTAGGGGAAATGAATGCACACATTTTGTGTTTTGTTTTGTTTTTGTTAAAGTCGAAAATCTGAAGAAAAAAAATGTTTGTTTTTCTGTGTCATCATGTCTTTCAATTGTCTAGGATGAGTATATATTTTTGAAATTATGGCTAAAAGCGGATCACAAGATTGAGATGATGTGAATTCTTTGGTTAATTATGATATATACTAAGCATATGAGTGTGTAGTAAATGTGATTTTTCGTTGACATTGGTACAAAATTTTGAGCATGTTGATGATGAGTTTTGATTCATAATTACCCTGGTGATAATTTAAGCTTTATTGTGTTATTTTTTAGAGTGCTTATTGAATAAATCATCATCTATTTTCTTAACAATTCTTAGCGATCTCATTACCTTAATTTCTCTTTGATTAACTGTTTGCCGCAGATTAAGTTTAACAAATTCTAGTGCTAGAACTCACTTTTGTGTTAGTCGAGACTTTTATCGATATATGCTCTAATTTTGGAAGGGTTTAAAAGGACATAGGATTTCCACAATAGCCAAATTGTCATGTGTCCCTATTTGTGTGCAATGCACACCCCTTAGTTAACCCTTTTAAGCTTACGTTAAACTTTTCTATCATCACCCATGTAATTTTCATCTTGAGCTTAGTATAGTGATATCTCTACCCTTGTTTTTAATTAGGGAATGATTAGCTTGTCTATTACTTTTGTATGTATATATATTCCTATTCCAAGCGAAGCTTCGCTCTGAAATTAAAATGTGAAGTTCCTTATGTGACTCATTTTTCGGTTATATTTCGACATTTCTACTGTTTAGTTTGTAGAATCAAATACATGGATCACTTATGCAAAGTTTCATCGAATTTAATGATCGTTTGAGTGTTCATAATCGTAACAGTTCTGGTCAGACAGGTTTATGGTCCATTTATTGATTTAACATAATTCGGTACTTAAACGATCATCAATTTGAATGAAAATTTACATGAATGATCTATGCATTAATATCAATAAACAGAACGGTGGAGATATGAAAATATGACTGAAAAATGAATCAAATAAGGAACTTCACATTTTAATTTTAGAATGAACCTTCTGGATAGGAAGTGTACAAAAGTATATATATACAAAAGACTTGTCCATTAGTTTTAATTATATATATATATATATATATATATATAATGCAAAAGTATATATATACATTAGGGAAATTAATCACATCCTAATAAAAATAATTACCCGATAATCCTCGGTACATGCATCTTCTCTACCACAAGTAAAATTTGATCGTACATGCTATATTTCTATATTGTGCCTGCAACTATATGGAAGGCCACGAATGTTATGGTATTCAGAGAATAGAATGAAACAGAAAAAGAAAAAATTCAATATCTGTCTCTAAAAATGTAGGTTTTCTCTTACTGGATCCGATCAACTCAATTTAGGAACAAGGATGATTCAATTCGCTAGCTATATAAACAATTAATGGATTGCTCCTCGATCAATATCCTACGTAGATTCAACATTGCATATGTCCAGGTCTTGGTGATTAATTAATAAAGGAAACAAGCAGAATGGTGAAAATGCAAAAGCTCCTTTTGTTTTTTCTTGCTAGCATGGCAGATAGGTCACACAGTTTCGTTTGCTGTTAGTGGTTTGCTGTTAGTGAATCCTGATAGAGATATACATACATACATATATCAGGGCCTTCCAATAGGGATCATTTTTTTGTTCATTTTTAGGATAGTTTATTTGACAAACTTTTCGATCACAAAATCAAAT
Organism: Fragaria nilgerrensis; assembly: GCA_010134655.1. Classification (NCBI taxonomy): domain Eukaryota; kingdom Viridiplantae; phylum Streptophyta; class Magnoliopsida; order Rosales; family Rosaceae; genus Fragaria; species Fragaria nilgerrensis. Next base: position 8,364,419 of record CM020982.1, read on the forward strand.
CTCCACCGTTCAGTTTGTTGGGCTATGTGAGTACTCATTTCTACAAATTTTCAAATAATTTGGTAATCGTTAAGTCATCTAAATGTTTGATTTATTTTTAATGATCTTTAACAGTGTATATTTGACATAATGTTTAGTTTTTTTTGTTTTAATCTCAGTTATCTAAACCCATTAAAAAACAGATCTAATGGTATGATCTATCCCTAAAATTGACAAAAAATAAGGATCCCTCATTGGAAGGATCTTGTGTGTGTGTATATATATATTACGGATCGATTAGGTCATATAACAAAAGAGAATAATATATACTGATTTTGTTTTTCGACGCAGATAAACCAGTCGACCCGTTTTATGAAACTTGCACATCCAGCTTTGGAGAGGCGCAGTGCAAATCAGAGTGCGGCACAAAACACTTCAGGTTCGGAAACTGCTTTCCTCAAGACCAGGGGCGGAGCCAATACAGGGCCAGCGTTGGCCTGTGCCTGCAGTCAACTTGTATGTTAGTTCACTTTGATCAATTGTGCCTCATGTGAAATTGATATTCTTATAGTTTTACATGTATTAACTAAATTAAAAGAAGTTAACAGCCCATTACCCAAACCACTCAAACAAAAAAACAGCCCATTACCTATATATATTTATAAAGCCCAAGTGATTTAATAAAACCTAAATTGATAGTTAAAGAATTTTTTGGGGTTCTGTTCTATTCTTCTTAGAAAAGTTGCTGTCGTCTTTGTTCTTCCCCCTTGCGGCCCTGCCCTCTTGAATTTCTTTGGTCTGGTCATGGACTGATCACTGATGGAGACATGGAGTCATGGAGTGATGGTGATTGATGACGAGTTGGTGTGCTGAATTGAATTGATGCACTTTCAAATATGGAAAGCTATATGGTGTCTATATACTTATTTCTCAAAGAAAATTTTTGTGATCATTAAATTGTGCCCTCAGTCATATTAGTTTCTGCCTCCGCCACTGCTCAAGACGGCCAGATACTTTGTTGCACAAACACTTGGAGAACATGCAGGAGATTTCTCAAAATGATCGAGTATAGTGTTCGAAAACTAGTTTACTAAGCCACATGAATCCCCTATCAACCAGATATATCATCTTAATTTCTTGTACACGGCTAATAAGGAAATCATTTTAATTCAAATTTTGTTGTTCTTGTGATGAATAAATTAAAAGTATTTCTGATATTTCTCTTTGCTCATATATATTGCACATTATTTTGTCTCTGCAAATCTGAATAATGCACAACGTTAACTCGCCTTCACCGATCCAATCAGCATACATGCATGTATTCAGTTTTTTCTTCGTGATTGCATACTCGTAGCTAGCTAGGGAAGTGCAATTAGTCAATTTGAGAGGCTAGGGGAATTCAAGTTTGAGGAGATACTCACTTTCAAATCCATCAAATTAAGCTTGAGTCTTCGAAAATTCATTTGATAGGAAACTCATTTCTCGTTTATATTTTTTACGAGAGATGGGTATCAAATTAAGTTTGATACCTTTTCTACCTTTCGAAAGACACGATAAGTGACAATTTATATATTTCTATTTTAAATTTGTTTGATACAACTAACCGTTCTTATATAATAATATTAAAATAAAGAAAGTATATACAATTCTCACAAGGTAGCATTTTATTTTTTTGGATAAACCACTAGGTAGTATTTCATTTCATTTAATTAACGAAATTAAAATTACAAGCATAATGGTAACGCCACCTTACTCATTTTCATACCGAAACTAATAATTTTTATCATATACTTGCGGCGAATCACACGGTTCTTCCTTCCCCGCGGAGCTTCCAAAACGACCGAACCCATTCTTTAATTCCTTCTCCGCTTCACGTAGCCAGGCTGTTTAGCGCTACTCACAGACAACCTGTCAAATTTACCTAATAACCCACTCCTCCTCACTCCCACCGCCTAAACAAATCACCTCCCCAAGGTCATTACCGTCATTTCTCCTAAAACACCTAAACAAACCACCTCACCGGAGCCTAACCTCTCTCTCTCCTCCCCCTTTTCCTCTTTCTCTTTCTCTCCCTCATCTTCTTCAGATCCCGTCGAGCTTTTCAAAACCCTAATTTTCCCAAAGACCTCTGCTTCGATTCGATTCTGATTCAGAATCGGGGGAGCTGCTGACGTCATACGCGATGGGGGATTTCAACCTCGCGCTCGTAATCGTCGCCATCATACTGGTGGTCGTCGTCTTCGTCTTCAATGTCTACCTCCTCGTCAACTATCAGCACCCGGACGACAAGAACCAGGCCTATTTCCCCAAATTCGTCGTCGTTTTGGGCCTCTCCGTCGCCGCGATCTCCATCCTCATGTTACCGGCCGACGTCGCCAACCGCCAGGCCTGCCGCCACTCGATATACAACGGCGCGTGTAATCTCACTCTCCCGATGAAGGATCTCTGGCTCGCCGTGTATATCCTCGACGCCGTGCTCGTCTTCCTCATCATCCCCTTCGCTATGTTCTACTACGAAGGCGACCAGGACAAGTAGGTTCCTCTAGGGTTTTTGATTGATTGATTATACAGAACCGTATATAATACTCGTAGCATACAACTCGGCATTGCGTATTTTGTAGTTTGGTGTTTGATTTTTTTTTTTCTTCTTCTATTGCAGGAGTGTTGGAAAGAGAATTGGAAGCGCAATGTGTTGGGTTGGGGTGAGCGCCGTGGTGTGTGCTCTCGTTCTCGGCATCTTGTATGGTTAGTTCTCACTTTCGTTTTCGACAAGTTGTGGTTTCGATAGAGCTCTATTCATACATTGTGATTTTGCTTTGGTTATTTTGATGTTAGAACTTAGACCACTCTGGTTTGTTTATTTTTTTTTTAACAGGGCTTATCGGAAAGGTGGACTTTACAGTTAGGCACCTGTCTTCTTCCACAGTTGCATTTACTAATTCGTTTTCATTTCGAGTGGTGAACCATGTATCAGTGGCTCGAAACAGGTATGAGATTGTTACACTGGTCTTTCTGAGGTGACTATTTAAATTTGGGGTTATTTGTGTTTCTATTGATAGATGTTTGAATCTTATTGAACATTTTGTTGACTTGTCTCCTGTTTCTATTGTACCTACAGTGCGCCGCATATACTGCAAATGCTGCATCAGAGAAAACATGGACCATGCGTGCTACTTTTCCGGAATATGTCGTTGCTCTTGCTACCATTGTTGGATCCGTACTCTTCACTGTAAGTTTATGTTTACAATATTTATTCTAATATACAGGCAGTGACTGAGGTAGTTTCCTGTAATATGATTAGTATGAGTGTCAAGTATGTGTAGAGGATGAAAGGAAGTCGGTTCTTTTTGTTGTAGATATGCTTCCGCAAGGATTCACCCCAAAAAACAATTTTTTTTCACAACTTTGATAAGTAGTGTTACTCGTGGATTGTCAGGGAGCAAAAAAGCTCATAAGGATTATACCATCTTATACCTTTAGCTTATCTACATGTAAATGGATCTATGTCTGTACATATATAGAAGTTTCATATGTATGTGCATATAGCCAATATATCTATTGTGATGTAGTATTCTACTTCCCTCTTTTCTATGCATAAATAATAATCACCGTTTTCATAATTTGCTCAGATATTTGGTGGTATTGGGATTGCTTGTCTACCTCTCAGTCTCATATTTTCATTTGTTCGGCGTCCAAAGGCTGTTATTACACGGTCACAGTATATTAAGGTACTAGTTTACTCCCTTATCTTGTTCGTTAAGTTTATGTGATCTCATGTGGTGGTTACTTATGGATAGTTTGTGTTGCTATACTATAGGAAGCAACTGAACTGGGTAAGAAGGCAAAAGAACTGAAGAAAGCAGCCGATGCACTCCATCAAGAAGAAAGAAGTGGTTCTAAGGGTAGAAAATGGCGTAAAAATGTAAAGGCGGTAGAGAAGGTATACCTCAGCCTTTTATATTAGTGTTTGTTTTCATTTAAGAATCCTTTCTTTTTTAAATTGTTGTATCAATCCTGAACCCTGTGCTCATTGCTTTTAACATGTTGGATCATTTAGGCACCAACTGTTAGTTATGCTGCTTAAATGGGTTTCAGAAATTTCATCAGAATATTTTATTTTATTTTCTAAAATGTTGTGGTTGCTTTTGTATTTTCTGTTATGGTATGTTATCTATTGTGTGCTTAATAGCTTAATCTTTTGATCAAAAGTTTAATGCTTGCCTGACCTTGCAGGAGTTGCTTCAATTAGAAGATGATGTAAAACTTCTAGAAGAGGTGTATCCTCAAGGGGAGCAGGTAAGAGACATTAACCGTGCTACCCTGTTGACTTTTTATATATCCAATGTTTAACCTTTCTATTATTAATTTTCTTCCCTTGATCCAGGCTGAGACTTCTTGGGCTATGACTGTTCTTGGTTACTTGGCAAAACTCGTGTTGGGAGTTTTCGGGTGAGTGGTGATGTCATCTGTTTAAAATTTGTAACGAGTAGATATGTTTGATATATTTTCTGTACTTTGATTTACTGATATTGCTGAGAACTTGAAAGAGGAAAGATATTGGGAGAAACTTAGATAAGGAACATGAGAAGATGATGTTGTCGAAGAGAAAAGCCCTCGGCATAGTTGGTACTCATATTCCTTTTTTATCAAATTCTTGAAGCCAACATGGCATAATGAAATCATCTGGAATGTAAAATTATCTGGTTTTGGTTAGGTAACCCTTAAGTAACTGCCATTTTGGTGTAGTGATGTTCCTAGGTAGCTATGTTCATGTAGTAACAGTTTTTAGCCTGGGGTATTCTCAAGTATGGCATATGTTTTCACTATTTGTAGTAGCAACTTTATAACCTGAGGGTTAAGGATACAAAAAGCCATGACACTACTATTCATGACAGTTGTAGCATCGACGGATATGGCTTTGGCTTTCTCATGTGATTATTCTTTTTAAGATCATCACAAGATTTCTAATATAAGTCTATTGGCTGTGCTTTTCAGATTGATTGTTTCAGTGGCTTGGATTGCTCATATCGTCATATATCTATTAATAAGTCCTCCACTTTCTCCTTTCTTGAATGAAGTTTTCATCAAGCTGGATGACATATGGGGTAATTGAAGATACATTTTCTTGGCTCTCTCTCTAGACATATGTAGTATGTGTATATATTTGTAGTAGAAATGACAATTTCTTGCCCCTGTATTCTTTGTCTTTTCAAAGGATATGTTTTTTGATATGCTCATTCTCTTTCAGGTCTTTTGGGCACTGTGGCATTTGCATTCTTCTGCTTTTACCTTCTGATTGCGGTCATTGCTGGGGCTATGATGCTGGGAATGAAATTAGTTTTCATTACCATTCACCCCATGAAGTAATGAACTTTGCTTTGTCATCCTTGTCTATCTAATAATGTTTCTAAACGCCTCCAGTTGTTTTTCATCTAAAGGTTTGGTTTCTGATAGATTTCATTTACTTGTTCCAGGTGGGGAGCCACTCTTATGAATTCATTTTGTTTAATGTGGGACTCATTCTTCTTTCCTCCATCAGGTTTGTTGCTGTAACCCTTTGTGCTTCTCATTTGGTTGTGTAAAGAGATGCATGCGTGGGCTTTAGATCTTGAGTGGTGATAAACTTCTGACAAAAAAAGTTTAAGAATTCACCGTTGATTTAAGAATTATTTGTAGGATTAGTGGCTATGGTAGAAGAAATATGTAGCTTATTAGTTGCTAGAGGGAGTTATGTACCGTCATAGATAGAACATTTATTTCTGAAGGTTTCTTGAAATCATGATTTTAATTTTGTTGGATCTGTTTGTTTCAGTGTGATTCAGTTCTGCTCCACAGCATTTGCTTACTATGCTCAAGCAACCGCAGCACAAGAAATTTTTGGCCACACTTTGGAATCTCTTCGGGGAATTAGATATTTGTACAAGTGAGTTGCTTCTTCTTTTTCAGTTTATCTTCTCTTTCTAATTAGGCAGTTGTCAAACTGATTTGATTATACATTTTGATAATTGCATTCCAGGTACAATGTGTTCCAAATTGGATTTATTATCCTGGCGGGGTTGACCTTTGTGTACTATGCTGCTTTCGTACGTTCACAAACCAAATTCTATTTCAGGATAATTCTCCTTTTCTATATGCTTTTAAGTAATCCATTTCTTCTTTGCTTTATCAATTTCAGGGATGGAGAAGAAAAAAACCTAGTGGCAGGTTCCAACTGTCCTCATGAGTTATGTTTTGCCGAGAACACAACAGCATCCACCCAGCTGGAGCTGTTGGAATTCTCAGTTTCACTTCTCTTTTCGGATTGGTTTTCACATGCGGATATTTATGGTCTAATTTTGATCGATGTTGAATGCGCTTTGGTGGAGTAGGCCGATATCATCCGAGTTCACGAGTTGCATTGGATTAGAGCACGGGAAGTAACATGTTCATTGCGGTTGTTGTTTCCCCTCTGTATGTATTATTCCTTTATTTGACTTTTGTTTTATACATTGGCTTGGGCTTGTAATCGCATTATCCTTTGCACACCGAAAAAACCGAATCTGTAGACCTACCCTTGATGTAATATAACCATTGAGAACAAAATGTTATATGAGCAGTCACTTGTTTCATGTACTTGTAGACAGACATGCTTTATAATAGGTAACAGATTTTGTTTCTGAGAGCAAGTATTGAGTTACTGTCTGCTTTTATTGATTTTCCATCAGGGTAATTACAATGTTACTAGCATACAAAGTTACAAACTTCAAAAGCTTAATCTAATCCTATTTGCAAGAGTTTAGCTGACCCTGTTGTGTAAGACGTTCAAAGTTGTTTTTTTTGTATCAACCTGAGTGGGAGCATAAGGTGAATACTCTTCAAACTCGGTTGGCAATGAGTTCCATTGCAGGCTGGGTTCCCAGTCTGCTTCTTCAAGGACCTTCAGTATCTCCTCCGCCACGATCTTGCTCCCTTCCGATGAAAAATGGATACCATCCCTGAACCAAGTTTGAGAGTCAAGAAAATGTTACACAATTACAAAGAAACGATACAAGGGAACAGAAGCTGCATTTCAACTCACGTAAAGCACATAGTCGACCAGTCCTTTCTTTTCTGCATTGAAGTAAAAAGATCAACAACCTTGATATCCATCTCTCTGCAAAGCTCTACACAAGCATCTGAATACATTTGGCACAGCTTGTTTGTTCGACTATTCTCCCTCATGATGCCACTGGTTTAGATTTTTTGACATGAATAAAGAGCTTAGAAGTTAGAACTATGAAGAAAACAAAGAAAGAAACTCAAATCACCAGCACCTAAACGCTTTTCGCATTTGCTCCTCGTTGACAGGAGGAGCAGTCAGAAAGATAAAGCGGGTTTTCTCCGATAGGTTCTTCAGATGTGTAGCAATCTTCCTCATGTTCTCTACATACTCAGGAAGAGGTACATGAGGGCCTAAGCCTAGTGGATCGGGGAGCATTGAATCATTACCACCAAAATAGACTATCACCAAGGATGGCTGAATACTTGCATCCTAAGGTGACAAATGAATTACAAAACATCAGCATCTAAAAGAAATAGAAAAGCTTTAGGGTACTAAATGGAATACCTTAGGGAATACTTGCTCTAAAACCTGCAGACCTTGCCTTGAATTCCAACCAGCATAGCCACGCACAACTATATCTGCCTGAGAAAAGATCTACTAAGATCAGTGATGCCAATAACATGAAAGTTTAAGTAGGACTCGAAAATGTAGTAGAGTGACTCTCATCTCATCCTTTACACTAACCAAAAGAGGGAGGAACAAAGAGTTTGACTGTTTGAGCCAACAGACATATTGACAGAGTGGGGAAATATTAGCATCAAAAGTGTTTCCAAGATGATAAAAAAAAGGGGTAAAAATCTAAGACCCCTGATCGGGGAGGTGAAATATAAATTGTTAAAGGGTTCTGTAGATATGTATAGTGGTCTTTTACCAATAGTGTTGAACAAGAAGAGAATGAAAATTACGAGCGTCTTTAACAAGAGTCAAACCTTGCATACACTTTGTTCTTAAGTAGAATCTTACACATAATGTTCTTTTCAACAAAGAGACGTATAAGCTTACTATCTGGCTTTTCTAATGTATGGTACTATGTAATCTACTTGCACAGAACAAAGTTCTCTCAGATGAATCCAAGTTCTTTGATTTGTTCTTTACTGCTTGTTGGATAGATTTAGAATAAGGTATAAAAGTATCAAAAAGTCTCAATATTAAAACCTAGATCGTAGCTTACAATATTCACTCTGTCTTGCTTCTATGTTTGGTGTAATAAGCATAAAATCAGATTCCGACTTTCAGACTGCGTTCTCCCCAAATTCCAATATAACTTCGTCATCTCGAAGACTAGTAACTATTAACTTCAAAGGCTTAACCTTAAAATCGCAAAAAAAAAGACCAATAATGAGTGCTAACTTTCTCCATAGTGGAAACACAAGTAAATGGAAGGTGAGAATTGCAAAGGGAGGAAGAATAACCTCTTGAACGGACCAAAACGGATTGATATTAAAAGCATAAACTGTATGTACAAATATGTATATCAAAGTTATAGTTTGAATAACAGAACCAATACTATTATCATTTTCATCATTTTCACTATATACTCGCATAAGCAAAACTCAGCAACATTTTCGGTGGCTAGAATTCTACAAATATGGCCACAAAAAGAAGAGGAATTATTAACCATAAAAAGAGATTTTCAGCTGGTTGTGCAATGAGTGGGCTATAATTGGCCAAAAGAGATAACAAGATCATGCATGTAAAGATCAACAATCTATGACTCAATTTGAGAGATTGATCAGCAAACATGGAGTAATGGAACCCACCACAAAAATTAGATTGATCAGCATACATGTAGTTACGTATGAAGTATGAACTCTATGAACATCTCAACAACCATGAAAGCTCATCTTTGCTTTTCTAAAACAAAAGTACACAAAAACAGAAGTGTTTATCATAATTATTGATCATAACAAATTCCATATCATATATAGCTAGCCGATTTTTTCGATAGACGCCCAAGGAGAAGTTGGAGAAATTGATCAAACAGTTGGTAGCAATCAATCAACTTGAAGAACTAAGAACCAAGAAAATAGTATACCTTCCGAGAGTATAAGTCAGCAAGAATGGCACCCCAACCTCCATTGCTGAAACTGAACTGGACGATGGACGAACCAAACAGCACAAACTGAGGTCTTATTGGTCCGACCATCTCTTCGAGTCCAGGTTCTATTTATCTTTCTGACTCTAGCTAACTAGCTGATATATACTGGATATTTTTGTTTCTTGCAGTACTGACAAGCTAAACTAGAATAAACTAACCTATCAGCAAAGCTAGGTTAAGCTAACATATAAGGTAACCATCTTGTGGTAACTGGTAAGGTTTGTTTTACAGTTCCTTGTTAATTTAATATAATTATTGAAGAAGGTTGCTCAAGTCCATATTGGATATATATTTTGTGAAAGTGGTCATGTTAATTGTTACCAACACTATATATCCATTTTCAATTTAGGTGTATCGAACTTCACCGACATTTCAATGGTAAATACACAGACGTTTCCAATTATGAGATATATAAACTTAAAAAGTGAAGCAACTAGTTAAGTTGTTCACAACCAGTGAAGCAACTAGTTAAGTTGTTCACAACCAATCGGAGAAGGGATATATGAGTTTCATTTGGTGAGAGATGTTACCAAGCACATACACAAGCTTTGGAAATTCACGGTCTAACTCTTAATTCCCATTGCTTATTCCCCACTGCATGAGTCTGGCAACGCCATCATCAGAGACATTCATAGTCTTTCCATCAGTACCGACGAGATCATAAGGGGAATCCTCTCCGAACTCTGTTGCCAATGAGTTCCACTGCAGGCTTGGTTCCCAGTCCGCCTCTTTTAGAACTTTCAGTATCTCCTCCGCCACAATCTTGCTTCCCTCAGATGAAAAATGGATTCCATCACTGGACCACGATTATGATACATTGACTTAAAAACCATGGATCAACATTCAGCTAGTGGAAACATGAGGTACTCTATGAAATCAAACTTACGTAAAGCAAGTAGTTTCCCAGTCCTTTCTCTTCTGAATTGAAGTACAGAGATCAACAGCCTTGATATCCATCTCCCTGCAAAGCTCTAAACAAGCATCTGAATATATTTTGCATAGCTTGTTTGTTCGATTCAGCTCCCCAATTATGCCACTGGTTCCGATTTTGAAAATGGACAAGGGGAAAGGGTCTTAGAACTCTGAAGAAGGAAAGAATCCAAACAGAATATTTTTATCACAGTACCTCAACTGCTCACGAATTTGTTCCTCGTTGACAGGAGGAGCAGAGAGAAAGATGATGCGAGTTTTCTCCGAAAGGCTTTGTAAATGAGTAGCAATCTTTCTCATATTTTCTATATATTCAGGAAGAGGAACATGAGGGCCTAAGCCTAGTGGATTAGGGCGCATGGAATCATTACCACCAAAATAGACTATCACCAATGATGGCTGGATAGTTGCATCCTATGTTAACACAGTTACACAAAATCAGCAACAAACCACACATAATAAAAAGAAGCATTTCCTACTCAACTTCCAGTCACTAATTACATGGTATGAAGTTCCTGAACCAGAGTCTTGATCAGTAATAAGTACAGAATACCTTTGGAAAAACTTGTTCTAAAACCTGTACAGCACGCCTCGAGTTCCAACCAGCGTATCCTCGAACAAGTATATCAGCCTATGCACACAAAATGCAATTTACATAAAACCTTACACGACAAGTAATTGAAAAAAAAAAAACAAATAGTCGACAGCAATATAACAACCTAGAGGCTATGGCTAGGTTAATCAAAAGAAGGAGCACAAAGGGTCCGGTGTTGGTACTACAAAGTACGTTTTCAAAAGATAGATAGAAAATACTAAACAGTAAAAAACTCAGTACCCGTGGTAAGTAGATCCTTGAGGGTAGAGTAAGATTTGAATAGGGGAGGAAGTTGTATACTAGTCTTTTTTTAGCATATAACTAACACATGCAACATTTCAAACAAATCAGATAACGACTCAAATCTTGCAGACACATGTTTTTCTCAGAATTCTTACACAAGCAATGTTCCTTCTAACAAAGAGACAAACGAGCCTTCCTAGGTGGCTCATCCGACAGAAACAGAATCAAAGCATCCACTACTCAGCAGAAGAATAAACTACTTGCAGAGAGAAACACCCAGATCCAACTTTTCGTCTAAAGTCATCGAGCCTATTTTTCTTTATTTAGTTATTTAGTGCTTGTTGGGTTGTAGTAGAATCAAACCAAACAAGTATGCTGTGACTTGTGTCCCCATTAACAAAACTTCTCCCAATAGTGGTGGTCCATTAGCTTTCTCTATTATTATTTAGATGTTAGCTACATTCCCATGCTCTTATACAGGTTTAATCTAACAGTTAATTAGGGATAACTTATTACAAAAGAATTAATCCAGACTCAAGTGCTTCATCTCCAAATCCAATCTAGCTACCTGACTTTGGAAAGAAGAACAACCCCCCAAAACTTAAAGAGACAGCGACTTAACCAAGAGAAGAGATCCAAAGAGATAACAAGATGCATGCAAGATAAGATCGAAGAGCATATATATGCATCAAATAAAGTTGAAACTTGAAAGAGATTGATCAAGGAACATATAACCCACCACATAGAAATTATGGTAATCACCGTATCCATGACTCCATGTATGAACTATGAACTAACAACAGGATTTTCATTTTCTCATCAGAAAATAACACACAAAATCCAATAAAAAAAAAAACAGAAGGAATAACATCCATTGATGATCAAGAATTCCCAATAGAACCAGTACTCCTCCATGGAAGACAAGAAATCAACAAGTCGAGGATGGTGATCAACCATGCATGAGGTTTATTAAGTTTCTTTAAGTGATATGATTAAGAAGAAGTAAGGAACAGAGAAACCAGTACCTTACGAGAATACAAGTCTGCAAGAATGGCACCCCAGCCTCCATTGCTGAAACTGTACTGAACGATGGAGGAGCCAAACAGCACAAACTGAGGTCTTGAAGGTCCCACCATCTCTATTCTGTCTATCTCTCTAAACCAGACTAGGTACAGAGCTCTCTCTCTCTCTCTCTGGTTACTGATCTGGAGGTGTTACTGGCATGGATTCTCTGTTTGGTTCAGTTTCTGATGAGGCAGGGACTAACGTGATATATATATAGTCCTTTCTCGTTCGTAACGGTCAAGGACCGGGGTAGGTTTGTGTTTAAATTCTTTCACACTTTACGACAAGAGCAACATCGTACACGTTCTACGTCTTGCTTGGTGCCGAGACAGAAAAAAATTGAGTAAAACCCTTTGCCTTTTCAGATGCTCAAGAAATAAATAATTTTTTTTCTTCTACAAGGATGCCACACAATTTTATTTAGTATTGAAGATAGATTTGGAAAACACATCATAAAAGAGAATATCAAAAACATCAATTGAATTAAAAGAGAGATCTGAAATAAATTCTCCTTGATAAAAAGAAAAGGAAAAAAAAAAGAAAGAGAGATCTGAAACATGGTTGTGCCTCAAATCCCTCTTATCTCCTACAGTCCCACACTCCAGTAAGTCATTATTTCCCTGGACTTTTCTCCAATTATAATTAAAAAAAAAATGAAAAAACTACATGGGCTGGTGGGCTTTATGGGCCATCATCGCCTGAAACAAACACTGGTCTGTCTCCATTGTTAACTAAGCAAGCAATTCTTTCTGGTTAGGTTTGATATCTGAGCAGAAGAACAAGAAAGGCGACGATGGACATAGCTCTCTTTTCCCCATCTTCGCTTTTTGCAAACGACGATGACTCTTCCAGTGGTATCTCTTTCTCAAACCAACTCTCAAATTTTACTGAAACTTTTACTCACTCGGTGTTGTTATTTTCAGATGAGGAAACCACAGAGACCCAGCAAAGCTTCGTAGAGAGGAAGCATCAGTTTCCTGGAATGGTAAAAATCTATTCTTTTATCACAGGTCCAATACCCAGAAACGTAATTTTGACTTTCATGGGTTCTAAGCTTTCTTTTGTAAACTTGTTTATCAGTCTTCATAATTTCACCTTAAGTTTTGGGCTTTAATGCTTGAATGTGTGAGTTTTAGTTTTAGTTTACATTTTCTATGGCTGGTGAGAAGAAAGCTGTTTAGGAGTAACAAAGTACATTTAAGTTTTGGTAGTGACAGAATGTAGAAGTTGTGCAATGAAATTTGCACACTTGTTTAGAGCTTATGTGTTGGATTCTTGTTTAGAAACAACCTTTGACTTCAAACTGATCTGGTGTTTTATGGGAAAAATCAAATATATATGCTGGCTTGTGTGTATTCAAGTATTCAACTCTGAGAAATTGGATGCCTAGTGGTGCATGTATTTGAGGAGTAGCAGCAGCTCCTCTAATAGAGTTATTTTGACCTTTGATAGAGTAGCAGCAGCTCTGACTGAGTCTTTCTTAGAAGGTTGTGAGTTGTGGCACTTAACATTCTGTATTTGATTTCTAATTTGCCCGGTTCCTTGGATTCTAGAGTTTAAATCTTAAATTGTCGAAACAAGTATTTGAATCTTGTTGGTTGCAGGAGTTGATGGTTCGAGAATTTTCATTTCATCAGCTGAATGCCAATTTACTTTGGCCTGGAACATTTGCATTTGCGGAATGGTTAGTTCAAAACAGGCCATTGATTGAGGGACGGCATTGTATTGAACTGGGCAGGTATTTCTCAATGCTTTGACCTCCATTTGTCAGCAGAATCATCCACGCCTGGCTTCGCATGGACAAGAATACTTGAATGCTCTATTTGTTATTTTGTTTTTCACTTTTTCTCTCGCTTTGACGTCGGGGCTCCTGAATAAAAAATTAATTATGTGGATACTATCATTTTGAATATAAGGACCTTCCTTATCTTATCTGTAAGATGAAACAGTCCCACTCGAATATCTAGTTACTTTGCTTACCTGCCGGCAGGTAGACTGATTTCTCAGTAGAACCTTTCCAAAGATGTATGCAACATCTTCTCATGAACCCTAGATACAGAGTGTAACATTACTGTTTTCTGTTTTTTTACTTCTTTTCTAATTATATGTGCGCATGCTGTGTGGCTTCAAACTGTGATAAAACATGATGTGTTGAATTTACAGTGACAAATAGAATTTTAACTTAGGTTTTGTTTCACACCATCCAGTTTTCTTCATTTATATTATACCATATTTACGTTTATTCAATTTGTCTGTAAGGAAACTGCTTCACATAACTTTTGAGTTTGATTGTTTGTAAGTTAATTCTGCTGATGATGATTTGATTATTGGCAGTGGTACTGGTGCTTTGGCTATTTTCCTACGAAGATTGTGTAATCTTGACATCACTACATCAGACTATAATGATCAAGAAATTGAAGAGAATATAGCTTACAACTGCAGGGCAAATGGAATTGCACCTGCTCTCCCTCATATAAAGCGTGAGTTCTGACATTTAAGCCTTAATTATTTGGGGTTCTGATTGCCTAAACTGAATGTCATTGTATAATCTATCTTGGTTTAAACTTTCATTGTTCTGAACTGTTGGAAAAAGAAATTTCGCATCATAAAGAGGAATTCAAATATATCATCTGCTAAGGTCTTCCAGGACATTCTAATACTGGTTCTGTTTTTTTTTTTTTTTTTTTTTTTTTCATCAGATCTTTCCATATATTGCCCCCTTACTCAGTAAATGTGGATCATTATTTATTTGTAGTTTCATTCTAACTTCTGTTCATTCATGCATTTTGTTTTTATGTTGGGTTCGACTTTGATTCTATGTGAAGAATGTATCGGCACTCTAATTGATTGGTTTTGTTTTCTGAATATTATGGAAGGGATTATATTAAACTCATAAACAAACCTTTTTTTTTTGTCTTTTTTTTTTCCAGATACCTGGGGTGACAACTTCCCCTGTAGTGATCCAGACTGGGACCTGATTATTGCGAGTGATATCTTATTGTGTAAGTTCCGTTCCACCATGATTCAGTTTATTTTTCTCGGAAACAATATGCAAACTTGTTCATGTTTCTTGGTTGCTTGCAGATGTGAAACAGTATCCAAATTTGACTAAAACTCTTTTGTTTCTCCTGAAATCTTACAAGACAAAGGAGAATGAATCACAGCCTCGAGCCAAGGATGAGCCAACTGGTATTACTATGGTGGAAAATTCTATTTGAGTCGCATAGTAGATGCGTAAAACTATGCTTATTATTATTTACTTCTTGCTCGCAGGACAATCTTTCAGTTTACCCCGGCCCTCATTTCTGATGAGTTGGAGACGAAGAATTGGAAAAGAGGACGAATCACTGTTCTTTACAGGTTGTGAGAATGCTGGTCTAGAAGTAATGCATCTGGGATCTCGGGTCTATTGCATCAAACCAAGAGAAACTACTACCGACGGCTACCAAATAGTGAATTCTTAGACGCTATAATTAGAACTAACTATCTTGTATTGGCATTGCCACCATTTTATTTGTTTGGTTGTTGATATTTTTGAGTGATCTGCAATACACTCTTTTGAATTAGGAATCTAATTTTTTTTTTTTTTTTTTTTTTTGAGAAAGAATCAGGAATACTGACTGAAAGAACTAGTCTTGAAAAAGGTTTTGTACTGACTGTCTATTGAGCACAACTGTAATTTAGCATGTGTAAAAGATTGTTATTTACAACAAATCTCGGAGAGATGTAGTTTCTGAATGGTTTTAGTGTTTTACAATAATATCCATGTAATACTTGGATGATAATCCATATCAAAACGATATTCTAGCAGAAACACTAAACTTTTTATTAATGTTAATTCCCATCAATCCTCCCCATAAAAATGAAACAATCAAATGCAGGATTGAAGCCAAAAATAGAGGAGATGATGGTGGAAGATTGGAAGTGATTGTAATGGTTAATGACCCAAAAGCCATTATTCTTCTCTGCAGGGAAGAAGGCCATAATCATTTATCCAAATAATTGCATGGTGGATCACATCAGGAATTTTTTTCGGAGAGAAGCTGAAGCAATTTCAGAAGAAGGTTAGTTGATCATATCTTTTTTCTTTTTCAGTTTTCTTTACAGTGCTGTTAGTTTTTAGTTTTATTTTCAAGCAACTTCATCTTTTTACGCATCAGAATCGTAGTTAACAGATGTACCAGAAAACGAGAGAACGTATTGAGTCCCGGCATTGTAGTTGGTGTCTTGTCTTTGTCATTTGTACGCTTTTACTGATCATCTTTCATCAGTTTCATATGAATTGCAGTTCAATAGGATGGTACTTCTTTGGCATTTCTAATCAAACCCATTGAAAGTTTCAAAGACATTGCTGATTGCAATTCAATAAATCGGAGAGTTATCAGTGTAAGTTAAAATAGGTATCCTAATGCACCAGAAGATTAACAGTAGAAGTTTGCCGGTGTTCATTTTTAGGTCTTTCTGCAAATATTGTCATGCAAAAAAAATCAGCCAAATCGAAAATGGTTTGGTCATATAACTTATCTAGAATAACTCGTTCCATAAAACCAAGATATTCTTAATGGTGCATCTGATGATCAATATATGTTTGACAGAGATGATACTAACTGAAAGATGACCTACAGAATAAACATTACAATAATGTATCACGCAGATTAACCTTCTGCATATTTGAAATTCCCATCAGTCCATTTCAGTCCTGTATATCAATATATGTATTCTTTTTCAAATTCTTTTACCACACGCTAGAGCATGTCATAAACAGATTATGTTAGACCATCATTCACCAAATCACATTTATTTCAGCTTAAAGTTTTGGCAGATATGTCAGTGCTAATGTCACACACATGGGGAACTATTAGGTCCATTGCAATGAATTATCACAATTACTAACTTTTATAAGAGAGACTAAAAGTAGCTTCTCGATCAACCAACTCTTGAACCTAAAACAGAAATTGTTTCTCTCTGTTCAGTTGCTCTGATCCAGTTTTGTTTGTGGCACCAAATTATAACATGGATTCGAACAGAGAACAACTCTTGGAAAATGGCAACGTGAAGGGCACAAGTAGAACCGAGGAGGAGGTTCACCATGGCATGACTGTTAGTGTTCAAAATGGGAAGGTTAGGAGGGTACTCAGTAACCTTCAGGTTGTTCTTCTGGGGACCAAGCTTTCGGTACTCCTTCCCACCATTCCTCTATCCTTTGTTGCTGTCTACTGTGGCTTTGGAAAGGTCAGTGCTTCTTAACTCTGTATCCTTAGAATACAAGTAATTTCTTTATGGCTAGCTTGGTTACCAAGATAATGACAAATAGATCACTAAATGCAAGCATTGAGGATTCATAGAATCTATATATGGTAGGACTGTAGGAAGTTTCTTCAATTATTTATTTTGTTGGAAACGCTTTCGTTGTTAGAAGATCATAACTTTTTATAAGATCGAAATCTATCGTTTCTTCAAAAGCACTTGTGAACCCTTGTAACTTTGTGAGGTGATTCCTGAGATAATCTATGTACAGTTGTGACTTTATGAGGTGCTTCCTGAGATAATCTATAGTATATACTTCCGAAAGCACTTCAAAATATTTCGTCAAATAATGCTAAAAAAACTTTGGAGAGTTCAAAAAATCAATTCAGATCTTTAGGGTACACCTTGAAACATAGTCCTTCCAACATACTATTTCTTGTTTTTCCTAACAGGCTTGGATTTTTACAATGAGCTTGCTTGCACTAACCTTGCTTGCTGAGCGAATCAGCTTTCTCACAGAGTAAGTCATACTACAAATTCTTATCAACCATAAAGTTAATCTTCCAATGATGAGTGTACACAATTGTTTTAGTTAATCCCTTTCCACTGGCATTTTGTATTTCACATTGCAGACAGGTAGCATACTACACTGGTCCAACAGGTACCTAACTCGCATTTCCCCCCTTTGTATATTTGTTTGGTTGAATTGAACTAAAATTGTCACTAACTCAATTTCATTTTTTTTTTTTGTCTTGCAGTGGGAGGGCTTCTAAATGCAACATTTGGAAATGCCACAGAGCTGATTATAGCAATTTCAGCTCTAAATCAACACAAATTGCGGTTGCTCAAGTACTCTCTCTTGGGTTCAGTTCTTTCAAATCTTCTTTTAGTTCTTGGGACATCTCTTTTCTGTGGTGGCCTTGCCAACCTAAGAAGTGAGCAAAAGTTCGAAAGAGTAAGATCTCATTACAGTCTGCATTACCTAACTATCTAAATTCATATAATTTTTGGCCTTTTGATTCTCTTTATTCACAGAGGCAGGCCCATGTGAACTGCCTCCTTCTAATGCTAGGTGCATTCTGTCATATGCTGCCTATGTTGCTTCAATATGCCGGGGACTCTACTGTAACAGGAGGCCAAGCACTCGAACTATCAAGGGCCCTTAGTATCATTATGCTGTTCTCATATGTTACATACCTTTTCTTCCAGTTATGGACTCACCGCACATTTTTTGAATCAAACGAAGTAATTATCCCTCATCTTCAGCTTGCATTCCTGACTTTCTGATGTACTTTGTTGATGTCACCCTTTAAGTATAGGATGTCGTAACTTATGCAGCAAGTAACATAAGGAATAAAAACAAAGCTAAGAAAGTGGGTTATATATATCCCTTGTGTGGATGATTCACAATGTTACCTTTATGGTAAAAATTTCCCGTTACACAGATGGGGTGAGTGCCCTTGCTAATCTTAGTCCAAATCCTTAATTCCATCAAAATGGATGAGTTTGTCAAGAGCCCATTTTGATGGAAGTTTGAAAGAATTAAGGTTGGGGACTATAGCCGGTAAAAGGCACTCAACCCCCAGAGGTGTTCTTAGGAATTTTTCGACTACAAGGTTAAGGTAACATTGTGAATCACCGCCGCCCAATAAGGACAGAGCGTTGAGCTATAATATCATAGAACTATCATTGGAGTTTTTTTTTTTTTTTTTTACATGAATTGATCAAATATGCAACTGATGATGATCAGGAATCAAATGATGATGACGATGATGATGTGGCTGCAGTAGGTTTCTGGAGTGGATTTGTATGGCTATTTGTTGTTACAATAATCACAGCTTGGTTGTCTGAGTATGTTGTTGGCACAATTGAGGTAATTCCGACTATTTTATATAATGTGCTTTTGATGAGAATGTACACACTTCGATCGACATTCTGAAATGTTCCTAATTGTATAAGGATGCATCAAAATCTTGGGGTTTGTCTGTGAGCTTCCTCAGCCTCATCTTAGTTCCAATTCTTGGAAATGCAGCAGAGCATGCAGGTTCGATCATATTTGCTCTTAAAAACAAATTGGTGAGTAACACTATACATAATAGTACTATTGTACACCAAATAGTATTTCAGGTTTTCCTTTCCCCTTTTATAAATGCAAAGTACAATTCTTTGCATTCATAAACTCTACATGATTTCCTTTTTGCTCAATTGCAGGATATATCTTTAGGAGTCTCTCTGGGATCTGCAACTCAGATCGCCATGTTTGTGGTGCGAGTTCATAATCAAAGCTATAAAACTTCATGAGTTCTTGAAGCTATTTTGACTTCCTGAGCTAAACATTATGAGACTTCTGTTAATTGTCACTGATTAGGTGCCAGCGTGCGTCGTTGTTGCTTGGATAATGGGCATTAACATGGATATCAACTTCAATCTCATCGAGACGGTGTCTCTTACTCTAGCAGTGATCACCACATCCATAGCTTTGCAGGTAACTTTCACATTAACATTCATAACTTCGTAAATATATGTTGGAGTCTTCTAAATCGTATTCCTTTTGTTTTACAGGATGGAACTTCCCATTATGTGAAAGGGCTGATTCTTATTCTTTGCTACATTGTTATTGGGATCAGCTTCTTGATATTCGAAACACCAATGGGTAAGTAGTGAGTTATTGACAAATACAGAAACCGCTGACACCCTTTTCAATCCTCGGAAAAAAGACATCAACATGTAAAAATCATAATTTATGCTCCTCAGATGAAGAAACAAAAAGGACAAACATGCACTTGAGACTGAAAAACCATGGATAAAGGAGTAGTGCTTCAAGTATGAGGTATGAGTGCAGCCGTGCCGGTGAGATATGGACTCTCAGGGTCACAGCTCCCGGGATTCGAAATAGTGGTTAGCCATGTAGAGGATTGAAGCGTCTTTGGTCATAGAGAAGTTACAATCAACTCGTATGGAGTGTGGACTGTGGACTGTGGATAGCTCATAATGTTGATAGCATGTCTTCTTTCTGTGTTTAAATTTTATGGCATTGTGGCGAACCAGCTAATATGAGAGAAACTGCGATGACCTATTTGGGCCGGAACTTCTCAAAAGCATTTCGGCCATAATGTTTCAGCTTTCCGGATCGATTTGCTGGTTCCATTCAAAACCAAAGTGCAACAGACACTATAAAACTCGTTAAAAAATTGTAAATCCTAAAAAGAAAAAGGCGTACATATATATAGATAGCAGATCAAACCATATTGATCATAATTTTCCTATATATATTTGCTGGTGCCTTGATATAAATTTGAAGGTAGAACCATATATATATATTTCAAGTTATCAACCATGCATGGTGATCAATGAATAAATTGGCATGGTGTCTCAAACATAGCCTTTCCACGATCTCCTATCATGCATTATCCTTGACTATCATATTGACTCCCAATAATCTCTGCCGCCTCTCTTATCATTTTGCTATAATTACCTGCAGTTTTCTCCTTCTTGAATATATAATCATGATGATCATACTGATTCCCAGCTGATAGGAATCAGAGATTTATTGAAAATGAAAGAACAAGAAAGTAAAGAAACGTTGAATAGTTTGGAGACTACATTGTGGCTATTCTCATTGATTGGAAAAGAGTGTTACAACAAGAATATATAAGACTACATAGGGCTAGATAAGAGAAAGACATGATTACCCTTACATTATAATCCTAAAATACATATTTGGTTAACACGAGCTAGCTAGCTGTCTTTGCCGTCCAATTTACGTTCTCCTTTATTTGAATGTACACAATCTGAAAGTGTTTCTTGTCCAATCTCCAGTAGCTCAAACCAATCCTAAATCATTTTCTTAGATTTCGAGAATTCGAGTACTGATGTTGATGCATGCATGCTCGATCACGAGCGCCCCGGCCCTTTGGTATATGCAGAGCCATATATCATATCAGAGGACATCTTTGGCCACATATGTCATTATTTTGGATCTGACCCGCCGTATATCACAGAAATTTTGCGTGGTAAGTATTTCATAAGAGCATTTCTTCGTAGTTTCAATGTGTTCATAATGATGTGAATTAACTAACCGTGCAGACGATCGAAACCCTAACTAAATGGCACGGCTCTTACGGATCCAAATTAGTTTTCTGTACGTGGTCGTCTTTTGCAAGCTAATTAGTTTTGATACACAAACCCAACTATTAATTCATTAAGTAATGACTTGATCAGTACTGAATACAACACTTAGCATTGATATTTTTATATTGTATATTCGAAATTAGTTTTTTCATCAGGTCTAAATGAAGTAATTACGGCTTGATTGACTTGTTCCACATCGCAATTTTCACAATAATCTAACTAATTAAAAGGCTATATATTTTCGTTTTGGTCAGTCGTGTTTATGCTTTGACGTATGAACTCCATAGAACGAGAGCTTAAATTTGCTTGGTAATTAGCTCATGACGTATCATCATCAATGTACGTATATGATATTGACGTTAACCAACTAGCTAGCTCGAGTCCAAATCATCCGTATTATACTTCCGTACTCTTGATTAACCCACTCTTTGACGCAACAACCCTTTTTTGATAGAAATTCGCATCATCATAGATGCTTATGCAGATATCCCGAAATCGACCTTTGAGGAATACTTGATCTGGAATCTTCTCGTCGACCAAACTTGTTGTACATAATGTGCATGTTGTCAAAAGTTAGCTTAGTTTTAAGTTGAAGTCACATGCATATACAATATATATGGACCACGGTACGTATTACGTACCAAATTGAACGCAGAAATGCCAAACAGGAGTTACTGATTCATTAATTCTACCAGCAGAACTAGTACGGTTGAACTGTAGAGCTCCAACTCCCTCCAAGTATGATTAGTTATAGTCATGCATACACAGAGAAGTCGAGAACTCATTTCAAGAAAGACGTAGATCCTCCTCTTATTCTAAAAAGACCCTTCATCTTTCCCGATCGACCAATATATGCCTATATATGTTTCACTTTGACAGAATTATTCAGAGATCGATCTGTTAGCCATATTTGATTGCTCTACATTGCATATACTTCCCTGAACTATATGCGAATTGACCATTTTTACGGTGATACTTCCCTAATAAACTATCTGAAAGTAAAGATGATCGAAGGTTAATATATGAGTTAATGACCAAGATCCCTAATTTTAAGATATATTGGAAAAAATTGTTGATTAAATAAGGTTCGGGGCATACACTTAGGTTTATGTGGAAGTGAATTACGTCGACAATAGCATACGAAATAGTACTATATATACATACAGCAAACATAGAACTCGAGGAGATCGAGATCAGAGAGAGACACTTCTAAATGTACGTATACGTCTATATCTGGAATCAATGATCTTGCCAAACAGCCCTAGCCTGGAGACGTCAGGGAGAAACTTCGTCGAAATTTCAGAGCAGCTCAATTATTTGCCCTCCCCACAACTACAGTTCCTTTCAGTGATCAATGCAAAATCATGTACCGGATCGTCGATCAAATCCAGTCTCGTCCATTTCCGGCCGTCACACGTTGCTATGGCTACTAGGCCGTGGGATGAAGCTTCGTGGAAGCTCGTCTCTCTAACTCTTAGCTAGGGTTTCTGTGACAAATATACTCATGTGGGGGCAAGCTATAACTAATTCTAATAACTGGGTACACATATCAATATATATGTGGCCTATTTTGGAGTACGTATATATCATATGACGTCCTACTGGAGGCCTGAAGCTGTCCACAATAATACGATCGATGAACATCGATCTGGAGGAGCCAGAGCTTTATTATATAGAGAGAAGTTGGAGCCATACGATTCATTACAGGGCAAATGATATTATTGATGAGGATAGAAACAAAGTTTCTGGGTCTCTTACCAAATTCTCACTGGCCGTAAATTGAAGAGCGAAAACATAACCGGCGGCATAGGAAATTTGATAAATATGGTTTCACGATGAAAAATTACCGATTGATGATATGTTTCTTCACATGAGATGGCCATCTTGAAACTGATACCAACCCTATCGACAGAGACTGCATTATTCGTTATCTAATGCTATAAATTTGCCATAACTTATGCCTATTTCCGGATAACTTAAATATGAGTTGAGAGACAGAAATATAGCACTTTGAAATTAGCATGATGTTGATTCTAGCCGAGTTATATTTACTGCTTCAAGTAAACTACTTCAATGGCGGCTATGAAATCTAACTTTCACAGTCCTGGATCATTAGTAAGGTTGTATAAGATTGTTTGAAAGCAACTTATAACCACAAAAGATATGTAAGATATTATAGACATGCATATATATATATATATATATATATATAATGCATATGTGTAAATGCATGATTGAAAGAGTCGGGTCGACCTTGAACATAAAATAACGAGAATATAAACAAGTACTGCTAGTAATTAAGAGGGAAAAAAAAATGAACAAATTGATCACAATTAATCCAAACCATATAAGCAACTCTGAAGAAAAACTTCAACCAACTTATGACCTTGAGTAGTAGTGAAACCCTTTCGAAATCGAAGCTGGATAGCCGAAAATGTATGCATGAAAGTGAAAACTTGGTACAACTGACGAGCTAAACCCCAGGATATATATATATATAGCAGACACTTTGGAAAGTAAAATTGACCCTTCAATAATCAATAGTACTACCTATTACCGCACGAAATTTCTTTCTACCTTCCCAACTTTGGAGCTTTGCAGGTTCTGTACAAAAACTACCTGAAATCTCAGTTTTTCTCAATAATATTGCCTTTTATACAGATGTCATAAAAAGAACGAAGAAATAGAACCAAGTTTCTGGATTGCTCATACTCTCCATGTGAGTTAATTTGTCATATCTATCTGAGTTGCGCAATGCCCTAATTTAAGCATCGAAAGCAAAACATAACCGACTGTTTTGTACTACTCAAGAGTGTTAGAATTTCTAGATTAGATTGAGTGAGTTTCTACGAAGGTTCCTATAGATAGCTAGCGTCAGTTACATACCTACTCGACCCTTAATTCAATGAGGATTTGTTTGATATGAATTATGACAGATTATGACCATGATCGACAGCCATGTCATTATCAGTTTCTGGTAACAGATCGGTAAAAGAACAAAATTCAATTTCCTTTTTTAACTCTTTGGTAACTGTTCGTTCTTTGTCTTCGAAGGGTTTTCCCAGATTTCCTTCGAGGACTGCATGGGCTTTGAGGCAGTGAAGTATAACTATCCTTGGATGTACGTCAATTAATAGATAGATATGCATGATATTATTTGTTTGGGAGAGAATAAGTACCGAGATCGACATCACTATCCATGAGTGAATAAGTAGTTACAACTGTATATTTCGATTGTTGTCAGTTGTAAGGGAAAGAATTCATCATTACATGGTAAAGACTTGAAACCTAGTACAATTTTGCTTAAATCCCACTTCATCATTTCTTTTTACAGCCGCCATTTCTTTTCACTTTGTCTTCATTTTGCTAGTCAAGATAAATCTTGTTTGTAATGTCAACTAAATAATCTAAATTTTAAAAGAGTTTCGGCGGAGAGAGGACTCAAACCAACATCAATAGAATGTTATATGGAATTTATCATATTATTTAAGTCTTTAGATAATAGTAAACTACATATATTAAATGATTGTTGATTGTTGCATAGAAGAATTTTCGGTTTTTGCTAACCGTTTTGGTGGAGTATTGAAGGTCTCATTCGTTTCTTGCGCCTCTAGTAAATGCATTGCCCAAAATGTATGAGGATTCGTCGGCTCATCATATCTTGTAATGTAGAACTAGCTAGTGAGACAAGGGTTTCCATGGGATAGTCCTAAACTTCCTGATTAATTTGTTCTATTTAATTAGGAACAAGAACACTGATATATACCAGATTACCAGTAGAGTGTAAACATCCTGTGAGCCCCCATTGAAAAATCAGTTGCAATTAATCTAGCCCCTTTTTAATCGTTGAAGACATCTTACCGGATTTTATCCATAAGTTTTAAAGATCCACCTTTATTTTTCTACCAAACCCAGGTTTTTCTTGAGGTGTTTTCAGCCTGGTTTTGGCTATAACGTGTCACAATGAATCAACAAAATCCCCAAAAGAAAAAAGAAAAAGAAAATGAAAATGAAACTTCGAGGAAGCAGCACTCACTTACTTGCCTCACTAGAATACCAGTCCCTATTTATACTGTATAACCCTCCCCCATATCAATATCACATTCTGAGAATTATAGCTTGCGTAGCTCATAGTACTATAATACGGTCCCTCCTTGTCTTCTTTCTGTTCTGTAAAACCATTCCTTTGTCCTAACCTGGTGTTGCATTGGCTACCATGGCTTTGAACCAAGCAGAACCATGGCTGCTGGAAAATGGTAACCCCAAGATCCTAACCAAGGAGCACCGGAAGAAGTCCGCTCACAACAGGTCCTCCTCTTCACTGAGGAAGAAGTCCGATCGCACCCTCGTCGCGAAAATTCCGTGTTCCCTTCTTAGACAATTCCTGGCCAATCTTCAGGAGGTTATATTGGGTACCAAATTGTCAGTGTTATTCCCAGCCATCCCGGCAGCCATTGTGGCTGACTCTGTTGGCTTTGGAAGAGTGAGTACTAACCCTAATTGATCCTTCATCGCCAGGGTTACAATGAACAGTGACCTCACAAATTTATATGCTATTATATACACCGGCAATTATTTTCCGACAGCGGAATGTTGTGTTGTTGGATTGTGAATTTAGCCTTAAATTAAGGATAACGCTTTAGGAAATTATAATTTTCAACTGAAAATCAAAAGTAATTAATTGCAAATGCGTTGATTAATTTCTTATATATGACCTTAATTGATTATAAATTTTGATACAGCCTTGGGTCTTCGCTCTGAGCCTAATTGGACTAATGCCACTAGCTGAACGTGTTAGTTTTCTCACAGAGTAAGTACAATTTTTGAGATCATTAGTCTAATTTCCAGTAATTACATGCATTAACATTGACTGCAATATTAATTCTGATTATTTTTTTCCTTTTAAATTTCCAATTGCAGACAAATTGCTTATTTCACTGGTCCAACAGGTAATCAAATATTACATGCAAGTATGGTAAAAAGGATAATTGATTAATAATGTAATTGTTTTATAATTTATTGATTTGGTTAATTGAATTTACAGTGGGAGGGCTTCTTAACGCGACATGTGGCAACGCCACCGAGCTGGTTATAGCCATCTTTGCTCTGAGCCAGCACAAAATCGCAGTGGTGAAGTACTCTCTTCTGGGTTCGATACTCTCCAACCTTCTCTTAGTCCTCGGCACTTCTCTCTTCTGCGGTGGCATCGCTAACCTCAGAAGGGAACAAAAATATGACAGAGTAAGTAGATATGAGGTCATCCTTATCACGAGTATTGTTCACTGTTTTATTCTATCAATGCTAATTCTGATGTTTGGTGTTTACGCAGAGACAAGCTGATGTGAACTCTTTGATGCTGCTCCTGGCTCTGCTGTGTCACTTGCTGCCACTGCTCTTCACGTTCGCCGCAGAAGAGTCCATGGCCACCGCGGTCCCCACGCTCCATCTGTCGAGAGCTAGCAGCGTTGTCATGCTGATTGCTTACGCTGCCTACATTGTCTTCCAGCTCTGGACGCACCGCGAGTTATTCGAAGCTCCGGTGATTAATTCGATTACTTAATTAATCAAATCGTTACTCGAACGATTTCAGTTTCGTTCGTGTCGTATCATTTGATTAGTACTAATCTGTTATGGTGTTATTGGTAATTAGGAATCGGATGATGATGTTGCCGAGGAGGAAGAGGCTGTGATTGGATTCTGGAGTGGTTTTGTGTGGTTGGTTGGAATGACTGGAGTTATAGCTTTGTTGTCTGAGTATGTCGTCGGAACGATTGAGGTACTAAATCAGATCGCACAAGATTGTTTTCAATTATTTAGATTCATTCATTGAGATTGTCGTGATATCAATGACCAAGTGATTTGATGAACAGGAAGCATCCGATTCTTGGGGGTTGTCTGTGAGCTTCATCAGCATAATCTTGCTGCCTATTGTTGGCAATGCAGCAGAACATGCAGGAGCTGTCATTTTTGCTTTCAAGAACAAGCTGGTAAGTGGAATATATGTCTCAAATTGTATTCTCCTACTGATCGATTTGTTTTCAATTTACAGACATTACTAATTTATCAACAATCTCCTTACCAGATTGGATTTGATAACATTGTGAACCACATTTTTAACTGAAATGAACCTTACTTTTATTCAGAAGTTTCACATTATATTCTTGATGACATCTACGTACACTGTGTAGCATTTTGTATAACTGTAGTAGATTAATTCTTAATATTTACTTGACTCCATTGCAGGATATAACTCTCGGTGTCGCATTGGGTTCTGCAACTCAAATCGCCATGTTTGTGGTAAGGAAATTGGATTCATGTTCAATTATTCAACTTAATTTTGAATTACTTCTCCTATTCTATCTTGTTTTTAAAACTTGCTAATGAAACTCTATTCATACTATGAATTTGCAGGTTCCATTTTGTGTCCTCGTAGCTTGGATTATGGGTATTGACATGGATCTCAATTTCAGTCTCCTTGAGACTGGCTCTCTAGCTTTATCAATCCTAGCCACAGCCTTCACATTGCAGGTAATTAAGACTAACCTCTGATGAATATGTATCAGTATTTGGGATATTAAGATTGCCAGTTTCATGTTCTTTAACTCTCTTTAATTATTTGTAATCGATAGGATGGCACTTCTCACTACCTGAAAGGACTGATTCTTCTGCTGTGCTACATTATTATCGGAGCCTGTTTTTTTGTATCTAACGCTACACTTAGTAAGTTTACAACTTCAATGTTTTGCTGGCTAGTATATTAATATATGATTGATTCTTTATCATAATAACCAACTTCCTTTCTCATGTAGATGCACCAAACACTGTCAATCTGGGACTTAAAACATCAACTGGATCAGTCTTTGGAGCTTAAAAGAGTAAGTACAAGTCTACACTATATCTGTAGCAACTTAACTTGCATTGTTAAGTTAAAACACAAATTAAGCAATTGATTTTGATGCAGGTTTTGGCCTTTTGGGGTGACCAATTACAGCATCATCGAATCGTCAACAAGCATTTGCTATTCTTCAATTTTTGATTGTTCTATAGTGCATGCATGCCTGCCGGAAAGCGAATACTTCTTACTTGAGAACTGGCCGGAATACCTTACAATTTGGTATTGTTGAAGCTTGATGACGACAGGCTACACCATACAGCATATGTCATGTATAGTGTATAATAGTATATCAGATTGTTTGTTTTCTTTTAATCTGGCTTTTTATCTATCTTCTTTTCTTTGGTTTTTGTAATATTGCAATGAATAAATGGAAATGTGTTGTTGGCGTGGGTTCGCATGCAATCAATCTAAAGCTTGATAGTATACTCATTCTCCATTTGATAAGTCTGAGGTCTTAACCTCAACTTAAGGATGATAATTAAGTTGTTGTGTGATGAAAATTAAATACAAAATAAAATTTCTTAATGGTTATACTGTATGTTGCCAATTCCTAAAACATCAAAATCAAACAAAAACTCAGTACGTATATACAAGTGAAATGGTATTCTGTCGGGTTATTGGTGTCCCGGCCTTTCACAGATCATTCATATGTGCACACTCTAGAGAAACTTCAAGTTCTAAGAAATGAGCAAAGAGAGGAAACTTATTATATGGAACTCTATATATGTTGGATGAGCTTGATGAAGATAGAGAAGAGTCAGACGGCTAAGTCTGTCATGACATTCTAATGTACGTTCAACAACCTTTTATGTTTTATGTTCAATAACTAGTGGTAAAATCTGCAACCGAACAAAATTTCACCAAAGTGAAAATGATCAACGTACAAGTTACTATTTTAACTAATTTCTGGACGGAACACTGAGATCATCATATTGATCGAAACTTAAGATAATACACCGTCAATTAAACTGTCATGGTATCATATATATATCCAAAATTTGCATTCCAAAGAGCCTTTTGCGAGAGTCGCATGTTCATCCTATCAAGATGGATACATTTAGAAAACGAAGACTGATTATTTATTCTCTTAGAAGACTATCACACAAAACGGATCCCGAAACGAGTACAATCAGGGCCCAACCCAAAACCCAATTTTTACAAGTGGTTGGTGAATCACGCGCACTTCTTACCAAATACATACCCTGCCTATTTAGACCCCTCTCTTTCTCTCTGCAACTGCCTAACGTCCTCTTATCTTCTTCTTCCTCTCACACTCTCTCAATTCCCAAATTCCATGACCGAAGACCACCCCATTCTCTCATGGCGCCCCATCCCAGCCCTATCCCTAACCGCCTCCCACTCTCTCTCCGTTGACCACGACCACCTCTCTTACGGCGTCTCCTCCGCCGGCGCCGGAATTCGCTGCAATTTCGCCTGCATTTCCGTCGCCGAGAAGCATAAGGAGTTCGCGCCCTCCGCCGCGCAGCTCCTGAAGCATCCGCTCGCCATACTCGCTTGCGTCCCCAAGGACCTGGCGCTGTTCTGCGCCGGAGCTGTTGCCGGCGCCGCGGCCAAGACGGTTACGGCGCCGCTCGACCGCATCAAGATTCTTATGCAGGTGTTTGGTTCGTCTCTTTTGATTTTTGTCGCATTTTTGGTACAATTTTGTAGCTTTGTGGTTGCGTGCGACGTCGTTTAGGAGCAAATGTAGTCACTCTTTAGGGATTGTTTCCGTTTGGTTACTGTGGAAATGAAAATTGCTTGTGAAAAATGTCTAGTTTCAATGTATCCGAGAAGATATTGTAATTACACTAATAAGTATTTGGCTTTCTAAATCAGCTTTAGTAGAGAAGTTTAGATAGACATAGGTATATATTAGGTAACTTCATATTCGCAGACCAAAATTACTGGAGAAATTGAACGCTAAGTTATTTCTGGCTGTTTTCTTCTGATACATGGAATGAGATGGTTTTTAATTCTGGAATAAAAATGAAACATTTATTGGGATAACTGTGTTGTTCTATATTGATATGCAGCATTTATGCATGTTATTGGGGAAACATTATACTGCATTGGAATGGTGCAGTACTCTAAAATAGGTTGAATTGTTTGCAGACTCATGGGGTGCGAGTTGGGCAAGAAAGTGCTAAGAAGGCTATTGGTTTTGTTGAGGTATGTTATGGTTTGTCCTTCTTATACGAAACTCTTCCATATTTTTTAAGGGCATGAACTATGTGCTGTCGTACACTCGTATGGGTTGTGACGCAGAAATTGCAGACCTGAAATTTGTACACAATGCCAGCTAAGAAGTGAACTATTCAGTATGCATTGCTGCTTAGTTTCTCTTATTCTGGTTTTTGGTCTACGTAGCTCTAATTATGTAGATTTAAAAAAAAGAATCTGACAGATGCTTAATTTATTGTTTTGTAAGGTTCTTTTTATCTTCATCCGTTTTGACCATCTCCTCACGCTTAATGCTGATGTATACAATTCAGGCCATAGCAATGATAGGGAAGGAAGAAGGACTTAAAGGGTACTGGAAAGGAAACCTTCCACAGGTTTGTGTGCTCATTAAATTTCATAATTGGTGGGTACAAATTGGTGGTCTATGAAGCTTTCTTGAATTGCATTTTAATTAAAAGTTCCTTTTCGGTTAGGTGATACGGATCATCCCTTATAGTGCTGTTCAGCTTTTTGCGTATGAAGCTTACAAGGTAATTCTGAATCCAAATTTAAGATAACCTGGTGCCAAATTCCATATATGCTGAACTAAATGTTTAAATTATGAATATGTAGAAATTTTTTACTGGAAAAGATGGTGAGCTCTCTCTTCTTGGAAGACTAGTAGCAGGTGCTTGTGCAGGGATGACATCCACTTTTGTGAGTAATGCCTTAGTGGATTTTGAACTTTCAAGTTCAATAGTGTTTTCCTGTTATGTTCAGCCATTTAAATGTGTACTGTTTCCTTCCTCTAGGTCACATATCCATTAGATGTCTTGAGGTTACGTTTAGCAGTTGAACCAGGGTACCGAACTATGACTGAGGTATGATAGACCTGATCATTTTATTTATAACAAGCTGCCTTATCCTAGTGAACGTGAACTTTGGTGTTATTTCCAGATTGCCTTAACCATGCTACGAGAGGAAGGATTTGCATCCTTCTATTATGGTCTTGGACCTTCTCTTATTGGAATAGCTCCATACATTGCTGTCAATTTTTGCGTTTTTGACTTGTGAGTCCACTCCTACCTCCTTTTCTATTACCTTGAAAGAGCAGACACGGTTTATTGCATATACTCATAGTCTTCTTTGGATGACAGGGTGAAAAAGTCTTTACCAGAGGAATTTCGAAAGAAAGCTGAAGCATCTCTATTAACGGGTTTGGTCTCAGCTTCCCTTGCCACACTCACATGCTATCCTTTGGACACTGTGAGAAGACAGATGCAAATGAGGGGCACTCCTTACAAGAATGTTTTGGATGCAATTCCAGGTAACTTTATGGTATTTTATATATGACAGTCAGCAACTGGCATATAGACGACCAGATATCATGTATAATGCTAGACATTGACAATTATAAAGTTCTAATTTCCGTTACTTAAACAATCAAATATCTCCTGAGGTATTCTCATTTATGGATTGGATCTTTATTTGGAGCATATCTGAATAAATGGAGCACATTGTTATGTCATAAAGTCAATGTAAGTAAAACCATACTGTTGCAATATAAACAGTCATAGGCTCATAGCATTGTTTTGATATCTTCTTTATATCAACTTGATACTTTGTTTCACACCACTGAATTTAGGATATAAGCTTTCTGCATTGATAGTCCTCTGTCTATTTATCCCTAAAACAAGAAATCATTAGATATCATGAAAAATCATGTTCTTAGCTTTCTTAACACATCTAGTTGCAGTTAATTCTTTGTTAAGTTGCAGCTTGCAACATTAGATTGCATCTAGGATTATATGTAAAATGTTCCGATGTTTTATTCTTAGCACTGGTTTGTGTTTGGAAGCAAGTTATTATTTTGGCTCCACACTTGAAGTCCTTATTTAAGCTGATGTTTCTTGTGCAGGTATTGTGGCTCGTGATGGACTCATAGGCTTGTATAGGGGTTTCTTACCTAATGCTTTGAAAACTCTACCAAACAGCAGGTTCCATGCATACCTATCTTGCTTTTGATCATCTTAAAATTTGTATTATCTGGTCCAAAACTTTGAAATTCTATAACCTGATGAAGTCTCCGTCTTTTAACTGCAGCATTAGGCTTACTACTTACGACATGGTCAAACGTCTGATTGTGACCAGTCAGAAGGAGTTTCAGCAAATTGTGGAGGAAAATAGCAGTGAACAACAGCAGAAGGCTAGCTGAACAATCCAGCATCTGTTGCCCCCCTCTGTATTGAACTAAACCACACCATCACAAAGCTTATCTTTCACCAAATTTTTGCTATCTGTTTTATTATCCACCAAAATTCATCTTTGTATTGGTGAAAGACTGAAAAACTGCTATTATAATAGGTAGAATTTAGATGTCGAGAGAGAATACCAAGGCTGTGTTTTGTAGGACAGCCATTAGCGCTAGTTAGGTTGCCAAATCTTTTGTGGAAGCTGTGTTCCACCGCGCTCTACAGTTGTGTATTGTCATTTGTAGATGTTATTGAATTTGCTAGGCATTCATATACCTGGCCTCTTTCATTGTAATACAACAATCAGTTTGGGTAATGGAAGCTGTTGTCAAGTTACTCGGTATATAATTTTCGGTTTCCTCTAGTAAGTGGTTCTCCATACAAGTAACTAGTTGAGCAGATTAAAGCTAGACATTTTTGAGGTCTCAAGTTCGATTCTCCTTAATGAAAAGAAGAAAGATATTAAGAATGAAGAAAATAAAAAGTCTTGCACCTAATACCATTTCCTTTAGTGGTATAAGGTCTCAATTTTGTAAGTAGGATGTTGTGAGTTTAGACCATTTTCGTAAGTGTGTTATACACTTGTTAACTTAACTGAGATGGTTTGGTCAAATTAAAAAAAAAAGAAAAAAAAAATACCCGCCTCAGGAAAACGACGACGTTTGGGAGATGGACGTACATTTTGGGTGGTAGAGGATTAAACAACGGCAGGAAGATAGACGGTTAAATCAGTTGTTGGGGCACTGAAGCTGAAGAAACGAAGAAGACGACTCAATTCAATGCCTTGTTGCGCTCTACAGCTATCCCTCCCCATTTATTCTTCTACAAACATTCCCAATTTCAGAGCTTGCCACTCTCGAATCACGTGCTCCTCCTCCTCTTCGTCTCAGTCCGACGACAATGGCGGGTCAAGTTCATTCTCTACTTACTATTCTGTTTGGTAATTGTGAATCGATTTTGGTTTGACACGGTGTCGTTTTGAATTGCTTCTAACAGGAACCGCGGCCAGCCCCATGTGATCTTGGTAGAGAGATATGGAGATGGCACTGCTAAAAGGTTCTTGCTTTTTCCTGTTTCACCCTTTCAGGCTATTTTCTAGATGATGATAATCTTAATGTGATTTTGTTTTGAATCAAAGTGGATTTCTGTCATGTAAAGATTTTCATTTTAACATTTTGAGGCTCTAAAAATGATTAGGTTGTGAGGTGTTTCTAATGAACTGTGGATTCAACGGCAGGTATTTGGTAGATGATGAACTGCAAGTACAAACATTTGTAGAGGAACCTAGTCCAAAACCTGATACGACGTCTCACAGCTCGCATTTCTCTAATACTGAGTTATTGTGGCTTCCGGATATTGTTAAAGATTTTATCTTTCCTGCCGGCTTCCCAGGTGACTGGATGAACTTGTACATTTATTAGTAGGTTTATTATGAACAGTAGTCTGATATGCCAGCATTTTAATCTAAGGACTCAGCGTAAATGGAGACAAAATTATGATCTAGAAAAGTTTCTAACTTCTCGTTTTTGCTCTTGCAGGATCTGTTTCTGATGATTATTTATTGTACATGTTGTTACAGTTCCCTACCAATGTTACTGCATGGATCTGTCAAACTTTAGTCACCTCTAGTCTACTAAAGGTTAGAGACTGTCTTCAGGTCATTATCTTCTGTTTTTGTAAGTGCTGTTTCAGTTTTTAATCATGCACTGCTTGCAGGCTGTCGGTGTTGGCTCTTTCTCTGGCAGTACTGCTGCTGCTTCGGCTGCTGCTATCAGGTGAATATACGTATCTCTTTATGCATGGAAGTGTCATTTTTTAAAAACTACCAGGACCAATGCCTGATATACACCTCACCATATGATACTTAAAACCAAGGATTTCATATTCTTTTAACTTGGTTTCATGAAGTGACGTTTGTTTCTGTAAAGCAACATTTATATCTCAGTCCTCTTTATTGGACTGAACTGTAGGTTATGAGATTGTTTCTGCAGATGGGTTTCAAAAGATGGAATAGGAGCTGTTGGACGCTTTTTTATCGGTCTGTCAATTATAAAGAGAGCTAATTGAATACAAGGTTATGTGCTGTATTTTATCAGTGACCATCGCTCTCTTTTTCAGGTGGGCGATTTGGAAACCTTTTTGATGATGATCCAAAGCAGTGGCGCTTATATGCAGACTTCATTGGCAGTGCAGGAAGGTTTGTTTAACAGACATTCTGTTGGATACTGTGGAATTGAAATCTGTGAAATGAAAATACCTTATTGGATCATTAATTTTCTATATATCATGCAGCATTTTTGATCTTACCACACCACTGTACCCTGTCTATTTCCTGCCATTGGCATCTCTTGGAAATCTTACCAAGGTATTCCGCTCCTATGTATTTATGTAGCACTAGTTTCTGTTATCTCTTCAGAACTAATCAAATAAGTAATTTGGTCATCCTAAGATAGTAGTGCTCTTCTTTCTAGCCATATTAGTGCATGTTTGTATCAGTAGTGACCAAGGATTCCACCATTTACATGTTGGGGACATCTAAACAGGCTGTTGCTAGAGGACTAAAAGATCCTTCATTCCGTGTGATTCAAAGTCATTTTGCAATTTCGGGAAATCTGGGAGATATAGCAGCAAAGGTAATGGAAGAGTAACTTCTGCAACTAAATTCACATATTTAGAGTAAAACGTTGTGACTGGACTTCATTTTCTGTTTTGCACATTCATGAATCGTATTAAACTCTTCGAAAAGAGTGTGCTCTTTTCACGATTGATTGATCAATTGTTTCAGGAAGAAGTTTGGGAAGTAACTGCTCAGCTGCTTGGCCTTGGTTTGGGCATATTGTTCCTGGTATGGCTATTGATTTTCTCAAGATGGCCTTCCTACAGTATCTATAAAGTATTTTGCATATACCAGTGATTAAGTTTTTCCTTTGATTTTGAAATAATTTGAATATTGAATGCAGGATACACCTGGCCTTGTAAAATCATACTCGACTCTGGTGACTACATGGATGGCCATGCGGCTTCTGCACCTCTGGTTGCGCTATCAATCACTATCAGTCCTCCAATTTAATTCAGTAATGCTTTTGACTCTCTCATTTTAGCTGTTCTATGTGTACACATGCAGAGTGTTTTGGGAAGGGCTTAATTGATTTTCAAACTGTTCTTTCTCTTTTACTTCGCTTGCAGATAAATCTTAAGCGTGCTTGTATATTGGTAAAATCGCACGTATTATACTCTATGGTTCCTGGTAAGGATTATAATCTTTCTGCTCCTTTGTTATAAAAGTTTCTCATCACATAAGAATGACCATTATTTTTGGTAGTTTCATTTAGGTATTATTAGTTGCAATAAGGAAGAAAACATATTATTGTGGCCAAGATTCATGACACCACGAATTACATTTGGTGTGCCCTTGGAAGAGATCATTTTTGGGGAGAAAGCTGCTCCAACGGTACTTCCTTTATCGTGTTGCTTATATCCTTAAAGATTTTAGTGAGCCACGGACATTGAAGTACTTATTTCTCTTTAATATTGGCAGAAGCACAATAAATAATTTCTTGACAACATTTAATTTGAGGTCCATCTATGTCTGTCGCCTTTATTACATGATACAAACCTCAGCTTTGCATCATCCTACCTAGTTTCTCTACTTCAGTCAAACTGACCTCTGAGTAAAACAAATTGAAATACCACAATAGAAGTAATCATTTCAGATCAACTAGCTTATTGAGGTGGTGGATGGTATTAGGTATCGCACAATTCACCAAAGTCATGTAAATATTTAATATTGCAAGTATTATTCGATAAAATATCCTGCATAGTGCATGCAGGAGGAAAAGCACCCAGAGTATTATTTTCAATTAGTAAAATCTGGGCTTTTGTTTATCATCCCTTTATTCCTTGCTTTTGTAACAGGTTAAGGCACTTCTTAAACTATATGCAAAGGAGAAGTATATTCTTGTAGTGAACCGACAAAGAAGTGACTTTGAGGTCTTTGTGTCGTTTAAGGTATGCATTATTAATATTACTGGCAATGATTTAGAGAAGATTATAGTGACAGTTCAATCAACCTGGAAATTGTGCAAAAATGCAGGTAGGAGCTACAAGTATGTCCGTCTTACGAAGTTTATGGCAAGCTTATTGGTTACATGAGAACAGGAATACCTCAAGTGTCGCACTCGAACAGCTTGCACAAAGTCATTTGGAGATGGAAGATAGGTTCGAGGACTTCATCCAACAGCTGAATGGAATTGGCTGGGATACACTTCAAATTAACTTGAAGGTCCCCAAGGAAATTTCCCTCGATGAATTGAACCCCATTTGAATATCATATATGGGTTATCAGAATGTCATTGCTTTTAGTCTTGCCTTGGAATGTTGATCTGCCAATGGCACCGAGATGACATTAGGATTTTCATGCACCCTGTGACATTACTTCCCGGGATCAAAGAAGCTGATCCAAAGAGGTTTTTAGGTTTGAGAGTGGAATTTGTTCTGTCAGTGTTGGTTTTAGAGTGAAGTTTTGTGTATATGATCTAATCATAGATGAGTCGGAATCGAATGCTTCTGAATCTCCTAAATTTCTCTCATTTCTTCTTTCTTAGTGGCCAAAGATTAACAATATTGATTGCTAATTCTCAGTACGCAAGAAATTTTCTTCGAACCTGAAATTTTCAATCTCTTCCCCAATTGATCAAGGGTACACGTGGGAATAGGGCAGCCAGTGACATCAATAGAACTAAGAAATCACATCCTTACCAAATCGTATTATGTTATCAACCAAAGAATGTGTTAAACCTCATTAAAATTGGTTCATTGTTATTGGTAAGCACTATTGTTTATGAGATACTAAATTCCATACTCTACTCCTTTGTGCTTTCTTATTCAATGCAAAGAGTAACTGGCCCCTGTTCTTGGCTCAAGTTAATATGTCGATGCTGCAAGCAAAGCAAATGGTAGCTTATCACTCAACGATTGCCTATTTTTGTAATCTCTCTAGCAATAGGTTGGCTTATCATTATCATCCAACGCCAAAACGCCAACGATTAAATTAAACTTCTGTATTCCTAACCTCTGTTCCTCTATGGCCACTGTTCCTAACTTTTAGTTTCATTTCTGTTATGGTGCATACTGGATCTCAAAAACAATCAAACCACCCAAATGTTTTCATGTTCTTCCTTTTATGTAGCTGCAGACACCCGTCGATGTTTGAGAGAGAGAGAGAGAGCGAGAGAGTTTAGAGTTCAGGGCTTTAGGGTTTAAGGGTTAGATTGAACTACTGTTCTTGTTCTTTTAGGTGTACAGTTCGCTCGCTATCTACGTCCAATTAGCAAACATATACCATTATACGTTATTGACATAGTAATTGGTAACTTCCATTTATGAACTTCTACCCAAATAAGCTGATGATCACATTTATGAATTGGGCAGCATTCTCCTATCTATGACAAATCTTACTCTTGTCATCAACATTTGGTCCAATCATTTTGATGCAATCTTCTCTGTGATGGACAACCATTACCTATCATAAAGCACTAGCTAGCCACCAAATTCTTAAGTTAGTCCTATCATAATAACTTAAGATGTAACATATATCTGCACTTTTGTTTCGATAAATCACTAATAAGATCATTAAGATGGCCACTCTTTCTGTATTTGGTATTGGAAATTACTAGGCATATCTGCAGCATGAGCAAATGAGGATAACCATAATTTAGTTCTATCATTTATTTGTTTCTTTGCTATGTGAATTAATCAACTCCAAGTTGGTGGAATCTTCTCTAAATTAATACGAGGATAGAATAATGGAATACACCTCTACAAGATACCTCTAGTAAAGTTCTATACTAGAAATTCATATGAAAGAACAATGGAGAAAAAAACATACTTTGTATCAATCAATCACCATCACTCATTAAGGTGGGAGTATTGTCTTCTATAAACCATTTTTTGCATTAAGCTGATAAACCCTAGGACTTCCAATTTTGCCCTAATGATTTTGTTTGGTGCCCATATCATCACCTTATAATCCAATTTGGTCATGACTCATGAATAGCTAAAACAAAGCTATATTTATCTCATCTATTTGACTAATGCATGTTTATAATTCATTCATTAAAAACTCTCACGTTTGTAACTTACAAATAAACATTACTGTTACAGTAAAATTGTTACATATGAATTTCACCATCCTATAACTTCTATTTTGTTTACTTCAACTCATCTAAACTTGTATTAATTTACTCAAACTACAATAATTTTCTTGTTTTGCAAAGCTATAAGAAAACAAAAACAAAAAAAAGACAAAGCGAAGGACACGGTGGTCATGCGGTGGTGGACCCTACTCGAACCAAAATACGACACGTAGCAAACGGGTCCCGCAAACTAACGGTTGAGCCAGAATATCCTGCCTGAAAGCCACGCAGCCGCAGTGCACCCCCGACAAAACGACGTCGCATGAGAGAAGAGCATCGGGAAACGGTCTTGTCATGAAAACACCGAGGGCAAATCCGTCATCTCGCGACTAATCAGATAATCTGGCTCTTTCTTCTTCTTCTTTTTTTCTCGGCAATTAATTTATACACCGAGAGGAGACTGTTACGTGTGCTCTAAGCGAAAGCCAAGTAAGCCCCACCGTCTCTCCCTTTTCTCTCTTCTCTCTCTCTCTCTCTCAGTGTTCCAAATTCAGCTAACGCTTCAGCAGTTACAGCCCCAAAACCCCATTCTTATATTATCACAGATTGTTCTATCTTCTGTCTTACAATTTGAGACAGAGGAAAGAGTTTAGAGCTGGTTGATGGGAGAGATCATTGGGTGAAAGAGTGATTCGAAAATGCCAAAGTCATTCAAGGATTCGCTTAAGGCGCTTGAAGCTGATATTCAGTTTGCCAATACTTTGTACGACTCTTTTTTACTCTTTCTTTTGTCCACAGTTAATTTTTCTCTGATGATTACACCAAGTTTGATGATCTTGATGGAAATTGGTCATCCTGGTCTAATTTCGGTTTCGGATTTTAGTTTCTCTGTAGTCCTGTGTACCATTTCCTGTGCTATGCAAGATTCTTCGCTGTATAGTTTGTACATGTTGAACGACTGATTAGTTGTGTAAATGATTTTGCTCTAAACCCATATTTCATAATCGCTTATGAATTGTGTGCTGAATTCTATGAAGGAGTGAGAGGTTGATAATTTGTGCTGAGGGAACAGAGTATTAGGAGGGTTTGAGCTTATTTGAGTCTTGTCTTTAACTTTTCCTGGGTTTGTCGGCTGCAATTAGTTGATGCTTTCTACGTGTTAGTTCTCCTTTATCAAATTAGGTAATATTTTGTGAGAATAGTTTGTATATAAATATAGTAAAATATCCTTATCCTGTTCTGATCTCAGCCAATATGAAATATCTTGGCCCTTTTGCATAACTTAATTTGTTTTTCATGTATCATTTGTTTTGGAATTTTCTGGAGGTGATAGGAGAGTTGCATCTTCCAGGTTTCAATGGATTCATCATTCTTCTAGTCTTTTCTAACATGAGTTTCTTGGTTACACAGGGCTTCAGATTATCCAAGAGAATATGATGGGGGTTGCCTCCATATGAGATTATCATACAGCCCTGCTGCCCAATTCTTTCTGTTTCTGATTCAATGGACTGATTGCCACCTTGCCGGTGCCTTAGGATTGCTTAGGATTCTTATATACAGGGTAAATTGCACTATGTTTTACACATACGAATTGTTATTTTCAGCTATAGTTAATTGATATGGACCGCTGTATCTGACATCTAATATGATGTAAATGACTCCTTGTCTTGTGCATGAAAATGTCAGATTGATGATATACTGGGTTTTTGTCACAGGCATATGAGGATGGGAAGACCACCATGTCAATTCAAGAAAGAAAAGCTAGTTTAAAAGAGTTCTACAGTAAGTGAAGTCTGATAAGAAAATGTGAGTTCATGGATTTACCGTTTATCAATTTCTTTTGACTGTTCGAAAAACAGGTGTAATATTTCCCTCATTATTGCAACTTCAAAGGAGACTGACTGATGTAGAAGAGAGGAAACAGAGAGAAATCTGTTCCAAGTACAAGAGGAAAGATGAGACGGACAAGGAAAGCTATCTGAAATTGAGTTGGAGCGAGAAGAAGAATGTGGCATTTGCATGGAGATGAACAGCAAGGTCGTATTGCCCAATTGCAGTCACTCTTTGTGCATGAAGTGCTACCGGAACTGGTAAACAACTGTTACTTTATAAACCATGTTCATCCTTTTTCCATCACTTCTGAATTAGCCAATTGGATCCAAAATTCCTAGTTGCGCTTCCTCAATTATCAATAATTCAAGTGAGTCACTTTGACATAAACTTATGGCCCTGATGTGTGATCATTTAGTATGCATATATACTTAGAACTTAGAAGTGCAGCAACCATCATACTGTGCATATATACCGGCATTCTCATATCTTGATGTGCTGACACCATTGTAAGGCTTTCTTGGATACAAGCCCTTGTGCAAGAGTACATTGCAAGTAAACACAAATTCTACCGAGACGTAACATAAATCACGAGTAGAGAGCTCTTTCTTTCTGATGTGTAATATGACATGCATGAGGATGGTCACCGGCTTTTGTAGCATGATATAAATATAAACAGCTAAACAGATTGCCATTTTGGATTTGTCTAGGCGCACACGCTCGCAGTCCTGCCCCTTCTGCCGGGACAGCCTCAAAAGAGTCGACTCGTGTGAACTCTGGATCTACACCAGCAACAATGAGATTGCTGATCTGTCTGCAATCTCAAGGGAGAATTTGAAGAGACTGTTTATCTACATTGATAAGCTGCCTCTCCTTGTTCCAAATCGTGGGATTGTTTCTTATGACGTTTATCGATAATCTATGCGAATGTTGTCTACTCTTGTTAGAAGTTAGTCTTATGTTAACAGGGTGGGAACATTTACCTAGTTGACACCAGGTTGAATGTACATAATTCTCATTCAATTCTTTCGCATTTCTATTGAAAATTGTAAATAGATTGCCCTGCTGGAGACACATTCTCACTTGTATATCTATGAACCACCCCCTATTTTAAATCGGCATAATTGCTAATTTGCTATCTTATGATTCACTTTAGTAACAATTTGTTACTCTAGCTTTAATTATTGTCAATTTGCTATCCTAATTTTCTAAAATTAGCCGATTTGCTACCTTATGTTTCATTTTAGCCATTTTACTACTCTTATGTCAAATTTATAACTAGAATTGTCGGTGAGCCGTGGCTTGGTTGGTTAAGGTGTTTAACTGACAACTTTGAGGTTACGGGTTCAAACCTCACGGAGCCGTGGCTTGGTTGGTTAAGTTGTTTAACTGACAACTTTGAGGTCACGGGTTCAAACCTCACAGGTAGAGTGTGTGAGTTATTAATAAAACGTTTTTTTTTTTTAAAAAAAATTATAACTAGAATTTCAATATTAACCAATTTGATTACCTACATATTTAAATTTAGCCATTTGGTATCCGACATTTTTAAAAGACAGCAAATTGAAAAATTGTAGGAACCTAGAGTAATTGACAGAAATTGAGTAATTGTAGGAACCTAGAGTAGCAAACTGGCAGAAATAAAAAGCTAAGGTAACAAATCGGTTAATTTTAGAAAGCTAAAGTAGCAAATTGACAGAAATAAAAACTAGAGTAACAAATCCTAAGGTAGCAAATTGGCAATTAAGCCTTTTAAATCTGTATTGTCCTTTTCTGTGAATGTTCATGGGGCCATCCTTATATGGCCTCGATCAGTACTGCAATTCAACTGGAAATGCTAACCATCTCTCATTGCAATCAACAGAAGAGCGATCATATAACCACATAATCTTCCATCTAATCCATGGTGTCACAGATCTATGAGGTAAACATTTATGAATCAACTAAGAAACACTGGGAGGTCATCATCCAAGATTTT
Organism: Fragaria nilgerrensis; assembly: GCA_010134655.1. Classification (NCBI taxonomy): domain Eukaryota; kingdom Viridiplantae; phylum Streptophyta; class Magnoliopsida; order Rosales; family Rosaceae; genus Fragaria; species Fragaria nilgerrensis. The sequence goes on from CM020982.1 coordinate 8,407,040, forward strand.
GATCATCTAGATGAAAAAAAGAGAGAGGCAAATGAAGATTTTAGGTTGCAAATCATATATCCAAAACCATTAAAGAGTACACTGATCTTAGAGAATTCATATAAGCTACAGGAAAGCTATTGCTTATGTTCCTGCTTAAGTAATTCTACTATATGGACACAGCAGTTCAAAAATATTGTTGACTGCTTCCAAAAACACCATGCAACCTGAGTTTACAAAATCAAAAGTCTACTCTAACCAAAGATAAACACTTCACCAGCTAGAGGAGTTGCAATTTCAATCATCATCTTCCTCATCTTCACCTTCATCCTCGTCATCCACCTCTTCCTCCTCTGCTTCCTCCGCTTTCGGCTGCGCCTCCTACAAAGAAACAAGGCATCAGAACACACTGCGAACGAACACATAAAACTCATAGATTAACATACTAATACGCGCAAAACTCATGTATATTGCTGTTGTTACATCTTGACTACCATATGCTGAGATCATGGTAGCATATCTATATTTAAATATCATTTTATGTTCCTCTACTACCACTTTATTTTTCCCTTTTGTTGGTACTTTCCTACTTGTTTCAACATGCCATCAGGTCTCTCAAAAGACAGACCTGTACATAAATCATTTGTGGCTTTATGGATTATTCTCTACTTTTTGTCTCCTATGCCTTTCTCACTTCCACTGACCATGGCAAGTGCATCACTAAACTGGAATGACCTGACCTTACACATAAGGTCCCAATTTTGGAAGCCCAATCCTGACCATGACTAAACTAAAGTGTATTGTCATGGGAAGAAAGAAAAACAGAAAGTAAGACCATACAAAAGTAGTACATATAGGACTACCTCCCCACTAGCTTCATCGTCTTCATCATGCACTTCAGATCTTGACCTCTCTGACTCTTCATCACCATCATCAGGTGCACTCTACAATGAATAAAAGGACAAAAGTAAAAACTTGTCAATAACAACATTAAAGAAGAGAACAAGAGAGAACAAGCCAACACATTTCTTCCTAAATTAGAAGGTCAGATACAGAATATTACTCACCTGCTTTTTGTCATAGATTTTCATCTGTTTTTCATACTCAGTCTTTGCTTTTGCAGACTGAGCTTCATAAGGAGCTTTTTCCTGTACAATCATGGAGAGGAAGGAAAGTAAGTGACAAGCACAATATTCACAAAACTCAAGTCGGGACTTGGCTAACAAACTCTATTCACCTAGATGTGCATCCGCAGCATACAAATCAATATATAGAAGTTTTATCCACAGGACTTCTTGAAAACAGTTCTACAAACAATTACAAAAGAATAACACTTACAGCATCAGTCATAGATCTCCACTTCTCTCCTCCAGCTTTTCCAACCTTCAAGTTCACATAGTAAACAAATCAGTTCTCCTTCTAGTAAAAGATTAGAGTAGATTAGAAAAATTTGATCAGAAAAGGTTAATGAATCACTTACAGCTGCTACCCCTTTCACATTGGGGTTCTTTTTCTTGAAATCTACCCTGAACTCAGCACTATGACATAAAATAGAACAATTAGCAAATCAATACAAAAATAGCACAATGTCAAACAGTACCACTACAAGTATTGAGAAGGAGATATGTACAGGAACACGAAAAAGGCACTAGGTGGCTTCTTAGGCTTGTTGGGGTCTTTCTTGAGCTTCTTCGTCTGCTTGGCCTTTCCTTTGCCACCCTTATCAACTGGAGCAGCAGCCTTTCGTTTACCAACTCTCCTGAAAATAAGGGCACATATACAGATACACACTTATGAGATAACCTGAACTAAATACCTCACATATAACAGGCACGAAACTGATACCGTATCACAGATGGTTAAGCAAAAACAAAATTTTAGATAGTAACCATACTGTAGCAAGACCAAAAACGAAATGCAAGAATGGTATGCAAACAGAAAGAAAACACCAACTCACCCATCATCGACAGGTTTCAGGGCTCTTGCTCCCCCCTTAGCCTTGGCGGGCCTCATTGCTCCGAGATTAGCGTCTGTATCAAAACACATCAATTTAACCAATATGAACAAACGATGATAACTATACAAGAGGCATAAATTTGTCAACAGTCGTGCAGTATTCGAATCATGCGAGGAGTCAAACAAAGAAACATACAAGTCAACGCAGGCCAATCAGACCGCATGCATTACTTCATAACCACATCAAATACTCACATACATCCATAAATACGTACAACACACAAAATCATCAGTATTCATTAGTAATTATTACTGTTCGAGTGACATCAAAAATTCAATTCTTATAAAACAAAAAATCATTCAAAACGAATTAGCTAATAACAAATTAGCTAGCTAGTTTCACAAAAACTGAACAAAATTTCCGAGATACAATTACTCAACCAACTAAAATCGATACACAGAGAACAAAATCAAACAAATTACAAACACGAACAATACCCAAAAATTCCGAGATAATTTCAATCACCAGCAAACAAACACTAAATTTCTGTAAAATTCAAAGCAACTAAAACAGAGCATATGTATAATTATAATTTCGAATCAAACAGCGACTGAAGCAGAAGTAGATCTGAAGAAAAAGTTCACCTGATAAAGAGGAATCAAACGCCAAGAGAGAGAATCACAAGATTAGCGAATAGAGAACAAAACAGAGACGAAGAGAAGAGCAAGAGACTAAAGAGAGAAGAGGAACCGGAAGAAGCGGTAAAAGCTAAGAGGGGAATAGCGCCGCAAGAGAAAAGGGCTTTACCTACTACACCCGGTTTCCGAGGGTTTCCACAAGACGAGGGTAATCAAGATTCGATATGTAAATCTGAAAGGAGAGGGAGAGGGAGAGGGAGAGAGAGAGAGTGGGTAAGTGGTGTTGTTGTGGCACTCCGGGATGGTTGCCGCCAAGTTATCCCCTACAGAGCAAAGACAAGCTAGGTCTATTGTGCCACGCCCGACACGTGTGGCCAGCTCGTTGTCGCCATCTGGATCCAGGTCTCTTTGACCTTTACACTAGGAGAAAACATTTGGGCTTGGAAACCCAATGTGGAATGAGTGGGCTACTGGTTGGGCAGGGACAAAAGTGGCCCAATGGTATCCAATATTATGAAGGTTTTTTTTTTCTTTTCTTTTTGCAAAAATATTATTAGAGATTAGAAAATGACCTCTTTTCAAACTGGTTTTGGATTTTTGAAGTAAATGAAGTGGACTTATGTTTAGACTTACATGGTTGAGCAAGTCCACCCTCTAGGCCTTCGTTGGGAAGGCCTAGGTCATGGGTGAGACCTGGGTCGCCACGTGACAATGATTTTGGGCTTCATTTCCACCCACAATTTATGTTTCTGGGTCGTCAAGTGGCGGTGACTGTTTAATAAATTTTATATTAGGTAATTAATCGTGGATAATGAAAAAAAATTAATATTGACCCTTGGATCAAATTGCTAGATCAAATCTGGGCCACCCATTTTGTTTTAAAAGAAGAGGAGTTGTGTTGACCCGATCAAAACACAAAAACTGGCGTTGACTTTCCTCTCCCTCTCTCTCTCTCTCTCTCTCTGCCCCTCAACAAAGGAGATCGACGGAGGAAATACTCATTGTCTCCAACGATCAATTTCGATTCTGATGGTAACCCTCAACAAATCTTCTTCCCTATCATTTCATGATAGTATTTTCCCCGATTTGTAAGCTAATTTCAAAAACCCTATTTCTGGGTTGTTTCGAGGTTGAGTTTTCCGGCAAGCCATGGTTTTGGCATCACCTCCACTTATTGGTTCCGGCGTTGTCTCGGCCCCCTTGCGTGCTTCATGTGGTTGACTACGCCATGGCCCCACGACTCAGGCTGAGCTGGAGACGAAGGCCCAGGTCTTCAAAAATGGAGGCCAGACTCAGTGAAGGCCTGGGTTAAAAACAATTTATGGGTGGAAGTTGGTTTTTTGAAGCTGGGTCTTTAATCTTAGGTGGCTGAAGGCTTGGGTCTTTAAAACACTTGGGTGTAATGTTTAGATTTAATAGTTGTCTCGGCCCCCTTGCACTACTGAAAAAAAGCACTTAGGAGACAAAATTATTTCATTTCTTAAGTGACAGATTTCGTCTCCTAAGTACTTAGGAGACGGAACGTCCGTCGGTAGAGGTGGCAAAGGGGCTGCTAAGCACGGGCACGACACGTTTAAAAGCGGTCCGGCACGGCTCAAGCCCGTTAATGGCCCGGCCTGGCCCAAGCACGTTATTCTAATGGGTCGGGCTGGGCCTAGAAAAATGAGCCCATGGGCCTGGCCCGGTCCGAGCCTGTTAGAGGCCCAACCTGAGCATAATAATTTGAGGCCCACGGCCCGGCCCGCTATAAAATATATATATTTTTTTCATTTCTAATATGAAGATAACATATTTATAAATAATAAACTTAGTTTTGAGTGTGAACAATATACTTTTATACTAACATTTTTTAGTTTGTTAACAAAGAAAAAAATGATCGATAGATTGTGTAAATTAGTTTTGGTTTGTAATTGTATCATGTATAATTAAAAGTTGAGATTATGAGAGTAGAAGCGGTGGTATAAGACATTCACCTCGACCATTTTCAATTTTCGACACGAAATGAGCCCGATGCGGCCCGTTCATGGGCCCGGGCCGACCCGGCCCGAGCACGGCTCACCATGTTATGGGCTTGGGTCGTGGGTCAGGCTGGGCCTTACATTTGAGTAAACGGGCCGACCCGAGCCCGTTAAGAAGTGGCCCGTTTGCCACCTCTATCCGTCGCCTAAGTGTGGTGAGGTAGACACTTAGGTGACGGAACCTGAAATTCCGTCGCTTAAGTGGTTCTTAAGAGACGGAATATTTTCGTCTCCTAAGCACTTAGGCGACGGATTTTATTTTATAATAAAAAAATTATCCACTTAGGAGACGGAATAGTTGAATTTCGTCGCTAAAGGCTAAAAAAAATAAAAAAAAATAAAAACGCCACCGCAGGTTTTTTATCCACTCACTCCGACCGTCCCAAATACCACCACCACCACCGCAGGTTTCAGAAGTCACAATTAAATGTCTTGAACTTCTTCCAATCCTGCATATAAGTAGTAAAAACTTGCATATGGAAAAATAAAGTTTACTGCCCCCAGTAAACTTCTACTGGGGATTAGTAAACTTGCAAAAAATAACTCATTTTCAATTTCAGGGGCACAACACATAATATATATTAATTTTTACCCTAATAAACAACTTTATTGGCCCCTAGTGAACCCAGTAGAAGTTTACTGCCCCCCAGTAAACTTCTACTGGGGGTCAATAAAATTCCATACAGTATCTCCCTTTCAATTTCACGTCAATTATACACAACAGATATCCATTCTTACCCTATGAAACAAATTCATTGTCCCCTAGTAAACCCAGTGGAAGTTTATTGCCCCCAATAAACTTCCACTGGGGTCAGTAAACTTCAATACAGTATCTCTATTTTAATTTACCCTAATAAACAATTCATTGCCCCCTAGTAAACTTAGTAAAAGTTTACTGCCCCCTAGTAAACTTCAATACAATATCTCCCTTTCAATTTCATGTCAATTATACATAACAGATACTCATTCTTACCCTAATAAACAAATTCATTGCCTCCTAGTAAACTCAGTGGAAGTTTACTGCCCTCTAGTAAACTTCTACGTAGTAAACTTCCATTGGGGGTCAGTAAACTTCAATACAGTATATCCCTTTCAAATTCATGCCAATAATTTGCCCCAAATATGTCACCACCACCACCACCACCGTACCAAATAACCACCATGCCACCACCATCATACTAATCACATCCTAACCAAAATTAAAATTAAAATAAAATTAAACAAAAACACATAAATCTATCACCAAAGCTAATTAAACCAAAAAATTGAGGAACTTACCTTGATTTCTTACCCCTTTGAAATTTCGAGGGACGGTGGTGGGTCGGCTGGAAGGCTTGGTAGAGAGAGAAAGGTGGCAGCAGCGGCGTCTATGGTGGCGGAGATCGGACCCAGATCTAAGGCTCGGTGCAAGAGAAGGGGACGAGGAGCTTGCTGGCGGCAGGGACAGGTGAGTCGGGTCGGGTCGAGAGGGGGAGGTTGTTGGCTCCGAGGAGGGTGCGGAGGTGGCCGGGTGATGTTGAAGAGGGTCTTGACTGCGTTGAGAATGGTGGCGTTTGTGGGGGACGAAGTCGATGAACGCGTGGCAGTTAGAGGTGGCGTTGGTGGGGGTGGTGTAGTTGATGGTGGTAGCGGAGGAAGGAGCGGTGAGAATGGAGAGAGAGCCCGGCATGAGAGTGATGGTCTAGAGAGAGAGAGAGCGAGAGCTTTAGGAGAAGATGAGTTTCCTTCTATTGATAAGGTTGGTGAGTTTGTGATTTAAAAGAATTGATATGTTTTGAAAAATTTTGGTTTGAATTTTCATAAAATTTTACGCGGGAAGATGGGCGCTCAAATTTTTAGAACTTAAGTGATGAAATATTCTATTTCCGTCGTCTAAGTAATTCATATATAATTTTTTTTTTAAACATTCCGTCTCCTAAGTTCTACTTAGGCTACGGAATGTAGTTTCGTCTCCTAAGTGATTCATATAATTTTTTTTTTTCAAAATGCTGTCGTCTAAGTAAAAATATTTCATCTACTTAGGCTACGGAATGTAGTTTCGTCTCCTAAGTGATTCATATAATTTTTTTTTTTTCCAACATGCTGTCGTCTAAGTAAAAATATTTCATCTCCTAAGTAGTACTTAAGCGACGGAATGAAATTCCGTCTCCTAAGTTGTTCTTAGGAGACGGAAACTGTTTCGTCTCCTAAATAAAAAATTTCGTCTCCTAAATGGTATTTAGGAGACAGAATTTTTTAATTTCGTCGCTTAAATGCTATTTTCCAGTAGTGTTGCGTGCTTCATGTGGTTGACGATGCCATGGCCCCACAACTCAGGCTGAGCTGGAGATGAAGGGTCTTCAAAAATGGAGGCCAGACCCATTGAAGGCCTGGGTTAAAAACAATTTATGGGTGAAAGTTGGTTTTTTAAAGCGGGGTCTTTAATCTTAGGTGGCTAAAGGCCTGGGTCTTTAAAACCCCTACGGGTGGACTTGCTCTTAGTAGCGGTAGTGATGGATGTATGCATTATGTTGCCTCTAATTCTTAGAGAAAACGTGCGACGTGCTAGATTGTATCGAGGCATGTCGAGTTGTTTTTTCGTTCTAGGGCGGACTAGTTAGGACATACATGTTCTCTGTTAATAAAGTCACCACGGACGTATGCCTTACGTGATTCATGAACATATGGCATAATATAAATCCAATAAATATTATGTAACTACATATAATGTACAAGATATGATTAGAAAAATAATAACGTCAAACCGTCAAAGCATACAAAAAAATCCAATAACGCAAAGAGTGTTTTGTAAGTCAATAACGGAGCAAGAAAACTTGGTCAATAATCAAATTGACAACAATTCTACCTTCAAAATTGACAACAATTCTACATTCAAATGTTCTCAGACTTGCTGCAAATTTGCATATATTCAAGCTTGAAATTGAAACTGATTCTGCCATTCTGGTGAATCTGATGCAGTGTCCTAATCTTGATCTTCGTCCTCTTGGATCCCTTCTCTTTGGTTGTAGAAATATAATGACAAGAATGAATAAGGTGAAGTTATCTCATATTTTCAGAGAGTCAAATATGACTGCATATGCCTTGGCAAAATGCAGCATAAATCATGAGCTTGGTTTGATCGTTTTTGAAGAGCTTCCTATTCATGTTGTCCAATGTGGGGTATAAAATTTCGGTTTGGACCCCCACTTAATGAATTAAGCCCGATGATCGAAACTCATATTAACTAACAAGTAGATAAGAAGAAAACAACGTGAAGCATGAGGAGATTATGAAGAACGTAAAAACACTATTCCTTCCACCACTCCCACTACGACGTGAAGTGAGATCGAAGTTATCGAAGGTCTATAAATTCATTCGCTTATGGAGAAGGGGAAAATGAACAATGATGGGTAATATCGGTAACAAGTATCGAACTGATTTTTTTTATTGTACCTGCTTAAATCGAAATTGACTTGGGTGTCGGAGTATTTTTTTTTTATTTTGCAGGTACCTCTTCTTCCCGTAATCGATCGTAATCGATCGTCGTATGAATGCGTCCAAGACTTCTCGAAGATTAAAGGAGTGAGATTTTTGTTAGGAAATCTCATTCCCGAATTTTTATGATCCAACTGTTGTTAATGACTTAAGTGTTGTTAATAGAGGCAGAAGATCTCACAACTACTGTAATGTTTAGTTTCTTCCTTTGTTTTCCTTGTGCCTTTTAGGCACATTCTGTAACAAAAAAAAACTACACCATAGCTAATTAGGCAATGTAAAACTTTTCTTTTTCCAATAAAACCATAAAATGATCAAATGTCATTGGCGATCTCTAGTGTATCTTCTAGCAATTTCTCCACCAATAGCATGCAACCAAATGCACACGAAACGCTAGTAGCCACAAGAAAAACCAGGTAGATTTTATAGTGGAAATCAATCACAGCCACAACCACTGCCACAATAGTCAGTTTTCAAAGACCCAAACCCCACAACGCCACCATCAGATAAGGCGAAGATAAGGCCGACCCCCTCACAGCCGTCAGATGGATACTCTCCCCATCTCAACGGCCTCCATCCCTCCCCTCAGATAATCCTCCAAACCTTAATAAAATCTCTCCCACCATTTCCAAACATAACTCCAATATTCTAACTTGATATCCTCCATTAGACTACACACTCCGCCATGGCCGCTACCACAACCGCTGCCGCGACATCCTCCTTCATCGGAACCCGCATCCCCGACGTGTACTCCAACTCGGGCCGGGTACAAGCCCGGTTCGGATTCGGGGCCAAGAAGGCAGCGCCCAAGAAGTCCAAGCAGCCAACTTTCACCGACCGTCCTCTGTGGTACCCTGGAGCCAAGGCCCCGGAGTGGCTCGACGGCAGCTTGGTCGGCGACTACGGCTTCGACCCTTTTGGTTTGGGAAAACCCGCCGAGTACTTGCAGTACGACTATGATGGTTTGGACCAGAACCTCGCCAAGAATTTGGCGGGAGAAGTCATCGGTACCCGTACCGAAACTTCTGACGTGTCCTCCGAAACGTTGCAGCCCTACTCCGAAGTCTTTGGACTTCAGAGGTTCCGAGAGTGTGAGCTCATCCACGGCCGCTGGGCCATGCTCGCCACCCTCGGCGCCCTCACCGTCGAATCCCTCACCGGAATCACATGGCAAGATGCCGGAAAGGTATGCCTTAAATGAGTTAAATCACATTTCGTTAGTAGTCAGAAATTACAGAATTAATATAGTTTTTCAAACGTATTCGTAAATCTAAGCGTTTTAATTTCAAAATGTTGCAAGTGGTTTAGTACGTAGTGGAGCGTAAATATATGTGTTGTTTATTTCAAAATGTTGTGTGATGTTGTTTAGTAGTCGAGCATCAATTTGAAACCCTAAACTTGAGCTCAGTAAGAAACTCTAAACTTGAGTTCGAATAACGAAGCTGTCAAAGTACAGATCGATACACCGTTAGAACATTTTACAAACCTTAAACTTAAGCTCAGTTAGAAACTCTAAACTTGAGTTTGAATAACGAAGCTGTCAAAGTAGTCAGATGGATACACTTTTAGAACATTTTACATGCGCAATTAGTATATAGATGTTATCGTGATAAACAAAGTGTGTTGTTCAGCTTGAGTCACTCAATTTTTGTGTTGTTTTTTCAGGTGGAGTTGATTGAAGGGTCGTCTTACTTGGGACAGCCGCTTCCATTTTCATTGACCACATTGATCTGGATCGAGGTTCTCGTGATCGGCTACATTGAGTTCCAGAGGAACGCTGAGCTGGACCTCGAGAAGAGGTTGTACCCGGGAGGCAAGTTTTTCGACCCGTTGGGTTTGGCTGCTGACCCGGAGAAGAAGGCGACACTTCAATTGGCGGAGATCAAGCATGCACGTCTGGCCATGGTTGCCTTCCTTGGATTTGCTGTGCAAGCTGTTGTCACCGGTAAAGGCCCGCTTAACAACTGGGCTACCCATTTGAGTGACCCGCTCCACACCACTATTATCGACGCCTTCTCCTCTTGAGTATTGTGTCAAGTTAATTAGCTGAATCATGAGTTGTACCAGTACTGCTTATCTTGTAAAGATTCTGGTATGCGATGTGATGAAATGAGACTACTACTACTACTACTTGTTAAATGACTAGATGTTGATGGAGTATATATGTCTCAAAGACTATTACCTACTGGTATATTTGCTCCTTATGATGATGGGTTTAGTTCGTATAGAACTTTAAACAAAGAATGTTAAGTTGAATACAAAACTTCCCTTGTATGATGCATTAACACCAATCCATTCAATCAGTGTTCCATCCTGTTCAGTATGATGACTTACAAATTTATACTTTGGTGAAGTGGAGTGAATTTATATACACAAACATAAATTACTAACCATTTTCTCAATAACTTCTTCTATGTGAGAGCTTGGCTCTCTGATATTTTATTTTCAAGTGTCTTGTTTCATGGTGAAACAGCTTTGAAAATAGTAAACCTGCATCCCATGAGTTTATTTGGGTATTGCAAGCTACAGAAGTTAATATCAAGAAGAGGTACTTTGTCAGCATTTTACAAGGAGTGAGTTCACACAGTCTAATAGTCTAGTGAGGAAAAAGTGTTACAAATAATCTAGCGAACGAGTCTATAGCATGTTGTCCCGGTCAGTGCAATGGATGTGTTGTAAACTTGTTTTTTGTTTTCCCATAGGGTTTCACCGGTAAACTTGTTGTGTAACATGTAAATTCCTTGAGCCTAAAGTCATTGGTATCTCACCAAGTCATTGGTATCTCACCAAGTTTCACCAACTTGTCTGGAGCACGTGTCAAGCAGCGGGTGGAGAAGGCTTTAGCGTGTGTTGTGCATGACTGTCGGTAATTCTCCGTCCGCGATCGGTCTACGATCGAGCCGGTGGAGGTGGGTAACTTTCTGAACAATGAAGAGGTGTGTTGAAAAAGCTTTGCATCGGGTATATTTGCGAGGCGGGAGAGTTACTCAATTACATGAAAGTGGATTACAGATCTGAAGATATGAAGAGGTAAACCGAAATCTGGAAATTCGATTCGGCGGTCTTCTGCTGGGATGACGACGGAGCTGTAGTTGTGGATTTTCAGGAATCGTCGTACCTCAAGAATTGCTTTGAGGAACTGGGTAACGAGGTAAATCTTTGCGCTCTTTTCTTTTTGTGGTTCATTTGATTTTCATGGTTAATTTGATTGAACCTGTGTGGGTTTTGGGTTAGGTTCGATTCTAAAGTTTTGATCTTTCGGGGTCTTGGCTTTCGTTGTTTCTATGGTTCATTTTGTATTCTAATCCAAGAACTTGGTTATGTTTCTATGGTTCGTTTGGCTATTAATTTGGGAGTGTTTTTGGGGTGTTGTCTGCCTGTGTCGGAATTCCTTCCCCGCCGGCGACCTCCTTTATTTCTGGGTTTAGTATCGATATCAGCTACGTTTGTAAACAAGGACTTCGAAAGGTTGATTAGTTTTTGGGGGCATTGGTTCTTCGACAGACAGTGTTCGGCAAAGAAGGAAGCAAAGTTTTTGTTCAATATCAAGTAATATTGAAGGTAAATTTTGAAGGCCCTGAAGCAAAGTTTTCGTGCATATCCCAACGGGATACATTGAAGGCTCTGTATCGCCCCACTTCAATGTTGTTTCAAACATCGCGGTCACATAAACATTTAAAGAAAATCATTAACAATTTAACCTGCTTCGCGTAAATTCATAAAATTCAAATCATGAATGTAATCCGTTCAGAATATTGCTTTGTTATCTGAGTAAACTCTAAATTGAGTATTGAACTTATTTCAGGTCTTTGCTATGGAAAGTTGGAAGCTGGACTACTCACATTCATAATACCTTTGGTTCTTCTTGGGCACCTGGTATATTGCTCTTGCACATGTCCTGTTCAACTTGATCACTTCTCTTATATCGTGTTTCATCGAGGCACTGATGAAGTTTGCATTTGAAATACAGAGTGGCTTGATGGATGATGGAGTGAAACTTTCTCTGTTGGGTTCATGGATGGCCTTGTTTGTATTATTTGCTGGACGGAAGTTCACACAACCCATTAAGGTAGTCTTCTTATTGACTCGGTTGTAATGAGGATTCCTGTTTAGTTTCTGTTACCATGTGAGATCAATGTGCAATGCATTTGCTAATGAACAAACTATATTTTCACTTTCAAGGATGGCATTGGTGACAAGTCTGTCTTCATATTCTAGTCTTTGCCTGAAGATGAGAAGAAGGCCTTGGTCAAGCAACTTGAGCAACAAGAGTATAGTCAGAATCCTAATAGTAATTTAGTATGATGAGCAACAATGGCAGTTTAGTCTATACTCTATAGTTCTGAACAAGAATTTTGTGCTAAACATACCGAACAAGGGTGTAAAGCTAATTACGAAATATAGAATTGTTCTTCGTGTTCTTATGGTCTTTTGGTGCTTGGTTATTTTTAATTTATAGGAGCTAGAGCTATTCTGCAAGACATTAATCTTGATATCAAATTGAGTCCTAAAATTTTATTACTTTGAGAAGCGCCACTATAAGCTGAGTAAAAAGTTTGCAACCATTTACAAAGTTGAACTGAAATGCATCACATAGAGAAAACTTTGAGCAGCAGACCAACTTTCTTATTAAAAACAGTAAATTTATAAACGGGCTAATAGGACAATTGGTGAAGAAAACTTGATAGGATGACCACGAGAGCAAACTTGATCATGAATCAATCAGACTGTCGTTGCCGCTTTACCTTTCTTGTTCCTCACTGCCCCATCATCCACCATATTTTCGGCGTTGTTGGACGTCTTTCGCTTACGAGTTGATTTTTCCTCATAAGCTTGTTGCGGTGTAGTTTCAGTCTCAGGTGCTGGTGAGATGCTTTCTTTGGCTTCATCCACAGTCTCTTTTCCAGCAATGTCAATTTCTTGCAATTCCTGAGCGTCTACTTTTTCTTCATCTCCTTTTTCCTCTTCCAAATCTTTCAACTTCTGCTGCATTTCTAGTATTGCATTCATAAGGTCCGTGTTTACCTGTCAAACGAGGAATTCATACGATAGATCATATATGCTTGTATCAACAGAATTACAAATCTTTTTAACCATTTGAAGCTCAAATTAGATTTATCATTACCAACTCCAACAGTCGTTACAATTGACTTTCCGAAACAAAGCAGCCAACCATACCTCTAGATTTTGTAGAAACTCAGCTATGTCAGTCGAACATAGCGGGCAATTCATGACATTCTTTCTTGGTCATAGTGTTCTTCTACCTTGGCAGGTCCTCTCTTTTGTATGACTCATACCAGCAAAGGCACCTTCCAAGCAAGCTTTGCAGAAGTTATGAGCACATGGTGTCGTAACTGGGGATGTCAAAACCTTTTTACAGATATGGCAGCCAAACTCTGCATGTTTGTTCCGTAAACACATCACTAATGCACGGTAGCAAAACAAGTCATCACATACATAATGCGATCAGAAAACTATATATACCGGTCCGAATCTCTTCTTCCATGTTCTGTCTCCGGCAATAAACTCTCTTCACTCTCACTTGATTCCCCTCTGTTGAAACCCCGTTATCCTTGACTCGTTTCTTGCTAGGGGGTGGAGGCTTTTTCCACATCCAGCACTCCTTATCCTCTTGAGACGCAGAAATGACATATTCAGCCACAGTATTAACTCGATATGAAATGCAAAGCTAAACCTATTGAAGCAGCAATCAAAACAATCATAATCCATGATGGAGATTCTTTTCTTTCTGTTATATCAGTAGCATTCTTCAACTCCCTGATAGCTGGTAGAGGCCTTGGACGGTCACCATGAACATCACTACATAACGACTTTCCAAAAGTTAGTTGTGCACACATAAATAACAATATTTGAGCAGAAATGTTGAGAATTAATTATAACATACCATGTCCAAGGGGCAGGCTCATTGTCGCATCTGACAAAAAAATATCTGCATACCTTGAAACCCTGCCAGAACAAAACTCTGTCATTAAACATATTGAGTCTCTAAGCCTAAATTTTGTAAAGTATTTGAATCATGAGTGATTGTTTACCTAGGCTGACACAACCCGCCCCGAATTTCACCCTAAACCCGGAGTAAATCGTGCGGGGACCACCTCCAAGGAAAGATTTACCGCAAAATTCGGTACAACCTCCCTTGAAAATGGACAACCCTTCCAATAAAAACCTGCAAACACTTCTAAAGGTTCCAAATCCAACCTTAACTTCTGGAGCCTTCGTGCTCCTCAAAAACAATCATCACCAACAGGATAATAAACATTATCTAAAATAATATACATCATCCGTCAAATATTCTAAAATATAAACAAGCCTTCACCCACAACCAAAAATATATACATTAAACCCAAGTATTTAGAGCTACTAGACACTAGCGGAAGCAAGAAAAAGACAAGTAGGCTAAACAGGTAACCTACTGGTGAAAGGTGGTGGAAATACGGGTGACTATGCCTCGTCTCCTACTAGATCCAATCCGAACTCTGCAGACTGGGCATTTTAAAACAAAGGGCCCAGGGGAAGACATTTAATAATATTAGAGTGAGTGGACAAAAATAATTTAATAATAAACTATTTATGCATTCCCAATTTAATTTCATAGAAAAATATACTGCATGCGGCAGCTTAAAAGTGTTCAACTCATAAACTGACAATTTTACGACTAGCACTGGCTAGTCACAAACTCAAATAAAATGGAGCCTCTCAGGCTAAACCATATATATTCATATATTCGTATGTATCTACACTCGTCAGACTCCTTGTATGAATCCTAGAAACAATTCAGAAAAATAGAAATTCATACAAGGCTACAACGCTGGCGTCTAACGCTCACGTTGCGCCATAATGATATTTTTCCTCATTATGACCGAAAATGGACGGTGTACATATACGTGTGGACTCCCTATATGAAAACCTAAATGAACTGAAAAAGAAAGAAGTTTTCATATAGGGCTATGACGCTTGTGTCTAACACGCACGACACGCCATAATGGTATTTTACATCATTATGACGGACCAAGCACGTATGGCTAGCTAGCATTTATATACATACTATTCTCATAAAATCCAAAACATATATATCCACCGAAAATCTCATTTTCGGGATCTCTCCAAAGGAGGAAAAATTATCAAATAGGCGAGAAATCAATAAATCTCATCAGAATAAACAAATGATTAATAAAATCATTCATCGCATGCTTTTTATTTAAAACAAAGGTCCACTCACAAATTAGGCCTAAGCCTGATGACGCTCCGAGGCTTCTTCTGCTCGGGCCTCCTCACGTCCTGTTCCAAATATATAATTAATTTACCAACTGAATTCCAGTATTTATAAAATAGGCAAAATTAATCGAGACCCATAATTACGCTCATCATTACCTAAGTTCGATATTCTTAAATCGGAACGATCCAAACTTTTATATCATACTCGGCAGTCGTATAAACAACCTTTCCCAGAAATTGATTTAAATCCTACGGTCGGATTTTACATTATTTAACCGCTTAAATACCAAACTTCGGAAATTCATAAACCTATTCAAAACTCGTCCGAAAATTCTAAAACTCATTCCATTAAATTCCTCATAAAAATCTCCACCAAAAACAATTTTTCCAGCGCCGACGCCGGCGGCGGCCGGCGACCAGCTCTGGCGACGTCCAAATTCTACCAAATTTTAACAGCAGCTTCCTCTCAACATCTTAAACAACTTTCATAACTATCACTAAGTCCAATTTCAAGCCTAACTAGGTCAATCGAACGAAAACATCCTAAAAGCCCTAGAATTTCAACTTCGAATTTCTCCTTACCGAGCTCAAGAGGGATCGAGCCTTTTGGAGGGGTTGTTGCACGGGAAGAGAGCTTCAAAACCGTACCAAGCTTGCCCGGATTGGTGGCCGGAGGAGGGAGTTCCGGCGAAGGGAAGCTCAAGGCAGCCGCGCCTTTCTGGCGGCACTGCTCCTTCACGGCGGCGCTAAGGAGGCTGTGACCGGTCTAGAATGGAAGCTGGGTTGATGGCCGACCTTTTGGGACCGGTGCGGCGGCGAACGGTGGCCGGACGGCGGCGGACGGCGGAGAAGAAAATCCGGCAGCGGGAAGAGAATCGGGAGAGAAAGAGAGAGAGGAGAGAGAATCGGGAGGGAAGAGAGAGAAATATGTTGGGCTTGGCCCAACTGGTTCCAACCCACATATACCCAATCCAAAAATTTAACACCCCCAAAAATAATACCCTAATAAAAATTACCTTTTTCCAGCTAAATTTACCATTTTTTTTACCGTCGTTACATTTTTCTCCTACGAATAACTCTCTGAAATAATCGTCCCTCAAAACCCCTCTAGGGACCAATTAAACTATATGTCAATGTCGGAGACGGTAAAATTCTTATTATAATCAAGCTAGTAAATAAAATAAAATTTTACGGGTCGGGATGTGACATAGGCTCCCTTCTTCATCCAACATTTCTCAATTCTGTAACACCCATCCTAACACCCATCCTATCGCACTCCTTGTGGGTTCTGCCCAAAAAGAATAACCAAAATAATTGAGAAAATGCAACCCACAGAACTATTACAGCTACACTGTAATCTCTATATGAGTCCATGCTTAGCTTTTGATCAGCATATATATCAGAACAGACCTGAGTACTCGCACGGGATAACCCATCTGGCAACTGATCCTCAGCGACTCATTCCTGTCAATAAACTTCTGATCACTGCTGTGCTCTTTGCTTGTCCGCTTATTTCCTCCTAAATCTTTCCCGCCGCTGTACGAAACAAACAAGATCAGTTCTGACAAGTGATAACAAACCATGCATACACATAGAAGAGGAGGTTCTCATCATCCAATACCATCCAGTGTAAATGAACCACTCTCCATGACCCTCATCGTCTTCGTAACCACCAGACAACACAACCGACTGAGCGCCATGATTATTCTGCCTGCAAATCCCAGCAACTGGGGAGCGGTGAACTAAAGTTTTGTACATGTATATTTCTGGGGATTGAAGTTCTTACCTGAATACTCCGTACCCCAACGATGAGAGACAGATCAATTACAGATAAGGGTACTGGCTGCTATACGTCGTCTCTGACTCAGTTTGCCGATCTGCGAAAGTCAACCAAATGGATGTCTACCCGATATGAAAACGTTGCCGTCGCTCAGCCCGGATCAATCCCCAGATAAACCAGACGAGCAGAGAAGCAGAGAGAGGAAATTACAAGAACCTTAAATCCAAACCATATCTCAGTTTCTCGCGCTTATACGAAAGAAAATAAAAACCCCTGTTCTCTGTCCACGTGAGACGCTGGCGCGTGCTTCTTATCAAAAAATAAAAATTTGTAATTTCACCGTTTGACAAAGTCAAAGACAACCCCGGTACTTGGAGCACTGCTTACACAGCAGACGTTCCTCTAACCAAAACAAGAAAACGAGAATCAAGTTTCTGGTACATAGTTCGGAACCCATAGTTTACCTCCCAGAATCACTCGTCCCAATCTGCCGCGTGTTTCTTACAACTCCATTCTCCAACACTCGCTTCAAAAGGTGCTCATTCTTTCTCCTTCAATGAATGCACACAAAGTGTTCGATCATATGCCTCTGAGAGATTGAAGAACACTGCTTTGCTCGCTTAGATCCCCACTTACTTACTACTACAACATCCCATTCCCACTCCATTGTATTTGTACTCGTATCTTGATTGGTTATTAGTTTGCTTCAATCTGTGCATTGTGATACAGATGCTTCTCTTCTGCTTTGGCATGTGAGTATCTGCGGAAACCTCGAAATGGCTACTCGGAAGTTTTTGTGGAATTTCCCCAACAAGTTATTCACGGTTGGGGTTGTGGGTCTCTGTTTTTCAGATTCTGTTGCTAGTGTCGCTCCCGTACGGGGTTCCTCTATGTCTCCTACATTGAATCCTGCAAAGACTAACTTAACGGGCATATCAACTGGTTGGTATCTCTAAGAAGAGATTGTAAACAGATTGCTTTAATTTTTATGTGCAATGTGATGGCTTGTTTAGTATGATAACGATCTTGTTTGCAGATGACTATGTTTTGCTGGAGAAACTGTGTCTTAACCATTACAAGTTTAAGCATGGTGATATTGTAGTCTTCTGGTATTGTTCCTCGCAACATTTCTTGGGTGCCATTTGTTATTTCGGGTGAGATATACTAACCAGCCTGTGATTTTTTGGTACATTTTGCAGCTCACCAAGTAATCACAAGGAGCGTCATATTAAGAGGATAACCGGCTTACCTGGAGATTGGATTGGAAATCGTAAGTCCTACGATGTGGTGAAAGTTCCGGAGGGACGTTGCTGGGTTGAGGGAGACAATTCGTCTTCTAGCATGGATTCAAGAACATTTGGCACAGTAAGTTATCCTGTCTGCTATTTTTATGCTCTAGAAATGAAAAATAGTTTAACAGCAGTATCGTTGCCTAAAGAAGTTAAAACGCACTAGGTATTTGGCCTTCCTTTCAGAAGTTACTGTAACTTCTATCTACTTGATGGAAGCATGCAGCTTGCAATAGTGACTTACTGTGCAGGGTATAGTAATGTGCAATTGTGGCTAACATGATACGTTCTTCAATATTTCTGTCACTTTTGCTAACTCAAGCTATTCTTAGCAGATTCCTCTGGGTTTAATTCAAGGAAGGGTGACCCACATTGTGTGGCCTCCTCAGAGAATAGGTGCGGTTAAGAGAAGCACCGTACAACACACTTGATCCTTGCACATCACTCTCGGATACAATTCATTGTGGAAGAAAAAGTTTCTCTTATTCTCGCCATTTTGCCATAGCAGCATTCTTGATTGCTTTGTTCTTTGTCAACAATATTCAAGTAAGCACGCTGCAAGTTCTTGATCAGGCATAAGATCAAACACTGATATGATCAACAGATTGTCTTGGTTCTCGTTTTGGTTATATATCTACTGTTTAGGATTGAGTGTTGATCATCAAGCCGTAAAAACATGTAGTAAACCATCGACGCAAGGATACTCGATTATTTGAGATATTGATTCGCAATTAACTCATTGTTTTTGTCAAACCATTTTCTTATTGTTGCCATTACAGGTTGCTGAAGCTTGCTTCTATAATGTTTAATGTCTTATCAAGTTATCATCTCTACCCAAATCAAGAGCTCATTGTTTGTGGTTGAAGCACTTGGTTCACTTTACCACATTGTGTTTAGAGAGAAATTGGAAGGAAGAAAGAGATAAAAGGTCATATGCTAGTTGGATTGGATGTATAGCCAACCAAGAATCACAGGTTGGCCAGTTACCTACTTTCTTCACTATAAGATAGAAAATGGAGAAAGTGAAAGCATACCCAGTAGTATGAAAATATGAGTCCATTAGATCTGAGTTTTCAATGGGGGGGACAACTTTCACTCTCCTCCTATGGGTTTGTTACTTTCTTGGTCTTGTCATTACTATGAAAGGTTTTCTTGTGCCCGCCGTTTGGCACTTTCTTGGAGATTGGTCAATTCTATCATATCGCTGTTGTTTTATGTTCACCAAGAGGAGAGGCACAAACAAGGCATGTTTTCACTTCTGCAACCAAATTTTCATTCACTAAAAGATGCTTTTCTATCTCCCAAATTTACGGTTTGCAATTTAGATGACTAATTCACATTTCACCAACAAATCAACACATGAATGATTAATCGTCTCTAGTCTCTATAGAAGCGCTCAGACTTTACCAAACTGTGGATTATCCAAAATTCCAGACTGTGGATAAATCACATGAGTTTAGACTAGTTTCATTTAAATGTGGAACCAATCCAGAAAATTCAATCACTCACAAATTTTACCTTAACATATTCTAACTGAAAGATAACTTTTCGAAAGGTTAAAATATACTCCTCACGAATAATCTGTACCCTGTTTAAAGAAAAACTGCAAAATACGTAGCGGGCACTGGGCAGGCAGACCATCTTCTCTCAACTCAAATCAAAAGGCTTCGTTTTGCCAGCTCTGCTCTCTGTAACCGCCGATAAAAATCACAAAAACCCATCACCACGTTCTCACATTTCCTTACCTGCATTGTACACCCACATTTCTCTTTTCTCTTTCTTTTTGTGTTTCAGGTTGATTTTCTTGCAGTTTGATCCTACGTTATTTCTGGGTTCGTTTTGGTTTTCCCAATTGTGTAACACGGTGGTGGATCTTGGTGGTTCTGTAGGGAGGAACGGAAACATGGGAAGGCTGTTTGTGCTGACTCTTGAAGGACACTTCTATAGCTGCAAGTACTGCAAAACCCATCTTGCTCTTGCTGATGACATTCTCTCGACGGTCTGGAATTCTCTTCCTTTATGCTTTTTTCGGTATCGGTTTTCGTTTCTGTTGTTTAGAGGTGTGCAATAGTATTTCATGTGCTATATGTGTTGCATTTGATGTGGATCATGTAACTGTGTGACAATTTTTGGATGAGGGATTGGATGGTTTGCATGAGAACTTGGCTTTTGTGGGTGTGTTCTTTTTTATGCTTAATTGCGCTATGTAAAGAAACAAACTTAGTTTAGTGTTGATTTGCATTAAGATATTAAGGAGTTATTGTTTTGGGTCAGTGTTTATTTTCATCATTCACATGCCACAGCATTGGTTCAGGTTGCAGTGCTGAAATCTTGGTAGTTTCTGGATTCATTTTGTCTGCATTGTAGGAGTTGTTTACCAAATGGCCTACATATGCCTATAACAATCAACTTTGGCTTCTTGTGAAATAGTTTAGTCAGTTGCTCGAGATAAAGAACTTCGATCAGTAAAACCATTACTATGAGATTGAAACATGATAAACATGATTGCCCAATTATTTTATTTTCATGTTACAGTTTTCTACTTCTTGCTGACAGTCATTGTTCTATGCTCTCTTTACTGGTCTGAGTGTTCTATGCTTGATATGAGCAATGACAGAAATATTCTAACACTAATTTTTTTTTTCTTTTCCCAGTCTTTTCACTGCAGGCATGGAAAGGCTTATCTTTTCGATAATGTGTAAGTGTTAGATCAAAGCTGTGCGGGCACTTATATCTACCTGTTGTTCTTAGATTAACTCATGGATTGTGAATTTAGACTTTTGTTACATACATTGAAATTCTTGCCATTTTATATCCATAGATCACTTCTGAGCCACCAAACTAATGGAATGACTTTGTAGCTGCAATGCGAGAATGTTGCTAAATAAGCCAGATAGAGATCACTCCCATAATGAATTTTGAAGTCTTAAGTCTCGAGTATGAAAAGGAAAGAACAAAAGTGTGACATTGTTCCCATTCATCTTATGAGCATTTTTCCTTTCAGATATCACTAGTTTACTTCCTGGCTCTCTCATGGGCGATGCAGTTGAACCACATACATTTGTCTCTATCACATTGTCATTCACTTTCATCCTACAACATAACTCATACTCATGAAGCACTTATATGAATGCATCAATTAACCTTTTGCTTCTCCAACGGATGGCAGTGTAAATGTCACAGATGGAGAGAAAGAAGAGCGGATCATGATAACAGGACTGCATACTGTTGTGGACATCTTCTGTGTCTCATGTGGCTCAGTTGTGGGGTGGAAATATGTAAGATATTTTTTAATTATACCAGAAAAATATGTTGTATCTGTTATTAGATTGAACCTTTTAATCTGGTGATTACTTTAGGAGTCTGCCTATGATGAAGGCCAGAAGTATAAGGAGGGGAAATTTATCCTTGAGAGGTAACAAAAAGTACATGTCTATAATTTAAAAGGTTGAATTTACAAGTTCGTGAAGTGAATTAGTTTTTGTTGAACAGATTCAAGATTCTCGGCCCTGATGGAAGCAACTACCCGAGAGCTCATGAAGACTACTTGATAGCTCAGGAAGCCGAGATTGGTGGAAGTGATGTTGATGATGATTGATTCACGATTCATTCAGGAAACTTTACTGCTTCAAATGTATATTCTTTGGGACATTATGCTATCTGGATGGGATTTTTCTCATTCTATTCCTAGACATGAACGGGTTCCATGGCATCCTGTTAAATTATTTTCGATTTAGTAGTGAAGTTGTGCTTCTCTGCTATTCTGTATTTTACATTGTGCATGCTTTTTTCACTTTGGCATATTGAAATGACGCTTAGAAATCAATGTGGGGTGCCCATAGGTTGATAGATATTATTCTTGGTTTCCTTGGGGAAACTACTGAGGTAAAGATTAGACACTAATGATGTGATTATGGATCTCTATCCTCTGCAAAAACCATCTCTTTACCTTAAACCAAATAATACCTCAATATATACCGAAAGAATTATAACTTCTATTCAAACAATTTATCGATCATGCATTTGGCACCTGATTAAACCTCCACACTGCAACATTGTCAATCTTCATAATGAACCACACTCAAAATCTTGTACTGATAAGGTGGAAACCTCCATATATAGTCCATACTGCAATAATGATCAATCGACAACACTTCCAAAGTCATGTGACTGGAGGTGCCGGAGACAAAGCCGGCAGCCGAGGAAAGAAGAAATTGATGTTGCAGAAGAGATGAAGAAATATGGGATTCAGGTAATAATGTTCTGCATATTTCATCTGATTGGAACATGGAGACTCTTCTGCCTGGTTAATGTGATTTGATTAGCAGGCAGAGGTTAATGTGACTCAGATTGATGGGAACAAACAAACTTTGGATAAAGGCACTTCTTGCAAAGACGGATTCACCACGGAAGAACACGACTAGTCGTTTTTATTGTTTTTAAATGGTGGACCCCACAGTCCCCACGGCCCAGACCGCCTAGGCGTGTCTCGTCTCCACCTAGCCCGATAAGAGCCCAATTGCTTATTATATATTTTTGTATGAAGTCTTGGGCTATTCAACTTTGCAAAGAGTAATCCTCGCCTTCTCCAACTCCAAATTAGGTATCATTCTTCATCTCTCTTAAATTAGGTATTTCAAATTTCGTTCACTTCCTCTTAAATCTTTCAAGTATTGAAATTGATCGTTAAGAATTGCTTACTTATCTTGTTGGGTTCTTAATTTAGTTCATCATGTACTTGTTCTTGATAGTGTGGTGCTTTGGTGTTTGTTATGTTTGGTGATTTGGGGTGAAGCAGGTTGATTTGATTTTTGAGCATTGCGAGCACAGAATAGAGAAACATGAGTAAGATAGGACATGACGAACTCGGCCAAATCCTGGACCGGATCACCGACCCAGCTGATAGAAAATCGACCTCTCAGGTCTGCAAGGGGTGGTGGCTCATAGAGGCTCAGAGCCGAACATCACTCCGAGTTAATGACCCCCGTCATCTTCCTCGGTTACTTGCTAGGTACCCAAACTTAACCACATTCGAAACCCCAAGGGGAATGAGCAATGCCGACCTCGCATTGGTGGCCCAGTGGTGCCCCAAATTGGAGGCCTTCATACTTGATGCTATATCAATTGGTGTGGAAATTGGGAGACAAGGCATGCGGGCACTGGGATATACTTACCCGTATAGAGTTGGAGATGAAAATGAATTAGGGATCTCTAATGACGAAGCTCATGAGATATTAAGGGTCGTTAATGAAGTTGGGGATCAAGGTTTGTGCGCTTTGGCAGATGGGTGTCCCAAATTGTCCAAGATTGTGCTCAGAAGGACGGGGGCTGGACTGCTTGGAATAATGACCATGATTACTTCGGCGGCACATAACTTGACTCATTTGGATTTGGAGAGTTGTTCTTTGGTTACTGACCAAGTCCTTGAAGCAATTGGGTCCTCTAGTTGTCCCATTCGCCTTTTGAGTTTGAGATTTTGCTCCAAAATTACTGATGCTGGATTGAGATTTTTGGCAAATGGGTCTTGCTCAAAAACAATGGAGCAATTGAACCTTTCCAGCTGCCGTGAAATCACTGATGTTGGGGTTTTGCTTTTGTGCAACATGCGTGTCTTGGAGGAGCTGGATTTGAGGTATTGTAACCAGCTAACTGATGCTGGAGGTCAGGCAATCTCCACAATTCGAACCCTCAAGAAATTGAACTTGGACTGTCTATTCAACCTTACAGAAGAAACCTTTGTAGCTCTTGCTGAGAATTGCATAAACTTGGAGGTGCTTAATCTTCAACAATGTCATGTCACTGCAGCAAGTATAGATGCATTTTTGGGTCACAAATGCTTGCGATACCTTAATCTTTTTTGTTGTATTTCTCATGATATAAAAGGATCTACTTTAGAAAGCCTAGCGCTGGGATGCCCTTCATTGGAGTCGATTGTGGTGCATAGAACTTGGAGACAGAGGCTGGTGCAGGACATGCAAGAGAGTACTGTTAGCAGATTCCTCAAATTCTGGTTTAATTGAAAGGTTTGCTTTGGGATCTTCTGTTTCATGGGGCTAGGATATTCTTCATTAAAGTCTACTGTGATGGATGAACGGTGGGGAGAAGATTTGGTAAAGGAAATGCAAGAGATTCCTGCACTTAATTGAAAGGTGAAGGTTAGAGCTTAGCACCGTGCATAGCTGACGTGTTTGACCCATCAGCATTTTATGTGTGTTGTTGTTTTCAAAGAACTAGATATGCTTCTGAACTATTTGGTTTGTTGTGAATGTTGTGACCTTTCAGTTTATATATGAAACCATTTCTTCTACCGAATCCATTCTGTGCTTTTTCAAGTGTCAGTTTATCCTCTTCTTAGTTCATTGTCATTAGCCAATTACTTTCACCAGATGACCTCTTATCGTAAGTAGTCTAAGTAATTCGAGAAGTATATACATCTGCAGTTGCAGATGTTCTGATTATGCACCCCATCAGAGAGGCACAGGTCTTATCTCTTGGATGTCCACTTATTTTATTTTCATGTTACATATTTCTAATTGTTGCTGATAATCATTGTTCTATGCTCTCTTAACTGGTCTGAGTTTTCTATGCTTGATATGAGCAATGACAGAAACATTCTAACACTACGAATTTCTTTTTTTTTTCCCAGTCTTTTCTCTGCAGGCATGGAAAGGCTTATCTTTTTGATAATGTGCAAGTGTTAGATCAAAGCTGAGTGGGCGCTTATATCTACTTCTTGTTTTTAGATTAACTCATGGATTGTGACTTTTGTAGCTTTGTTAGATACTCGTCAAAATTCTTGTCATTTTATATCCATAGATCACTTCTGAGCTACCAAACTAATGGAATGACTTCTAGCTCCAATGTGAGAATGTTGCTATATAAGCCAGATAGAGATCACTCCCATAATGAATTTTTAAGTCTCAAGTCTTGAGTATGAAAAGGAAAGAACAAAAGTGACGACTGTTTAAGACTAACGTGTGTGTTATCCGAGAGCTCATGAAGACTACTATTCATTCAGGAAATTTACTACTTCAGATGTATATTCTTTAAGACATTATGCTATCTGGATGGGATTTTTCTCATTCTATTCCTAGACATGAAAGGGTTCCATGACATCTGTTGTATCAATTATTTTAGAACATGGTCATTTTCATTTTCATTTAGTAAAAAAGTAATGAGCTCTGAAAATAGATGTTGGCCAACATAAGCACAAATAGATATAAATTAGAAAGAGTTTAGATCTCTAATGAGCACCGCAGCTTGCTTTATGGTAACAATTACCAATCTTGGTTGTCGATCTTGTCAAACAATGACAAGCGTGACTTGTGGATCATTTGTGTATCGATATTGTCTCAACTTAACCACTTTAAGGTGTTGGGTTTTAATCACAAAAGGCCTTGGTACAATTAGGAATGACCCACTCATTTATGAGTTATATTTTCTTTGTCACTTTTCTAATG
Source organism: Fragaria nilgerrensis (assembly GCA_010134655.1). NCBI lineage: Eukaryota > Viridiplantae > Streptophyta > Magnoliopsida > Rosales > Rosaceae > Fragaria > Fragaria nilgerrensis. The sequence continues at coordinate 8,432,871 of CM020982.1, forward strand.
TGAGATCTCTCATCTCCAACCTCTCTAACACTCCCCCTCACTTGCAACCTAACTTTTAGGTCTGCACGTGAAACTGATTAACAAATTAAACCCGGGCCCCATGATAATCGAAAGAACCTCAAACTCCTAATGACAACTGAAAGAACCCAAAACTCGAAATAACCAAACCAGGGTCATGACCCTTGAAAGAACCAACCCAGACTCATTGGAGACGTAACTGGAGAGGGACCCGCTCTGATATTATATCAAACAGCGACAAACATGGCTCATAGTTCATCTGTGTACCGATAGTCTGATGTTGTCCCAACTTAACCACCTTTAAGGTGTTGAAAAAGTGACAAAGAAAATATAACTCATAAGCGGGTGGGTCATTCATAATTGTACCGAGACCTTTTGTGATTAAAACCCAACACCTTAAAGGTGGTTAAGTTGGGACAATATCAATACACAGATGATCCATGGGCCACGCTTGTCGTTGTTTGATATGGTATCAGAGCGTGTCCCTCTCCAGTTGCGTCTCCAATGAGCCCGAGTTGATTCTTTCAGGGGTCATGGCCCTGGTTTGGTTCTTTCGAGTTTAGAGTTGTTTCAGTTGTCATTAGGAGTTTAGGGTTCTTTCGGTTATCATGGGGCCCGAGTTCAATTTGTTAATCGGTTTCACGTGCAGATCTAAAAGTTAGGTTACACGTGAGGGCGAGTGTTGGAGATGAGATATCCCACATTGAAAAAGTGACAAAGAAAATATAACTAATAAATGGGTAAGTCATTCCTAATTGTGCCGAGACCTTTTGTGATTAAAACCCAACACCTTAAAGATGGTTAAGTTGAGACAGTATCGATACACGGATGATCCATGGGCACGCTTGTCACTGTTTGACAAGATCAACAACCAAGATTGGTAATTGTTACCACAAAGCAAGCTGCGGTGCTCATTAGGGATCTAAACTCTTTCTAATTTATATTTATTTGTGTTTATGTTGGCCGACATCTATTTTCAGAGCTCATTACCTTTTTACTGAAAAAAAATTACATATAAAAAATTAGCCTAGATAACTATTAGATCTGTATCTGTCATTGGTGCTATTGCTTGGAGGATTTTGAACAAAAAGTAAGCATTACTCAGTTGCCCTGCACACACTACTTTCATCTACCTTGCGATGTTCAATGCCTAGAGAGGAACCACACAAGTGTCCCCTCTGATACTCAATGCCACCGGAGATTAAGCCCTCCTGCTAAACTGAAATGTATCATCTTTTATTGTGTACCAAAACCAAAAATGTAGCAGCTATCACTACTGGAAAAAGCACTTAGGAGACGAAATTATTTCATCTCCTAAGTGACAGATTTCGTCTCCTGAGTACTTAGGAGACGGAACGTCCGTCGGCTAAGATCTGTCGCCTAAGTGTCTTGAGGTAGACACTTAGGCGACGGAACCTGAAATTTCGTCGCTTAAGTGGTTCTTAGGAGACGGAATACTTTCGTCTCCTAAGCACTTAGGCTACGGATTTTATTTTATAATAAAAAAAAATATCCACTTAGGAGATGGAATAGTTGAATTCCGTCGCTAAAGGCTGGAAAAAAAATTATAAAAAAAAAAAATTAATTACCCCCTAGTAAACCCATTAGAAGTTTACTGCCTTTAGTAAACTTCTACTAGGGTCAGTAAACATCAATACAGTACATCCCTTTCAATTTCATGCCAATTATATATAACATATACTCATTTTTACCCTAATAAACAAATTCATTGCCCCCTAATAAACCTAATGGAAGTTTACTGCCTCCCAGTAAACTTCTACTGTGGGTTAGTAAACTTCAATACAGTATCTCATTTTCAATTTCATGTCAATTATACACAACAGATACCCATTATTATCATAATAAACAAATTCATTGCCTCCTAGTAAACCTAGTGAAAGTTTACTGCCCCCTAGTAAACTTCTACTGGGGGTCAGTAAACTTCAATACAGTATCTCTCTTTCAATTTCATGTCAATTATACACAACAAATACTCATTCTTATCCTAATAAACAAATTCATTGCCTCATAGTAAACCCAGTGGAAGTTTACTGCCCCCAGTAAGCAGTAAACTTCCACTGGGGCAGTAAACTTCCACTGGGGGTCAGTAAACTTCAATACAATATCTCCCTCAATTTCATACCAACAATCTACCTCAAATACACCACCACCACCACCGTACCAAATAACCACTATGCCACCACCATCATACCAATCACATCCTAACCAAAATTAAAATCAAAATAAACAAAAACACATAAATTTATCACCAAAGCTAATTAAACCAGAAAAATTAAAGAATTTACCTTGATTTCTTACTCCTTTGAAATTTCGAGGGACGGTGGTGGGTCGTCGGGAAGACTTGGTAGAGAGAGAAAGGTGGCGGCAGCGGTGTCTATGGTGGCGGAGATCTGATCTAGATCTGAGACTCGGTGCAAGCGAAGGGGGCGAGAAGCTTGCTGGCGGCGGGGACGGGTGAGTTGGGTCGGGTTGAGAGGGGGAGGTTGTTGGCTCCGAGGAGGGTGCGGAGGTGGCCGGGTGATTGTGGGGTGGTGCAGTTGAAGGTGGCGGCGGCGGAGGAAGGAGCGGTGAGAATGGAGAGAGAGGCCGACATGAGAGTGATAGTCTAGAGAGAGAGAGAGAGAGAGAGAGAGAGCTCTGGGAGAAGATGAGTTTCCTTCTATTGATAAGGTTGGTGAGTGTGTGATTTAAAAGAATTGATATGTTTTGAAAAATTTTGGTTTAAATTTTCATGAAATTTTACGCAGGAAGATGAGCGCTCAAATTTTTAGAACTTAAGCGACGGAATGTTCTATTTCCGTCGTCTAAGTGATTCCTGATTTTTTTTTTTTAAAAAAACCATTCAGTCTCCTAAGTAAACATTTTCGTCTCCTAAGTTCTACTTAGGCTACGGAATGTAGTTCCGTCTCCTAAGTGATTCATACAAATTTTTTAATTTTTATTTTTTCAAAATGTCGTCGTCTAAGTAAAAATATCCCATCTCCTAAGTAGTACTTAAGCGACGAAATGAAATTTCGTCTCCTAAGTCGTTCTTAGGAGACGGAAACTGTTTCGTCTCCTAAGTAGAAAATTCCGTCGCTTATGTATGACTTAGGAGACAGAATTTTTTAATTTCGTCGCCTAAGTGCTATTATGTGGGATTCTTCACTCTATTTTGAGTACTTGCTAGTTGCTACACGATTCCGGCACTAAAAAATTGGGTTTACTTAACTGGTAATTGATATTGGTAGTGCTTCGCTAATATCTCCGTCCACCGACTTCGCTGCCCCAACCACCACAACGTCCTCTATGTTAAGAGTAAGGCTAGTTTAGTCTTTTTCTAACAATCCCTACCCTATATATGCTATGAGTTGTAATTGTTCACACCACGATTGAATACAAAATGTAGACATTCAATTTCTGCCTTTAGTTTCAATAAACCATGGATTTCTATCGCTCTACCACCCCCAACACCCTCACCCTCAGTTTAGATTGTTAGGCAGGGGTGTTGCTTGGGTGGCAGAAATTGGTGGAAGTTGGTAAACGAAGATATATTTTTGTGAGCAATTCATGACCCCGTTCACAAATTTAGCAATTCATGACTCCGTTCACAAATTTAGCAATTCATGACTTGGTTGACAAATTTAGCATTTTGTTTAACAATCCTTAGATTTAACAATCTTTTAAGTATATTGTTGGAGCTCATATTTATTCCAAAAATTGAAATTTCATGAAAATTTTGAATTAACAATACTACAAGTCTACAACCAAAGGCAAGGCCAGATTCATTACAGATTTGTACAAATTAAGTTGACATATAGCTTCCCACGGCGACAAACAAAAATGATGTATTTATTTCTATAGCAGCTAGCTGATTGGGGTGTAGTTGAGAAGACATGACATGCAAGAAAGATGCATATAGCTCCCAACAGAATCAACAGTAAAAGATGAAACAAATAGCAAACAAAACCTTAGTTGAAATTTAACAAGCAAATCCAATCAATCCAAATCCAAGCAATTCAACTCACGTTCAGGGGTCTCGGCCTCCGGCATCGGGTATCGGCACAAGGGACATCGATGATTAACGCTCAGCCAGCGGGCAATGCAATCTTCATGATAACAGTGTGAGCAAGGCATGCGAGTAAGCATCACATCTTGTTCCTCTTCCTCCAATGCAAAATCCTTCTGACATATACCACACATTGGTGTTTGTTCAATAATGTCAGCATCAAGTCTCATTTTCTCCAAACCCTCGATTGCGGATTCAGCTGCAGGAGTGACACTCGAGTCCTCATCATCGCTATCGTCCAACCAGAAAGAAGTGATGTCACGTATGGTCACGAGAATAGGCACCTCGTAGGTCTCGGCGGCGTAAATCACCGGGAACAACTTGTCAAACATCTCTTCCTGTAGATCTTCAGAGACACCTTCGTCTGTAAGATCGATCTTCATTGTCTCTCTATACTTTGACTCGTTACTTGTTTGCTTGACGTCGGAGAAAGGGAAGTACATTTTTAACAGATGTTTTGGACCGGTTACTAAATAGACTGGATCGGACGACGTTTGCTGGATAGTGCATGGCTGGCAAAAGTCGACTACAACGACTAGTAGTTCTTCTTCCCTCCTCATGCCGACCGGCGACGGCACTGGAATTTCGGTTGTCTGAGACACAGAGATTTCTGAGTAAGTCTGCACCACAAGCATGCTTGGTCTTTGACCTAATCAACTGAGAGAGATCGAATAGATGAGAGGGGAGGGAAGCAATAATGACTTTCCAAAGATTGAGTAGTTCTGACTGCTACGAGCTCGATCTCTAGCTAGAGAGCCTAATTTATACACAAGCTAGCTCAGGAACATAATCCTAATTCATCTAGGGAAAGACTGCGTTGGTTTACGTTTCATACTTTCTTCTTCTTGATCCAGGAAACTAAATCGGCAGTAAATCCTAGTGGGACTAACATTGAACTTTCTTAATCCATGAATACATTATGATCGGAAATTTTATTGATCGTACGTGCATGTTCGCTACTATAATTAATTCCTGATTTGATCATGTACGTAATCTTGGAATTCCTACTGAAAATTGGACATCTCAATCTTATTATCGAGTTATCATGAATATCATGATATGATTATCATCCTACCTGTAATTTTTGTTGTTATTATTTTCGGATCCGACTCCTTTAAAGTGAAAAGTTTATAAAGTTTGTTAAAGTTCATAAAATCTAGACTCTTTCTATAATCTAAGAGTCATGAAAATTGACACATTATTTTTTTATTAAATTTTGTTTTAGTTCTTAACCCTAGTTAAAAGTTTGGGACTTTTGTCGTGTTTCTCCTCTATATTTGAGTTTCAACTCCTTTGGTTACTGGATCGTACATAAACCCGGCCAGATTAAGAACATACAATCATCAATTTTAGTTGTAGTTGAAAGATGAAACAGAAGTTGGATTTACACTCCAAGAGTTAGAGACCTTCAATTGGAATCAAGTACTCGTTCATGAACTTATATTATATTATATATATCGGGTCCTTCTAACGAGGGATCCCTATTTTTTGTCACTTTTAGGGATAGGTCCATACCATTAGATATGTTTTTTAATGGGCTTGGATGACTGAGATTAAAATAAAAAAAACTTAACACTTATGTCAAACTATTAAAAAAAAATCTCTCATTTGGATGACTTAACGATCACCAAATTTTCTGAAAATTTGTAGAAATGATCTACTCATATAGCCCAACGAACTGAACGGTGGAGATTTGATTTTGTGATCGAAAAGTTCGTCAAATGATCTATCTCTATAAATGAACAAAAAAAAGATCCCTTATTGGAAGAGCCCTATATATATATATATATATACAGTTCTTATCCAGAGCGAAGCTTCACTTTGAAATTAAAGTGTGAAGTTCCTTATTTGACTCACTTTTCAGTCATATTTCCATATCTCTACCTTTCAGTTTGTAGAACCTAATGCATAGATCACTCTTGCCAAGATCTTCTATAAATGAACAAAAAAAAGATCTCTTATTGGAAGAGCCCTATATCAGTTCTTATCCAGAGCGAAGCTTCACTCCTTATTTGACTCATTAGTCATATATATCATTTCAGTTTGTAGAACCTAATGCATAGATCACTCTTGCCAAGTTTCATCAAAATTGGTAATCGTTAAGGTATCGAATTAGATTAAATCAACGAACGGACCATAAATCTGTCTATTCAGAACTGTTTGTGTAAATAACGATTATGAAAACCCAAACGATCATCAAATTCAATGAAACTTGGCAAGAGTGATCTATGTATTAGGTTCTACAAACTGAATGGTGGAGATGTGGAAATATGACCGAAAAGTGAGTCAAATAATCGGTCATTGATTGATTTACATATGACCGAAAAGTGAGTCAAATACATATATATATATAACCGAAAAGTGAGTCAAATATATATATATATATATATATATGTATATATATTCCTGCAATGATCGATTTACATATATGCAGGAGGTGATTAATATTTGATTGATTGCCTAGAGTTGAAGGCAAATTAAATGTCTCATCTGTCAAAGACACTGTGAGAAGATCACATGATCTCACCATCAGGGTATAAACAACTTGAAATTAGAAAAGAAAGAAATCGAAATCGGTTTCGCTTTAAACATCTCCAAATTTGTGGTGCAAAACTCAGAAATTGTGGAGTGACACTACTCTATAATATGGGGTGTTTCGGTTAGATTATGTAATCGGCAACGGAGGAGTTGAAACTCAAATATGCAGAGGTCGTACAGAAATCCCAGATCATTTTTTTTTAATTTACAGTTAATTGCAAGTTAACCAGGGTTAAGAATAAAAATAAAAGAATGATGTGTTAATTTTCATAACCTTTAGATTATAAAAAAAGTTCAGATTTTATGATTAACTAACTTCACAAACTCGTGAATTTAGAGGAGCTGGATCAATTATTTTTTGCACAGCCAGAAGTTTGCTTCATGTGCTGTGGACCTTTGTGTTCTATACATACATCCTTGGCTTCCTATATCTCTTATATATTCTCTTGGCCTAGTGATTACTTAATTATTCCTTGCAAAATTCCATTCCCTAACGGTGACAGGAACTGGGTCCTAAAGCATGAGGAAGCATGCATGGGACTAGCTGAAAACTCGGGCATGACATATGACCTACCGAAAATTACTGTTAAGTCATGATCTAACCGGCGGTTCTATTTTAAGTCGATCTATAATGCATGATCATCTAAAACAACCGAAAATTAAATAAATAAAAAACAAAATTCGTTTACTAGCTCAATCATCAAACAATCAAGCTCTACCAATTTGTTAGATATAAAGCAGTCTCTAGCTAGTGCCTACGTAATCTTTGAACTAATTCATAGAATTCTGATGCTTCCTATAATGGTAACCTGTGCAAGTCGGGCCTCATTTCAACCAATGGGCCATCACCCTTAGAGTTAATTTCCAATCAAAATTTGAACTACACGTCTTCCAAGAAGGAGAGGCCCCGCCAATGGCAGAGCCCTGACTCCTCCGCCACTTTTAGTTGTTTCCGACCAAAAAAGCAGAGCCCTCCGATGAGTATGAGGAGTAGGTAATCTCGAGGAATGGCCTCCACGTTCAAAATCTGAAGCATCTTTTAAACGACAAACTCTGAATTAAAATTCCTCTCCAAACGACAAGTCAACCAGTCAAAGGGAGCGCCACGCCTCCCCGGCATGTGCCACCACATTCCCTTGTTTTGAATCTCATTCCCAAAATCGGGCCCAGAATATCGCTTAATTACGACATTGCCATTAGACAAGAAAACTGAAAACGAATCAATCAACCTCGTCATTAGCTTCGGATTTGTTCAACTTCTTCGTGTTCTTCATGCAAGGTGGCGTTCGATGTGTGTTTTGAGAATTGAAAATGTTATCTATGAGGTTTCGGAGATTGCAAGTCATTGGGTATTGTATGGAAGTTTCAATCTTTTATTTGTTTGTCAAGGAGTATGATTAACGAAAATGTGGGAAGGATCATAGGAAAGAAAAAAAAATTCCACTTGTTTATTATCAAACTAGTAACGCGTACCTATTGATCGATTAGATTTCTGTTTTCTAATCTCTGATTTTTTTTAAAGCCAAAGTCTTTCAATTTAGATATTCCAAGGTGAGGATGTATTTAATAATCAAATTTCATATTTGATAATGTGACTATTAGATCATTCATATTGTATCGATTGAATATATATGACAAACAATACATGTTTATCTTAAGTTTAACAACTCTTTAAAAAAAAAAAAAAAAACTTAACAACTATAATTTTTGGAATTTTGCTATTTTCGATTATATTATCTGATTTAAAATTTTAAGTTGACGATACAATAATATTTTGTTAAGTAGCGTAGCGCGTGGTCTATATCTAAATAGAGAATGAACATGGAATGAGGTAATAGATCCGCATAACATTCTAATGGTTAAGATCTTTTATTCATGAATATGAGTATTTAGCAAGACACTCTCAGATTGTAACACTTCAATATATTAATAAATAAATGTGAAGTTTTGTACTTCTCATCATCTTCTTATTAAAAATCCTCACAACGCAACAATATACAAGGATTAACACGTTAAATCACAAAGAAGATGTAAATTTAATGTGAATAGTTATAACGACACTCGTACGTACTGAATAAGACATTTATTTTGTTTTTCTCAACTTTACACCAAATTTTCACTAATTTACAACACAAAAAGTTCAACTCTCATAGTCTCATGAATCCAACCCAGAACAAAAACCTTTCACATGCATACCATGAAGTCCCTGTCTTATAAGTCCATATACTGCCATCACAAAGCCAACCCTTGCATACAATCTTCCCCCCACAAATGATTAACAAAAGGCCACGTCTAGAACACAACGAATACCCCGATGGCATTCTCGTGATTATCCTCCCATCTCCACCCTTCTTCTTCAAAACTTCCGTATCAAACAATTCAAAGCTATCAAACAATTTAAAGCCTCTGCTCCAATTTCATCAACTCATTTTATTTCAAACACCCGAATGCTCCCAAAACAGAGACTCTGTTCTTTGGTCCGCCATTTTTGTCACACCAATATCACTAATACTACAAAAACCAGCACCTGAAAAATCACAACCAGAAAAAGCTTCTATCTTCTTATACCCTTTTCTTCTAGCTCTGTGTTGATTGCTTGCTTGGACTGAACTGAAAAATGGAGAGAAGCTTCGGGAAGGTGGTGAATGCCAACGACAGAGACGAAGAGTTGGCTCTGTTTCTCGAGATGCGGCGCCGCGACAAGGATAAGGAGAAAAATGGGGGCTTTCTGCTTCTTCCGAGCAAGACCGCCGGCGACGAGCTCGATGCTGCTCCGATTGGTACGACGGCGTTTTTGGGTTGTTGAAAGATTTGATCTTTAGTTAGTTATTTCAGTTGGGTTTGGTTTTGATGGTGGTTTTTGTTGCAGAGTATGATAAGGCGATGTACAAGATTAATGGGTCGGCGGCGCCGGAGCGGAGGAGTAGAGTTGATGAGTTTTTGAACTCAGAGAATGAGAAATCGGAGTACGATTGGTGAGTCATTTCATTTATAAAGGTTGAGTCTTTGATTTTTTTGAGTTGTGATGAGCTGATTGAGTGGTCGGATTACGAGGCATTGTGTACTGGGTTGTCAAATTTGGATTTAGGATTAATGGATTGGGTGTTGTTTTGTGGTAGAGATCTGAACTTTAGACATGTTAGAAGTAATTGGTTTCTTAGGATCATTTCATTGGTTGAGATTTCATATGGTAAGGTTTTTGTTTTGAATTATTTGGTTTTTGCTATGAAATCTCTAATGCAATGTCTTGTTATGGGTTGTATTGGACTTATGATGAACTTTTGTATGTTATCCAGGCTAATTACTCCACCTGCTACCCCGCTATTTCCGTCCTTGGAGATGGAACCACAAAAAAGTTCGGTTAGCCAGATTGAGGAACCTAATGCACGTGATTCTGCTCCTCCAAAATCTAGGGTAAGAAATCTAGCTAACATACGATGCGCGTTATTAGAGACATGGTCAAATTTGCGATATGATGTGCAGCATTCCTACATTTGATTCAACTGAGTTGCAGTATTGTTATTCTACTATGCATTTACGTGAATATTTGTCCAACGTATACATTGAAGTACTTGAATCTTGCCTCTCTTTTTGTTGTTTATTTTGGGAGTTTGGTTTTACTTATCAAGTCATGATTTGGAAAATGGTGGTGCAGCTAGCAAACAAACAGTTAGAAACTGCTTCGGACAGCAAAATAGCATCTAAGCAGTCAACATTGCCATCACGACCGAATTCTTCTAGTACTAGTAACAGGAGGCCCTCACCATCAAGAGGGCCAACAGCTGCTCCTCGTAGATCTTCAACACCTACTGGACGGACCGCATTACCTTCATCAACCAAGCCATCAAGATCCTCTACACCCAATTCACGAACCACCTTACCATCTGCTAAGCCAGTGGCTCCTCCAGTGAGGTCTTCAACTCCCTCTAGACCCACTGTGCGTTCTTCTACACCAACTGGCAGACCTTCTGTCCCAGCTACTAAGACAACATCAAGGTCGGCAACACCAACTCGCCTACCAAGTTCATCAAGTACACCTGCACTGTCTGGTCCACCAGGCCGTTCTTCTTCAGTATCAAAGTCAGCTCCACCTAGTTCAAAAAATCCTGTGCCATCACGTGGAAGTTCTCCAACAGTGAAATCTAGGTCCTCGAAATCCTCAGATATGCCTGCTTTCTCACTTGATGCTCCACCAAATTTGAGAACCACTTTGCCACAAAGGCCTACTTCAGCATCTAGGGCTCGTCCTGGGGCACCAAGTGTTAGATCATCTTCTGTTGGACCTGTTTCTAATGGAAAACCTAGACAGCAATCATGTTCACCTTCTAGAGGAAGAGCTGCACATGGCACTGCCAGTACTAATGGGTATGCTCGTCAAGTCACAAGTAAATCATCTTCCAATGACAGTGATGATGTAAACCCTGTACTTATGGGGACCCAAAGTGTTGAAAGAGTAGTGAACCAGAGGAAACTGGCACCACCAAAGCAATATGACCATTCTACTCAGAAGAATCCTGATGGGAAGTCTATGTCCTCTGATAGCTTAGGCTTTGGAAGAACTCTTTCAAAGAAATCATTCGATATGGCTATGAGGCACATGGTATGCATCACTTTCCTTATTCAAAAGCACATTTTTCACTCAGCTTGTTTCTGTAGAAGCAGTATATATTCTAACTTGGAAATTTGCTTCTGCAGGATATAAGGCGAAGTGTGCAAGATAACTTACAGCCTGTTCTGACAAAAGTTCCAGCTTCCTCTGTTTACAGTGTCCGAACAAGACCAACAAAAACCAAGACTACCAATGCTACAGATTCTCCTCTTGCCACATGCAGCAATGCTAGCTCCGAACCAAGTGTCAACAATGTTTCTGCATATTTTGAAGTGTGTGAAATTGAAGACGTTGATCATGGAAGTGAGAAAGGAAACTCCTCTCCTGCATTCCAGGAAGGCAGGTGACCATTGGTCCTGGATCTTTGGTTTGTATCTGTTGTCATTATCTCACCATTGTTATTTTACGAAGTTGCCTACTCTGCATGTTATTTAAGCTCAGCTCATCCCTGAGAGGTGCTGATGGTAGAAGGCAAGCTAAACTACTGTAAATTTTAAAGAATTAAGTCCGAGTGCATGTCTTTTCTAGACCTGTCACTATCAGTGGATCAAAAATCAGGTACATTCAATTAGTGAGCCATAATTTGGGTCATCTGTTAAGCTCTTGTTAGCAGGGATTGTTTGTACTAGATTTTTATTATTGGAAATTGAAGGGCGCTCCTCCAGCTTTTACATTTGCTTTGCTGCTCATATTATGTACTTATTTACTGTAAAGTTACTAACTAAATTTCAGTTTACAAATACATCATTTACATAATATCTCCCACATTTAAGGATAAATATTAACAAATTATGACAAACTAATATCCACATGTCATCTGTCATTATAAATTTACTAGAATACCCTTCACTACGTACATATCAACTGTTATTGTCGAACGAGTAGCATACTGCCGAGTAGCACAGTACCACATTGGGTGTAGTAGCACCCAACAGTAGCACATATGCTACTGCCAAGTAGCACAGTAGCACTTGATAAAAAGGTGCTATTGCAATTTTTTTCAGGTAATTCTCCGGAATCAAATAAGGCTGCTACTGTCGCGATAGGAGACCTTCATAAAATTGCTACTGTTGCTATTAGAAACTTTCTGCTACTAACGACGAAATGGCTATTGCTACCGCGAATCTAACTGCTAATGCCGACTTTTACTAGCAATCTGCCTGCTACTGCCTACGTTTGCTACTCATCCCACTCTGCTACTGTTTACTTCTGCTACTCAGCAGAGCGCGCTGCTACTGTCCACTTTGATGATAGCGTTGCTGCTACTGTATGTATCGCTGCTTCTGTATGTATTGCTGCTACTGAACTTTAAAATTGCATCTATCACAACAATGGTTTAACCCGATAAACAAACCTCATTCACATCAACAAATTCATGTCCTTAAAACAAACCTCATTCATATATGAAATCACCTACTAATCAACCCAAACCCAAACCAATCAACCTCATTTATATCACTGCTACTGAGTGAGATGAATGAGAGACAATGAGGAATTAGATCACCAAGCATCTCATATCAACTGAAGATTAAATCCATGAACATCTCATACAATTGAAGATCAAATCACCTTCAAATTCGAACTAAAGACTTGACCAGATCATGACAAGGTGCTAGCCTATGAATATGACGACCATATCACATCACCTTCAAATTCAAAGTAAAGACTTGACCAAGTTAATGTACTGCTACTGCCCTGTAGCCTAAGGTTCCTCTTGAAGGCGGTGACGGCGCTCCTCTTGAAGGCGACGACGGCCCTGAACCCTTGGCTTCCTATAATGACGGAACTGAGCCCTAGCCGCTCCACCTCCAAGCACAACCTCTCCTTCATGTTCTGATCCTTCCCGATGTGGATCTTGAACTCAATTCCGACCTCCACGAGCACCTACGCTAGCTTTGTTGTCCTTTGTCGTCGTTAGCGACACATCAAAGTCGTCCTCAGAGTTCTTGTCGCTGGTGATGGGGAAGGTGTAGTCGACGGGGACCTAGCCCTAGTCGATGCCGAAGAGCACGGTCGTGGGGCGCACATGGTGCGGCGGCGGCGGCGGTGAGACAGTGGAGTTTGAGGAGGAGGGACGGCGATGACGGTAAGGGGGGAGAGAGAGAGAGAGAGAGAGAGAGAGAGAGAGAGAGAGAGAGAGAGAGATAGAGAGAGAGAGAGAGAGAGAGAGAGAGAGAGAGAGAGATGACAGTAGATCTGCATAAAAAAGACAGAGAGGGAAGAGAGTGAGAGGAAAGATGGGGATAGAAGGTATTATGGTCATTTGATAGCTAAAATTTGAATCAGACCTTAGATTAGACATGATGCTCTTGGTTTTGGGCTTAGGCTCATGTCTTAAACTATATAAAAATTAATGAAAGTGAGTTTTTTGTGTTTTTAAATTTGGTTATGTGCTACTATGTAATTTTCTCTATTTTTTACCGATCCGGCTCCTCTAAAGTGAGAAGTGTGAATTTAGTTAAAGTTCATAAAATTTGGACTCTTTGTATAATCTAAAGATCATGAAAATTGACACGTCATTATTTTATTAAATTTTTATTTTTATAACCATGGTTAACATGCCATTAACTGTAAATTAAAAAACCAAAAAAAAGAAAAAAAGGATCTGGGTTTTCTGTACGACGTACTTATGAGTATTTAAGTTTGAATTCCTCCATTGCCTATTACCTAATCTAACCAAAACACCCCATATGATCGAGTAGTGTCTCTCCACAGTTTCTGAGTCTCCCACCACAAATTCGAAGACGTTAAAAGTCAAGTCGAAATCGATTTCTTTCTTTCTTTTCCAATTTTGAGTTGTTTATATCGATCGTGAGGGTGAGATCAAGTGATATTCTCGGTGTCTTTGACAGATCTCAACTCTAGGCAATCAATCAATTAATCACCTGCACATATATAAATCATTGCAGACATATGTATATAATCACAATTATGGTCATTGGTCACAGACGACTTGAAGTAAATATAAGTTCATGAACGAGGAGTATGTGATTTGAATTGAAGGTCTCTAATTAATGGAGTTTATGCACGTCCAACTTCTATTTCATCTTTCAACTACAATTAAAAATTGATGATTGTACGAGTTTATTATCTGGATTTATGTAGAGGAGAAATATGACAGAAACCCAAAATTATTTTTTTCTTTTTTGAGGATGGTCTGTTTCTTTTTTCTTTATTTTAAAAGACAAACTTCCTCTCTCTCTCTCTCTTTTTTTAACCAAAAAAAAGTTACCCTCTTTTAAGTTTCAACAACCTACTTTTGAATGGAGCGCAACAGACAAGACAAACAGGGTAGAACTTAATCTGGAAAAAGAAAAAAAAAAGAGAAAAAATGGTGGATAAAGTAAGGAACTGGTAAGGCTGACATTGGTAGGTATACCGACTTTATTTACTAATATCACGTACCAACCAACTTAAGATTGGTAGGTAAAATCATGTACCAATACCAACCGTCGAAGTTGGTATACTAACTTAGTTAGTACGGTTGGTAGTGGACCTCTACCAAGTTTAAATTGAGGCCTAACAAACTGAAAAGCCCAGCTCATTTGAATCCTTTTTTTTGGGTTTTTTTTCTATCAATTATCAAACACATTCAAAGTTTCACACATTATATAATTTCAAATACATAAACAAGCAAGATCAAAACTTCAAATGCAACAACGCAACAACGTTCAAAGTCTTATACAGAAAATTAAACAACACATGTCCAAACTCCAAAGTCTTATATAGAAAATTGAACAACACAAGCCAATGAAAACACAAGTCCAGATTAGCATAAATTGGACAAAATTTGCAGGGAAGATTGATGCTGCGAGGCCGGGAGAGTGCTAGAGTGTTAGACTGCGAAACACAACACAAATCATTGATTATAGAACCTATTAACAAAGCATAGAAACTAACACATAACACAAAACCTATTAACAGAGCACAGAAACACATAACACATAACACAGAACACAGAAGTATTACAAGAACACAGAACATAGAAACTAATCAAACTAGGAAGTTGATAGATACTAATCAAACACAAAACATACGTACACATAGATTGATAGATAGCACAAATTAGGAAGTTGATACATACAGAGATTCGAGGCTTGGCGAAAGACTTCTTGAACGGAGTTGATGGCTTCTTCGTCAGAGAGTCGAGGTGCTGCGAAGTCAAGGTGCTACCGAGTCGAGGTGCTGCGAAGTCGAGGTGTTGCCCAGTTATTGAAGTTGACCTTGGCACTGCCGAGTTAACAGCGAGAGAGGCGAGGTGAGGTTTGAGCAAGATGAGTGTTTGAGGCTTTGAACGAGAGAGGCGAGAGACATAGAGTTGAAGTGAAGTGAAGTGAATGAGTCTAGGATTAGGGTTAGATCAACGATGGAGATTCATCTCCACAAATAGTTGTATATTTTTTTTATATATAAATCGGTTGGTACATGGTATACCGTATTTTGGGTAAAACTTGTACCACGTACCAACCGACTCCTCAAACTTGGTACGGTAGTACTGTACCGAAAACTCGGTTATCAACTTGTTTGGTACGGTTGGTACATGGTTGGTTGGTTTCGCCAAGGTCCAAATTGCCATCCCTAGGAACTGGCATAGAAGCAAAGGAAATAAATCAAAGAATATTTTCCCCCAAAAGGGTTCTTCATCTTGTGGCTTCAATCAATGTTTCATAATTCAAACTTCAACTTTATGTTTTTGCTAGTTCAGGTCTAACTAAACTCTAGTCTTATTTTTTATTTTTTTTGGAATGCAACTAAAATCTAGTCTTAGAAAGAAGCAGGATTATCTTTGTTGCGTATCCTTTGAAAATGTTTTAACAAACACAACAATTTGATGCATTCAACAATTGCAACAAGTGGCAGTCAATCATTGATTCACCATCAAGGTCTGAGTATAGTTGTGATTAGGTAGGGTATGATCTTCTATTCTTCTGTCAAACAAGAAAGAAGAAATTGTTTGACTCATTCATTTCCAAATAATTAAACTATTCTCATACACTTAAAGATTGATGCCTTGATTTAGGGTACATTATATTTTTAATAGAGTTTGAACTGTTTGAGTTGTTTGAAACTTCAAGCATTCGAGAAGTACTTTCGTGCTACAGTCATGCCACGTGTTTGTGCGATCAGCCGATGGTTGTGTGACACGTGGTTTTTTTTTCTTTTTTTCACAGCAGCGTCGAAAGTCCTTGCGAATTCTCTGGCGAAGCTTCTTCTTCCTTCTTTTTCGACACCGCCGAAGGTCTCTGCGACTTCCCCGACGAAGGGTCATATAGCCCCTACGACTTCTTCGGCACGGTGGAGAGCATGGACAAGACCACCACCTTGAGATTCGGCGAGCGGCTGGAACCTTTGGATCGCCATAGGTGAAATATGAGAGGGTTTTTGGTTTGCATTGTCAAGGTGGTCGACAACGGCGTCAAAGAGGAAGGAAGAAGAAGCTTTGCCGGAGAAGCCGAAGGAAGAAGATGAACGCCTTCGCTGCTGTTGTGAAAAAAGAAAAAAATAACACGTGTCGCACGACCGTTGGCTGGTCACACAAACACGTGACATGACTGTCGCACGGAAGTATTTCTCTCCAAGCATTGTCTGTGATGCACTTCCCTACCAAAAAAGACATAAGCTTTAGAGTTGTGGAGCAAATGAAAAAACTTTTGACTAGAAACATGAGCACTCTCATAAGTCCCTCTCTAACCCACCAAACACACTTCAATGTTTTAGCTCTTCTTTTCTTAAAGGAGTGAAATCCATACTTTAAATTGTAATCTACACTTCATGTTTTTTTTTAATAACTTAAATTTCATGTTTAATGACTTAAATTTTGTCTTCGTATGAGAATAAACTAAAACTAGAAAATGAGAATTTAGATTATAATTTAAAGAATATAAATTAGACTTGCTTTTCTTAATTCCTATATGAATGGGAAAACTGTGAAACAAAGAAAAGTAACTTAGCAATGTCACCATCAATAGCCGTCCATGATCTTCCGTTTGTTTCTGTTTGTACCACAATTTTGAGTTTTGACCCTTTCCCATTATCTAATTCTCTTAGCATTCCTACACCAACCCAATTCTTATTTCTTATACATATTCACACCTAATCATGGATTGTAATCTTTCCCTATCTGTCTTTCTCAGTTCCTATGCCTCTGAACTATATGAGTTTCAGTTTTTGCTCATAGAAAGACAAGCCCAGATCATCATAAAGCACCTATTTGGCTTTTTGCTGTTGAAGAAATCCAAGTTCAGGTCAGCTTGCCAATTAAAAGTAGTCTCATTTTTTATTTGAATCACTTTATTTCCTTGCTTTTGCTTATTTCAAATTTCACTTCCTAGATCTGAGTTATCGTGTTTATTTACTTCTGTTAAGTGGGTTACTGGATTTCAAGTTTGCTATGGTTCAGGGTACAAGAAGACATGTGGTTAAGGGAGTAGAGAATTGGAATTTTATGTTGCAATGGTTTATAGTTGCTTTGGTCTGCTCAATTGTTGCAAAGAAGACACGAATTTGGAACCTTCCAGCCAAGCCCAAGGTAAGAGACTGAGTTTGACTTGGTCATATTAGTCTTTCATTTTTACTAAGGTGACCTTTAATACTGTAAATCAGTAAACTATGCATCTTGAGCTTCCTTGTTTAAGTTCTGTGCAGAACTTTGGTATATTGAACTTCAAAATCAAACTAATTTTGGTAAAGGGAACGCAGAAGGGTTTTGATACATTTTCAGTTTGCATATTTAGACATTTGGCACCTTTAGTAACTAATTGACGGTTATAAAGCTTGTGAAGTTTCTCATTGCTAACTCTCATATCTATAAGTACGTAGATTTAGGATCCGTCTATATGTGATATGCAAATCTTAGATGTGTATGTCCAAGTTTCACTTTTGTTTCAGCAGGAATTGAAACTCTTTGACTATCTCAGCTGTTGAACTGTATAATTGAAGGGAATAAGCAAACTTGGTTTTTGGTGTGTGGGTCTGTTACATATGCATGTTTACATCTTTGTTTATGGTTACTTGCTGGTTTTGAACATGGCAAATTGATCTAACCAGATTTTATGTCTATCTGTATGGAATGCATGGTACTTTAGGGATTCCCACCAACAATGTAAGGCTCTTTTCTTATAATTCATTGAGGTCAGCGACGAGGAATTTTCACCCTTCAAACAAAATAGGTGGAGGAGGCTATGGAGTTGTCTATAAGGTAAGATCTACTTCTTAAAAATGCATAATTCCTACTGCAATTCCCTATTTTCTGGAGAGGAAACTTTCAAACACATACATAGTGATAGAGATTAAGAAGAAGTCCTGTAAGTAGCTCAATAGGAAGCTATAACAATTCACCTCATGGACTGCAAAATCTCTTTATTGCAGCCAGGACGCAAACACTATGTGAGTGTTTGAATCACACGTTCCCGATTTACATGCTATAATCCTAGATATGAAGGTCCTAGATTGACTTCTTGATTTAGTTACTAAAATTGAGATTAGAGAGTTGCAGACTTCTTTTCAAAGTTCTTATACTGCTGTACTATGTGTTGCAGGGAGTTTTAAGAGACGACACACAAGTTGCGATCAAGTGTCTTTCTTCAGACTCGAGACAAGGAGTAAATGAATTTTTGACAGAGATCAACACGATATCAAGAATACGACACCCCAACCTTGTTGAGCTTATTGGCTGTTGCGTGGAGGACAATCAACGAATATTGGTATATGAATATCTGGAGAACAACAGTCTTGCAAGTTCTTTGCTTGGTAATTACTATAATATTAAAGTTGTATGTTGGCTTAAGATTTCATATGGCAGGAATTGACCGAATTGATGACTTTCAATTCTGCTTTGTTCTGCTCTTTTTCTAGCTGCACTACATCTTATCCTATTCAATACGACATTTCTCTAAAAGACTAATTCATGATATGATTGTCCTTTGCAAGTAATAGTGCTAAAATTGAACAACTATATTGACAGGTTTAAGAAGTCATGTTTCACTAGATTGGCCCCAGAGAGTAGTGATTTGCTTGGGTACAGCTACTGGTCTTGCATTTCTTCATGATGAAGCTGAACCACATATTGTGCACAGAGACATCAAGGCTAGCAATATACTTCTTGGTGCAAACTATTGTCCTAAAATTGGAGATTTTGGGCTGGCAAAACTTTTTCCTGATAATGTCACTCATCTTAGTACTAGAGTGGCAGGAACTGTGTAAGCTTGAATTCTACTTGTCACATTTCGTTCAACTCTGTCTTGAACTATTTAGTAGGTGAAAAATTTGTTTCTAAATGCTGTTGCATTGGGGTTTCCTCAATAATTCAAATCATTATTTCATGTAGTAACTTTATCTCATGATCTATGCCTGCAGTGGATATCTAGCCCCGGAATATGCACTTTTTGGACAGCTTACAAAGAAAGCAGATGTGTACAGCTTTGGGGTTCTTTTGCTTGAAGTAATTAGTGGCAGAAGTAGTAGTAAGGCAGCCTTCGGTGACCAAATGCTGCTTTTGCTGGAATGGGTAAAGACTCCAATCAAATAAACTGTTGATGCAATGCTTGCAGGAGTTCTTATTCTAAGACCTGACAATTGTAAAAATGCTTCTGCAGACATGGAAATTGAGAGAAGAAGAAAGGCTTTTAGAAATTGTTGATCCAGAATTGACTGCATATCCAGAGGGTGAGGTTATGCGCTTCATCAAGGTTGCGCTCTTTTGTACTCAAGAAGCCTCGCAACAAAGGCCGGGTATGAAGCAAGTAGTGGAAATGCTTTCCAAAGAGGTACAGCTAAATGAGAAGCTACTAGTTGAACCAAGGCCAAGGCGGTACGCACCTCAACTTGGAGGTGGTGCCAGTTGGGACGGAGAATCCTCTTCTCAGTCAGATAAACAAAGGAAATCATTGGCAAATCCTGATGTAACTTCCACACCCTCGTATATAAATGAATCTCAGACACAAATGTTTCCCAGATGATTATTCTTTGGCTGTCCTTAGTAACATGTTGGAAGCTTGATTGCAAAGCTCTGCAGGTTCTTGACATCTAGGAAGCGAGTCAAATATTATAGTATGCAGCTATGCAACTGCTTGATTTATTTCAAGTAAAATAAAATGATAATATTCTTTTACAATTGGAAAGTCGTATGATCGAACTATTCTAATCTTAACCAAAGTAAAGAGAAACAAATATTCTCTCATCCTCCGACTGGCCTCCGACTTATTCTAACCCCCATCTTCCCTCCCTAAATATATGCATTTTCATTCCAAGGCAATGTTTTGTTACCATTAAGTAGATTCTTACTTGAATGCTCGATGGGACATCGTCCTTAAACAAACATGATTCTGGAACTATCTATATTTTACGTCTTTTCTGTACAATGTGTAGAATTGTAGAAATTCATTCTAAAGTCCCCAACTAGTACATATCATACTCCAAATTCCATCCAAGCAAGAGAACCATTTGACAGAGAGACTCAAATAGACACTGCATAACATGCTCGTATATGTGGACTTGTCCCCAAAAAATGATGAAAATCTATCTAGGATCGTACCAATCCAAGCCACGTACTGATATATGCTGGAAGTTATACAACGACTCATGGCTTTGGGGATCTCCGATCACTAAAGAGTGCAAATACGTTGTATTGGCTTGAAACAAATGTTCTCTTATCAGATAGTTTAGTAGTCGATTATTACGGCTATCAAAACATTACTTATTTGTATGGTTCTCTATGTGTTGTTCGTTTAGACACAGTGAGGACTGATTTGAAGAGAAAATCAACTAAATATATCAACAAACCACCGATATCATGCACCAAACCTCGATTATCTCCCAACTCATCAGTTTTCCACTTACCTCCGCCACTCTCTCAGAGCAAGCTAGCCCCTCCTCATCAAAACCGATTCCTCCGCCGGGTGAATAGATCGACGGCGGAGATTGGGTCTCCGGCGACGATGACATGGTTTTCTTTTCTCTTTCGTTCGGTCGGACCCTGGTTTTTTCGCTCCGTAACGGTTTTGTCACTGTGCGAGTCGGTTCGAATCTTTTAAAAAGCCGCCGTCACGCGGGGAATATTGATATTCTATTATCAGGTCCAGAGTAACTTTGAGTTTTCTATTGGCTGGAATGAGCTGCCCAACAGAGATATGTTTTGGCTAGCAAATGGGAGAGTTACACGTTTCATTCTCTAGAATCTAGCCTCTTGTTTGAGTAATCAATTACTATAAGAATAGTAGGCCCGCTCACAATCGGACTAATTTTTAAGAGACAAAACGACCGTTTGATCTTTAAGTAAGTTGTTTTAATAAATAACGTACTAAATCAATTAAAACAAGTATCATGTTATTTCTTACCCAATCTTGCCTCCGTCTTTTTTCTCCTCATCCATCTCATCTCATACCAAATCGATCACTAATGCACAATACCCAACAATAAAAACAAAACGAGATTGAATTTTGCTTTTGATCTCAAAAGTCATACATTCGAATCAAATTGGTTAACATTGAAAGACTATAAAAACACTTGATTTACATCTTCTTCTTTACGTGCGGTCATCTAATTTTAGATAACAAAAGAGATTGATTGGACTGTGAACCCTATGGACAACGTCATATGATTGAGAAGAGACCTACTGCCAATATGATTGAGAAGATATCCGTCGCCCATAAGATTGAGAAGAGATTCATCGCCAATATAACCGGATTTGTTATATTCTGAAATGAATTTATTTTCATAGGCTTAGAGAAGAAGCTTAAACTCTTCATGAGGTTCCAATGATGGGTTTCATAATAAAATGCGGTAGGAAGACTGAAAGAGGAATGATGAGGGAGGAAGAAGATAGGGATACTCTATTGGGTTTTGATCGATTTGGTATGAGATGAGATTGAGGAGGAGGAAGAAGACAGAGACAAGATTGGGTAAGGAACAACATGATACTTGCTTTAGTTGATTTGGTACGCTATCCATTGGATCAGCTCACTTAAGATTTAACGGTCATCACAATTTTATCTTGTTTTGTCCCTTAAAAATTGGTCCGTAGGTGAGCGAGCCTGATAGGAATAGTGCGACTTTTGTCGTCTCCAAAAACAAACAAAAAATGCATTTGTTTTCCTTTTTCTTTTATATTTTAGTTGACAATTTATTTATTTATTTATTTTTAATTTTTTTTAAACAATGTAAAGATTTAAATATAGGATTTACGAGTAGAAAATTAATTAAGATTCTTATCAAGACAAAAATAAAAAGTAAAAGTTTGATACAAAGTTTAACCTCATAGGCTCATCGCTAGGAAACATCGGTAAAATGAGCTTATTTATCTACAAAAGCACTTAATATCTAAGATTTTGACCGACAAAATGTGAAATTCACTGAAAACATTGCTAAAAACAGGACGACTGTTCTGAATGCTTCAACAGTCGGTAAATTTGACCATCATTGCACTATTTTCTCACAACATACATGCATGGTCTATAAACTCTTTATGCACGCATGACCATGTTGTGTGAGAAAACACATGCTATACACCAAATCCTTAAAGATGCTCTTGAGGCAGCAAATCTACTTTGGGCAATAGTTTCAGTCTCTCAGTTTAGAGGCCCAATCCAATAGCTGAATGAAACCCCTATCAGGTTGCCATGATAACAACTTGGAGGCCCATTTTAAGATTACTGTCCTAGACTCCTATCAGTCTTCAGCTGAAAAAATCCACAAAATGATAAAAGTCTGTAATAAAATTAATTTTTTTGGTCTGACGCGCAATCCAACGGTCAATAAGCGAACCTAAATAATTAAGGCCTCCCAATAAGACACGTGTCAAACTTTTTCCACATCTACCCGCGAAGGGCATGATACCCAATAGCGACAAGTACCGTACGAAAGGGCTATTCCGTAATTCCACCCATAACTGACCTTTTCGGGCTATAAATACATCGCACCCTCGTTGTTTGAAACCGTAGGCATTTAGATTTTAGAGAGGGAGAGAAAAGTTAGAGAGAGAAAGAGAGAAAGAGAGAAAGAGAGAGAGAGAAGAGTGAGAGAGAGGAGCAGATAATTGTGAGAGCAAAACTGGAAAATTACTCCGATTTTTTTCCACAGAAAACCCCTGATCTTTCCAACATTTACGAATTTACCATCGGAAAATTTGATCTGAATGAGCAGTTTAGGGTTTAGGTCCGTGGTCTTTCACGGCGAGCTTTGCTTGGGTGAGCTGGACGCTATCCCGGTGACGGAGGCGAAATTTCAGTTCCCGAACAACGAGATTCGAATCCACCACATCTCGCAGCAAAGTGAACGCTGTCCACCTCTCTCAGTTCTTCAAACGATTTCCTCATTTTCGGTGAGATGCAAGCTCGAATCGTCCATTCCAGTTGAACAGCCTCATTTGATCAATCTCCACGCCTCCTGCTTCTACGAGCTCAAGGTCCAACTTAATTTGATTGTTTTCGGTTTTCGTTTCGCTTTTATTGGTTCAGATTTTTGGTTAGAAATGTGTTTAGAAGTTTGCTAAATGTGTGGATTTACATTAATTGGCTTAAAACTTTAGTTAATGAGGTAGTACAGTTGGAGAATCGGATATCGCAGAGGAATGTGATCTAGTTTTTGTTGTGAATGTCTTTAATCTTACTTGGTGATGAAGCAGTGTAATAACAGAGTGATTTGGTTTTGTTGTGCAGACGGCGGTAGTGTTGGTTGGAAATGAAGAGATTCATTTGGTGGCAATGCCGAGTAAGAAAAAAAAGTTTCCGTGCTTTTGGTGCTATTCAGTTCCTATAGGTCTGTATAGTGCTTCTCTTGGGATGCTGAACCCAAGGTGTCTCTCAATTGTATTTGATCTCGATGAGACGCTTATTGTTGCCAACACAATGAAGTCGTTTGAGGATAGAATTGAGGCCTTACGAGGCTGGATTGCACGAGAGGGTGAAACGTCGCGAATAGCTGGAATGTCTAATGAAATGAAACGGTACATTGACGATAGGTGGCTGTTGAAGCAGTATATAGATAATAATTGCGTGGTGGATAATGGGAAGGTGTATAAGATTCAAATGGAGGAGGTTCCTCCTCTGTCAGGTAATCACGAGAGAATCCGTCGGCCAATAGTTAGAATGCCAGACAAGAACATTGTGCTCACTCGCATCAATCCTGAGGTTGGACGACTTCCATCTATGCTTGTTTATCTCTGTTCTGTTGTGTGGTTCTGTGCATTACTTAACTGTAGAACTTTCAATTGATGGATTGTTTGTAGTGAAGATCAGGAAACAATTGCATGCTGAGGCTTAGAAATATTCAATGGATCTATTATGTTGGGTATAAGAACATTATCACTCAGAACCAGGAGTTAGAAATTGTTAGGGCTTTCAAGAATGTGTGCATAGCTGTGGTATACACTTTCCAATTGAGGAGGTGGTGTAACTGCCTATGTTTTTTGTTTTTGAACGACGGTACCTCTTATTTAAGAACATTTGTCTGTGAGCTTGTTGGTCCTATTATACTAGCACCCAGACTATCATTATCTCTAAAAATGAGAAATATTTAAAAAGGAGAAACACTGATAAGTAGTCCGACCCATCACAGTAGCTACATTTTTCGTTAACTTTTATTTGTAGTTCATACTAGGTAAAATCTAACATTATATCATTTTCCCACTGCAGGTTCGTGATACAAGTGTGCTAGTGAGGTTACGGCCTGCGTGGGAAGATCTGAGAAGTTATCTAACTGCAAAAGGACGGAAGCGGTTTGAAGTTCATGTCTGTACCATGGCTGAAAGGGACTATGCCTTAGAAATGTGGAGGCTTCTGGACCCAGAAGAACAACTAATAAGTTCAAAGCAACTTCTTGACCGTGTTGTTTGTGTCAAATCAGGTAAGCATGCCATCATATTGTAGGTTAACTGGCTTGATAGACCCTTATTTTCTGTTGAGCTGTAGTACTTATAAGATGATGT
Source organism: Fragaria nilgerrensis (assembly GCA_010134655.1). Lineage (NCBI taxonomy): Eukaryota > Viridiplantae > Streptophyta > Magnoliopsida > Rosales > Rosaceae > Fragaria > Fragaria nilgerrensis. The sequence goes on from CM020982.1 coordinate 8,458,026, forward strand.
TATTATGCCATTTTACATGGTTTCAATATTTCTATTAATCAATCATCTACAATACTAGAATAGGTTCTTATTGTATGATACAGAAGTCATTAGGGATGGACCTGATGGTGTAATTAGTTGAAGCTATTTCATATCTTGATTAGCTGTTTTAAAATATTGGTTTGTGGGGTGGCAATTTACTCTTTGTTTATGTTTTTAATCTGGGTTTAACTTATCAGGTTCACGGAAATCTTTACTCAATGTCTTCCAACATGGAACGTGCCATCCAAAGATGGCCATGGTTATTGATGATCGTTCAAATGTCTGGGAAGATAAGGATCAACCTCGAGTTCATGTAGTTCCAGCTTTTACTCCTTATTATGCTCCTCAAGCAGAGGTACTTAATGTTATAATGTTATTCTTGTATCAGTTTAGTTTTCTATTGGCATATTTTTATTTAGATAAATCCCATTGTAGTTTTAACGTAATTTCTTCGACAGACAGCAAGTCCCGTTCCTGTCCTCTGTGTAGCAAGAAATGTTGCGTGCAATGTCAGAGGCTGCTTTTTCAAGTAAGATTAATAACATTACAGTACATTGTTAATTTGCAATAAATGTGAGTTTCATAGAACTTGCTTTCTAAGTCATTTTGTAATCTCGAATGCCACTTGTTTACAGAGAGTTTGATGAGATTTTCTTGCGAAGAATTTCTGAAATTTTTTATGAAGATGAGGTGGTAAATTTACCTCCTTCTCCTGATGTGAGCAATTACTTGATATCAGAGGTATGTGAATTGAAGATGTATGATTCTTCATTAATTGATTGAAAGTTAGTATATCCCTGTATACTTTATGATATCATCTAAATGCTTTCGATGTCAGGATGCTGGTTTTGTACCAAATGGAATTGCTCCCCTTAGTGAAGGAATGCATGGTGGTGAAGTTGAACGGAGACTGAACCAACATGTAAGCTTTTCTTTCCATGCTGCACATGGCTTCTATTATATGCTGACAGAAAATGAGTGCGGGGAAACTTAGTGTCTTCCAGTTGTAGAATTGGTTCTTATGGATGGACTATTGTGGTCCTGTTGTTGCTTTGTATGCTATATTAGCCATGATGATTGGTGTGCATTTTTTGAACAATTGTTATTCTTTTCAGGATGATAGAGGTGTTATGGACACATTGGCTCATTTTAATCATGCTGAGTTAAGACCTGATAACTCCCAGAAACCTGTATTAACTGTCCCTGTCCCCAATGTCCCTGGTGCAACTTCATTGAGACCGGTCATGCCTACTCATAGTATGGGACTCATTTGATGCTAGTTCTTTTAAACTCTTGGTTATACATATCTCATTGTACTATATTGCCAACTCTGTATACTAATTTATCTTTTATCATGCCTTAGAACCTGGTTTGCTTGGACCTCTTGTAAGACGAGACAGCTTTTCTGATCGTGAGAATAAGATGAAGAGAGGACTTCTTGGTACAAATCCTTGCCTAGATATAAATAGTCAAAGCTCTGGTGAACCCCCACAATCGTCTAGAGTACCCGCACAAACTTCAGCGTCCACAGTACACACACAAGGAGGGTGGTTAGTGGATGATGACAAGAGAAGAGGAAATTCAAGTTTTCGACCTCCTGGTTCTGCTCAAGAGTCCGATGTTTTAAAACCTGAGAAGCTGGTGTACCAGAATCCGTTTAGTCTTAATAAACCGTCTGCTCCCGCTGTTTTACCCTCACAGACATCTGAGGCAAGGAGGGAAGAGGTTTGTTCTGAAATTCTTAAAATTTGTTGAGAACCACTCACTGGTTTTGACAATCTTAACTGAGGTGTAAGTTTAAGGACTAACACTGTCAATGCTTGCTCCACATGCAGGTTAGCTCTGGACATAATTTCCAAAAACAAAATCTTCCTTTTCCAAGTCTGTTATCAGGTAGGTGATTCGTTTCACATGGTAAAGAAGCTCATATTATTAGAGCAAGTTGTGGACGATTCACATTATTCTATAACTCTCCTCTGTTAATATATCGTTGGAATAGTAAACTCATACCCAGAAGGTTTACTTATATATTATGGTGCACTATATGCTTGCAATTCAAGGTCTCTTGTTCCTGCAATCTGTTATTTCCTAATGGTTTTTATATATGTGAGCCATCTGAAACATTTAGCACCTCATGGTGAAAGTTTGTTAATTAACGGAGATAATAACATAGATTTGTTAGATCCATCTATAATTGTGGGTACGATGAACACTTATTATCTTTCCTTTTAGTTAGGAAGTTTAATTAGGTTCTTTCCATCTTACTATTATTCATTTGTGACTACTTATTTATTTATAATTGGTTGTTTGTGCAGAGGGTGGTGTGTCTCAGAATCAGGCATCTTTTCTAAAAAATGAATCTGGAAAAGTGAACGCGCTGCCGTCCCCTTTATCTATAGGTGTGCTGCAGGAAATTGGTCGGAGGTGCAGCTCAAAGGTACAAAATTACAAATAAATGAAGTCCCCCCTCTCCCAATTAGTCTTGTCATATTTCAATTTTTATTTATGGAGTTCTTGATGTTGTGACACAGGTTGAGTTTAAAGCTGTTATAAGCACCAGTAACGATTTGCAGTTTTCTTTTGAGGTCAGTGGAAGTCCCAATATTAATTCAATTGTATTTCAGCAGTGTTCACTGATACTACCAAAGCTCTAAATAATTCAATGAATACCCACATACTTTTTTTTTTTTTTCTGTTTTTTGTTTTTTGTTTTTTGTTTTTGTTTTTTTTCTTCTTTGGAATGAAATTGAAAACTTGAAAATGATTTCAAGTTTATTGTCCTTATTTGGATGTTACACTTTGAATTTTATTTGGTATAAGAAACTAATCTTGTATAATGAGACTCTTTTTCTTAAAACAGGTTCTCTTCACTGGGGAGAAGATAGGTTTTGGAACTGGAAGGACAAGAAAGGATGCTCAACAACAGGCTGCGGAGAATGCACTTCACAGTTTGGCTGGTAATATTATATTGGAAGCCACATTTATCTGTTTTCCTCACATCTGTCTCAGATATTTTGTTTTATTTGTGTTTTTCCTTTTTTCCTATGTGTCAGTTTCACTTATACCAGCCAAATGTTGAATATGAAATTGCAGAAAAATATGTCTCATATATGGCACCACGAACCGGAGCTGTTAACAAAGATTTTGATAAACTCTCTCTTGGAAGTGAAAATGGATTTGTTGTGGACATAGTTGGTCCAGGATTAGCTGAGGTCCTAATGGATGATGGCTTGCCAAAAGAAAGTACTTCTGAGGTGGGGAATCGATGATGCTTTCATTAATTGCTTATTTTCTATGTTCAGAAACATAAGTGATGCTTGGATAAAGGGTATGTGGGCAAGACATTTCCAGACACGGGTAGTGGTTTTATAAGGAAAACCACTCCTATGAATATTGCATCGCACGAAGATGTGATGGCTAAACACTGAAAGGGGAGTGGCTTCATGGCTCCATTTATTCTTGTTTGAAAGGTACGGGATTGGTTGTCTGTCCCTCATTTCTACCCATTATCCAAGTATTCCCATGTACTTGGTTTAAGTTATGTTTTCTTATATTGTAAGAGTTTCTGATTCTCTCCAAAAAAAAAAAGAGAAGAGTTTCTGATAGTTAAGTATTTGATAAACATGGTAAATAGGGTTATTCCCTTGACTGCATGAAGATTTTTATAAATCTCGCAGATTCCCATTCTTAACCTCAAAATAAATGCTGGAATTAACATGTGCAATGCCCATTTCTTCCTGTGAGAGTGAAGTTTCTGCACCGTTAGTGACTCCTTCTGGACAAATTAGAAAACACTAGAGTACATGCAATCATCATAAATTTATTGGACTAATAATGTAAATGCACAGGCTTCTGAAGGTGAGCCTGCGAGCTCTTCTATTGTGGCGAGTCAGCAAGTTCAAAAGCGTGCCAATTCCCCAAGGTAACACTGGCAATTTCTGAAATTGAGCCATTTATTTTCCGGAATAACTATTGAGTCTGCCAGCTGTATGATTGACCAATACTAGAAAGTAATGATGTGATATTGCCATATTGACACCAAACCTAATTCATGTTCATGGTCATGTATGGCACTTTCTTCAGTAATGAGTTTAGTGCTCCTAATTCATGTTCATGGTTTCAAATTCTTATTCTGGTAACTGTGTTTGCAGGTTGCTACAACCTGTTTCAAATAAACGATCCAAGGAAGAACAGGCAGGAGGTCCACCAAACCTATCATATTCTCGGCTGAGGAAGGGCCCTAGAGACAAACCTCGGGACTGAACTCATTTCAATCATGTCCTTCTGCTAGTGCATCCTCCCTCTCCTGGAGAAATGATGTGATGATCCCACAGAGGTCCAGTGGAACCATCTCTCTCTGGCTCCCCACTTTACAGTTAGCAGTGGCAGAGAGGGAGCAAAGAGAAAAAGGAGCGGGCTTTCGAGGCATACAACTAGGCATCTCAGACTACTTGAAGTATCTCTCTCACTCGGCAATTCGGCATAGTTTTAAATAATGCAAAGGTGAAGTATTTTTCATAGTTGTTGAAAGGTGGGCTATAATTTTTTCCCCCCATTTGGGCCCATCTTTTCCTGCTTATAGTGATATTCTAGTTGAATATGGGGAAATGGGGCTCGCCATTTCTTCTTGTTCAGGTCTTCTTAGCTTTAGTACACACGTTATGATCCCTACTTCCCTTCTGAGCACAATTGTACAGTTAGACTCATTCCTTTTTCGATGTTACTTTTACGAGTCTACAATTCTACGAAAGCATAACAGCTTTTTCTATCAATTACATTGGCAGTTCTTTTCAGGAGTTGTTTTCCTACACCTGTTACCGAGCGTTATATTTTCGGGATTGAAATTTGCACTATTCTTTTTACAGTCCACACTCCTTTCCTCTTATAATAACTTTAATATTGTCCTTACTCACATGTGTTTTGTCTTTTTATGAAATATTTAACTAAAAAAGAAAAGATGGAGTGTGAATTGTAAAATAAAAAGTGTAAATTTCACTCTCTTATATTTTTACCACTGTTAAAGATGAACTTACTGAAGTCTGATCAATCATATTAGGGCATAACTTCTTCAATATTACTTAACAAAATTGAGAAATGCGCAATAATGATTCCAGCCTATCAACGTTAGCTTGACATGCCAATCTACTCACAGTCAATATATTCGTGAGTCAACGAATATGTATAGGACACTTTAGAAGTTGAATGAAAATATAATATTCTCATACCGCTTCCTCTTCCATCTCATGTTCTAGTTATACCAATCCATGATATTTTGATTATTTTTCATTCCAAATTGTTAAACGTGTCATTAGAATAACGGGCTTGGAAATTTGGAAGGTGTAATTTTGCCTATTGTCTGCGACTCTGCAATGTACTGATATACATCCAGTAGCTTCTTCAATAAAAATGAGTCGGTCTGCCTCTATATCAAATCTAGTCTACTTGTTCTTTGTAGTTTCTCTTATAAAAATGGGGCAGTAGTAACAAAATTCATAAATTCAAACAGTCTTCACAAGTTATGAGACAAATACATTAGCTGCAGATAACATCGAGTTGGAAGTTGGAAATTGTTGCTATCGATATCCAATACATAAATCGAGCTGCACTGACCGAACAGTTTGGACTTAGAAATCTAACAGTCAGCTGGACACTGATTTTCATACATAGGCTGACCTCGAATTCAGGAGAAAAGCACCCAATGGCGTACGCTACGCGCACCTTTATAATCAATATCAACCTCAGTCATTGGAACTGAGCATATGATTCTTCCAGGTAAGTCGTTATCTGTGCCCACTTTCACCATTATTACAGTGTCTTCGCCATTTAGAATAGGGAATTGGACGCAGTAGAATATGTTGCACAGCTTTGCCTACTTTCTTTCCGGCTACATGTTACTTTCAAGTATAACCCGAAGAAGCCGAAGAGTCAGCAAAACTTATATACAACTATGTATCTATCTTTCTATGTGTTAGGTCCCAAGAAGGATGGATAGACATATAGAGCTGTACACATCAGTGGTAAAGAAAATTTGAAATTCAAGCTGCATTTATAGTCTTATGCTGCATTGGAGGACATCGATCGAGTCGCTCAAATGATGACAATATCAGAAAGAAGCAACAAAACCCGGAAATCTTTATACAATCAGCAATCTGGACACACATGGCAAACTCTTTCATTTGGTATAAATCCTCAGTTCCTCACTCGCACATATCAATCAGTTGTGTTCATGACAGAAACAAAAAATACTCTGCTTTTAAAAACAGTCGGCTTCCTGGTATATACATGACAAACCTACGGATAAAAAACCTGAGCACTATTATAGAATAGGCACAAAGTCAGGTATGTACATACTACTACAAAAATTAAAAGATGCCTTCTCCAGCTCTCTCTGATGGCCGCCACAAAACTTCAGCAACAAATCAGGAGTCACAGGTTCAAATGAACTCCAGAGATTTACACTAAGGCAATCTGAAATTTATCAGAACTTTCTGCAGTAGTTTACGACCCCATTGCATGTCCTTGTGCCAGACATCATGGACTTTCTCTGAGGCAGACTGTTCTGCAGTTTCAGCAGTTTGAGCCTTTTGCTCAAGTTCATCATCCAAACTCACTTCATCATTGTTGAACATGTCATTGGTTTCTGCTTGAGGTGAGCCATTGGGCAGGTCAGGCTTGGACTGATTTTCCCTTTCAGCTGGATGAGGCTTTTGCTTGAGTTCTTTGTCAAACTTCTCTACATTACCATTGAGCATGTCCATTGTTTCTGCTTGAGATGATTCACTGTAGGGTTCTTGCTTTTCTTCTAGCTGATTTCATTGGTTTCAGTACATGTAAAGCAACAGAAACAACACATCAACAATAGCACTAACAAAGATGGAAGAGTATCTATTTCTATATCAGTCTCTGGTATTGAAGAGAAGTAGTCTGCCATAGAAGTGATAAAAAAATTCATCATAACAAGTCTATCAGTACAATATATCACTACAGTAGTCAAGTGACAGTGCATGGTTATACATCCCCATTCACATGTTTTTAGGAACACGATTCATGTATGCAGAAAATTTGACTATATGGAGATCCACAAAGTTGCAGCAGAAGAAAGAAAAGAAGTATTATATGGAATGCTTGATAGATCACTCGACAGCATAGTTTTGTGCAAGTTTATATCGAGTACGAGAAAATTCTCTTAGCTTTTGTATTGCTGACTGTTGCAGAATACAACTTTTATTACAAGAAAAATATTGTTAAACTTTAAACTTTGTTGATTGCTGTTGGTAAGAACAATACAAGAGCCCCTCATCTTTAAGCATCATCCTTTTCATATCTATGCAATTTAAATGACTGTTAATATCGATGAAATCAAATACTTTTGCCTTGTGATACATAATCTTCATGACCTTTTTTCTTCATAGGACCATATTTAGATCCAAAGACAATACAAGCTGTAAGCCAAAACTATTTAGTATTGAATCTCCTAGCCCTGGAAAACTCGCAGTTTTTGGAATTGAAATGGAGTGTTATTTCAGGCTGAGGCAGATGCAGTAGAAGAAAAAGAAAAAGACAGAAAGAACTTCACTCTCATCAAGCAGTTACCTCTGGCATATTCAGTTCCGCAGCTTCATAATCTCCAACCAAGCCATCAAAGGTCATTGGTTTCTCAACTTCCTCTGTGTTTGGTTCTTCAGCTTGAACAGCTGGCGCACGAGTCAAGCCAGGTACCAGAACAGGTCCTTCTTCCTCATAGTTCATTAGGCTTCCCTCAATGTTTGAGCTTGCCAGGTTCCTTGCTTTTGCATCTCTACCATTATTTCCATAAATGTTCTGTGCCACCATCATCTCGTTTGGGATAGCTGCAGAATCCTCACTTGGGGCATTAGTTCTTGCGTCTGTATGTTGCTCATATGGTTCCATCATTTTCTTTGGCCATTTTGGTGTTATGTTCTCAGCAACAACAGTTTTGCGCTTCTCTTGTGAGACAGACTCAGTAACAGTTTGTTCCTCGTATGATTCCACTAACGGTATCTGTGCTGGATCAGTGTAACTATCAACATTGGCCGTCTCCAAGTTTATGTTAAACACTGGCTCCTCTTCTGGAAATGTCGAGTTGTCAGCCTCTGGAATCAATACATCTGAGTTGATATTAGAATCCTCAACCTGGTGATAGTTTTGCGCTTCCTCCGTTATCTTCTGAAGTTCAGCATCTCCCCAATCTTCAAAAACAGTGATTGTGTTTTCAGTTTCCCAGGTTTGAAAAATTCGATCTGGGCCAGGTTGCCACAAAATATTCCCTGCGTCTCCTGTTAGTACGAACTTGAACTGGATTGATTTTCCAACTGGTATATCCTATTTAAACATACATAAAGGACATTAGACCCCAAATTCAGTTTTCACTTTACAAAGAATAAAAACAACACTTCTTAGTAGGATTTCTACTCACTAGCTCAACAGACCACACATTCCCATCAGACCAGTCCATTGGTATCGCCCTCTCAGGGTCCCATGAACCCAAAATAGGATCATCCCCTACCATGAGGAACTGCTGACCAAAGGAGCACTCTTTCTGCAACTGGAACTTGACATGCATAGTTTTTATTGGATCTGCACAATGGAAATGCTACTGAGAACTAGCTAACAGATACAGACACTTCCATTTCTTGACCGAAAAACAGACTTACATGAATCTTGAATTTGAGCAGCAGGAGTCTCCAATTCTGCCTGCACAAACAACACTAAAAATATCAGTCTGGTAGTTTCAAACTAGATCAGAAACGAACAGAAACAAAGCCTGGTACTAGCATTCTTTAATAATCATGATCTTCTATACAGATATGGTAACAGATTCATAAAACATAAACTGTTCATTATCAGATTCTACTTGGATCAACCCTATTGCCTTATAAGGACAGTGTTTAAAATCCTGATAAAGAAAGAAACCATATTTCTAAATGTAAATGACCCTTTTTGTTTCTTCCCATTATTATATGAAACAGTTCTTCCACAACAAGAAAGCATCCCACTAAATAAAAAGCTAATCATAGCAAGATTCCAAAACCTACTTAGCAATATCAAAACCAAAATGTGATCATAACAAAAGGACATTAATACTATATCATATTTTTAAACAATCAACAAAGATAAATGAAATACAAATCTGTCTGTCAAACTCAAACACCACGAAATGAATTTGACCTGGGTTTTCGATGAGAGACAAACAAGAGGCTTGATGGGCTTCCTCTGTTGCAGAAACGCCACCAAATTCAAGAACCGAAAGTCTCCATTTTTATTGTGAGGCCTGAAAAAGCAAGAAGCTTCTGCAACCCTGTTCACCAAGCCAGCCTCTCCGTCCCTGTAAATTTCCAACACTACCCTCGAACTCGGACTCGCCAGCGTTTTCATAACTCGCTCTCCCAACTCAACTCACAAAGGTAGATGCCCCTTTTGTTGTAAGCAAGCTAAGGTTGTCTCTGTCTCACTTGTTTGTTCTCGAAGTGATCCACTTCTGGTGGTGTGGCTCTTCTATTTTTGTGTAGTAGTGAGAAGCAGAGGTTTAGACCCAGTTATATAAATGGAAGTGGGGCCTAATGGGATGATAAATGAGCGGATCAGACTCCACGTGGCGTGGTGGACAGGTGGTACCCTGGGACTGGGGTTGAATCTGGCTATTACTCAACGTGAGAATCTCAACAACCTGAGGATTTTTGCAGACATGAGTGAATGGGAGTATTAATGGGAAATGTGACCTTTAGCGTCATATTCCGTGATCGTTGCCGTGAATCCCAACCGTTTGTTTTAGTGTCAACGGTGGGCACTCAAAGTGGCAGATGCGACGGTGGTGTCCTAAGTGGAAGAGGGTTTTGGGAAGGGCGGTTGTGGTGACGTGTGGTATGTTCGAGTTTTTGTGTGTCATTTAAGCAATAAGATAGGGTAAATGTTTTATAGTCTTTAGAATGTGATTGCTGTGTCCGACATGTTATATAATACAATGGTCACTATTTGTTTATGATCGGAACTCAAAACTTTTCACTTTTCAGTATAAAAAACAAGCAACATGAATCCAAACAAAGAAGCTGGATCTAGTGAAGACACCAGCCTGCAATAGCACTCCCACTCTGATTGAACTACGTACATAGTGAATTTTGAAAGTTCATGATCATGTTTTGGGAGTAATTAAGCTACCTAACGAAAGAAAAGTTATGAATGTACTAGCTCATCACTTAAGTCAATCAGAGCTACCTGCACTCTATCAACTCAATCAGTCAAGCTTCAAAGAAAATTCAAGCAACATTAGAAGCTCATCTGCTCGATCATGTAAAATTCTTTATACAATTTCTTTCTGCATATTAGTCAGGATTTTGACTCACTCGAACCAACTTTCTTCCAGTTGCCTTGTTAAATTCTTAATTTTTACCAATACTACTGATACAATAGCCACCAGTATTGTAATACAAACCACTGAATATTCAGCTCCAGAAATTAGAATATGGAGGAGCCGACCTGTTTGATTTTATGAACTACTTTTGGCCTTTTGGGTTTATATATAATTCCACTTGCAACCCAGAACTTGACAGGAAATTTCATGGCCGAACAGAATAGACCGAGAGACGTACTGCCGTGTAAAGATCGATATGAGAAGACTTCTAAGTCAGTCATCTATTGATGGTGACAAAACCATCATGCAAATATATATAACCATTTCATCGATCTCTATGACTATCCCCCATCATCATCTACCTAAATGAAGACTCTGATGTCTTTCTTCCTTTCCTTGATCGTTGCAGTTCACAGCCAGCAGTGTCTCAAAGACCAGCAACTAAACTTGCTCGACTTCAAGAACAGCCTTCTATTCAATGCTTCTCTTTCCTCCAAGCTTGTATCATGGGATTCGAAAACCGACTGCTGTTCTTGGCCTGGTGTAAGTTGTAGTACTAATGGCAGTGTTGTTGGTCTTGACATCAACCGTGAGTCTATCTTAGGTGGAATCGACAACTCCAGCAGTTTGTTTGATCTTCAACATCTTCAAAGCCTCAGTTTGGCCTTTAACAACTTTACTGGCTCTCAAATTCCATCTGCAACCGGAAAGCTCACAAGTTTGAGCTACCTAAACTTATCCTCTGCTGGTTTTGGAAGGCAAATTCCCATCGAGATTTCTTTGTTGGGAAAGTTGGTGATCCTTGATATTTCCTATAATCAAGGACTTGAGATCCAGGATTTGAGCATGCTGATTCAGAACCTCACAGAACTTACAGAGTTATATCTTGACAATGTGAGCATATTGTCACAGACAAGTGACTGGTCCCTAGCCATATCATCATCACTGCCAAACCTGAAGGTGTTGAGCTTATCCAACTGTCACCTTTCTGGCCCTATTGACAAGTCCCTGGCTAAGCTCTCATCTCTATCCGTGATTCGGTTGGATTTAAACAAGATATCTTCTCCCATTCCTGGATTCATTGCCAACTTTGCAAACTTGACTACCTTGAGTCTCAGAAGCTGTGGTTTGCAGGGAACATTTCCAAAAGAGATCATCCAGGTACCTTCTTTACAAACTATTGACCTTTCCTATAACTATGGTCTTGGTGGTTCCTTGCCTGAATTTTCGAAGAATGCATCTCTTCAGTCCTTGAATCTTTATGTGACAAACTTTTCAGGGGTCTTACCTGACTCCGTTGGAAACCTCAATATGTTGTCAACAATAAATCTTTCAGGATGCAAATTTACAGGATCAATTCCAAGGGCAATGGGAAACCTTACAAAATTGGTTCATTTTGATTTGTCTGGGAATCAGTTTAATGGTTCGATTCCATGTTTCAGTAGCGTGAAAAATCTGGCCGAAATAAATCTGTATGGCAATGATCTAACTGGTCATATTGGTTGCACTCAGTGGCAAAACCTTACTAGCCTAGTGAGTATCGACTTAGGTAGTAATATGTTCCAAGGGAGTCTTCCATCCTCTTTGTTTTGTCTTCCCTTGCTGAAGAGCTTAAATCTTGGCCACAATCAATTCTCTGGTCAATTCCCTGAAATTTGCAGTGCCTCTTCTTACTTGATGGAAAGTGTTGACTTAAGTGACAACAATCTTGAAGGGCCAATTCCCATGTCTATCTTTAATCTCCTAGGACTTAAGGAACTTCTTCTTAATTCAAACAGTCTCAATGGCTCATTTCCTCTTGATGGTCTTCACCAGCTCATAAATCTTGAGATTCTTTATCTTCAAGAGAATAGCTTGGTGCTTAGTTATGATGCTACCAATTCCTCTTATTCCTCATTTCCTCAGCTTTATCAATTGAAGTTAGCTTCAGGAAAGCTGACAACATTCCCTGATTTCTTGAGAAATCAATCCGGATTGGCATTTCTGGACCTCTCAAATAACCTGTTACATGGCATGATACCTAACTGGATATGGAAGCTTAATCTTTACCAGTTGAACCTCTCCTGTAATTCCCTACAAACTATAGAAGGTCCTTTACTCAATGTCACCTCTCCAGTATTTTTGCTGGACCTTAGTTACAACAAGCTTCAAGGGCAGATCCCAGATTTCTCTTCTTATTATCTGGATTACTCCAGCAATAATTTCAGCTCTGGCATACCAACTGGTGCAGATTTCTGTAGGTATACTTCCTTTTTCTCTGCTGCAAACAATAACCTCAGTGGGATCATTCCTGGATCAATTTGCAATTCAGCATCTCTTGAGGTCCTCCATCTATCCAATAATTCCTTCACTGGCACGCTACCTCAGTGCTTCACCACAATGAGTGGCCTTGCAGTACTTGATTTAAGTGGAAACAATGTTACTAACGTTGTAATACCTCAGAATTGCAACTTGGGAAGTCTAGACCTAAGTGGAAATCAGTTGGAAAGCCAGCTTCCAAAATCTCTTGCCAACTGTACAAAGTTGGAGGTGTTAAACCTCGGAAACAATCAGATAACAGATGCCTTTCCTTGCTTTCTGAAGAACATATCCACCTTGCGTCTGCTTAGTTTACGGTCCAATAACTTTTACGGATCCACTGTTTGTCCCAAGACTAATGGAGGTTGGCCAATGATTCAGATCATAGACCTAGCTGACAATAATTTTGAAGGTGAAATATCTGGAAGCTTTTTATCAACTTGGCAAACAATGATAGCCAACAAAGATAATGCTGCTCGATATCGCTATCACCTTGGGATGCAGGGAGGTATGCATTATGTGATTAATTATAAAGATGCAGTTACAGTTACTAGCAAAGGTTTACAGATGAACCTGCCAAGCATTCTCACTGTTTTCACCTTAATTGACTTCTCATGCAACAAGTTCAATGGATCAATACCGGAGGAAATCGGAGGACTCAAATCACTACGAGTCCTCAACTTGTCCAAAAATGCTTTCACAGGTGCAATCCCATCATCACTAAGTAGCTTGCAAGTAGTTGAGTCCTTAGACCTCTCGCAGAACAAGCTGAGTGGCGAAATTCCACCACAGTTTGCAAAGCTTACTTTCCTTACTGTCTTGAATCTCTCAAATAATCAACTGGTGGGCAGAATTCCAACAAGTACTCAGTTTTCCACATTTCCAAAATCTTCATTTCAAGGAAATATAGATTTATGGGGGCCTCCTTTGACAGAAGACAACATAGCGGGAACATCACCGCCAATAGTAGGAGGAAGTCGTCAAACTTCTGGACATGAGGTTGATTGGGATGTTATCAGTGTTGAAATTGGATTCGCATCTGGCTTTGGAGTTGCCATTGCATCACTATTCTTATGCAAGAGATGGAGGCAGTGGTACTACATAACAATGTATAAAATGCTTCTTAAGATCTTCCCTCAGCTAGAACAAAGATTTGGCAATCACAGACGACATGTTTCCATCCATCAAAGGTACAGGAGGCGTTGAAATGATAGTGAAAGCTGTGCAGCTAGCCTCCATGTAGCTAATGTCTCACCCCGGTGTTCTTTCTGTTTACTTGTACTGTCTAAGAGATAAGAATTTGCTTCTGTTATCAGATGTCAATTTAGTTATGCTATGTCATCTTCATTTGAGCTGGTTCATATAAGAAAGTTCAGCATCTTTCATATCTGAATTTTCACCAAGAAGCATTAACCATCCGGTAAAAGAAGGAATGATACCTTTCAGTTGTTGGTACAAACAGAGCGATGGAAATTCAGGCTAATCTAGCTTATGGTCAAAGCAGAGTCACATAGCAGTAGCTAGTCTGACTCGGAGTTCTTAGATTGTAGCTCTCCATATTATTAACAGCTACAGAATTTGTAGACACTGCAACCACCGGATAACTTCGCCATTGTCCTATCTCAACCGAAGTCCACCACTACTTAAAACTATTGAAGTTTTCGACCACCCTAACCAAAACCAGTAGGCACCAATCTAGGAAACTTCATAATATAGCCCACCATATCTGGTCAAGGTTGATTGAATCATTCGGTGTGCTTTCACACTTGGGAAAGCATATACTGTCCATATTAAAACACTAAATATTGCATGGTTTATAAATGGAAGGTGACTAATGACTAAGCAAATATACCAGTACTGAGCTTAACATGGTTTTTGAGTCCTGACAAGACAAATTTGTCACCAAAATAAGGACCAACTTGCATTACCTATCCAAGAGGCAAAACTATTATGGAGATCTTGATTCCCTCCAAGTCAAAGATTCAAACATAGCCCGTGCCTTATAAATCTTAATAAACAGTCTCCTTTTTCATCACTCGGCTTCCCAGCACTCAGAACCAGCAAGTTTCAATGGCCCTTTTCCTTCCATACAAGACATCCACACCACATTTTTCACTTTTCTTCTATCTGCTGGTTCCAACTTTGTTCATCATCACCTTGTTGCCTTCACCATCTTCTGCCTCTGCAGCCACCACCATTTCCAAATCCAATGAGACCGATCGGCTCGCCTTACTTGCCATTAAAGCTCAGATCATCACAGACCCAAATGGCATTTTGAGCTCATGGAATGACTCTCTCCATTTCTGCAACTGGACAGGTGTCACTTGTGGTCTTCGTCACCAAAGAGTCATGACCTTAAACTTGAGCTCATATCAGTTGATCGGCTCACTATCTCCTCATATAGGAAACCTCACTTTCCTTTCTGGCCTCAACCTTGAACTCAACAATTTCCACAGCAGTCTCCCACCAGAAATTGGCCATTTATTCAGGCTCAAATACCTTAACCTCTCCAACAATTCATTTTCTGGGGAAATCCCATCAACTCTCTCCAATTGTTCTAGACTAATCTGGCTTCGTTTAGGCTTCAACAAGTTGATTGGGAAAATCCCATTTGAATTAGGCTCATTGCAAAAGCTAGAGAGAGCTCAACTTCATTATAACAACCTCAGTGGACCGCTTCCAAGCTCTATAGGCAACCTTTCCTCAGTCAGATCTCTGTCTCTGGCAGTAAACAACTTGGAGGGAAAGATACCGGAGTCACTAGGCCGCTTGAAGAATTTGGAATTCCTTGGATTTGGGGTTAATCAATTTTCTGGTATGGTCCCATCCTCAGTTTATAACCTTTCTTCTCTTACAAGGCTTAGTTTACCATACAATCAGCTAGAGGGGAACCTGCCTTCAGACTTGGGTGTCACTCTTCCTAACTTGCTAGTCTTAAACTTGGGCCACAATCTTTTCACTGGAACCTTACCAGTATCACTATCCAATGCCACAAATCTTCTTGAATTTGATGTGAATGGAAGCAATTTCACTGGAAACATTGCAATTGATTTTGGAGGCTTAACTAGTTTATGGTGGCTGATTCTTGCTTCGAATTCCTTGGGCACAGGACAAGCAAATGACTTGAATTTTTTCAACTCTTTAAGCAAATGCAGGAACTTACAAATTCTTGATTTAAGCGATAACCAATTTGGAGGGGTGTTGCCAGATTCCATGTCCAACCTCTCAAACCAACTTGTGTCACTGAGGCTGGGAAGAAATCGGTTATCTGGGAGCTTCCATTCTGGAGTATTTGTGAACCTTGTTAATCTGACTGAACTGATGATGGAGAAAAATAATTTCAGCAATGGAATTCCTCCCATTATTGGTAACCTCTGGATGCTGCGGCGATTGGATTTATCTGGAAACGAGTTTTCTGGCCAAATTCCATCATCCATAGCCAATATGAGTCAATTGTATGCTCTCTATCTTCAAAGTAATCACCTCACAGGTCCTATTCCTTCAAGTTTCGGAAATCTTTCAAACTTGCAAGAGCTAGATCTTTCTCAGAATTATCTCAATGGAACCATACCAGAAAAGGTTACGAGTCTTTCTTCTCTGACCATTTCCCTAAACCTTTCTCATAACCGATTCACTGGTTCCTTGCCCTCAAAAGTTGGAGACTTAAAAAATCTATGCAACTTGGATCTTTCTGAGAATAAATTGTCAGGAGAAATTCCTAGTAGCCTTGGTAGTTGTGTAGCCTTAGAACACCTTCACTTGGAAGGTAACTACTTTGAAGGAATCATTCCTTCATCTTTTAGATCCTTGAGAGGTCTTCAAGACTTGAATCTTGCACACAACAACTTATCTGGTCAAATTCCTGAATTTTTTCAGCTAATTTCCCTTGTGAACTTAAATCTTTCCTTCAACAATTTTGAGGGTCAAGTGCCAACAGGAGGAGTTTTCAGAAATGCAACCGTCATTTCAATAGCAGGAAACGAAAAGCTTTGTGGAGGCATACCTGAGTTTCACTTGTCTGTTTGCACTGCTGCTAAGCCAAGGAAAAGAAAAATGTCTCGAGGACTGAGAATCATGATCTTACTGCTTTCTGGACTTTCGGGGTTAGTTTTGATCATGTCTCTTCTAGTCATTTATTGGTTAAGGAAGGTAAAAACACCACCCTCTACAGAAGCTTCACCAACAAAGGAATTGCATCTGAAGATATCCTATGAAAATCTCCTTCACGCTACTGGAGGATTTTCTCCTGCCAACCTAATTGGTTCTGGTGGCTTTGGTTCTGTCTACAAAGGAAATCTTGAAGAAATAGTTGTCGCAGTAAAGGTACTCTACTTGCAACAACCAGGTGCTCTAAAAAGTTTCTTAGCTGAATGTGAAGTCTTGAGAAGTATTCGGCACCGGAATCTTGTGAAAGTTTTAACTGCCTGCTCAAGCATTGATTTTCAAGGTAACGAGTTTAAAGCTCTTGTCTATGAGTATATGCCGAACGGGAGTCTGGAGAGTTGGCTACATCCACTTTCAGAAGCTGATGCCTTAAACGGTGAACTGAGGATGCTTAGTCTTCAACAACGATTGAACATTGCCATTGATGTGGCATCAGCTCTGGATTATCTTCATCACCATTGCGAAGATCAAATTGTTCACTGTGATCTGAAGCCGAGCAATATCCTACTTGACAATAATATGACTGCACATGTGGGTGATTTTGGGTTGGCCAGGTTCATTCCAGAAGCTTCAAGTAGATCTCCTATCAATCAAAGCAGCTCAGTAGGACTGAAGGGAACTGTTGGCTATGCTGCACCAGGTAAATAGATCTACTCTAATATGATCCAATTCTATTCAATTTTTGTAAAAAAATTGCATTCTACATGAAAGTTAAGAAATATGTTTGAGATGCAATTGATTTAATCACAAGAAAGAGCCAAATACATGTTATAGATTTATATGTTCACTTGTAATAATCAAAGCTACAAACATGTAGAGTATGGCATGGGAAGCAAGGTCACAACTTATGGTGATGTGTACAGCTTTGGGATACTCTTGTTAGAAATGTTCACAGGGAAGAAGCCCACTGATGACATGTTTAAAGATGGACTGCAGCTCCATAAATTTGTTGACAATGCATTGCCTGAACACATATCAGAGGTTCTAGAACCATTGTTTGTAGAAGGATGGGAAGGAGAAGAGGATGACTTGACTAGCGAAGAAAAATGCATCGTGGGGCTGAAAAAAAATGACCTAAATCAAGAGTGCCTGATTGCAATACTCAGAATTGGAGTTGCTTGTTCAGTGGAATCACCTAGAGGGAGAATGGGTATCAGTCATGCTGTTAAGGAGTTACAGTTAGTCCGAGACACTCTTGTTGAATCAGGAGTGCACTGAAGCCGATGCAGAAGCTAAACTATGACATAATCATATCAGGTGTTTGTTTGCACACAAATAAATATTTGGAAGCTCCAAGCATATCATTCGTTTGAAATTGTAGATATGGTTGTAACTAAGTTTTATGTTATTTTGTACAAATATTTACTACTCTTAATTTCAGTTCAAAAGGAGACTACTTAAGCTCTATACGCCTCCACTACTTCAATAAACTTATTGTTTTCTTGTGTAGGATTTACTGCAGAATTTGAACAAGCATATTATGAGAACAAATGTTCAAAACATTAGCAGCCAAATAAAAGGACAAAAAAAAAAAGTAGCAATGCCTTATGAATTGCAGTATTCTTATTCAAATGTATATAACACACACACAACTGTATAGATGAGATTATATATAGAGATAGGTGACAAACTTGGCTAATTTTGGATACTGTGTTGCTGCTGCTTCTTCAATTGAGATAAGACTCATAAGAGTCTCTAATAGCCTTCATTTTGTTGGCAGTGATATCCATAAGCATCCGCTCTCTTGGTGACAATGCAGAGCATAAAAGTCCAATCTGTATCACTGAAACCAAGCATTCCTCCAATCTTCTTGTGTTGACTTGTGGGCAATCCTGATACCTGGTTATTGGTCTTTCTTGTATGTCATTGGCGAATCTGGTATCATCATCCTCATCATCTGTCTCAAGGAGCAATGAAGGGTCAGCTATGTCCATGACATGATGAGGCAAAGCCATGGCTGCAAATTGGTGAATGCTTAGATCATCTTTAAACATGTCATCAGTAGGTCTTTTTCCTGTGAACATTTCTAGTAACAGTATTCCATAGCTATATATATCTCCCAGAATAGAATTTGACCTCCCATGCCATACTCTGCCATTCAATGCAATAAACTATATAAAGTCAAGGAATTAAGTTCATATATGAGTATATCAGACATTGGTGATTGTTCTTTTCCAGGAAAATTGTGGCATTTATATTTCTTTTACAAAAAAATTGTTTTCATATGACTTTTAGGAATAGAAAGAAGTGCCATATACCTGGAGGGATGTAGCCTACAGAACCCTTTAACCCTGCAGACATGGTCTGAGTTTTGGAGGGATTATTTGATCCTTCCAAAAGGAACCTTGCTAACCCAAAGTCACCAACATGGGCTATCATATCCTCATCGAGAAGGACATTGCTTGGCTTTATATCACAATTAACAATGGATGGTTGGCAATGCAGGTGGAGGTATTCTATTGCAGAAGCAACATCAATGGCAATATTCAGTCTTTGGATGAGGCTCAGTCGCTTCCTTTGAGAGATATCATCATCTCTGGGATGCAGCCAAGAGTCTAGACTTCCATTTTCCATGAACTCGAAAACTAGACTTTTGAAGTCATTTCCCTGATTATCAATGCTTGAGCAGGCAGTTATGATCTTGAGAAGATTTCGGTGCCTTGTACTTCTTAATGCTTTGCATTCATCAATGAAACTCTTGGATGCTCCATGTTGTTGAAGGTTTAATACCTTAACAGCAACCACCATTCCCTCACCACCGAGTAATCCTTTGTATACTGAACCGAAACTTCCAGAACCAATCAGATTCTGCTCAGAGAACCCATTGGTCGATTCAACAAGTTCCAAGTAAGAGATACTTGAATGAGAATCCTTATAAGAAGGTGATGTTAGAAGTCTACCTCCTGACTTTTTCCTCATCGAATGTGCAGCAATGAAGCATGAAAGGGCAATGATGAATGCAATAACACAAAATAGAGGGATCATCACTTTTGGGGCAAGTACCCCTTGAGATGAATGAGGCTTGTTGCTGGAACATGCAGGTAGAAGTAATTCTGGGATGCCACCACAGAGCCTATTATTTCCAAGAACTGAGACAATACTTGCATTTAAAAATAACCCTTCTTTAGGCAATTCCCCCTCGAAATCATTATGAGAAAGATTGAGAAGCTTTAGAGATCTGAACCGACCTACAAATTCAGGAAGCTGACCAGTTAATTATTGCGTGAAATATCCAACACTTCCAAGCCTCTTAACTTTTCCATAGACTGAGGAATACCTCCACTGAATTCATTACCTTCCAAAAGCAGGCGCTCCAAACTAATACAATGGCCAAGATAACTGATAACTGGTTTCCTGATACGTCTAGCTCTGCGAGATTTACCAAACCACCCACTTCAGATGGTAGTGAACCAGTCAAAGAGTTGTTAGACATGGTCAAAGAAATTGAAAGGGATTTAATGGCCATTACCTCTCTAGGTATGGCTCCAGTTAGATTGTTACTAGAAAGGTTAAGTATCAGTAGATTTCGGCAGTTACCAAGATTTGGTGGTATACTTCCCTCAAATCTATTGTTCTGCATGTGGAACCTTGTCAATGAAGTCAAGTTACCTAAGGAGATGGAATTGGCCCAGAAAAATTATTACGATTCAAATGCAGTGCCCCTAGGTTCCAAAGCTTCCCAATTTCTTCAGGGACATAACCACTGAAATAGTTTGCTTCCAATCCCAAAGAGGTCAAGTTTACAAGATTTTCGATGCCCTTAGGGATGCTTCCATGTATCAAATTCTTTCCCAGAGCAATTATGGATGCTGGTAGAAAGGTTAGCTATGGATGCTGGTAATTCTCCTCCAAAGCAATTATGGCTAAGTCCCAAGGAAACAAGACTAGTACAATTAGCCAGGAAACTGAAAAAATTCAGGTCACCAGCTTTACCACTTCCCAGTCTATTTACGTCAAAGTTCAGTTTAACTAAGCTATGCAAGCTTCCAAAGTTTTGTGGAAGCTTTCCAGTGAAACCATTATCACCAAAGTCAAGAAGCTGAAGTCTAGAAGCATTCGACAAGGATGCAGGTATAGTTCCTGTGAATCTGTTGAGTCCACCGACAAATGTTTCAAGATTAGGAAGAGTTATGCCCACATTTGGAGGTAGCTCTCCATGCAGCTGGTTCACAGCAATACTAAAACTGTATATAGATGAAATATTATAGATTGAAGAGGGGACCATACCAGACAGATTATTTACCCCAAGTATGAGTAGTCCCAAGCCCTTTAGACGCCCAAGCTCATTCGGTATGCTTCCTTGGAAATTGTTTTCACCAAGAGAGAGTCCATACATAGATGAAAAGTTTCCTATCCAATCTGGGATTCTTCCTGTAAGATTATTCTTACCAAGCCATATAACAGTTAAATCTACCAAGGAACTTAGTTCCACCGGAATTGGCCCAATAAGCTGATTGAAGAAAATATTGAGCACCCTAAGTTGTGTACAGTGAGACATATTGGCTGGAATTTTCCCTCCAAAGAAATTATAGGATATATTGAGATATTGGAGGTTTATTAGACGCCCCATTTCTTGTGGAAGTTCACCATGAAAGCTGTTATTTCTCAAGTTGATTCCAGTGAGAAAAGTAAGGTTCCCAATAGAAGGAGGTAAAGAGCCTACCAGATTTTGAGCATCCAGGTTCAAAATGATGACCCTTTTGGAATCGTCATGTAACACCTGCCCAATTGCAGAAATTTATGGAATTATTCCATGAGCTCATGATGCGAGAGGGTCTTCAGTAATTCTCCTCTTCAAGTCCAGTAAGGCCAGGTAATCCGATTCATTTCCAAAAGTCGGCAGTGCCGCAGATCCAAGACGACCTGCGTTCATGCCCATGAGAATGACCCCAAGAATCAATTTCCACAAATTCTGGCTAGAACAAGTACATGAATACTTCATCTTTTCCCCCACACAGGTTTTCTTAAAGGAAAAAATCAAAAACCAAGTTTCGTTTACACAAAAGTATAGCACAATAGTTGTAACCAAAAAAAAGTTATAGCACAATAGAAGTCTAACATAGACAAAAACTGAAAAGAAATCTGAATGCACTCTTGCGACCTTGAAACTGTTTCTTCATTTGGGGTAACAATAATGAAGATTTCAATCTGGGAAGCAATTAATACTCAGTCGAATTCAATCTACGGGGCCAACCAGTGGTCGATGTTTTCAATTTCATTATGGAGATTAGATTTCTGGTTGGGAACTGGGCCACATTAAAGACTAGCCCTGCTGCAATGTCAATTCTCTAATGACTGTTAACCAGGTGAGATGATTAAATGTTCTTAGCAATACAGGTATACACTTGATTTCATGATTTAACCAGAGTAAAATAACTAGGACAGTTCTATGTAGCTCCATACAACTACCTACTGGGTTCTAATGGAAATCTGAAAATGCAGCAGCTTAAACTCTACATTAAACAAATTAAATGATTGTAATTTGCATAAAGATGAAATCTTAAAACCCTCAAATCATGCCTTGCCTTTCTACAACTAATTCAATTACTTTCTTTGACAAAAAACCAAACCCTTCACTTTTTTGGCAAATTGTTCAATCTTGAAAGCAGTAGCAGAGTAAAGAAAAGAACCCAAATACTAGAAAACCGAAACAGCAATGTAAAGTCTGAAACTTTTTCAAATCCAAAGGTAAAAGTCACCGGCTTTACCTCCCTAAATTGCCGACGGCACTCTCTGTTTCCCCTTTTCCGGGATCAAGCTTCAAGTTTTCTTTAACTTCTCTGATCAAGAATTGCTTTTACTTTATTGCTGGTATAGTACGGTGCCGTTTTGCTTCGTTTTTTTTTTTTTTTTTTTTTTTTCCTTTTACTTTCTTCATGACCAAACGGCGACGTTTGGCTCTGCTACAAAAGTATAAAACCCTAATTGTGTTTTTGACTTTTTGTTTGTCGTCTACTGAGGGTTTCCATGGAAGGGTCTGTGTACTTCTTGATACCCAGGTACAATACTCTCTTAATTTTATTGCTTGTTTGCTTCTGAAGATTACAATCACCTCTGTTCTATTATCAAAAGTGACAATTTTATTGAAAAGAAACTACAAGACATATTATATTTTGGTTGCATTATACACTGCTGATTTTTCACTTTTTGATTACAATATATAGTGCTGAATTCAATCTACATCATGAAACATAATTGAGGGTATATACTTGTAGTCTAATCTCAAGAGTTGTGGGTATGCATTGAGATTAAGTGACAAACTTGGTGTTGGTCAATTTGAGATATGAATCTCTAATTGCATTCATCTTGTTCACAACCACATTCATGAGAATGCGCTCTTTTGGTGATGCTTTGGAGCATGAGAGACCAATCTGCATTACTGAAACTAAGCATTCTTCCAATCTTCTTGATTTGTCTAGGCCTTTATCATTGTATCCCGTTACCCGCCTTTCTTGTATGTCATTGCTGTTTTTGTCATCATTATCCTCTTCTGTTTCGAGGAGCAATGAAGTGTCAACTATGTCCATGACACGGTCAGGGAAAGCCGTGGCTGTGAACTGGTGAATGCTTAGACCATCTTTGAACATGTCGTCCGTAGGCCTTTTCCCTGTGAACATTTCCAGCAACAGAATCCCATAGCTGTAGATATCTCCCAGAATGGTAACTTGACATCCCATGCCATATTCTGCCGTTTTAAAACACACATTAGGATGTCATAGTCAAATAGCAATACTAGTTCACTTACAGCATTATAGAGGCAGTATAGAACTTATACCTGGAGGAATGTAGCCTATGGAACCCTTTAGCCCAGCTGACATGGTCTGACTCTTGGAATGATTATTTGATGCTTCAAAGAGGAAGCTTGCTAAACCAAAGTCACCAACATGGGCTACCATATCCTCATCGAGAAGGACATTGCTTGGTTTAAGATCACAATGAACAATGGATGATTCACAATCATCATGTAGATAATCTAATGCACAAGCAACATCGATGGCAATATTGAGCCTTTGGATGAGGCTCAATCTCTTACCTTGAGATCCGTCATCTTCTCTACGGTGTAGCCAAGGATCTAGACTTCCATTTTCCATGAAATTGAAAACTAGACTTTTGAAGTCATTTCCCTGATTATCAGTGCTTGAGCAGGTAGTTATGATCTTGAGAAGATTGCGGTGCCTTATACTTCTTAAAGCTCTGCATTCATCAATGAAACTCTTTGAAGCTCCATGCTGTTGAAGGTTTAATACCTTAACAGCAACTACCATACCATTACTACTGAGTAATCCTTTATATACAGAACCAAAACTTCCCGAACCAATCAGATTGTCCACAGAAAATCCGTTAGTTGACTCAACGAGTTCTGAGTAAGATATACTTGGATATGAATCATTATGAGAAGATGAAGTAAAAGGCCTATCGCTCGGATTTTTCATCACTGAACATGTAGCAACCAAGCAGCAAAGAGCAATTATTACTGCAATTGCACTAGTTAAAGGGATGATCACTTTTGCTGAGGCAAGTCCTCGCGATGAATGAGGCTTTCTGCTGGAACATGCAGGTAGAACTAATTCTGGGATTCCACCACAAAGCTTATCATTTCCAAGAACTGAGACTCCACTTACGTTTAGAAAGATTCCTTCTTTAGGCAATTCACCTTCAAAATCATTTTGAGAAAGATTGAAATACTTGAGAGCTCCAAGCTTGCCTAAAAATTCTGGAATCTTTCCAGATAAGTTATTCCGAGAAATATCCAACTCTTCCAAGCCTCTTAACTTCTCCATAGACTGAGGAATATGTCCTTTGAATTCATTACCTTCCAAATGCAGGCGCCCCAAACTAAGACAACTGCCAAGGGTTTCAGGGATTTCACCTGATAACTTGTTTCCTGATACGTCTAGCTCTGCAAGATGTACCAAGCCACCCACTTCAGATGGTAGTGAACCAGTTAAAGAGTTGTTTGACATGGTCAAAGAAATAGACAGGGATTTCATGGCTACTACCTCTCTAGGTATTCTGCCACTTAGATTGTTACTAGAAAGGTTGAGTATTAACAGATTTTGGCAGTTTCCAAGACTTGGGGGTATACTTCCCTCAAACCTATTTCCCTCCATGAAGAGCCTTGTCACTGAGGTCAAGTTACCTAGGGAGGATGGGATCGGCCCTGAAAATTTGTTCAGATTCAGATACAGACCCTCTAACTTGTAAAGCTTCCCTATCACATTAGGGAGGCTACCACAAATGTGGTTTTGTTCCATTCCCAGATTTGTCAAGTTTACCAGATTTCCAATGCCAGTAGGGAGGGCTCCATATATCAAATTGCCTCCCATTGTAAATATCCTTAGCTGGGTTGATAGGTTGGCTATGGATTCTGGCAATTCTCCTCCAAGATGATTTCGGCTAAAACTCAACACCTCAAGATTAGTACAATTAGCCAGGAAACCAAGAGAAGTAAGGTCACCAGCTTTCCCACTTCCCAGTGAATTGTCATCGAAGTTCACTCTAATTAACCATTTCAACCTTCCAAGGTTTTCAGCAGGGAGTTTCCCAGTGAGACCATTTTCAGCAAAATCAAGAAACTGAAGTCTAGAAGCATTTGACAAAGATGCTGGAAGACTTCCTGTGAATTTGTTGACACCTCCGGCAAATACCTCCAAATTAGGAAGAGTATTGCCAACGTCTTGTGGTAGCTCTCCATGCAGCTGGTTTTCTGTGACACCAAAAGTGTATAGGGAAGAAATATTATAAATTGAAGACGGGACTATACCAGACAGGTTATTCGTCGAAACTAGGAAATCTTCCAATCTTGTTAGGCGCCCGAGCTCATTAGGTATCCTTCCTTGTAAATTGTTGTCACCAAGAGCAATACTGTACAAAGATGAAAAGTTCCCTATCCAATCTGGAATTTTTCCAGTAAGGTCGTTACCCTGGAGCCATAGATGAGTTAAATTCAATAATGAACTCAGTTGGTCAGGAATGGACCCGGTAAGCTGATTGGAAACAACATGGAGTTCCCTTAGTTGTGTGCAGTGAGATATATTAGTTGGAAGTTTCCCGCTGAAGGAATTGCTAGACAGGTAAAGCAATTGCAGGTGTGGTAGACGACCCATTTCTTGAGGAATCTCACCATGAAAGTTGTTTTTCTTTAGGTTGATTCCAGTGAGATAAGTAAGATTCCCTATAGAAGGTGGTATCCAGCCAGCCAACTTTTGAGCTTGCAAGTTCAAAGTCGCAACTCTTCCGGTGGAATTATTGCATGTGACGCCTATCCAACTGCAGAAATCCATGGACTCATTCCATGAGCTCATGATATGGAGAGGATCTTCAGTGATTCTTTTCTTGAAGTCTAGCAGTGCCAGACGATCAGATTCATTTCCAAAACCTGTTAGTGTTGCAGATTCTATACCTGTGCTCATGCATACAACGATGAACACAGGAAGGAGTTTGTGCAAAAACCACCAACAGTTTGATAGTGAATCCACCATCATGTTCTAATCACAGGTTTCACACAAGGAGCATATGAAAATTCCAGGTTAGAATGTCATCATGTTCTAATCACAGGTTTCACACAAGGAGCATATGAAAATTCCAGGTTAAAAGGTAAAACGTAGGACTACCATTACCTACTTAGATATGACAACAAGGTCTATAGATGGATGGCACTGAATGAACCATGTAGACTTTTCTTGAATTTTAGTGTGGAAATTATAGAGATTTGGTTGGTATGCAATTACTACTTGAATTATCTTCAATCCACTGGCCTACCACTCTGGTCCAATATTTAAAATGATCAGAGTTCTAGCTGGGAACTGGGAAGCCTAAGAGATAAGGTGTCCTACAACATGAATGTTCTGAAGACTTTTAGCAAATTGGATGGTGAAATGTTCTGAAATTACTTGGGTGTGGAGTGGACTTCAAGACTAACTAAGGACCAGTAGGAGGAACTAGGCTGCCAGTAATTTGTACATCCTCCATCATTTTGTGTAATTTTCCATGCATATATAAGGATGGTAGATAGTTTGCAATTATTGTTGAGTAAAAACCTAAAATAGTACCTGAATTATTGCGAAATGTACTTTTTGGTACCTACAATTTTTTTTTACTTGAAATAGTATCTCAAGTATTGCTCCGTTACCTGAGATGGTACATCCGTTAGTTTTTCCGTTAAGATCGCCTACGTGGCATATATTTGAATAGTATAAATACCCAAAATGGTACTTGAGCTATTGCGAAATGGATTTTTCGATACCTATATATATATATATTTTTTTACCCCAATATTTGACTATATATGATCGATAGGTAAACCGTAAACATAATAAACATATTATCACTATAATTCATAAATATATTATATTTTTCTTTATAAACATAATATTTATATTTTTCTTATGAGCAATTTGCTTATAAATAATTATAAATATATTACGTTGTTACTACATGTTGGACTTTCTTTATAAATAGACCTATTTTTATGTAAGAAAATATTTATGGATAAAATGTTAATAATATGTTTATGAGTTTAATTTACACACACACACACACACACATATATATATATACGAAAACGTTCTGAAGCGCACGTGGGCACTTTCCTTAAAGTGCGCACGTCCCTCCGTTCGCCACCGTCCGGCACCGACGACGGCGCGCCTCCACTCCAGAAGACTCCAGCAGCATCCCCGACCACATTCCCTCCCGGCGAGTCCGTTTTTTTCCAGTTTTCCAATGAGATCACCCAAAACTTCAAATAAAGTCGATCTTGGGTGATCTCGCCGGAAAACTGGAAAAGAACCGACTCGTCGGGGAGGGAAAGTGGTCGGGGACGCTGCTGGAGTCTTCTGGGGTGGAGGCGCGCCGTCGTCGGAGCCAGACGGTGGCGAACGGAGGGATGTGCGCACTTTAAGCAAAGTGCGCACGTGCACTTCAGAACCGGCCTATATATATATATATATAGATCAAAAAGTAATTTAGAATTTTTATTTGGAGTAAAAAAGTTTATAGGCAACAAAAAATGTCTTTCATAGTAGATTAGGTACCATTTTGGGTATTTGTACCATTCAAATATATGTCACATAGGCGATCTTAATGGAAAAACTAACGGAGGTACCATATCAGGTAATAGAGCAATACTTGAGGTACCATTTCAAGTAAAAAAAATTTGTAGGTACCAAAAAATACCTTTCGCAATAGTTCAGGTACCATTTTAGGTTTTTACCCATTATGGTTTTGCATGTTTAAATTGAGAGTTATATTGTGCAAATTTGATTTACATTGTTGTGGTGACAAGTTCATGATTATGAATGAGCACCATGGGTTTGAGCATCCTCACTCTTTTTCACTGAAAATCTGCCCTCTTATTAAAGAAAATACTACAAATTATTTCAAAGAAAACAATGCTTCACTGAAAAAGAGGTAGAAAGAGACAGTCTGGCTTGCTACCGAACTTAATAAGCATACAACCAGATACTGCTATTCACAATCCTCCTAATCAAGCTTCAAATTAAGAATGATTCCTAGCAACTTTTTATTTTGGTCTTGGGCAAAAATTCAATTTTAATATTTCTTATGTGCTTCATTTTTTTTTTGTTGGCTAAAATTTGTACTTTGATTATCTTATATCTGCAGGCCATTTTCCTCTTTTTCAATATTTAAATCTTCATTATGGAGATCAGACTTCTAGCTGGTAAGTTGGAAGCCTAAGAAAGATAAGGTGCTCTACAACATGAATGCTCTAAAGACTTACTGACAAGCTGAGACGGTAAAATGTTCTGAAGTCTACTTAAAAAAGGAGTTGATATGACAATAAGTGCAACAAAAGATGATACTGACCAGTGGACTGCTCTTATCGTTTGCATAATGAAACGAGAGTTCAAAACTAATATTGCAGCAATGTTGACTTGGTTTGCAGTGCTGATAAGTCCACAACTGTGAACTAGCTCCATGGCCTTGATTCATCCTCACGCTTGGTCAGTGCTTCCTTCTCCATCTAATTATTAATATTTCATAATTTGTTGATGTAGTATGTCTGTATGGTACCCGCATTGTTCTTTTTTATGCTAGACCCAGGTTCTATTCTACCATTTACATATGCTATATTGCATTGTCAATCTTCGTGTACATAAAATATTCACAAGGTACTACACTAAATCTAGCTCTTTTCACTCCAAAGAGAAGATTCTTATATTGATAAATCGTTTGGCTATATATACTGTTATACGTAGTAGAAAAAGGCCTGAGATTACAGACAGTAGTTAGCTTTTAAAATAAAAAGACACTGATATGCATTTCAACTAATTAACATTCTTCTGATAAAGTAAAAACCAGGATGAAGAAACATTCTTCTGATGTTTTAGCATATAAAATGGTAGCATTCAATTAACATTACTTGATATCACATATTTTGATACAGCTAGTTAGATATCACATAATTCAATTAATATTGCATTCCATTATTCTTATTCAGATCATTACCTGCTGTATATAATATAGATGAAGAAGGTATATGTCAATGTTTAGTTACGAAGGTGGGCATATAAATTTCTACCTCCTTCTTACTTTGAGATAGGAATCTCTAATAGCCTTCAATTTGTTGACAATGACATCCATAAACATGCGCTCTGTTGGTGATATTGACGAGCATAAGACTCCTACATGCATAACTGAAACCAAGCATTCCTCTCCTCTTCGTTTGACTAGGTCAGGATCTTGATGCCTTCTTGGTCTTTCTTGGACATGATTTTGGTCTCTACCATCATCATCATTCTCTTCATCTCTTTCTATGAGCAATGAAGGGTCAACTATGTCCATAACATGGTACGGAACAGCCATAGCTGTAAATCGGTGAATGCTTAAATCATCTTTGAACACGTCATCAGTAGGTCTTCTCCCTGTGAACATTTCTAGCAAAAGTATCCCATAGCTATAGATATCTCCTGATGTGGAAACTTTGGCTCCCATGCTATACTCTGCCATTCAAAACATTCATAAGGAACTCTAAGTCAGATTTTCTTTGGAATTTAGATATTATATCAGATCCTAATGAGAATCATAAATAGGCAAACAGTGTTATCTTATCTTCCAGGATAAAATAGAGTTATCATTTTTATCAACAAGTACGTTGTCAGTAATAGAAGAAGAGAATCTGAATGATCAGGTGTCATACCTGGAGGAATGTAGCCTATGGAACCCTTTAGTCCATCTGATATGCTTTGGATCTCAGAGGGATCATCCGATGCTTCCAAGAGGAAGCTTGCTAAACCAAAGTCACCAACATGTGCTACCATATCTTCATCGAGAAGAACATTGCTTGGCTTTAAATCACAATGAACAATTGATGGTTCACAATAGTGGTGGAGATGATTTACTGCAGAAGCAACATCAATGGCAATATTCAGTCTCTGGATGAGGCTCAGTCTCTTCCTTTGAGATTGATCGTCCTCACTGGGATGCAACCAAGAGTCTAGGCTTCCATTTTCCATGAACTCGAAAACTAGACTTTTAAAGTCATTTCCCTGATTATCAATGCTTGAGCAGGCAGTTATGATCTTTAGAAGATTGCGGTGCCTTATACTTCTCAATGCTTTGCATTCATCAATGAAACTCTTCGATGCTCCATGTTTTTGAAGGTTTAATACCTTAACAGCAACAGCAGTTCCATCACCACTGATTGATCCTTTGTATACTGAACCGAAACTTCCTGAACCAATCAGATTATTTATAGAGAACCCGTCAGTTGATTGAACGAGTTCTGTGTAAGAGACACCTGATTTCCAATCCTCATAAGTACGTGATGTCAGGGATCTATCTCTTGACCTTTTTGCCATTGAACATCCAGCAATGAAGAAACAAAGAGAAATTGTTAATGCAATTCCACAACTTAGAGGGATTATCACTTCTGCAGCAAGTAGTCCTAGAGATGATTGAGGCTTTCTGCTGGAACATGCAGGTAGAAGTAATTCTGGGATGCCACCACAGAGTTTATCATTTCCGAGAACTGATACACCAGTTGCATTTGAAAAGATCCCTTCCTTAGGCAATTCTCCTTCAAGATGGTTGTAAGAAAGATTGAGATGCTTAAGAGTTCTAAGATGGACAAAGAATTCAGGAACCTTACCAAATAAGTGATTCTGTGAAACATCAATTTCCTCCAATCCTCTTAAATCTTTAATAGAATTTGGAATTGTTCCTTCAAGTTCATTATCTTCCAAATGCAGGCGCTCCAAACTAAGACAACTGCCAAGGGTTTCAGGGATTTCACCTGATAACTTGTTGCCTGATACATCTAGCTCTGTAAGTTGTACCAGCTTACCCACTTCATCTGGGAGTGAACCAGTCAAGTAATTGTTAGAAAGGGTCAATGAAATTGAAAGGGATGAATCCTCAACTAACTCTTTAGGTATCGGGCCATTTAGACTGTTACTGGAAAAGTTTAGTACTAGTAAATTTTTGCAGCTTCCAAGACTTGGCGGTATACTTCCCTCAAACCTATTCCCCTGCATGAAGAGCTTTGTTAGTGAAGTCAAGTTTCCTAAGGAGGACGGGATTGGTCCAGAAAGATTGTTTAGATTCAAAAGCAGTCCCTCTAACTTCTGAAGCTTCCCAATTTCTTCAGGGAGACTACCACCCAAATTGTTGTCTCCCAGTTCCAGCTTGGTCAAGTTTACAAGATTTCCAATGCCGATAGGGATGCTTCCATGTATCAAATTGCCTGACAGACAAAGCTCTCTCAGTATGGTGGAAAGGTTTCCTATGGATTGTGGTAATCCTCCTCCAAAACGATTATTGATAAGACATAACACCTCAAGCCTAGTACAATTAGCCAGGAAAGTGAGAAAATTCAAGTCACTAGTTTTCCCAGTTCCCAGTGAGTTGTCATCGAAGTTTATTCTCACTAACCTCACCAAGCTTCCAAAATACTCAGCAGGGAACTCTCCGGTAAGACCATTTTCAGCAAAATCAAGGAGCCAGAGTCTAGAAGCATTTGACAATGATACAGGAATATTTCCTGTGAATTTGTTGATACCACCAACAAAAACTTCAAGATTAGGAAGAGTTATGCCAATGTTTGGTGGCAACTCTCCATGCAGGTGGTTGTTAGCGATAGTGAAGTAGTATAATGAGGAAATATTATTACTCGCAAGTTCAAATCTTCTCAAACTTGTTAGACCCCCTAGCTCACTGGGTATGCTTCCTTGGAAATTGTTCTCGCCAAAAGAAAATGCATACAAAGAAGAAAAGTTTCCTAACCAAGCTGGGACACTGCCTGTGAGCTGTTTGTATCAAGCCATAGATGAGTTAACTCCAACAATGAACTGAGTTGGTCTGGAACTGGCCCAATAAGTCCATTGATCCCGAGGTCGAGGACTCTGAGTCGAGAACAGTGAGATATATTCGCTGGAATGTTCCCCCGCAAGGAATTGGCCATCAGGTGGCTGGGCATGGGCCGGGACGAGCCGGGATTAGCGTGATCCCGAAATTTTCAATAGAGACGGGACGAGACGGGATGAGGGATTTTCAGAAGTGATCTCGGCAGGCCCAAATCCCAGTCGGAATCGGGCCGGGACCGAGATATCACCTTGTTAAAAAAAATAAAGGTCGTCAAGGCCTCGAGCATCTATCGAGATCGGCTTCCTTCTCGCCTATACTGTGATTTACAGCCAACACCACAAAAATTAAGCAAAACCAACAAACATTCATGATCTAGATAAGTAAATCTCAAAATATATATGAAGAATATCCAATTTTTCCATCTAACAATTATAATTTACAAACTCAGATCAATAGATCTCAAGAAATAATTGAAATGTAAATTCACCTGAAATTTAAAAATAAAATAAGAATTAAAGGGTAAATCTAGATCGTCGTTCGTTATGGGTGGTGCGACAATAATCTCGGACTCTCGGTCGACTGAGGTTGGTGGTTGGCCGAGGACGCTGGTGTGGTGGTGATATCGTAGATTGCTAACGACCGATATTGGCATCTTGAACCCCCACATCGTCTTTGCAATTAAAGAAAAGCCATCTGACCACAGTGAGAGAGGGGACTGAGAAGGAGTGACAGAGAGATGATAGGAGTGAGAGAGAGTGGGAGGCAGGGGACAAACGAGAGAGAAAGATAAGAAGTCAACAAAAGAGGCATGAGAGGTGCAGAGAGAAGTCAGAGAACATATCTATATAATTATAAACGACAAAAAAAAGAAGAATATGGGCTTCGGGACGGGCCGGGCCCGGGATTCAAAATGTTAATGCCGAAGCCTGTCCTGTTTTTTTCAGATCGGGATGGGTCGGGACGGGATTGCATATTTTCAATCTATTTTCGGAACATGATCGGGACGGGATCTCGGGATTGGTTTTATTGCCCAGCCCTAGTTGCAAGTGCAGTAGACGGCCCAATTCCTGAGGAATTTCACCATGAAATTTGTTGTCTGTGAGGTTGAGTTGAGTAAGATAGGTAAGGTTTCCTATTGAAGGTGGTATGGAGCCTTCCAGTTCTTGAGCCTCCAGGTTCAGAATGATGACTCGATTGTTGGAAGGGTTGCATGTAACGCCTACCCAACTGCAGAAATGGATGGACTTATTCCATGAGCTCATGATATGTTGAGGATCTTTAGTAATACTTCTCTTGAAGTCTAGTAATGCCAGGAGATCGGTTTCATTTCCGAAACTGCGCAGTGATGCAGATTCCAGAACTGTGCTCATGCAAACAAGAATGAACACTTGAAGTTTAAACAGAGTTCGCCTGCCTTGAGTAGGTGATTGCTTCATACTGTTTTGAATACGGATTTCCGGTACTCAGCAGTGAGCAATCAAAAGCCAAGTTGGATTTGCACAAAGAAGAAGAGATTCCGATCTCCTTATGATACTATCATTAGTTAAACAAGAAGCATGCTGATATATAGTTCAAGGTTTTGGTTGCATTATGGACATTAGAGATTTTCAGTTGGGGAGCAATTAATACTAGAACTTGATTGATATCTGGATCAGGACCCAGATTTTTAATTTCTTCTGTTAGACTAGAGATTTGATTTTGGTTGGGACATGGTAGGCGCTCGAAAGACGAAGGCATTGTACCCTGTCACTTACGAAATACAAAATATTGGCTTGCTGAGCTGATATCAGATATCAATATTTGTGGGGCGGACAGTTCCTTGCTTCCTTCTATACAGCTCCAAAGAAGGGATGGCCATTTTGAAGATGCATTTGAGCGTTTGATTTGCAATGTTGAACTATTATTGCTTCTGATTCCAAAGCGATAGAGTTGTGTAGTTGACGAATTGACATTGGCTCAAATTATTGATATGATTGACCAAGATTTTCCAGCTCGATCAATGAGACATTGCTGTCTGTTTTAACATTATTGTTCATAGAAATGGAATAGACGTATTCAAGTTTAATAGCAGGCAGCTGGTATCTTGTGATCAATTTTGTATCACAAAAAAAAAAAAATGCTCTACTAAAAAACTGGTCATATTCATGCAGGGTAGCTGAAAGTATCTGGTTTGCACCGATAGCATTGTCTGTGCCAGAGGAAATATTTTTTTTTTTTTTACTTATTTTCTTTTGGTTATATAATCCAGATTGATCTAAGTTATGAGCATTTTTGATCATGAAACTTGCGGGATGGGGAAAGAGAGTGGTAAGTCGTTGACGGCAAAGGGTGCTATCTAATGGAAAAGCATAGCATGCCAAAGTGAAAATGAGAGATTATACTCTAGCAAGCGCATCAAATCCTCCTGGAGCTTAAATATGTACAGTGCTTCATGCAGTTGAAAAGTTTCTTGTTCTTGTAAAAGCCAACTTAGAAGACAAAACTATACAGCTCCAGATTATGGCATTACATTATCATGGCATGTATAATTAACTAGCTATCATTGCATTTAGACCACTATAGCCGTTCACCATTGTTAAGATCTTCGAAGTATTAACCTAATTAAGGAATTGTATAGTGAACCCACTACACTTCACGACTACAACCTCCTAATTGTTACAGTCATTGAGAGAATTTTAGCATATGAATAAATAATCTATACTCCAACAATAATATCCCTTATTCCCCTCTGCTCAATATTCAATCGTCTTTCTTATATTTCAACTCATCAGGCTGTCATGTTCGATATATTAAAAGAAAACATAATGTACTGCTTGTACATATACCTATATATAAATCTACACACACACACACGTTTGTTAGAGACTATTACAATATATTTGCTTATCCTCATGAATCATGCATTTGAGAAGTCATAGGCTACGTAACTTGTTGGCAAAGCAACAGCGAATGTTCCAATCAACTAGAAGGGGACGTATCTTCTTTGGTCTAATATACTTTGTGGTTTATATATACTTGTTTGACATTCATACTTCTTTGAAAATTATGCATTTTGTTGCAAATAAATTTCTACGACAGGTTGGATTTTGAGCTATACTGTTGTCACATAAGATGGAATGCAAGTGATTAAAAAGATATTCATCTAACATTACTCTTATTAGCAAACATGAGCAAAACAATAACTATGTATTTTTGTATGTATGTGTTGGTATAATCGTAGAAATCGCCTTACTTTATGCTCCTTTGTATACTTAAATGGAGATTTTGTTAGTGTCTAAGAAAATACATGGTTATTTATTTATTTTTTAATTATTAATAACAACCAACCAAGTCACATCTCATGGTTATCAACCCATATGTACATTGGCTTTCTACATTGACACTAACAGTAAATTGGTATTATTAACGCAAAAAGAGCATATGCGTTAATTTGTACATTGGCTTCGTGTTCTTTCATATCGATGCCTACAATACTAATCAACGTTTGATAATCCTTTCGTTTGTTTCTTCGTCATGGTGTTCGAGAATCCTATGCAATCAGGTTCAACTCACAAGGACTTGTTAATACAATAAATTCCTGAATAAAAAGAGAACAATGTTTTGGCACGATTCAGTACGTCCAATTTTTCATATTTTAACATTTGATATATAAGTATATAACTAATCATAATGGCAACTGTTAGGCTGTTACCGTACTATAATGGTAGAGACATCTCATCTACCATGGTGCATAAGACATAACACTGCAGCCAATGAGCCGAGTGATCGCTAAATAATGGCATTAGGAATACCTCAGCCTCAATGCAGCTATAGTGTACTATTGATGATTACATGCCAAGAAGTCACTTACATCTACCCATCCTTGAAAATTGTCTAGTATCTTTCATCAATTAATTATATGTATTGTGATCGTTCTAGTCTAATCGTTTTATTTTTTGTGAAAATTATTTGTGGTTGTTCTCATCTGATATTTACGGAAATCATTGAATTCATTGAGGAGAGAGGTTTCAAAGCACCGAGGTGTACTTAAACCATCATAAATAGACGGTTGGATTGCATTTATCACATTATTTAATTATTTAAGTAATAATTAACTATAAATATCAACGGTTGAGATTGCATCCTAAATTTTGGATCACTTGCATATTGGTGCGTACAAGAATTTTGAGAAATTTTAAATACACACCCCAAATAACTTAATACACACCCCTATTATTTGATATTTCAAATTAGATTTGATTGATATGTTAAATGATTAAAAGAGGCATGTGTATTACAATTTAAATATTAAAAAAACCTTATATTTCGAAACTAATAATGTGAAATATATATAAACCAAATTAAAATATTAAAAATGAAAATTTATTTTTGGAAACTTATAAAGTGAATTATAACAAATTAAATTTTTAAGATCGAGAACTTATTTAGGGAAACTATTAAAGTAAACAAAAAATTTGCAAGGAAATTTGGATAATCAATTAATTTCTTTTTTGTCCTTAAAGATTCATAATTTCCAAGTTTAGAGTGTAAAAGTGTCAAATGATGTAATTGTTATGTATATGAAGTTATGAACACCTATTTCGTTATATTTCACACATTTTCCTTTTTACCCAAACACACTATTCATATATATATATATATATATGTATTTTTCATCTTATTTATCATTTTCATGTTTAAGAATTTGAAATAAACAGTGAATTTGTAAGGATTTCTCAAGAACTAACACAAGTAATAAATATGAATATCTATAAAATGTTAATTTATATATATATACTAATTATACAATAATAATAGTGTTAATATAGTCACATAATATGATATTTCAGGGATTTTTAGATTAATGGTATTTTAGATACTTTTGGTTGTGTATTTAGTAAAATATCGAATGAGAAATGAAATAAGTGGTGTATTGAGAGAGGGATGTGTATTAAATTATTTAGGGTGTGTATATAAAATTTCTCAAAATTTTCGCTAGTAACTTCTTTCATTGTGTTGCAGTAGTTAGTGTATTTGGAGAGCACATACAGGAGGCAAGAGTTTACTGTTTTGGAGTTATTTTCACTCTCCCAAGAATCCAGCCTCTCCTTTTTTGCTGATTAGTTTTGAGTTTTGAGGGTTGTCAATTAACGCATTTGTGAGAACTAAAAGCTATACATTATGGTCATCCAATTTAAATCGTGTACGTGTTTGATTTAAATGATCGGAACTTGACATCATTTCCCTTAAAAAAAAAAAAAAAAAAGTTTACCATATATAGTGAAATGTTTGAAAATGTCAAGTTTAACCCCACGTTAAAAATGTATAATTTTGCCTAACCATATAACAGACCAAGTCTTTTTTTCCTTTTCTTTTTTTGGGTCCAATAAAAGTCTAGGTCTCTTCTCTTAATATAAACAAAATCGACATTGGCCCTAACAATATTAAGCTTTCTTAATCAAGAATGTCCTATTCAAAATAATAACAACTATATTCAAGAATATCGGTTCTTTTTTATCAATATTCTCGAAGGGAACATAGAATGTTTTGCAGCTTGCTCCTTGTCAGGTAAAGACCTAGCCTTGGGAGGTAAATCCCAGATTGAAGCATATGAATTACCAGGTAACCTGAAAAACAAACATTGGCAACAAAGAGGAACTGATTGCCTGATTGGTGGTGAAGGAATGGTGGTGTTTGTAAATTCTGGAATAGCAAGCCGCCTGAGAATATAATCTTTTCCCCCCAAATGAAGAAACAGTGCCTTCTCCCAAATATAAATATGTTGTAACAAGAGAAGAGAATGAGGGATAAGGCAGAACATAGTTCTATAATTCATTGTTTCTGTTTTACAATGCAATTTTGACAAATATTAGAAAGAAGATGAATGAGTAAAACCTATAGGTCCACGACAAAGAAGTCGACGCATGAGGGAGGAAATAGTAGCAAGAACATGGCAAGTTGCTTAATACATGGGCAATGATCCCCAGTCGACCCCCATACTTTATGCGCGCTTTTTATGGTTTGGAATTCAACCATATACAAGAAAGAAGTATTAAGAAGTTTACGGGTTCGAATCTCACTAAGATAAGAAGATAGAGATTGAAAGTAACATAACGGTAGCCTCATTGAATCAATGAATCCTAAGCACTCGGCACATCCTCTCAGATGTTTGCTGCACCAACTTCATCTTCCAAATATTTAACCATGAACGTTCGAAGCACAAGAAGTGAAGAAACTCTTCATGCATCACTAACGCTCCATGTTAGCGCGAACGGTTTGATGCCATAACATAGAGCCCGCCAACCCACACAACCATTAGCAATCGAGGATTTGGAGTTCCTATTCCTATGCACACACAAAATACACACACAAAAAAGGTACTAATAAACGACTTAGAAAGCAGTCCAACTCTATAAAAGCCCCTTCTAGTTTATCATGTCACTCAAGAAGCACCTGCTAAAAGGATGGGGTTTGGTCACAAATGGCCAGGTTGGTACCTTCCTATCTTTTTATAAAGCCATTGAAACTAAACGCAGCTCGCAGCTGGGGAAAGCTTCCTAAAGATAAAATAAGATCATTGCAAAACAAGACCAATCACCATCATTATATTATCGATGCTCCCTAATCATTTTTTATATGCATACCAAACAATGCTTCTTGGTTTTAACATATTTTAGGCGGCTTATTATTTCATTCAGCATCCGACTCTAGCCAAAAAGTCGCATATTGACTGCTTCAAAACCAGACGCCTAGCACAGAAGAAGCCTGCAATAATTTCTTTGTACAAGCGCGTCTGTCGTCTCATACTTAGGTCTATTCGCCATGATAGCCTTTCTGCAGATATATTTCTTCACATTTACTTCTTCTCCCATGCAGCTCTGATAAGGATGAGTAGCCGAATCGACAGCCGCCTACTTAGTCTGGCGAAGTTCCACCTCTTCTGCACTTTATCACTTGTTGCAATCATCTTCATCATCTTTGCAGATGGTATCATATATACTGATTCACAAAACTCGGTTGAGTTGCAAGTGAAAGCTGGTTCTCAGGTCCTGCAGACTCATAGTGTTGAACGACAGTTCATCAAGTCTGATGTAACTAGCAAAGCGCTGCGTTCTATGCAAGAAGAGGTCGTTGATGTTGTTGAAGTTGATACAGAAGATACAAGTCCTGTTGTTGCTCCTTTCAATGTCACCGAAGAAGAAAGAATCAGCTGGTTTAAAGGAAAGCTGCCCGAATTTGTGATTTTTGATTCAGACGAGAGAGCACGGCGGTTCCATGGTAGAGTTCTTGAATTCTTTGACCATGAGTGTGAGACTCAGTTCTTCATGACATGGATTTCACCTGTGAGGTCTTTCGGAAGCAGAGAATTCCTGTCGATGGAGAGTGTATTCAGAGCTCACCCTCGCGGTTGCTTGATGATTCTCTCGAGAACCATGGACTCCAAGCGAGGTTACAGGCTTCTGAAACCTCTGCAGGATCGTGGCTTCAAAGTTCATGCAGTGACACCAGACTTGTCATTTCTGTTCAAGAACACCCCAGCCGAGGCCTGGTTTGCTGAGATGAAGAAAGGCAACAAAGACCCTGGTGAGATTCCATTAGCTCAGAACCTGTCTAATTTAATGAGACTAGCAGTTCTATACAAGTATGGAGGTGTGTACCTGGACACAGATTTCATCGTCGTGAAATCATTTTCCGGGTTGAGGAACTCAATCGGTGCACAAAGTATGGATGCTGAGATGAAACACTGGACCAGACTAAATAATGCAGTGCTGGTGTTTGATATGAATCATCCTCTACTGCACAAATTCATTGAGGAGTTTTCCTTGACTTTTGATGGGAATAAATGGGGTCATAATGGACCCTATCTTGTTTCCAGAGTGGTCCAGAGAGTGGAAAACAGACCTGGATATAACTTTACAGTCCTGCCTCCTATGGCTTTCTATCCAGTGGATTGGACTAGAATAGGGGGATTGTTTAAGAAGCCGAAAAACCATGCTGATACTAAATGGATAAAAGCAAAGCTGCTTCAGCTTAGCGGGGAGACTTACGGAGTACACCTGTGGAACAAGCAAAGTAGCAGAGTACAAATCGAAGAAGGAAGCATTATGCAGAGATTAATCTCCGATCACTGCATCATCTGTAAAGACATATACAGTTCTTAAATAATTTTTGAAAACGAGAATATGATGAAGCATCTTCAACCTGTGGCAAAGTCACAGACTGAAAGTTGATACCCTCCTATAGGTGGTGTACTCTGTTGCTTGATTTAGATAGAGAAAGTTTTTTCATTTTTTGTTTCATTCATAGCTTGTTCATCTTGTTCTTCCTTTCATTCTGATTTTTATGCTCCAGTGTAAGTAAATCATCAATTCAATGTAAATCTCGGATTCTGTAAACAAATAATGGTGGCCATATCTTGTTGGATATGTTAATGCTTAATAGAAGCTGACCTTTTTTTGTATAAAAATCAGAATTTCTTGAATTACAAGTCTGCTGACAAATATCAGTATTTTCTTCTACAAAAAGCAATCTTAAGCCGTCTCAACCTTAATCTCATTCTATATCCTCCACATCTCCATATGCCAAATCCTGGCAATCTCCTAAAGGCCTTTTTCCTAGTCAACTTCCGTTTGCCAGTTCTTACCTCTCTATCATGGAAGCCATCACCTTCGATGAAGCTACCATCTGAGACGAACTTACTTTGCCTATCAATCCTAGAATCATTTCTGGGTCCAAACTGCATGATGGATGGCCAGGGATCATGTGTTTCATGTTCATTGTCTGTATCACTACCCCAGAGAAGGATAGGCTTAATTACAGGTGAGCCACTCAAATCATCAAAATGGTTAGCCAGACTAGTATGCTCCATCTCAAATAATCTCTTCAAGGATGTGTTTCCTACTTTCATCAAACTCAGCAAACTGCCACTTCTTCGAGATGAAGAAAATGAGGAACATGAAGCAGCTGAGGAAGACAAGGAAGATGAGGAAGACGAAGATTGCCAAAGTGATTTCTGATGCTCTATAATCCGCCTTATCCTTTCTTTCTGAGCTTCTGGATCAATGTAACAACTGTCGTCATCATCATTCTTCTCTTCAATTATTTCTGATACCCTCAAAGATGTGTTTCCTCCTTGAACCAAACCTAATGAACTGCTACTTTTTTTAGATGAAGAAAATGAGGAACATGAAGCAGCAGAGGAAGACGAGGAAGATGACGAAGAAGAAGATTGATAAAGAGACTTCTGATACTCTATTATACACCTTATTCTCTCCTTCTGAACTTCTGGATCAACAAAATAACTACTCTCATCATCCTTCTCTTCAGTTATTTCCGATACCATTGTAATCCTAAAGGTTTCAAGACTTGGATTACACAAATGGGTAGCCAGGATACAGGTTCATGAAGAAGCACCTGAAGAATGAAGGAAATACCAACAGGTGGGACTAAGACGGCAATTACTCCCTATAAACTATAAAAATAAAAATAAACTGTTGAAAGCCGGCGATACAAAACGGCTTTTCCTACCATGTGTTTTCCAAGAAGACAAGATTCAACAGACTAACCCAAATTCCAGACAAATAAATAAATTGCTAAATGATAAAGCATACCTTAGCATATTTCTCCTTAAACTTCAAAGAAAAGAAAACTAAGTACCAAATGGAACCGAATTTCAAAGCTCAATTCATTAATAGTAAAGAAGACCAAGAAAAGTATTCATCAAACAAAAGCAAATTCAAGGCGCATACAATTACAATTATAAGTGAAACAGATATGGCATCAGCCATTAGCTAAGACAAGGACTCATCAATTTCAACCTTGACAACCGAATCGTCCTCAAACTTATCTTTCTTAGGCGGAGCGGCCGGAACCGGAACCCTAGGTGGCCCTCTCCCTTTATTCTTGTTCCTTGGCCTTGCCTGTAACAAAAAATTTCAATTGATTTTTTTCAAAAGAAAACATTCAGAAATTAAAGAAAATTCAGCATATTTGCAAGACGAAATTGTCAAAATCACTTACATTTCCGAAAGAGTGATTGAAACGCTTTCCTCTTTCGGTTTTCTTATCGCCTCTTCCACAGTACACTGGAGAAGAAGAACAAACAGTGCATAGAAATTAGGGCAAATACATAATATGAACAGAAACACAGAGCTAGCGAGAAATTGAAATTGAAATTGAGGAGTACCTGAAGGGACTGAGGGAGTGGTGGCGGTGGAGATTGAGAGGGAAGCAGTGGGAGAGGGGAGGGAAATGGCTAGGGTTTCGGATTGAGAGAACGAAATGCGGGAGTTGAGAGCGAGGGATTGGGAGGGGATAGGGAGAGCTCCGAGTATGAGTGACGCCATAGCTGAAGCTCTGGGAGAAGAAGAAGATAAGGTTTTTCGAGGGAAACTGGTTCGGTTTTAGAGACCGTTTGATGGGTTGGTTGCTTATACGAGTCGTAGGGCCCAAAGTGAGGCCCAAACTTCAGTTGGGTCATGGGGGTGAACCAGCAGTCCAGCACTGCAATCCAAGCCTGTTGCCCATTGGTGCCTAACTTATTTTTTTTTTAGGAAGGACTGCAAATTTTTTTTTTTTTTATTTTAATAAAGGGGTTTGGAACCCACCCTACCTGAAGGCTCAGCCCCATGCCCATTATTATAACTAGCAAAATGGGCTAACCTATGAGCACCATTATTTGCGCGATAGATATGTCTGACCACACTATTATTCAATAAAACCAAATAGTCACGACAATCATCAATAATCCGACTAACCTCCAATCCTCACCGTTCTCACCGTTTAGAGCCACCACCAGAACTTCACAATCACTCTCAACATCAATGTCGACCCAACCTTGTTCCACTGCTCTCCTCAACCCTTCTCTGCATGCCATAGCCTCGGCCTGTAGCGGAGAATTTAAATGGGTCAAGTGCACTGACCACGCTCCCTTAACAAAGCCCTTCTCATCTCTCACCAACATACCAGCTCCTCCCGATCCGTCCTCTCTATAAGCTCTGTCGAGGTTGAGTTTCAGTCTACCTCTACGAGGAAAAATCCACCTCGCTTCTTGTCTGCTTCTCTTTCCTTTCTTTGCTACAGGTTGAGCTCGCTTGTACTCATCCAACAAAGCCATTGCCCATCTCACCGTCTCCCTGGGATCCACTCTTGAACCATTCCAAACCACATTGTTACGTTCAACCCAAATTGACCAGAGAAGCATAAAAAATACCTCCACTTGTGGCGCTGGTAAGTTCTCCAGCATATCTTGGATCCAAACTTCAATGGTCTCCATTCCAGAGTGCCTTGCTCTCATACCCAATGGACTAAGCAGCCAAATACAAGCCACTACATTACAATTCTTGAAAAGGTGCAACAAGGACTCGGTTTTGTCATAGCAGAATGGACATAGATGGTCTAGCAAAGGGACTCTCTTGCTTAAAACCTCTTTTGTAGGGACAATATTTTTAACCAATCTCCAAACAAAGTTTTTTTTACCTTTGGCAGCACCTTCACTTTCCATATCTTCTTCCACAAAGAAGAAGAATTACTATTTAAAACGGAAGAGGTACCTCGTATCTATTCCAACCTCAACCTTCTCGCAACATGATATCCACTCCTCACATAATAGAGGCCGTGTCAATCAAAGTGCCAGATTAGCTTATCTTCTCTGCTGCGCAGACTTAGGGGTATGCACATGATCAACTCCACCTCATCTGCAAAGAACAACTCTTCTAACCAATCTCTCATTCATTCCCTGTTATCCGGATCAATTAGGTCTTCAACCTTCAACTCTTCCAGCCAATCTATCATCCCAGAGTAAGACCTGAAAGTGTACGGTCTAGGAATCCAAGGATCTTGCCAAACTGAAACATCCCTACCAGACCCTATTTGATAATGAATACC
This sequence comes from Fragaria nilgerrensis, assembly GCA_010134655.1. NCBI lineage: Eukaryota > Viridiplantae > Streptophyta > Magnoliopsida > Rosales > Rosaceae > Fragaria > Fragaria nilgerrensis. Next base: position 8,502,067 of record CM020982.1, read on the forward strand.
TTTAGATAACAACGCTATCCCTTTTACAAGACTCCTCCACGCATATGACGCAGCCGAATTAGCTCTAGCTGACATAATCAATCCATCAGGATAATATTTAGCACGTAGGACTCTTGAAGCTAGTGAGTCCGGGTGCTGCATCAACCTTCACACCTGTTTCGCTAAGAGGGCCTGATTGAACAACTCCATATTTCGGAACCCTAGCCCTCCCTCCTCCTTCGAAGCACATAACCGTTCCCATGCAAGCCAATGAATCTTCTTACTCTTCTCAGAGTCACCCCACCAGAACCCAGCCATACACATGTGCAACTCATTGCAAATATGTTTCGGCAGCTCAAAGATACTCATAACATATGTAGGAATAGATTGTACCACTGTCTTAATCATGATCTCTTTTCCAGCAGCACTAAGAATCCGGTCTTTCCAACCCTTCATTTTCTCTTTCGTTTTATCCATAACATAAGCAAAAGCTTCAGTCTTGGAATAACTTACCTCGGTAGGGAGCCCCAGAAATTTCTTGTGCTTGTTAACTCGCTCAACTCCAAACAACGCTGCCAACCGGTTCTGCAAATCCAGGTCCACATTTTTAGAGAAAGAGATCGCACTTTTCTGGAAGTGGACTTGCTGACCACTTGCTTCTTCATATGCCTGGAGGATATTCTTTAACCTAGTGCATTCTTCTTCCTCAGCTCGCATGAACACAAAATAGTCATCCACGAAAAATAGATGGTTTATGGAGGGAGCTCCCGGCGCCACAACCACCCCATGAATAAAACCCGACTCTCAGCATAAGTCAACATTCTCGACAAACCTTCAGCACATAACAGCAAATTTTTTTTACAACGGTGGGGATTGAGGAGAAAATCATAAGATTCGAAACTACTCAAACTAGAGAACAAGACCTACCAAATAGTTCGTATGACATTCGGTCACGAATATGAATAAAATCTGACTTCAAACACATAACGTACATCTCTCAAATGAGCGCTCATGTCTAACATCGCAAAAGTAAGCCGTGATCGTTCCTTTATGGCTTAAATTTAACTAAACAATGGTGAGTGCTAAATATATTATGAGATCAACCTAGCTAAATTTATTTTTCTTTTGAGTTCATTTCGTAATAAAATGATGATTGATGAGCATGTACGCCTCTCTTAATCTTAAATTCATCAATATTATTGCTTGATTGATCCGATGGTATAATGAATACCATTTGGTGTTTGACAAGATGGCCATGAATGCCGTAACAATCAACATTCATTTGAGCGAGTACTATATTAAACTATTAAAGACCTAAATTACTGATAATATTTGCCGAATTATTCTCATACATGCGTTTAATAAGTAGCTTCGACAGATTGCGATGGACCCAAATTTTTAACGTTTCAAACTCACATCCATAGAAGAAACTAATTTGGTTTAAATCTATTTCATGATTTTTCATCTACTATAAAATGGCTCCCTCCGAAGTATTTCTCATCAACGTACAACCATGATATCTCCAAAAAAATCCTCCTCCACTCTCTTGAAGATGAAAAGAATGTCACAGAAAGTGTTTGATTACAACCTATTTATACGCACTGCCAAATCCCCCGTCTTCTCCACCCTCTCATTCGTTGCCATATTTTTTCTCCTCTATTCATCAGACACCATAGTTTCCATCGCTAACCTTCCCATGCATGCAGTTGACCTCAAAAGTCATAGAACTGTCGACCATCTCCGCGAACCAACCTTGATCACTACTACTAATATCCAAGAGCAGATCACCATTGATGAAGGTCCGGATGAAGTTTACGACCCTCTAATCCCTCCGGACAATGTAACAAAAGAAGAGAGACTAGTCTGGTTCCGGCGAAAGCTTCCAGAGCTAGAGATACTCCGGTCTAACAACTTGACGCAGCAATTTCACAGTCGAGTTCTCCAGTTCCTCAATAATGGATGCAGCATTCAGTTCTACATGATATGGTTTTCGCCAGCAAAGTCATTCGGGAAAAGAGAATTCTTCGCCATGGACAGCCTCTTCAAAGCTCATCCTCAAGGATGCTTGATGATATTATCAAAAAGCATGGATTCAGGACGCGGATATCGAATCTTGAAACCATTACTAGATGGAGGCTTCACAATACTTGCGGTGACTCCAGACTTGCCCTTTCTAGTCAAGAACACTCCGGGCGAAGTTTGGCTTGAAGAAATTAAGAGTGGCAAGAAGGACCCAGGTTACATCCCATTATCTCAAAACCTAGCCAATCTGATCAGACTTACCGTGCTCTACAAGTATGGAGGTGTGTACTTAGACACCGACTTCATAACTCTGAAGGATTTCTCTGGGTTGAGGAATGCAATAGGAGCACAAAGTGTGGATTTGCAGTCCAAAAACTGGACCAGACTAAACAACGCAGCCATGATTTTCGACATAAACCATCCGATTCTACTGGACTACATAAGTGAATTTGCTGCTACTTTTAATGGAAACAAATGGGGTCACAACGGACCTTACTTGGTCTCCAGGGTGACTGAGAAATTGGGAAGCACGCCGGGTTACAACCTTACAATTGTGCCGCCTGAAGCGTTTTATCCGGTGGACTGGAATCAGATTCGGAGGCTTTTCCGAAAGCCTCAGAAGAAATCGGACTCGAGATGGGTGGAAAGCATGTTGAATGAGTTGAATCAAGAGGAGACTTATGCTCTACACCTATGGAACAAGAGGAGTAGAGAATTGGCCATTGAAGAGGGAAGTGTCATGGCTAGACTAATATCGGAGCATTGTGTTATTTGCCAGGACTTATATAGTACTTCTTTATAAGATCCATATATGGTGAATTCCACTGTGGAGGAGATGCAGAACAAAGAAAACTGAATACTATTTTCATCGTTGTTCAGTTGGGTTTTTTACTTTTAAGCTTGATCAAGTATGTTGACCTTTGGTCACCGAACCATTAGCCAAGTGACAAATTACCTTTCTCGGTTTATACTTTATAGTGCATTTCTTCTCAATTCTAGCTAGTTATCTAGACGAAATCACATTACTATTTTTTCTAAGGAAAATGTTTCTAGGCCTTATTAAGGTCTAGGATTTATGGCCTTAATTTTAGGTGGTATGTCAAATCACATATCCACATCATCAAATAAAAAAATCATGCTATGTCATTTTTAGGTAAAAATACAATCTTATCTTTTTATATCCAATGGTTCTAGATTATTTTATTTTTATTCTATAAAAATATGTTTTAAAGCCATTTTTTTCATTACTCATGCTTAAATTTAAAATGTGAAATATATATATATATATATTTGTTTTCAAAAAAAAATATACACATACATAATTTTTTCAAGGAGAAATTATACACATATATATATATATATCTATATATTTGTCCAAAAAACCTTTATATATAGTTCATCAAATATAAATTCGATAGAGATTTTATTTTTTTAATTTCATTTTTAAAGTTCGATGGTGAATTATATATATATAAAGTAAAAAGAAAAAATAATGGTGAATTATGAAGTCTAAAACTATTTGATTCACAAAGATAATTTTATTTTATTTTATTAATATCGTAATTGTGGCCATAAATGTAATGAATTATTATAATATTTGACTACATAAAGAAATGCATTTAATTTAGTTCATGTAAGGTAACAAAATCAACTACATAAAAATGATAACTAAATCATCTTGATAAAAATAAACAATAATTATTCGAATTAATTGATGCATGAAATATACAGATTGAATAAGTAAGAAACTATAATGAATCAATGAATTGATGGTGGTTTGGTTTTAGATAGATCATTATCAATAAATTATGGTATATAACTATATGTGCCTGTATGTATTAAGATACATTTAATTTAGTTCATGTAAGGTAACTAAATCAAATACATAAAAATGTTAACTAAATCATCTTGATGAAAATAAACAATATTTGGTATAATTATTCGTTAATTTTGTGTGATTATTAATTAGATCGTTATGAAAAATTATATTTGGTATAGGGTATCTATATAGGCGTGTCCGTATTTATAAGAGGATATGCAAACATTCCATATTAGTATACATATTGCCATCTATAGACAAATTCTCCTTATTAATCAGAAAAATCAAACCTTAAATTAAATTTGTAAAATAAAAAGAAAATATATTATACACATTTATACTAGTACCTCACGAAATATTGTGATGGACTTCAGCATGAGATTTTTTTGGCAAGAGATGAACTTTATTGAATAGGTATGAGATATAGTGATTGAATAAGTATATTAAGTGTGAAGTGTACTTCATTTAATGAATCAAATATCTAAAATAGAAGTTATCATCCACATTAACATAAACTAATATATATATATATATATATATATATATGTTCTACACAAATAAATACGTACTAGATATTCAATGATGATTTCAATAACATTGAAAAAAGAAGCTAGCCATCATTGATATTGTAATTTGAAGTCAGAAACATATCTTATAGTTCCGGTACCTCACGAAATATTGTGATGGACTTCAGCATGAATTTTTTTGGCAAGAGATGAACTTCATTGAATATGTATGAGATATAGTGATTGAATAAGTATGTTAAGTGTGAAATGTACTTCATTTAATGAATCAAATTTCTAAAATAGAAGTCATCATTCACATTAACATAAACTAATATACTGTTCTACACAAATAAATACGTACTAGGTATCCAATGATGATTTCAATAACATTGAAAAAAGAAGCTAGCCATCATTGATATAGGGATTTGAAGTCAGAAACATATCTTATAGTAACAAACAAGTATTAAGTAGTCAATAATGAACTAATAATGTTCTCTTAGAACTTTTCCCTAATAGAATATTCACATTAAAATAAAATTAGTCATTGTTCACATTGAAATTCAAAGTCATAAATATGCCACATAGTAACAAGTAAGTTACAAGTACCAATAATAATCTAGTAATGTTCACTTTGAACATTTCCCAAATAACATGTTCACATTGAACTTCACATTGAAATAGAAGACATTATTTACATTAAAATTTGAAGTCGTTGTTCACATTGAAATTTAAAGTCCTAAACATGTCTTATAATATATAACAAATAAGTTATAAGTAGCAGATGATAAGCTAATAATTTTCACTTAGAACCTTTCCATAATAACATATTCACATTGAAATAGAAGTTATTATACACATTGAAGTTCACATTCAAATATTCAAATAGAAGTCATTATTCACATTGAGATTTAAAGTGATAAACATAAATTATAAATAGTCAATGATGAGTTAGTATGTAATGATTACTAAACAAATAAGTACTAAGTAGCTGACAATAAGCTACTAAAGTTCACTATTTTTTTTTATCAAAGCCCCAAGGGGGAAATATATTCATCACATGTATGATAGATCGTTACATACCCTACTGCTGCCATTGATAGACAGACAAGGAGGTAGTGGTAATACCCACCATGGTATATAAATAATAGACCTATTTCTATGAGCTTAAATTCGTAAAGAGAACGGATATCCTCCTTCGATACTACTCCAGAGACGCTAGAGAAATATAGAGTGCACGTACAGTGCTTAGGTTCCTAATACAAGGAATTATTGAATAAAAACTAGCGAAACTAATTTAAATTCTTAGAAGCCCGAAGAAAGGGCCTAAAATCCTCCAGAGGCTAAGGAGCAAAACCCTAGCCCAAACTTGGAGATCCAAAGTCCAAGAGAAATTCACACTCAGGCCCACTACCGGTTGGCCCAGTCCTAGCCCATCTTCCTAGACGACATGTCGTACGCGACCATCGCCGTTTAGACCCCTGCTGCCAGATCCTCGCCACTATAGTTCCAGATCAATCGCGATGACCGCCATTTTGACCACAAAACCTTCGCACCTCACATCCCACAGCACGACCCAACTTCAACTCGAAACCAACAGAACCAAGTCATTGTAGATCAGCCCTAAACTCAGCCGCGAGAAGCAAAACCGAGCGTCGCCCATCTACCCAAATCTTTGATTCTGGAATTTCGACGTTTGGCCATAGGCTCCCAACCTGCCATCAAAGAGAGAAAAACTAGAAGAGAAAAACCAGCCGTCATAGCCCCGAGCGCAATCCAACTCTTAGACGCACGATCTGTTTTGAAATCTCGTCCGGCAGCAGTCCGTAAGATCGGCAAAGCCGGAGACTTACACACGATCAAGACGCCGCCGGACGAGCTTGGTTTGGCAAACAAAGTTTCTGCTCTCGAGAGGCGGCTCTTTGTTGTCTTTCACATATGTTTAGTATAGGATTATTGGCATCCCTACTAAAGTTCACTATAAACCTCTCTTTAGTGGAATATTCACACTAAATAAAAAAAAGAAGTATTAAGTAGCTAATTATGTGCTACATGCAAGTTCATCGAGGACGTATCCTAGCTCAATGTCGTATTCACACTAAAATGGAATAAATAAGTTTGGGGTTTAGGGATAAAAATTTAGGGTTTAGGGATAAAAGTTTAGAGTTTAGGGTTTAAAAAGGGTTTAGGGTTTGAGGTTTAAAAGGGTTTAGGGTTAAATTAGGGTTTAGGGTTAATATAGGGTTTATTAACTACTTAATATATTTAATTTTTAAAGGGTTAGGGTTAAATATTTAACCCTAACCCTTTAAAAATTAAATATATTAAGTAGTTAATAATGAGCTAAGTACAAGTTCACCGAGACTTTCCCTAATAGCATATTCGCATTAAAATGTACATAACACTTTATACGTATTAAATGTTTGCTGTATTAATTTCATCATTTTAAAGTCTCATGTATTAACTTTTTTGCAAGTTTAGGCCATTTTAAAACTTTATTAAAACAAAAAAACCAAAACAAAAAACTCATAAACTTGTATTAAACAAAAAACCAAAACTTTATTAAGGAAATGCATTTAATTAACAGTTTTTTTTTTGCTAATGAAATTCATAAATCTTAGATCTTTCTATTGCTTTTTCGATGATTTGATTCTTGAGCTCGTTGTGATGGCTTAAAACAATTGAAGTTGTTATATCAAGCCGATATTTGTCAGCCATGTCCTGCAATTTATGAGCAAAAATTGAAGTTGGAATATTATAAGATTCTCAAAAGAAGAAACATATATGGTTCAAAATATATAAGCAATCATTTAGAAGTATAAAATATAATACTTTTATTACCTTATTGATCTCTGTCGTAATTTTACCATACCATGACTTCATTACCTTAATCAACAGTACTCCACAATCCTAACTGAAAATCAATAAAACTTAAACACATTAGACTTAATACATACAGGCATATATAGTTATATACCATAATTTATTGATAATGATCTGTCTAAAACCAAAACACCATCAATTCATTGATTCATTATAGTTTCTTACTTATTCAATCCCTATATTTCATGCATCAATTCGAATAATTATTGTTTATTTTCATCAAAATGATTTAGTTACAATTTTTATATAGTTGATTTTGTTACCTTACATGAACTAAATTAAATGTATTTCTTTATGTAGTCAAATATTATAATAATTTATTACATTTAGGCCCACAAATACGATATTAATAAATAAATAAAAAATTATCTTTGTGAATCAAATAGTTTTAGACTTCATAATTCACCATTATTTTTTCCTTTTACTTTTTATATATATATATATATATATATTATATATATATATATATATATATATATATATATAATTTTCTCCTTGAAAAAAATTATGTATGTGTATATATATTTTTTTTGAAAACAAATATATATATATATTTCACATTTTAAATTTAAGCATGAGTAATGAAAAAAATGGCTTAAAAACATATTTTTATAAAATAAAAACAAAATAATCTAGAGTCATTGGATATGAAAGGATAAGATTGTATTTTTACCTAAAAATGACATAACATGATTTTGTTATTTGATGATGTAGATAAGTGATTTGGTATACCACCTAGGATTAAGGCCATAAATTCTAAACTTTATTAAGGCCCTCTAGCACTACCCGATTTTAAATCAGGTGTTAACAGTTATTATTTAGAGCTCATGTAACAAGTGAAGATCGAAGCCGTCGAGAATGATATATTTACCAAATGCTAAGACAATGTGATGTAACGTGCATGGTGCTAAATGGCGGAAAGACAATATGTTATGTAAAGTTTGTTGATGCCTCAATAATTCAGGTTCGCTGTAGACCGTAGAAATTTCAATGTATTTTCTCTCAATCTATTGGGTTTACTCCTTGTTCCTAGATGGAGCTTTATTCTACAAAAATAACTGAGGCTAATTACTAACTCTGTGTTTATGAACTATCGGAGCAATGTTCTTACTTAGCGGTACGTATAAATATGGATCAGCAAAAAATATGGTATACTTAGTCACCTTTGAATCTAATACATTGGTAGAAAGAATTAGCCATTGCAATATTGCATGTTGCTTAAGTACAGAACTAGGTATTTCAAGATTGGACCAAAAGCACCCAAAACAACACCTTTATAATCCCGAAACAAACCACCATAACCTACATGCCCTAAGTCACTTTCCATGCTCCATCTGTGTTTATCTTGATCAAAACCTATTAGGAGGGAGGAGCCTTCCTCTGCGGCTCCGCCTACACTGAGCACCAAACCTCTTCAAAATACATTATTGGTCATGACTCATGAGTGGTATTATGCATGTGAGCTGTGGCAATGTAAATTTTAAGAACAAATATGACCTGAAATCAGCCTACGCACTTTCCCCACGTCAATATCCACCCCATCAAACATCACTTTGTTTCTTGACTGCCATATAAACCATAGAGTATAAGTGAAGCATGCAAGCCCGTTCTTCTCTTAATAATCGCATTGATAACGAAAAACAAAATCAACGCTTAACCTTCTTTGATTTGATATAAAGGATGATGAGGTAATGTTAGTCTATAATTTCTATTCATTATTGATTGCTCCCCTGATGTAATATGAACTTTAAACAAGAAGCTGTAATAAGATATCATAAATATGACACTGATTTTACCCCTCAATTGATTAGAGGATGTTATTAGAATAGATGTTCACTGAGCAGCAATAATGTATTAATGAGATTGATTTGAAGACTGAAAAAGGCAAATGACAATTATATTACATTCCTGAATTTGCTACTTGAAACACATATATCAAGCTAGCTCTGGTTCATAGTCTATACCATGATTGCAAAGAAAAGGAGAAAACTACGTGCAGTAAATCGTAAAACAGAGACCTCCAAAATGTGGAGCTATTATATAACGCACCTGACCTGATTGACCACCATAACCAACGAAAAGAATGTCCCAGAAAGTGTTTGATTACAGGCTCCTTAGGCGCACTGTCAAATCCCCTGTTTTCACCACCCTCGCATTTGTTGCCATATTCTTCTTCGTCTATGCAGACACCATCGTCTCTAACCTTCCCATGCCTCCTGCTTTCTTGACCTCAAGTCATGAACATCATCTTGATGATCACCACACCACCGAGACTGTGAGCATAACGAAACTTGCCATCCAAGAAAAGATTGATGAATTTGCAAATGATGAATTTCTGGATCCACTGATTCCTCCAGACAATGTCACAAAGGAGGAGAGACTAGTGTGGTTCCGGCGGAAGCTCCCAGAACTCAAGATTTTCCAGTCCAATGATTTTACGCAGAAATTTCACGGTCGAGTCCTTGAGTTCCTCAACAATGGATGCAGCACTCAATTCTACATGATATGGCTTTCACCGGTGAAGTCATTTGGGAAGAGAGAGTTCTTGGCCATGGACACCCTCTTCAATTCTCATCCTAAAGGCTGCTTGATGATCATCTCTAGATCCATGGACTCGGAACTGGGATACAGAATCCTGAAGCCACTATTGGATCGGGATTTCAAGATCCTCGCGATCACGCCGGACTTACCATTTTTAGTGAAGAACACACCAGCTGAGTCTTGGCTTGATGAAATGAAGAGTGGGAGGAGAGACCCGGGTAATATTCCATTGTCTCAAAACCTGTCAAATCTTATTAGGCTGGCAATGCTGTATAAGTACGGAGGTGTATACTTGGACACGGACCTTATAATTCTGAAGGATTTCTCTGGTTTGAGGAATGCAGTTGGGGCACAAAGTATAGATTCCGAGTCCAAAAATTGGACTAGACTAAATGGAGCAGTGATGATATTTGACATTCATCATCCACTTTTGAGGGACTTCTTGAATGAATTTGCTTCAACATATAATGGAAACAAATGGGGTTACAATGGACCATATTTGGTTTCAAGGGTGATTGAGAAAGTGGGAAGTACACCTGGTTATAACCTTACGATTCTGCCTCCGGAGGCATTTTATCCGGTGGACTGGAATAGGATCAAGAGGCTTTATAGGAAGCCTAAGACGGATTTGGAGGAGAGATGGGAGGAAAGGATGTTGAATGAGTTGCATGGAGGGGAGACTTATGCCATTCACCTATGGAATAAGAGAAGTAGAATACTTGCCATTGAAGAGGGAAGTGTCATGGCTAGACTAATCTCAGAGCACTGTGTCATCTGCCAGGACATATATGCTTCTTAAAAAGTATATTATTGATTGATGCTTCATGCTTGTATGAGTCTCAAAGTTGAACTAGCTACTTCTCTTTTGTCAAACCTTCTGTTATTTCTCTGCGTGTCTTCTACTGATTCTTATTGAAGCTATGGAGTTGATCAACTCCATCCTTGTAACTTTTTTTTTTTGTTCGATTACTAATTAACTGCATCCTTTTACTTGATGTCACTTGCTACTGTCATTGGTCGGCACTTTAGCAACTACGTACCCTTGATTCATGCATGCATTTGCACCAAGTAACGAACCATCAGGCCGCGTGCCCTTCAACTCTAGACTCGTCAGCTCTGGACCTACGCCACCATCGAGATCATCCCCTTTTATCCTCCCTTCATTAAGAGAATAAAACTAGGGTTCTCTACAGCCGCTCCGGTTGGGCAACCACGATATAAAATGGAGGTTGTCTTATATTGGAAGCAAATTTGCTCCCCGTATTTACTTCCCCACCCACCTAGATGATAAATGAGAAGTGTCCATTCTGTTTAGTCATTCTAACAATGATTAATAAACACGTATTTATGATAATTAACAATATTGTTAATTAATTTTACTTTAATTCTTTTTTCTTCTTTCTTTTTCTAAAAAATCTGCTTTTTTTTTTAAGAAATCATATATTCTATTAGTTTTATAAATGAACTTGCGAAAATTAAAAACTAAACCCAGTATAAGAGCTGCAGCTAGAGCACATAACCAACTAAAACCACAAATGAAGACCGAACTTTGAAATCAAACAATTTCTTTGTTTAAACACTTCAAAATAGATGAGGTCTCCAGCAGAAGCATAGGCTCCATTGATCAGAGAAGCATATTTGGCTGATTACGGGTTCTTACACTGCCCAGCTTTTAATAAAGCCAATAATGTGGCTCTTCGTTTCGTACACTTTAGTGTCTTTAATTCTGTAACATTTTATTTATTTTATGATGTAACTGTCAAAGAGTTTATTCATATTTAATAAAGTTTTTCAACCTTTATATGGATTTTATTGGACAATGATCATTTAATGAAAATTAGGGAGGTAAGTTAGATGTTCATTAATTAAGTAGAGTACATCCAATTACCAATTTTTTGTTGTATGAATGAGAGCTCTAAAAACAAAAACTTATCTTGAGAGAAAAAGAAAAAAACGGCCCAATTTTTTTTTTTTTTTGATTGAAAATGCGGCCGAAGTTGAAGTGATCGAGTTTTTAACTTTCCATACTTATGGTTGAAAGTCTGAAACGAAGACGAAGAGTAAAAAAATTATTACAACCAGATGAGTTGAAATGTTCCTAATGTCTTTGGGGTTTGTCTGTTATACTGGGAAAGAAATTTGCTGTGCCCAAAAACCCAATGCCAAACCTGTGCCACCTACCAAATTCTGACACCTGTCTCTAATTCAAACAGAGGTTAACTCCATCGTTGTCTCAAAAAAAAAAACGTCTTTCCTTCTTCCTTTCAACTTCTTCTCTTGTTGATCGTCTGTCTGCCTTTTACTTCCCAGTATTCACCCCCTTTTCTCTTCTCTTCCATAGAGAAAGCATTTTTTTCAATCAATAAAAACTACCTTATATTTGCAAATCAGGCGGTAATTGCCATCCCGATCCTCAAATCCACATCTTGCTCAATCGGTTTGGCGGGCTTGATCGAATTCAAGCTATCAATATCGAGACCCACATGTTTATCATTCGGATCGTCGTAGGGTAAATCGAGTCAAGTATCGAATTCGACGGCGACTACTTGTTCTTCATCTTCATGGAGCAGTTGATTAATTGAAAAATCAGACCGGGTTGTTGTAGATGCACCGGTGCCAGTGGGGAGAGGGGGCTAAGGGGTGAGGCCAATAAAGTCGGAGGAAGGAGAGGGGGAGGAGAGAGAAAGCACTTGGGTTCATGATATGGCATAACTACCTCTAAGCTCCGTACTAATGGCAATTTGATGAATGATGACTAGTTCTGGGTTCATGAGATGATGAGATGCATATATATCTTCATCTAATTTCTTTTATTTATTTCCTGGTGAACGAAATGAAGATGAAAAGTAGAATGAATTCTAGTCCAAGATGGGTTGAGACCAAGATGGAGGGTTGAGGTTTTGATATTTGTAATGGGTCTGACACTCTGACGAGAATTTTGGATAGTGTTGAATACTTGAAGCTCTGTATTAAGAGTCAACAGTTTGTATTTTATTTTTTTTGTAAAATAAAAATATTTATCACGTTAAACTCTGTTAGGTCATGTCGAGTGAGATTTCATGTGTCAGGTTTTTGTTGGTGGCACGTATTGGGCACAGGAGAAAATGGGCATAGGTGATGTGCTTCCGTTATATGTATAACATACAAACTGATAAAAGCAATTAAAAGGGGGAGATCACGTGCAGCAGGGTGGTGTGTTTTGAAAAATTTGTCTGCTACAACAAGTATGTATACCATGCATGCAATAATGATCAAGTATGTATACCATGCATGCAATAATGATTAATGTACAACATAATTTTCCATGTCTCTAAGCCGTGTTGAACCGTTCCTGATTAGTCTTTTTTTTTTTTTGGGTCTAATGCTCCTCTTTTTTTTGGGTAATAAATGCTCCTAATTAGTTGCCGGAAAGAATTGCTTTATTACTATGCTCATGGAAATATTTACCGAACAAGAGGTGATGGGCATGTGTATTGCAGATAATGTAAAATCGTAAATCCGTGGGAATGCATGAATCAGATTAGCGGAGCTGTGACCAAAATCTGTGACGTATGTCCACTTACCTAAGCAGCGGAACCTTCAAATTCAAAGGCACGCAACTCCTGCATGCTTCACCCGAAAAAAAAAAAATGCGATGGCTAATTCGACGACTTTTGGAGCCTTCCGAGTGGGAACCTGGATCTGATCACATGCATGATCGATTTCTACCGAACATGAACTTGTCTGTTTTCAGTTTTCAACCCTACTCCAAAGTCTGCGACTCTCCGAGTGGGACTGAGTCTAAATATTTTTCTAAATCACTTTTGGGTTCTTCTGATAAATTACATGTTTATTGAGAATTTAAATAGAATTAAGAAAAAATAAATTAAACGATACATCGAGTGACAAGATCGATCTCTATAAATTAATTGATTCCAGTTATAGGCTTTCATCATCTCCGATCCATTGTTAGATAGATAGCTAGCTATACCAACCCAGGGTTGTGCAGACACCGGTGCTTTGCAAATCGAGGCGATGAAGGTGACGGTAGAGAAGACCCATCGGGGGAAAGCCAACCAGCTGTTCAATTCTGCACCATCATCCCCTGATATAACCAAACAGAGTACGCCATAGTTTCATATATTCTTTTTCCTTCGTGGGGCTACAGATGGATATGCAGTTACATATAAACCTTTTACGTACTAATGAGTCAAAACTCAATTCGATACTACCTATTAACTTTATTTTGATTTTTGACGAATGGTTCTCAGAGAAACGCCCTCATCCTGAAGAAAATATACCTCCACGTGAAAATGAGGAGGAGAAGACAAACGGCCGCCCGTCGAAAATGCGGAAGACGGATCAGTCTGATCTGTATACGCCGGCCAAAGTCGAAATCAGAACCTATCGTTCTCCTTCATCATCATCTCCTGATTCTTCAATCACGCAGAGTATGAGCATATACATAACTCATCAGTTTAAGCTATCTGCTGTCTTTAATTGTTTATTTTTTTTCCTTCTTAATAAGGCTACACACTTTTAAATCTTTACGTAGTAATGGTAGTTAACATTTTAATTTATTTTTTAATTTTTGCTCTCAGAGTCAATTAACCGTCAGGTTTCCGATGGAGTAGTTTCTCGGAAAATGGATTTTGATGATGAGGCTGCCTCACCTGAGAACAAACTGATTCAACACTTGACGAAATTATCCGAAATGGAACCAAGCCTGAAAAGAACTGATTCACTAGTCTTTGATCTGCTTACAGATCCTAAATTTGCAGATGCCTGTATAGACGTTGCCAGGGGAATGAAGCAGTTGAAAGAAGGGTTGACAACAATCACTAAAGCTCGAGAGCTGTTATGCGAAAGGACGAAAAGTAATTATAATTAAGTTTATTATTTCGCTTGTTATGTCGCTAGTTAATTCCAATAAGCTGACTTCAATGAATCACAAAATGCCTCATTTTGGTTCATATGTTGATCATTATCAAGTAGAGAAGATTTTCATTATGTTGTGCATGCAGGCTAGATGTTAGCTAGCTCGATCTAAACTAATGGTAACATCTTCTCATTGATCTTCAGAAGATCGATTATCTGGGATCTATAGATAGCTAGCAAGTAAATGAAACTACCGCTCTAGCCCCTCCTCTGTTATAAAAAAAAAAAAAAAAAAAAAAAAAAAAAAAAATAATAATAATAATGAAACTACCAGAAATTAATGGTAAATTTTTTTTTTGAGGAAATGAATAACTTCATTGATTAAATATCATTACAATCCTGAGAAAATAACATCTCACTACCAGAAGAAAGACTTTAGCCGACGAAAATAAAAAAACCAGGCCGACGAATTTTTTTTTCGTCGGCTAAAGTCCACTTTAGCCGACGAAATTTTCCTTCATCGGCTAATTTACAATCTTCGTCGGCTATGGTCAACTTTAGCCGACGAAATTTTTATTTCGTTGGCTAAATAATTTTTTTCGTCGGCTATAGTCTGTGAACTTTAGCCGACGAAATTTTTAAAAGTTTAGCCGACGAAATTTTTAAGAGTTTAGCCAACGAATTTTTCAAAAGTTTAGCCGACGAAAAATATAATTTCGTCGGCTAAAGTGCCTTATATTTGCAGATTTGGACAACAACTCATCTGGAAAAAAAAAACTATACGTAGATCCTTCAAACGCAAAAAAGTTGTGAAATAAGATATGACCAGAATGGTGAAATACGTTTATGGTTGAAAAATTACGGTATTCCGGTAAAGTCTCGGTACCGATAGTTGACTTACCCTTATTATTCACTATGCTACAGATTTGGCATTTGGTGTCTGATTGACTATTGTGATACCTTTCCGGAAGCGTAACGGCGCTACGAGTCAGACTCATCGCTAATGCTATGATGTATAGGCTTTTTTGGCCATCTGAGTCCGTTTAGGGCTTCAAAATGCAGTTTTCTTATTTTCGATTAGAGTTGACCGTTTCGATCGAGCCCTTAATGTTGTCGGATCCAGTTGAATTTTTTACCATAGACATCTTTCGTCATAATGATCATATCTGATGGTCGAATTTTGGTTTGTGAATTTTAGTCATCGGAATCACAACGTATCTACTATTTACCGTTATTCGGGTTTATGGGGAGCCCTATCGTCGGAAGGTAAATGTCTCAAAAATTTTATATGGGCAGTTGCGTCTCATCTACGTGAGAGTTTTTTGTGTGAAAGGTTTGACCAAACTACGTAATATAGAGGGAGATATGAGCGTTTTCGTGTGATAAGTAACGATGGATTAGGGTTGATCGTTTCGATCGAGCCCTTAACATTGTCGGATCCAGTTGAATTTTTTACCACAAACATCTTTCGTCATAATGATCATATCTGACGGTCGAATTTTGGTTTGTGAATTTTAGTCATCAAAATCACAACGTGTCTACTAATGTTGTATAACTTGTTTAATAGGTTATACAACTTTGTAAACCAACTCTACATAGGAAGCAAAATTATCAAAAATCTCGTGAAATAAGATGTGTTCAGAATGGTGAAATACGGCTATGGTTCAAAAATCATGTAAATCGGGTAAAGTCTCGGTGCCGATAGTAGCGGTCAACCCTATTTACCGTTATTATTCCCTATGGGGAGCCCTATCGTCGGAAGGTAAATGTCTCAAATTTTTTATATAGGCGGTTGCGTCTCATCTACGTGAGAGTTTTTCGTGTGGAAGGTTTGACCAAACTACGTAATATAGGGGGAGATATGAGCGTTTTCGTGAATTTATAGACTTTAACCGACGAGATATTAAAAAAGTCGTCGGCTAAGGTCAAAAACTTTCAAAATTTTTTTGGCGGTAAACCAAAGTTGGAGGAAAATTTTCAAAGGACTTTAGCCGACGAAATATATGAAAAGTCGTCGGCTAAAGTCGAAAAATTTTCAAAATTTTCAACCGAAATTTTTGGCGGTCAACCAAAATTTTCAAAAGAGTTTAGCCGACGAAAATAAAGAATTTCGTCGGCTAAAGTTCTTTATATAGCCGAAGATGGATGGTAAGAAGTCTATTATCTGCCAGATTTTCTTTTCGGCCTAGCTCCGCCGTCAAGCCACCGGAGACCGCCACACTTGTCCCAAAAGCTTCGCCGTCGTCTCTACTTCATTGCTGGATAGGTGGTGCATCGAGTGGCGCCGCCGTGAGAGATAAATCGAGCTCCAAAACTCTGTCGGTTCGGATTCGGTGTCGATCGAATTTCTCCTTCCTTAGGTCACCATTTGGTGAGTTCTATATATGGATAAGTTGAGTTTGATTAGTACTACATTCCCCTAGAATTTGGTAGCTCGATTCGGTGTGTGTGAAGAAATCGAAGATTTGAAGTTTTTAGGGTTTAAAATTGGGGATTTTTATATTTTCAGTCGATTGACCTGTTTAGGCTTAGAATCGAGCTTCGACTTCTTCTACAAAGTTGTTCGAATTGTTGAGAAGAAGATTCTGTCAAATTTTGGTCGTGATTGGAGGTGGCCGAAAGTTTCTGTAGTTTTTTTTTTCAAAACCCAGCAACTTTAGCCGACGATATTTAAACACTATATTCGTCGGCTATAGTATTTTTTAATTTTTTTTATAAGGTTTAGCCGACGAAATATACTAAATTTCGTCGGCTATAGTTATTTTTAATTATTTATTACACACTTTAGCCGACGAATATCTTAATTTTTTCGTCGGCGAAAGTCTGGGAAAAAAACCGACGACATGTTTTTCGTCGGCTAACTGTGGGACTATAGCCGACGAAAAAAAAATTTCGTCGGCTAAAGTCACCACCGAGGACCTTTTCCCGACGACACTATAGCCGACGAAGGCTCGTTGGCTAAGATCTTAGCCGACGAATTAAGATAACAGGCCGACGAAAATTTTTCGTCGGCTAAAGTGCTTGTTCTGGTAGTGTCTCCACAGACGGAGGACTTACATCAAAAATATCATTAGAATAAGAAATTAATTTGACCTCTCTAACAAGAGAATGAGCTACCATATTGGCTTCACATCGAACATGGACAACTTTGACAAAATTTGCCTGAATTAGAACTCGTCTCAAATTCGATATCAAGAAACCAAGCTCAGAAAACTCAAGAGATTGACCTGTCACCCCTTGGACTAGTTCCACACAATCTGTCTCCACCACAACATGTACCAAACCATGAGATAAAGCACACTCTATCCCCATTATCAGTGCTAGTAACTCAACATGTTTTGCCGAAGCTGCACACGAGAGCGAATGGCGAAAACCCTACAGGAAAGACCCATTGGCATCCCTAAACACTCCTCCAAGACCCACTTGACTAGTAGGAGAATCAAAAGCTGCATCCACATTAAGTTTGATCACCCCAACCGTATATAGGTTTCTGTCATTTAATCCTGGGAACCCGAACAGGAAGCGTTGGGTTTGCATGAGCAACTTGGTATTCTGCAAACCAACCCAATATTAACGGAACTGCTTTTGATGCTTGCTTGACCTCATCATCCCAAACCTTGGAATTTCAGTTCATCCAAATAGCCTAAATAATCATCAATACAGTAGCAAAAAAGTACTAGATTGAATGTAGGAAACTAACCAGTCTGCCGCAGATGGCTAGAAATTAATGGTAATTGTATACGTTGAAGTCTCATTAATTGGATCCAAATTAATGGTAACACTACTGGAAATTGTATACGTTGTGCCCCTTTAGTTTTATTTCAATAAGGTGTTTGGATGGCGGGATTATAAGGTGGATGTATTAAGAGATGGATACAAATTTGCCAATCACATTTATTTGCCCATCAAAGTGCCCACCCTCTTAATCTATTGACACATGTCTTTTTAAATTATTTAACTTTATTCTTGATAATAAAATGGACATGTGTGAATGCATTTTAAAAGGATAGGCATTTTGGTGGATGTAAAATCGTAAATCCGTGGGAATGCATGAATCAGATTAGCGGAGCTGTGACCAAAATCTGTGACGTATGTCCACTTACCTAAGCAGCAGAACCTTCAAATTCAAAGGCACGCAACTCCTGCATGCTTCACCCGAAAAAAAAAAAACGATGGCTAATTCGACGACTTTTGGAGCCTTCCGAGTGGGAACCTGGATCTGATCACATGCATGATCGATTTCTACCGAACATGAACTTGTTTGTTTTCAGTTTTCAACCCTACTCCAAAGTCTCCGACTCTCCGAGTGGGACTGAGTCTAAAATATATTTCTAATTGGGAATTTAAATAGTAATTAAGAAAATTAAATTAAACGATACATCGAGTGACAACATCGATCTCTATAAATTAATTGATTCCAGTTATAGGCTTTCATAATCTCCGATCCATTGTTAGATATTTAGCTAGCTATACCAACCCAGGGTTGTGCAGACACGGAGACACCGGTGCTTTGCAAGTCGAGGCGATGGATGTGACGGTAAAGCAGAACCCTCGGGGGCAAGCCAACCAGCTGTTCAAATCTGCAGTATCATCAACCAACCAGAGTACGCCGGCCTAGTTTCATATTTTCTTTTTCCTTCGTGGGGTTACATATATGCAATTACATATAAACCTTTTACGTACTAATGAGTTAAACTCAATTCGATACAACCTTTTAACTTTCTTTTGATTTTTGACGAATGGTTCTCAGAGAAACGCCCTTATCCTGAAGAAAATATACATCCACGTGAAACTGAGGAGGAGAAGACAAACGGCCACCCGTCGTCGAGAATGCGGAAGACGGATGAGTATACGCCGGCCAAAGACGTCGAAATCAGAACCAGTAGTTCTCCTTCATCATCAACTCCTGATTCTTGCATCTCGCTGAGTATGCGCATATACCTAACTCATCAGTTTAAGCTATCTGCTGTCTTTAATTGTTTATTTGTTTTCCTAAGGCTACACACTCTTAAATCTTTACGTAGTAATATTGGTAGTTAACATTTTAATTTATTTTTTAATTTTTGCTCTCAGAGTCAATTAACCGTCAGGTTTCCGATGGAGTAGTTTCTCGGAATATGGATTTTGATGATGAGGCTGCCTCAGTTGAGAACAAACTGATTCAACACTTGACGAAATTATCCGAAATAATGGAACCAATCCTGAAAAGAACTGATTCACTACTAGTCTTTGATCTGCTTACAGATCCTAAATTTGCAGATGCTTGTATAGACGTTGCCAGGGGAATGAAGCTGTTGAAAGGAGGGTTGACAACAATCACTCGAGAGCTATTATGCGGAAGGACGAAAAGTAAATTATAATTAAGTTTATTATTTCGCTTGTTATGTCGCTAGTTAATTCCAATAAGCTGACTTCAATGGATCCCAAAATGCCTCTCATTTTGGTTCATATGTTGATCATCATCAAGTAGAGAAGATTTTCCTTATGTTGTGCATGCCGGCTAGATGTTAGCTAGCTCGATCTAAATTAATGGTAACATTTTATCATTGATCTTAAGAAGATTACCTGGGATCTATAGATAGCTAGCAAGTAACACTACGTTGTGCCCTGCCCCTGATAACTTTAGTTTTATTTCAATAAGGTGGTGTTTGGATGGCGGCATTATAAGGTGGATGTATTAAGACATAATGAGACCTTGAAATTGTGAAGGGACACATGTTTGAGTAATTATTTTCTAATGAATGCATTAATGCCCATTTGCACAGAAACATGATAATAAAACCATATCCAATGAAAATCTTTTCTTTTATCTCATTCTAATGATTCTTATCAAAAAGACAATTATGTCTTTATTTATACGCAGTCACCTCTCTCCTCCCAGATCTGAAACTAATTCTCTCTCCACACGCTAGCACTTCTTCATCTCCAGCTCTGACGAGTCCTTGAGCGAGCGCATCCACCAAGACTCGAGCGGTCGGGCTCGTCGTTCTCACCGACGACGTCCACATCGGTCAAGTCCAGCGAGCTCCTTGTTGATCATCGTTGTCACCGCCGTCGTGGAGGATGCTTCTCGGAGGCTTAGTACTTCAGTTTTCTTCTCCGGCTCCTCTTTCTCATTTTCTGGTGATTGATGACGGCTTCAATATCTCACTTCTCGCTTGGGTGCCAACGAATCGCTCCTCGTCGTTCTCTGAGCGCCCAAAATTGAGGTCGATGTCTAATAATCCTCAACCGCGAGGCAAATCATGAAGCAGAGATGACCAGACATTGGTTTTTGAGTAGGTGATTACCTCTTACTACTTTTCGAGTCCTCGCCCCCGAATTCTCCTCTCTCATCGGTGTCGTTGTCGAGGTTTGTCGCCGTCTCTCTCTCCTTCTGGTAATAGCTCTGGTTCGACTCTATCTCCTTCTCCGCCTCGTCATTTAACAACCTTTGGTACCACCAGCTGTTGGTGGAGGACATGGAGGCATCGAGGAACTTAGTTTCAAGAGGAGGAGAAGTTCTGTCACTGCTGCTCTCGACTGGCGGGGAGAATGGGAGTCATGCACCGGTGGTGTCTTCGTCGGAGATCGTTGGGTTGGATATGGGAGGGAAGTAATGTTGGTGGCTCCGGTAAGGTTTCAGAGATGAATTTTTCTTTTTTCTCTAAAAAAAATGGTTATTAGGTGGTAAAATTTTGATTACTAAGGGGTAATAAATTTTGTGGCTCCGAAAGCTATTCGTTGGTGTGAGGGAGAGGACTTCTTTCTTATTCTTCTTCTATCGTCTTTGTTTTTTTTTGCTTTAACTAATTATTAGGGGTCAGTAATTGATTACTGGGGTCAATAACTCGATTATTAGGGGCCAGTAACTAATTACTAAGGGTCAGTAATTGATTACTGGGGTCAGTAACTCGATTATTAGAAGTCAGTAACTAATTACTAGGGGTCAGTTTACTGGGGGTTAGTAACTGAGTGATCGAAGAAAATCCGGTGACTAAAGTATGATGGCCGAGTTACTAGGAGTGACCGGTGATCGAAGAAAATCCAGTGACCGGAGACCGGTGACAAACCGGCAAAATCTTCTCACTCCCACTTTCTCTCTCCTTATGCATACGCAGGGGCATAGTTTATCATTTTGTATCCCTTCCCAACCAAGTAGTCACTTGTATAAAGTGAGCGTTTCAATTCTAATTGCAAGCGCACTCCGTGGTTTAGAGTTACTTGAGTTAGATAGTTTAAGGCCATCAGACACTTTTATGAATATCTCCTAATCAAGGTTTCTATGGAGATAAGTAGTAACCACATCGATAAGCTGCATTTCCATTATGGGAGATTATGTCTCCTCGTAGTCAATCCAGAGCGTTGCGAGAAACCTAGGCGCCACAAGGCTCACCTTGTCCTTTAAGGCTTCATTCTTCTCATTACGCTTTTTGACAAAGACTTTATTTATGTCCTGCAAGATTTACACTTGGTA
Source organism: Fragaria nilgerrensis (assembly GCA_010134655.1). Lineage (NCBI taxonomy): Eukaryota > Viridiplantae > Streptophyta > Magnoliopsida > Rosales > Rosaceae > Fragaria > Fragaria nilgerrensis. The sequence continues at coordinate 8,524,127 of CM020982.1, forward strand.
AGGTTAGCACTACCAAACCAAATACCTGTCTCTTTGCCAAAGAATTTAGCTCTTCCTGGATTGCGCTTTTATTTAGGTCAATATGCTCTTTGTTGACATTTCTTCAATTGAGCGTGGTTTGATACCTTCATGCTCTAGATTTCTTAAGCAACAGTGTGAATCATCAATGTGTATGTACTCTCGTAATCCGTTAAGATTTTGTGTCTAGAATCATTTTAAACATCAGAGCGTCCTCCAGTATTGATTCATGGATATAATTGTAATTAGAGACAATCTTATGAGAAGATTCCTTACATTGATGAGGTTGTGCCTTACTCGTCCGATTCTTTTAGGCAAGTATTGATCAAACCAAGTGGCCTCCTCCTATTCCCTTAGGGAGCCACGGCCTTAACCACACCTCCACTAAGTGTGGTTGCATCGTCTCTATCTACGACGACGTGCCCCTTATTGAGGACTTTTAACCTTGCAGGCGTTTGCAGCTAACATGTGTGATCTCGTCAATTCAACAATATCTATAATATCTATAAACGTATCAGACATCGAAATTGTTACGTTTAAGGTATCGATTATGTGGGAATCAAGATAAGACAGAGTGGGGCAACCACGACAATTCCTGTCGTTCCCTTAGACAATTCTTTTTCTGATCTCCCCCTAACGACGGAAAGACTGTCTCATCAAAGTGACAATCCGCAAATAGAGCGGTAAAATCGTCTGTAAGGGTTCCAAACAGCGGATAACTACATATTCATTTTTAAGTACCCAATGTTGATACGTTGTGGGGGCGCAATAGACACATATACTATACAACCAAGTATGCGTAAATCTTAGGCTCATGTCCAGTTATCAACTGTTACGCATTAAATGGTAGGCTAGCAATGGGCCTAAAAACGAATAAATAAGGTTGCGTGCAATACTGTATAACCCAAACAAATATGGGTAGATTGGTGCGCATAACCAGTTCCCTAGCCACCATCTATGGATCGGGAGTGAGTGGCGCTGCTCTGAATCTGGGCGGCGCTGGTAAGCGTGCGTTTGGCGCTGGCTAGGCGAGGCCGGAGAAAACCGAACTGTGGGCAGTGGTGGATCACGGTGGCGCTAGGTGCGGATCTGATCTCGAGTGAGAGAGCTGGTCGAGTGACCTTAGTGAAGAAGGACATCCCCGATCTGGCATCGGGTTTTCGAAACGAGTCGCGTCGGCTCTGCACCAGATCCGGGTTGCGTCAACGGACGAGGCTGGGTAGAAGATCACAGCTAGGCTGCATCTCAACACAGGATTGGCTCGACGAGCAGATGGCAGAGTTTGCCGTAGATGGTGTTAGGTGGTGGTGGATGGCGCTAAGGAAAAAAAAACTAGGGTTTTTGACTTTTTTTTCTTTGGTTGTAAACTCAACGTTAGAGCAAAAATGCTGATAACGTGTAAAAGTAAAATGATAATAGGAATAGTCTACTCATTTTATTAGAGATCCTCTTTACATAGAGGTCGATAATAACGGTAATTACAATGTACATAATGATAATAATGACTGATTGATGACTAATTGAGCTGTTACATCCGTTGATCATTAACATCTTAATTTACTCTTCGTCAGTTATTTTGATGAAGGATTGACGAAGGCACACTTAAGGTATTTTTCCTTCAACATAAGCTAGTTTTTTTTTTTTTAGATAATGAAAATCTTCATTAAAGGCCGAGCGCCCGAGCGCCCGAGCCCAAAAGAGCCTAGTAACTGCTAAAGCCCAAACCGTTACATCAAAGAAGAAAAAATTTTTTTTCCCTAAATCAGAAACGAGATAGATATGAAAAAATTTTCTCAAAAGGAAAAATGCCGTCCCATTACTCCGTTTGATCCACCGGCATCGGAGGACATGGGAGACCGTCGTTTCTAAGTACAACAATCATGGACTGTGGTGGCTGGTGAGCCCATCTTTTCGTATGTAAACTAGCTTATATACGAAGGTATACGAACCCTACAGTCCCTACTCAAGTCAAGTCTATTAAGAAGAAACCAAAATTATTATTTTTAATTTTATATTAATTTAACATTGACATACTCTTAATTATATAAAATACGCAACGATAACGTGCTTATGAAGTGAAAACTCAAGCCCTATATTTCATTTATAAGACCAGTACTCCACTAAACAAAACAAGATATTAAACCGAGATAGCAATTTTTCATTGGAGGTCAAGAAAAACGAAATATATCCGTACATGTGAGAGGAATATAATTCCTTCTGAGATCTTCTTCTTCTTCTTTTTCTTTGTTTTTTTTTTTGTTAGAAGGGAGTTCTTCTTCTTCTTCCTCTCATTAACATAGACATGATATTAGAAGTACTTGTGTTGTTTCGGCCGTTCGGGGTCATATATATGTTTACTTGTACAGCTGATCGACATACTCAATTTTCTCTAGGAGACAAAACAACTGAATTTGAAGTTTAATCAATGTCCTCTAATGTAGCAAAGAAACAACCAATACAATAAACCATTTTCTAATTAAACTTCATAACATAATTTCATCGGCTTAAGCTAAAAACATACATATATTAAAATTATTTTTCTTCAAAAAATTTTTTTTTTTTTTTTTAATTTGTTCTAGAAGAATAAAGTATTCATTACTTTATCTTAGCTGAAATATATTTTTGAAAAATATGAGAAATGATATGATAGTTAAGGGGACTCGGATCTCTTCATGGCATGGGAAATCGAGGACCTTATACTGCCTCATAAAATCAAAATCATCTCATCCAACCTTAATCTATAACCAGAGTTTCTCAGATGAAGACAACTTTGAACATATTTTCAAAAATAAAGTAATTAAGATAAATCTTTTATGTACATTAAGATTGGATGACCAAAATACATCAGAAGGGTAACATTGTTTTAAAAATATACAAAAATTATTTTTTTATTAAGACTTTAATAAAGATTTGTGAATATGAGCACAAATAAGAACACTTTATATTGGAATGAGTTCATGTCTATTAAATTCATTGAAATGGGCAATAAGGGGTTTAAATTAGTACTAAATAGACATTTTCTGATTTATGAACTGGCAGCTAATAAACCTCCAATCAAGATAATTATTTATACCCTAAGCGCTAACTCTCCTCTTCGACGCCCTCAGAATCATAATTTGGCGATCACTATTGCCGATCATATCTTACACTAGAACACAAAGAGCTTTGGTTAATGAAGCTCGAAAACCATGCCTTATTTTCTTATCAGAGACACTATCTGAACAAAGTTTGATTGATGGACTCACCAGAAGGCTAGGGTTAAGAATAACTTATGCTTTGAACAGGGTGACCAATCCCAAGGAATAGCTAGCGCTGATTTGGAATGAATTTTTATCCATGTAATACTCAGATCTCAATATTATGTTATTTCATCTCCATTTTAGAGAATGAGATGAGAAGCTTGTTGGACCTAAAAATGCTTAATATTCCCTAAAATCGAGTAAATCGAGAAAATGAGGAAACTGTTGGAGAGCTCTTACAGGAAAATCATATTCACTGTCATAGTAGCATTTCGACAGGAAAAAAAGAAAAGGGGGTCATATAGCAGCATATGTTATAGCTTAGAAATTCAATCTCATGTTCATAAAAGAAAGAAATAAAATCAAAAATCAAACACCTAATCTGAAAAAGAAAAAGGGCAACAATAACAACATAGTGTAAAAGTAATTGACTAGTCTAAACCGTACAGAAAAACCATTTCTAGATATTGTCTTAATTATTTCAAACTTTAAAGCCCTTACATAGCATTGTAACATAGTACTCTAGTATCCACTAACTCTTCATATACAATGAACATATGCACAGTGGAAGTTTGAGGAATACAACTAAGTCTCGTTTTAGCTCCGAGAAACCAGGAGCTTTCGCTCACCAAGCTTTCCTCCAAAACTCTAGCGCCGCGACCTCCGTTTCGCGTCAATTCTCCATAGATTTCAACCTTTCAACCCAGCCTACTTATCTCACAACCTCCATGGCTTCTGCTGATGCTGCTACGACAAGTTTCGATGGCTTTGGCTATCAGCGGGACTGCTCCTTTTGTCCAATGGGGTCGATTGGTCATGGTGACTGTATGGTGGCGACTGTGCGACTCTAGCTGGGTCTGATGGCGCTGTTTGGACCAAGTGATGATTAGAATTGGTGCACTACAGGAAATATCGGCTTAGCCGACGAAATTAATGTCGGCTGAGAGACTCTTCACCGACAGAATAAGAATCGTCGCATAGGACACCACATCCGTCGCCTAAGATTTCTTAGGCCACGGAAAATAACTGTCGACGTCTTCCGTCGACTAAGCTATTCATAATCGACGAAACACTATTCGTCGTCCAGATTCCGTCGGCTTAGTAAACCCTAGGCGACAGATATCTTCCGTCGGTATGGTTTCGTCGGCTTAGATCTTCTTTGACACGACCCGCCCCGAATTTCACCCTGAACCCGGAGTAAATCGTGCGGGGACCACCTCCAAGGAAAGATTTACCGCAAAATTCGGTACAACCTCCCTTGAAAATGGACAACCCTTCCAATAGAAACCTGCAAACACGTCTAAAGGTTCCAAATCCAACCTTAACTTCTGGAGCCTTCGTGCTCCCAAAAAAAAAAACACCACCAACAGGATAATAAACATTCTCCGTCAAATATTCTAAAATATCAACAAGCCTTCACCCACAACCAAAAATATATACATTAAACCCAAGTATTCAGAGCTACTAGACACTAGCGGAAATAAGAAAACACAGGTAGGTTAAACAGGTAACCTACTGGTGAAAGATGGTGGAAATACGGGTGACTATGCCTCGTGTCCTACTAGATCCAATCCGAACTCTGTAGACTGAGCATTTTAAAACGAAGGGCCCAGGAGAAGACATTTAATAACGTTAGAATGAGTGGACAAAAATAATTTAATAACAAAATATTTATGCATTCCCATTTTAATTGCATAGAAAAATATACTGCATGCGGCAGCTTAAAAGTGCTCAACTCATAAACTGACAATTTCACGACTAGCACTAGCTAGTCACCAACTCAAATAAAATGGAGTCTCTCAGGCTAAACTATATATACACATATATTCGTATGTATCTACACTCGTCAGACTCCTTGTATGAATCCTAGAAACAATTTAGAAAAATAGAAATTCATACAAGGCTACAACGCTGGCGTCTAACGCTCACGTTGCGCCATAATGATATTTTTCCTCATTATGACCGAAAAGGACGGTGTATATATACGTGTGGACTCCCTATATGAAAACCTAAATAAACCGAAAAAGATGTATATATACGTGTGGACTCCCTATATGAAAACCTAAATAAACCGAAAAAGAAAGTAGTTTTCATATAGGGCTATGACGCTTGTGTCTAACACTCATGACACGCCATAATGGTATTTTACCTCATTATGACGGACCAAGCACGTATGGCTAGCTAGCATTTATATACATATTAAATTCATAATATTCAAAATATATATATCCACCGAAAATCTCATTTTCGGGATCTCTCCAAAGGAGGAAAAATTGTCAAATATGCGAGAAATCAATAAATCTCATCAGAAGAAATAAATGATTAATAAAATCATTCATCGCATGCTTTTTATTTAAAACAAAGGTCCACTCACAAATTAGGCCTAAGCCTGATGACGCTCCGAGGCTTCTTCTGCACAGGCCTCCTCACGTCCTGTTCCAAATAAATAATTAATTTACCAACTAAAATCCAGTATTGATAAAATAGGTAAAATTAATCGTGAGCCATAATTACGCTCATCATTGCCTAACTTCGATATTCTTAAATGGAAACGATCCAAACTTTTATATCATACTCGGCAGTCGTAAATACAACCTTTTCCAGAAATTGATTTAAATCCTACGGTCGGATTTTACATTATTTAACCGCCAAAATACCAAACTTCGGAAATTCACAAACCTATTCAAAACTTGTCCGAAAATTCCACAATTTACTCCATTAAATTCCTCTAATTATTACACAATTAAAATTATACAAAACCCCAAAATGGCGGCGCCGGCAGCGGCGGTCGGAGGCCGATTCCGGCGACGTCCAAATTCTACCAAATTTTAACAGTAGCTTCCTCTCAACATCCAACAACTTTCATAACTATCACTAAGTCCAATTTCAAGCCTAACTAGGTCAATCGAACGAAAACATCCTAAAAGCCCTAGAATTTCAACTTCGAATTTCTCCTTACCAAGCTCAAGAGGGAGTGAGCCTTTTGGAAGGGTTGTTGCACGGGAGGAGAGCTACAAAACCATACCAAGCTTGCCCGGATTGGTGGCCGGATGAGGGAGTTCCGGCGACGGAAGGCTCTAGGCAGCCGCACCTTTCGGGCGGCACTACTCCTTCACGGCGGAGCTAGGGCGGCTGTCACCGGTCTAGAATGGAAGCTGGGTTGATGGCCGACCTTTTGGGACCGGTGCGGCGGCGAACGGTGGCCGGACGGGCGGCGCGAAAATCGGCAGCAGGAAGAGAGAGAGAGAGAGAACGTCGGGAGAGAAAGAGAGAGAAGAGAGAGAAAGAAAAGAGTTTTGGGCCTCACCCATCCGGCCCAACTCTTCTATATACAACCAAATCCAAAATTTAACACCCCAAAAATGATACCATAATAAACCTTTTACTAGCTAAAATTTACTATTTTTACCGTCGTTACATTTTTCTCCTACGAATAACTCTCCGAAATAATCGTCCCTTAAAACCCCTTTAGGGACCAATTAAACTATAACTCAATGTCGAAGACGATAAAAATTCTTATTATAATCAAGCTAGTAAATAAGATAAAATTTTACGGGTCGGGATGTGACAATTCTCCCCTCCTTATAAAAATTTCGTCCTCGAAATTTACATACCTGTCATTCGAAGAGGTTGGGATACTGCTGCATCATTGCTCTTCTAATTCCCAAGTAGCTTCTTCTACTTGATGACTTCTCCAAAGCACCTTGACAAGTGGGATTGTCTTGTTCCTAAGCACTTGCTCCTTTCGGTCGAGAATCTGAACCGGTTCCTCTTCATAGGAAAAATCTCTCGTCAAACTGATCGGTTGCTCTTGCAGCACATGAGAGGGATCGGCAATATACTTGCGAAGCATGGATACATGAAACACATTATGTATCCTGGTTAATTCTGGAGGCAAAGCTAACCGATAAGCAAGTGAGCCAACTCGCTCTATAATCTCATAAGGGCCAATATACCTCGGACTAAGCTTTCCACGCTTACCGAAACGTACAACCCTTTTCCAAGGAGATAATTTCAAGAACACCCAATCACCCACTTGAAACTCAAGATCTTTCCTACGGACATCTGCATAACTCTTCTGCCTACTTTGAGCGGCCTTGAGTCTATCTCTGACCACTTTAATCTTCTCATTTGTCTCATGGATTAACTCTGGGCACAAACCTCTTTTTCCCCCACTTCATTCCAACATAAAGGCGTACGACACTGTTTCCCATAAAGCGCCTCAAAGGGAGCCATACCAATGCTAGAATGATAGCTATTATTATAAGCAAATTCCATCAAGGATAGATTTTTATCCCAACTTCCTCGGAACTGCAAGGCACAAGCTCTCAACATATCCTCCAAAGTCTGAATAGTCCTCTCGGACTGCCCATCAGTCTGAGGATGAAAAGCAGTGCTGAAATGTAATCGGGTACCTAAAGCTGCTTGAAGAGCTCCCCAGAATTTAGAAGCAAATCTAGGATCCCGATCCGACACTATTGATTCGGGCACACCATGAAGCCTCACAATTTCATTCACATAAAGTTCCGCCAATTTATCCAATTTATCCAATTTACGCTTCTTTCCCACTGGCAAGAAATGTGCAGACTTGGTGAGTCTATCCACAATCACTCAAACACCGTCATGCCCTTCACGGGTACGAAGTAAACTGAAAACAAAATTCATGGTGATGTGGTCCCACTTCCACACTGGAATAGGCAACGGCTCAAGCAATCCAGAAGGCTTCTGCCTTTCAGCCTTTACTTGCTGGCAAATCAGACATCTACTCACAAAAGCTGCTATTTCCCTCTTCATGTTTGGCCACCAATAATAATCTTCAAAATCCGATACATTTTTGTGCTACCCGGATGAGCTGCATAAGTGGAACTATGAGCTTCCTCTAAAATCTCACTCTTCAAATCTTCATTTCTTTTTGGAACACAAAGCCGATTCTTAAACAATAAAGTCCAATCCCTTCTAACTGAAAAATGATCGGCTGCGGCTCCGCTCAAAGCTCTTTCTATCAATCGAACTATGGAAGGATCATTATTCTGTGCTTCCCGTACTCTATCAACAAAAACTGGCCTCACATGAAAACTAGCTACCAAGGCACCAACCTCATCTACTACCAAATCCACTCCTGTAGCTCGCAACTCACTAAGAAGTGGAACACGAACTGTTCTCAAGTGAGATAAGGATATGGAGGGATTTCGACTAAGAGCATCAGCTACCACATTAGCTTTTCCAGGATGATACTCGATAGTGCAATCATAATCACTAATCAACTCCATCCATCTTCTCTGTCTCAAGTTTAGCTCTCTTTGAGTGAACACATACCGAAGACTCTTGTGATCGGTAAAAATCTGACACTTGGCTCCATAAAGATAATGTCTCCACAACTTAAGAGCAGAAACTACCGCTGCAAGCTCCAAATCATGAGTAGGATAATTCCCCTCGTGCAGCTTTAATTGCCTGGAAGCATAGGCAATAACTCGCTCATGCTGCATCAATACCCCACCTAAACCACGTCCAGAAGCATCACAAAAGACCACATACTCCCTACTATCATCCGAAAGTGCCAAAACAGGAGCACTAATCGAACGATTCTTCAATTCTTGAAAACTTTGCTCACACTCATCAGACCATTCAAATTTAACACTCTTCTTGGTCAACCTTGTAAGAGGAGCAGCAATCCTTGAAAAATCTTGCACAAAGCGCCGATAATAACCTGCTAATCCCAAGAAACTACGGATCTCCGTCACAGTGGTGGGTCTTCTCTAATTTGACACGGCTTCCACCTTTTGGGAATCTACACTAACTCCTTCTGCCGAAACCACATGGCCCAAAAATCCCACTTTATCTAGCCAAAACTCACACTTGCTTAACTTAGCATATAACTGGGAATTCCTCAAAGTCCGCAATATTATTCTTAGATGTTTGGCATGCTCTTTCTGACTTTTTGAGTAAACCAAAATATATCTATGAATACGATCACGAAACGATCAAGATATGGACTAAACACCCTATTCATGAGATCCATAAAAGCAGCAGGTGCATTAGTAAGTCCAAATGGCATCATTCATAATGACCATAACGTGATCGAAAGGCGGTCTTGACTATGTCACTCTCCTTGATCTGTAATTGATGATACCCAGATCTCAAGTCAATCTTGGAGAAAACAGAAACACCCCTCAACTGATCAAATAAATCATCGATCCGAGGCAACGGATATTTATTCTTCACTGTGATCTGATTCAACTTCCTATAGTCAATGCATAGTCTCATGGTGCCATATTTCTTCTTAACAAACAATACCGGAGCACCCCATGGAGACATGCTAGGCCGAACAAAACCCTTGTCTACCAACTCCTGCAATTGAGTCTTCAACTCTTTCAACTCCGCTGCAGCCATTCTGTAAGGTGCTTGAGAGATAGGCATAGTTCCGGGAAGTAATTCTATAGAGAAGTCTATCTCCCTTGCAGGAGGCAAACCATGCAACTCCTCAGGAAAAACATCCGGAAACTCTCTTACTATAGGAATATCTTCTACTCCCAAAACTCCCATACTTGTATCCACCACATGAGCTAAATACACCTGACAGCCTTTATTTAATAATTTCCTTGCAGCAACAGCGGAAATTAGGCAACTCGAAATAACATCTCTTTCCCCTTGAAAAGCAACCTCAAATCCACTTGGACTTCGAAGCACCACTACTTTCTGAAAACAATCTATCAAAGCTCTATATGCTTCCAAAAAGTCCATCCCCAAGATCACATCAAACTCCGCTATCTCTAAAGGAATTAAATCGGCCTTGAAATTAAATCCCTTAACTAAAACTTCACATCCACTAAATACCCAATTAATTCTCATCACCTCACCGGAGGGTAGAGACACATGCCACTCGCCTGGAAGGGACAATGATGACACATTGGCATGGAGAGCAAATCTACTAGACATGAATGAATGCGTGGCTCCAAGATCAATTAAAGTACATGCAGGCTGACCAAAAATTAATAACGTACCAATGATGACATCTGGAGAAGTACGTCCTTCCTGCTGGGTCATAGTATGCAATCTAGCGCGAGTCATGGGACGTCCACGCTGACCACTGCCCCGTTGAGAGCCACCTCTGACCGAAGCACTGCCCTGGGCACTACTACTAGAACCTCTAGCTAAAGACTGACCAACTGACTGAGTAGGGGTAGGGGTGGTCCTCTGAGCCAACAATGGGCAATCTCTCCTGAAGTGATCCAGACTACCACACTCATAGCACCTAAAAAACTGCTGCTGCCCATAAGAATAAGTCTGGCTACCGGATGATCAACCCTGGAAACTGCCACTAGAACCATACCGTCTAGACTGCTGCCTACCCAAATAACTCCGAGAAGGTGTCCTGAAACGTCCTCTATTTCTATTCCGAGAACCAGAGCTCGATCTCCCACTACTGCCACTACCAGAAGACCCAGAAGCGGATGATGAAGCAGCCTTCTTGGACGGACCCTGACTGGGGCCACTGTAATCACGAGGCCGAACACCATATGTCCCCCTGGACTCAATGGCCATGGCTGCACCAACTGCATCCATAAAAGTCGGGTAAATTACCCCCGTCATCTTGTCTGCATACACTCCACCAAGTGCTCCAATGAACATCTCAATCTGGTCTTCTCATCAGGAACCAGATATGACACATGGTAGCTCAGGGAAGTGAATCTTTCCTGGAACTCTGTGATCCCCTCATTATCCCTCTTCGTCATATGCAGGAAATCCGACTGAATTCTGCTGCGGTGGGCATGATTGAAATACTGCCCCAAGAAGAGAGTTTTAAACTGCTCCCACAACATACTCAGAGCATCCTCAACATTCCTGCTAGCAAGCAACCACCAGTGATGTGTTGAATCATCCAGAAAAGTCACTGTCATCTTCACATTTCTTTCTTCTGGTAACTCAGTGATCGTAAAAGCATTTTCCATCTTATCCACCCAATTGTGAGCATCAAGGGGTCCCTTGGCACCTTGAACTCTCTGGCTCCAGCCTCATAAACTTCTCTCCTTTTCACCGCATGAGGTTGTGGAGCTCGATCCATGACATCCTCAGCAAATTTCAAATATCATCAACCAATCCCCTGACCTCATGGCCCTCATCGGCATTGTCGAAGTAGCCACACGGGTTTGCCGTGGGCGCCTAGGAGGCATAGTACCTGAGGAAGAAAACATTTAGCAGTCCATAAATAAGACTAACTCAACTATCACACATACCCAATAACACATAGCACCAAAAGCATAAAATGTCAATGAATTCGCCGCGGACGGATCATCACTCTATAGACACTACGTGTTACTTAGGCAAATCTGATAGTGACAAGGAAGCAGGAAAAGGAAACCTAAAGCTCTAATACCAACTGACACGACCCGCCCGAATTTCACCATGAACCCGGAGTAAATCGTGCGGGGATCACCTCCAAGGAAAGATTTACCGCAAAATTCGATACAACCTCCCTGAAAATGAACAACCCTTCCAATAGAAACCTGCAAACACGTCTAAAGGTTCCAAATCCAACCTTAACTTCTGGAGCCTTCGTGCTCCCAAAAAAAAAACAAACACCACCAACAGGATAATAAACATTATCTAAGATAATATACATCTTCCGTCAAATATTCTAAAATATCAACAAGCCTTCACCCACAACCAAAAATATATACATTAAACCCAAGTATTCAGAGCTACAGACACTAGCGGAAATAAGAAAACACAGGTAGGTTAAACAGGTAACCTACTGGTGAAAGGCGGTGGAAATACGGGTGACTATGCTTCGTCTCCTACTACATCCAATCCGAACTCTGCAGACTGGGCATTTTAAAACGAAGAGCCCAGGGGAAGACATTTAATAACGTTAGAGTGAGTGGACAAAAATAATTTAATAAAAAAAATATTTATGCATTCCCATTTTAATTTCATAGAAAAATATACTGCATGCGGCAGCTTAAAAGTGCTCAACTCATAAACTGACAATTTCACGACTAGCATTGGCTAGTCACAAACTCAAATAAAATGAAGCCTCTCAAGCTAAACTATATATAAACATATATTCGTATGTATCTACACTCGTCAGACTCCTTGTATGAATCCTAGAAACAATTTAGAAAAATAAAAATTCATACAAGGCTACAACGCTGGCGTCTAACGCTCACGTTGCGCCATAATGATATTTTTTCTCATTATAACCGAAAAGGACGGTGTATATATATGTGTGGACTCCCTATATGAAAACCTAAATAAACCGAAAAAGAAAGTAGTTTTCATATAGGGCTATGACGCTTGTGTCTAACACTTACGACATGCCATAACGGTATTTTACCTCATTATGACGGACCAAGCACGTATGGCTAGCTAGCATTTATATACATATTAATTCATAATATCCAAAATATATATATCCACCGAAAATCTCATTTTCGGGATCTCTCCAAAGGAGGAAAAATTGTCAAATAGGCGAGAAATCAATAAATCTCATCAGAAGAAATAAATGATTAATAAAATCATTCATCGCATGCTTTTTATTTAAAACAAAGGTCCACTCACAAATTAGGCCTAAGCCTGATGACTCTCCGAGGCTTCTCCTGCACGGGCCTCCTCACGTCCTGTTCCAAATAATAATTAATTTACCAACTAAAATCCAGTATTGATAAAATAGGCAAAATTAATCGTGAGCCATAATTACGCTCATCATTGCCTAACTTCGATATTCTTAAATCGGAACGATCCAAACTTTATATCATACTCGGCAGTCGTAAATACAACATTTTCTAGAAATTGATTTAAATCCTACGGTCGGATTTTACATTATTTAACCGCCAAAATACCAAACTTCGGAAATTCACAAACCTATTCAAAACTCGTCCGAAAATTTCACAATTTACTCCATTAAATTCCTCTAATTATTACACAATTAAAATTATACAAAACCCCAAAACGGCGGCGCCGGCAGCGGCGGCCAGAGGCCGATTCCGGCGACGTCCAAATTCTACCAAATTTTAACAGTAGCTTCCTCTCAACATCCCAAACAACTTTCATAACTATCACTAAGTCCAATTTCAAGCCTAACTAGGTCAATCGAATGAAAATATCCTAAAAGCCCTAGAATTTCAACTTCGAATTTCTCTTACTAAGCTCAAGAGGGAGTGAGCCTTTGGAGGGGTTGTTGCACGGGAGGAGAGCTACAAAACCGTACCAAGCTTGCCCAATTGGTGGCCGGAGGAGGGAGTTCCGGCGACGGAAGGCTCTAGGCAGCCGCACCTTTCGGGCGGCACTACTCCTTCACGGCGGAGCTAGAGCGGCTGTCACCGGTTTAAAATGGAAGCTAGGTTGATATCCGACCTTTTGGGACCGGTGCGGCGGCGAACGGTGGCCGGACGGCGACGACGAGCGGCCGGAAAATCGGCAGCGGGAAGAGAGAGAGAGAGAACGTCGGGAGAGAAAGAGAGAGAAGAGAGAGAAAGAAAGAGTTTTGGGCCTCACCCATCCGGCCCAACTCTTCTATATACAACCCAAATCCAAAATTAACACCCCAGAAATGATACCCTAATAAAAATTACCTTTTACTAGCTAAAATTTACTATTTTTACCGTCGTTACATTTTTCTCCTACGAATAACTCTCCGAAATAATCTTCCCCAAAACCCCTCTAGGGACCAATTAAACTATAACTCAATGTCGAAGACGATAAAAATTCTTATTATAATCAAGCTAATAAATAAGATAAAATTTTACGGGTCGGGATGTGACATTCTTAGTCGACGGAAATTGACTGTCGACATAGTCCGTCGTCTAAGATTGTCTAGGGCGACGAATAATGTTCCGTCGGTATAACCAGTCTTAGACGATGAATAATGTTCTGTCGTCTGAAATTTTCTTGGGCGACGAAGTCGATTCCGTCGGGTAAGAACGACTTGGGCGACGAATATTCCTTTCTTAGCCGACGAACTTTTTCGTCGACTAAAAATTTGAATTATTGCCTGACACAAAGCAGAACGAATATTTTTTCCGACGCCTTTTGTCCCAGGCGACGGAATATTCCGTCCGTTAAGTTTACACATCATCCATTTATACACCTTTTGCCCAGAAGAGAACGCAGAAGAAAGGCATGGTCTAGCACCCCCCTCCCTTCATCGGAATATTCATCCGATCCAATGTAGTTTTGGAAGCTTTTCTTCATGAATTTGATTGATCTTTAAGAGCTGCGCGCTTCGATCTCGATCTGCTAATTGGTATATATGTAACTACTTTAATTAATTAATCTACTTTATTCTTTTAGGCATATTTTCCTGTGAACTTTCGGCGACTTGCCGGTCTAATTTTGATGGATTATTGTTGCTTACTTATATGCTTAATATAATTACTGGATATGTATGTATAATATGTTTCTACGTATGTATAATATTATATATGCATGAACGACTATATAATATTATGTTTGTATATATATCTAACTTTTGTGTGTATAATTTTAGAGATATATATATCTTTAGCTTTTGTATGTATGATTAATAATTATGTGAATAATATGTTTATCAAATTTTTGTTTTCATTCAAATCGATTTGTGTATTCATATGATAAAAAATAAAATGATGAATCATGTAATTAAGAATTATAATATTCTTTTACATTCATCAATATATATTGTTACCCTTAGAAATCTCGTTCGAGAACCATTATGTTACGACTGTGTCTAACAAAATGGTTTTCGAATTGTCTCATATTTGGACAATTTGGGAGCATATGACAATGAGATTCTGTTTGTTGTTGGTGCGTTTCGTTTTCGGTTGTGGGTATATATATTTCGACAAGATGTTCCTTTATTGTTCCTCGAGTGCATTCTAGGTATAGATATTAGTGCACTTGGGGAACTGTAGGGAGATGCTGCCGAAATTTTCTCACATATGCGAATTCGAAACCCCCCAACAACAAACGAAATCACAAGGTCATATGCTCTCAAACGGGATTAGGGCCCTAACCAGAGGTATAAGGTGGATAATATTATTGGGGTAGTGATTAAGCTCTCAAGTATGGAAAATGATTGGAAAATTATGCTCATATATATGTTAAGTGTGGAAAATTATTGGGGTCAGTAATTTTCTGTATTTCTTGATACAACACATCCGCCTTCCTTTATTTTCTTCCAGTTTGATACTTGGATGTTTGTTTTACTCTTTTCCAGGCCTTTTCTTTAATCTGAAATGCTTCCAGTTTTTGTTATGCTCATATGTTTAAGTGTGGAAAACTATTGGGGGTCAGTAATTTTCCTAACCAGAGCAACCAAAGTTTCTGGATGATTGTTATTACTTAGATTCATTTCAACCATCCTCTAATGACATAATGGGGTAGTAAACTCTCAAGTAGAGAAAATTATTGGGGGTCAGTAATTTTCCTGAACAGAGCAACCAAAGTTTACTGACCCCCAATAACCACCCTGTAACAAAAAAAACTGAAACTGACAACCAAAGATAAATGAAACTGACAGAAATATCAAAGGAATAGACCAAAATTACTAAAAGAACAAGTTCTGGCATTGAAATTCAAGATCATTCATATGTTCTTGCAACACTGATAAAATACTACATATTTTCACATTTTGAAGATCCTACATCTAAAGTGGCACTAATCTTTTTTCTATATTTATGTCCATGAACTTTAACAAGATCTTCTTCCTCATTTTATTACCACCATTTTTTGTCGGTTTTTTCCCATGACATAGGCTCTCTATAAAATGGAGAAAAAATGGTCCACAGTCTGACCTGCAATGTATTAAGAAACAGTGTTACTAAATTTTTCACCCCAATAAAACAGACAAGTAATTTCTGACCCTAATAAAACTTTTTAAAGGAAGTTTAAAGGTACTTACGATGTTTTCTTTTGCTGCGGGCAGGATAAGATATCAGTCAGCTTGTATCTTGCTTGATAAACGTTTTGGTCCAGCATCCATCTTCTTGTTCTTTTCTCTTCAGCACTCATCATCGAGTAACCATCAACCACTATTCCTTGGTTGTCCTGCTTGTCATAGTTTTCCCTCCATTCCTCAGGGTCCATGCCTTTGGCTGAGAGGGTATTTGGTGGAATCATATAGGCGCTTGATAAACACCATAATGTGCTTCACATGTTGGTTCCAACACACAAGTAAATTACAACTCAAACAAACTAAGAGAACAAGCAACAAACAAAAACCAGTAGAAGTTTACTGCCCCATAGTAAACTTCTTACTTTAATAAATCAGTTACAACTCACCACTGCCATTGCATTCTGAAAGTGGTTGATGGTGTCGGCAGAGTAATCTTTCCTTGGCGGTAGCATTGAGTTCAGGTGATAGAAGCATCGAGCTTTGTTGTCAATTAGGACCAAGGTATAGTGGTGGCTGACCCCGTGATGTACCGGAATGAAAACCAAGTCCTTACTGAAGATGGACCATAGAGGATTAATAATGGAAAACTCTATATCCAATTCATTACATTTGAATTCCCCATGTTTTCCTCCTCCAGCTAGGAACTCCTTCAGTTTTTGTTCATGTACCACCGCCACGCGCTGTATTTATAAAAACAAGTAGTAAGATTGTGTTAACTGAAAAAAAAAATAACAGAGGAGACTGCGGTGCTGTAGCACGCTGCTATTTCAGGTTAGACTACTTACCGTTGCCTCTATGTCTAGGAATCCGACCGAGACCTTCTTCTTTTCTATTTCCTCCTTCAACATTGCGAGTTACACCCTGATGGTCTGCATGTACAACAATTATAAGTCACAAATAATTACAACAAAAAATACATCTTAGGTTACTCAAACATCAACTTTATTGCGGTTAGTAAGACCAGTAATTTTTTCTCACATTAGATGTAATCTCTCATTCTTGAATTATTTTCTTCAAGTCATATTTGGTAATGTCAATGATACCATCACAACACTCATAATACCGGAAATTGTGCAGACACAAATAAGTCATAAGCAAGTCAAACCAGGGAACTAATTGTAATGTTATATATATATACTAGGGAAGAATAAACTTACTCATCATTCTCGTCCTTGTTCAAATCAAACTTACTCTTATAGTGATTCGCCACCTTTTCATCCAAGAGCTTCTATGTTGGAGTGTTACAGTTTACTCCATCAATAACAATACGATTTTGGACTTTATGCTCCACCTCCTTTGTTCTTTTTGCTGGCTTTAGCCCTTCAGGGGTGTCATACTCTCATTCTTCTTCTTTCCTCTTTTGTGCCCCACGCTTCTTCAGGTTGAAGTCTCTTTCAATCGAACCAGTCTCCACAGTTTGTTTTAAGCCCTTCTGCTTGATATATTTCTTGAGCTCTCCTGCTTGCTGTTCTTTATTCTTCAAGCTGGTTTCTTCATTCATTTTTTTTTGGCCATTTCCACAGCTTGAGCAACAAGTTTGTCTAGTTTAGACAGGTTGACATCGGTCGTCACTGGTTCATCGTCTTCTGGAAATATCTTTCGCAACGGAACTGGTTCTGCTATTGTTCAAAAAACTACACAAAAGAAAACACACAAGTTATTCTCAAAAAATGAAGAAAACACAATATTTATTGGGGGTCAGTAAACTGATTTATACTCTTACCTCTTCAGTTCCTGGTTGCTCCTCTATGCAGTTATATTCTTCCTCTTCAACCGGCTTTGACCTATCCTCCTCCTCCTCCTCCTCCTCCTTCTCCTCAGTTACACATATTATCTGCTTTATCTGAGCATGTTTTGCCCCCTTGTGCAACTCTTTCTTGAGAGCGTTTATTTCATTTTTGTCTGCCCTCCTTTCTTTCTCTAACTCAATGATTTGGTTGTCCACTTTCTTTAACTTGCCGAGCAATTTAGTGTTTTTATTCACCAGTTCTTCATTTGCTTTGGCAAGTTCTGTCAGCTTCTTCTTCATATCTTCCATCGGCAGCTCCTGTACACGTTATAACAACGAAATCGTTACTGTTAAACAATTATATACAAATAACCAAGTTTACTGCCCCCTAGTAAACTTCTACTGGGGGTCAGTAAACTTATACTGAGTTTACTAGGGGGCAATAAAGTTGTTTATTAGGGTATATTAAGTGTGTAATTGTCATAAAATTGAAAGGGAGATAATATATTGAAGTTTACTGACCCCCAGTAGAAGTTTACTGGGAGTAGTAACCTTCTACTGGTTTTACTATGGGGCAATAAAGTTGTTTATTAACCTTCTCCTCCTTTTTCCTTCTTCTTTCTTCCCTTTTCTTCCTCCTCCTCCTCCTCCCCTGAATCTGTCTCCGCTTGTTTGCTTTTTCTGCCTGTTGATCTTCTCTGAAAAAGATAATTTTTTGTTTCCCCCTCTTCATCTTCAGTGTAATCATCATCTTCTTCTTCTTCAGCAGCGGCACCCTTCTGGACCTCTTTTCTCTTTTTCTTCGACTTCATCTTCTGTAAAACTTCTACTATATTTTGTTCTGTCCTCATAGAAGCTACAGATTCTTGAACCGAATCCTCTTCGGTATCAAAATTCACAACTAAAGGCCTTAAACTTCTTCTTATCCTGCATATAAGTAGTAAAAAGTTGTATTTATAAACTGCATATGCAAAAAATAAAGTTTACTGCCTCCTAGTAAACTTCTACTGGGATCAGTAAACTTGCAAAAATGAACTCCCTTTCAATTTCAGGGGCACAACACACAACATATACCCATTATTACCATAATAAACAACTTCATTGCCTCATAGTGAACCCAGTAAACTTCAATACAGTATCTCCCTTTCATAATCATGCCAATTATACACAACATATACTCATTCTTACCCTAATAAACAACTTCATTGCCCCCTAGTGAACCCAGTGAAAGTTTACTGCTCCTCAGTAAACTTCTACTAGGGGTCAGTAAACTTCAATACAGTATCTCCCTTTCATAATCATGCTAATTATACACAACATATACACATTCTTACCCTAATAAACAACTTTATTGCCCCCTAGTGAACTCAGTGAAAGTTTACTGCCCCCCAGTAAACTTCTACTGGGGGTCAGTAAACTTCAATACAGTATCTTCCTTTCATAATCATGTCAATTATACACAAGATATATCATTTTTACCCTAATAAACAACTTCATTGCCCCCTAGTGAACTCAGTGGAAGTTTATTGCCCCCCAGTAAACTTCTACTAAGGGTCAGTAAACTTAAATACAGTATCTCCCTTTCATAATCATGCCAATTATACACAACATATACTCATTCTTACCCTAATATACAACTTCATTGCCCCCTAGTGAACCCAGTAAAAGTTTATTGCCCCTAGTAAACTTCTATTGTGGGTTAGTAAACTACAATACAGTTTCTCTCTTTCAATTTCATGTCAATTATACACAACAGATACTCAGTAAATCAGAGAATAGAGCTTCAATATCATCAGTTAAGTCCAAAATAATCATAAATTCAATAAAATTCAAAATGTACCTGTTTTTATGGTTTTCCCGAGCGAGGTCGAGTGAGACCGATTAAAGCAGATATCGACGCCTATATATTCAACCAGAGAGTGACGCCGAGCGTGAGCGATTGAACATGACAGCGACGCCGAGATTGAACCACAGATCAACTTGGATCGACTGAGATTAGGGCAGAGAGCGATTTCCTGCTCAACTGGGATTTATCAGCGGAGAGCGACGGAATATTTAGATATTTAACGAGAGAGCGACGTGGCCTGATCGATGGAATCACGGAGATCGTGAAGAATTCTAAACTAAAGATCGTTATCGAGTGTTAGATAGAGATAGAGAGAGAGGGAGAGCTGAGAGTTCGGTTGATCGTGGAGAGTGGGAGTCTGGGAGAACGTGTTAATTTTTTTTTTGAACATGAGATAGAACGTGTAATTAATTAATGCAATAAGGGTATAATATTAATTTAGAGGCGTTAAAACATTAATATGGGTTACTCAACAGTTTTTTTATTGAAATGGGCTTTAAAATCCTTTATTTTAGTAAATGTTTATTTTCCCAACAAAGTGTGTATATATATATAAATATATTTATATATATTTCCCGTTTATTTTATTCACGATTTTTTTATTATATATTTTTGTTTACTGTTATTATAGTGTACAACATGGACAAAAGCTGGATGTAATTAGGGAGGGGGTCTCCAGTTTATATGAGAGGCATTTTTGATTTTCTTGAGTTCGTGCGTCTACATAGTCCTCCAGTCAACGTTATTCACATATGTCCGTGCAACAAATGTCTCAATCGGAAATCAGTAACATATGAAGACATGTATTCTCACTTGGCACTAAACGGTATTTGTCCTAGTTATACCACATGGACATGACACAGCGAAAATCAAGTTCAAATGCCTACACTTGCAGAAATTCAAGCACAACATAATCAGCAGGCAGGATCTTCCAATGCTAGTTACGGGGACCCTGCTATGATGAACCTCTTAAACGATGTCTTCCCGTTCGCCACCTCAGGATATCAGCAAAATGTTGTTTATGACAACGCCCCTGACACCTTCCTTAATGTCTCCCATGTTGACCACAGCAGTGATTATGATAAGTACAATAGGCTTGTACGGGAAGTACAAACCCCATTGGCTGTGTTGGGTACCGTCATGGAGCACATGCAGATAAAAAATAAGCGGGGAAAGACTAACATATATTTTGATGACGATATTGCACTTATGAAGAAAGTGCTTCCCAAAGGTAACAGTTGTCCGGCAAATTTCGACCAGGTAGAAATGATATTGGCTAACCTCGGTCTTGATCACCAGATGATAGACACTTGCGTCAATAACTGCATCTTGTATTACAAAGACAACAAGGATGAAGTTGAGTGCCCATACTGCTACGAGCCAAGGTATGTAGCTTCCACTTCATCTAAACAGAAAAACTGGCCCATTCCTAGGAAAGTTCTTCGTTACTTCCCGTTGGGTCCTCGTCTGCAGCATCTGTACATGTCTTCACATACGGCCAAACATATGAGATGACACCAGACAAGGCACCAGGGAGAGGAGAGAATAGATCCGGATAATCTCACACACCCCGCAGACGGGGAGGCTTGGAAGCACTTTGACCGTTCTTTTCCCGAATTTGCTGGAGACTGTCGAAATGTCAGACTCGGACTTGCAACAGACGGATTCAATCCTACTGGAAACATGAATTTGTCTTACAGCATTTGGCATGTGGTAGTATTTCCGTACAATCTACCTCCCAACATGTGTATGAGGAAGGAGTACAATTTTCTTACGCTTATGGTACATGGGCCGTATTCTCTAGGAAAATGTTTGGATGTGTACATAAGACCATTAATTGACGAGCTGCAGGAGTTATGGGAAAATGGACTTCCTACCTTTGACAGGCATGGTCAATCTTCATTCATGATGAAAACAGCTGTTATTTGGACCATTAGTGATTTTCCAGCTTACGGGATGTTGTCTGGCCAACAAACTAAGGGGTACAAGGCTTGCCCGATATGCATAGATGACGTCAATTCTACATGGCACTCCGACAAAATTTGTTTCATGGGATCTCGTAGACATCTTGACGAGAATCACGAGTGACGGTGGGATGCTGAGGCATTTGATGGGACTGAGGAGCATAATCCGAAACCCCCAAGGAGGTCTGGTGAGTGGATTTTGGAGAGACTTAACTAGCACTAGTTCGGATATTTGAGCACCATTAAAGAAGTAACGAACTTGAATCCTCTCACGCCTGATGAGTTTAAGTATTGGACGCACAAAAGTGTATTCTTTGAATTGCCTTACTGGTCGACCTTGAAAATCAGACACAACTTGGACGTCATGCACATAGAGAAGAATGTTTGTGACAGCGTTCTTGGAACAATTCTGAATCTCAAATATAAGAACAAGGACACCCCCAAAGCCCGTGTTGATCTTAAGATGATGGGTATACGCCCACAGCTATGGCTAGTAGAGAACAAAAAAACCAAGAAAGCCATAATATCGAAAGCAGGCTACACAGTCCATCCTCAAAAGAAGGCGGAAGTGTTTCAGTAGTTTGGAAACGTTAAGTATCCTCACGGGTATGCAGGGAATATCGCTCGATGTGTTAAGATGGGGGAAAATAAGATTAGTGGGTTGAAGACTCATGATTGTCATGTTTTGCTGCAACGTCTTCTTCCCGTGGTCATTAGACCGTATTTGTAGAGTGATGTGGTTGACACGTTAGTGGCTTTGTCCAAGTTCTTTCAGAGGAAATGCGCTAAAAAGCTTAAAAAGTCTGATGTTCGGTCATTGCAAGAAGACATTGTGTACATCATGTGCAAGCTAGAGAGGATCTTTCCCCCGACTTTCTTTGACATCATGATTCACCTCATGATCCACTTTCCCGAACAAGTGTTGCTTATTGGTCCGGTACAGTATACCTGGTGCTATCCAAATGAGAGGTATGCACTCATATTTATTCTAATTAATCATCCTTTCAAATTAAGATAAATGGTATTTTAAATATTTATTGTAAGAATTGCATATTTTTTTGCAGGCAACTGGGGGATTTCAAGAAGAAGAACAAAAACAAACGTTTCCCTGAAGGGTCGATCACGGCGGCATACATTCAGGTTGAGTGCGTAACTTACTGCAGCGCATATCTCAATGATGAAGACACAGTGGGGGAATCATCTGGAGCGGGTAGTGGCCAGCAATTCAAGCTATCAGTTATTTCAAACGATGTTGAACCGTATGGCAGGTTAAGTAATTCTGAAAGATTAAGTAATGATGAGATCAAATAGGCTCATTGGTCTGTCCTTCAACATTGCGAAGAAGCCGAGCGATACTTCAAGAGGCATTTGGAAATGCAGTATGGTAATGAAGTCATACACAAGAGAGATTTTCCTGATTACTTCCCTATTTGGGTACGTACCTTTGTATCGATCTCTATATATATATATGATGTTACATAAATTAAATATATGTTGCTTTTTGATGTTACATAATGTAACAACGTTGCTCTTAAAATTGTTACAGATGATGCACATTCAACAGGAGTTTCCTGCTTCTTACGACCCAGAGTTGCACTTGTTGGCTGGAGGACCCCAAAGCCACAGAGTTCGTGCTGGATGTTTTGTGAACGGTGTTAAGTTTGTGACGTCAGAACGAGATGAAGGCCATGTCACCCAAAACAATAGAGTCATGGTTGAGGGTCTGGGTTTCAACTACTACGGGGTTCTTATTAGTGTCATCGAACTAATCTACGGCAACCGTATGCCAGTCATGTTGTTCAAGTGCAAATGGTTCAATACTGACCCAACCAGACGGAGGAGTACAATTCTGGATCGTGGCTTGTTATCAGTGGACTCAGACAGTATATGGTATGATAATGAGCCGTTTATTCTTGCCACCATGGTGAAACAAGTGTTTTATCTTGATGATCCGGCTATAGGTGAGGGTTGGAAAGTGGTGCAGGTGATGTCACATAGGAATATTTGGAGTGCAGCTACACTGGGAGGGGATGATGAGAGTGGGCCCAGTGAACCAATAACAACTTATCAACCGAATGAACCATATCAAGAGGATTCTCCACATGTAGTCCCTAATACTGAGGATATTCGTGTCAACAACCAACACGTTCTGGCTATCATAGGTTACCTTCCAATTACACCATCTGAACTGATCTCACTACAACGTCGCAAACCCAGTCATGATGACGACGGCTTCATAGATGACGAATACATAGAGGATGATGAGTATTATGACCAAACTGAGGAGGATGATGATTCAGACGACTCAGATTATCATGAGTACGATTAGTATATATATATTACGATTAATATATATTACGATTATTCGGACGACTCTGAATATCATATGTATTTTTAAATTTATAATTAACCACATACGTACGTCAAAGCATTAATTATATAATATTCATGCAAATTTCCATTGTACGTAATTTTTAAAATGCATATATATATATATATATATATATATATATATGGTTTTTTAAGTATGAATACTTACGTGGAGTTATATAATTGGGTTTAGTTTGAAAAGTTATACGAAAATGCTCGGATGCTAATATAATAAAATTCTGGAAATTTTTAAAAATATACATATCGACGGAATTTGAATAATTTGTCGCCTTAATACTCTTACGGCGACGGAAAGTCGACTTTCCGTTGCTTAGGATACCAGAAATATTAGTCACATTTTAAAAAATTTATGTTACTTAGGTGACGGAAATTGTATAATTCGTCGGCTTGGTTAACTAATGCGACGAAAAATGTATTTTCCGTCGTGTAGGATCTCGAAATATTAAGCGGGTGAATTTTGCGCCTTTTTTTTCTCTGAAATTTCGTATTACTTAGGACACGAATATTTGTCTTATGCCTAATTTAAAACATATACTAACTCCTTCGCGCAATCCACAATCCCTAATTCACACCCACAATTCTCAAATCCCACCAAAGTCGCGCCACCAGAGCTACGCCACCAGACCCCATCCACGCATCGGCAACCGATTAAAGTGCGCGCATCCACCCACCTCCTCCACTCATCGCCACTGCATCCACCCGCTGCTCCGATCTCTCTGCTCTCACCTTCTCACCGTCGCTCCTTTTGCAGGTCCGTATTCTCTCTCTTCTCAGATTGATCTTGTTGTTACTTCTGAATCGTAAACGAATTCGTTGATCGTATTCCATTATTATTATTTTTTTTTAATTATCTAAAAAAAAAAAACTAATATCACATTGTATCTTCTGCTTAAGTGGCTCACAGCTTTTGTTAGTGTTTTTTGTATCACCAATGCATCAAGTCTAAAAAAAATAAAAAAAAGTGAAGAAATACAAGTGGTTTGATCAACCTGTTTGCTTTTCTATGAACTATTTTTCATACTCTTTATCTATTACTCACTCATTTACTAACAATTGTGTGTTATTCATGTGCAAGATATGGTGATCACGGGGAAGAGGAAGAGCCGAGCCACTCAGACCAGTGCTTTGATGGAGTCAATACGGCAGAGCGTCAGTTCAGCTAGCAATAGCAACCATCCTAACCCCATGCCGGCTGAGACAGTACCATCAGGGGCTCCCCCCTTGATCGTGCGGCGCCCTACAGTTGACAGTTGTTCAACGGGATCTCAATCAGCGTCTGTAACCGCACCCGAGACTGTAACAGCACCCGAATCTGCAAGACGCATCGTCGGCAGCGCTCGAATCAAAGTTAGAAGCCCAACAGATAAGTGTATTAATTTACTGCCCCCCAGTAAACTTCTACTGGGGGTCAGTAAACTTCTACTGCCCCCAGTAAACTTCTACTGGGGGTCAGTAAACTTATAATGGGGTCAGTCAACTTTCAGTACAATATGTCTCTTTCATTTTCATGCCACTTACACACAAAGATATCCTCTTGTATATTAAGTATATATCATAATGTATTATTACATGTTAATTGTAGCTCCGGCCCTGAAAAAGAAGCGGAGTTTTTGTTCTGGAAAGAAGGCGAGGATATTGTTCAACAAACGGGGTAGAAGATCAAGCTGGAGTATTGCTCCCGTGTAAAAGACCCTAGCGTGAGGGGAATAAACAGCTTGGTGGCACATGATATCGGTTGCGTCATACGGAGTCTGGTGGGAATGAGGGCAAGCACGTTCTACGACCTTGATCAGACTGAGAAGTGGAAGGTGTGGAATGCAATGTCGGTAAGTAACTGAAAAGTATATGAAAAGTAAATTTACTTAATTACATTTGTTTGATAACATATATATGATTGCTTATAATTGGAAGGCATGAACTAACTGAATTGACATCTCTCTGTTGATAAAATTTCATGTCTAAGGATATGTTTGCATAAGACTAAGTTTTCTTATAAAGTGAAAATGTTATGGATATGTGTAAAGTATGATTGAATGTGTGTAAAGTATTGTGTGTTGATATGAATTGAAAAATGTGTTTTGTCATAGTAATTGGGTGTATTAATATATTTTATTTTATTTTTCAGTGCTTAACATGGGAATTTTTTTTTATTTCTTACTTAGCCGAAGTACGAGTGGGATGAAAATGATGAGCCAATGTTCAATTGGATACTGAAAGGGCACAGGAGAGGTACAAGGACTGGAAGTACCAGTGTCACGAAGCTTATCTGAAGGAATGGCCCTCTAGCATGCCAATAGATTTCATTGGGAGAGAGGACCAGTGGGAGTTTCTATGCGAGCACTTCGAGTCAGATGCTTTCAAGGTGATTTTTTTTAATTACCTTCATTGTTTTCCTTGTATTTTATTAGTAGCTCATTCATGTATAGTTATGTATTTATAACTTGAAATGTGAAATGTGCAAGATGTTAGAACTAATTTATTTCATATTTTTCGTGTATATATTAGACACTCTCCTTGGCAAACAAGCAAAACCGTGGGGAGAAGACTATGCACCACCACACGGGGTCTTCTCCTATCATCTACACAATGGAGGAACTCAGAATACAAGGCGAGCAGCTTCCAATTATCAAAGGTTTTGAGAAGACCTATGTCAGGGCCGGTGATGAAGATACAACCAAGAAATATGTAAGTGTCTTTCCTTTTACTAGAATGTAAGCTTAGTAAATGGTTCAAGCATGTGTAAATCCGGCTATTGGTATATATATGAGACCATTAAGTTGAATGTAGGCACTGTCCAATTAGAATGTCATGTTTTCCTGCTTCTTCCAAAACAAAACAAAAAGTGTTATTATCATTGTCATTAATTAAGATGTATAGTTTTAGGGAGCAATAAAGTTGTTTATTAGGGTATCTGTTGTGGCCATGCAACTGAATTGCAAGTTTACTGACCCTAGTAGAAGTTTACTGGGGGGCAGTAAACTTCTACATGGTTTACCCTAGAAGTTTGCAAACCCCCAGTAGAAGTTTACTGGGGGCAATAAACTTCTACAGGTTTACTAGGAAGCAATAAAGTTGCTTATTAGAGTATCTGTTGTGTGTTGTGGCCATGAAACTGACAGGGAGATAATGAATTGCAAGTTTACTGACCCCCAGTAGAATTTTACTGGGGGGTAGTAAACTTATACTTGGTTTACTAGGGAGCAGTAAAGTTGTTTATTAGGGTATCTGTTGTGTGTTCTGACCATGAAACTGAAAGGGAGATAATGAATTGCAAGTTTACTGACCCCCAGTAGAAGTTTACTGGGGGCCAGTAAACTTCTATTGGGATTACGAGGGAGCACTAAAGTTGTTTATTAGGGTATCTGTTGTGTGTTGTGGCCATGAAATTGAAAGGGAGATAATGAATTGCAAGTTTACTGACCTCCAGTATAAGTTTACTGGGGGACAGTAAACTTCTACTTGGCTTAATGAGTTTACTGACCCCCAGTAGCTTATTCCCTGTTTATTATGCAACCAGTAAACTTTATTATGGAAATGTTGAGCTGCATGTTTTGTTTATTAATTGATGTATTTTAAATGCAGAATGACATGGTTGATGAGGTCAATAAACGAAAGGATGCATTTAAGGAACAACATCCTGACGCGACGGATAATGAGATTATGGAAAGTGTTCAGTCCCAACAAATTGAGGTGTTGGATAAGGTGCTCAAAACTCGGAAAGGAAAGGAGATCAGAGGGATGAGACGAGGAGGCGAGCGAGACTTGAGCCTTTCTTGAAATGGTTCCACTTCACGTAGTCGTCCTCCTAGAGTTGATGAGTAGCAACTCTAAAAGGTGTAGGAGCGCTATGAGCAGAGACTAAAGGAATCAGAGGAGCGTGCCCAGCAGTAGTTCCAAGAGGTCCAGCAGCGTGCCCAACAACAATTCCAAGAGGTCCAGCAGCGTGCCCTGCGTGCTGAGTCTATGTATAGTGCTATGCAGTCCCAAGTTGCAGCCATATATGCGCACCTAAGTATGCCACCTCCTCCTCCTCCACAATTTCCTCCTCCTCAATCTTCTCCTCCTCGACAAGTTTCCCCACAAAACAGTGATGATAGAGGCGACAACGTGTAGGATTGGACAACAGTGCCCCTTAGCATTATTCATAGTTTAGCTAGATTGTATGAACAATTTTCTACCTAGTTAATTCATTAATTATTTTATACGTATATATGAATAATATTTGTCCATCTATCATCAATATATGAAATGGTCCAAATCCATTGCTTCCGGTATATATTGTTACTGTATAATGATCAATATATCTGTCTGTATGTGTTTGATTATTGTTACTAATTTGTAATTTTTGAAAATAGTTAATAAGGTAAGAAAAAAAGAAAAAAAAATTCAGTGTCTTTTCACCATAAATAAAATAACTTAGTCAACGGAAACAGTTACCTTTGTCGCCCAAGGAAAATATGTTGAGCGACCGAAAAAGCAATATTCATCGCAAAAGATATTTTTCTTCAGCGACGGAACTGAAACCTTCGTCGCGCAAGATAAACAACCCAAGCGACGGAAATAGTAACATTCGTCTACCAAGATGAAATACCTAGGTGACGAAAATAGTAACTTCCGTCGCTTAAGAACAACAACCTATCCGACGAATACAAAGATCAATCGTCGACTAAGAACTATTTGGTATTCGTCGGATTACAACTTTACCGACGACTTTTCCGTCGCCTAAGAACGACGCAGTATTCGTCGGTAAACATATATATCGACGTAGTTCCGTCGGCTAAGAAGAATTTCGTATTCGTCGGGTAAGAATATTTCCGACAAACATTTTTCGTCGACAAAGAGATACGAATGAGTTTGTCAACAAGGCATGTCAGAGTTCGTCGGGTTGGATGGTTCTTAGTCGACGAAAAATTTCAGTTCCGTCGCGTAAGTGTCTACCTCACGACACTTACGTGACGGAACTTAAACAACGGATAATTCGTCTCTTAGAATATGAGGCGACGAATATTTCCTCTTAAGTGACAGGTTTATTCCGTCGCCTAGGACGAGATTTCCTGTAGTGGTGGCCACTAGAGATCCAAAGAAGGTGGCCGACAAAGACAACGCTGCTAACCTGGAAGAGGACAGGGATATGGGCTTGGATCTGGGCTTTTGGGCCTGGGTTTGAGCTTACCCCTTTATGCAGGATTTTTGGTGGACCTAAGCCAAAGCTTGCCCAGAAATTATCTACTCTGTCTCATATGACATCCTCGAGGTCTGATCGGGGAGAGGCTAGCCCTACTACTAAGGGCAAAGAGGTAGCTTAATTTTCTTGTTTCTTACCTAGGCATTCGATGGAAGACTATTTTTATCTAGACTTCGGTTTTACTTTGTTGTACACCAATTGATGTCCGTAGGCGACGAATATTACCGCTACATGGAATTTAGATAGGCATAGTTGGAAGTTAGGTGTGATAGGCTCAACTGAGCGTATTTGTATTTAATGAGGGCTACATGTCTCTTTGTTAGTGTTTGTTGTCAGTTAGACTTATTGGTCGCAAGTAGACAAATTGATGTAAGCGCCTTCTGACCGTGGATAAGTTAATGAAATTGTTTATTTTCTCAAAAAAAAAATGAACAGATGCACAAACAACAACCATAATATGATACTACAAACAGACAAAACCATGTTTAATTGAAACACCAATTCACCAAACGTATAGTGTCATAAATAAAACTAATAAGCAAAACAAGAAGAGCAAGTTCACTTGTTGGGTTAGAAGGAACATAGTGACCTGGGTCACTGTGACTGGGCAGCAGTTTCCACCCGTTTGAAATGTGAGAAATTTTTATATGCTACAGGAGGACCACATGGCAGTATGATGTGGTCCTACATTCCAATCAAATATTGACACGTGAATTTATTACAACTAAAATATAAACTGAGGTTTTCTATATTTTATGAAAAGACCTTCATGGGTCTTTGTTGAGTTTGGACTAGGGTTTAGGGTTTAGGGTTTGGGGTTAGGGTTTAGGGTTTGGGGTTAGGGTTTAGGGTTTAGGGTTTAGGGGTTAGGGTTTTGGGTTTTGGGTTTAGGGGTTAGGGGTTAGGGTTTTGGGTTTAGAGTTTAGGGTTTAGGGTCTAGGGTTTAGAGTTTATAGTTTAAGGTTTAAAAAGCAACAACAAACCCAAAATTATCTTTGATAAAATAACTGATGTAATTTTTTTTTAGTAAAATCCAAGTGTCAATATTTGATTAGAATGTAGGACCACGTCATACTGCCACGTGGTCCTCCCGTAGCACTGAAAAATTTCTCTTGAAATGTGAGATTGTTGCCACGCGACAGTGACTGTTTGTTGATTTAAAAAAAATTTTTTAAGTGTGAATAATGATTTTAGTTGTAAATAAACAGTAATTAAACAATATAACTTAATGAAATTAATTTTTTTATTCCATGACATTTAATTGACAGGCCAAGCCTAGGAAAAAAAATTACAATAATTTGAAATTTCCTAATAACTATCTAATTATAGGGATTATTATCCTCATTACAAAAGAAATCGGTGTTTGAAGGATCATTGCCCTCGATGGGGTTTGTAGATTCATCGGTGGAAGGTGGTTGGGGATAATAGTAACCGGAAAAGGTGGTTGGTAACATTTACCGGGATAGGGTGTTTGGGGATATCCACCGGGGAAAGATGTTTGGGGATATCCTCCGGGAAAAGATAGTTGGGGATATCCTCCGGGGAAAGACCCATAGCTCGGCTTTCTTTTGATTATTACCCTTTCTTGAATCTTGGCTAATAAACCTCCACGACTTGCACAATTGGAGGTCTTCCTCCGGACTCCATCTCGCCAAAGTTGTGTTAACTCCGGCCATGATATATTGAAACAAAGAAAAAACCTAGAAGATGAAAGCTATGGAATTTGAAAAGTAAGAAATTTTGATGTGTAAGAGAAATTTGTGAGGAATGTGTAAAATTGTGATGGGTATTTTTATAGGGGATTATACAAAAGATTTTAATATTTTTTTTTGCCCGTTGAAGGGCTTCTTTTTTTTTTCTCACCATTAAATTTTTGTTTGCCCAATTAATTCTAAATGGTCATATTCTTTTTTTTCTTTTTTCTTTTTTTTTAAACAATCAGTTGCAACACCAATGGCTACCTATTATGAGCCGTTAGATTGCATTTTGGGCGGCCCAGATTTGTGAACCGTTGCATTCAAACGAAGAGCCAAGCAGCACAAGTGCACGACACATGTCAGTGGGGTCGACAGCTCGCATGTCGCTGAACACGTGCAAATGAATGGCTGGCTTTCGTCCGTGGGAGAGACACTCCATGCAGGCGCGTTGCATAGAGGGAAGCAGGCCGCTGACGTCAGTCAAGTGTGTGGGCTTGAGTTGAGGTGGAAAGAACTCACCTAGGTCAAAAATCTAACATGGGCTGGAAAATGAGATTACCCATTTCATTTCATGGGTGGATGCAAAAAAATTGGGTATGTCACTTTGTTTATGTGGATCCAACCTGGTTGGATTTTTTTCTCACCAGTGACTTGCTCTAAGTAAAACTAATAAATCATTCCAGAATAATCCAGATCTGAGATTTGAGATTTTCAGCAAAAGTGCAAAAATATCTTACTTTTTATACAATCTCTTCAATGCCGAGTTGTAAAATATGTGATTGTAGCAATCCCATGTTATTAAAGAAGGGGAGAGAATCAAATGAGAAAAATACATGGACAAGGTTTGCCTTAAAAGAGAAACAGAGAGTCAAAGAGGTCTGGCTGCCTGGATTCGCCGCGCAATAGAAGAAGAACAAACGTCCCATCTCTTCTGAGAAAAAAGAGACATGCTATCTAAATTTTTATTTTTTTCATTATATATAAAGAGAAGAAATATTTTTTTGGGCCCAATAAAAATAAAAATGGTGGCTCTAGGCCTAAGGCTTCTGGGACTATGCTCTGGACTCAGATGAAGGAGGAAGAAGATAACTGATGTGACGATCGGGTAAGAGATGAAAGAAAGTTGGGTCTTATTTATCCTGTTATGACATCCGTTAGATTTCATTTAATATTGAACGGATGTTATCATTTCATCATTTTTTGTCCCGTAATTCATATATATATATATATATATATATATATATATATATATATATATATATATATATCCAGAGCGAAGCTTCGCTCTAAGATTAAAATGTGAAGTTTCATATTTGACACATTTTTCGGTCATATTCCCACATCTCCACCGTTCATTTTGTAGAACCAAATGCATAGAACATTCATGCAAAATTTCATTCAAATTGATGATCGTTTATATACTGAATCAAGTTAATCAATGAGCAGACCATAAATATATCTAACTAGAATTGTTTATGTAAATCACGATTATGAACACCTAAACGATCATCAAATTCATTGAAATTTTGCATAAGTGATCTATGCATTTGGTTCTACAAACTGAACGGTGGAGATGTGGAAATATGACCGAAAAGTGTGTTAAATAAGGAACTTCACATTTTAATTTCATAACGAAGTTTTGCTCTAGATAGGAATGATATATATATATATATATATATATATATATAATTGTATATCGTAAAACTTACTTCTCGTTTTCTTTGACTTGTTTTTTTCAAGATCAACATTTAGAGGCAGAACTACACTTAGGTCTGACGGGGTTAGAACGCCTGTCAGTTTTTGTGCAGACACAATAAAATTATATGTTATTTTGACTAACTAATGATAGATATAGGTATTTATTTATAGTGAACCCCCAGCCTCAAGTCTTGAACCCCCCCTAATCCTTTTTGTAATAAAAAATAAATATGCACTAACTCACATGATCAAGTAATCATCATCATCATCTTTACATTAAAAAAAGCATTAAAAACAATAGAATTAAATACAGTTTACCCCTTCATACTTTAAGCCTAAAATCAGGTTGGTCCCTCATCTTTTTTTAAAATCAAACACATCCCTAATCTTCAAAAATGACATCACACGGGTCACAAGTTTAAACTTCATTCCAATTGTGATGTCACCGGCTGAGTTGGAGCCAACGTAAGGGCCCACATTTCTGCATTTCCAATTTTAAGAAGGGCAAAACTGACATTTTAAATCTAATTAAAAAAAATTTCTTCAAACTTTTACTTTCTCTCTTTCTCCCATCTAGGTACCATGAACACCCTTCCAACCCCCATGTCCGACCCTCTCTCTCTCTTAGTCTCTCTTCCTCTTTCTTTCTCTCCTTATCCCACAGACCCAGACCCACCCCTTCTCTCCCTTTATGGTCAAGACCGGAATCTCCCAATCTAGCAACGTCTCTCATTCTCAGACCCTGAAATTTTTATTATGGAAAATCCCCTAAACGAAGAACCCTAACCCCACATATGAGAACTCCTAAAAACCCCGTCACCGAATTCTCCCCATCACCCAAGAAGCCCTAAATGAGAAACCCACCTAAACTCACCTCTCTCTCTCTCAGCTCTCTCTCTCTATCTCTCTCTCTCTCGCTCTCTCTCTCTCTCTCTCTCGCATCTCTCTCTCTCTCGCTCTCTCTCTCTTCTCTCTCTCTCTCTCTCTCTCTCTCTCTCTCTCTCTCTCTCTCCACAAAACCCCAGACCAACAATGCAACAACGACCTTTTGAGGATTCGAGAAATCTGCGACATCGACAGTGGATTTGATTGAGGCCACCTCTCTGTTTGAGGGTAAATTTACACCCCTTGGATTTGTAGCGTATCGAACCAATTATGTGGTTTGTAGTGGATATGATCGAGTATCTTTGGAGATATTCGCTATTGAGGTTAAGCCAAACCTACTTGGAGATTAAGGCATCTTTGGAGAGTGGATCAGAATGAAGGATTTGCATTCAAGAAGGAGTCTTAGACGTGTACCATGCTAAGTAAGGAAGGTTTTGTTACCTTTGTAATTAAGGAAGAAACGTGGTGTAGTCAATAAGGCTCCTATCATCTTGATTCCATTAATGTCACATTCCGACCCTTAAATTTTTTACCTTATTTACTAGCTTGGTTATAATAAGAATTTTACTGTCTCTGTCATTGAGGTTATAGTTTAATTGGTCCCTAAAGGTTTGGGGGACGGTTATTTTCGGAGGATTATTCGTAGGAGAAAAATTTAACGACGGTAAAAATGGTAAATTTTAGTTAGTAAAAAGTAATTTTTATTAGGGTATTATTTTTTTCGGGGTGTTTTATTTTGGAGTGGGTTGGTATAAGGGTTTGGACCGGGTTGGTGTGAGGCCCAAACACCATTTCTCCTCTCTCTCTCTCTCTCTCTTCCCTCCCTCCTGACTTCTCTCCCGAGCTCTCCGACCCAGAAACTTTCCGACCGCCGTCCGTCCGAGATAGGAGGCGTGCTTTGTCGATTTGAAGCTTGGAGCATCCTCTACAAGTTTAGATAGGTGACAGCCCTGTCGGTCGTGGAGGCGCGCGTCGTGAAGGAGAACGATCACCGAGAAGTCACGACTATGCGCGGAGGCGATCTCGCCGGAACTCCTTTTTCCGGTCACCAAAATCGGAGCTACCGGTTTCGTCTTGAAGCTCTCCCTTCCAGCAGTACACCCCTAAAAGGATTCATCCTAACTCGAGCTAGGTAAGGAGAATTGAAGGTTTAAAGTTCTAGGTTCTTTTATGATGTTTTCGTTCGATTGGCATAGTTAGGCTTGAAATGGGTGTTATGTTAGTAAGAAAGTTGTAGAGTAGGATGACAGAAAGCTACTGTTAAATTTGGTGGGCATTGGAGGTCGCCGGAGTCGGCCTCCGGCCGCCGCTGCCGGCAGAGCAGGCGGCGGCGCCGCCACTGTGGGGGAGATTTTTATGGTTTTAAATGTGGAATATTTAGGGGAGTTTATTGATATGAATTATGGAATTTTGGATGAGTTTTGGATAAGTTTGTGAATTTTCGAAGTTTGGTAATTTTGGCAGATTAATAAGATAGAATCCGGCAGTTGGATTAAAGTCGTATAATCTGTGGAATTGTGTAGTTAAGGCTACTGGTTTTAGTGTTGAGGTGTGGACCGTATCGAAGTTAGGCAATGATGAGCGTGTGTATGGCTCTCGGTTAATTTTGCCTATTTTGTTTAAATATTAGATTTTTAGTTGGGAAATTAATTATATATTTGTGCCAGGGTTCGAGGAAACCTCACTGGAGTGGCGATTTGGATTTCGTCGGGCATATGCCTAGAGTTGTGAGTGGACTTTTGTTTTAAATAATATGCATGCTATAGTTCATGGATGAACAATTAATGTTGTGGAACATTTTGACGTCATTTTAATTTTAACGATTTTTATTTCTCTTGGAGAGTCACCGAAAATATGGATATTAATATGTATTTATGAGAGAGTATGTATATAAAAGCTAGCTAGCCCTATGTGTCTGTCCACCTTAATGGCGTAGCATATAGCCGCATTATGGTGTGACGTGAGCGTTGGACGTGAGCGTAGTAGCCCTATATGAGTGTTTAATTCATATAGGGAGTATGGGCACATATTTATACACCCGTCTATCCACCTTAATGGCGTAGTGTAGCACCGCATTAAGGCGTGACGTGAGCGTTGGACGTGAGCGTAGTAGCCCTATATAGACCCATGAATTTATATAGAGAGTATGGACATGTGTAAATACATACATATATTATAGAGCCTGAGAGGCTCGATATTTATGAGATAAAAGTTTTATTGCTTGCACATGCATTCGATTTTTCTTGGAAATTGATTTGGGGAAACATAAATTTTTTTTTTCGTTAATTTATTTTTGTCCACTCACTCTAATGTGTTTCAAATGTTTCCCCTGGGCTCTTCGTTTTAAAATGCTCAGTTTGCAGGATTGCATAGGTGAGGTCGGGCGTACATGGAGAAGAGGCATACTCAATAGTATAGCTTCCGCTCATTATATTTTTTTTAGTTCATCTCCTTTCAAATAGAGTTACTCTGAACTGTGGTTTTGGTTACGAGTTTAAATTATTACAGTTGGTAATTAAATTGGGAGATGTTGTGATTTGGGGAGCACGAAGGCTCCCGGAGTAGAGGATTCTTTGAAGTGTGTGCATGTATTTCTAGGAAGGGTTGTCCATCTTCAAGGGAGGTTATGCCGATTTTTCAGTAAATTTTCCTTGGAGGTGGTCCCCGTAAGATTTACTTTGGGTTTCAGGATGAAATTCAGGGTGGGTCCTGACAATTAAGGAATATATATATATATATATATATGAGCATATGAGACGTCCAGATGCATGCAAGGTTCCATGATACTGATCTTAAGGATTCATTCCTTAATGGTATTTGATTACATAAGGTGCACACGACAAGAAGATATTTCAAGAAGTAATTATATTACCTAGAAGATCTAGAAGATCTCCAAGAATCATATATTGAGGTAAATATCTTTACCTAAACATTGTATCTGATCTGATACGCGAACTGATATTTGCGGTTCAATTCAGTAAATATCTTTCTTTTCCATTGGGTAATTACTGGCGGAAGATTTGCAGAATATCTCAAGGATATGTTGTCAAAAGGTTCGGATAGGAAAGTATCTGTCCCGGGGGGAGGGAAGAAGAAGAAGAAGAAGACGCCGGAAGGCGACGAGTTAGGCCTCTAATGGGGTTGACGGCCAAAATAAGAAAACAAAAAAAAACTGAAATAGAAAAGTCTATCACAAAGGGTAATAGGACATATCGTCTAAATTGATGGTCAAAGTCTGGAATGTGGGCCCTTATGTTGGCTCCAACTCCGCCAGTGACATCACAATTTGAATGAAGTTCAAACTTGGACCGATGTGATGCCATATTTGAAGATTAAGGATGAGTCTGATTTTAAAAAAAATAAGAGACCAAACTGATTTTAAGCCTAAAGTATGAGGGGTAAACTGAATTTAATCCAAAACAATAATATATTTAAACGAAAGTATTATAATAAGACTAGAAAATTAAAGCTGTATTTTATTACCATTTAGTAGATTTTATTCATGTTTTATTTTTCATTTGTTGTTGCCTTATTATTATTGTTATTGTTATTATTATTATTATTATTATTATTATTATTTTAAAACGGGTTTGTAACCCAATCTAGTTGGGAGGCTTAGCCCCACGCCTAGATTTTATTTAAATAATCATAAAAATTACAATGTATGAAAGTAAAAATATATGACGGAACATAAAAAAAATATAGGGTATATCCATCTCTTGTACAAAACCAAAAGAAAAATCCATAAGAAAATAACACAAATAGTCCATTATGGTCAACAATAAGGCCGAAAGTCTCCAACTTGGCCTTCTCCATTCTCCAAAGTGAAAACGGCAACATGGAATGAGATAAGCTCTAGACATATTAACCCGCCCTATGGTATGGATTACCCATTGCTTCCATACGCAAAAATGAGAAAAGTTCATATGGGGGAGAGTCATACCAAATTAAAGATGTGGATGTCAAACCAAAACTCGTTATTTTTATCAGCCACTGCGTTACCCTCACAATCACAAAGAATATGAGAATAAAGAAAATTCATGGCACAAATTCGTTCAAGACAATGAACACATATGATACGCAGCGGCCATGGTTGATTAAAAGAAGAGGAAGAAAGACAAGCCAAAACAGTACTAGTTGAATCACTCTCCAACCAAATATGATGCCACCCCAATTGATAAGTTTAATTCAACTCCAATAATAACCGTTATTAACTCAGAGAAAAAACACTTTGTTGACCACTTGACAATAACCTCCAATGAAATTCCCAAACTATTCCTAAAAACACCACCACAAGTAGCAAGGCGTAGATTTCCTTTAGTAAGACCGTCTGTATGAAGTTTTAACTAAGGAATAAGAGGAGGATGCCATATAACAAGACGTGGAACTCATTGAATTTTCGGCACTGGAGTGACATGTAACCCCATTAGTAACTTATTGTCCAAATGTGCCCAACACTACTGGAAAATAGCACTTAGGCGACGGAATTAAAAAATTCCGTCTCCTAAGTCGTACATAAGCGACGGAATTTTCTACTTAGGAGACGAAACAGTTTCTGTCTCCTAAGTTGTTCTTAGGCGACGAAATATTTTGATTTCGTCTCCTAAGAACGACTTAGGAGACGGAATTTCATTTTGTCGCTTAAGTACTACTTAAGAGAAAGAATATTTTTACTTAGACGACGACATTTTGAAAAAATAAAAATTAAAAAATTTATATAAATCACTTAGGAGACGGAAATGTTTACTTAGGAGACGGAATGGTTTTTTTTTTTTTAAAAAAAAATATCAGGAATCACTTAGACAACGGAAATAGAACATTCCGTCGCTTAAGTTCTAAAAATTTGAGCGCTCAATCTTCCCGCGTAAATTTCATGAAAATTCAAACCAAATTTTTCAAAACATATCAATTCTTTTAAATCACACACTCGCCAACCTTATCAATAGAAGGAAACTCATCTTCTCCCAGAGCTCTCTCTCTCTCTCTCTCTCTCCAGACTATAACTCTCATGCCGGCTTCTCTCTCCATTCTCAACGCTCCTTCCTCTGCCACCGCCACCTTCAACTGCACCACCTCCGCACCCTCCTTGGAGCCAACAACCTTCCCCTCTCGACCCGACCCGACTCACCCGTCCCCGCAGCCAGCAAGCTTCTCGTCCCCTTCTCTTACACCGAGCCTCAGATCTGGATCCGATCTTCGCCACCACAGACGCCGCTGCCGCCATATTTCTCTCTCTACCTAGCCTTCCCGCCGACCCACCACCGTCCCTCGAAATTTTAAAGGAGTAAGAAATCAAGGTAAGTTCTTCAATTTTTCTAGTTTAATTAGCTTTGGTGATAGATTTGGTACGGTGGTTGTGGTGGTGGTGTATTTGAGGTAGATTGTTGGTATGAAATTGAAAGGGAGATATTGTATTGAAGTTTACTGACCCCCAGTAGAAGTTTACTAGGGGGCAGTAAACTTCCACTGGGTTTACTATAGGGCAATGAATTTGTTTATTAGGATAAGAATGAGTATCTGTTGTGTATAATTGACTTGAAATTGAAATGGAGATAGTGTATTAAAGTTTACTGACCCCCAGTAAAAGTTTACTGGGGGGCAGTAAACTTCCACTGAGTTTACTAAGAGGCAATGAATTTGTTTATTAGGGTAATAATGGGTATCTATTGTGTATAATTGACATGAAATTGAAAGGGAGATACTGTATTGAAGTTTACTGACCCCCAGTAGAAGTTTACTGGGGGAAGTAAACTTCCACTAGGTTTACTAGGGGGCAATGAATTTGTTTACTAGGGTAAGAATGAGTATCTGTTGTGTATATGACACGACCCACCCCGAATTTCACCCTAAACCCGGAGTAAATCGTGCGGGGACCACCTCCAAGGAAAGATTTACCGCTAACTTCGGTACAACCTCCCTTGAAAATGGACAACCCTTCTAATAGAAACCTGCAAACACGTCTAAAGGTTCCAAATCCAACCTTATAGACTCCTGGAGCCTTCGTGCTCCCCACAAATCACAACCTCTCCCAATATAGATTTACTAATCTAACAAAGATCCTATAACCAACAACCACATATTCAGAGCAACTCTATTTAAGAGGAAATGAACTATAAATAAATAGAAAAGAGCGGAAGCTCTACTATTGACTATGCCTCTTCTCCATGTACGCCCGATCTCAACTATGCAATCCTGCAGACTGGGCATTTTAAAACGAAGGGCCCAGGGGAAGACATTTAATAACGTTAGAGTGAGTGGACATAAATAATTTAATAACAAAATATTATGCATTCCCATTTTAA
The DNA here is from genome assembly GCA_010134655.1 of Fragaria nilgerrensis. Classification (NCBI taxonomy): domain Eukaryota; kingdom Viridiplantae; phylum Streptophyta; class Magnoliopsida; order Rosales; family Rosaceae; genus Fragaria; species Fragaria nilgerrensis. The sequence continues at coordinate 8,563,952 of CM020982.1, forward strand.
TTTCATAGAAAATATACTGCATGCGGCAGCTCAAAAGCGCTCAATTCATAATCTGACAATTTCACGACTAGCACTGGCTAGTCACAAACTCAAATAAAATGGAGCCTCTCAGGCTATACCATATATAATCATATATTCGTATGTATCTACACTCGTCAGACTCCTTGTATGAATCCTAGAAACAATTCAGAAAAATAGAAATTCATACAAGGCTACAACGCTGGCGTCTAACGCTCACGTTGCGCCATAATGGTATTTTTCCTCATTATGACCGAAAATGGACGGTGTACATATACGTGTGGACTCCCTATATGAAAACCTAAATAAACTGAAAAAGAAAGAAGTTTTCATATAGGGCTATGACGCTTGTGTCTAACACGCACGACACGCCATAATGGTATTTTACCTCATTATGACGGACCAAGCACGTATGGCTAGCTAGCATTTATATACATACTATACTCATAAAATCCAAACATATTTATATCCACCGAAAATCTCATTTTCGGGATCTCTCCAAAGGAGGAAAAATTATCAAATAGGCGAGAAATCAATAAATCTCATCAGAATAAACAAATGATTAATAAAATCATTCATCGCATGCTTTTTATTTAAAAAAAGGTCCACTCACAACTTTAGGCCTAAGCCTGACGTCGATCCGAGGACTCTCCAATTTGAGTCTCATCACATCTGTTCTAAATATATAATTAATTTCCCACTAAAAATCCAATATTAATAAAATAGGCAAAATTAATCGAGAGCCATAAATACGCTCATAATTGCCTAAGTTCGATATTCTTAAATCGAAACGATCCAAACTTTAATATCATATTCGGCAGTTGTAAATACAACCCTCCCAGAAATTGATTTAAATCCTACAGTCGGATTTTACATTATTTAACCGCTTAAATACCAAACTTCGGAAATTCACAAACCTATTCAAATCTCGTCCGAAAATTCCACAATTCACTTCATTAAATTCCTCTAATTATTACACATTTAAAATTATACAAAACCCCAAAACGGCGGCGGCAGCTCCGCCGGCAGCGGCGGCCGGAGGTTGATTCCGGCGACGTCCAAATTCTACCAAATTTTAACAGAATCTTCCTCTCAACATCCCAAACAACTTTCATAACTATCACTAAGTTCAATTTCAAGCCTAACTAGGTCAATCGAACGAAAACATCCTAAAAGCCCTAGAATTTCAACTTCGAATTTCTCCTTACCGAGCTCAAGAGGGATCGAGCCTTTTGGAGGGGTTGTTGCACGAGAGGAGAGCTTCAAAACAAGCCAAATCACCGGCTTTGGTGGCCGAGGAGGGAGCTCCGGCAAAAGAGGCAATCGGCTGCTAGGGGAGTTTCCTCCCCGTTCGGCGACGCAACCGGCCGGTCACCGGCCCAGAAAGAGAGAGGAAACGGCGGGGGTCCGAACGGAACCAGTCCGGCGCCTGGCTTGGCCGGACGGCGGCGGATGGCGGAGAGAGACTTCCGGCAGCGGGAAGAGAGAGAGAGCGCGGGAGAGAAATAGAGAGGAAGAGAGAGAGAGAGAAAGAGAAAAGAGAAAGAAGAAAAAAATGGGTTTGGGCCTCACACCAACCCGGCCCAACATAAAAAAATACCCAACTTCACTAATTTAACACCCCAAAATAAAATACCCTAATAAAAATTACCTTTACTAGCTAAAATTTACTATTTTACCGTCGTCACATTCTTCTCCTACGAATAACACTCCGGAATAATCGTCCCCCAAAACCCTCTAGGGACCAATTAAACTATATGTCAATGCTGGAGACGGTAAAATTCTTATTATAAACAAGCTAGTAAATAAGATAAAAAATTTCGGGTCGGGATGTGACAGTATAATTGCTATGAAATTGAAAGGGAGATAGTGTATTGAAGTTTACTGACCCCCAGTAGAAGTTTACTGGGAGGCAGTAAACTTTCACTGGGTTTACTATGGGGCAATGAATTTGTTTATTAGAGTAATAATAGGTATCTATTGTATAATTGACATGAAATTGAAAGGGAGATACTGTACTGAAGTTTACTGACCTCCAGTAGAAGTTTACTAGGGGATAGTAAACTTCCACTAGGTTTACTAGGGGGCAATAAATTTGTTTACTAGGGTAAGAATGAGTATCTGTTATGTATAATTGGCATGAAATTGAAAGGGAGATAGTGTATTGAAGTTTACTGACCCCCAGTATAAGTTTACTGGGGGCAGTAAACTTCCACTGGGTTTACTATGGGGCAATGAATTTGTTTATTAGGATAAGAATGAGTATCTGTTGTGTATAATTGGCATGAAATTGAAAGGGAGATATTGTATTGAAGTTTATTGACCCGCAGTAGAAATTTACTGGGAGGCAGTAAACTTCCACTGGGTTTACTATGGGGCAATGAATTTGTTTATTAGGATAAGAATGAGTATATGTTGTGTATAATTGACATGAAATTGAAAAGGAGATAGTGTATTGAAGTTTACTGACCCCTAGTAGAAGTTTACTGGGAGGGCAGTAAACTTCCACTGGGTTTACTATGGGGCAATGAATTTGTTTATTAAGGTAATAATGGGTATCTATTTGTATAATTGACATGAAATTGAAAGGGAGATATTGTATTAAAGTTTACTGACCCCTAGTAGAAGTTTACTGGGGGCAGTAAACTTTCACTGGGTTTACTATGGGGCAATGAATTTGTTTACTAGGGTAACAATGAGTATTTGTTGTGTATAATTAGCATGAAATTGAAAGGGAGATAGTGTATTGAAGTTTACTAACCCCCAGTAGAAGTTTACTGGGGCAGTAAACTTCCATTGGGTTTACTATGGGGTAATGAATTTGTTTATTGGGGTAATAATGGGTATCTGTTGTGTATAATTGGCATGAAATTGAAAGGGAGATACTGTATTGAAGTTTACTGACTCCTGTAGAAGTTTACTACTGGGTTTACTAGGGGGCAATGAATTTGTTTACTAGGGTAATAATGAGTATATGTTGTTATAATTGACATGAAATTGAAAGAGATATAGTGTATTGAAGTTTACTGACCCCCAGTGGAAGTTTACTAGTAGAAGTTTACTGAGGGGCAGTAAACTTCCACTAGGTTTACTAGGGGGCAATGAATTTGTTTATTAGGGTAATAATGGGTATCTATTGTGTATAATTGACATGAAATTGAAAGGGATATACTGTATTGAAGTTTACTGACCCCCAGTAGAAGTTTACTGAGGGGCAGTAAACTTCCACTGGGTTTACTAGGGGGCAATGAGTATTTGTTTTTTTTTTTTTTTTTAATTTTTTTCAGCCTTTAGCGACGGAATTCAACTATTCCGTCTCTTAAGTGGATAATTTTTTTTTTATTATAAATAAAATCCGTCGCCTAAGTGCTTAGGAGACGAAAATATTCCATCTCCTAAGAACCACTTAAGCGACGGAATTTCAGGTTCCGTCGCCTAAGTGTCTACCTCACGACACTTAGGCGATGGATCTTAACCGACAGACGTTCCGTCTCTTAAGTATTCAGGAGACGAAATCTGTCACTTAGGAGACTAAATAATTCCGTCTCCTAGGTGTTTTTTTCAGTAGTGCAAGTAGTAGATTATGTTCATGTTTTACTTTTAATTTGTTGTTGCCTTATTGATTCAATTGATTAAGAATTTTCTATTAGTATTTGTTATGTTATTATGTTTTAATTTTTAACTTATGATATAGTGATTCAATTATACAATAGAATGATCGGTAATTTTTTTTTATAATAATCGAGATTTTTTTTTAATAATCGGTACTTTATATGTGAACCCTTCTTAATATGAATTCCTCGCATGGTTTTTCGTCACTGACCCAAAAAAAATAAAAAAACAGTGTAGTCAGAAAAGACAATAAAGAAAATTAAAAAAAAAAAAACAAGGGGAGTACTCAAACGAAAGTCGTATATTGCATGTGGGAGAAGGAAAGCATAGTCTTTCGTATACTATGGAAAGCATAGTCTTTCGTATACTATGGAAGGAAAGCATAGTCTTTCGTATACTATGGAAAGCATAGTCTTTCGTTTATATCTTATGTTTGAACTGGGCTATAAATTACAAGGCAAAAATGGCCGATTACAATTCGTCCGCGAAGGTAAAGAACACCCTCCTGAAATGAGCGAGATCGAAGAGGAAACTCAGGTACATTATTCTCTGGAGACTCTACTTTTCGTTAGGGGTTTTCACAAAAAGAGTTTATTTTATGCTTTATTTGCAAGGCATGTCGTATTTTTAATAGCCATTTTAATGATATTTTAAATCAATTTAGAAAAAAGTTTTTAAAATAAAAGTGTGTGTCCTTATGATACTTATCTCTACTATTAGAAAACCAAGCACCCTAATCGGTGTCATGGTGAAGCATTTTTTTGAATTACCTAAAAAACCAAAAAACCAGGATAATAGAAAATTCTCAAAGAAAATAAACATAAGTTCTATAGGCATAACTGTAAAACACAATTAAAATTTTATGAAAAAAAAAAAAAGACGTGCTTTGTTCCCACTTTTGGTGGAGCAGTTATCTAACAAATAGGATAATCATATTCATTCCACTTTAAGTGGAGCAGTTCAAGTTAACTTTTCTTATTTGTATCCCCGTACATATGCATGGTAAAAGACTAGTAAGATATATAGCAAGATCTCTACGAGGCTAGATCTATTAAATAATGATCTAATTAATCTGGATTTCCAAATTAAACTATATTTTTTTAGCTTCCGATTTTGTTTGTCAATGATTTCTCTATGAAGTTCTTAGTTAAAAAGACAGTAGTTGGAGAGTTGGATAAACATTATTACTTTCCTTATTGCAAGTAACTTTTAGACTAATTGTTACCTATTTTTGTATAAGAGAAGTTTTATATATACACAACCCTAATTACTTAATACACATCAGTTATGCTTAATACACCACCTATTGAATTTCTCATCATATTATTTTACTAAATAAACAACCTAATATATCTAAAATACAAAGAAAGAGACCCAATGGGGTTGGTCTGGTGGAAGCATGCTACAGACTGCAAATGGGGCAGACACTGAACTCTAGCTTGTGAAAAACATGTCTCTTTTAGTCATTTAATATATACCAATAAAATCTTATTTGAAATGTCAAATAATAGGGATGTGTATCAAGAAATTGTGCGTCTATTGCCACCCTACAAACCACTTTGCTCACCTCACACATTGATGATTTATTCAATATCAAAATACACTGATGTAAAATTACACTAAGGGACAATAAGTTGTTACAAATTATAAATTACATTTTTTTTTATCTTTTGTTTTGGTTGAACACGTACTTCATAAACACTAACTCATAATTTACCATACACAGTCGTTTTTGAAGACGCTAGCATGCAATCTGAAGATGAGGTGAACTGTTTGTATATTTTTTTTTTTTCTTCTCTTGTTTTCTTTGTTGATGCTTCGTTTATCTCTTTACTTGTTATTTCTCATGTCGATTTTGTATGTAAATTTCTCATGTTCTGTCGTGTTTTTTTTTTTTCTTCAATTTGCTGTATTTTTTGAGATATTTTATAACACATCCCTAATTATTAGATACACATCTCATTTTTAATACATCACCTATTGACTTTATTGTTTTAACATTTTACTAGATACACATATCCAACCTTCCTATAAACCCTCACTAAATACACAATCCATTCACTAAATACACATACTTTTCTAGACCTGCTACTCAATTTATTCAGAAAAAAAAAAGAGGATTATATATATAGCATCATCCCAAGTTCTAGTTTGGTGTTCAGTTTAAACGACCTAGCATGCGTGAACAGTAAAATCTTTTCAAACTTCTCAATTATTCAAAAAAAAAAGAGGATGATTATATATATAGCATCACCCAAGTTCTAGTTTGGTGTTCAGTTTAAACGACCCTAGCATGCGTAGGAACAGTAAAATCTAAATTTCAAACTTCAATTTGTATATTGATAGTAAAAACCTTATAATTTAATATTTGATAAATTAATAACCTTATTAAATAAATTTTTTGCCAGCCCCAAAATAAGAATTAGCAAATTGACGTCAATAAATTAACAATCTCGATTAAATAATATTTTTTTACCTGTCCCAACGTTATTAATTTATAGAGGTTTAAATTATAGGGCTTGATATCTTCACATACGTTGTTCTCGTATAGAAGAAAAAAACTCTTAAGCGAGAAATTTTATTTCAACAAGTTTTATTTACTTTTGATATGAATGTCTCTTTTGATAATTTTACGTACCCACAAAGTCTTATATAATTTGTATATTTTTTTATATGAATGTCTATTTTGGTAATTTTACGTACCTACAAAGTCTTATATAATTTGTATAAAAAAATATATGTGTATCTAACATTTAAGGATGTGTTAGTAAAATTTCTCGTATTTCTTTAGTTTTCCTCCAAAAAGAGAAAAATATATATATAGGGTGAGAAGAGAATGTAGGGTGAATAAAATAGAAATAAATAAGGGTATTTGAGGCATTGTAAATGGGTAAACAAAGTAGACTTACATTAAAAATATCAAGGTTCTAAAAATCGGCCTAGACGGTGGCTAGGCGCTCAACGCCCCTATGTCGTCCCGATTACAGCCAAATCGTTTAATGTGGGAGGGTTGCCGATTTTTAGCCGCCTAGCCGCGTAGGCGGGGCTGGGTGGTGCTAGACGGCTCGCCGATTAGTTTTTCTTTTTTTTTTCAAAACCCATAAAGACACAGAGGAATCAAGATGGTATACCACGCGTCGTGCCGGGAAGAGAAAGTGGATAACGACACTTTGTCATCGTGCGCCATTGCCGAGAAAGCAGCCAGATTGCCATCAGTCTAGGATAGTGGTGTCTGGGTAACTGGGTTTCCGATCCAGAGTAAGAAGTTTAGAGGGAACAAAATGAAAAAGGACAAGGCTTTTGGAATGAAGCTTGGTTGTTGCAACTTCCGGGTGGTAGGGTTTGATTTTCCGGAGATTTAAATTGTGAAAATCACGATCTGAGGAGATGGAAGGAGGAAAGGGAAGAAATTCACGATCTGGGTTTGTTTGTATTTGCCTATTTGGGATTTTGGGTACATTAGGTTGACGTGTTTTGTTTCTCTTTTAGTTTGACTTTTCAACCAAAATAATTGTACTAATAATTATATAGTTACATGTTAATTTTTAATTGTATTATATAATTATTTGGTTTAAAAAATTAAAATAAATACAAAAATAGAAAAACTGATTAATCCCTGATTAATCTCTAATTAATCTCCGATTAATTTTTTGGGCACTATCCTCCCGACTAGCACCCATCGTTTTTTAAAACTTTGAAAAATATATAAGTGGGGTATGAAGAGAATGTGGGTGAGTAAAGTGGCTTGTGGGGGTGGTAATAAACGCACTCATCAAGTAATTAGGAGTGTATATTTAAAACCACTCTTTATATAAAAAAAATATTAAAAAGTTAACAAAAACAAAAAATAAAGAACTTTTTTTGTACTATAAGGGGAACCCTAGCTCACTATTAGAAGATGATATTAAGCCCAACCCCATGATATAAGAACATCCCAAAAGTCTAAAACAATATTAGGAGAGTACCCGACATAACTTATGCATTCTAACAAGCACTATATAGTAAGGAGGGTACCATTAGCTACTTCATAAATAATTATGTCGATCAGTTTTTCTATTATGTTGAAGTTTCATCCTGCTACTGGACAACTGCGACAAAAAAAATTCTAACGATCTATCCATATCACGTAGCTTTATTTATTACACGTTAGCTTTCTTTTCCAATACCTACTCACTCTCTCCATTTAAATTGGACAGGTCCCCAAGACAATAGAACCTGAAGAATGGAAACGTAAATTGTTTAACGGGATCACGAAAAAAATCGTCGGAGTGGATGATACAGAGTCCTTCACCATCAAGTTACCACTACCATATAGAGAATTAAAAGCTGAGTTGTGCATCTACAGAGTTCCGGAGAAACTTCGAAAAGTGAAGGAGGATGCCTACAGTCCCCGCGTTGTAGCAATTGGACCTTTCCATCGAGACAAAACTACCCTTGCACCAATGTCAGATCATAAATTGTCTTACATGGCATCCTTTCTTGCTCAGTATACAGAGGATCAAAAACAAGCCGCTGAACGCTTGGAGGAATGCATCGCTGCTATTGATAAATTGGACGCAGCGATTCGTCTTTGCTACATAGGAAAGATGGAACCCGAAATTACTGCGGATAAGCTCGCAGAAATGATGTTAGTTGATGGCTGCTTCATTTTGGAACTTTTTCTCAGAACCCACCTTAAGTTTGACTATATGAAGAAACATGAGTACGAATCTGATCCGGTTCTAAGAAGTGCTTGGACTATGGCCGCTATTAGGCATGATCTGGCATTGCTTGAAAACCAGATCCCCTTCTTTATTCTCGAAATTCTGTACTGTATTATCTGCCCTACTGTCAAAAAAAGGTGTAAAGCACCAAAGTCGGTCTCTAGCCTTGCGCTAAGTTTCTTCAAGCCTATGAGCAGAAAAGAGATCAGAGAAGAGGCTCCTGTAGAAAAACAATTTCATTATGGCGAATGCAGAAGAAATGTCACAAATCGAATAGGAAGGATAGCACACAACCCAAGAGCTTGGAGAAATTTTTCTCTCTTAAGCGTTTTTTTCTATTGAAAATTGTGTATGTGAAAACTAAAAAACAAGACTTTTAAAACAAGAATAAAGGAACAAACTATTAAACTAGATAATCATGGAGAACAGCAACAGCAGCATGGAGCAGCATGGAGAACAGCAGTAGCGGCATGGACTAAACTTAGAAAACTAGATAATCACCATGCTATAATCATGACAATCATGATGCAGTCATACTCTAAAGATCTTCAACACTCCCCCTCAAGCTGGATCAAGGGATTTATTGATCCAAGCTTGCCAAGAATCAAGAGAAACTGCACTGAAGGAAGAGACTTGGTAAAAATATCAGCAAGTTGATCAGCACTTCTGGTATACACTGTTTCAATTACCTTGGCCTGCACTTGCGATCGAATATAATGACAGTCTACTTCAATGTGTTTGGTTCTTTCATGAAAAACTGGATTGGAAGCAATGTGCATGGCAGCTTGATTGTCACAATGCAGAGACATAGCATCAGTGACAGGGAAGCCAAGGTCAAACAATAAGCTCTTAAGCCATATTAACTCACAAGAGGCAGACGCCATAGCTCTATATTCAGCTTCTGCACTTGATCTAGCCACAACCCTTTGCTTTTTACTTCGCCATGTAACTAGGTTCCCTCCAACAAATGTGCAAAAACCTGTGGTGCTTTTTCTGTCCACTGCATTCCCTGCCCAATCAGCATCAGCATATCCAACAATGCTAGTATGATGATTTCTTTGGAACAGAATACCTCTACCAATTGACCCTTTCAGATATCTCAGAATTCTCTTGACAATACGCAAATGAAAATCAGTAGGAGAGTGCATAAACTGACTGACAATGCTAACTGCATATGAAATATCAGGTCGAGTGATAGTGAGATATATCAATTTGCCAACTAACCTCTGATAAGGACACACATCAGAGAGATGAGCACCCTCAGTATCCAGCATAAGTTTACTGTTAAGAGGAGTGCGAGCAGGTTTGCAGTCAAGAACTCCAGCTTCAGACAGAAGTTCAAGAATATATTTTCGCTGACTGAGGAAAAGACCCTTTGAAGATGCAGCCATCTCAATTCCCAGAAAATACTTGAGAGCTCCAAGGTCTTTCATTGCAAACTTGGCTTGCAGAGAACCTTTAAGAGAATTTATCTCAGCAATACTATCACCAGTAATGATGAGATCATCAACATAGATCAAGACCACAAGTTTCATGCCATTCCGCATCCTAACAAACAATGAGGAATCGGCACTACTACTGACAAAACCAATATCTTCAAGGACTGAGCTGAGTTTGGCATACCAGGCTCGAGGAGACTGTTTTAAACCATAAATGGCTTTGTGAAGCTTACAGACCATCTCAGGGTGGTCAGAAAGTTCATGACCAGGAGGGAGTTTCATGTAAACTTCTTCCTCCAGGTCACCATGCAAGAATGCATTCTTTACATCCATTTGATGCAAAGACCAATTTTGATTGACAGCAACAGAGAGTAACACTCTTACAGTGTTCATTTTTGCCACAGGTGCAAACGTTTCCTTATAGTCTTCTCCATAGGTCTGAGTAAAGCCCCGAGCTACAAGTCTTGCTTTATGCCTCTCCAAAGTCCCATCTGCATGGAGCTTTGTTTTATAAATCCATCTGCACCCAACAGCTTTCTTCCCTTTAGGCAACTGCACAAGACTCCAGGTATGATTGTCATCAAGGGCCTTAAGTTCAGTATTCATAGCCTGCCTCCAAGCTTCAACTTGACTAGCCTCTTGAAAGGTTTGAGGGTCAATATGACTATCTATGGCACTTAAATACGCAGCATAAGCAGAAGAAAACTTTCCAATATCCATATAGTGTGCAGCAGGATACCTGGAAGTGTAGGACACATAATCTTTGTGTCGGACTGGAGGATTTCTAGTGCGGCAGGGATTTCTTCTAGGAAGAGTTGGAACAATGGAAGCATCAGCAGCAGCTTCAGGTTGATTCTCTGCAACATCGTGACCGAGAAACTCATCAATGGCATCATGAGCCTCAGTACCAGCATCAAAACTAATAGGTGGCTCAGGAACACGATCATTCCTGATCAGACTAGGAGATAATTCCATTGCCACATCTGTACCAACATTTGGAACTGGAAATAGATCCGTGTAAAACTCCCCCTGAGTGCTTGTATCCAACTGCTCAGAAAAAAAAGGAACAGTCTCATTGAACCTGACATCTCTGGAAACAAATTTCTTCTTACTAACGGGATCATAGCAACAATACCCTTTCTGAGTTGAGGAATATCCCAGAAAAATACATTTGATAGCTCTGGGATCCAATTTATCTCTATGTTTGGCTTGAACATGAACATAACACACTGAACCAAACACCCTCAGATGAGACAAATCAATTTTCCTATGCTTTAGAGCTTCCAGAGGAGACCTTGAATTCAGAATTCTACTGGGAAGGCGATTAATAATATAGGTGGCGGTAAGAACAGCTTGAGACCAAAATCTTTTTGGTACATTAGCATAAAACATCATAGCCCTTGTTTCTCAAGCAGATCCCTATTTTTTCTTTCTGCAATCCCATTTTGTTGTGGTGTTCCAACACAGCTGGTTTGATGAATGATCCCATTTCCATTTAAAAACTGAGACATTTTATGGGACATATATTCTGAGCCATTATCAGATCTGAGAATTTTAATTTTGGATGAAAATTGAGTATGCACCAGATCATGAAAATTTTTAAACACATCAAATACTTCACTCTTAAACTTCAATAGATACAACCATGTAATCCTAGTAAAATCATCAACAAAGGTTACAAAATATCTAAACCCATCAAAGGATTTTAGAACTGGTCCCCAAATATCAGAATGGATGATTTCAAATGGATTACAAGCCCTAGAGGCAGAAGAGTTAAACGGTAACCTAGTAAACTTAGAAAAATGGCAGACTTCACAGTTGTGGACTTGTTGACTGAAGGAGGGAAACAAAATGGATAACACCTTCTCTGATGGATGAGCTAGACGGTGATGCCACAACAGATGATCAAAAGAGCTACTGGAAGATGCTTGAAAAACCAGGGAAGGTTTGGACACATAATACAAACCATTTAGAAAAACTCCTTCACCAATCTTCATCTTGGTGGTGATATCCTGAAAAATCACGTTATGAGGAGAAAAAATGGCTAGACAATGTAGAGTTCTCACAATTCTACCCACAGATAACAACTGGAAGGAAAAGAAGGAATGTATAAGGCATCTGACTCTATGTTCTTTGAAAAAAGATTAATTTTCCCTTTTCCTAAGACTTCTGCTCCTTTCCCATTAGCAACAGAAACATGAGAAGATAATTTTTCAAAATCGTGCAAATTCTCAATCTTATTTGTCATGTGATCTGTGGCTCCAGAATCAATAACCCAAAAATCACTCTCAGAATTTATAATAAGTGCAGTCCTAAAGCAGTCAAGATACCTGAAATATCACTGTCCTTGACATGGTCTGCTTCTGCAAGAAATTCTGAGAAGTTACTGAGGAGAGCATTGTGATCATGCTCATTCAACTTCTTTTTCTGTTGGAGAAAAACAGCAAAGTCGTTGATCAAACTACATGGATTGGTGGTAAAGTCCACGGACACAGAGCTTGGACTTGAAGCAACTAGTGCAGCACTAGGACCAGCAACTGAGCTAGAAGAGGAAGACACTGAATACGCCTTGGCACTCCCCTTAGCCTCTCTCTTGGCTTTCTCTTCAAGGAATTTCACCTTGAGTTCTGGAAACAATATCCAGCATTTATCTCGGAAATGATTACCATTGCAATGAGTGCACTTGCCCTTCTTTCCCTTGTACCCTCTGTCATCAGACTGCTTATAGCTAGACACATAGGCACTGGACTCAGCATGATTAGTCCTTATCTCCACATTCATAGCCTCCCTTCTAGTTTCCTCCCTTCTTACAGTAGCACAAACAGATGAGAAGGAGGGAAGCACAGAATTCATGAGGATGTGACTCCTCAGATCTTCATAATCCGGGCTCAGGTTGGCTAGAAGCTGGAAAACCTTGTCTTCATCAGCTCGTTTGCGCAAGATAACTCCATCCGTAGTATGAGGTCTGTACAGATCAAGCTCATTCCACATGCTAGTTAACCGCCCAAGGTAATCAATGAAGGGTTTACCTTCTTGCTCAAACTTAGCAATATCCTTCCTTAGCTGAAAAACACGAGCAGCATTATTCTGATTCCCACAGAAATTTTCAATCTCCTTCCACATAGAACCTGCAGATGAAGAATAGCTGAAGATAATTGCCATTGATGGCTCCATGGAGTTGATAAGCCATGCTCTAACAAGTTGATCAGTGCTCAGCCACGAATCGAAACCTTCAGTACCAACTTCTGGAACATCAACTGTCTCATAGATGTAACCAAGCTTCTTCTTGCTTCCAAGAGCTAAGGTCACTGCTCTGGACCAGTGAAGATAATTGAAACGATTCAGCAACACTGAACACAAACGTTGATTCGGGTTCCCATCATGATCAGAAGATCCAGACCCAGAATTAGGAACAGAACCAAAAGGATTTACAGTTGACGAGCCATAGTCCTCCATTGAAAAGGGGGAAAAGGTAAGATTTAAGAAAAACGAAAAACTGAAAGCAGAAGCAGGATACTAATGATCCTGCTCTGATACCATGTAGAAAAACAATTTCATTATGGCGAATGCAGAAGAAATGTCACAAATCGAATAGGAAGGATAGCACACAACCCAAGAGCTTGGAGAAATTTTTCTCTCTTAAGCGTTTTTTTCTATTGAAAATTGTGTATGAAAACTAAAAAACAAGACTTTTAAACAAGAATAAAGGAACAAACTATTAAACTAGATAATCATGGAGAACAGCAACAGCAGCATGGAGCAGCATGGAGAACAGCAGTAGCGGCATGGACTAAACTTAGAAAACTAGATAAGAAGAGGCTCCAGACACAAAAGCAAGCATTTGCTTGATCTCTTGCACAAATTCTACTTCCCCCAAGTTCCTGCCGCCAGTGTCCTCTCAACCAATGGCAACGATATAGAGTCCAACATCAATCCCAAAAGAAAACGAAATGGACGCCTTGCTAAAAAAAAATGGGGATTCGGTTATTGCGCTTCAGAGCTTCTGGAGTCTGGAATCGAGTTTCGAAAGGGGCCGAGTAGTGAGGAAAGTTTGTTGAACATAACTTTCAATCAGCCGCGCAAGGATGGTGTAATCAATATACCACAACTGCGCATTCACGACACAACAAGTATTTCACTCTTCAGGAACTTGATTGCTTTTGAGCAATGCAGTCTCAGCACTACGCAAAGCATCACATCATATGCCTTCCTCATGAAGAGCCTCATCAGGTCCTCACTGGACAGCAAATTGCTTGAGAGGAGAGGGATCATTGAGCACAGTTCTAATGGAGACAAAGAGTACTTGGCTAATAAATTCCGAAGTATACTAGATGGAGTTGATCTGATGGACGACTTCTGTTTCCGAGAGGTGTGCGATAGAGTGAATGAATACCAGAAGTCGTGGAACAATAGGAATAGACGACTTAAAGTATTTTTCCGAAAACAGGTAAGGATCCTCTGGGCTAATTATCTATCCAGTGCATGGAAAGTCATGTCAATCCTGGCCGCAGTGACCATTCTCATTTTCACTTCCTTGCAGACGTACTACACAATTCACCCTCGCAATTGATACTTGTTGCTTGTAGTTGTGGCTAACTGGAATGTTTCTCTTGGACCATCTTAGCTACATATTGCTCTTATTTGAATTGGAGGTTCCTCTTGTAGAATTAAGTGTTCAGCTTCTTAGCAACACAATCTTTTTTCTTTCGCAATTCCAGGTTCGAAATCGTAGTGTATGCCTATTTATTTTATCTGATTAACCTTTACACCATCAATCACGGATGTCCATATTATAGTATCGTCATGAGTACTTCAGTTTGGGTATGTGTGATGAAAAACTTGACGGCATGGGGGTATGCCGCATGGGTATGTGTGATGAAATTAGAATAGCAAGGGCACAACTGATTTAAGGATCACTAATTTTGCATTTGGTAATTTGCATTTCAGTTTAGGCCTTGTAATCAAGTATCAGAATAATGGTGGAATTCTTATATAGGATGGGGAAAGAGAAGTCTTCCAAAGCCCACAAAAACAAGTATTAGCTAGCGAGCTGGACGAATGGAATAGTATGTTTGTTCACAGTGAGAACGAAAAGGCAAAAGGGCAGCAATGAACGATGTCATACTCCATGCAGTAGAGAAATAAGTTCTATATAGGGTCAACATCGTTCTGCGGAACCAGAACTTATCAGTGTATGCATTCACTTGGCCGCACAAATCACCAAAGCAGAAGTCCTTCACTGCAACTTCATCCAGAATGCTTGTGCAATGAGTCAAAAATTCTTGGTCTTCAATCCAATTGGAGTTTGTAACCCCTCTTTGCCGAAGTAGCTCTATATCCTTTGCCAAGTGGATAAGACATTAAGACTTTTCAGGAGAATGGCATATGAGGTGATGTGATTGCTAACAATCCTGCATTGCTCGTAAGCAATTAGGTTCCTCAACAGTGAGATTGTTTTCTCATCGATGGACAATGGTGGAATTCTGATTTTTTCATTACTGAAGCTTATGTTCAACATATGTCCCTCCCTTCTTTGTTTCCGAAACTCGATTCCAGCCTCTAAAAGTTCTGAAACGCATAGGTTGAATCCCCGGTTTTTATTGTTTGCCAGATGTACAGCTGTATTTAGACACTCATTATCGGAAGTACTCGAATCCATAGTAATAATGATTGAGGAGTCTGAGCTTGGAAGGTAGAATTTGTGCAGGAGGTCAAGCAAGTGCTTGTGCTCATTGCCCTCGAACTTCTTTTCGTTTGCTGCTGTTAGCTTATGCATAGGTTCAAAGAAGTTTAGAGCAAGGCGCTAGTGACCTGAGTTTGGTGCGTTACCCTTGATATGGGGCTTGATGAAGTCATACAATTCTTCTAGAACAAAGAATGGGATCTGATTTTCAAGTAAAGCAAGATCACGCCGAAGTGCTGGGATCATCCAAGCATATTTGAAGATTCCATTATCAGATTGATCTTCTAGCTTCTTATTATTCAAGTAGTATTGGTCAAACCTGAGGAAAAGTTCCAGTATGAAGCAACCATCAGGTGACATGAACTCTGTAATATTACTGACCTGATCTTGAGCACTTTCTCCACTACAGCCTCTACGAATCTTCAATTTTGTTGCTAGAACATGAACAACATCGACGCATTCTGTGATCTTGAGTCTGTCAGGCTTTTCAGGATCTTTGGTTCGCTGAAGAAAAGTGTAGCATGTAATGCCATTTATTCTCTATCATATCATCATGTTCAACCTGTTTGCGTTTATAAAACATAGTTCCAATGGAGACAACACGATGATAGTAGGCATCTTCCTTGACGTTTCGAAGTTCATCGATCCGGAACATTGTATAGGATAACCTCCTTTGAGTTTGATCCTGTGTTTGCCCGAGCCAGCTTTTTTTGCAATGGGGGCCAATGTATTGACTTCCTGCGCAAAATAGCCTTAGTCCCTGTATGATATATTCCACTCCTTATACTCTTGCTGTATACAATAAACAAAACATACTTCAGGCCGGCCAACATAAGTAAATCAATAAGAATACTTGGAACCTAATTGTATTCGCCGATCATAATTCATAAAAATTGAGCCAGTACTTCAGTTTGCAGAAGATCTATATATGAACACTGTAATGGAATGAAATGACAAGTAAATATGAAACCTACTTTGACACTTCTATATTTATCATACAATTTTATTTCAGGTTCTTTCTACCTCAATACCTCATCAACAGCTAATATCTGTAACCGAAGTAGTAACTAACAAACATCATAGACAGGATTTTATCTAAATTAACGATCCACTTTATTGCAAATTAAGAAGAATAATCTCTGAGTTTGTCACAGTCAGCAAAATTCAACCCGTAGCTATTTGCATTTTCAATAACAAGTAAAGATTATAAGAGAAGGATTCTCAAAAAAATTTAAAAAATTAAAAAAAAAAAAAAAAAAAAAGATTACGTAGAAGCATTTGATGATCAATCACCTTAAAAGCTTCGTCTTCGGATTCACTCATCTCAGCAGACTTCCCTTCTTTCCGATCACCAATGTGAGCTTATACCCTGGTTAAGTTAAAGTAACAAACACCTTGACTAATGGATCAAGGAGCCACTTTTTACATATAAGACTACTGGAAATTGATAGTAGTTGACTTGGCTAGCTTGTTCTCTAACTGATAGCCACCACTCCCACCAGCTCCTTAATTGATACTTATACGAGTTGTAGTCTAACCTCTGATCCATATATACATACATTTACACGTGCGCGCACTAGTGCAATGCGTATACAAAATACATATGTATTAGAAAACCATAGACATCCTTCAGGGCATGCATATTTTCATCCATGTTGGTTATATATATGTATTATGTAATATTCTACCTCAAGAACAACTGCATGGACTGTCAAAGTTAACCCGATTGTTAAGTTAAATAAGTTCTTCAATGGAAATACGTATGCACTCAAGTAATTGAGTCGACATGTATGTGTATTGTAGAAAAAATCAAGGAGAAAAGTGCAAGCAATTATGAATGAAATGAGAACTCACATGTAACATTTCCAGAAGATTCACTTTGGCTTTGATACAATAACCACATAAATTGTGAAAGCAGAAGGATGATACAAGTTTTATTTGTACAGGAGGAAACTTCAAGCACAGATAACGGAGAAAAGTACTAGCGAGGGCGGACTGTAAAGAACGTTTGTGTAGCTGTGAGAATGAAAAGTATAATGGCTGCAACAAATGAAATCATACTCCATGCTGTGGAGAAATAGGTGCGATAAATGTACTTTATACCTCTGCGAAACCAGAACTTGCCATGGTAAGCATTCACTTTGTCACACAAATCACCAAAGTAGAACTCCTTCACAACAACTTCATCAAGAACACTTTAAGTTGAGACAAGTACTCTTCTTCTCCGATCCAATTGGAACTTATGATTCCTCTTTGCTTAAGTAGTTTAATATCCCGCGGGCTACGAATGAGACTCTTCAAGAGAATAGCGTATGATGTCATGTGATGCAGGCTGCCGAGACTGCATTGCTCGAAGGCTATCAAGTTCCTCAAAAGTGAATCGTCAATGAAAATCGGGGGGATATTAATTACTCCCCTGCTGAAAGTTATGTTCAACAAATGGTCCGTCCTCTGCGGCTTTCGAAACTCGATTCCAGCCTCCAAAAGTTCTGAAGCACAAAAATTGAATCCCCATTTTTTAGTACTGCCGTATACTGGTTCAGGTCTAGAGTGATGCTTCATTTCGGTAATCATTGTAATTTCTATCGAGATATCACAGCTACTTGGGAGGTAAAATCTGTGCAAGACATCAAGCAAATGGTTGTACTCCGTGCCCCAATCTTCAAAAAGGCCTTGTAGTTCATAGGTTGGAAGAAATTAAGAGCAAGATTAGCGACAGAGTTTGGTCGACTATTCTTTAGATGAGGCTGAATGGTCTCATATAAACGTTCGAGACTAAAAAAGGGGATCTGGTTTTCAAGTAATGCTAGATCATGCTGTAGAGCGGCGATCATCCAAGCACTATTGAATATTGCATCAGATTGATAATCTAGAGTCATATTCAAGTGTTCCTTATACTTGAGGAAAAGTTCCAGTATGAAGCATCCATCAAGTAACACAACTTCTGCTAGCTCCCTGTGCCCCTTCTCTTTGTGGGTCATCCTTTTAGCGTAGCATCTACGGATATCTGAGTCTAAATCATAAATAGCACTCGTGCACTCTTTCCAACATTCCAAATACTGCTCACGATCTTCGATTCGCTGAAATAAGTCATGCATGTAAGCCCATTTCCGCTCTCTCATGGCTGCAAGATCATGGTTCCCTAGATGCAAAGGACCGATTGAAACAATGCGACAGTTGTAGGCATCATCCTTCACTCGTCGAAGTTTCGTTGGAACTGTGTGAATGCTCAGAAATCCAGAGCCCCTTTCCACCTTGCGATGAAGCTTCTCAGTAATCTCCCGATGCCACTCTTTCTTCTTGTCAACTGCTTCTACTTGCTGATTGAATTTGTTTCATATGACAGAATGTAAATATGAAAGCATACACATATTCTTGTGTTATTTCTTGCCATCAAACCGACTTTTAGGTGTGCTTAAAACATGAGAGCTACACAATGGAACAGAGAATCGATATAACTGACTTAGACTCAACTTTCATATAAAATGCACATTAGATCAAGTATATAATCAACTGTCAAGAAGCAGGAAGTTTATGTCTGACCAGGTAACATATTAAACTCATTACAGAATGAAACATATACTATGTATAACTAACTTGATCTTTAAATAAATCGCTCAATAGACTAATAAATATGATAACTATTAGCTAGCTTACTCGTTACAGTAATCAACTGTCAAGAAGCAGGATTTTTGCGTTTCACCATATCAGATATTATGCTTCTATAGACGACTGAATCTTAGATATTAAAAGAGCTCAGAAAAGGTTTCTTACCTGAATTTCCTGTTGCAACTCAGTCATCTTGGCAGGTTTTCCCTTTGTCGTCCGACCACCAATTGAAGCTTTTTCCCCAGATCACTGCATATCGGCTTTGATATATAGCCGAACTATGAAGATAATATATGATCGAGATAATGAGAATAGGAACACTCTAGCACAAGTGACTCCAAATTAGTTGTATTCTGGCTCCACTTCTGGTCTGTACCTAAACGAATTAAATAGATACATTTGACCAATTCTGAACCAACACCAGATGATGAAGAGGAAAAGAATGGTCATATCTGTAACAAACTATTTTGTGAATGCTTTGCTTTCATATATCTGTCAAACTAAGGTCACGTTATTGACTTAGGTCGTTGAATGGTAGGCACATCTTCCTACAACAACAGAACCTTTTAGATTACTCTTGTTTGCAAAAATTTCCAAAATAAGAAACGGGACTACTGTACATGTATTAGTGCTAATAAGCTAGGAATAATATAGCATCAACTTATGGCATTATTGAACATCGAATATTGATTATTTGATCAGACGGATCTTTCAGAGTCAATTTTTTTAGCAGTGTTCATAATACCTGGAGGATAAGTTGCGGCATGAAACAACCATATATCGAGTGTCTGCTATGACAGCGCCTGAGATACACACGCCGTTTGCTTACCCGGACCTAAAACCAGTAAAACTTATTCTCATTTACTCCCAGGTGGATAGCAGAATTTCGCAATCGCATAATCATAGGGTAGTACTTACTTAGCAGCTGGATAGAACCTTCACGCATTGATCATGGAATAGGACGTAGTATTAGTATATATTGTACGTAATGCTCTTTGAACTCCAGGCCTCCAAGGTTGTCTAGATGACTAGATGATAAGGGTCCAATGCATTGGCGGAGCTCCTCTAACAACACTTGAGCCACCACCTACTGTATCGAAATAGCTGGGCAAACTACTATGCCAACACTAGAACAACTTCTAAGGACAAAATGATAACACTAACTTTTCCAACTCTACCTGGAACTCTAAAGCTCACCCCCAAGCCCTACGACCATGTTTCCACGTCGAAATTCATCTCCGAGAGGTCTTTCTCATGTCCTCATTAGACTAGGAAACAAGTGTCAATTCAAACAAAATATGCGTACGTGAATGTCTAGTCCATGTGAGACTGTGAGAGTGTGGCTGTGCGGGTTTCGGCTTAATTCCACTCCTTTCAAAATATTTGATATTATTGTCTTCCCTTTACAGGCTAGGGTATTACATGCGTTTTTTTGCAGCAAAATAACAACCACAGCAAAGAGCAGAAATCGATTGAATATAATTTAAAGACTAAACATTTCTGATTTTCATACGAGACAAAAGGCAAAATGACAAAATCTTAAAGGGCATCGTGAAAACGTTAATGACGTAAAAATTCAAGAAGGAAAAGAAGAGCTAAGCTCATGAACTTGCCTGATGATCAGCTTCTGCTTTCTTGATTCACTCATGCCACGGGATCTCTTGTCCTCCGACGAGGAATCTCAAACGATTGAGTAGGACTATTATCTACTCTGATAATATTTCCAATTTAAAATGGACAGAAAAACAAACCCTCTTGCACCGTTCTTTCTTATTTGTTTGTATCTTCAGACAATCGGACCAGTTCTGAACCACCCCCACCCACTAGGGGATGGAAGAGAAGAACTGATCGATCGCTCATTATTCGACTCTTATCTCTTCGACTCTTCCTAGGGTTTAGGGTTTTTGGGGGCATATACAGACTCGTGATATTATGTCTGGATTTCGGGCCTTTTGGCCCATTTGGGAAAAGAATAATTGCATCTTGTACTTGCATACCGGTGTATACATAAAAAGTGCTTAGACATGGAGAGATAATTATTAAAACAAATTTACTAATTATCAAAGTACGAAGTTATCTTCTCCTTTGGTTCAAGTCTTTCTTTTTACTTGGGTATCCAATACATTCGATCATTTGGAACAACAATGACAAAAGCATAACCGCCCGCAATTCTTACAATCATCGGGGGCTTCTAACCTTAAGAGGCTAGGCCCTTGCACGTTGACGGACACTATTATTTCTTGGACTTTTGGTATGCTACTTACTAATATGAGTATGAGTGGTGAATTATTCGTTGATATCAATCAAAATACATATTATTGTTGACTTGTTGTGGGTGCTATTGGGGCTTAGGTCTTAGATGTCGATAACTCGCAATATTTATTCTTGTCAATTCATTTTGCTATGTATCCATCATGAATACTGGAGTGGCTAGTTGGCTACATACTCATCCCATGTAGGAATGTCTTTACATTCGATGCTTTTACTCATGCGCATAGATGAATCACAATAATGCACGTCAATGTCATTTTCCATCCTAATAAGATAAGACCAATGAGAGTATGAAAGACTTGAGAATTAAATGTTTGACATAGTATAGCTAAAACTAGTCTTTAAAATGAAACTAAATTTATTACCATTTTCCACCCTTATATTATGTCAGTCATGAGATTTAACATTTAACTATTTTAGCTAACTAACATATCATCACTGATTTAACATTTGACTATTTTAGCTAACTAACATGTCACGACTAAGGCCGACTCACTCACGGTAAACAAGTGAGATAAAAACCCGGTGGGATAACAGAGTAGTTCACTTGGTAAGGGGGAACCACATGCAACCATGTGGAAGTGGAGCGGGTCCAGGATCCATTTTCTCCACCGTAAAAACCCTCCAATGGAAGGAGTATAAAGGTCAAAGGGAGCCATTACAACTACGTCCACATACACCCCATGAGATCAAGCCACGTTACAACACCCATACACTTCTCATTTTATAAGCCACTTTGGGAAACATGCCTGGTAATAATGACACCGAGGGGTGCCATACCAAGCCCAACACAAAATCTTAATAATATCCACACCACAAAAGCTGGAGCGAAAAAAATATAATACCTAAAAACATATATATATTTCATTTAATTAATTAACCTATGCTTTGATAGGAAAAGGAATCATTGACACAACTCAACACACTATTCATAAACTAAAAAATATATATAAAATAAAAAGAAGAAAAATCCAACACACATCACATGTAGGGGGCCAAATATTACTATTTCCCCACGTATGGTACAAAATATGAAGAGGAACCAGATCTGCTAGAGGATTTGATAGCTGAGAATCATCTTCAAGCTTTGGAGGGTGATGGAA
Organism: Fragaria nilgerrensis; assembly: GCA_010134655.1. Taxonomy (NCBI): domain Eukaryota; kingdom Viridiplantae; phylum Streptophyta; class Magnoliopsida; order Rosales; family Rosaceae; genus Fragaria; species Fragaria nilgerrensis. The sequence goes on from CM020982.1 coordinate 8,586,390, forward strand.
CTCTTAGTGATGTGGGGCTGGTGCTACTACTGGCGTTGGAGGCTTGCATTGATAGCACTTTGCAAACAGCCCAAATGTGTCCACTTGCCTCACAAAGTTGGTCATGCTGGCCCATCCACCGAACCCGAACCCGATTACCAAAACCCACACAACTATGAGGGAGTTGATCACAAACATGGCTGTCCAGCTCCTTAGAAAGAATGGTGGCTTCTCTGCAGCATTCTGCGAAAGAGTAAAAAGAAAACTTACTTAGCATTATTGCGGTTTGATTCAAAGTAAAACGACTCTCGGCTCTTGAGTTTCAATACGTCAAATTGCTACAAAAGTCTGTGTTATATGCAAATATGCCTAACTCAAGAGAGGGTCCAAATCAAAACAGCTCATGTATGACACTCCCCATCTGTAGTGTATAACTAAACGAAAGGGACTGGCCACCTATCTCAATTCTTCTCGTAACATTTCCAAATCAAAGCTATAAATGTTCTTTGTACATTTGCTGCTCCCATTCTCTCTCTGTCTGTGGGAATCCCCATCAAACCCTGGTTCCACTCACCAAAATGACCCAGACACCCCCCACTAAATCAAGATAATTACACCTTGCCACTCCACAAACAGTACTATGCATTATTGTGCAGGAGCATGTAGTAAGAGTTAGATAAGAGATGGATTATATTTACCTGTCTGGCAGAGGCTGTTCTGTATGTGAGCATATGAGCCATAGATGGGATGATGTAGACCGTGAAGCTAACCAGGAGAGCCCCAACTGCAGAGTTGATGGGTCCAAAGAACGGAAAGATTATAGCCAAGAACCAAATTGGGATCACAACTGGAAGCCTGGCCAGTGCCCTCCAGCAAATGCTTCTTGTGTCATGCATACCAATCACCTTCTCCCACACAAAGTACAGTGGCGTGCAAGCAAACCCAAAAGTGATAAACTGCAACAGTTTCACCAAAAAATTACAGCATCAGTTTTACTGTATATAGTAAAATACAATGTCCGGTCACGGGTAAAAAATGAGTTAGGCAATTGAGGACCTGGTGAATGAGCATGAGGATGACAGCAGCGTCACGCCAGGCATTCTTGGGGAGGAGAGAGAAGGCGTTGGAATGGTTAAGTAACTCGTCGCCGAAGGCCCAGTAAACCATGGAAGCCGAAGGAATTGTCAATGTGAAAACGTAGAGTGTGGCATACAAGTAGATGTACTTGAATTTTTGAGGCTTCCACATGGCATGCATGATTTCCCTGCAAAAATATTTGCAAACTTCACTGACCAGAAACTCAGAATCAAAAAAAAAAAACTCAGAATCCTTTCACATGAATAATTTAGTCCCAATTGTATCTGATTCAAGGTCAACAAGAACATGGGGAGACATTTTAATATCAAGAAATTGACCAGGAACACCCTATATGCCATATCTTTAGATTAGATCTGTAGCTGATATGTGAGCTGAATAATTAAGTCCCTAGCTAGCTTGAAAATAAAGACAATGAAAGTCTCTATCATAGGGGAACTATAACATGCCACCGTCGAAGACAAATTGAATGAGACTCGACTACATAGTGGTTAAAACTTAAAAAGCCTGAAACACAGAACATGCATTCTTTTGGTAAAAAAAGAACTAGGACCATTTTACTGAAATTCTAATTGGGGTTCTGGGGAGGATAGCTATTGTTTTCCGAGACCAAACAAAAGTGGATAGGATTATTTTGTCTGGGTCCCGAAAACCAAGAGGCCGGCAAAAGCTGCCAGGAGAAGCCTTGTAGAAGCTAGTGAAATTATAATAGTGGAGAGGGAAAAGGAGAAAGGCTTACACTGTAACGGCATGGCCACCAAAGGTGTATAGTATATTGGTGGCGCCGGTGAAATACAGCACCATCTTTTGGGGAGCAGAGTGTGTCACACCTTCAACCTGCAAAGTTCAATCATGTTCATTTTATCACTTCATAAAAGTTTTACTCTTTAAGTGAAAAAAGAAGTATCTTATTTGCATATGTCATAACAGGGGATTAGTGGATTTTTACCTGTCCATGAACAGCAGCTGCTATGGTCAAGTACCAGGCTGTGTAAGTGGTCATTCCAAGTCCAAGGAAAGACCAAATCCGATAGTTATGGAAAGAAGGTATGAACACTGTAGTGGCACAGCAAGCACCAAAGATATATGTCCAAGTCCTCTTGTCCAAATTGTCGTTGATGTAATATATGTTGCTGATGAACCAAACAACAACAGTTAAAATCACAGAAAAACAGAGATGAAATTTACCATTAGATAGTAGGAAAAAGGATTTACCTTGCGCAAGCAATGAGCTGAATGACAGATCCAAATAGAAGGAAAGTACAGTTGAAGGCAAGCCCCAGTGCTTTCCAATAAGGACCAAGTAACCCATCAAGCACTTCAAACCACTGCAACCAAATACAGTGTTTGCTTTTAGTGGAGATTTAAAAGGGAATTTGGAGTACTGTAACTTCAGATATATATTTTGCTTTAAAGATTATTAGCCAACATCAATGGTGGTGGTGGTCCTAGTACGAAGCATAGTATCACTGACCTGGATCACATGGTTCTTGAAGTTAACATTCTCCCTCTCCTTCCTGCTCCGGTACTCAACATAGAGCACACTGATTAGGTAAGCCGTCCAGCTTCCGACGAGTCCATAAAACAGCTGAAGCAAGATGCCTGATAAGAGTCCCAACTGAGAGAATGAGTATGGAAGTGTCAATAGTACTTGCGCCACCTGCAAAATCCCACAAAAAGGAATCAGACCAAAATCAAGAAAAAACCAAAATATTAATGGTAGGTTAATTGGTTCTTTCAGAAAGTAGTACTTGGTTGGAAGCACAGCTGAACCAGGCGTCCCAAACAGAGCCACCATGCCAGAGAAAGTTCTTGACGTTAAAGAATGAGGAGTTTTCATCTTCTTTATTCTCTTCTGCTCCCAATTCCTTTGCTTCATGATCTGCTCCCTCGCTAGAGTTGGAGACTATTGCCTCCTCTGCTTGCTTATGAGGCAACATTGTGGTAACGTCTATATCCTGGTAGATCTGAAATACATAAAAAGACAGTAAATGAGACAAAAGCTTCTGCTTATAAAATCAAACCCCAGAAAACGAAAGCCAATAAGACCCCAGATCCAAAAAAACTCAGAGAAAATTCCTTCCAGAACTTTAAAAAGATTGAAACTTCCATAGAAACCCACAAAGACTAAAAACAAAGACTAACATGGTTTTCAGGAACTAGCTGGCTAAAGAGTACAAACCAAACCCAACACCATTATAAACTACCATACCTTGCTTGAAATGTCACTTTCTCTTACTCCCCCGAGCTTAAACCAAAGCTTGACTTTGATGTATCAGCTTTTTACTTGCTTTCAGATTGATGAAAGAAAATAAAAGGCACGAGGGATCGGAAAGAGTTGTTGCTGCGTTCAAGAATTCTCCGTTCCGAGAATTGGCAGTGAGAGTGATCTTAAATACAGAGTTGAAACTTTAATAATTTCCAACGCACTTCTGCAAAAAGAGGCTCTGGCAGAACGTTAAATGCGCCACCAATATGTTCAGAGCCGAACCAGAAGGCGGCGAGAGGCCCAGAAAAGCAGGAAAAGAAGGGAAGGGAAATCTTTCTGAGTGGTGCTTCTTCAAAGGTGGGTGGTGGCAGAGGTAGAAGGAAAGACCCTTTTCGATCTTCTTCTAGTAGTAAATGCTAATATATATAAATTAAACAAAACAAAGCAACAAATTGCTAGCTAGATAGAGAGCTAGGTAGCTTGTGCTTTCTCTTTTCTTATTGAGATGGGAATGAATGAAGAAAAAGGGTGAAAGAGACGAAGCCCTTCGTCGTCCCCAATTCCCTCTGTGTTCCCAAAAAAGGATTCGATTCTTGGGTGACAGAGAGTTTGGAGATCAAGGCGAGTGGGACGTTGTTTGTTATTACTGAGGAAGGACTAAGGACTCAATTAAACAATGCAACTTCCCTTTATATAGCCCCGGAGAACCGCTTCAACGGCTAAGACAACTTTTTCTAATCAATATTTTGTGTTCAAAAAAACAAATTCAGCTCAAAATAATTAGTTCCTAATTATTATATAAAAATACGTAATGTATGTTCAATTTTGTTTCTCATGTGAAATATATAACACTAGAATTAACAATTTGTAGCATGAGAATAGCCGTTTAATTAATTAATATTATATTATTACTATTTTATACAAATTTATATAATTTCATGTAAAATCACATAAAATTATGAGAACGAACATTTCACATCCTTGGAGATGTCATTATGTGAGATAGTAGAAGACAACAAATCATAACTCGTTTGTTTATTTCTTATTTGTTTTTGTTTTCTAACTATTTCGTCTCGTTTGATTTATGAAACTGAAATCAACTTTTCTGGTCTTTCCTATAAACATGTTATGTAACGTTGAGAAAGTAATCAAATATTTATTTACTTTCACTTTCAATGAAAACGTTAAATTGTCGCTTTTAGTTTTTTTGAGAAATATACCAAATACATTGTAATCTCATTTTCATTTAGAAAAATAAAAATATAGATGTGAAAACATACATAACAACACCTAATATTAACTTCTTCCGTTTTTCATATCTATAGTACATATACATCATATGCTGATGGACCCAAATATTAAATCCAATAGTTCCACGAATCCTATTTCCCCATTAATCCCATCATCAATTCAAACTCCGGGTTCTGGGTTCCCTAGCCTTAATTTTCCAGATTTAACTCGCTCGAGGCTCTTCAACCCAGAAAAGTACCCTGAAAACCAGTTCTCAATCTTCATTGAAGAGTTTACGAGTGAGGGCCAAGGAACCACCACATTTCTTTCTTTTCTATTTCTATCCGTTTACCCGGGCCGCCCATTCCGGCCAACCGGTGTAAAACCGGAGCCCCATTTATGAGTATGCTTCTTTTTTACGAAGTCTGCTCGACGCAGCCGCTTAAAAATCTTAATGGCAAAGTTGGCTTTGGCTCGAGCCATGATGGCCCGGTCGGCTGCCGGCACGCGTTTAAAGAACACACGCGCGCATGAACCCCAACCCCACTTCCCGCCGGCTCATGATAGAACAGAACACTGCCCTTCTTTTCATCGGACGGCTTCGACCGGCCCACTGTAACACACATCATCACCAGTAGTTCTTAAGATGATTCAACTTTATGTTATTTCATGATGAAATTGGTGGTGTGGATATTTGTAATGATATTGACAATACTCCTGTATGGAATTTTGACTCTGTTTGAGGAAGCTTTATTCCTTGTTTGAGAAATCAGCTAGCTAGCTAGCTCTGTGAAAAGATTTTTGATTTGGAGTTTGTCGTCACACGGTTTGAAATATTATGTCACGAAAAATTGATGCAAAATTAAAAGAAATTTTAAATAACACATTTTTTAAGGAGATGTAATGCATGTACTAATTGAGAGCAGAGTATTTGTGTGTCATCAAGCCGATCCAGATCGCCTTGATGACATTTGTGGATCATTTGTATTGATCCAGTATATAAGTGAAGACCGTCGATATTCATTCTTACATTTTGTTGTCATGGGTTGCTTTGCACTAATGTTTATGTTTTGCGTTTGATGTCAAATTGTCATTGTTCCGACTAACGTTAGAGAGACCATTCATGGTAGAACATTCATTTTAATCTCGATCCAAGTCAAAAAAAACACGTACACTAGTAAATACGATTGCAGTAAGATATATATGCCCCATACCATGAATATTGCAAATCAATTTTTTTTTTGTATTATGATCTGTAACGTTTAACATAATCTACACTTAAGAATTAAGTGCATGCTTGTTTCATGAGACTAAATGGGACTGTGCTAAATAAAAAGTCTAGTTTAGTTAGTATTGTGTTTAGTGTTATTGTGTAATAAAATAAATAAGCTTACGTAACACATTGTTTTTATTTTGGCCTCCTTAGATAGTGTTATTATGGGTACTCAAATGTGTCATCTTTAGATAGCATAATCATTCTAAACCAAACATAATGCAACACCAAACATGAGTTAATATTAGTACAGTTTAAGACACCTCACATAAGTACATGACAGTCTTAAAAAATAAGAAGGTCAAATGTAGTTCCGAGTACCAAATGTGCACTAAAGTTCTTAAGTTATACTTCTAAAAAAAAAAATAACTCAATCTTATCCTATAGCTCAAATCACACCTAAACTTATTCCAACATTTCTATTAAACCCTCCCCAAGTCGATAGTAAAGTTAAATACAAGTCTCTTCATGCTTCATGCTTGAGTAATCATACTTAAACACTTGATTTCGGCTTGGCATATCATTCTTAATTACATTGAGTTTGCAAGTCAAAAGCAAAAGGAAAGGATTTTGTGGAAAACACTCGGTGGTGGCCGCAACAAAATAGGCAAGAGTTGAAGGCGCGCGGTGGAGCCCCAAATGCACCACCCCTCTATAGTTATAACTCAAATCCATGGAACAAAAGTTGCTAGTCATTCTCCGTACAGAACCCCCACGTTGGTCCGTTTAAACGGGGATTTGTCGGGTGGGTGCGGGTCACCGGTTCGGACTCTTGGCCCGCCGACGAGGCCCAAGTGAAGCACCACTTAAATCTTCTTCATATTTCCATTAATACCCTTTTGATTATTTTATCTAATCGGGATTAGTTTAGTGGGTGAAGTAATGATTAGTGAACACTCAGATAAATGGAAATCCCTTTGCCCCAAAAATCATCGAGTTTCCATCTCGTTCCCCCCTCACATGGGACCCGCAAATCCCGGGTCCCGCTTCCCGATCAGCATCTTCAACTTTGTTTAGAGTTTAAAACCCAGTTTTTCTAGGGTTTCTGTTCACTGCGAAACGAAACAAGAAGTCCATGCACAGCGGATTTTGGTGCTCTCAAAGACGATTTGTAATTGTGCGGTATATACCAGCACTGGCTTCCAGCTTAGTTTCATTCTAGAGACAAAGGTTTATGAGTTGTTGAATATGAAAGGCTAGCTAGCTCCATCGATCATGTCCTTAACACTCCTATATATGGTTCTGCTATTACAATTAGGGTTTGCCATAATGTGACAGGTCGATTATGAACGGTTTAAGATAATCGATATGTCGTAAACATGTTGATTTGGTCTCCTACTTAGAATTGATCAGCAGACTAACAAACCAGGATTTTCGTAATTTGGTTAGTCGAATAGACCGGATTACTGTCAATTCGAACTACTTACTATTCCTAGTACTCCTAACCCTACCTTGCAATTGATCGATGTAGTGTTCAAATTGACCTAGAATTATGTATTAGAATAATGATGAGCTTATCCTAACCCATATCGTTTGCAATTTTAAAGACTTGGAAGTCAATTTCGCACACTTGGTGCCACGAGTTGCACACTCGATTTAGTAATGATACGATTATCACTGGTACTCGTAGCTTTCCGTATTTCTTCTCATAGTTCTTTTTTTCTGTAGAGCCAAGTTTCACATTGTTACAGCTCATACTTTCATTCGAATTAACAATGTAATTTCCTTTATTATGGCGTTAAGCGAGTCGATAATGCAATGATCAAACTAGCTAGTGGAGCTAGCTTTGGACTAGTAATACTTAATTTGTATGAGAATGGCTTTTTCTTTCAATGGAATCTTGAAAACATAGGTAGGAAAAGTAGAGGGATTTAGGGTATACTTGGTGGGGGTCAAAACAATTAGCCGAAGATGGAAAATATGCTTTTAGCTAGGTTGGTCGATTAAAGAGGCACTCAATGCCTCCACTTATCCTTTTGCCCTTAATCTTTTATGGAAGGTCATGTAGGAATCCCCCTCTGCCCCTTCACCCCAAAGCTTAATTCAAGTGCACCTAAAAGTAGTGTAGTCTATTTAAGAAATGACTAATTATAAATCCAAAATTAGAATGTAATTTCATTTTCTAAATTAACATCTCCAATCCTTTAAATCGATATTGTACGTATAACATTGTATGATCATAAAACTATCATATCAATACAATAACTATTTATAGTAATTTTGATGTAATTAATCGGATAAGATATTCCTATGGCTAACTGCCCAAGAGCTTGTACCTATTAACAATAATTTTGGGATCGTGAAGTGTACCAAACTTTATATCGATCATATGAATAAACACATTTTGTACTTTTCGGGTTAGAACGATCAAAGTTCTAATTGATCAAGCCGTATACAAACACTTCATATATATGTCATATAAATTTGAGATTCGCAAATCCCTAATAGCATTTACTATTAACTCGCTCATGTTTAGAGTTTAAACCATTATTTGATCTATCATTATGTAAAAGCGAAAATTCTTCTATGCATCATGGTGCAAGTGAACTGAGCAACTAATATTCAGTATTTTGATCCAGTATTCTACGTCGCACTACATGCATATATACTAATACCGTTTACAAAATTGAAACCCAAAAAAAATAGTCTCAAGTGTTTCCAACTAAGGAGGTGAGAACACTAGGTCGAAGAATATGTACTCTTACCATGTGCATGTGTTTCATTTAATCGAATCAAAAATAAAATTAAAAAGAAAGAATTTAAGGTCTCTGGTCTTCATTCGATCTTTTCATACGGCGGTTTAAGCACTTACACATCAATGGTGTATGTACACATTGGTGCGTATAATCCGTTCCGATGTAAAAAGTTTAAAACTAACCGGTTAACATGTCAATGTATTGGAGACTTTATTATTAGTCTTTTCAAATGTAGAACTCCTCCACATTTCATTAATTAGGCAAAGTGGTTGAATTAAATAGGTTTAAGAAGTAGCTGGGCAATGTGGTTTAGGATCCAAAGTTTTAAGAAGAATAATATGTCGCTTTAATAATTGATGATAAATGACCACACGGGATAAAGCGAATTCGGATAAGAGTGGAAAATATATGCTCTAATGTTACATGGCTATGGACTATGGAGTATTCATGGACCCCTCTAAAGAAACAGACTCCTCATAAGGATTGAGGTCACAAATACATTATTTCGTACCAAACTGTCAAGTCCTCACATCACATAATCACATTATACATATTTAGTCCTAATCTCATACCAATGCCCATCCACCCCATAAATGGCTACCTACCCAAATTTCAAAAAGTAATTCAGGGATCACCACCCATTTCCCACCCTTAAATAATCTCAGGGATCTTAATCTAGGTTACATATCTTTTGAAGCTTATATTCCAGCCCAATGAGCATCATTTGAACTAGGTGTATGATATATCTGGTCAACTAATGGAGCATAGCATATATGGTCTAGGCCAAGAATATGGGAGATATGTTAGCTTGAATAAATTGGTCCGGCATAGGCTAGGTTTATAAACAAACGATTCTTACGAGTCATAGGCTGTTATGAAATTTTCTTAAACATGTGAAATGAAACAATGATTGAGAGAACAATGTAAAAAGAAAAGCTTGATACTCCTTCCATGTGAAATGGACTCATTTTCTTTTATAATTAAAGGGAAAGGAATCTTCTTGACCATGTTATTCGATCGGCATTACCTGCTGGAAAACTATTAATAAAATTCTAACTATAAGTTTTAAATGGCAATTAGTCTTTTTCTTTTTTTATAACGAAGAATTTTTGGTTCATCCTTGGATGATCTAAGAGAACCCTAATTAACTACAAACACAACCTCGTCTTCGGTTCATGCAAAAAGCAGCTAGAAACATCGTGGAAAAATTAACCACAGAATTTGCATAACCCTTTGTACTTGAAGAAGGAATAGTACCAAATCCTCTGAACAACCTCCTTCCTTTGCAAAGCCAGAGTCCCAAATTCTATTGTTAACCGAACGACAATAATAGTAAAAGTAATTATTATAATTTTTTTTCAGTTGGCTTAATTAGTTAATGTCAACCATCGGGCGACTTCAATCTATTTCTATCGCATTGCCATGGGGTCCCAAATTCTCATTGCAAGCATGTAATATGCCTGCCACTAAAGCAATCCTCATCAAAATTCTCCGCACAAAAAAACACTCTTTTGCTTCTCGATCGTAGGCTCATGCATATATCAGCATGACGATTTGGGCATGCATGCAGTTATAATCACTTTGTTTTCATGCTATTAATGAAACTACAAGAAGAAGCTCTGGGGATCATGATGATATATATGAACAAATTATGAACACAGAAACAAAGAAGAGATTGATTAGAGAGCGCACACTCAACATAGTGCCTTGGGGCTAAGTGGAATGAAAAAGGTGAAGCTTGTGGGTTTCCATATATCCAAAAAGGTATTAGCGGGGTTTTATTAGAACAATTCGTCTCGGAGTCTCGTTGAAAATATATAAATTAAAAGCGAAATATTAAAATGGTAGACGGGGCTTCTAATTCTATCTTCTTTATAAAGCTTTTTCCTTCTCTTTTCTTCCAAACGGTCTTTTTAGGATCTTTCTTTCTTTGGTTAATGGTGGGGGTAGGAAGAACCCTAGCACATGATTTATCTCCTAATGCCTCTGCTGCCGCGAAACTGATAATTTTTTTTTCTTCTAATAATGACATATGTTCTTCATTGTTCATGAGTCAAACAGGGAGCATATAACGGGACAAGTGGAATTATTTGATCTGTTGAGAGCTTCTTTAGGAGGGACTGCGTGATCCTTATAAGTCATAGCAAATGTTCATGTTCTGACAAACTAATACTACAAATTCATCATCATGAAAAACAAAATGTATATTTAGGAATTATTTATGAATCTCTTCGACATCACAACCTGCGGTTTCGCCACAGCCCCAAACACCGCCATAATCGCCACCAAGGCTCCATCACTTACCTAGTCGCATTACCAAATGATCTCTACCTATGAAGAAATTAAAATTAAAAATCCCGTTTTTTGTCTGCAAAAGAGAGTTTTACTATGAAAATTATGGTGTTAAAAATAGAACACTGAGCATCTACAGCAATAAAGTTAAATTTATTGTTAAATTTGTCAACATTTAGATTTAAAATAACAATTTTTGAATTTTTGCTCTAACAGTATTGCTAAATTGTATACATTAACTAAGTTTTAATTTTAGTAAATTGTATACATTAACTAAATTTTAGTTAATTATCTCCTCAATAATGATAAATTTATCAATTTTCTCTATCAATTTTTAAATTTATCAATTATTTAAGCGTTCTGTTCTTGTAAATTTCTAACTTTTAACTTAAAAATCGATAAATTTCTAATTTTTTTTTAAATAACAACTTTGCTGTCGAGATGATCCCACGTACGGTGGTCAATTGTGTCACCATTGTGTTCTTGTATGCCAAAATTACACCGACAAAGCCTGTTCCGGATTTCACCACTGCGAAGCGACAATGATTAATGAATTTAATTACACAACCTAAAATATAATATAATTTAGCAATGTCATGTTAGCATTTAGGAGTTCGAGTAGAACATTTGACTCTCTCCTTTATCTCTTGAATTTCGATCGTGTAAGTTCATCACACTACCAGGAGAAGTACTTTAGCCGACGAATTATTTTCGTCGGCCTGTTACCCTAACTCGTCGGCTAAACTCTTAGCCGACGAGGCTTCGTCGGCTATAGTGTCGTCGGGAAAGGGCCCTCGGCGCTGACTTTAACCGACGAACCCATCACCGTCGTCGGCTATTGTCCATACTTTAGCCGACGAAACATTTGGTCGTCGGCTTTTGTTCATGAATTTAAGCCGACGAAACAGTCTCTATCTTTCGTCGACTATACTCCCAGACTTTAGCCGACGACTTAAACCGTCGTCGGCTATACTCTCAGACTTAAACCGACGACACAACACGTCGTCGGCTATACTCCAAGACTTTAGCCGACGAATATCTCAGTTCCGTCGGCTAAAGTATATAACTAAAAAATTAAAAAATAGAGCCTCTTTCGTCGGCTATAGTGAGTTTAGCCGACGAAACATGCCATAATTCGTCGGCTAAACTATATAAAAATAAAAATAAAAATACTATAGCCGACGAATTGTGGCGTATTTCGTCGGCTATAACTCCATTCCAGTAATAAAAAAAATACATAAAATTTTAAATTACCATTCCAAGCAAGCTGCAAAATACACCAAAACAATTCCATATATATAACCAACAAGAAGCACATAAAACTATATAAGGTATCAACTACACAAAATCTAAATGATCTAAATCAATATCCGGATCTGGGGCCTGCTGGTGAGGAGATTCCGGCAGCTCAGGTATGTCTATAGGCGCAGGCATGGGCGGAGGTGGAAGTCCCTGAAGCTGGGCAGCTGCTAAATCCTGGAAGTACTGGTACATCTGCTTCTGCTGGGCATGCTGGGCGGCATGTAGGGCTCTAGTATAGGATCTATATTCGGCGAACTGGGCGGCATGAGCGGCAGCCTGAGCGTCAGCATGAGCAGCCTGAGCGGCTTGCTCTCTCCGTAGTCTCTCAACTTCCGACTCTAGCTGAGTCGTCTTGCTGCTGGTCGAGGCTGCCTTTCGTTGAAATCCTGGAGTGGTCTTCAAGACCCCCTGGCCCTTCTTTCCTAGACCCCGGCAGTAGAAGTTGTTTTCTCGCGGTGGGAAGGCTGTGCCCATGATCCTCGCCCCAACCCTCGGATCTGAAGTGTCGATCCGGGAAATGGCTTCGGACATCTCTTCCTCCTGCGTGTCCGGCCATGTCTCCCTCACTATAGCACTCATCACCTCGTCACTAGCCTCCCTCACCCTTGCCTAATTGGATAGGAAAAAAATTATTAATTAACATTTTAACATATATATTAGTAAAATTAAAAATTCCGTAAAAATGAAAGATTACTTACTATATCCTCCTAGGAGTCAGGATATGCCTTCTCGTACGTATAGACGTACTGGTTGACCTCTGGATGTTCTCTGGCCGCCTCGTCCATGAAGACAGCGAACGGTCTAGAACCGGCATGATGGTTCCTTGTGTTGCGTTGCCGGTTCTGAGCGTTCGCCCGGGAAACCGCCTTCAAAGAAAAAAGTAAACTATTAGTAAAATATTTTAAAACGCACGTACTTAATGATAAATTAACTAATTAATTTATTTAAATACCTGTTTACGAGGGTTGTTGAATTCTGATGTCAGAAGCCAACGCCACTCGTACTCTCTGTACTGAAACTCAGCAGGGGTAGCAGAACGTGCGTTCCCGTGCGTAGTCCAATAGGTCCGCAACTCGTTCTTCCACTCCTTGTACCTACAGATACAACAAAAATATTAGAAATATAATTAATATGACAGACAGTTTTTTTTTTCATTAATTTCCCAACGTACCTTCCCCCATGCACAAAGTCCGCCCAGCTGCTCTTCAAGGGTTCGGGAACCTCAAACCACACATGCATTTAACCGTTTATTAGTATAGTTTTTCCAAAAATCTACAATGTAATACATAATATTATTCAGGCATTTTGTAAACTCACCGACATCGCGTTATGGACCATGTCTTTAACCTCCTGCGGGACCTCGCCCCAGTCTGACCACAACATAGGGACTCTATCCCTAATGAGCGCTCCCACGCGGCCGGAGTACGTCCTCGACTTTCCGCCCGATACTACGTCGCCATCCCCGTCAGTACCGATGACAATCCTCCCTGAGGTACCGACGATCTTCTCCAGAGCCTTCCCTGTGACGGGGCCTCTCTTCTTCTTTGCCGGCTTCGCTCCGACGGTGCCTATGACATGATAAACCAAATTGATTATTAAAATCGGAATCGGAGAATTATAACAAAACAAATCATTCATCTTTCATTACCTGAGGGATCGGACGCGGACGCGACGGATTCCGCCTCCGATGATGATACCCTCGCGGAAATAAGAGGCGTATCAAAAGGCACGAACCGGTACGCCGCTGATGGAGCCACTGGCGGGGGCAGTGGATAAATCGGCGTCCCTGAGTCATCGACTACAGGTATGGCCGGTATCATCCGCGGAAGGAATAGGTGAGGCGGCGGCATCTGTACCCCAGATGACCCACTATCCGAAGAAGTAGGAGCTGGAGTGGGCGCCCGGTGTATCTCAGGCATACGGGGTGCAGACACCTCCATCTGAGGCTGAGCAAACAATTGTCTCGCGGAATAAAGGAAGCCCCGCTGCCTCGATGAAGGGGGCACCTCCGGCTGCCTCTGCGCTGTCTGCAGAAGGCTCGCATGTCTAGCAGTCATAGGGCCCTGAAACGACGTCTGAGGGTTGCTAGAGGTTCCCTCAGACGATACGGACCTTTGGCCCTTCGAACCCTTCGTCGATCTAATATTACCGCTCATCCTATTTAAAATATTAATTTGAATCAAAGCCACAAAATCAAAAAATGCAAACTCATTTTAAAAATGTAAAAAATATATTCACTTCCTAAATACTAATATTCACTTCCTAAATACTATTTTTCACTTCCTAAATACTATTTTTCACTTCCTAAATATACACTTCAAAAATAAAAATATACACTTCCTAACAACACCACAACATTGCAATTGACCGGAAAATCAAAACAAACACAAAATACAAAACAAATATATACATTTCCTAAATACTAATATACACAACAAATATACACTTATTAAATAACAATATACACTTCTTAAATACAAATATACACAACAACACCACAACATTATATACACAACAACACCACAACATTATATACACAACAACATTATATACACAACAACACCACAACATTAAAAATAACCGAAGCTCAAAAAAACGTACTCGAGGAGGAGGAGGGAGGACCGGAGCAGCAGGAGAGGAGGCCGGCCGGCCGGAGATGGAGAGGGAGAGGGGACCGGCCGGGAGGATGGAGGCCGGCCGGAGATGGAGAGGGACCGTCTAAATTTGGAGGGCGAGGGCGAGGGAGAGGGAGAGGGAGAGGGAGAGGAGGGCGAGGAGGGGAGAGGGAGAGGGGAGGAGAGTAGAGAGCGAGCGGAGCCGGACGGAGAGGGAGAGGGAGCGCGAGGCGGCCGGGGAGAGGGAGAGGGAGAGGGAGCGGGAGAGTCGAGGGCGAGGGCGGGAGAGGGAGAGGAGAGGCAGAGGGGAGGGCGGCGACCGGAGAGGGGAGCGGGAGGCGAATTTCAGAGAGGGAGGGGAAACGATAAAGGCTAGGGCATACAACCAGTCGAGCTGGGTATACCCGAAGACTTTAGCCGACGAAATAATAATTTCGTCGGCTAACCATTTGAAATTCGTCGGCTAAACACAAACTGTTTATACATTCATCAAACTGTGACTGCTGCTCGTGATGATCAACTTGAGAACGGAAATCCTTCCTCAGATCTGACCATCATGATAAAATACATGTATGGGAAAAAATTCAACTTGATCTGACCAGGTTAAGTGCTCGATCCGGACGTCAATCCCGTAAGTCAAACCCCTAAATGCACGGAAAAGGTCGTTGGACCGTCTAAATTTCGTATTTTGGCCGGACCTTCAACTGAAAATATTTTCAAATTGATGAGACACAACAAGTGGTATAAAATTTTATGCAAAATAACCACCGAAGATAGGGCTACCCATAGGGAGAAAGATTGAAAATTGGATTGACCGCAACTATCGGCACCGAGAATGACCGAATACCTTGATTTTTTAACCGTAGACGTATTTCACCATTCTGGTCATGTCTTATTTCACGACTTTCACGTTTGAAGGTTCTACGTATAGTTTGTTTTTTTTGAAACGGAACATTTACCTAACACAGTAAACAAGTTATACAACATTAGTAGGCATGTTCTGACTGTGATGATCAAACTTGAGAAAATAAAATCCGACGGTCAGATCTGACCACCATGATAAAATATGTATGGGAAAAAATTCAACTTGATCTGACCAGGTTAAGTGCTCGATCCGGACGATCAATCCCGTAAGTCAAACCCCTAAATGCACGGAAAAAGGTCGTTGGACGTCTAAATTTCGTATTTTGGCCGGACCTTCAACTGAAAATATTTTCAAATTGATGAGACACAACAGTGGTATAAAAATTTTACGTAAAATAACCACCGAAGATAGGGCTATAGTATGTAACAGAAAAAGTTTAGGGTTTAGCCGACGAATACCCTAAATCATCGAGACACTTCCCTGGATAACCGGGCCCCGGAATCAACAAACTCAAACATTTGTATTCCTTCTTCATGCACATCCATGGAGGAAGGTTGTACGGTACCCAAAATCACCGACCATACACTATATTGAAGACTCATGTTGCCAAAAGGGTTGAACCCGTCGGATGAGAGCCCGAGCCTCACATTTCGGACCTCTGACGCAAAATGAGGAAACTCCCTGTCTATATGCTTCCAAGCCTCCCCGTCAGCAGGGTGTATAAGGGTATCTTCGTCATGCATTTCCCTATCAACGTGCCATCTCATAGCTTTGGCCTGTGTGAAGACATGTACAACCGCTCAAGCCTATCCCTCAACGGGAAATACCGAAGTACCTTCACAGGTTTCCTATTGCCTGCAGGAGTCAGCTTATACCTGTCAGTGTGACATACCGGACATACGTCAAGCCCACCAAGGTCATTCCCTTCTGGATCTTTACCCCAGAAGAGAACGCAGTCATATCTGCATGCATGGATCTTGATGTAGGAAAGGCCAAGATCTTTCAGGATACATCGGACCTTACGATGAGTGGTAGGAAGACGATGACCGTGGGCAGCATCGAAGCAGTGTACTGTAGATAATCATCAACAGCCTTCACGGTCGATTTTGTCTCAACTTTAATCTTCATTACGTCCATCACACTTTCAAGGAACGGTCTTCTGACAACCGGGGTACACAGGGGTCTGTTGGAAAGCAAGCAGTTTGTTGTACTTTTCAAATACCAGCAGGTTGACAGCTCTAGGGAAGGGCTGCACCGGGTCAGGCATATACTGTCCGAGCGCATACACCGCTCTCATAAGGAAACATGTCGTTGATGAATGCCGTTGTTGGATCGTTGGATGTACTGCCCGTCTCAGAAAATTGGCCATGATCATGCGGACCCCCTGATGATGTTTCACCGTGATATAACCAACATGTGTACTTCTCCCAAAACCGTTACTCCTCAGGTGCTGCCATACTTTGTCAATGGGAAATCGATGCATATCGCTGCGACACTGACATTTCGTGCACGGCAATAGAAAATTGTATTCCCGTTAGCATTAGCCAGCGCATATTTTATAAAACTCATAACTCCTGCACCGTATCTTTGTCCCATTTTGGAAACGAAATCCAACTCTTATCCATATCCTGAAAATATAATAAAATATATATTTAATTATAACGCTGCTAGCTAATTATAATGATGAAATTTCATGCCATATATAAAATCTCAATTCATTTAGTATATATTCTACGTACTACGTACAACTAATTAATAACTAATTAATTAACAACACATACATATGAAACAATAATAATATACACAAATTAATTACAACAATATATACACAATTAATACAATTAATATATTAACACAAATTAACACAATTAATATATATTAATATATATATAATTAACACAATTAATGATATATTAAACAAATTAATTAACAACAACTTCATACCGTACCATATCAACACAATAATATATTATAAATTAATTAATAACATATATATCTACTAATATTTATTAACAACAAATTAATTCATAATATATCAATTCAAATCATCAACCAAAAATCGATCAACACATATATATATATATATATACATCCAACGTACTCAAAATTAATCAATTCAATCATAATCAAAATCAATATAAACTCAATCATAATCAAAATCGATAACTCAAATAAAACTCAATTAATCAACATATATATACATATACGTACCTATATATGCTCCACAAACTAATTATGGACAGATTTCGACAAACACCCAAACGTTTTCTCCCGTTTTTTCTTCTCCGTTTTTTCCCAGATGAGCTGCTGCTGTCCAGATCGCAAATAATAAAGCACTTTAGCCGACGACGTATTAATTTCGTCGGCTAACTGTTAAATATTTCGTCGGCCATAGTCTGTGAACTTTAGCCGACGAAATAAATTCTTTAGCCGACGACATTTTTTTTTCGTCGGCTAAAGTTTACCATAGCCGACGAAAATTTCAGTTAGCCGACGAAGGAAAATGTCGTCGGCTAAAGTCCACTTTAGCCGACGAAAAAAATGCTTCGTCGGCCTGGTTTTTTTTTTCGTCGGCTAAAGCCTTTCTTCTGGTAGTGTCACCCTTCTTATGCTTGCGTTCTAAGCTCTTATCTCTTGCATAACCAATATGCAATATAGAAAATTTTATCTAAGTCACACATCTCAACATTTTCTTCCTTATAAGTTCACTCTAATTTTTTTACCCATATAAGTCCACTTTATGATCCAGATTCGTCATCTTACTTTTTTCTATATCTAAATTACCCTCTGCTCTCTATATGCAGAGAATCTGGATGGACCGTTCAAAATCATTTCTCTCTCTCTCTCTTCTCTTGTCGGCGAGAAAACCGACCAAAATTTAAGCCCTAGCAGGAGCCCTAAGCCTTGGGGCCTCCACGGCCTTCCACAGTCTCCTCTCGTCTCTCTCCATCCCCGACACCATCTCATCAGAAGTCAAAGCTGACCGTCGAGGAGCGCGTGGTGCTCGGTACTCATCAAGGATCTCAGATCGAAGGTCATGGCAGAGCTCTCTAGGATTCCTTCCCCTCCATCGCCGTTGTCGTGCGCCTCGGCGCCAGGTTTGATCTCTGATCCTCATTTTCCTTGTCAAGGAGTATAGATCGAAGGTCAAGATTAGAGCTCTCTCAAACTCCCTCCCCTCTGTTGTCGTCGGTGGCGCCTCGGCAATCAGGTCTCTCTCAGACGAGCTTCGGTAGGTGAGGTCGGCGGAATTTGTGTGACGGATCATTATATGTTCGTCCATGTTAGTGGACTTAGCTGCAATCATTTCTAATTTTATGTATTGTTGGATTCCAAATAGAGTTTCTTTGGTGCACATGTTGGTGACTCTGCAACTTTGATAAGATCCAAACAGAGGAAGAAATTCATGAAGAATACTGCTTTGTAATTTTGCGAATTGGTATGAATATTGCTCTTCATTCAGAGTTTTCAATTGTATTGAATTTGGAAGGACGAGAAAATTGAGTAGCTTTTTTATTACTAGTAGTAGTATCTATTGTTGGTGGGAGTATTAGCTTTTATGCTGATGATAGTAAAATTTTACTTTCGTGGTGATTTTTTTTTGTCGGTTGTTTCTAGCAATAGTAGCTTTAATTGCATGTAGTTGTAGTTTTTTGTCTCTTGCGGTGTAGCTTTGTGCTTACATAGTAGTTTTTTATTTCTCGGTAGTTATTTTTTTTCTTACGGTTTGTTTCTGACGATAGTAGCTTTAGTTGCTTGCGATAATAGCTTTTTTGCTTGCAGTAGTAGTTTTAGTTTTGTTCTAACAATATAAGCTTTTTTTTTCTTGGCAGTAGTAGTTTTTATTTCTGTCGATAGTAGCTTTAGTTGCTTGTGATAGTAGCTTTAGTTGCTTGTGATAGTAGTTTTTGCTGCTTACGATGGTAGTTTTGCTCCAAACAGTAATAGCTTTGGTTTATAGCGATAGTAGTTTTTGTTGTTTACAGTAGTAGATTTTGTTGCTTACAGTAATTACAGTAATAGCTTTTGTTGCTTATAGTAGTAACATTTGTTCCTGTTGTAGTAGTTTATCTTGCAGGTGGTTGATAGTAGCTTTAGTACTTGCGGTAGTAGTTAGTTAGCTTGCTGCTGCGGTAGTAGCTTTTGCTGCTTGCGGTAGTAGCTTTTGCTGCTTGCGGTAGGTTGCTTTTGCTGCTTGCGGTAGTAGCTTTTTTGCTTACAGGTTTTTGTTGCTTATAGTAGTAACATTTGTTTTCTGGTGGTAGTAGCTATGTTGCAGGTGGTAGTATATTTTGTTAACGACAGTAGTAGCTTTTATGGTAGTATATTCGTTGTTATTGATAATATCTTTTGTGACCTCACCGGAGGTCGTCGGAAATCTCACCATAATAGATTTTGTAGCTGATAGTAGTAGCTTTTCTTGTTAATGACAGTAGCTTTTGTGATCGTCGGAAACTTTACCGGGATTTGGCTGGAAACATCTCTGGAGGACGGTCGGAGACATCACCGGAATTTGGCCGAAGGTCGGCCAGTGACCCCCAGAGTTAGCCGGAGACCTCGTCAGAGAGAATAGTGGTTGTTGATTTTGCTTAGTGGCAGTTTCGTACATATAAGAAAGAGAATCTAATTTTTTATTGGATGACAGTCTGTAATTTTGTTGAACTTTAATACTTAATATAGAACAATATTAAGGTTTGGGTGGACTTATGTGGGTAAAAATGTTTTAAGTGACTTATATTAAAGAAAATGTCTCAAAGTAGACTTATATGTAATTGGCCCTATGCAATATTATGTGGTTTTATTTCATATTTCATTCCTTGCAAATCACGGTCTTCTAAATTTGTTATTATTCATACAAGCAACACATGTAGTACTCATCTAATTAACAATGTTGTCAACCTTGGAAGGCATTTGATTATACATTTTTCATTTGGTCATATGGGTTTGGTCACTTTGGTGTAATGTGTACATTACGAAGAAGAGGAAACCTATTTTGCAATTTAGCAGCCGGAATTGTAGAAAACCAAACGTATTCTTTATTGGGGGTGTTGAAAGTACTCAACGACAGCACTCTTTCCGGCTTTCCCCATTGTAAGTCTAAGAGTTCCCTGAAGTACTCAGCCACGCTAAATCCTTGCTTCTCTTTCACTTTCGTGTAATACAAAGTGATCAAGAAGTTTCTGAGGATACATGGAGGTCGGAGGACTCATCAAAAACTTCGTGTTGTGGCGTTGTTGCTCTCCTAATTTGGTCGTTAATTCGAGTAACATAACTGTGCCGCGCTTCTCAAATCTACTCATTAAATAATACAATACTGTAATTTAAACGATTTAGAGTCTTCACCTTAAGTTTTTTTAAATGCAAATTGTAAAAACACAACACAAACAGAAGTTTACTTAGCATTTTTTCCATCTGAACCCCCATAACCATCTAACAAAAGCAAAAATTGAAATGGAATCGAATCTCGAGCAGTTACTAGTGTTCATCACTTCATTTGTTCATGTGTGAATCTCATACAGTCATATTCCATCTCGCTCACCCTACTAGCTTGTCGTCCCACCCCAATAAAAGCTTTCGAAAAATACAGAGACTAGGATGACCGTTTTCTGGGTATATTGTTTCAATCCTCGTTAAACTGGCAACATAAAATAAAAACGAACACAACAGTTTGTTTACCCAGTGAAACCTCAATTTGAGAAAAAACATTGTCGGGACTTTAACTCTTAAAAGCCCCTATTGAAAAAAAAATTCACTATGAAACAAGAACGTGTCAATTACAAACTTTGTAGCACTAACCGTAACTACTATCTCTAAAACTCTAGCAGATATGTTTAAAGCACTCTTCTTCTTCAAGCAATCTTCTTCTTTGATCTCTAAGGAACTAACCACGTCCTTAATCCTTCAATCACATAAACAAGAAGTTCAACTCAATATTGAATAGTTGAACTTCGACCTTTTCTATCAATAAAATTTGCAGCGGAAATATGCGTCAAAAGGTAATCTCGACTTTGGCTGGAGCACGTCTATGTATTGAGCATCTGCGTCCACAACGCAGCCTAGTCTTCATTAGTTTCCTAATAGAAAACAAGTGTCCATTAATTCAAGATTCATAATATCAATGAGATCAAATAAAATCAATTAGATAATATCAATCATATAATCAAATTATATTGACCAAACACTTAATCACATGACTCCTAATCATATTAGGATCATTGCCTTCACAGCATATAAACCAGGCCGTACGTACAAGGCTTCTTCCCTTCTTTTCAGGATTCACCAAATCAAATACACTTAGAACTTCTTCCCATGTATGTGCATGTCATATCCAATTACACAAATATATATATTTACCAACCTAATGAATTATATATATATATAGTCATCTTCCAGAGAGGGATCCCTCTTTGAAATTAAAGTGAGGGACTCCTTATTTGCTCACTTTCAAGTCGTATTTCCACATCTCAACCGTACAATGTCTAAAACACAGTGTGTAGATCATTCCTGTAAAGTTTCATCAAATTTGAAGATCATTTGAGCTTCCGTAATCGTAATTTACACGAACGGTTCTGTTTGGACAACTTTTGTTCTGTTGATTTATTTAATCTAATTCGGTACCCAAATGTAGGGGTGGGCATAAAATCCCGTAATCCCTAACCCGTCCCGAAATTTACCGAGACGAGGCGGGATTTAAATCTCAAAACGTTAGGCCCGTCCCGTCCCGTCTCATCCTTATACAACGGGACGTGACATGGGACGGATAATTCAAGTCCTGTTTAGGCTCGTCCCGTCCCGACTATTTTAATAATTGATTTTTTATTAATTAATATGTGATTTGAAGCTTTTATTTAAGTGTTTTGATCTTAGCTCTTTGTTTCTTTAAGTTAATAGGTTGTCTCCAATTCAATAATAGTGATGTTTAATACTTTAATTTGTTGATTGTTGTAGACTTTCTTCTTGCACCGTAGTAGTGATGACAGGTTTAAAGAAAGTAAGCAGTATAAACTCTTTTATTACACCGTGTTGTACTTGTAAATATGTTACAAGTACTTGTTAATACTTAATAGAGTAAAAAACACTATAAAACTATGAAACTCTTTCTTTTACTTACAAATTTATTTTTAACTTTTTTTATTCGGGATTAGGCCCGTCTCGTCCCGTCCCAACCGAGATAGGGCCCGGGTGGGATGAAATCTTAAAAACACAAAGCCCGTCCTGTCCCGTCCTGATTTCAATATTCGGGACGGGGTAATCCCGTCCCGTCCCGTCCCATGCCCACCCCTACCCAAATGATCTTCAAATTTGATGAAAATTTGCAGGAATGATCTACACACTGTGTTTTAGACATTGTACGGTTGAGATGTGGAAATACGACTTGAAAGTGAGCGAAATAAGGAGTCCCTCATTTTAATTTCAAAGAGGGATCTCTCTCTGTAAAAATACTATATATATATATATATATATATATATATATATATTTAACCAAATATATAAGTCCTAATCAAATTAGAACTTTCTTGCTCGCAATTCTTCTATTTTGTATAGAGATACCAATAAATCATATACCAATAAAAACAACTATTGCCCATTGCTAGAAGGCACGGTTAGGCAATCACTCAATTTGGGGTCCATAAGTGCAACCCGAACCAGAGAACATGCCCCAGGAAGCCTACGAGGACCTTGTGGCCAACATATATACGTATATGCATGGTGGTGTTAGCTGGGAGGCATTGAGCCATTCAGATCGAGTCTCGAGTCTTATGATTATACATGGTGCTGTTATTCAAACCAGGAACCATTGCTTCCACATGATCGATCATATATATATATCTAACTTGATTTGAAGCTCTGAAACCACGGTGCCTGTGTCGGTGGATCACCACCGGTCTTCTTCTAGCTAATTATTGCTAAACGCGGATATGAAGCTGGATTTGGCATCCTATATCTGAACCACCAAATTTTACGTAGTACTCAAAACATTGATAGCTAAAGCTAGCAAGGTACGAATTGCGAAAGATCCTTGATTATTTGGGACCTGATATTACATGCAGTTCATGATTATGGTACTCCTGAAATTTTGGTCCCTCCAAAATTCAATGTGGACGTATACGGCTCCTATTAAGTGTAGGTATATCGATAGTTGATTACTAGTATTTGGAAGCAAAAATTGATTATGAGTCGAGTATTACGGCACAAAATGTATACAAGCAAACCAATGTATGAGAAATGAGGATGTATGTGTGTACAAGACATGTTGTTTGTTTATCTTTAATTAGGTGACCTTATTATTAAGGTGATCGGTTCGTTATGTCCTTATGTAGTGAAAGATATATAAGCACGTAGCGAACTGAAAGATTATATAGCTTTGATACCATTGATTAAAGCTTGAGAATGCGGATGCCGCGTTTGACTATTAGGAGAGCGAGGCTAGGCTAATTAAGCCAGAAGAAGTGAACTCTTGCAGACATGAAATGTATCGGTAGGAGAGGTGATAACAAAGGCGTTGGTATAGTGGATTCTGGAATTGCTGAACTTTATGCGTACAGAGGCATGTGAGTGAAGGTGTCGGAGAGCGTGACATGGTGTATTAGAGCTAAGCTAGAGTACATGAATTTTAATTTCTATATTGCATTTCGTGTGTGAGAGGGACAGATCGAGATGAGAGTGAGAGGAGGAGCTTAAGTTGCGTTTGGCCCTCGTTCCACGCCGAAAAAGAGGCTGCCAAAACTGGTTTAGCTTCGAGTGTTTCCTTCTTGTTCTTAATTCATAATTTCATATCATATTAAGTGAGAGAGACTGAGATATTTGGTATGTGGCCAGAGATAGTTTTCCAGAGGTTCAGTGTTTCTTGTTCTGAGATCATGTGGGACTACAGATCCGCTTGCTTTTGAATTTGATTAATTTTCTCAGCTTAGTTCTTAATCTAAAGTCCAAGCTGATAACCCTTTTTCTTTTACAATCTAAGCTCCACATGTTGGCGGTATCTATTCTAATTAAGAACAGATCTGACAGCAAATTAAGACGCAAATTATTCATGATCAAAACCTGCAATGCCAGACTAACAGAAAAACCGTTGCGAGTTTATATAAAATTCACACCATGCCAGGATCATAGTCAGATTGCGTTCTTAATTAATACTAGTTCTCTGATCAAGCTGATAATAATATGATTAACAAATTGATCTTAAACATGATTAGCTAATTAGACGATTTATTAATAAGAAGGCTACGTAGTCCATAAAACCTTAATGATGAAACTAACGTGCATGTACAAGTGTGTGTATTTTAGGAAATCCTGTAAATACATCGTGATCTGTAAAAAGAAGCAAGCAGTAAACATTAATGTTTCTTTTTGATAAAAAATGGAATGTCAATCACACGTTCATATTCAACGAGCATCAATTGAAGCGTTATAAGATAACACACTCATAATTGTCGATATTTTTTTTTTTTTAAACCTCGATGAAACGAGGGTAATTTATTGAAAAAAATAAAAATAAATAAATACACCATAGTAAGAGGGACCTAACTCCACTCCTATCAAGAAAAAAACAAACATATAACTCATAACATAACAACGAAAGCTAACAGAAACGAAAGCTGGGAAGCCTCAACCAATCGTTATTACATAGAGAAATAATAAAATTTGAGAGCAAGTCCCACCACGTCAAACCTGAAGACTTGATCCCTTCATTTGCCAATACATCTGCAACTCTGTTACATTCTCGAAATATATGAAAGAGTGAAAGTTCATCTGAGAAATTCGGTACAAGCAATTACTCCACTATACACTTAGTTGTCAAGGCACTAAAGTGGGAGAGCGAAGGAAACTAAGAACTAGCTCTGAATCTACTTCCAACCATATATGCTTCCACTCTCGTACCCAAGCTAATTCAATAGCCTTAATAACAATCATAACTTCAGCAGCAACAGAGCTTGGAATGTCCAAATTAGAGCAAAAAGCACTCATAACTTTGTCACTGTAATCACGAAAAACTCCGTCATAACCAGCTTTGTTCGAACTACTTTTCCATATCCATCAGTATTTAGCTTAATACACCCATAAGTGTCATAACAGTCAACACTTATAAGTACTTACAAAGCTAATTCAAATTAGACCTAAAAACCAAAATACACCTACATGTACAAGTCGAATTAAAGCACTTTAGTCAAATGGGTTTAAAAGCTTATTTTCCGCTCCACCATAAAATTTCTAGAACCCAACCGAAAACAACAAGGCAAATATATTGGAGAATGTACCAAACTGAACCGAATTTTTTGGTCTGATTCAGTGCGGTTTTGCTAGTTTTGTTGTTCCAAGTCCGAGGCCTAGTAGATCAAAAACCACTTATAAGTCTATGATCGAACACAATGTTCTTGCATAATGTTGTAGTACACATGAAGAGTTTCTAATGAGAACCTTACAATATGAACCAAATGAAGACTTTTAAATGAACTGTTAGATGGTATATATACATATTAAATTTTGAGAATATTAACTAAAGTTTGAAATACTTATCTAGCTAATCGTTTATTCAAATGTTTTTACTTGATCTTTATTATAAGGACGTGTTATTGGAAAAACTCCGTCTACCATATATATGACTAGCTAGTGAGTTTGAGTGTGTTCGTTGTCAAGCTGCCCAGTTCTCACTCGTCTAGTGCTTTGAAGAAGATAGTTGGCACATGCCGCACATCATCTCCATTATGAATTAAGGAACAACCACCGGTGGTGGTGAGAGGAATCGATCTCTAGCTCATATGAGCCCAATTGCTATTTGATATGGGATCTCACCGTGCACCAGTTGTAACTTCCCATCAATCTTTTCAGCGTCCCTCTATCTCATCTCATCTCCTGCACAATAACAACTTGCATGTCCAGTCATGGGTGGAGCATGACCAAGCCTAGCTACAGCTACAGAAATGCACTATTTTCACTTTGAATATTTATGTGGCTCTGAGAATCTAGCTCATTAAGCAGTATCCTCAGTTTTGTGTCTCCCTCTCATTATCTTCCCAGAGAAAAAACAGGATCTGGATTCTGAGCAGGAACTTACATAATTGTCAATATTATGCACGGGCTCTGAAGGATATATGGAAGCTAGGGCAAGATCGGGTGCTTGAGCTTCCATGGGACCTGTAATCTGAAGTATATATAGGCATTGGGGTCCTCTAGGATTTCCAAAATTGTGAATATTTGTGAAGTTAATGCTTGCATACCACCCTCTCCAGACTCCAGCTTGATTGAGACCTTCACGTACCCTAGCTAATGGCTCTGGCCCTGTGCTTAGCTGTGAAGGGATAATGATCCAGGATAGCAACCCGGCCTCACCCTATCCTTGTTACTGGATCTGGAGGAAGAGAGATGAGCTTACTCTTCACCCCTGACTGGTGCGAGAGCTCCGATGTCTGTAGGGAAGCAGAGGGGCAGTTCTGGGACTGTAATATATATTACAGTGCGACTGTGCGAGGAAGCTAGGGTTGAATTCGATCGGTTTACTAGTTTGGACGGGGGAAGAAGACAGACATTCGGAGGGGACCCTCGTGCAGCTCACGTGCTCCTTCCCAACTAAGACAACAGAGTGAGCAGACAGCTGCCAAACAAACCAATCGTCTTCTTGCACATCCTCCTCCACCTCACCTCCTTACACATATGCTCCTATCATGTGCTGCCACTTCAACCCCAGTCCGATGAACCCCACGTGACCTTGTATTTAGTGTTTTCAGAGTATGAGACTATGAGTGGGGAAGGAATATGAGACTACGAGAGCAATGGGATCATGATTTTCTGCTATCCGGATATCAATTCTAGAAATGAAAGCATACTTGCAATGTCAATAATTAGCTACTGACTTAATGATTCTTGTCCGCGTTATTGAATGGAATTTGATTGTTCAACCTAATAATGATTCGATATTTTTTAATAGGTAGTGTTAGATGGTCTTAATAGGTATAAGATTTATGGTCTTAATTTTAAGTGGTATGTCAAATCATATATCCACATCATCAAATAAAAAAAATCATGTTATGTCATTTTTAGGTAAAAATACAATTTTTATCGTTTCATATCCAATGGCTCTAGATTATTTTATTTTATTTATAAAAAGATTTTTTTTTTTCATTACTCATGCTAAATTTAAAATGTGAAATATATATATATATATATTTGTTTTCAAAAAATAAAAAATACACATACATAATTTTTTCAAGGAGAAATTTATACATATATATATATATGTATATATACATGACCCTTTCACTAAGGGATCCCTTATTAGAACTTATATGAGGGATTGAGCATTAGACTAACTTTTCAATCACATTTTTCAATCTTAACCATTCAGTTTTTAGGTCCTAATATGTAGATCACTTCTGCAAAATTTCATCCAAATTAGTGATCGTTAAGGTGCTTAAAACTGCAATTGTCATGAACGGTTCAGGATTAACAGATTTGAACTGTCCATTAATTTAAGCTAGTTCAAAGCCTTAAAGATCACCAATTTGGCTGAAAGTTTTCAGAAATGATCTACTATATATTACCTAGAGGTTCAATGGTGGAGATGTTGATATGTGATCAAAAAGTTGGGTTAATGCCCAATCCCTCATATAAGTCATAATAAGGGATCCCTTAGTGGAAGGGCTTTGTATATATATATATTTGTCCAAAAAAACCTTTATATATAGTTCATCCAATATAAATTCGATAGAGATTTTATTTTTTAATTTCAATTTTAAAGTTCGATGGGTGAATTATATATATATATATATATATAAAGAAAAAAATAATAATAATGGTGAATTATGAAGTCTAAAACTATTTGATTCACAAGATAATTTTTTTTTATTAATATTGTAATTGTGGCCCTAAATGTAATGAATTATTATTATAATATTTGACTACATAAAAAAAATGCGCGTATTTAATTTAGTTCATGTAAGGTAACAAAATCAACTACATAAAAATAGTAACTAAATCATCTTGATGAAAATAAACAATAATTATTCGAATTGATGCATGAAATATAGGGATTGAATAAGTAAGAAACTATAATGAATCAATGAATTGATGGGTGTTTTGGTTTTAGATAGATCGTTATCAATAAATTATGGTATATAACTATATATGCTTGTATGTATTAAGATACATTTAATTTAGTTTCATGTAAGGTAACTAAATCTAAAATGATGAAGTAATACAGCAAACATTTAATATGTATAAAGTGATGTACCTTTTACTGTGAATATGTCATTAGAAAAAGTCCCCGGTGAACTTGTACTTCACTCATTATTAACTACTTAATATATTTAATTTTTTAAAAGGTTTAGGGTTTACTATATTTAGCCCTAAACCCTAAATTCTAAACTTTTATCCCTAAACCTAAATTTTATCCCTAAACCCTAAACTATTTATTCCATTTTAGTGTGAATACGGCATTGAGCTAGGATACGTCATCGGTGAACTTGCATTGTAGCACATAATTAGCTACTTAATACTATTTTTTTTAATTTAGTGTGAATATTCCACTAAAGAGAGGTTTATAATGACTTTAATAGTTCATTGTCAGTTACTTAGTACTTATTTATTTAGTGATCATTACATACTAGCTCATCATTGGTTACTTATAACTTATGCTTATCACTTTAAATCTCAATGTGAATAATGACTTCTATTCTATTTGAATATTTGAATGTGAACTTCAATATATATAAGGACTTCTATTTCAATGTGAATATGTCATATGGAAATGTTCAAGTGAAAATAACTAGCTTATTAGCTGCTACTTATAGCTTATTTGTTCTTATTTTATTATATTGTAATTGTGGCCCTAAATGTAATGAATTATTATTATAATATTTGACTACATAAAAAAATGCGCGTATTTAATTTAGTTCATGTAAGGTAACAAAATCAACTACATAAAAAATAGTAACTAAATCATCTGATGAAAATAAACAATAATTATTCGAATTGATGCATGAAATATAGGGATTGAATAAGTAAGAAACTATAATGAATCAATGAATTGATGGTGTTTTGGTTTTAGATAGATCGTTATCAATAAATTATGGTATATAACTATATGCTTGTATGTATTAAGATACATTTAATTTAGTTCATGTAAGGTAACTAAATCTAAAATGATGAAAGTAATACAGCAAACATTTAATATGTATAAAGTGTTATGTACCTTTTACTGCGAATATGTCATTAGAAAAAGTCCCCGGTGAACTTGTACTTCACTCATTATTAACTACTTAATATATTTAATTTTTAAAAGTTTTAGGGTTTAATATATTTAGCCCTAAACCCTAAATTCTAAACTTTTATCCCTAAACCCTAAATTTGTATCCCTAAACCCTAAACTTATTTATTCATTTTAGTGTGAATACGGCATTGAGCTAGGATACGTCATCGGTGAACTTGCATGTAGCACATAATTAGCTACTTAATACTATTTTTTTTAATTTAGTGTGAATATTCCACTAAAGAGAGGTTTATAATGAACTTTAATAGTTCATTGTCAGTTACTTAGTACTTATTTATTTAGTGATCATTACATACTAGCTCATCATTGGTTACTTATAACTTATGCTTATCACTTTAAATCTCAATGTGAATAATGACTTCTATTTGAATATTTGAATGTGAACTTCAATATATATAATGACTTCTATTTCAATGTGAATATGTCATTATGGAAATGTTCCAAGTGAAAATAACTAGCTTATTAGCTGCTACTTATAGCTTATTTGTTCTTATAAGACATGTTAAGACTTTAAATATGAACAACGACTTCAAATTTTAATGTAAATAATGTCTTTATCAATGTGAACATACTAATTGAGAAATGTTCCAAGTGAACATTACTAGATTATTATTGGTACGTGTAACTTATTTGTTACTATGTGACATGTTTATGACTTTGAATTCTAATGTGAACAATGACTAATTTATTTTAATGTGAATATTCTATTATTGACTACTTAGTACTAGTTTGTTACTATAAGATATGTTCCTGACTTCAAATCGTTATATCAATGATGGCTAGCTTCTTTTTTCAATGTTATTGAAATCATCATTGAATACCTAATACGTATTTATTTGTGTAGAGAACAGTATATTAGTTTATGTTAACGTGAATGATGACTTCTATTTTAGAAATTTGATTCATTAAATGAAGTACACTTCACACTTAACATACTTATTCAATCATTATATCTCATACATATTCAATGAAGTTCATCTATTGCCAAGAAAATCTCATGCTGAAGTCCATCACAATATTTCGTGAGGTATCGGTACTATAAGATATGTTTCTGACTTCAAATCGTAATATCAAGGATGACTAGCTTCTTTTTTCAATGTTATTGAAATCTTCATTGGATATCTAGTACGTATTTATTTGTGTAGAACAATATATTAGTTATGTTAATGTGGATGATGACTTCTATTTTAGATATTTGATTCATTAAATGAAGTACATTTCACACTTAACATACTTATTCAATCACTATATCTCATACCTATTCAATGAAGTCATCTCTTGCTAAAAAAATCTCATGCTGAACTCTGAAGTCCATCACAATATTTCGTGAGGTACCAGTATAAATGTGTGTAAATATTTTCTTTCTATTTTACAAATTAATTTAAGGTTTGATTTTTCTGATTAATAATGAGGATTTGTCTATAGATGGTAATACGTATACTAATATGGAATGTACATATCCTCTTATAAATACGGACCCTATATAGATACCATATATCAAATATAATTTATTTTCATAACGATCTAATTAATAATCACCACAAATTAACGAATAATTTATACCAAATATTGTTTATTTTCATCAAGATGATTAGTTACCATTTTTATGTAGTTGATTTTCTTACCTTACATGAACTAAATTAAATGCATTTTTTATGTAGTCAAATATTATAATAATAATTCATTACATTTAGGGCCACAATTACAATATTAATAAAAAAATTATCTTTGTGAATCAAATAGTTTTAGACTTCATAATTCACCATTATTTTTATTTTTACTTTATATATATATATATAATCACCATCGAACTTTAAAAATGAAATAAAAAAAATAAAATCTCTATCGAATTTATATTGGATGAACTATATATAAAGATTTTTTTGGACAAATATATAAATTTATATATAATGTATAATTTTCTCCTTCAAAAAATTATGTATGTGTATATCTTTTTTGAAAACATATATATATATATATATATATTTCACATTTAAATTTAAGCATGAGTAATGAAAAAAATGGTGTTAAAAACATATTTTTATAGAATAAAAACAAAATAATCTAGAGCCATTGGATATGAAAAGATAAGATTGTATTTTACCTAAAAATGAAATAACATGATTTTTTATTTGATGATGTGGATATGTGATTTGACATGTCATCTAGGATTAATGTCATAAATCCTAGGTCTTATTAAGGCTAGAAACATTTCTTTTTAATCTTACAGTCGATTACTAAAAAAATAACTTCCTTAAAGTAATTCGTTACAATCAAGTTATAAAACTCACGTTAATTTTCTCTGCAAAAGTTAGACAATTTTGCTAATTTGATTATCTGATTTTTTTTTTATAGTTTAACATGAGCTAGTTTGAGCAGAGTGTTCTCCCACCTCAAATTTATTAATAAAGAAGAAATATTACAATCAAGTTTGATGACATTAAAACCAGTATCCGAAAACACCAACAAGAAACATCAAACTACACTATAAAGTAAATCAATAAAAACGAAAGTTAGGGAGACCGAATATCTTGTTGGTACATGTCCATAATGAAGTGGGGAGGTTCATCCCACTAAGATATTGCAGACCTCGACAAACTCATATTAGTAAGAGTATATGTTCTTGATTACCTTTCTTAAAGATATGAGAAGATCAAAAATTCATTTGAGAAATTCTTCTAATTTGATTATTTGATAATCTAATATCACGTTTACTTGATTAAATAAATAAGCATCAAAACTTCATATTCCCTAATACTTGATATAAAGTTGTAATCGAAAATGACCAACGAAGTGTAACCTTGGCTAATGAAAATAACCTTGAATATGCAGCAGCCACCTAGGTAAATATAGTCAGAAGGGAACCCTAATCAAACCACGTACGCCGAACCAAAACAAAAACGACTTGTCAGTTCTAGTGATAGGAACCGTCCAATTGTAATCATCATCTTTTTGACTCGAAGAATACCGTGAAAACATGAGTGGATCTTTCACTGAAGGAGTTGCTGCAGAGATTAGGCACTCGAAAATCAGAATGTCTCCACACGTGCAATACATTTGGAGGGAAAAAAGTTGTAGATGAACCACATACGAAAGCTTGAGGACGACTTCTTTAAATTCACTATGCTAAATCTTTTCTAAATTTTCCTCTACTGTTTACAGGTTTGGTATATGGAACTTTGATGTGGCCAGGCTAAGTTTGAAAGTCTTATGACTTATGCATTAGGTTACAAAAGCAGAACGCAAAAGGAAATTTTGAACACTTTTTCTTCTTTCTGTAACCTCTTTACACGCCAGAAACTTTTCCCTCTCAACTTTCTTCACTTTCTCTTTGCTTTCAGCTCATCGTGCAGGAATTCGTTCACTTCTTTCAGGTTTTCCAGATCCTATTAATATACAAGGTCTTTTTTTGAGAAAAATAAAATACTTCATTATCGAGGGACAAACCCAATTAAACACCTGCAAACGTTAGGTCGAAAAGAACTACAAACAAAGAGTATGTGTCTCCAACTCGATCAATAGTTCGCTAATCTATAGGTCAAAGACCTACAAGCGAAAAAAGAAATGCGACAATACCAACTAATCTACCACACCCATACTTATGCAAGCTAACATTGTCGTCCCATCGCCGCTAGTGTTACTGTTTTATATATTGATCAAGAGTAGTATTTTGAATCTTGTAAGTTGGAGTTTGCATTGGCTAGCAACATGGCCGGTTTGCATTTTGGAGAAAGAAATGAGAAGATTAAAGTGTTGGCTGCCTCCAACCCAAGTTGTTTTTCTTTGTCTTCCCACTATGATTTGCCTCCTTTCAATTTCTAATGCAGTCTAGATTGTGGCAGACATCAAGAACCCATAGGGGAGTCACGTACCTTAGAATTTGGGAACACAAAAAAGATTCCAAGCAGAGGGGTCAACAACAAAATGCATAGTGGAGAATCCAAGCACATACAACATCTTTTGCGTAACTGGGTCACTCATCCTTTGTTTGTAGTGAATCACTAACTAATAAAACATTGAAGAATGGTGGAAGACGTTTCCCCTCTATTTGGTTAAAGTTCGATTTTGGGCTCCTTGAAATAGTTTCGATTGTCATTTTGGGCTTTGTATGGGATGAGCTTTATCATTTTGGTCTTTGACAAACGTAGAAAAAACAGCATTTCTCATTAGGTGTTCCTGAGGTCCACTTGCTATGTATAATGTAGTTGCAATCTCAGTTTGTTTAGAGGGCTGAAATTTTGGGCTACAAACTTTTTTTGTTTTTTGTTTGTTTTTTTTTTTTTTTGGGGAAATCGAACACCAATTCTAAGATGATGAATGGCACCAGGGCAGTGTGACTGCAATTAAAAAGTGTTAATACTTATGCAGGCCTAGCCCACAGTTCAGCAGCATATCAGCCCAAACAGCCCAAATGCATGCGGTTCAATTCTTCAACCTGCGCAGTGAGCACACAGAAGCTGCAGCTCAGCCAGCTCTAGCTTCACTTGAAGATCAGTGGAATGCGTGACTGGCTGAGTGGCGCGTGGTTGTCTGGAACAACCGGACCTCACCGCGCAGAGATTAGAAAATCACAGACAAAAGAGGCTCAGGCAGTGTGCCCAGTAGTACATCTCTCATGGTGTACAACTCTTTCATTTCTCTTCACCTGGCCTGGGTTTTCCATAATCACATTCTCCAATTATTGTTGCGCATTAAGATTAATGATGAGTTCAGATCGGTTAACGTGAATACTAAACAGCATCACTGAAGTAGCAAATATAAGGAAAATGCCCGTTTGACCAAAATCAGCAAAAATAAACCTCATTCCAATAAAAATATTTTCCTTGTGTACATTCTAATGATTTTTATGAAAAATACATTATTACCCTGTGTGGAATTAAACCCACACAAATATCATCTCTCTCTCTCTCTCTCTCTCTCTCTCTACACAAGATTGAAGAGCAGCCTCCTACTGAGTCGCCTAGACCGCGCGCGTCGTCGTGATCCTTCTCAATGGTGACATCGATTCCGATGGCACCTCCCGGAGATGATCCTCATCTGCAAGAACCTCCGCAACAATCTCCAAAGCCCTAATTGAGATTTCTTTATATGTAAGCAATCTTTGATTATCCCATTCTCTTGTAATCAGGGCTATCTTGTGATCCAAGATAACCAAAAGCATGACTCATGCTAAAAACACATTTACTTAACTCACAAGGGTTGGAAAAAAATAAGTTGGGATTCTGTTTCGTGTTGACCACTACGTCCACAACTTTTAGCTAGCAAAACCAAATTTGCATAATTCCAAAAATGAAATTGGTGAACAACGCAACTGATTGGTCTCTCCTTAATTATAAGTATTCCCCAGAAAGAAAATAGGTCCGACAGTGCCTTGCCTTGTGGGTGAATGAAATGAGATATGAGGAAGCTAGAGTCTTTGCATGCTCTTCCAATACGCTTTTCCTTTTTTTTTTTTTTTTTTGGAGCATTTTCCAAAACAAATATATTGATGAGAACTGGGGAAGTTATGAGAGCTAGCTACCAGCACAACCACCTTGGTTAGAAACGTGTTCATGCAACTTATTGGTTATGGTTTTTAGTGAAAGGATTAATTTGCTAGCTAGGGGAGCAGCTAGCTGAAGACTCAATTGGAAACGTGTTTGGAGGACCAATTTTTAATGAGGTAAAAGCAAAGGTTTCACATGTTCGAAACTCCTAATATTAACCTTGATATTATTCGATTTTTTGTAATTTCATTTGATTGGTCTCGAAACGATATCATAATAATATGTAAATCAATTTAATGATGTCTTTATTAAGTGCCTCCAGGTAGCAGACTTGGATCATGGCCTTGCCAGTCCTAAGAGATGGGTCAATTGCTTGCCCAGCTCTTGTTTTCTTGTTTTTTCATATAGATAATATCATGTTGGTCGTCTTAGAGGCGGTTCGTTGTGATTTTCCTTTCACTCTTGAAAAAGATGTTGCTGAAACTGAAAACTGCTTCAAATTATAGCAGCCACAGCATATAATTAATATTGAAGTGTCGAGAGCCAAAAGAAGAGGCTTCCTAATCCCAACAACAATTCCGCAACTGTTTCTTAAGGAATCAATGTATCAATTATGTGGGTATGATTGCTTTCAAGCTATCTGTTTCTTGAGGGAGAGAGTTGGTTAATGCTGGTATCTACCACATGGAGCTTTTGCAATTGAAGAATTTCAATGTCCATTTTCATATGGTCATTGATCTAAAATAGTAAATACATTAAATAATAATTTTGGATAACTGTTTTGTTCTATAGTCTCCATACAGATATATACGGTCCATACAGATATATACATAGTGGTTCCACGCACCAAGCTACACTTGAACCATAACTTTGTAAGTAGCACGTTTCCATGTATGAGATAAAAAGGTCACGTGCATATTCAAAAAAAAAAAAAAAAAACTCCATCTAAGAGATCAAAAGGTCATGCATATACTAATACGATTTCTAAACGGAAAAATTGTTATCGCCTTCTTGAAAAGATTGATGCATCGGTAACATCAAAAGATAAATTTGTACGTAACAATGGATAAAATTAGGGCATGTTTACTAACTTGGAATAGAATTGAGAGTGGTGTAATTGATTCCGGAATGGATGAATTCCGGCGTTTACTAACATGTCAAGGTATTTGAATGAATGTGGGTCCCACTTGCTTATCAGGAATCGATATTCGATACTCAAGGGATGAGGTAGTATCAGAATCAAGGAATGGAATCAACTTTTTCTCCTTAAAATATCCTCACATAATTATAATATTTCTAAATGACCAATCCTAGATATATATATATATATATATATATATATATATATATATAGAGAGAGACGCAAAAATTGTTAGATTAGAAACAACGACGACAAAATAAAAAGAAGACGGCGCACTCCAAGGTCTGTTTCTCTCTCCATGATGATCATAAGCTTCTTTGTTTTTGTTTATCGTCTCCTCTCTGTTTCGTTCGGTTCTATTTCATTCATGAGTGTTCATATCTGTGCTGCAAACTTGGGACACACGCACTTGAGTTAACCAATAATATAGTTTAGGTGGTCTGATAAATATATCATCCAGAATATTTACATCTTTGAAAATAAGAACAATAAAATTACAAACATTTAGCTTCCTTTCTTGTAGGGTATTTTAGTAATCAAACTAGTTTTAATTCCGATTCTATATGGTAAGTAAACAACATCAATCGTAATTTAGTTTTATTCCTGTTTTGATTCCTTATGGTAAGTAAACAGTATAATGAAATGAAATATTCTGATACCGTTCTTGTTGATACTAATTCATGATAAGTTCAATTCCAAGTTAGTAAATTTGCTGACAAAGAATAGAGTACTATCAACAAAAGACAACTCTTAGAGACGAGTTCCAATCTCAGAGCATAAACAAGAGTTCGCCCTATCCTCTCCTACCAAAACACACATAAAGCCATTTGAACTCAATTGCAACAGTGCTACACCAATTATCACAATAGCAATAGAAATGACATAATATTCGTGAAAATTTGTTATACAATCGCGCCACAGCTAAGTCAGCCATTGAAACCGTGCAAAAGCTGACACGTGACATTAAAGAGAAATACACTCATACGTGCATGCATTAATAACTAAGTTAAACTCAGTTTTTTTTTTTTCTATTGAGGAAAGAAAAATATAAAAATATAAAAGAGAGCTTTAATATTTCTTCTTTTGGCCAATGCTATAAATTCAATTAATTTACAAAACTCAATCATATTCGTGCTTAAATTGGTGGACCATTTAGGGTTAGGGCGCCAGCATATTCACGAGGAGGGAGTGGACTGTGGCAAAAGTCGAATTATCCTTATGATATAGCTAGCAAATTGCTATATTATACACACACACATGTATATCAAACATTTTTAGATACGGACCTCCGTATTTATTTAAAAGGTACGGATTTCCTTAATTGGCATATTTTTCGATCATATTTTCTCATCTCAACCATTCATCTTTTAGGTATATATGAGTAGATCATCTCTACAAAATTTTAGCCAAATTGATAATCATTAAGGTATTCAAAATTATGAATCACACGAACGGTTCATGTTGAACAGATTTGGTTCGTTCATTGTAATCATATAATTTCGATACCTTAACGATTATCAATTTGGTTGAAAATTTGTAGAGATAATCTACTCATATATACCTACAATGTGAATGGTTAAGATGAGAAAATATGATCTAAAGTGGGTCAATTAAAAAATCCATACATTTTGAATAAATACGGATATTTGGACCTGATGATCTATATATATTATCATGTCCAAATATTCGTATTTATTCAAAATGTACGGATTTTCTTAATTGACCCACTTTTAGATCATATTTTTCATCTAACCATTCACATTGTAGGTATATATGAGTAGATCATCTCTACAAATTTCAGCCAAATTGATAATCGTTAAGGTATCGAAACTATATGATTACAATGAATGAACCAAATCTGTTCAACAGGAACCGTTCATGTAATTCACAATTTTGAATACCTTAATAATTATCAATTTGGCTAAAATTTTGTAGATGATCTACTCATATATACCTAAAAAGTAAATGGTTGAGATGAGAAAATATGATCGAAAAGTATGTCAATTAAGGAAATCCGTACCTTTTGAATAAATACGGAGGTCCGTATCTGAAAAAGCCTGATATACATGTATATACAGGTGTGTGTGTTTTATATATATATATATATATATACAGGCCTTCTATGCTACACAAGTCCGCATTTATTCTTACGGTGCGGATTTCCAATTTAGACTCACTTTTCAATCGAATTTTTACATCTCCACCGTCTAGTCTTTAGATAATGTATAGATCCTCTACAAAATTTCAGTCATTTGGTTATCATTAAGACACTTAAAACTGTGTTTTTCTGTTATAAACATGAACGATTCAAGTTCGACAGAATTATGTTCATCCATTGGTTTAATCGAGTTTGAGTGCCTTAATAATAACCAGTGGCTGAAATTTGCAGAGATGATCTATACATTAGTATCTAAAGACTAGACAGTGGAGATGTGAAAGTTCAATTAAAAAATGAGTCTAAAGTGGAAATCCGCACTGTAAGAATAATGCGGACGTGTGTAGCAAAGAAAGCCTATATATATATATAGGAACGTTCAAAGGTGCACGTCCGTGAAATTCCTATTGTGCGGACGGACGAACGTCAACCCTTGGATGGTTCCAATAGCATCTAATGGTGCATGTTGGCTAACACGTGACCATCATCTTCTCTCTCTGGAATTATTGATATCCAAAACACACAAAAACCACCGATTCATCTCAAATGGCTTTTAGCTTTTCAACCATTTGAGGCTCCAGAAGTACTGATATGCTCCAGAAGTTTCTCACAATTGTAATCGAAAGTAGAAGGGTGATGAGGGTTCCTCCATGATGGATCAAATATGAACGAACCCGACCCATGAATGATCTTTAGAAGCTCTGTTTCTCGTTTGTAGTTCTCATTTCTTTCATCTTTTTCTTCTTCTAAATCAAATTTGATATTGATCCAAACCCATATTCTCTTATGGTTCAACTTCTTATCTCACAATTCTTTTACTTCACCCAAATTTGGTTTGTGAATTGCATAACCCAGATTTAACTGAAAAGAGAAAAACTCAGATTTTATGATAGATTGATGTTGAAGATGCTAATAGGTTGATATGTCTGTGTTACTTGAATCTTTACATTGGAATTGTATTTACTGTTCTTGAATCTAGAGAGAGAAAGACGAACATATGCATAGAGCTTTTAAAAAAGAATTGCAACATCATCATTTGATCTCATTAATCAAATCTGACGGCTGATGTTCGTCCGTCCGCACAATAGGAATTTTACGGACGTGCGTCTCTGAACGTTCCTATATATATATATTAGGTATTCTTGCCAATCAACGATCTTTTTTGTCACTTTGGTACAATTGGAAATAAATGATCTTGTTTAATAATAATGAACTTAGCAAGTGTTGCTGTTAAAGTTGGTTAGAATTCGTTTAAAGGCGTATGCCATATGCTTATACTTGATCAAATACGAAACCCAACTTATATGTAAACCAAAGCTTTATTAATGAGGGAGGAGGCCGGCGCCTATAAACTAAAAAAGTTGGCTAATTGAATGTTACGTTATTGCTGGTGTTGGCATCGACTTCCAACTACTCGCAACAGCTGCCCTTTTGGGTTTTCGCCAAAAAAAAGTATATCTCTAGCTCACATTTATCCCTGTAGTCTAAAAAAACATATATATATATATATATATATATATATATATATATATATATTCGTTATCGGTCTTAATCTAAAGAGAATGAAATTCACGATCTAATTTGCAATCCTTATTGCTTGTTTCCTTTCGTTGGTTGAAGAAAGTTACTAAAGAAAATTTAGGTAACTAAAAAAGAAAACGATTATCAAAGACATCAAACAACCCTCTTATGGTTCTCATGTTCTCTGGGAGGCTTATTATGTAGCCAGTACCTTGCTATTGCATAATACATGCGGTCTCTCAGGTCCGTGATTCTAACATTTCCCGTTTGGTCACTACTGCTTTAGGTTTTGATCTTTTTGGAGTGGATTAGTAGAGAGGTGTTTCGTTGTAGTTATTTGAGTTGTTTTGTACAAAAAAAAAAATTAACATAAAAAATAAAAAATAGGAAGTGTGGTTTATAAAATGTGAATGTGAATCTCACTTTCCTTGATCTAATTTGTTTGTGTCAAATTCTCACTTAATTTTGTTTTGAACTAATTAATTTTGTTTTGAACTAATGTGTGCCAAACAATATGAATAATGAAAGCTGCCGAATCTGTACAAAGTAGCTCAAAAGTGCATTTATTTAAGAGGTAATTAAAGTATTAAACAGAACTAACAAAACAACTAATATATTTCTCTGTTCACTAAATGGCTCAAAACATGGATGATTCTTGCTTTTGGGTGTATAGTAGGAGATTTAGTTAGAACATATTATAAATCATATTATATCAAAATTAGGTGAATTAGGATTGCGCCTAGATTAACCATATAAGTCAATATGCTAGTTTTTTCCCAACCAAACAATAATATTTTAATTGCATTAGAAACTTACAACTAGGAACAACATGCCCATCTTTCCCTTCTTTCCCCCTCCTTTTAAAACCCCCATCTCCTGCCCCCTTTTCACAACATAAAAGCCTTGCTTACTATCCACAGCTCTCACCCCCACACAAGTTCTGTGACGAAACATTCAACCACATCTCTCTTCTTTCTCTCTCTCTCTCTCTCTCTCTCTCTCTCTCTCTCTCTGGTCTCTCCGGTGGCCATGGGGCGCGGTGTCGTTTCCAGCCAATTTCCAGATGCAGCACCGAGGGACGATCAAACCAGACGGTGGCTGCAGACCTCGACGGCACGCTCCTCGTGTCCCGAAGCGCTTTCCCTTATTTCATGCTCGTTGCTCTTGAAGCCGGTAGTCTTCTGAGGGCACTAGTACTGCTAGTATCCGTACCCTTCGTATATTTCATCTACTTGTTCATATCGGAATCCGTAGCGATCAACACGTTCATCTTCATTTCTTTCGCTGGTCTGAAGCTCAGGGACATTGAGATGGTTGCGAGGTCCGTCTTGCCCAAGTTTTACGCAGAAGACGTTCACCCCCAGACTTGGAAAGTGTTCAACTCGTTCGGCAAGCGCTACATCATCACGGCGAATCCCAGAGTACTTGTGGAGCCTTTTGTCAAGAACTTTCTTGGTGCTGATAAGGTTCTGGGGACAGAGTTGGAAGTGACCAAGTCCGGTAGGGCCACAGGGTTTGTTCAAAAACCAGGTGTTCTGGTCGGAGAACACAAAAGAGAAGCCATTGTCAGAGAATTTGGCGCTGACTTACCGGATTTGGGTCTCGGAGATAGAGAAACTGACCATGATTTCATGTCCATTTGCAAGGTAAAATGCTAGTTTTCGTTCATGATTCCCCCCTGGTAATTCTTACCTGA
Organism: Fragaria nilgerrensis; assembly: GCA_010134655.1. Taxonomy (NCBI): domain Eukaryota; kingdom Viridiplantae; phylum Streptophyta; class Magnoliopsida; order Rosales; family Rosaceae; genus Fragaria; species Fragaria nilgerrensis. The sequence goes on from CM020982.1 coordinate 8,628,211, forward strand.
TTTGTTTGTCATAATAATGAGCCGGCATTTGGTAGAGACATATATCCATTTCTGGATTTGGAAAAACAAAAACAAATGAACACCGTCCGAACCTAGTAATAAAATCGGTAAATATATAAAACTTTTATATTTTTATTTTTGATTAGTTCTTTCTTTCCGTCTTGTCTGTTTTATTTTCTGGATATTAAGCATTCAAGTTCGAACACTGCTAGCTGTTTATGTCCAATTTGAAACAAAAGTAAATGCCATTCATCTAGGTTTATACGAGTTTGGTGAGCGCCTTAATGTCAACAATATGGTTGGCTATGTTACATGTTCTATTATTGCTAAAGATCTTACCCTCTACTTGATGCATTTTGAACTTTTACAATGCCATTCTACTCAACTTTCTTATATATCATCTCCAAAGATTTTGAGATCTACAAGTTCTTGATTAGTAGAGTACCAAAGAACATTTATGTCACATTTGTGTGACAACTGACACCCATACGATCTTCATGTTCAACCCACTCCCTCTACTTAATCAATTTTCTCATATTTTGTACATTAGGGTAGAAATATCAAATATGAGATAGTAATTTACGCTTGATATACCATTTCCTCATTCACCTTTCAAGCTTGTGACTTGTACAAGCTTACCACAATCTAGATTGTTTTCCTATTATGCATGTCTTCTTGGTCTGGTACATAAGCTACCGATAAGTGGAAAAAAAAAAAAAAAAAAAAACTCACACTTCTGTGTCTAACAAAATTCTGTTAGGTAGCTTGAGTTTGGGAGCTTCTTTCTTTATCAAAATAGTATTATTAGGTTGAAACACAATTGTGATGCATTTCTATATAAAGCAAGGGTTGATAAGAATAACCAAACAATTGTTACAATATTGTTTCCCTTGTTTAACATAATGTAAGAGGTTTTTTTGGTCAATATATTGTAAGAGTTTATTGACAAAATCCCACTATTTTGACACATTTGACTTGTTTACTTTGCAGGAAGGGTACATGGTTCCAAGGACAAAATGTGAGCCCTTACCAAGAAACAAGCTCTTGAGCCCGGTTATATTTCATGAAGGTCGTTTGGTACAAAGACCTACTCCTTTGGTTGCCCTCTTGACCTTTCTATGGATGCCGATAGGTATAATCCTATCCATTTTACGAGTCTACACCAACATTGTATTGCCCGAGAGAATTGCTAGATACAACTATAAGCTTCTGGGGATTAAACTAACCGTTAAGGGCATTCCTCCGCCACCGCCTAAAAAGGGCCACCCTGGAGTTCTATTTATCTGCAACCACCGTACAGTTTTAGACCCTGTTGTCACAGCAGTGGCATTAGGAAGAAAAATTAGTTGTGTGACATACAGCATTAGCAAATTTTCCGAACTGATCTCTCCGATCAAGGCGGTGGCGCTGACGAGGGAACGAGAGAAAGACGCAGCGAACATTAAGGCTTTGCTTGAGGAAGGTGACCTGGTGATTTGCCCGGAAGGGACTACTTGCAGAGAGCCATTTTTGTTGAGGTTCAGTGCACTGTTTGCTGAGCTTACTGAAAGGATTGTTCCGATTGCCATTAACACCAAGCAAAGTGTGTATTACGGAACAACGGTTCGCGGACACAAATGGCTGGATCCTTATTTTGTGTTCATGAATCCAATGCCAACTTATGAGATCACGTTTTTGAATCAACTACCGATGGAACTCACTTGCAAAGGTGGGAAATCGCCGTTTGAAGTGGCGAATTACATTCAGAAGGTGTTGGCCGGAACTTTAGGGTTTGAGTGCACAAACTTGACTAGGAAGGATAAGTACTCAGCGATTGCTGGAACAGATGGTAGGGTAACTTCATCAAAGAAGGAAAAGGAACAAGAGAAAGCCTAGCTAGCAAAGGAGAGCTTTGAGTTTTACCCGATGATGATACTGATCATCAAAATTAATCTGTCTATTGTTTTCCAATATCTTCTAAACTTTTCTCATAATAATGAAACTGATCGATTATTACAATTATTATAAAAGAATAGTACTAATGTACATTAGCTTTCATCAGTATTGCCAGTTTGTTTTTTGCACCCATCTTTTTCGGGCTTGCGGCCGACTTCACTTTCCAATTGTATTCAACATGAATGACAAATAGACGAGACATTTGTATTTGTAAATTACATGATATATATTGTTCAGTCAGTTTCGAACTATATCTCACGTTGTTGCCTGAGATCTAGCTATATATGTTAAAATTCTGGAATTCTAACTGTATAATTGTTTAATATAATGCAGTCACCCATATGAAGCGTCATTCTGAGATGCTCCAAATTAATCCCATTGGTTTTCTGTTCTTGGTGGTGGGTCGATTGGGTGGCCAAGCCAGTGCCTATGTTGGGTGACTGGTATAAATACGACATTGAAGGGATTACTGTTGTCTCATTAGTTGAGGTCCAAGCTCAAAAGAAAAAGACAAATGATTATAACTAGCTACCTGCCTAAGATTATTCCTGACATCTTTCAGTAAAGATCACGTATATCACGAATCACGTACTCCGGCAATATTGTGTACAATAATTTGGGGATTCTCTGTACATGCGTACATCTGTAATCTTATATGATTAGATGGGGATTCAGAATTAGGGCCGGGCATAAAGCTCGTTGAAGGAAAAAAAAACCGGCAAACTGACCCGGACTGGCCGGGTCAGGTCATGTTTTTTTTCAGGCTCATTATAGGAAAAGTCAAGTTCGGGCCGGTCCTACTACTAATCAGGCCGGACCCAGTCCTTAATATTATTTGCTTTTTACGGCCCGAAAGTCTGACATATATTTCCTACTTTACCAAATAGCCTAAATCCACTTTTTTTTTTTTTTTTTTTACTGAAGCACTCAGTTAAGTCAATTTCATTTCTAATTCCCAAAGTTCCAAACCTAAACACTTAGCCCTTGTCTTTCATCGAAGAAAAAAAAGCACAGCCTTTGTCGTGCCCAAAGCCCTGATTCATCGATCATCTTCTTCAATTGCCCCAAACCCTCCGTCGTGCCCAAAATCCCCACTCATCTTCATCTTCTTCAATCTGACAAAAAAACCTAATTCTCAATCCAACCCCAAACCCTCAATCCATGTTGACCCAATTCGCAACCGCCCTTCATAATCCTACCTAGAGTCCCAGAGCCATAAAATCCAACCTTTCCATGGGCACAATCAAGGTCCGCATCAACACCAAAACCCTCACCGCTACCTACCCTGTGGTCGGTCCTGCCAAATCTGTGGTCCGTCTCGACCTGCGCCCAACCCTATTCAGATCAACTGAGCAGAATTTGTAATCTTGTGTATGTATATCTCCCACTGTTTGTTTGGTAGACAATTAGTTCAATCCTAGAATTTAATTGGTTAATCTTAATGAAGATGTTAATATATCTAGATATATATGACATAATCATCTCTACAAAGTTTCAGCTAATTTGATGTTGAAACTATGATAAATCAATAAACGACCGAAATATGTTAAACTGAAACCATTTGTATAAATCACGATTAAGAAAACTCAAACGATCATCAAATTTGGTGAAACTTTGTAGAGATGATAATGTCATATATATATATATATATATATATATATATATATAAATACTGGCTGGTTTTGATAAAAATGTTAGTGAAAAGTAAGCCAAAAAAAAACCTTCGCACTTTAACTAGTTTCGCTCTGGATATAAATTGATATAGGCCAAAAGACCAAATATATAGATCTATCAACTCAACCAACAGTTAGTTATATTGATGGTACATGAACATGCCCTAAGTCCCCCAACCAAAGTCTATACTGTTTGTTGGAGGGTCACCCGATTAATCTCGTTAGCTAGGCTGTGAAATTATGGGGATTTTGGATGTGGTCCTTGTCATGAGTCATAGCCATAGATGTGACATGAGAATCGATCATGTATATAAGCTAGGGACCAATATATAACTATTAGGTGCGTTGAAATACTGGTGTATGACAGCATGAGCAAAACCCTATATTTAACCAGTTAGATCGATTTTGTCCCTTGAACTTAATTATACGTTTGTATTATCTATATGCAAGGCTTCGGTATTGACTGGTTGTACGACAGCACAGGTTCTGTTAACTCCACAATAGAAGTGCATATATGATTTGGTTCTGGACTACTGCTGGGACCTTTCCACCACATATCACACTGCTAGTCTTAAATTTCACATGCATAGTCATGTTCAATGTTAGGTCAGCCTCTCTGTTCGGTCACAGCTTGAACACTCATCGATCTTCCGAATAGATCAGATAGACACTGGATCAGATAGTCGATCATAGACCCGGCTTCCTTAATTAGTTAATCGATCGACTTTGCTACTCCTATTTAATCCCATGCTTTAGTGTCCTTGTGTTCATTGTGCTGTAATCAACTCAAATGAACTGGTCGATCGATCAAGAAGTCTTACCTTTACACCCACACTTAGCCCCATCTGTCTCGAGCAGTCGAGCTCTATCAAGTTCTTTGAGGTGTTGATTAGAATATTGAATGAGAACGACTGAGCTCGATCACTTGGCTTGTGAAGAAACATAGTAATTAAACAAACATGCAAGGTCGGCTAAGTAAGATGCATTTACAATGTAGGATATATACTACAATAAACACCTGCCAATGAGGCAGTGACTGATCAAGCTAGCTGCATCGTAGTTTCTGAACTACAACGTACATAATGGACCGAATGGCATGGGGACCTCGATCGATCACCAGTCGTATTTAAAGAGAATGTACGTGATAAAATTTATGAGCTAGGGGCCGGCATTGCATTCCGAACTACACAGTGTAGCTCATCATGACGATCCAGGAGGAGCAGCTGCAGCAGATCGAAGAAGATGAACCAGTAGTGGCGGTGCGTGAGTTACGGGTCGATATCGAATTATCGAAACCGGGTCGATATCGAATCATCGACCATCAGTCGCCGGTGAAGTTTATATGTGCTAAGCAATAAGAATGTGTCGCTACCAGACTTTGTTCTAATTAAACGGAACCCTTTATAAGCAAATACCGTGTTTGTTAGGGTTTCAGCTGGACGGACTTTTAGGTGGCGACTTATGTTTGTGCATTATGGTTCACGTACAGTTCTATTGAGAAGGTCGATTGATGGCATTCGTCAAAAACCTGCAAAGAAGTAACTATGTAGGTCATGAAGTTTATCAATGCCCAATTAATCTTTGACATCCCGTACGTGTATGATGGAGCATTTGAATGGTCTCTCACGTACCTCTTTACAATGCCATAAATGGCCCCAAGTAGTCTTAGTTTTCTACTTTTCTTAATCGGCTTCTCCCAAAAGGGCAATCGATATATGACAGGAGTGACAAGACAATGGAGGATTGAAGATTTACGGCACTCGTGGAACCAAGAAATTAGAAGAAGCTTAAGCTATACAGAATCTTATTGAGACCTTCTACCCTAAGGTGTACTAAAATTAGACAACGCGAAAATGTTTTACCACTTCAAAGTTCAAACTATAGTTTTGATTGGCTTGTATTATTCGCGATTAATGTTTACTTTTACAATGATTTATATTACTAGCTAAATGTATTGTCGTCAGATGCTAATTGACTCGATTTCTGAATATTCACAAACTTGATTACGAAAGGGGATGAGTTTAAAAACCAGCCAACCGGAATCGATACTGATTCATTTCTTTTGTCATTCTAGTTGTCAGCTAATTTTATGATTATTTTTCATTTCAAGTAAATAAACTTAGAAATAAATTAGATTGTAATTGGGCTGTATAGAAATTAGAAAACAAGAAGCTAGGTTGGTTTGCTCCAATGTGGAGGTGAGTAGCTTTTTGGTGAGGAACCCACTTTGCCCGGGCTATCCATCTTTAGCTCATGTGCTAGGAGTTGGGCCTTATACTTTTCTACACGGGCCTGAGAACCCATACAGCGACAATATTGCCTGTTTTGGGCTTAGATCATTCTATACAGTGGATTCTTTTAGGTTGTTGGCCCAGAAAAGGCGCGCTTTGTGATTGTCATGTCTAGCTCTCAAATGACCAAAAAGGGCTTTCTGCTGATTTTGTTTTGCTCACAAGAGTCACAACTAGTCAACTACTGAACAAAATTGTGAGATATTTTCAGGGTGAAACTCCGAGGGCATTATCGGAAAGATAACCATAAAGCTTTCCTCGGTTATCACACTGCTTACTAGTGCCGGTGAGTTGAAGACCGTTCCAACCAAATCTTCAACTTTCACGGCCGCTAATGGAAAACGGTAACCACCGCGCCGCCACCGGCCCTCGCACCGACGACCGAATCAAGCTCAACGTCGGCGGCAAGCTCTTCGAAACAACCATATCCACAATCCAAGCAGGCGGCCCCGACTCTCTGTTAGCCGCCCTCTCGAGCCGGACCTCCGACGACCCGGACCCGGTTTTCATAGACCGGGACCCGGAGATCTTCTCCGTCATACTCTCTCTCCTCCGCTCCGACGGTCTCCCTTCCACCGCTCGCCGATTCTCCAAGCAAGAACTCGCCGATGAAGCTCTCTACTACGGCATCGAGTCGCAGCTCAAGTCGGCGATGCTGCCGCCTCCGCTGTCCGGAATCGACGCCTCGATTGTGACGACAGTTCAGCCCGCCTCCGACGGCCTCCCCTCGGCGATCACAGCCGGCACCGACGGCTCCGTTTGGATCGCTCACGGCGGTCAAATCTCCAGCTACGATTGGAATCTGAGCCACGCCGGAACGATCCGTACTCATCTGGAAGACATCAACTCGATTTGCCGAGTATATCCCGAAATCGCCGCCGTGGGATCCGAAACCGATCCTGGACTCCACTTCTACGACTTCTCCGGCGTGCGGAACATGGGGTCGATCCACTGGACCGACCCGACCGACCCGAGAATCTTCAAGGCCCGAGTCACGGCCGTTTCGGACTCGCCGAGCTCAGTCTTCGCCGGTTTCGACTGCCCGCACAGAGAGAACTGCATCTTAGTGATTGACAAATCGACGCTCAAGATCGTTGGCGAGCTGAGCAGGCAGTCCGGAAGCTCGGCGAAGAACTTGGCCGTCGGAAAGCTGACGTGGCTGCCTGAAACGGGCTTGATCGTCGGCAGCTCCGTAACTAGCGGCGCGTTCGGGTATTCCGGTTATATCCGAATGTGGGACCCGAGGTTGAATGAGGTGGTTTGGGAGACGAACGAGCCAGGCTCGGGGCGGAGCAGTAGGTTCGGGGACTCGTTCGCCGACGTGGATGTCGACGTTGAGGAGTCGGCATTGTTCAAGGTGTGTTCAAAGTCTGGAGATTTGGCAATGGCAGACTTGCGTAATTTAGGGGATGATCCGTGGGTTTATTTACAAGATAAGAATCCAAGCATGAGGACTGAGGGGAGTGCGAATTGTAGTAGTGTGATTCACTGTTACAAAAGCCAAGCCTTTGTGGGAAGAGATGGTGCATTGGAGGTTTGGTCTCGGCTTCCGAGAGCCGAAAACAGGGTGGATAGAGAGAGTGAGGTGTGTGAGGGTTTGTATAGGAGGAATTTTGTGGATAAAGAGGAGGATGCTCAGAGAGGGATTATAAAGAAAATCGAAGGCGGTGGAAATAGACTCTTTGTTGTTAGAGAAGATGTTGAAGGTATTGAGGTGTGGGAGAGCTCTCATTCTTCTGGTGCAGTTTCGGTTTTGTGAAAGCACAAGTACGCTCTGTAATGTCTATATTTTGAGTTTGTGACACATTGTCTGAGGTTTCGTTTTCTTTTTTAGTCTTATAGATGAAATGTTTAGAGATCTCATTTACATGCACTATGGCTCAACTGTAACTGATTAAAGTTAAACCTTTTTCCTTTAACTTCCTGGCAAAAGAGGATATGCCTTGAAAGCAAGTTAGCGAGTTAGTTTGGGAATGTTTACTGTGAGAAATAAATTGGATGCTTTCAATTAGTTCATCCTCGGATGGCTTCAATTTTGTTGTGTAAAGCACTTTGATTTTCCCCATTGTTTCTCTTGATCAACAAAGCTAGTCTTTTTGTGTGCTTGTTACTTGTTAGTATTACCATTACTCTTGTCTCACTGCCTACAACTTAATTCTGCAGAAGTGAGGGGCCAGTAAAAACATTTTGGAACAATTGATTCTGCAGACTCTTGGTAAGTATAATCATTGTGACAATGCAATCACACTTTTAGGGCTGATTGTTACTTTTCCATGCCATTTCATTTGGTTATTATTGAAACTTTAATCCCGTATGACTGAACAATGAAAACTAGTAGTAAATTTAGTTTTCCATAGGTATTCTGTGTTTCTGACAGTTGTTAACCGGCTTTCTTGCTTGCATGATATGCTGTCTGGATGGTGAAAACATACTTTCCTAGCGCTACAGTCATCATTTAGTTACCAATAGTTATTACAAATTGAAAGATAAAATACTTTCCTAGTTCCTTTTATTTCGTGGTGCACATAGTTTGCTAGCTGCCATGTCATCAATGATTTCGCATATAAAAAAGAATTTGTCCAGTGCTTCTGTTTATTAGTTTGGATTTAACTGTTTAGTGCTCAAGTTTTTTGTATGCATTTTGTTATCTGTAGTTGACAAAGTGAAAGAATTCGCCTTGGTGGCTTCTCACAGCAGAGACCAAAACTTTTGGCTTGCAGGTAAGAACTTTTTGTCAATGGAAATACTGTCAGCACTTTGTAAGGGGCTACAAGCACCTGTAATTTATATGAGAGAGAGTGCAAGGGTGAGAAACAGATGATCCTATTCTACTTGGGATCAGGTCCTCTGTCATGGGATTTTCATGTGATGAATGCATCAATGAGATTTTTGGAGCACAAGGTGAAAATGTGCTTGTTTGGGCAACTTGAGCAGGGTTTAGGGTTAAACACCTGGATTGTTTGTGCTTGTCCTACAAACTTTGTGCTTGTCATGCTGTTTGGAAAACAAGATCAAGGAAGATAGCTGCACAGCCTGCACCAGGTACATATGTTATTCCTTCTTTGTGGGTACTCTGGCAGTCTGGCAATATGTGGCCAATACACATGGTTTGAGACATTTCCCTGACATTGTCGTCGTGTGTTTTTCTGCTCAAACGTCTTCTCCTTGAGCCATATATAGAATTGGGTGATATCAACCTTTTCTACTATTTTCAAAATCGGCTTTGAACCTCAACAAGTAGCTACGTGATTAGTCCACGATTGGTTATTTAAGAGCAGGAATTTTTGGAGATAGTGAAAGAGGAGGCAAGCCGAGTGGCTCCCAACTTCCATGACACCATAAAGAGGAGTTAATGGATTATCACTATTATTCGACGCCGTCAGCGTGGCTGTGTCTATTATATTTGTTCACATTAGTGGATGATTCTGGAGTCATGCTAGGACTCGAAGTATCAGCTGATACTTAAACCTTTGCGCGCTGTATGCAGATGTTGATGTGGATTGTCGCGCTTTCATTTGGGATGAATATGGTATCCCAAAATTCGGCTTTAGAGGTAAAACAAGAAGTCTGGATTTGGGAAAAAGAGGAGGGATGGAAAGCGAATAGGAGCAACTGAAGTGCAATGCTTTCGTTCTACTTTTAAGAGTATTACTGGACCTTGGCTGCAGTTTCTACGGCCAATCTTAGTTCCTGTATTGTAGTTGTATTTTGGTATGCTTCTAAGTTGAGGTCAGGCGAAAAGCAGCAAACGCCAGAGGAGTACGACGAAAACCCCGTCAAGTTCATCTAGATTATGCATATGATAAGTAATTGTATTATGTATACAAAAGTCATGCTACTATGCCTTAACTACGAGTAGATCAAGCACAGGTGCATCCATTTAGAAATGTTCTTTATTCTCTGGGTTACAGATCGAAGAATAAGTGGTACTATGTGACAACTGGAAAAAAAAGGACAAGATAAAGATTCATGAAAACCAAGACAAGAAAAAACCAGTAACCGCAGACACATCCCCGCACTTTGTAAGAGTGAAACTGCTTGTGGATGTTTGATTAAGAGTACTATTTCTAGTACTCAAAGGAAGTTTCAGCTTGCAGTGGATATTTTCTGGGCCATAGTTGTGAAACTTGATCGTGCCCAACCTGAGTTTCACCCGAAGAGCGAGCACCGTATCAATACTGTAAATTCCGGCAGCGGTCTCCTTGCTGAACTCGGAAATCTCCTTTTCCCCAAACTTCACTACCTGCTGCCCTTGAACAACTATGTCACGCAAAAAGGTGGTGTTCTTGTGGCCTTGGTAAAACGGTACAGTCGTATTAGGCAGAGTCACCATGGCAAACCGCTTCTTTTGGTAGTTACCGATGACTCGGATGCGCCGGTAGCTGATGCCGAGCCTTTTGTTTGGGTTTCTGATGGTGAGGTTGAAGGCAAGGTTGTAGTAGAGGGTGCTGTTGGTGGCGGTGTTGGTGAAATTGAACCGTGTGAGATGGGCATCTGTGATTGTGATCTTAGGGTTTCGGGGAAGGACGATGACCCAAATGAAAAAGATGCATATGCCTGAGAAGAACAGCGAACCACAGCCGCGACAGACGCAGGAACGTTTGGCCTCAGCCATTTCTAGATGATCACTTGTTGAAGGAGAAGAAGGTAGCTAAAGAGCTTAATGAGGAACTTAACAGATACTTAATTTGTACTAGTTTCTCAAGACTTGGGAGTATAGCTAACAAGTTTCAATATGATATAGGACGTTCATTGACTTGAGAAATTAAATCAAGTCAATTGTAAATAAACAAAGCCAAGCCAACCTGGACTGCGCACGGGTAGTCGACATCTTACCTTGATCATCACATGCATTCACATCGACCTTGATTAAATTTAGAACAGGGAGCTAGTTGCCTATAATTCTTTTTTGAAGTTGTGCTCCTCCTCTTGTAAGGTAACATGTTAAATTGACCCTTTTAGTTATATTTAGAAGAGCAACCATTGTCCTTCATGATGTTAAATCATTTGATATAATTTACAAACAATGATCTTCACACTAAATTTACACACAGACTAGTAAAATCTTCAAATGACAATATGTTGAAGCATATTGCATCATTTGAAGTTGTGAACAAGACACTATTTTGTGAACTAGTTATTTGGGTTGTGCATGTATAGTTGCATGCAACTAGTTTGTGTCTGCAAATCAATGCTAGCTGAGGCTGACAGAGCAATTGTGCGAGAGGCAGAGTCAAGGGATCAACTGCTCAAGTTGTTGTAGTATATACATTTGAGAATAAGTCCCAATATGGCGCGAGCGACGACGTTTTCTATCATATATACAGCCGCACAAGTGATTTACGAAACAATCATCCATGACACAAGCTTTGATTCATAGTGTCGACGTCACCTAAGAGGCCGCAGCAGCAGCAACAAGTCAGAACAGAAACACTGCAGATCGAAAAAGCCACAATTATATATCTCTGTGTTAATATATCTATCTATATATAGCTAGTAACCAGCTCAGATCGAATAGCTTGTTTTCGTTCTATTTACATGCAAACAATAGAATTCAGTTTTGAAATTTGCTGCTTTTATTTTGTATGCAGTATATGGTCGATCAAACTGTTTTTACAAACTCACCAGGTAACGATAAGGGCCCATACAGTACCAAAGACGAAATCTATGATACAACCGCACATCTTTCTCTTTCAATTCTATCGCACAGAAAATGTATGCAAATATGAAACAATGGATACAAATACGACGTCCTACCCTCCTCTATATATTTATACTCAAATAAGGTTGTTCTCATCTACTTGTGCAGGTATAGAAAAACGTATAGTCGTATACATTGAGTTCTCATATTTCTCATATACTAAGGCATGTAGAAAAATGCTTGCATCAGAGGTTATACGTCATCCCATATACGCAATGACTTTGGTAAACGCTAATTATACTAAAAAGAAAGACGTACTTCATATGTATTCTATATTTCCTTTATATACGTACTTCAATTGATTTTTCAATACGAACACTTCTGCATTAGGTGGAAGCGGGGAAGGCTATTAGACCAACTCCAACCAAACTGTCAAATGACAGGGTAGAGCTTTAACGGGAAGAAATGACACAGAGACTCACTCTAATGGATCTGTTCCTCTACCTCTTTCTTTGTTGTGGATGATCGATTGAATCTGCATGTGAATCGAAGCAGCAGGAGCTGGTCCGGTGTTGACATATATTATACATGTATATGTTCCAAAGCAGCAGGAGCTTTCCATTCCTTATTATCTAGCTAATTGATACTGATGATCAGTTTCAGATTAGCATGTAATAAAAAAGCCTAGCTAGGACTCTCCGGTCTGTGTGCTCGATCCTTGATTATGATTCAATTATCGCAACAATGGGACTCCATAAATAAAATTTACTGTAGTCATATGGTCACAACTATAGATTTTGTTATCATAATATGGATATCATTAGGCGGAGACATTGTTATAAGTTGGGTTGAAACACCTCTTCTGATGATTTTGTCATCAGGAAAAGTTATAAAAAGAAAAAAAAGAAATAGAAATCGAAATGTTATGATTCCTAGCTCTCTTGGTTTTCAACAGGGGACTTACAGATGAAGAACGTGTTTTCTTTTAATACGAGATGATGAAGAACATGTTTAGCATTGGAAGTTGCACACAAGTACAGTACTTTACGGTGAAAGCAATGGTAACATATGTCTTATTATATATGCAAACAGAGATTAACTTAGTTTAGATTACTCCCATTGGATTGGAAGACAAGTCTGGTTACCCTAAGTACTTGAGCGCGCATGCAAACAAGTACATGCCTTACAACTGATTAAGTGATTATTTTTCTACTGGTGGCCGGGAACTGGGAACAAACATGCACCAATGGCCATGGCTGTGCTCGGAGTTTCTACGTCATGGCATTGGTTAACGTTATCAAACTCACACATATGCTCATATGATAATTACATACGACCATGCAAATAATTTCTCATATTTGCTAAATAAAACCGATGTTGCAGAGAGAAAACGGGAGTGAAAAGTGTATTGCCTCAACTTCATCGGTTTGTAGTTAGCAGGTTTAGTGTGTTTTTTGTTTCGTGCGTCTGTGACTATAGAGCTTTACAAGGATATATATTCTTGTGGATCTCAGTTCGAGTATTGACTTGGTGAGTGTATTACTAACTTGATATTAATATACCTGAGATGAGTTTGCCTTATTACATTTACAAGGATACTCTTGTGATCTCAGTTCGAGTATTGACTTGGTGGGTGTATTACGAACTTGATGTTAATGTAACTGACTTATTAATGTAATTGTGATGACTTAGTGTCCCTAACTTGCTATAACGTAATTTAGATGATTTTGTGTCACTAACTTGCTGTAATGTAATTGAGATGGTTTGTTACCTCACGCTGGCTGATAGTAGAAAAATAAAAATTAACTAAATGGATAACGTTGGACGTGGTAATTTCTTGGGGCAAAGGAAGAACTCAAAGCTAGAGATGTGTGGTGGTTTCAATTGATATCTTATTTTCCGAAGAAAACAATAGCTTATCAAACCAAACGTGCAGCTCAGTTTAACTACTTGTTAAGCTGCCCCCATTCTCCAATTAAACCAATATTAATTAGAGATATGCTGCCATTTCCTTTGTTTTTTTTCTTTCTCATAACTCTGATTTACTGCAATTTTTGCTTTATTATGTCCTGTAATCCACATCTTAGATTATTTCCTATATATTACATGTGAATTGAATTGAGAATTATCTTATGAGTGGCGTTTGATTAGATATTATGTAAGATTCGAAGTTCATGAAGATTAAGTAATTTATCTCAAATGAAGTAACTAATTAAATATGTATGATGCTCTTGTTAGAAGTTAGAACTAGTTATTTACTTGACTAGATCTAAGATGTGTCACTAGAGTTTACTTCCCTGATTATGTGTGAGGAGTTGATGAACATGAATCTAACATGCATATCTTGTATGAAAAGGTTGATACGTTGTCATCCAAGTAAAAGTAAAAACTAGATTAATTGATTCTTAGACTCAACATCTCTTCGATTGATGTATACAATTAAGTATTTTGTATATTACTGGTGGAAATATCACACTAATTCTCTATTGACTTTGGTTATTTAGATGCATATTCTTTTAATTTTCTCACGTTTTAGAAACTATAAAGTACTTTCATCATGATATTAATCGAAGTATGCATTAGGACTCAATTCTTACTACTTGCTTTGACAAAGGCTATCTCAAATGAACCTCCACTTTAATAACAAACGATCGAGCAATATGTGATGTACGAATTAAAAAAGATACAAATTAAAAGACAAACATAACTAATGTTTTTAGAATGATATCCACAACTCTCACAAAGGTATATATACCAAGACAATTAGACAAATGAAGCTTCTCTTCTCGATCTAATTCTCTACATCTTTTGTTTTCTTGCCCAGGCAATTCAATTTGATTAAAATTGCCTAGCTAGCAGCCCAAATGTACAAACTAAGACAAAATTAACCTGTATTTCTTTTGAATGCATGTAATTAAAGAACTAATTTGAATTGTTGTTTAGGATACTTGACTAATCATGATAAAAGAATAAGCCCTAAACCCCAAACCTCAAACCTTAAAATCCTAAACCCTACACCTTAAAACCCAATACCCAATCTTACAAATTTAAATTAAATAAATAATTTTATATTTATATTGTTAACCATGGTTAGATGAGTTAAAGAAAATATAAAATATACGTGTCATACATTTAGATGGCTGAGAATGAAGGTGGAGAGCAAATTTATATCCGTCTATTTAAAGATTAAAGTTCTTGAGCAATTATGTGATAATAATTTTCAAACAACGTGCAGATGGAGATAGAGAAGAATATTTCCACAGGATTAAGACCCTTGTACGTGCTTGACCTGAAGTCGGTAATTATTGTTTTCGAATAAAACGGGGTGAAAACAATGGTGGGAGAACTGCAGCAGCCTCAAAAGACTTCATGTGGTGTAGTGTCCAGATTGACTAGTGTTTTCGTCAAGAGCATGCATCAAGTTTTGTATCGACAAAGTCGACATGCAAACACATAACCTTCACATAGAATTTCCATTTTCATTTGTGAGTCGCGAGACATGGACCATCAGTGGGACGTCTTCTACGCAACACTTCAATTCAACTGGTTTGTTAGTTTGCAATGAAGTCTGGTGGTAAGTTCCCGGAAAATGATCAGGGCTAAGAAACGGTGACCAAGATATTCAACATTTTTGTGCATGGACAAATTGAGGACTAATGAAGGCAAAGGAATCACAAGTTTATGCGCACAATATTAGGGATGGCAAAAGAGTCTTTAGGATATACACAACCATCAAGTTTCTTCACGGGTCACAGTTGGGGAGAAATGAGAGAGAGAGAGAGAGAGAGAGAGAGAGAGAGAGAGAGAGAGAGAGAGAGAGAGAGAGAGAGAGAGAGAGAGAGAGAGAGAGAGAGAGAGAGAGAGAGAGAGAGAGAGAGAGAGTTGTTTAGGTACCCATAAAGTTGTAGAAAATATTGACCAAAAAATTGCAAACTCAAGTAGCACCCAATGACGGAGGATGCAGAAACATCGGCACTTTCTCATCTGATGGAAAGTGGTGAGCAGACCTACAAACTCTTTCAGTCACTAGTTCACGAATCGAACTATTAACCCATTAACATCTATACACTGCATATTTTTACCTTGTTCTCTGACTTCATTTCTGTTCTTCCATTGCAGTTCAGACTCTGCCGAATTTACTTACCACGTATGTAATCTCGATAGTTGCTACATACTTGACGGGCGTATGGGGGCTCAGTATCGTAAGCGTTGCTGTTATCATCAACTTGTATTCAGGCATTGTCAGCATAATGCCGCTGGGATTGAAATTCATAGTGGATGCTTTCATCGGAAACTATGGGAATGTCTTGCTATCCAGATATGCCTTCACTGCTGTAAGTTGCTTCAGCTGCATATTATTTTTCTTAGTTTTATTGTACTTCTCTGATATAACATTTGTTACTTCTAAGATCTGTAATAACTGAAAGAGGTTTTCCGATCCATTGGTCTGAGTGTCTGATAATTAAACAGGTTTGAATGACCGATAGAAATTTGGTCTATGCATGTCGTATGGAACAATTTGTCTGCTGAAGTGAATGGGATTCAAATCAAAATCTGCTATTGCTTAATTATATAATTAGTTTGGAAGAAGGTTTGGTTAATTTACAGTTTTACACGTGTGGATAACTGGATATATATGACTAGGTCAACTCACAGAACATCTATTTATTCTTTAGGAGGAGATTACGTACATGTTCCCAAGTTTTTATTTCCCAACCTTGTCCCTTGAATTAAAATGTGACATGAAGTTAAAACTTAATTTGCCCTAAAAATAAAACACTTGATTGAAAACCTATCGAGAATGGTTAGTTCATCTGATATCTTATCAGATCACAAACTCACATCGAGCTATATATACAAATACTTCATGAGTAAAATTTTCTTAAAATATGATGTACATACTTGATCAAGTGTATGTGCTAAAAGATAGTGAGCATGCAGAATATATACGTATATAATGATGTTGGACATACGAACGCAGGGCTTTGTGCTTTTGACGATGTCAACCCCACCCGTCCTTTCTTGGGCAACAGGAACTTGCAGCACAGATGAGCCGGAATGCGTTGGCCAAGTACAAAAGCTTCTGTTTAACGTAGCATTGCCTCTAATAGCTGTGGCCGTTTCTTGTCACAAAACCTCGGGATTGACGTATAGATTGAAGTCATTTCTGAATGAGAAGTCACCATCCAAAGGGGCAGGCTTCTACTGTGAAGCTGTTTTAGGGTTTGTGCTAATGCTCTGCGTTCCTTTAGTTTCACTGGGGGCAATTGGTTATATAAAACCTTGGTCAGTCAAGTTTGGGATCCCAGCTATATTCATCGTGGTATCACTTATTCTCTTCCTGATTAATTCAGGTTCATACCAAGCTCAAAATAGAGCAGAAAGGAGCCTGCTTGGTGCCACTGTTTTTAGGAAAAAAGATTCTAGAAGCATCCTATCCTTGATACCCGTATCCATTAGCTTTATCTTACTAGGTGTTGTATCTTCTCTTGGAAACACTTTCTTCATCGAACAAGCCGTAGGCATGGATCACTGTGTCGGAAACTTGTGGGTTCCGATAATTATCCTTCCAGTTTTCCAACATTCTTACAAGAAGAAAAGAGCAATAAGTTTTGGTCTCAATCCAAACTTGGGGATTGCATTCTCGATGGTATTTGCAATTCTGAGCTGCATCACAGCTGCAAGAGTGGAGACGAGGAGGTTAGGCGTGATCACAAGCCAGGACGAACATGAGGAAACCATTCCCATGACCATGTTTTGGTTGCTTCCACAGTTTCTTCTCCTCGGGTTGTCTGAAGCGATTTCAGATAAAAGCATTGCAGATTTCTTCAGTAATGAGTTGGTCCTCGAACCTAATGATGTCGAGGCAACAAGAGAATCAAATCGTAAGTACATGGAGTTCTTAGCTCAGGCTCTTAGTGGAGTGGGAATTATATTCGGTTTGTTATTGGTATATATAGTAAGGGACGTAACTGCTGCAAATGGAGGGACGAGTTGGTTTGGCAACACTGTAAACACGAGTCGTTTGGACAAGTACTACTGGACCTTGGCTGCATTGAGTGCTGCTAATCTGGTGTTATTTGGTTTTGTGATCTCTTCACATCACCTTTGCGGGAAATCAAGGTCAGTGGACGATGAGCAACCTTGTTACAGTACTATTGTCCCACTGATAGCATAATTGTTGAGTCCACTTCTTTCTTGATCTAATTCGGAATTTCGGATAAAATATGTTGTAATAGTTAACTCCAGGTGTATTGGAACTTACTAGATTAGTAAAGGACACGTTTATTATCTATGAGTATCGATCATTTCCTTTCGCCTGGCTTGCAGTTTTAGGATCGAATAATTAATATTCTATTTCCTATCAATTCTATTGTACTTTTTTTTTGTTGGTTTATTTTATTTTTTATAGTTATTTACTTTTTATATATTTTTTTTATAGTTATTTTGGAAAGAAGAAGAAGAAGAAAAAAAGCAAAAGAGAGATTGAAAGGAAAAATCAGGAAATATGCATGTGCATATCAGTCAGTTTAAACAAAACACTGATAGCAGCTCATAGCGAACCGAACGATGATCTTTATACATATTGATAGAAAGCTACATATGTTCGGTTTTCAGAGTTTTTTACAGTTCTTCGATATCATCTTTGTACAAGAAGGTGTGGCCAATTTAGTACAAGAATGTCAAGCTACACAAAATCTTGTTTTCGACGTAAATGTATGTTTTGAGGCCAAATCACATCGAGAAGCCCAATGATCAGATTTTACATAATACGTTAACTTATTATGCACATTATATGAGTTTGTCTGCTGTACCGTTCGGTATAACATATATATTAGTGAATAGTGACCCTATCTAGTAGGGGAAGGATGGTTGGTTGGGAGTGGTTTGTCATGAAATATCAACATGTATGTTATATTGTTCGGTATAGCAGAATTTCCCCATATATATAGAGTAGAATGATGGAGACTCAAAACCCTGATTCATTGAGGAATCATGAAACGAGAAAGAAAAAAAGAACCCTATTCTAACTTGAAAAAAGAAACCTAAAGAGAGAAGCACTAAGAAACAATCTAGCTGAACGTTCTATAAATATGAGCACATGTTAGACGTCTAATGAGAACTTGCAACATTGATATCTTATATAAGAATACCATGTTGGTATGGTATACATAACTAAATGGATCAGGATCCTCTTCTTGCCTAAAAATGGTGCTTGTTTGTCCTTAGCTTTTGATCACAGCCGTACACACTATATCGAAAGGTCAGAGTAATGACACCTCAACAAAAGTCATTAAATACCCACTAATCGCCAATATCAAGGCAAACGTCGCTAATTTTATCGAAAAGAAAAAAAAAAAGCAAACGTCTGCAACCTCTTTATCTTCGTCTTCTTTCTTCTTCATCTTCTTCTTCTTGGTACTGACTTTCAGAACAAATTAAGTTAGATTTATTGGTTTATGCTTGAAATTTTGTAGCATAAACCGAAGAGAAACAACAATATGCGAAATACCCAATACTGTATGCATAAACCCGATTATTCAGACGAATTCTGGTTTTGATGCTGCCTAGTCAATCAACTGAGAACTCAAGGACCAGCTATTATGAGATCATATGCAGAGAAATTAATGACCCAAACTTTCAGCCACAAATCCCAAATGGCCAAACTCATAAATGCTTTGGTTCACACCTTTCTGACATTGCTTCTTCATCATTTTTTCTGCTGTCAAATTGTGCTCTTAGTTCTCAAATTCATTGATTTGGGGGAGCTGGAGATTTGGTTTTTGTGATGGGTAGTGGTGGTACTTCTGCTCTCTACCCATTTGAAATTACTTCTCATTGCTATGGAAAAGGTTGTGCTTTAGTTCAGTTAATTGGAGCTAATTTTCCAGATCATGTGGAATTTCCGAAACCAATATTACCCAAGTTCCAGCTTCCTCCATTCATTCCAAGGTAATTGCTTCCACTTCCATTTTACCCAAAACCCAGCATGCAATAATTTGGCAACAACACCCAATATCCACAACAATCTGAGTAGTATCGAACCAAGACTCAAATACCTTCCATAACAAAGAACACTAATCAAAGATATGTCTATCTCATCTCGTCTGTTAGCGACGAGTCCGTCATCCTCCAAATCATACAGACCCAGAATTATAGGATTCATATCCCACACAATTAATCTCCCTACCACTCAAAACTTGAAAGAGTGCATTTTATCTACAACTTGAGAGAAGAAACACCACCTGGGTCTTTCTCCATCCAAATAGACTTGGGTTTTTCTGGGCCTATCTTGAAGCTTTCACATATTTGATTTTTGTTTCTTCATTCTCATATTTACGGACCGAGTTGGCAAACCTTCAAATCAAATCAGTACTATGAATCTATGATCACTACCAGGACAAGCACTTTAGCCGACGAAAAATTTTTGTCGGCCTGTTATCTTAATTCGTCGGCTATAGTGTCGTCGGGAAAGGGTCGTCGGTGATGACTTTAGCCGACAAAATTTTTTTTTCGTCGGCTATAGTCCCACAGTTAGCCGACGAAAAACATGTCGTCGGTTTTTTTTCCCAGACTTTAGCCGACGAAACAATTAAGATATTCGTCGGCTAAAGTGTGTAATAAAATTTTAAAAAATAACTATAGCCGACGAAATTTAGTATATTTCGTCGGCTAAACCTTATAAAAATTTTAAAAAATAACTATAGCCGACGAAATATTTTATATTTCGTCGGCTAAACCTTATAAAAAAATTAAAAAATAACTATAGCTGACGAAACATGCCATAATTCGTCGGCTAAACCTTATAAAAATTTTAAAAAATAACTATAGCCGACGAAATATTTTATATTTCGTCGGCTAAACCTTATAAAAAAATTAAAAAATAACTATAGCCGAAGAAACATGCCATAATTCGTCGGCTAAACCTTATAAAAAAATTAAAAAATACTATAGCCGACGAATATAGTGTTTAAATGTCGTCGGCTAAAGTTGCTGGGTTTTGAAAAAAAAAACTGCAGAAACTTTCGGCCACCTCCAATCACGACCAAAATTTGACAGAATCTTCCTTTCAACATTTCGAACAATTTTCTAGAAGAAATCGAAGCTCAATTCTAAGCCTAAACAGGTCAATCGACTGAAAATATAAAAATCCCCACTTTTAAACCCTAAAAACTTCAAATCTTCGATTCTCTTCACACACACCGAATCGAGCTACCAAATTCTAGGAGAATGTAGTACTAATCAAACTCAACTTATCCTTATATAGAACTCACCAAATTGTGACCTAAGGAAGGAGAAATTCGATCGACACCGAATCCGAACCGGCGGAGTTTTGGAGCTCGATTTATCCCTCACGGCGACGCCACTCGATGCACCACCTATCCAGCAATGAAGTAGAGACGACGGCGAAGCTTTTGGGACAAGTGTGGCGGTCTCCGGTGGCTTGACGGCGGAGCTAGGCCGAGAAGAAAATCTGACAGATAATAGACTTCTTACCATCCATCTTCGGCTATATAAAGAACTTTAGCCGACGAAATTCTTTATTTTCGTCGGCTAAACTCTTTTGAAAATTTTGGTTGACCGCCAAAAAATTTTGAAAATTTTTCGACTTTAGCAGACGACTTTTCATATATTTTCGTCGGCTAAAGTCCTTTGAAAATTTTCCTCCAACTTTGGTTTACCACCCAAAAAATTTTGAAATTTTTTGACCTTAGACGACGACTTTTTAATATCTCGTCGGCTAAAGTCTATAAATTCACGAAAACGCTCATATCTCCCTCTATATTACGTAGTTTGGTCAAACCTTCCACACGAAAAACTCTCACGTAGATGAGACGCAACCGCCTATATAAAAAATTTGAGACATTTACCTTCTGACGATAGGGCTCCCTATAGGGAATAATAACGGTAAATAGGGTTGACCGCTACTATCGGCACCGAGACTTTACCCGATTTACATGATTTTTGAACCATAGCCGTATTTCACCATTCTGAACACATCTTATTTCACGAGATTTTTGATAATTTTGCTTCCTATGTAGAGTTGGTTTACAAAGTTGTATAACCTATTAAACAAGTTATACAACATTAGTAGAGACGTTGTGATTTTGATGACTAAAATTCACAAACCAAAATTGGACCGTCAGATATGATCATTATGACGAAAGATGTTTGTGGTAAAAAATTCAACTGGATCCGACAATGTTAAGGGCTCGATCGAAACGGTCAACCCTAATCGATCGTTACTTATCACACGAAAACGCTCATATCTCCCTCTATATTACGTAGTTTGGTCAAACCTTTCACACAAAAAACTCTCACGTAGATGAGACGCAACTGCCCATATAAAAATTTTGAGACATTTACCTTCCGACGATAGGGCTCTCCATAAACCCGAATAACGGTAAATAGTAGACACGTTGTGATTCCGATGACTAAAATTCACAAACCAAAATTCGACCATCAGATATGATCATTATGACGAAATATGTCTATGGTAAAAAATTCAACTGGATCCGACAACGTTAAGGGCTCGATCGAAACGGTCAACTCTAATCGAAAATAAGAAAACTGCATTTTAAAGCCCTAAACGGACTCAGATAGCCAAAAAAGCCTATACATCATGGCATCAGCCATGAGTCTAATTCGTAGCGCCGTTACGCTTCCGGAAAGGTATCACAATAGTCAATCAGACACCAAACGCCAAATCTGCAGCATAGTGAATAATAAGGGTAAGTCAACTATCGGCACCGAGACTTTACCGGAATACCGTAATTTTTCAACCGTAGACGTATTTCACCATTCTGGTCATATCTTATTTCACGACTTTTTTGCGTTTGAAGGTTCTACGTATAGTTTTTTTTTTCCAGATGAGTTGTTGTCCAAATCTGCAAATATAAGGCACTATAGCCGACGAAATTATATTTTTCGTCGGCTAAACTTTTAAAAATTTCGTCGGCTAAACTCTTAAAAATTTCGTCGGCTAAAGTTCACAGACTATAGCCGATGAAAAAAATTATTTAGCCGACGAAATTTTATAGCCGACGAAGGAAAATTTCGTCGGCTAAAGTGAATTTAGCTGACGAAAAAAAAATTCGTCGGCCTGGTTTTTTTATTTTCGTTGGCTAAAGCCTTTCTTCTGGTAGTGGATACAAGTGATATAACCGAAGACATAAATGGGTGAAAGTCAGAAAGAGATTAGAGATGGTGGTCGTTTGGGTAGTATTTTTTTCTTTCTTTGTTAGTGCTTACTTAGCGACGTTTTCCTTTTTTACCATAAACTAGCGATGTTTGCATTGTTATTGGCGATTAATGGGTATTTAATGACTTTTGCTGAGGTGTTATAACTCTGTCCTTTGGATATCGTGTGTGCTGAGGACAAACAAGCACAATTTCAGCCAAGGGGAGGATCCTTATCCTAACTAAATTGGGGGTACAAACTCGTTTACCAATTTTTATTCCAATACATGTGGCAAACGGCACCATATATCTAACGTATACCAAATTTCTTATGGTGTCATAAGCTAGAATAACATTTTGCCGTCGACCCCATATGCAATGCATTATACTAAATTAGTGTTTAACTAATTTTCAGGTCTTTCTTTAGCTGGTTATCAGAATTAGATCCAGATCGATCACCTAGTTAACTAAGTCGCCAAATAAGACTTACTAGATGCGTTTACTAAAACTAGTAATCACTGTTAGCCGGCTGCTCATTAATATATGGTGTTTTCTTCTTAATCAATGTTGTCTAGCCGAAACCACGTATGGATGATGCAGGATAATTATTCCTTCTGATGAAATCATTTTGTGAAGACTTGCATTATTAAGCTACAGTCCGTCAATGAAATATCTATATCATATTGAAGGGCGCAGCTACAAATAATGTGCCTGAAGTACTTGTGCTTTACTACAACTCTAGCTATTTTGCTCATTCTGATCCTCCATTTCTTTCTTTTCTGTTGCATTTCTCCTCTCAGAAAGCGATCAGCTTGGACTGCATTACCTAAAAAGGTCGCAAGCAGCGGCATTGTCTCATCTTATGGATGCTGGTAAGCAGATCAATACCCTCTGAGTCACTATGATCAGTGAACTAGTAACTAAACCAAATTCATAATTTCTGTCATTATAAGCTACATTTTCCTTTTCACTCAATTTTTGCGTTTGGTTTTCTTCAATTACAGTCCAGACTCTGCCGAATTCGCTTACGACGTATATCATCTCCATAATTAATTGCTACATACTTAACTGGTGTATGGGGGCTTAGTATCGTAAGCGTGGCGGTCATTGTCAATTTGTATTCAGGCATTGTTGGCATACTGCCAATGGGATTAAAATTCATAGTGGATGCTTTCATTGGAAACTATTGGATTGTCTTGCTATCCAGACTTGCCTTCACTGCTGTGAGTTGCTTTTGTTAGCAGATTACTTTTATTGCATTTCTCTAACGTTTTATAACGATCGATGTTGGATGTATGAACGCAGGGCTTTGTGCTTTTGACATTGTCAACCCCATCCGTCCTTTCTTGGGCAACAGGCACTTGCAGCACGGATGAACCCGAATGCATCGGCCAAGTTCAAATGATTCTGTTTTACACAGCATTATCTTTAATAGCTGTGGCAGCTTCTTGTCACGTAACCTCAGGACTGACATATGGACTGTCATTTCTCACAGAGGATTCGCCACCACCGGAATCTGAGCCATTCAAGAAGCCACAATCAGATGATTCTGAGGAGAACAACCGGGCAGGATTCTTCTGTGAGGCTCCTTTGGCTGGGGCATTAATCCTTTTTGTTCCTTTAGTATCATTTGTGGTGATTGGTTATATAAACCCTTGGTCGATCAAGTTCGGGGTCCCGGCCATATTCGTCGTGGTATCACTTATTCTCTTCCTGGTTGATTCAGGTTCATACCAACCTCAACCTAGAGCAGAAAGGAGCCTTGTTAAACACATTCTCAAGAAAAAACATGCTAGAAGCATCCTATTCTTGGTTCCTATATCCATCACCTTTATTCTACTAGGTGTTGTATCATCTATTGGAAACACTTTCTTCATCGAGCAAGCCGTCGACATGAATCACTATGTCGGGAGCTTGTGGGTTCCTATACATCCTACCAATATTCCAACATTCTTACGAGCAGAAAAAACCACTAGACTGTGGTATTCATCCGAAATTGGGGATTGCATTCTCAATGATATGTGCAATTCTGAGTTGTATCACAGCTGCAAAAGTGGAGACTCGGAGGTTAGGCGTGGTCACAAGCCAGGGTGTGATTGACGAGCCTGAGAAAATCGTTCCCATGACCATGTTTTGGTTGCTTCCACAGTTTTCTCTCCTCGGAGTGTCAGTAGCGATTTCAGAGAAGAACATCACTGATTTCTTCACCAATGAGTTGGCCCTCGAACGTAACGATGACGAGGCAACAAAAGCATCCAAGCGTAAGCATATGGAGTTCTTAGCACAGGCTCTTAGTGGAGTGGGAATGATATGCGGTTTGGTGTTGGTTTATATAGTGCGGAAGGCAACTGTTGCAGATGGAGGGACTAGTTGGTTCCAAAACACTCTAAACACGAGTCGTTTGGACAACTATTACTGGACCTTGGCTACTTTGAGTGCTGCTAATCTGGTGTTCTTTCTTGTCGTGATATCTGTTCATCACATTTGCAGTGAATCGAGGTCCGTGGAAGATGAGCAACGTTCTTCCAGCACTGTGCCACTGATGGCATAATTGTTACGTGTCATTTCCTTTTGCCTTGTATTTCCTTTTTATCAACTTAATAATAATTCATTTCCAATCAAGAGGAACTGGTAAATTATTGGTTACGACTGAGTTATGGCAAATGAAACCAATAAATTATGACACAATACAAAGAATGAGTTAACCTTAAATGACAACAAAAATGCGCCTTAAATGACTTATACTATCATATATATGATTGATGAGCAACCACAATACAAAGAATATGTTTTTTTAGGAAACAAATCTATATTATATATAATCCAAACGTTACAACCATAGGATTTCGGTGGTGGACATAAAGTCTCAACACTCATCCCTACTTAAACCAACGATTTACAGTGTACAAGAACCGAAAAAAGCTCAATTGTAACCTAACTTATTTCATAAGCCTCGATACATCCTTACAGTCAACCTTAAAAAGAATTAACCATTTCAAACAATACAAAAAATGAGTTAACCTAATTGATAATCAAAAAATCACCTCAACAAACCGAGGACCAACACCACATTCGCTAGAAACAAACCAATCAAAACACAATGAACCTTATAGTACCTGTTTACATGATAGACTACTTGAAGAGGAAGCTGAAAACCAACATAACTTTGTTGGAACCAAAATAATCACAATACAAACATCCTCATATATAGTCAGATTTACATGATAGCCCACTTGAAAAGAAAGTTTTCGATGAAGCGAACATATCACATCACTCGTCTATCTCAGTAGACACACTGATTATGTGATTCGTCTAACTCACTATGTTTGAGTAATGAATATTCCGTGACAAGTCTGAGCCATCAAGATGACCGGAAAATTAAAAATTAAAAACCGTAAAAAAGAAAAAACAAAAACGAAGGAGAAGCAAAATATAAAGATGTTCAGCTGCGCTACGGCGCACAATAAAACACTGCGCGGGGTACACGGACTCCTGTTTGATCAACATCATACGGTAGACAGCTTCTCAGGGTTTTACTCTCTCTCACTCCCTCTCTTTGGGGTTTTAGACAGAAAAAGAAAACCAGAGATCGGAGCCTCTCACCGGAGCTCAGATCGCTATGGACGTCATCAAGACGCAGCAAATTTCGGCGAGGTCGATCGAGAAGGTGGTAGTTCACCCGCTGGTGCTACTCAGCATCGTCGACAACTACAACCGAGTCGCCAAGGACACTCACAAACGCGTCGTCGGAGTTCTTCTCGGAAGCACTTACAAAGGCGTCGTCGACATCTCCAACAGCTACGCAGGTACGGCTATCTCCCAATTCCGATTGAAATTTACTTTCTTGTTAGTCTTGGATCCGAAAATTTTGTTGATTCGGTTAAAGCATTTGAATTTTTTGGAATTGTAGGGTTTGTTGAATCTAAAATTACTGTAATTAAGTTCATGATTCGAATTAGAGTTGTCGTTTTCCAGATGAGTGATTTGGTGGCTAGGGTTTGCACTAGTAGGGTGCAATTGTAGACTTGTAGTAGTTGGAAATGAGCTTGAAGTTGCTAAATTCTTAGTCTTTAGTCTTTAGATTTTTATAAATCCTAAATATCTTGGCGTTGTTGTAATGTTCAGTGCCCTTTGAAGAAGATGACAAAGACCCTAGCATTTGGTTTCTTGACCACAACTATCATGAGGCAATGTTCTCCATGTTCAAGAGAATCAATGGTAATCACTCTTCAACATCTTGTGTAAATTCGGATGCTTTCTTTATTTGTTCAGCCCAGTACTCTGTTCTGTGAGTTGTTACTTGTTAGTAATCTCTGCATATGCATGTCTGTTGAATTTCAGCAAAGGAGCACGTCGTAGGTTGGTACAGTACGGGGCCGAAACTGCGAGAGAATGATCTTGATGTTCACAGCTTGTTCCACAAGTAAGTTTACGTAATTTGGTATATTGTGGCATTGTGCATTGTCCTACATATTCTTTTGTTTCTGTGAGACTCTTTTTTCTTGTTTTTTTTAGAGGAATTTCTACGAGACTCATAAGGTTTGCACAGCGTAATATTTTTTATTTTTTTTTGGAAAGTATGCATCACATTTTTTATACATGTAGTTATTCCCCAAATCGGTATCTCTGTGCATGTAGCTGCATTGTGCATTGTCCAGCATCTGCATTTGTTTTCCTCTCTTTACTGATTGCATTCCTTATGTGATTCTATTCAATGCTTGGCTGGTGAGTTTTGCACATTTTTAACAATCTTTGACCATCACGGTTTGTCTTTTATACCGATTGATGAATGATATGCATTTTTTGGAAGCTTGTAATACATTATTGTGGTGTTTACTTTTTCTTAAATCGGGATCTTTATGATATGTAGCTATTGCCCAAATCCTGTGTTGGTCATTATTGACGTACAGCCAAAGGAGCTGGGAATACCCACCAAAGCATACTATGATGTTGAAGAAGTTAAAGAGGTAACCTAAGACCGTAGGCTCACATGTTCTTCTTGGCTACTATTCTGATTAAATGTTGAGGGAAAACGTTATTATCACAAGTCTATTCTATAGAGCCTCCAGTTTAGCTAAGTTGAACATGATAATGATTAC
The DNA here is from genome assembly GCA_010134655.1 of Fragaria nilgerrensis. Taxonomy (NCBI): domain Eukaryota; kingdom Viridiplantae; phylum Streptophyta; class Magnoliopsida; order Rosales; family Rosaceae; genus Fragaria; species Fragaria nilgerrensis. The sequence continues at coordinate 8,656,031 of CM020982.1, forward strand.
AGAATGCAACTCAAAAGAGCCAGAAATTTTTTGTTCATGTGAGCTCTGAAATTGCTGCTCATGAGGTTGAGGAAATTGGTATGTGATACATGATTGAACTTGCAAGATCATAATAGTTTTTGCCCCTTTTCAGTGTTTGTTTGAACATGAGACTACCAAGTGTGTTAACTTTATATATAATCAACAGGAGTGGAACACTTATTAAGGGATGTGAAGGATACAACCATCAGCACACTTGCAAATGAGGTAACTTTTTATGCTTTATATTTTGCCATTTGATTGTTTATTCTTTCTTCTTTTTTTTTTTTCAGAGGTGGACATCAATTTAAGCTTTCAGAGAAAGAAAACTTTAGGACCAAATCTATATTGATGCTAAAAGCATATTCTGGATTTCATGAATTTGAAGAAAGCATTTCCCATTGTTTTATCTGCAGGTTACTGGAAAAATTACTGCTCTGAAGGGCTTGGATGCACGGTTAGAGAAATACGCAGTTACCTAGATCTGGTGATTGATGAAAAGCTTCCACTAAATCATGAGATACTTACCATTTGCAGTACACTTCCTTTCATGACTTATTTGTAGGTTACCTCTCTTATTATAGCTACTGCAGTAGTTTATTGTCCTCACTAGTTCAATTGTGAGTGTGACTATTATTTGGTTTATTCATTATAAATAATCATAAGATAGCGACTTTATGTGTCCATGGATAACCTGTGTTGCAGGACGTGTTCAATCTGCTTCCGAACTTTACTGTGGCTGAGTTAGTCAAGGGATTTGCAGGTACACAACTGAAATATCTTGATGTAGGGGGCTCTTCTGATTAAATTTGGCTTTCTGATGTATATTCCTTTCTCTTTTGCAGTAAAAACAAATGACATGATGTTGGTTATATATCTTTCATCTCTCATTCGTAGTGTCATTGCCCTCCCACAACTTGATCAATAACAAGGTAACCCTTTTTCTCTGACATACTTCAGACATGCACTGTTGGGGATCGATCACTTTATGCATGTCTGTGCTCTTAACCTAGTAAAATTTGCCACTGCAGATTGGATTTTATTAAAGGCTGTACAACAACATTGTTGTATTTTAAACCTTGTAAACCCAGATTGTAGGATTAAAGCACGTATTGAATGTGATACTTTAAGACTGGATAGATGCTCTCGCACTGTGGTCGATATATGACATTTATCTATGGTTTCTGGTTTTTCAGATGCTAAACAAAGAACATGAAAAAGCTGAGGATGCGAAGCCAGCAACCGCCCCGTCTACTGCTGCAAGCTGAAAGTCATGATTTAGAGGTGATTTGGGTATCAGCTGTGATCTATTACAACCAGATATGATCCCGTTACTGACAGTTTCTAGAGAAAATTTTGTATTCCGAGTATAGACAGAGCTTGCAGGTTGAAGTATTTTGTCAGCGGCAGGTGTTAGCGTTAGTACCATGCTCTGTAATTCACTGCATCAAGTGTAGACTTCCCATTTATCGACTGACACAATGTTTGCAACTTTTTGCATGTATGCGTTAGTACACCGTTACCTTTCATCTTGCTTCCCCACAGGAAGTCAGTATCATCCATCACAAACAACTAACAGATACGCTTTGGCATTGGCTTTTTGGCCTTGAGCCTCCATCGCTGTACATCAAACCTAAATCCTAAATAACTCAAGCTACGCATTTGGCATGTGGCTTTTGGCTCTTGACTGACCAATCAACTTTTGCATGTATGCGTTAGTACACCGTTACCTTTTCATTTTCGCTTGCTTCCACAAAGGAAGTAATCATCCATCACAAACAACTAAAGATACGCTTTGGCATTGGTTTTGGCCTTGAGTCCTCCATCGCTGTACATCAAACCTAAATCCTAAGCGTTACAACTAGTCTTTTTTCGGTGTGATCATAGAGCCACACGTCCAAAAAATTGATACTTGATAAAAACGGCATGTCGTTGGGTTTGATAAGTTCGAAAATGAAACGGCACACCGTTATTTTGTATATCTCCACTATTAACCCAAATCAGAGGTTTAGGGTTGAGAAAAGGAGAAGAGATGGGGAAAGCTTCAAGGGATAAGAGGGATATCTACTACCGAAAGGCCAAAGAAGAAGGGTGGCGTGCTCGGAGTGCCTTCAAGCTTCTTCAGATTGATGAGGAGTTCAACATCTTCGACGGAGTCAATCGCGTCGTCGATCTCTGTGCTGCCCCTGGTAGCTGGAGTCAGGTATCTTCTCTCCCTGTTCTCACTCTGATCCAAATTCCAAGCTCCTGACTGTGATGCCAATCGTGTAGGTTTTGAGTAGGAAATTGTATCTCCCGGCAAAGCTTTCGTCTGATTCTAAGTAAGTTAATCAACTACTTGTACAACTCTTACTCAATGTTCGTTTAAGAACATTGAGAGTCTAACTTTGACTATCCTTATTTTCAGGAACGGCGATGTGCCTCTTATTGTAGCTATTGATTTACAGCCAATGGCTCCGATTGAAGGTGTTATTCAAGTGCAGGGTGATATAACTAATGCACGAACCGCCGAAGTAGTAAGTATCAGCTGCATTTCTACATTCCGTGTTGTAAATTGTTGTGTGTATTGCCATGAATTATTCAGCTGAGTTGGTGTTAACCCTTTTAGGTCATCAGACATTTTGATGGTTGCAAGGCGGATCTGGTTGTGTGTGATGGTGCTCCAGACGGTACGCAATACTTATGGATTTATTGTCCACCTTCCGACTTTCTTTGTGATTACTGTCTGTTTAAGGTTGCCTTGTGTTATGCTCTGACTTGCAGTTACTGGCCTTCATGACATGGATGAATTTGTGCAGTCCCAGCTGATACTAGCAGTAAGTGTCTGCAACTTTTTCAAACCCAATCTATAACCATAAATTAGCTGTTTAAGAGTAAGATAAAGTCACAGGCTTTTTATGCTTGTTAGCCTAACATGTATTATGTGTGTGCTTCTGAACATTGCATTATATTGACAGCTGGTGGATCTTCCTTTCAGGGTTTAACTATTGTTACTCATATACTCAAAGAAGGTGGTAAATTTATTGCAAAGATATTCCGTGGAAAAGATACAAGTCTTCTCTATTGTCAGGTACCTTGAAGCTTTTGCATGCCTATAGACTAGCTACAAAGTTATATTTCTGCATATATGATTTTAAGAACTACATATTGATGCAATTCCCTTGTTTTCTTTTCCTTTTTTCCCTCTTTCTTGGCAGCTGAAGGTATTTTTCCCAATTGTGACTTTTGCAAAACCAAAAAGCAGCCGCAATTCCAGCATAGGTAACATATTGGTCTTCAATTTTGCCCTTAGCAGTGTGCATTATCTTTCATATCCATCTGTATTTGCTCCTACCTTACTGTGTTTGCCATGGAATAGAAAGAGTCTTACTCTCAACTTCTTGAGATAAACTTGTTTAAGTGAGCCAAGAATTTCACCTGTGTTTTAGGGTCTTATGGACTCTCTTCTGAAGAATTGATTTTCACCTCTTTGTTTGGCTAAAATGTTTGTGGTACGACTAATTCCCAATCCCTGGTATGTGTAAACCCTTTATTTTGCTTGTATTGGGGAATAATAGAATAAATCACTGTGGTAGCCACCCAAGGACTTGTGGGAGGCTGGAGCTGAGGACACAATGTAAAAGCTGTTCATTAAAAGCTTGAAATATCTAAGCACATATCATTTATGGTAATTGAGGCAACAGTCTCAGGTGGCAGCATTCTGTCTTTCTTTTCCAACCTGCTATGCGATTCGAGAAATAAACTTCTGGCTCTAACAGCATACAGAAAAATAAAAAAATAGAGAGGGATTGCGAGAAGTACCAGGGTTGGTCTTTTGGTTTTTGTATTATGTGAATTCAGGTGCAGTTCTGTTCTATATATATATATATATATATATATATATATATATATATATATATATATGCTGTATGAAATGAAGTGGGTTGATCTACATGTGTTACAAAATTCGACTCCCTCAGGAACAAAATACTGTTTATACTAACAATGATCTGGTGGTATCCTTCTTTTGTGTTAAAACTAACAAATGTTGTTTGTCATACAGAGGCATTTGCAGTTTGTGAGAATTATTCTCCTCCTGAGGGATTTGACCCTAAGGATCTGCATCGCCTGCTAGAAAAGGTGGGAACTCCCTCAAGAGCACATGATCTAGGTATGTTTGTTCTTCCAAAAATTGAGATATTCTGAGTCGTATTCACATACCACAATCTCAATGGTCATCCTTAGAAATTTTTATGATGCTTAATGAACTCTTACAAACAGTTGAAGTTCAAATGAAAATTAACAGCTTCATCTTGCTTTGGATTTTGATGGACTTGTTTAAGATGGCATCAATTAATGTTATTTCCTCCTCCAACATGGCAGATTGCAGTAGTGGGTGGTTGGAAGGACCAAATAAGGTGTATATCCCATTTTTAGCTTGTGGTGACCTCAGTGGGTATGATTCTGACCGTTCATATCCGCTGCCAAAAGATGCCAATGGAGCATACCGGAGCTTGGATCCTGTACAGCCCCCAATTGCTCCTCCTTATAAGAGAGCTCTTGAACTGAAGAAAGCTTCCAGCCAGGGAATCACCGAGCTTGAGAACCACTCCCTGGATTCCTGACCACATTAGTCATCGTAATCTGTTATACACTGCATCAAATCAATAGTTATTGTTAGATGTCATACGACTCAAACTGCAAATGGGCTATGTCCCAATTATTTTGATAATCATTGATATTTTTTTCCTTTTGCTGTTGTAACAATATGACTCGTGGGTATCTAATTGATCTTTAATTATTCGCTCTAATCTAGAGTATGCTCTTAACAATACCTAATCGATATTTCTTTTAGTTGTTGAATCTCTGTTTGATTGTATTTCGGAACCAACACAATCATAATGTGGCTTTTGATTGTTGGCTTTGTGCTTCTACTGTCCCCTTGAATATGCAGGGTAACTTGAGCTGCTCTGCTTTCTTGGGTCAAAAGATTCAACCAAAGTAGATATAAAAAGTCGGGATATTCGCCGAGGTTGAACATCGGTGGTCCTGACATCGACTTCTGAATTCTGATAAGGCAAAGTAGGCACAGGACTCAAGGTCATAAGTTAGTATCATGTTTGGTACCAGTAAAATATTCGAAAGGTAAGTTTCGACTTGGAGAATTAGCCGAGTAGTTGGTGAAAAAGAAAATTAGCAGAGTAGCTAAACATCTGCTTTTCTTCATCAACATCCCCATTGAAACATCTACTTGGTATCATGATTCATAACTGTAATGCACAGTAATTCCACTACGTTACTTGCATTGTTAGACAATTCTGACCGGACTCATTTTCCGTATGTAGTTTCTGTATTAGCTTCAATAGTATTAACATGGTATAGCTTCATGATTTACACGGGACATATATAGCTAATTGCATATGGAATTATGGATTCAGTTTCATGAAGAAAATTCACACCAGAAGGTGTGATTTGAACTCATTATGTATCTCGCTTCCTACATGTTACAGAAGAATTGTCATGCAACAACCATGAAGGCATAAACTCTCTCTCCTTTTTCTTTTTCTCCTTATATAAACATAAACATCCTTTACAAAATCTAGCAACAATTTGAAGTAACTGATCTCGTTCTCTGTAGAGAGGAAGCAGAATTCAAGAACTCGATGCAATCCTCTAGCGCTTCAGCTCGATGAGACTCGATGGGATCTGATACAGACCTTGACCTTGTAAGGTTAGATGAAGACACCTTACGTGAACTCCTCTTCCTTGCTGACATAACTCTAGACACCTTAGCCCTGAGTCCACGTAGAAATCTCACCGGAGCAGAGAGTGAATTTGTATCATTGAGCTGCCTGAAAGCCCAAATTCCAGTTGCCATGTTTCTGTTTCCACCAACTCTGGTGCCGCCACTCTCTTTCAGATACATGATTGGCTTATGATCATAGACATGATCATACACATCAGGACTAAAACTCACACGCCTGCTCGATTGCCTTGACATAATATTAGAGAGAGAAGAACACCAAATGATGATGGAGGAGAGGAGAGAGGTTGAGTTTTTGAGCAGAGGAGAGGCAGTTGGATTTGGTAGAGGGGAGTATTATATATATTCGTGATGCGATTGGTCTTGAGGAAATTAAAAGAAGCAAAGGAAAAGGAGGGTACTGAGTGAAAAAGATAAAGAGAGGAATCAATAGGATTGGTTTTCTGGCTGGAACGAAAATGATAAGTAGTGGTCTGTTTGTGTTAAAGCATTATGCTGGTATTGACTGCAAGACCAAGCAATCGTTTGGTTCAAGCAGTGACTAAAGTCGTATATATGCATGAGCCATGCACATGGCGTCTGTGATGTAAGAATCTACTTAGCTCACATTCTCTGCAGGCCTTTGGAATTGGTATAACTATTTTAAATTGGAGGGGGCACTTACTAGTTATAACCAATCTTGAATTGATTCTATGATATAGTAATAGGTAGTGTGATGTGGGGGGCCTGGTATGAACAGCAGGAAAATTGAATCATAGTAGAGTTGGGATGATGATTATGATTGAGATCAATAAAATGGGAAATGGGGTCTGGTCAAAAGTGAAGATTAAAGTGGTGGAGCCATTGGAGGAAGAGTGAGGTTTTGGAGGGGAGCAAGAGAGACAAGCACTCGATACAGTTGTCTCCATCTCCCATTGATTCTGTTTGAATCAGATTCTGGCTAGAAATCAAGGCCGATTCTTTCATTCTTTGTGTGTGTTTACTGTGAACTATGCAGGTTCTTTTGTATTTTCTCTTCTTTTTAATCTCTTTGGCAGGGAAAAAGAAATTCCTGTCTCAGATATGTTTGCTGGTGTAGTTCTTTTGACTGGGGTGATAAAAAAGGCTCTTCCCAGTTCCCAATAGATGTGTATTGCATATTCAGTCAACAACAAAATCCATAGTTTAAAGAACAAGGGAGCAGATATATCATTGGATTCATATGGTGAATGTGATGCCCTTTCCTCTAATGACCCTTAATCAAACCCTTAAATCAATTGCTCATTACTTTGTGGCTAGTTTGGCTCCTTCATGTTTGAATTCCAAGTCCAAGTCTTCTGCTTAGGTGACCCTGCAATCAGTGCATTTAGATGCAAGAAGTCAATACTAGTTTATATGGATGCTGATGCTGCAGATAATGCAGATGCTGTAGTTGACATGACCAAGATGACTCCATACATGCCTAATTTACATTGGCAGAGATACCTAGCTATACTGCAGGCTGCTTCCAAGTTCTAACAGAAGGTGCATGGGCCTAAAGCCAGCATTGCAGTGTAATTTAGGGCCGACTTAATTCTTGGTTTGGCTATTCTTTAACAGGCAAAACACACATACCCAGTGTCACATATCGAGAGGACTTGGATTTTATGGGCTCCAACGTCAACTTTTTCTTAATTAACATTGTTATATATTCTCACCATTGGTGGAATATGATTTTTGGAACGTATCTACAAATTTGACCCATTTGTGTTTTGCAGACTCCAACAGCTTACTCATCCTTCATGTATGGAAACCCTATTTTATTTTATGCCCAATTTTATCCCAACAGCTTCTTCCTTCTACACCCTATATGATCCTAACTCCATTATATTATCCGACATTCGTTCTCGCCTTAGGTTCAACATCTGGATTGACGTTTTAGATTTGATTATATGTGAAGATTATTGTCGTTAAACGACAATAATCTAACAAAGAATTTACGTTAAACATAGACAATTACCGTTTCTCTGTTGAGATATAACGTTGGTTCACAACTTGATCTTCATTGTAACACCCAAGTGACAGACCGTCACGCTCATTTCTCATTTGAGACTGATAAACGTAAGATGCTACTTCCACCCGAGTGACCGACCATCATCCTTACAGACGCTACTTCTCTAAAGTTTGATTCCTTTATTGTCTAAAATTCCAAGCGGGCCTCTTGTATCAATGTCTGTTTTCTTCACCCATGCCAAGAGGAAAATCAGAAAAATATCTACTTTAGTGTTGCTTTCTAGTTTTTACCAGATCTGTAAGCATATGAACCTAGCTAATGTAAATCTTATTTCATATACACAAGCATATGTATCACACTGTAACGTTACGTAATTAAACAAGTTTGCCATATTAATAAACTCTAATGATGACTAAGCTCACTTGATTAAGATATCAAAAGCTTAATTTTACAAATAATGTAATGACCACATGATAAATGGATATTCACAGGAATATATTATGATTCTAAGGATAAGTTGAGGCTTCCTGATATCAACACCATTGACCAGTGCTTCAAGAAAATGGCTCAACCATCAATTGATAGAATGTAGATCAAATAGAAAGGTTGCGTGAAATCATCAATTGATTTCTATATTCAAAAACCATATAAACGAAGGTCGATCAAGAGGGTTACTGATAACAATTGTTTTCCTTCTCGACCAAGTTAAAACGCATCTTTTATATCCTTGAAAAGAATTATTGAATCAAACGAGCATCATGAGGAAGAAGGAATGATTTAATCAAACGTCTACATCTGGCCAAAGAACAAACAGAAGAATCAAATCACCACACACGAAAAACGCCAGTAGGAGCAGAACAACGCACGTTGATAATCTGGGGAACCAATTATATGCATGCCACTATTTCCACCAAGTACATGACAAGTGCGGATTAAGGTTTTATCTCCAATCTTTCATCTATTGGTGGGATTTTTTGTTTGACATCACGGATGAGTAGAATCAAGGATTTGAATAGGACAGTAAATTATGTTCTAACATACTTTTTCAATAGATATGTCCTAATACATTTGTTGGAATATAATATTGACTTGATATTACAAGACTATCGATTATGAACTTGTGCAAACGAAAACCAGCTTATTATATAGAACCGATTGAATGTAATGACCAAAATTTACATGTCAGAGTTTATCCCTCGTATTATATCTTATAGAAGAATTTATCGTATAAAATATTTCTTTGACAAAATAAATTATAATTAATTACTGTTGGAGGTAAATCTAAAAATAAAAATATTATTTTAAAATTAAGTTATCTTGTTTTCCAGAACACTGTTGTGTTCGGATCGAATATTCGTTCGTCTCGTATCATTCATTTCCTAATGAATTCAATCACGCAATACACTCACAGTTTTTGTTGTTTCTCTTGTCGAATAGCGCAAGATAGGTATGCAAGTAACCCAGCCAATCGTGTGGGAAAGAAGAAGAGAAACTGAAGCCATTGAAGGAGAGAAGCATATCCTAGAAGAGCTTCCATTCGATACCTCCTCTGATAGAATATCCATTGTTGAAGGTCCTTCCTGCTCCTTTTGGATTCCTCCCAATAATTCATTTGTCCAAAACCCACATGCGCTTACTTTCAAACTACTTAATAAAATCAGCATCAAAAATTTCAATCAAAAGCCACCTCCAACTTACACACACAATCATCACCATGCGCTCCTCTCCTTGTCTCTCTATAAATCCCTCTCTCTCTCCTCCCTCAACCACTTCCTCTTCTTCATCCTCTTTTCCTCATTCTTCAGTTCCCAAATTCCCAAGCAACCAATATTCTTGGCCAAAACCCATCAGCCTTTTTGCTCATAAAGCTCGATTAAGCTACTCAGAAAGTAGGAAACTTGAGGTTAGAGCAAGCAACATGACTATGACTGAAGTTGGGCAAGAAGAAGAGGAAGAGGGTCCTCCTCCTTATGTTGAATCGGAGTCCAACTCGAGGCCTCGCCGCATTGCTCTGTTTGTGGAGCCTTCCCCTTTTGCGTGAGTACCTCAGTCTTTGCTTCATTGACAATTTTTCTTTGTTGTAAAGAACTGATCTTGATGAATAGTTTGACTGCTTCTTCAATTTTTTGAGATGCCCATCTTTTGCAAAATGGTTCCTTTGTTGTTTTTAGTTATGGGGTTGTAGTGTTTTAAGCTTTAGTGAGTGAAGTTTGTGATTTTAGGTTCTGCTATTGGCATTGGGTTTGGAATTTAAGGATCTAGCCGGCTTTAGATATACTTACTTGAGCTTGATGAATTGAGTATGAGGGTGTGATATTATTCATTTTCCGGTTCATTTGAGTGTAGTACATCTAGAGTCATTTAGTTGTAGCCACAATTTGTTTTTTATTTTTAGTTTGATTGATATCGAATATGTCCTGATGATGTCGAATGAAACTAGGTTCAGCTGGTGTTGATTTACGGCATGTCTAATAATTTAGTGATTCATGCCTTCTGAAAGGTAACGTAGTGTGCTATGCCAGCTGCTAATTGGTTGGCTGCATTGGCGTTTGGGATTACATCTTAATGAGTAATGAGCTAAGTTTGTCACTTAGCTATTAAGAATGGAACATATTTTGCTAAATATTTGTTAGTTCATGTCCGGCAATATAATGTTTAATAGTTCAATTTAAGCCATATTACAGAGTGAAGTTAAGGCAAATGTAGCTGCCTTGACTATCAATGGCGTTCTGATACTGTTCTGGTATACTTGTACTAATGTGCTGAATGTAAGGGTGTTATAACTTAGCTTTGTTGCCGATCCTCTGGCAGTTCACTATTAATAGATTGCATTAATGATCCGCCATATGATAATTATCTCTTTTCTTTCAGAGTAATGAGTTGCTGGTTCATAGGAAATTCGTAGCTTAGGAAAAGAATTTCTGTAAGGTTGATTCAACTCAAGTATTGTTTAAAAATGCAGATGTACTGTAGTTAAGTAAATCACAGCTTCGGTTGTTCTTCATTTATTGCCGAAAAGCCATAACACAGATAGAAACACATTTCTCTCTTTAGGCTGATGATTCATCATTCCTACTCTGATAAATATGCAGTTGACATGAAATACAAAGTATTAAATACATTGTGTTTCTTGCAGATATGTGTCAGGGTATAAGAATCGATTCCAGAATTTCATTAGGTACTTGCGTGAAATGGGAGATGAGGTAAATTGTTTATATCGCTTGTCTTGTATTATTTCACTATGGATATCCTAAATCTTATAGACTATGAAAGTATAACCTGTACCCCTTGTAAACTTATGAAGTGTGTGCAAACTTGAGCTCAGTCTTGCATTAGTGCTTTTTGCTCATTTCCAATCCCATCATTATTATTTTAAAGGTCTTCTTGTAAAAATTGATATATGATATAGGTGATGGTTGTGACAACACATGAAGGAGTGCCCGAGGAATTTTATGGAGCAAAATGTATTGGATCACGAAGGTAGCTATCTTTGTTCCAATGGTTTAATGCATAAACTAAAAGTCTGGCTAACTTATGCAAGACTTTTATTTTGCTTTTTGCTATTCACTTTTCCATCTTTCTCTGTTTGGTATTTATTTATTTATTTTTGTTCATTTTTTCTCTCAGCTTCCCCTGCCCTTGGTATCAGAATGTGCCTCTTTCTCTTGCACTCAGTCCTAGAATAATTTCAGAGGTTGCCAATTTCAAGCCTGACATCATACATGCATCCTCACCTGGAATCATGGTGTGCTTTTGTTCTTGTTCTCTCCATTTTTATTATTCTTCTTGTGGTGGGTACCTTATGCTTTCTTTTGCTGAGACATGAATATCAAAAGGTGGATGACAATTACCAAAACTGTTATGTAGGTATTTGGTGCTCTCATCATAGCTAAACTATTGTCTGTCCCCATTGTGATGTCTTACCATACTCACGTGCCGGTGTAAGTGATCTATTCCAAGTTTTCAGTATATACTGTGTCAGATTAAAATAGAACATGATTGCTGAGGGCTGAACATTGTTTTATTTTGGTCTGCAGATATATTCCAAGATACACCTTCAGTTGGTTGGTGAAACCCATGTGGATGGTTATAAGTATGTAACATTACTATGCTTTTACTTCTATATGATGCCAGAGCTTATTATTAATTTGTAATTTGTTCTTCTCAGAATTCTTACACACAGCTGCTGATCTTACACTAGTACCATCAGCAGCAATCGCTAAAGATCTCCAAGTTGCTAGAGTCGCAGCAGGTGAATATGTAACCATAGTGCAATTGGACCTTTAATATTGGTTCTCTATTTCCCCGTCTCATATAGTAATCTCATTTAATGTCTTGAATCCAAGATTCCTCATCTGCTGAATGCATAGACTGGGGAAAATACATCTCTCTCTACAACTATTTTTAGACTAATTTCTTTTTTTATTGCGTATTTTCAGCTAATACAATTCGTCTTTGGAATAAGGGTGTTGATTCAGAAAGCTTCCATCCTCGCTTCCGTTCTGATGAAATGCGTTCAAGACTAAGGTAGCACCTCTATTCTTCCATTCCTGTCTCTGTTTCCATGGTGTGGAAGTTATCTTAAGACATATTTGTTGTTGTGAACAGCAATGGTGAACCCGAAAAACCTTTAATAGTCCATGTTGGAAGACTTGGAGTGGAGAAGAGCTTGGATTTTCTAAAAAGGTATCATATATTCATATATCACTGTTAGAAATACTCAATGTGAGTAACTTCTTTCATTATAAAAATATAGAATTTTAAATGCTTTCACCCAACCCAAGATTAGCAAAACCCCTTGGATTTGTTTTTCATTTTGGTACCTTTCTACTTATTTCCTCTCTGTTTCATGTGTTGACAGTGTTGTATATAGTATTCTGAACTGACTAGATAACTCATTGAATATTAATTCAGTTTACATACCAATTAGACTGTTGACATATTTGTCTTGCCATGTGTTGCAACTTGAATGTTATGAGATATCGTAGCATTCTTGTCTGTAACAAGTATGAAAATTTATTGCTTTTTCAAGTAACTTATCTGGGATAAACCATTTGTCTGTTAACAGTGTCATGGATGGGCTTCCAGAAGCACGAATTGCTTTTATTGGAGATGGACCATACAGGTATTGTTCTCTTGCTATTCTGGCAGATACCAAACTTCTGTAGTTCTTAACCAGTCGGTACACACGAACAAAAGAGCTGATACAAAATCACAGAGCATGTTATTGGAGTTAGAAGCTTGTGGGATATAAACATGGAAAACATGGAAACTACCTGCACTCGTTTGTTAATTGTCTGGCCTGTACTTTGGCAGGGCGGAGCTGGAAGAATTATTCTCTGGCATGCCTGCAGTATTTACAGGAATGTTAGGAGGTGAGGAGCTCTCTCAGGCATATGCTAGTGGTGATGTTTTCTTGATGCCGTCGGAATCTGAGACACTTGGACTTGTGGTATTGGAGGCTATGGCTTCAGGCATTCCTGTAGTAGCAGCTCGCGCAGGTGGAATCCCAGATATTATTCCGGAAGATCAGGAGGGGAAAACGGGATTTCTCTATAATTACAATGATCTGGATGACTGCTTAAGCAAATTGCAGCCTCTGTTGGAGAACAAGGAATTAAGGGAAACAATTGGCAAAGCAGCACGCAAAGAGACAGAGAAGTTTGACTGGAAAGCAGCCACTCGAGTGATACGAAATGAACAATACAATGCTGCCATATGGTTCTGGAGGAGGAGAAGAGCACAATTCTTGAGACCTCTGCAATGGCTGATGAAACGTATCTTCCCACAAACCCCACCGGAAATCAAGTACAGATGATTCAGATCCTACTAGTACTGGTTGCTCGTAGACTTGCTTGAAAGGTCTTGTGGATTGTACTTTGCAATAGTCATTTGAATTTGTATATATTGTGGAATTGGACCCTGTATTTTTAGCCAGTTGTTCTATTTCTTGTGGAGCAACAAACCCTTGCACACATGTACATGTGAAACACACAGAAAAGTGCATACTATGGTTGTCACCTCAACAAGTGTTTACAATATCCATGGCCAACAGAATATTTAAAAGCAGAATCACTCCAACGGTCCAACCTTATGACAACCTTAGACCAGTTTGTGACGTGCTACGGCGGATAAAATGTATATCAACTATATGTAAAATGGAAAGGGAGTCGAACCCGGAGAAGTACATTGAACCAGTTTGTGATGTGTCACAACGGATTTGTTGATAGAAGTATGATATAAAATGTATATAAACTATATGTAAAATGGAAATGGAGGAATTTTTTTTATATTAAACCAGTTTGTGATGTACTACAGCGGATTTGTTGATAGAAATATGATATAAAATGTACATAAACTATATGTAAAATGGAAATGGAGGAAATTTTTTTATATTAAACCAGTTTGTGATGTACTACAACGGATTTGTTGATAGAAATATGATATAAAATGTACATAAACTATATGTAAAATAGAAATGGAGGAAAAAAAAATTATTCCGCTACCAGGAGTCAAACCTGGAGAAGTACATTGAACCAGTTTATGATGTTCTACAACTGATTTGTTGAAAGAAATATGATATAAAATGTATATAAAAATATGATATAAAATGTATATAAACTATATGTAAAATGGAGGAAAAAAAAATTTCGCTACCGGGAGTCAGGAGTCAAACCTGGAGAAGTACATTAAACCAATTTGTGATGTGCTACAACAGATTTGTTGATAGAAATATGATATAAAATGCATATAAACTATATGTAAAATGGAAATGGAGGAAAAAAATTATTCCGCTGCCAGGAGTCGAATCTGAAGAAGTACATTGAACCAGTTTGTGATGTGCTACAACAGATTTGTTGATAGAAATATGATATAAAATATATATAAACTATATGTAAAATAGAAATGGAGGAAAAAAAAGATCATTCCGCTACCGGGAGTCAAACCTGAATAAGTACATTGAACCGGTCTGTGATGTGCTACAACGGATTTGTTGATAAAAATATGATAAAAAATGTATATAAACTATATGTATGTAAAATGGAAATGGAGGGAAAAAAATTATTCTGTTGCTAGAAGTTGAACCCGAATAAGTATATTGAACCAGTTTGTGATGTGGTACAACAGATTTGTTAATAAAAATATGATATAAAATGTATATCATCTATATTTCCGTTATTTCGTATAATCTTAATACTTTTATGTTTTATCACAATCCTAGCCTCCTGTGTTGTGTAGTTCATTACCATTCTCTAAAGTATGATTCTGGGTTCCAAACATCCAATCCCGGCACCGTATACTTTTTTCTGTATCCAATCCTTTTTCGTTTAATTATTTGCCAAACAAATTGCCACAATCAATTGTACGTTTACAATCGTGAGTTCGTGACCCAGGATGTGAACAAAGATTGCAGTAGAGTTTCTCAACAATCTGGTGTACGTAGCTCATCATAAATCTCAAGGCAGTTTTGGAATAAGCTTCCAGTTCAGTTCTCTCTTGGAGACTAACAGATCCTCATTGCTTTTTATCATCGATCTGATTCAGCAGCTAGCTCCTGTAGTACGTATGAATAGCTGCACCACCAATTGGTGTCATGTCTGTGTTCACATGTTTATTTGAGAAAGGTGAAGTACCAAGTGCCATGGACCACGCTATCCCAGACTCATCAGTGCACTCCTTGCACCAATAATTCATATGACAATGAATTTGGATGATTCAAGTCCTTCTCACTGGCTAGGTCGACATTGCATTTGCTAATTGCCAAGATCTTAATTTTCAGCCGGTTTCTGGCATTCCATCTGTGGATTTAGCTCTAAAGAATTAGGATCGCATCAAGGAAAGGGTTGGTAATTCTCTTTCAAAATCCACCAGAGTATGCATAGAATAGAACTATGAAGATCACTCGATAGATCAGCAACAATTTTCATCACTAAAATGGCAGAAACTACTTAAAATCAACCCTTTCATTGTGTATATCGTACATAGTTAATCCTTAACTTTGAACCATCATTCGTGAAAGAAAGAAGACGGTAAAAAATGAACTTGTCAAAGGTACAAGATGATGAAACAGGAACTTGAAAGGTGAGGAGTATTTCTGAAACATGTACAACTAAGTCGTGCACCTCCTCTTCTCAAAGCTATTAGAACAGTGCTATGTGCAATGCATTGCCGACACGGTACTCACGCACCGTCAATCACTAGTGAGTACTCGATCACATGAGAAAGTTTTGGCATTTGGGATTGTATGGTTGAGGTTGAGATCATATTGATTCACGGAGATATGCGGGGGCCATTGTGAGATAAGATCATGATGTTTCTGCATCACTAGCTCTTGTTTTGCCCAGTATTGCAGATCGATCAAATCGATCAGTGAAAGTAAAGCCAGTAGCATGAGTGCATGACCCTTTGCACTTCCACAATTGTGAGAATACAATTACCTCTTGTCCTGTTTATTGAAAGTAAGGCATCGCTGCACGCATTTTACGAGTTTGGTTCAATTCCTCCCACTTAAATCGTTTCAAAAAAAAAAAAAAAATTACGATTCTTAAGTTTGTATCACGCATTTGCACGGTGGAGATAAAATGCTAGGTAAATCCTAAGTAAAAAGCAACTAACGGATCACCGACACAATGCCGATGAGAGATTACTGACCTTATTACTCCGTGAAGTGCTCAATCACAACAAAATGATGTTCAGGCATAGACTTAATTTCGACCGGAGCAATGCATTGTTCATACTTTTGCAACCCTTAAACTTGATCTCAAAGCTTTGACAAACTTCGAAACACGTACATATATGATATATGTAGTGGACGACATTTACATTAATTTTACACTCCACATTGCATCGCTGCCGGGAAGTAATCACATACCAACAGAATGTATTAGCGTATGATAATATTATGCCTAGTTATTCCCTGATGCATGAAGTAACAACAACTCAACTATCAACTAGTAGTTTACCAACATTATTGTTCTTAATATTTTCATAATGGAGTAACATTATACATAAAGTCCTTTGTTAGAGGCGACTTATGTTAGGTATTTATTCTAGTTGCATTTCTCTCGACGAAAGTTCTTCAATGCATCAAGATGTAAGTGAATCAATTTTCATTGCAATCTCAGCCATTGATTTAATCTAGCTGTCTTTTATACTAATATCAACACTAACACTGTTAACAACATAGAAATCCGTAAAAAAGAAAGTTAACACGGTAAAAACATACATTAACAATACAGTTTATTAAATTAACCTAGGGTAAACAACAATCGAGGGTCGCTCGAGTCTTCAATCTTGTCCCCGCAGCTCCAATCTATTGTACTTCAGCTACCTCCTCCGCCGGCGCCGCCATAGCCATCACTATTGCTTCATTACCGCCTGGAAATGAGAGGTCGACTTCCTTTAGATGCGGCGGCCGGTTGTCGGAGATGAGCGATGGTGGCTATGCTTTGATATGAATGATTCCATGGCCCATGGGTATAGAGAAGCCATAGAAACAATGAAAGCAACCGGAAGATGAAGAGGGAAATCTGGAATATTTAAGTTTCAGAGGTATAAACATATGAGTTAAGAACGTCTGGGGTATAATTGATCATGGGTGATGGGCGATGGTTGATGAGTAATGGTTGATCAGGTCTGGTTGATGAGATTGATACAATTGATGATGGAGATCCAGCCATAATCAAAGTTTCAAGCTCCAGACTTTCGGTGTGGTAAATTTGAAGTTTTACCAAGTCTTAATTTTTGGGTCAATGTTTCATTCTTATTGACTAACTAGCGACTAACGGTGCACATGACTGGTTCAAGTTCACCGGGGTGCACTAAATCTCTCAGGGAATCCCCAGAGACAGCTAATGATCAGGTCCTCCATTTCGTTCCTACTACAGTGGTAGCTGAACCACATATTTGGTACAAACACATAATTAAGAAGGAATTGGAATCCATAAGTACATTGGATTCTTCGCAAATTTCGTCACGTGGAAACTTAAACTAGATTAACACCAGGGATTAATTATACATAAACCTAATTATATATAGTACACATCACCACCCTACTTGCCAAAACGTCGCTGTCTGGCGTCTCATCACAACCGTCCAAAGCCATCAACGAGTTTTGACCTCATTTCAACTCCCAAACACTAACGGTAATTTGAACATTAACAACCGCCGCCGCCCCAACTAAACCACCGTCACGTACTGCATGAACTCCTCATCCAACTCCAGCCCCGCCATCGTCTCCGGCGACAAAACCACCTCCAGATCAACGCTTCCATTCCCCTCACGTCCCGGAAAGGCCGATATCTTACCGTCGAACTTATTAGCCCTACCGCTCCTTACAGCTAACGGCAGCCCCCAGCCGAAGTCATTGTTATACATAGGAAATCTCGGCGAGCTTCCCATCGTCATTGAAGCGCCGTCAAAGTTCCCAAGAGGGAAAAGCCTCGGCGCGCTCTCCCAATCCTCTACGCCGCGACGCACGGTGTCGCTGTCGTGCGCCACCACGTTGTTATGCAGCAGATCAGCCCCCCAGCGCAGGTCATGAGAGAGAAGATCGCCAACTGTGGCGATCGTGGGGATGCTCTGGATCGCGTTCCCGAAGTAGTGCGAGTCCAGCTTCGGCTCCAGCCTGTGACGGCAGTTCACGGCCATCCGAAGCGTCGTCGGTTTGGACGGGTCTAAGTTCCTGACACGTGTCACCGAGCGCCAGAGTTGCGCGCTCAGCGACTGGAAGGAGGAGATTTCAAATCGTGATCGGGGAGTAAGATTGCGGTTGTCGTTGAGTGACTTCCCGTAAATCTCAGCGATTTGGGAGAAGGAGCTGTTGTTGTTGGCTCTGGATTTCAGCTTCAGAATTGATTCTCTAGTGAAGTGGAAGATTCTCTCTCTTAATGGCTCGTTGCCGGAGAAAGTGATCTTAGGGCCGCCTTCGGGGACTTTAAGCACCGCCGAGGAGTTGAAGACGGTGTCGCGGGAGAAGTCCGGGGATTTGGTGATTTTCATGGCGCCTTTGTTTATCTCGGCGAAGGTGTTGAAGAAATGCCATAAGGAGGTCCCGTCGGTGACGGAGTGGTTGACAGTGCAGCCGATGAAGACTCCGTCAGCTAGTTCGGTGACCTGTACGGCCGCCAAGGGCTTGTCATGTCCGGAATAGCTGATGGTTTGATCAAAGGTGAAGAACTCTTTGAAGCAATGAGGGACGTCGCAATTGGGAGGCAGGACGCCGTCGACGCTTAGGTGTTTGGCCTTGGCCTGGATGAAATCAGCACCGGCGTCGTTGCAAACGATGTGGACGTACCCGTCGGAGTCAGTCTCGAAACGGCCGGCGAGAGCCGGGAAGTGAGTCAAGGTAACCGAGAGGGACTGCTTGAGAGAATTGACAAGGTCGTTGATAGAATAAGGTGGGGAATTGAAGAGAACTCCCTTCTGAATGTAGTGGCAGGAGAGCATGGGAAGGTCGGAGACCGAAAGCTTGAGGGATTTGATCGTGGACTTCTGGTTTGGATAGACTGTGCATTTTGAAGTCACAGTCACAGATGATGAAGAAGGCATTTTGGATTAGTTGTGTATGATTGGGATTGAGATTTTGTGTGAGTGTGACTGAGCTAGTTGAGTAGTGAGGGCTTTATATAGGAGAGGGTATGGGGTTGGATTCATGCACTTGCTCCCAACCTTCGTTTTTTTTCTTTTTGGTCTGTTCTCGTTTGCTCTATAATTCAATTTCGTAGTTTACAGTTTTCTACTACAAACAATGTACGAGACAGGGAAATCATGACGTGCCAAGAAAGTATGCAAAGCTACTGTTACTGAAGAAGACGTGGATGATGGAGGATGGGTTTAGTCACACAAAAGATTAACATAGGAGTTTGGGACTTTGGGGTGCTCCAGAATTTTGTAGGCATGGTTATACTGCATATCTGA
Source organism: Fragaria nilgerrensis (assembly GCA_010134655.1). Taxonomy (NCBI): domain Eukaryota; kingdom Viridiplantae; phylum Streptophyta; class Magnoliopsida; order Rosales; family Rosaceae; genus Fragaria; species Fragaria nilgerrensis. The sequence goes on from CM020982.1 coordinate 8,675,683, forward strand.
AAAGATCAATTTTGTAGGTATTGGATCACATATTTAGTGACTAGCTGCATGGGGTTTTCTGTTTTCATATCATAATCTTCAGTGATTCATGACTCATGTGAAGGCCAAGATCTTTGGGAATTGGGATTTGTACCTTGATTTTTATTTAACAAATATAATGGTGTGCATTCTCATGCAGATCTCTCCTACTTCGTTGGGAAGAAAGAAAAGTTATGTACCTCAATTATTGGTATCTCTCATGAGATATCACTGCAAGCCAATCTAAATTCTAAACACGAGTTTAAGTCACTCGTATGTTCTGTTCGTACGTAACCGCTTTTTAAGAATAGGAACTATAGGGTGGACGTACGGGTGGTGCTTGTTCTCACAACTAACAACTACCTTGTCTTAGCTAGCTAAGGTTCAAAAATTCGCTAGTTGTCACTTGTCATCAAGGCGAAGCAAGCTGGCCGGAGCGTCTAGGCATTGTTTAAGCGGGTTGGGTGACCTTGTTTATTTATAACTTTGTATATAGTCAAAGTTTGAAAACTCGCTAAACGCTACTAAGATAGAGGGGTGGTAGTGCCGCATAGACGGATTGGGCGGCCTTGTTTTAGAGCACTGACATTGACTAACAAACCCATCTATGTTACTAGTGGCTTAATTATATACGCATGCATGTTAATTGTGTGAAGAGCTTAGATTTTTTCACATAGGACATCACATATGGAACAAAGTACACGTGCTACAAATGTTCACTTTGCTTTTCTCATTGCCATTGATATCGCAACATTCAATACTGCGCCCTATCCCTTTGACCCAGATGATGAAGGTAACCACCGTACGTGTTAAACGTGGAGATAGTGTTTGGTTAAGTTTGCTTAATTTGCCATTTGTTTCACATATTTCAACAATCTCTCTTTTGTTCTGTTTTGGAAAGTAAACAAACTTCTAACCCTAATTTTTTTTTTTTTTAACTTTTTATTAATAACTCACACACCCTACATATGTCAATAAAGTTTGAACTCATGACCTTAAAGTTGCTAGTTAAACACTTTAACCAACCAAGCCATGACTCAGTGGATCGAAAAAACAAAGTACCAAGAACAGGTCTCTCTTAAGTAACTATCAGGAAATATTCCTTGCACCTTTACGAACATGTGGATATAAATAACTAAGAGCTAGCTAAGTTGAAAATCTTCAATAATTTGTTTTTGTTCTGTTTTGGAAAGTCATCAAACATGTATCTAACCCTAAATAGAAAGTGATAAAGTAGCAATGTACACATAGTCTTAAGTAACTATCGGAAAAGATATCTTGAGTAAGCTACATTAGTTGAAATTTGAAAACGACTCCTCATATATATATTAAGCTTGTTTTCGAAATGAAAACTGGTCATCAGTTGACAAAGTAATCGAAATTTCACTTGGTCTAGACTCTAGAGACTAGAGCTTGCACTATGGATTTGATCTGTAATGCTCTATTTTGTACAAGTAACAAATTTGAATACTCAAATGAGACATCAGTGTGGTCTCGGTCAAAAACTCGATCTCTAACTTATGGTTGTCTGTGTAGGTATCTCTCTTATCAAAATGATTAGGGAACACTAAAATACCCCTCATGTCGTAAGAAAAAAAAACAGGTTTTACTTTAGTTTTCGAATTCCTTATATCCAAAACAAATAACTTCTTTCAAGAGCTTGAAACTTATAGCTTGAGTTTGGTGAGCGCCGAAACAAAAGATGATTATTTTTTAGAAAGCGATCGATGTAAAGACTAATGAGGACATATCATTTTATCGATATTGATACAAGTTATATGATGATATATTGGAGTTTTTTCAAAAAAAAAAAATATATATGTTGGAGTAAAATAAAGTAATATTAAATATAAAATATGAGGAAAAAAATCTAGGGTTCTACTTAAGATAAACATTGTTACTTGTCAAAAAGGGAACTTCTAGACGGTTACCTCATATGGTCCAGGTGCGTGGTTGATTATCAACATAGATTGTTCAATGAATGTTTTTAAGTAAGAAGATGATGTTTATCCTTCCAAAATGATAAATTGCTGATAATGATGGTCCAAATGATTATAATTATTTGCAGTGCACCTGACCATATCTAAGCAAGATCTAAATGAACTGACAAAACATGTCTACTTCGATGATTAAGACCTATGGATGTAACAAAAACTGATCCAGTATGTAAAAGCTGCTACCAATTGATCTGGTTCAATTATATAACTTTTGTTTGATTAAGAAATAGGACGAACCTTTTTTCCACCATTGATGGGAAATCTCAAAGCTGCAGGTTTCAGTGGCCAGCCGAATAATAGTACTTGAAATTACAGGACAAAGTCGCAAGGACATGGCCAAGTGCAATTTTTATATTTTTAGAGCTGGGATCAGACTTCAGTGAAGTGAAATGGACAGAGGTCAAGTATGGAGTCAAAACCACCTCCTAAAACCCTAATAAGACACCTGGGCATGATGTAAGTAACAGTTGCTCAATATTTTTAGCTGATATTGTTCGTGAATCTGGGAGGTAGATTGTGTTTTTAACCTCATCACTTGAATAAACTAAAACCACTTACATACGAGTTGATCTTAATTTTACGACGTATCACATATATGATCGTGTACTAAAGATTCTCTGCATATATATATAATCGGTAAATCCGATACATATAAAATAGACAATGTATGAATATGATGATGATCGATAGAGAAGAGTGTTATATTCTGTGAATCAAGTTCTTTTCACAGCGCGCTCGATCTCTCATAAACGTGAGGCGGAGAGGAGAAGGATCTAAACCTTGTGCATCTTACTAGCTAGGAGAGAAGACAGAAGACGACAACAGCCAAAGAAAAAAGATCATCAACTTTTTTCCACAAAAGAAATGAATAATGAAGTTTTGATATTGTGTGATTAAGCTTTTGACAAGAAGCTAATCCCCCACTAAGCGTGGTCTTAATTTGGTGCTTACCACATACTTTGGAATTCATTATAATTTACAAGATCGTAAATGATTAGTTGTACAATATCGGTGCATGAATGTAATGATAAGTACTGAGAATCATGGCATCTGGAGCTGTAGCAATCATACTAGCTAATTGAGACTAGGGGTGCCTCGAGTGATTAGTATTATCAGGGGAAAGTTCTATAGCACATGTTTTTGTCCTCAGTTAATCGTATAACTAAGTGATCAAATTCATGTATAACCCCATATGTACTTAGTAGCCGAGATAGTCTTTAGTACACTGTGTAAATACACGGTATTATGTAGATGATTAAGATATATAATTTAAGTACAGATACATAACATGGTTCCAACATATGAATGACAATTGAGATTGCACCATCTATTTATGTCAGTGTATACAAGAATTTCTTTTTCTTTTTAGTGTTCCACGACTTGACGTATTTTGCATACATTTCATTGTTCTTGAAGTGTGTGGATGTATGATGATTCATATACAATGGCCAAAGCCTAAAAGGTGACTTTGACAAGAACCGGGCAGTTAAATGGAGTGTGATCGATGGAACACAAAGAAGTAGGGTTGGGCGCGGGCCGAGATTGGCCTACTTTACATAGGGACCGGGCCCAGATCAGTAACAGTACAACCGGGCCGGTTTTCGCATCAAAAAATTTGGGGACCGGCAAAAGCCCGAACCGTTTTTGCCGGGTTTCGGGCTTGTTTTGCCGTCGTCGAGAGGAAGAGAAGAGAGGTACATGAGGGGTCTTGAGTGTTTGATTCTCAAGAGGGAAAACCACAATCAGAATGAATCGATTGGAATTTGAAAACCACAATCACAAAAATCAACAAAGTTCATTAAAGCATCAATCTTTCAGACCCAATTCACCATAATCACAAAGCAAATTTCAGGGCTTAGTTTGAAGGTACCTAAGACCTTTCTCGTTGAAGGTGACGGCAACGGAGCCCTCTTGTTGATGTAACGGCCACGCGGAGCTGCCATCAGAATCGCCGCATCTTCCGCCTTTTTTGCTGGGGCCGGTCCGGTTCGGTTTTTTTTTTCCATTTCAGGTTTTATGCCCACCCTTACAAAGAAGTCGATCGGAAAAAATGAAAATTGGATGTGTATACATTTCGATGTTACTTTCAGAAGTCAAAAATTCACGAATCCGACACCTAATCCATTAAAGAAAAGAAAGGTCGGAGGCAATTCAGTGATATTCTTAAGTCTTGACACTAAGAAAGAAAAAAAAAATCATTGGTTTTTACTTTTTAGCCAACCTTCCTAATTTCCAAAAACTTAGGTGAGCGACAAGCTGGCACAGCCAATCCAGTTCATGTTTTCTGATCTTTCTCCCCATCTCTAGCTCAGTGTGATCTTTGCGGTACTGCTATACATGACTCCAAAGTAGATATATATTTTAGAAATGTCGATCAGATGCAATGTTTCGGTTCATCAGAATGGGGACAGCATATCACAACCTACAGCCTCAGTAGTTGGCATGGCAAAGCATTGCAAAGTTTAAGCACTACAATCCTGTGTGCCGCATCATCGATATATTGTTGGCAAAACGAAGTGAGAGCTACCAGTTATGTTTTGCCCTAAACGAACAGCAAAGGCCCCGAGCAAGTCTGGCACTTGTTTTGGCTTCGAACAACCAACAAGTTCATGTGGGGAGTTGTTGTTTCCCACTTGGCCAGTGGAGTCAATTAGTGAAGCCGGCCAACTGTAGGAGAATATGGTAGAGATGGATATGATAGTCACAGAAGCAATAATCTCATGCCATGACCATTATCCATGCTCGAGAAGAAGACTTTCGGTACGGAATAGTGTTTGTTTGGAGTTGTATTGGAGAGACTTTTCGTACTACTCCACTAGCTAGCTAGGAACATAAGAGTTGAATAAGCTCTTGCAATGTCGTTTCGGATTTCTTTTCAAATTATTAAGCTAGAGTTGGAGAAGGTGACAAATTAAGGTACGGGTTCTCTTTCTGCTGCATGTTTTTGTTGCATATGTAATGTGGAATAAGCAATTAGCTAGGAAATGAGTTAATTAATCAGTGTCCTTAATAACAAAACTGAGTAGCAACTCGAAGCTTGAACTTCTACTTATATACAACAGTGGAGAATAGCCTAATGGTTTGGATCTTGTCACCAAAACTACCCCAACTGACATGATTCCGGGGTTAATCTCAAACGCTTGAGACTTAAAATGACAAACCAACTAGGAACTGGGAGGGTGACAGATGAAGGTGCGGGTTCTCTTGCTGCATGTATGTTTCTTTTGAAGAAGTAATGTGGAACAGTACTGGAAGCACTGAGGAAATGAGATCATTAGGGATCGATCGAGTGGTCAATAAAGCAACGAGGAATTAAGGAGCTAAGTGCCACCATGCACATCTCTTTGGCTTTGACTAGTCGCTAATATATATTTGACTGATCATTATTCATGAACAAGATCGAAAAACTGAAATATCTTTCTCTCCTCACAAAAACCATCTACTAACTTGCTAATACGAACTAGGTGGTTTAAAATCTGGGAAACTATTCTTCTTTTCCTTTTGGATTCTTGAAAATCAAGTAATAACCCATGCAAGCAAAATCCTGATGAGCTCGATCATCATTTTAGAGTCTGAGTGATCTCAAAACTATGGGCTAGACTTGGAAGATGGGTCATATGTTCTGATTTTAGATACAACTCAAGGCCCAACTAACATTTACAAGGAATGAGGCAATGAGCGATTCTTTTTGTAGTTTGTTAAGGCACATTATAAGTCCAGTTAATGCCGAGTCTAATTAACATGGAGTCTCTAACTCTCTAAGATAATGAACATATATAGTTGATAGAAGTCATAATCAGCAGCCTATACGGACTAACTATTTTACAACCTTTATATACTGGGTTCTTTTGGGAGACTAATTTAGAAGAGTATTGTAAATTTTGAAGAATCCAAAAGCATAAGAATTATGAAGTGTTGTCTCATGTAAATTTTGTCTTGATTAATTAGCAATTTAGCATCATTAGCATAAGAATCCATGGGAAAGTGTACCGTACAACGACAAAATACAATAATATATCCAGAAGAAAAATAAGTTAATCATTTTATAATTTAGCAATTTGTCTAATTTACATAATACTAGTTTGTAGCGGTTGAGTTATTTATTTAATAAAAAATCTTTTCTCTTTACCGTTCTCTATTCTTTTTGGGTTTTTTGGGTTAGTGAGACAAGAGTACTTCCTCAATGGCTGATTAGCGAATTCAAATTGTTTACTTTTATCTTTGAGTTATTAGTATGAGTTACATTCAACATATACACTAAAAATGACAAATATTCAAACTATATTAGCTAGCCAACGACCAAAAAAAAGCTATGTTAGCTAGCTTACCATGTTCATAGCTACATAATTAATGTGATTATTCCAGTACTAGTGGGTGGTCTCGATATGAAGCACTACTAGTGGGTGGTTAAAAGCATATACTAACCAACATTTGCATTTCTGTATCCAAAAGCTCATACAGAAATCTCTAAACCAGTTTAAGAATTTGGCCGCTCATCAAATAATTAAGTTGCGGACAAGTGCCCGTATACATATACTTTCTCCACAGTTTCATGCAATTGAAGCTATAGCCTACATGCACTTCACAAAGACGAGCGGCCATCAAGGAGTTTGGTTTTGGGATTGAGGAACAAACAAGCTCCACAACCAGATCACCTCCACTGTTACCACCATCTCAACCACCATACCAACTTTCGAACCCCGTTAACTCGTGTGAAAGGCGAAAGCTGACGGAAAATGGAGTGATGAAGGAGCTGCTTTATTGGTTTGCATGAAGAAATAGAAACCATGACAAGGAATTGCACCTAGCTAATGAGCTGAACCAGTAACCAGCTCATATAAACACTTCTGATTTGTGGCCGGCTTTCTGTATTGCTATTTCCCAACAACCACTTTATTCCCAATAGAATGCAACAAGCCACTGTTTAATTAGTGATTACTAAGTATATAATAACATCTTTCCTTTGTTTGAATGCAGACGATAGCTACATTCATTTGTTCATTGGGTTTAAAGAAACATGAAATCTTGTCCTCTTTCTTCCTACTTATTATTTTTTACTGTTCTAAACTAGTGATATATATGAACATTTTGAGTGATTATATATTCTCAAACATCTGTGGACCAACATACCACACTCAGAATATGGCACCATCAAGTTTAAATTATATTGCACTGAGCTTTCTTTCCTTTTCAATTCAGCCAGCGGCAGTAGTTTAGAAACTGTGACCGAATTTTAGTTCCGACTCTCTTAACTATTAATTATTAGGTGTCCACTTAAACTCTAGATAGGTAAATACAAAGTTAATACTTATTCTCGATCTCATCAGTTAAACATCTCCACAATGAACCCGAGATAGAGATAATCGCATGTATGAGATGAAATCCAGTAATTTAGTGATAATCGTTTTCAAAAAAAAAAGGTTTAAACTTCTGCTATGGTTGGTAAAGTTAGTAATTAGAAAATGTCGAAAAAAAGTTACTAACGAAGAATTCGTGTGGCCAGCGTGTGGAAGCCGTGGTTAACAAAATCTTATTTGCACATGACAAGGCATGGGCACTTGAAAGTTTGAATTGATGCCACTAGAGAAAAGAATCAGAACATTTTTTTTTATAACGAGACATTGAAGGAACACAAGAAAGCCAAAAAGGTGATGTGGGTTTGTGAAAAAAATAGCTATGTGGCCATAAATCAACATAAAAGTTAACAAATGAAAATTAGAATAAAGTGGCCAGAGTGCTTGCCTTTAGGCAATTGGCAGGAAAGTTTTTTTTCGATAAACAATTGGCAGGAAAGTTGCTTCTTCTCTTTTTTAAAAAAGGAAACAAAAAAAATAATAAGTGTTACCAAAAGTTTGAGGGATAGTTTGTTAAGCTATATCACCATCGTTAAATCTACAACATTATTAACTCTGAAGAACTTAGGGTGGACACATACTTGTCACACCGATATTAACCCTCAAGTATGGATTTTCACAGAAAAATTTATACATCTAAACGGGACGTGCTAACAACGAATATCACACTTAAATGAAGTCTCCACCACAAGTTCGTCCTTAGCAATTGAGCCAAACCTCGTTGGCAATTGATCAAATTATTTTTGTTGGGATGCTTTACAATAATTATATTGGCTCCATATATGTTTTGTACCTCCAAGTTTTTGTTTAGTGGTTAGTAGGACCAAAATAATGTGTGCGAGCAATATGGTGGGCACTTCGCTTTTTATGATCAATGAAAGGTTCGCTAAAAGCAACAAATAATAATGCTAGTGGCAGCAATATTTACATTCAGCAAACAATCGAGCCGACATGGAAGATGGTTATTGGGGTAGGGTTTGGCGTACGTAACCCTTCTCCGCGGAAGCAAATTTGTCGACCACCTTTTTGTGCCCACCTTTGTGCCCACCTACCTAATCTAATGTCAAGTGTCATTTCTCTTAACCAACTCTAGCCAAATTCATGAGAAAGGACACTTGGCATTAGATCAAGTGAGTGGGCACAAAAGGGTGGTCGGTAAATTTGCTTCTGTTAACAGCTAAAAATGATTAATCTAGGTAAACTTTGCCTCCAATTAGACAATGATACGTGTAGAAGATCATGATAATAGAAAAAAAATTAAAAAAACAAAAAAGAGTTAGTTACTTGATCGATCTTAGATTCCTAGTCAGGATAAAAGTTTGGTGACAAGTCTCTACTTCCATGATGAGATCTTCGGCAATCATACCAAACTCAAATGAGTTGTTTCTCTTAGTATAATTCAAACTAATAAAGTTTTCAGATCAGCGCAATCTCCGCTTGTATGCGTTAAATGAAAGCATTCAACTAAAATTAAATGTAATTAGTTTTCTATTTGAAATGTCAATCGAAACCATATTATGACACTCAAGGTTGATTGCGGTCTTTTGGTTCGGTGAAATATTTCCCTACACCACAAATTACATTTCTCATTCTCAATACTTAATTAGTTTACATCCCAAATTGATTCCTTTGATAGTATTGCATGCATCTAATAATGTCATTAGTGTTCTTTCCATTGCAATGTCGTACCTCGTAGTTTTGTTTCAAATGACTAGCTATTTGTTTAGGGACGGAATTAGGATTGAGAAATAGGGTTAGCTAAATTTCTTCGTGTTCTATTTATCGGCCGAAGGCCAAATTTTTTTTTTGAGGTCTCCATAAATCATTAGAGGAATCCCTCCATATCCCACCAATCAATCTGTCGCCAATCATTTTAGTTCTCCATGAGGCATGTCAGAAAAGAGAATAGTTCTTCTAACTAGGATATAGTGAATAGCTAAATGAAAGTAGAATAAGAAAAATAAACCAAGCCTGTTCTCTTTCATACAGTTAACCATACTCATGGGATAGCTGTCGTGGGTTTCTCGAAGGCTTGAATGAAAATTGTTGCAGTGTAACCTCTCTGCTCCGAACTCTATATCACTTCTCCGGTTGTTTATGAAAGAAGGATTGCCAAACACATCAATACAACCTTGAAACTCTACATATGTATAATAATTTTTTTGTCCCTAAAAACCTGAGGTGGGCTGCAACACAGCCTATAGCCCACCTTTAGGTCCGTGCCTATATTTGTTTTGCTAAATAAAAATAAGTAGTTAGAGAAATTCGATATATGATATGTTTACTATGTTAGTGGCTGATGTTTAAGTTTTTTTTTTTTTAAAAGTGAGATTCGATATATGTATAGCTAGGTTTGCAATTGGATCATTCCATCCGCAGAGTGCATTTCACCGTGGCAACCAGATGCTTTTTGTCATGAAAATGCTTCAATGTTACTTCGAAGAACCAAAAATATATAATGCCCTTGCCATAAAAGAGTGATTAGTAATTGACCATTATCCAAGTGATTACTTACTAGCATTTGACATATAAAATCATACATATACCTAATAAAAGTTAGATATCCCATAAAATTCCAGACTTCTTTAGTAGATATTGGGGGTTAATGGAACACCATAATAGCCTTTATCTAATTTGGTACAGTACTTAAGAATCATTAATCCATGATTATTCCTTTGGTGATTACAGTTAGTGTACGTAGTCAAAGCAAATCCAAGTCGATCTATGATTCCGCTGACAATTTTGGCTTTCCTCTTTCTTTGGGGTGGTGTGGTTGTACCACTTGTACGGCTCTAAGCTCTTTAATCAGTTTTTATTGATAAAAAGTATTGAGTAATTACTGTTAATAATCCAAGATCAGCTAGGATCTTCTTCCACATACCCTGAATAATATATAGAGAGTAGAGTCATCCTCATGAGGAAGAAGAGGGTAGAGAATGAAGAGAATCAAGAAAAAGAACAAAGAGGATGAAGAGGGTAGAGAATGAAGCATGAAATGCTTGAATCAGTGGCCTTTGGTCTTAGCTTTGAGTCAAGATTCGATTGTCAAAATTGTAATCCAATTATGTTAGAGATGCTTGATTATATATAATTTTTAAACCCTGTTTTTCTCCTAATTCTGTACAGCATTTGTTTGTTACTTTATTTGAATGGTACAGTACTATTATTCTGCACTGAATCTTCACTGTACACTGAAAACCTTGAAGTCAGATATTTCAGAACCTGCATGGAGAGTTGTCATTATTTTTGTGCACCTTCAAAGTTACTTTCTGCAGGAAACTACTATAAATAGCAATATTTGCAATCAAATATATGCAAAACTCAATCTGAACCATCTTCTTACTATTCTCAACAATCCCATCTGAAACACATATTAAGCATACAACCAGAACATCACAAGTGATGGAAAGCTCAAGCTTTAGATACACAGCCTCAATACATCAGAATTTGATTTATCTCAAATCACAAGAAGAAGTAATTAAGCGATCTCTCTGTAGTGTCTAACACTACGGACTAGCTCAATCAAAGTCCATAAGACAAAATGTAGCTGCGTAGATTGATCGAACAATCTGAAATCTCACTCAATCAAGACTGTGGCAATATGATACCTTCTGGCACTCCAACCTCCAATCTATGGATACATATTGGTGATACAGCTAGCTTCACTGATATTGCATCTCGAAACGCGCATTGTGATAATCAAACTGAGATCCATGAAAGGTACTGCCACTGAAGAAATCTTGCTCCTCAAGCTTAGGTACAGGTGAAGAAATGCCGAAGAAAGGTCCAATGATCGCATTCGCATTCATCGAATTGAAGACCATCTGCGGTCCCTCATTCGACACTTTCCAGTCAAATTGCTGCTTATTACTCATCTTTGGATGTTGCTGTGACTGAACCACAACTGCAGAATCATGATCTTGTGACGTTGAGCTTCTAGTAGTACTCTGGCTACTCCCTACTGATCCAGATTTGGTATCTGACACATTAACGGTTGTGATGTCGTGGATGCTAGACCTTCTCTTGTCTTTGCCTCCTGTGAGTTGCCTGATATAGTACTTTTGAGCATGACTGGCTACTTGAGTTGGTGTCCTAGTGGTCACAAAATTTCTTGAGATATTTCTCCAGTCACCTTACCATACTTTTTAAGTCCCATCAGAAATTGCCTGCAATACAGTTTGCCATATAACACACTACATTAAAAGCTGCAGAATGATCCCCTATTCCACTAGGACACAAAGCCAAAAAAGGCTTCATGGTAAATAACCCATTTCTAAACAATATAGTACTGTTCATCTGCATATTAAATTGCAAGAACTAATTAGACCTAATTTGCTATCTAACAAGCCTTTTTAACTCTCTCAGTACCATTTCGGGTTCAACATTGATTATACTCTAAGCTATATATATGAACAAACTAGAATAGAAGTTTGACACAATTTCAGTTCTAAGCGAACCTCAAAGCTCCAAGCCTTGAAGGGTTTCAACTTTCAAGTACTTTGCTTTCAAACATTTCAATCAAGTACTAAATTTGCTTTCAAACATTTGAAAAATGACCAACACAAACAAAGTTGATGCTCAAATAAAGATATTCAGGTAAGTTACCTGTGCTCTTCTTCAGTCCATGGCACACCTTTCTTTCTTTCTTGCTCAGACGGCCGAGTCGACGAGCCTCTCTTGCCACCATTCCCACCAACACTATAATATTGCTTCAATCCATCGAAGCCTTGATCATCAACCCACTCCAATGTGAAAGAATTATTATTAGAATACCCAGGAATTGGGATAAGACCAGCCTCAATATCACTCACATCTTCCTCCAACTCCTTGTACTGCTTGATCACATCGCCAACGGTCTTTCCAGGGATCAAATAAGCCACCTTTTGCCATCGATCAGGGGTGTCCTTATCATAAAGAGCAAGAGCATTCTCAAATCGCTTGTTCTCCTCTGCGGTCCACTCGGCTCCCTTGCTTTCTTGCAACAACCAATTTGAGTTTTGAATATAAGAGGCTGGAGATAGAACTTCAATTCCCTATACATGTTGGCTCTTACAGTAGTGTTGGATTGAAAAGCATAGGAAAGGAAAGTAATGGAGTAGCTTTGTTCTCTCTCTTTCTCTTTGATATGTAGCTCAAACAGAGAGAGAACCCAGATAGGAAATGCAGACAAGTGGAGGTTTTTAATGAATTAATCAAGGAGTAGCATTGAAAGGGAGAATCTCAGTGTGCTTTAAGTTGAGGAATCTAAAAAAGGGGAAAACTTTCCAAAACAAGAGGGAAGTGGGATAAGCAATTTGAAAAGATTAGATCTTGGATTGTCAAGGATAAACCCTAGAACCCCATACCAGATTCAAAGCCACAAAGATCACACAGAAAGGAAAAAGAAAAACCCAGATCAAGTTTCAGGGGAGAAAGTGAGATTTTTTACACAGAAAAAAATGAAAGTTGATGCAAAACCCAATACCCAATAGAGGAAACAAGATAAAAGCGGCGTTGCAGAGCTGAAGAAGATTAAAGAAAGAAGAGGTGAGAGCGTGAAAGGAGTGAAGAGCAGAGGGTAGCTGTTTCTCTTTGTAGTGATTGAGTTGAAGGACAGGGATCTATGGAACAGGAACAAGTAGAGGGAAGAGAGTGAAAAGGAGAGGTCAAAGTTGTTGAGTTGTGATTGGTGGGTATGGTGTTTGGGGTGGAGGAGAGCGAAGAGAAAGAGAAAGAGAGATGCCCAACCAAAACCGAGTGTGGGACTTTAAATCGACAGCCTGGGATTCGCTGATTGGAGACCCTGTATCGATGAAGTGGGGGGTTTTTTGTAATTGCATATAAAAGTTCAGTAGGGCTACTTGATGGATGGCCGATTACATTGGGCCTCGGTTGAAACCGAACCTAATAGCCCAATTCTGCAACTATTGGAATGATCGGTAGTGGTCATTATACCACGACACATTCATACAAATAATCATAGCTACGAGTCTGTCATCAGAACAACATCCATAAAGCTAAAATGGCCTAATCTCTAACTAAAATTTATGTTCGAAACGAGCTGCCAAGTCATGAGAGTATTGATACAACATTGCCACAAACAATAAATTGAGCTAAATACCTTTCTTCAACACCGTGTCCAAATCAGACCACGTGCAAAAACAACTCACTCTCATGTTGACAACTAGACAATACTGAAATGGAAACACATAATCTCCAGGAGTGACACCATATAAATAGCATACCGACTAGAACAAGACACCCAAACTCTCGCTTGATAGAGGAGAGACTTGTTAGACCTAACCCAAAACCAAAACACCAAAAAAACCTTACCATAAAAACCTACAAATGAAAAATGAAAATAAATTTCAAGTCATGCCCAAAAGAAGGACACAAACCCAAATGAGAACAAAGCCCACTAGGAAACTCACGATTGGGCCCAAAATCACCCTAGCCTACCTTGGCAGTTTGCTTACAGAGCCGCCTCACCGTCTTTATCGGACCGCCGCCACCAATCGTCCAACTTCTAATCATTCTCTTCCCCAAACCGTACCCTTGCAAAGCAACCATATCAGGATCGATTCGATCATAACAAAGCCACCACGATCTCTCCATCTCTGGTCCACTCCCATCCATATGCTACCATTCCATGTCGTCGTTGCCTCAGCCAAGATGGTATAGCCGCATCTTCAATCTGATTTACACTCAAAATCGGCTAGCAGGTATTGGATCTCTGAACCCCCGTAGTCATGATCTTTACGTCAATCTCATCAAACTTCCAACCGCATCGTACCATCGATCCTAACCAACACTAGAGAATCCATCCGACCACGGCGTCATAGGTTGCGCAGTCGAACGGAGAAGGAAAGATTCCATAATACCTTAGTTTTGTCCGAGTTTTATAATGTGACTTTTGACTCAGATGTGTTCAGATATGAATCTTATATGAGAAATATATATGCGCTTTGCCTATGGGTTTATAAGGGTTTGGATCTCTTCATCCATTGCCAATTGGTTTTGGGTGTGGACCTCATACTACTTCATCATGTTATTAGAACGGTTTACCAAGTCCACGTGTAAGGTGTAACAACCACACTGACTCCACGTCACCCAAATGATTTCCACGTATGACTTAAAAAGTCGCCACACTTATGGAGGCGTGTTGAGATATGAATCCCACATGAGAAATATGAGACATTGCTTGTGGGTTTATAAAGATTTGCGCATTTACATCCATTACCAATTAATTTTGGATGTGAACCACAAGCTACTTCATCATGATGGTCACATTGTTAAAAATGCTCCCAATAGAATCTAAAAGTCTTTTAAAGTACCAATATGTAGTAAGACGCAAGTCATGAAATAAAAAAAATCCTCTTTGCAAATATAATCATATTTCCAAATGCATGCCTCGATCTTCATCTTTTAAACAAAATCTCATTATTGTATTCGAGTAATGCTAGGTGTACCAGCTGCATTCTGTCTTATGTGATGACAACTAATGTGGCAGAAAGTCCAACCGATCATACAATTTCAACAAATAATGCACTACTACAAAAAAATTTCTATGATAGCAACTTTATGACGTTTGCTCGAAAATGTCATTGTAAACTCTTTCTATGACGTTTTTGAAAGCAAACGTCATGAATCTAAACATCATAGAGTTCTTTTTTATAGTGTTAGTTTCAATTGGGATACCTGAAGCTTGCCACCACTGCTGCCAAAGCTCATTTGTGCATCGATAGCCTTCTCCAAAACCTTTAAATCCTGAACAATTTTGGTAACCAAGGCGGGCACTTAGGGGAGGTGGTTCCTCGGCCCTGCCATTCCTGTAATGTGATAGCGGCTTCAGGAGCATCACATGTATGAGCTTCTCTGGGACTAGAAAATGAATTTTGGAGGGTTTTGGGTTTGGTGTCCATTCGGGTTTTTGAAGAAAATGCAAGAGAGGGCGAGCGTTTGAATGTGATGACCTTAGAGGGGGAGGCCGTGGCGAATTGTTGCATGTGCCTGGTATCCAAACAAGAGATAAAATCATGTCTTAGACCTGAAACATCATCCTCAATCGAAGTAAAAGAGAAAGGAGGAGGCGGAAATTAGCGTCGAGAGGCGGAACTGGAGAAAGAAAGAGGCGCGGTTAGGGTCAGAGAGGACGTCAGGGTCGGTGACCAGTCGGCATCAGAGGCGAAGACAGTTAGGGTTGGGGTTTGGCTAAGAATGAAAATTTGGGGTTTGAGGCTCTAAGCTTAATTTGGGTTCGGGGAAGTTATGTGAGATTTGTGTGGAAATGTTTCAAGTATTAGGTCAAAAGTGGGAAAATGAACGTCATAGCGAAAGTTTTATGACATTTCCGAATGTCATGGTCTATTCTACATTTGTCAAAAGTCATTAAAATATGAGATGTGAATCCACACACTCCAAAATGTAATCCACACACCCATTTTCTGTTTTTAGTAATCATTATCATATAAAGACAAAATTTAAATCACTAAGGACAACATTTAAGTTACTAAAAAAAAAAGTGGGTGTGTGGATTTACTTCCTTAAAATATATCTTTCATTACGTTTTCTAATAGTCATGGCCAAATAATCATTGACGACATTTACCGAACGTTATAAAGATATTTTTCTTGATGTTTAAAAGTTGTCATAAGAATGATGACAGTGGTTAAACATTAGAAAAAATGCCCAAATGCATAAAAACAAGAAAATTAAAGCCTATTCCAATGAAACTATTATCCTTTAACCCATTCCAATTATTCTTATTGAAAGGACGTTATTATTCTTTGTGTGATTAAACCCACGTATATCTTATCTCCCTTTTCTTCTCCTCTCTCTCTCTCTCCCAGACTCCCACGCACTCATTGCTCTCTCTTCTGTACGGTCTACTCCACACTCCTCTTCTCCATTTCTTCACTCCAATCCCTCCTTCATCTCTAGCTTCCTCCATTTCTGTTTCAATTTCTTTATCTCTAAAATGGATTCTTGGAGCTTCGTCGACAACGTCAAGGCCGAGAAAGCCAGTGCCATGTGGAGGTACAATCGCCTCTGCACCATCGCCAGGCTCTTCCGCCTAGCCAAGCTGTGCCTCGCCGACGTCCTCCTCTCTTGGACCTTCTCCCACCTCCCCTTCGCCCTCCGCGTCTCCGTCGACTACCTCCGTCTCTTCTCCAGCATCGTCTCCAGCCCCCTCTTTGTTTTCCTCGTCTGCAACGCCATCATCGTCTCTCTCTTTGCCAAGTCCCGCCACCTCGCCACCGCCCCTCCAAACATCAAAGTCGAGACTCACCTTTACGATCCAGTGACGACAGAAAGAAGTCGAGCTCCAGTGACGACGTCGTCTCGAAAGAGGAGATTGTGTATGATATCATTGATATGTGAATTAACATATCAATTAAGTATGGTATGTTGACGGAGGTTAGGGGTCGAAGAGAATAGCTAGGTTGCATTGTTGTGGTGTCTTTTGAAATTAAGTATGGTATGTTGCATTTTTAAGCTCAGTAATTTGATTATTTTCTGGTAAATCTTCTTTTCTATTACATTAAGCTGAAATAGGTTGATTATTGGGGGTCAATAACTGATTATTGGGGGTCAGTAACCCAGTTCTTGGGAGTTAGTAACTGATTATTGGGGTTAGTAACTTGTTATTGGGAGTCAGTAACTAAGTTATTGGGAGTCAATAACTGATTATTGAGGGTCAATAACCGAGTTACAGGTGACCGGAATCCGGCGACTGGAGAAAATTTGAGTTACTGAGGGTCAGTAACTGATTATTGGGGGTTAGTAACCGAGTTACCGGTGACCGGAGAAAATTTGAGTTACTAAAGATCAATAACCAAGTTACCGGTGACCAGAATCCGGCGACTGGAGAAATCCGGCGGCCGGTGACCTAAGTCTGGTGAGATTCCGGCTAAGTATTCTCTCTTCCATTTTATCTCTCTATGCATGTTTAAGGGGTGAGGGCAAAATAGTCTTAAAATAATATTGTTTGTTAAGACTTTAGTAAAGATTTGTGCATTTTGGCATAAAAAAAGTTATCTTATATTGAAATGGGCTAGTGAAAAGATTATCATTGGAATGGGGAATGAGGGATTTAAATTAGTACTAAATGGACATTTTTCCTAAACATTATTAGAAAGATCATATAATTATTCTAGGATATTCTATATCTTTCTTGATATTCTTTATGTGTGCCTTGGCCTTATGCCAATAGGATATGTAATTAGACTAGATCTATGTATTCATATCCTTACCATATTGGTATTATGTAATTCCCTATATAAAGGGCTCCTATCAATGAATAAGATGATGATTCTCTTGCTATCTCTTTATCTATATACTTTATACTTCATCACGTTATCATACACTTTGTTCTAACCCTAGAGCCAATATCCCACCTTTTGTTTTTCCAAACCCTAAAATCGGGCAGCCTTGTTTTTCCCGATTTTCGACCAAAATTCCTACTGCCCTCCGCCGGAATTTTATATCCCCAGAAAGCTCTCTCCGTTCCGGATCTAACGCCGCCGGCCTCACCCTGAGAACCGGCCGGAAAGTCTCCGAAACGGCCGCCGGAAGATTCCAGACCACCGCCGCTACCGACCACCGGTTCACCACCTTCCCTTGCTTCGATATACCTGAATTTTTGATAGCAGCTTCCTCATCTAGAGGTGCTCCTCCTGTCAAAATTTCAGCCCGAAATTCGAAGTAAAAGTGGGCAAAACGTTGTTTCTCCTCTCGGCTGCCGCCGCCATCCGCTCCGCTGCTTTCTTTTCATCCGATCAAGCATCCAAGTGTTTACGGTATGTTTATTTTACAACCCTAAAACTCTTCCAAGTTCAATAACCTCGGGGGAGATAAAGTGTTTTCTCCCGTTCTTCTACTTCATTCTATGCTTGGGTCGGTGTATTTGCAGGTACCAAAAATCTCGAAATTTTATTCGCGGGTCAAGAGTGTGTTTGATCACTCTTGTTTCCTTGTCCGGGTTGTGTATGATCAACCCCGACCTATCACCGGAATGTATTTGATCAATCCGAGGCCTTTTTCCGAATTGTGTTTGATCAATTCGCTGCTTTTCCGGATTGTGTGTGATCAATCCGAAGGACAAACCATTCAAAACATCGTTTGTGACCTCTATTGAGTCTCATAACAGCTTGGTTTTGTATGCAAGAGCAATGTAACATTCTGCTCCTTTGAGTTTTGACGTACTAGATGCCTAAGGCGGATCTTCGCTTGGTATCTGTGGAACCTTTCATTGGAAAAGATTAAACCACATGTTTTGACCCCCAGGCTAACAAGCCTAAATGCCGAGATTTCATATCTCATGCGCTTCAAAGTCTTTGAAGCGCCACATCGACAAAAGCCTTTAATGGCAATCTGTGCAAAAAGTAATGACCACAAAGTACTGTGGAATGCACTCATGGAGCGTTTCTCGAAACGTTCATATAACTCTACGTACTTGTTGAGTTATTAGTCAAGTGGATTGCTTACCACCTTAATTGACTACATATTGGAAAAGATTAAACCACATGTTTTGACCCCTAGGCTAACAAGCCTAGATGCCGAGATTTCATATTTCATGCGCTCAAAGTCTTTGAAGCGCCACATCGACAAAAACCTTCAATGACAATCTATGTAAAAAGTAATGACCACAAAGTACTGTGGAATGCACTCATGGAGCGTTTCTCGAAACGTTCATATAACTCTACGTACTTGTTAAGTTATTAGTCAAGTGGATTGCTTACCACCTTAATTGACTACATATTGTCGATGATCTTTTGTAGCATCATGATCCATAATCTTTAGCGGATTCGATCATCATCAAGTTCTCTAGGTCCTCCAAGTTGGTGTGGAATTACCAACGAGACTTGATTTTGATCATACAAACGGGAATTGTATATACGCTAATGTGATAAACTTATTTGGGATTATCCCCTAATGTGGGGACAACAATATGAGTCATGGCAACGGCAGAAAACGTCGTGCCGATGTCTAGAAAAGAGGGGGAGGTGTCGTCGGCTCTAATAGCGACACTCCCGGTCTAGACACCATTTTGTTAAAACTACTCACATCAGCTCATGACAATGCAACCGTTATGGATCTTCGAATCACTGGTTCAAGATTGTCAAGCTCCTTTAAATTGTGAATGCATACAAAAAGGTATGGAAAATCAATATGAGGACAAGAACGTCATCCTCATGATCGCGAATTTCAAAGATTCGGATCATGCTCTAGCTACCCATGACTTTGATGTCATCGGCTAGACATTGATTTTCGTTCCAAGTTTTATGTACTAAGGCGTTGTATCGACGTCCTTCGTCTATTTGAGACCCCGATGTACTCATATTAGCAATAATGAATGCCTTGAGAATTTTTTCGAAGTGAAACTATTCTCCTCTTATGGTTCATATTGATTTACAATCAAGATGTACACTTACATCGTCCTTAAAACATGGCATATTGTGCCGATTTTGGTCCCTTCCTTTGAAGGTGACTCATGGCACTGCATCCTCAAGGAGGATCCCCACGTGTTTCCGGTTAAATCTTCTACCCTATAGCGGATTTTTCATCATCAATTGTTTAACTAAGCTCATCCAAGCTCAGTGTGATGTCTTAGAATTGTCCGAAATTAAGGAGATAGTGGTTTTAAGTGTGTCTCGCACTACTGACCCTCCACGGACATGCCTGGTCATACTGACTTGGAGTTACCGAAAACTTTTGATTTTGGATCCCCCTACGCTATTAAACCAATTGCCGTCTTGCAAAAGACGTTGAAGACTTATCAAAGCTGGAAAATTATCATCATAATCGGATTCTCTAGGTCCTCTGAGTTAGTTTATGTTCATGTCAGGGAGCTTTTGTTAACTAGTTATGGAGTTTACGACCTTAGAACGACCAAAAAGACTTAGTTTTGATCATACACACGTCACTTTTGGCTAAAGCAAAAGCCTACAGAAAACAATTATTGTCCTTAATGACATTTTTGGCCTAACGTCATAAAATTATTGTCCTTAAAATACAATATTAGTAGTAGTGTGTAGGTACAGGTGCATCCTACTTTAGTAACAATCATCGAAAGACAGGTTAGACAAAGAATAAACTTGAAATTCATCACAACTTTATAATATTATACACAATGCAGAAGGCTTGCACATCCAAGACCAATAGATAAAACTTTTGAAAAAAATTTGTACCACAATGAAATATTCCAACAACCAAAAATTTATGCAATGTTTCTTGAGCAAGTTCTTTTCCACTTACTCGAGCAACAATTTGAATACATGAAATACATAAATCAGCATCTGTTTATTCATCCTCTGTTTTGTTCTTCTTCTTGATCATTTGTGCCTCGATCTGACAGTTCGAGTCCGCACAGTTTCTTTTTGGTTAGAGATCTCTACTTGCAACGCTAGAGGCTTTTGGCTAGAGATTTAACAGGTTGGAAGATCCTTTGGAGGCGGTAGAAGTGATTGATTAGGTCCTTTCCCATTGTCCACCAAAAATGCCATCTTAAGCCCCCATGATGTGTGCACTTCCAAATGACAATGCATAAACCAAACACCTGAAAAATGATACACATAACGAAAGGGGTAAGACACCAAATGAAGAAATCAAAAGTTATAAGCAGCTACAAGTTATTCCAAAATGGGTGAGGAATTTCTGCATGAGGTCGTTAGGTCTAAAAGGTGATGACAACTTACCAGGATTATCTGCGATAAATCGGATCGCTACCCAACCACCAGATGGAACACCAATTGTGTTCCTTTCAACAGGATCAACAAGATTGAAGTTCTTAGGATCGGTCTTGGGGTTGTAATTGCCAAGTCCCCTGCCAATCACAAAGAAATTGAAGCCATGCAGATGTACTGGGTGGTTCTCAGGGGCTATAATTCCAGTGTCTTGCAGCACAAGTTGAACAGTCGAGTTATAAGCCAACCTATAAACCTTTGTCCCATTTGTAGTCGCCAGACTAGAATTTGCTGGGAGGCCTCCAGAAAAGTTGAAAGCATTTGGTGGGTTAGCTGGAAAATCAGTGGTGAAAACCCCTTTGGTTTTGAAGAAATGTGCTTGAAGCAGAGCTGTGGTTGGCATAACAAATGTGACATTGTTAATACTGGCCACCACACGGCTTCCATTACCAGCTTTGCAACTAGGGCATGGGTTAATCCCTAACCCAACTGTGAACAGAAGGTTGTGATCAATCTTTAAGGGGACTTTGGCAGGAAACTTCTTTGTGTTCAGGCTTCTGAGAGAGTCGGTAAAACTGTTGGCGACTTGGGTAGCATTTTGAGGAGGTGGGCTCGTGAGAGTTGTGGGTGAGTTAGAAAGTGTGCCTGAATAGTGCACAGTGGCAGTGGACGTCAGGTTGTCTACGGCGATACCGGGAGTGTCTAAGAATGGGGAGGCGGCAACCAAGTACTTGCCGGATTTTTGGTTTGCAGTGATGAGAGCATTCGTGGTTTGTCCAGGGGCGATCACTATGGTGTCAGTTTTGAAGGGTTTTACATAGGTGGCGTCGACTTCCACTATCGTCAACTTATGTCCGGCGATTTTGAAGAAGAGCTCGTCATTGAGCGCAGCATTGATGATGCGGAGCAAGTAGGTCTTGCCGCTTTCCACAGACAACTTGAAGCCGCCTGCATTTCATTAGCATAGCATATATTAGCTACTAGTGCGTTTAATAACATAACATGTTATATTAGGCAGAATCTGAGTACCATCTGTGGTACAATTTGGAGACACCAAGCCTGGATGACCGTTAATAGTGTGAGCATCTGACACGTTAGGTGCTAAACCACCTTTGAGAGCTTCATTGATCACTGCTTCAGTATCTGATTTCCACCATTCACCTGAAATTTGTACACATATTTCGACGATATTAAGCCCAGCATAACCTGGAATCAGTATGCTACTAGTTTGATATTGAATTAGTAAAGATAAATCTTACCTAGCACAACTGGAACTTCCTTGTCGGGTGTTGGGAAAGGATAAGGCACACCACGCTTGGGCAGAATGACAAGAGCACCATGGACTGTGGCTCTTAGCCAGAGAATATGTGCATGCCAAAGAAGTGTGCCTCTCTGGCCTGTGATGGTGAAGTTGTATGTAAAGCTTTGGCCTTGAGGAATAGGGCACTGTGTGATGTATGCTGGTCCATCTGACCAACCGGTCCGGATTTGCCGGATACCATGCCTGCCGGACAGAAAGGTAAGTCGGAAATTAACTAGAAGTTCAATTACAAGTGATTATATAGGGATGGATGCTAATTATTCTCACCAGTGAATGGAAACGTTGTACTTGACATGGTTGGTGACTTTGACAAGAACGGTGTCGTCTTCCCTGGCATAGAGAGTTGGCCCTGGGAAACGACCGTTGATGGTTACAATTGGCTTGGTGGAGCATAGTCTTGTAGTGTTTCTCAGCACCACCTGCGTACGTTAACAAAAGATGGCAAAGTTAGGTTTTAGTTTTTTCAGTCTACATCGATCACGAAGTTGAGTATGAAATACTGTCATTTGGTAGAAAAATGATCGAAGGTGTGACTTTTAGGTTTTGAGGGTGTACCTTCCATGCACTTTTAACTTTTACACTACTATTTTTTCAATTTAGCTAAATAAAATCTATATATATATATATATATATATATAGAAAGCTGATCAGGTGCGGACGTCCGCACCAAACTTTTGGTCCGCTGAAAAACTTTTATATATATATATATATATATATATCAGCTTTGAAATAATTAGGCACACCATTTCTCTTAGGTCTTATTAGCTAGCTTTTAGTTTAAGAAATCCATGCATATGTCTGTGACCACTGATCAGAGACTGTGGTTTCATCGATCTCCAATTTGTATGGCAAACATTCATGCTACATTGTACACCTCTTCCATGAGTGTTTCCGAATAATATGCATGTAAACATTTGATATTAACTAAAGAAATGAAACAAACTCTAAAGAAATGAAACAAAAGTTAAACTACTTACATTAAACTTGTAGTGACGAACCCTGCTCTCAACCAAAGCCGGAAGAAGGCAAACCAGAAGAAGTAGAAGAACTCGAATCCACGAAGCCATTTTAATAGAGGAATTCGAATCGTTCTGCTTCTCTGTGCAGTAGTACCAGTAGTAGTAGTACTACAGATATTCCAGATCTTCGTTTTGTTTGTGTTGTTGATATTTTGTCATGGTGACTGGCCAGCACAATTGTTATATAGGGTGACGATCGAGAGGCATTGCTGCCAAGTCGTTTTTCTTAGGTTAGGTGGACATAGTGGCATTCTTTAAAAACAAGACTTCTTAACCAAGGTGTTTTCCCTCACATTTCTTACATATTACTTAAAGTTCGTAATCCACCACTGTAGCTGTCTATATTTTTCTGGTAAACAACAATTTATATGTAATTGGCTTCATCATTCAATTCCCTCTTATCAGGTTCCAACAAGTTTTAACAATTTGGTTATTTTTGTTTGTTTCCGAGTTGAGACAATCAATTAATAATGTCTTCCATCTGGTTATAAATTTAAGTAACTATTATTACAGAAAGGCCTTATCGATCTGAGTCTCTTCTTCTGTTTCTGTATTAGAGAAAGTATTCCTCGAATTCTTGATGGAACCTTGTACTAGTGCAAATTTATAGCACTCTAGCTTCGGGTGCTGTTTTAAAGCTTAATCTTTTTCTCTCAGAGCTAATTTTGAGCAACAGCTAGGGCACATGTTTCAATTCACTAGTTTTAATCTAATTTTTGTAGATGCTGCTGCAGTTACGTACTAATCACTAACCATCCAAACTTCCAAAGTATAAAGACATAAACAGTAAATTAACTAGCCAGCTAATTAGCTAGGTTAAATTTTGTTACGGACTTTCTTTTCAATTATGTTCCGAGTTTGTATGTACCTTTTAATTCAAATTTACTAAATATATTGAGAGATTAGGTCCTCAATAGGAGTTGAATTGGATTGAACAAACACCCCACACCCCTCCTTTCCCATCACATTTTAAAGGAAAGAGAGACATCAGCTGGTCCTTTTTGCTTAGGAGTTTATAGTGTATATAACTCGATCATCAGTTCATGTTCATTTTCCTAGTACGTGATGTAGATTTGTGGACCGTTTTGAGTTCTTGCAGAAAAGTTCGATCGAGTACGAGTGTGTACCTTATTTATAACTAGCGTACGCAAGGTAATTTCCCTCAAAAGTTAACGTAATTATTAATCAACTCCAACAGTTTGGAATTACCTATCTGTGGTAATTATGTATATAGCAAGACAGTAAGAGTATTGATAGAAAAGCCATATACATATGATGAATATGAGCTGCTGGTGCATGCAGCCGTGCAGGTGAGTAGTTTGTGGGTGTCTGATACGTAGAGAGTTGGAAATTTGGTACGTGTATGAATCCAAGGAGGATGCTTAGGAACCAAAATAGTCGAAAGGTTGGGAAATGGCTTTCAGGTCACAAATCAGATAGGAACTCCCAACAGCATAGCCATTATAGTTTTGTTTCAAAGTCAGACGAATTAAACCGACGGTGGGTAAGTCCATTCCTCATCACCGTGAGTCCTAATCAACTCTGAACTTTCTCTAGCTCCAACTAGCTAGTGACTTTGATCTGGTCCTATATATCTATTTTTCACTTCAATTAGTTTTAATTTGTTATATTTTTCTCCACTCTCAACAATCTCTATCAGTCTATATCTCAAATCACGTACAAAGACGAACATTCGTTCAGGCAACAATAATGGTCAACTTCGATGGAAGCTAGCTAGGTAGTCTTCATCATGCAGTGCTAGCTCATTGCCAGCAGAAAGCTTGGCTTCAGCTGCTTCATGACTAGTTAGTCTTCAAATAATCTTCTTCATCATATAGTTCTTGTTTCCACTGAATAACATCAAAGAAAATCGATCCCTTTGCCCTTTTCTTGTCTTTTGAGTTGTGACCTATTGTTGATGTTGTACGCAGCTCTGTTATGGCAATGAGTTTCATACATGGTAGGTAGAATTTGTCTTTCCTACACGTACGTGCATTGAGCTCAACCCTTCAAAGGCTTCACGTACTTTTCTTTTGCATAAAATATGACTTCATTGTATCATAAACTAGGTAAATCGTAGCATTGGAGTAGCCTCATTTAGTCGCATGATATGATTTTAATTATATACAGATATGTGATCGAGGTAACGAGTCGTATTCCCTAGGGCAATAAAAGGAAAGGAAGTGTGTTGAGTAACATGAATCAAATTTTCAAACCATGCCATTAATATATAAGAATTTAGAATCAAAATTACAACCAAAATTGTATGAATTGATATCTTGTCTCACATTGATTAGTGATCAACGAAATTACGTAATTAAGAAGAGAATTACTATCCTTTACATTGAAACTGAAAGCACGATTTCATCTGAAAATGTTGAAGCTAAACTTTCATACTTCAAGAGAGAGGAAAAATTGCTTTCCTAGAAAGTTCTATAATTAGGAAGCTATATGTTTCGTGATCATTTTCGATGGTACAAACTAAAAATCACATAAACATGTGACAATAGTCCCCGATCTGTAAAATCTATATGAGAGGGAGTGAAAGAACGCACCCACCTGCATTCTAGAAGCCGAGTTGTGTCAATATGTTCAGTAAAGCGGGGAGAGATAAAATACATCAAAATGGCTGAGTCCGGCAAGGAAAAGTTTCGCCGACATATATGATACAGATATTCTTACATTTGTTAAGAGAAAATTTGACATTATTAATGTGAGGGCAAAAAGTTACTATCAAAAGGATTTATTTTATTTTATTTTATTTATTTATTTATTTTAAGGAAGGACGTACAACTTTAATTACAAATATATGATTTACCCCAAAAGGGCTATGTAAGAATCAAGTCATCATGAGACTACGTACCCTATGGCAAACACGAGTATAGAGAACAAGAGAACCATAAGACTGCTAGAGAACCCTAACTTTGCTAGTAAAACGAGCTTATTCAGACACACCCTAGGACCACCATATGCAGAGAGGAAACCCTTGGTTTCTCAGTAACAGATTAAAAAACCTAAAAGACTAGATCTAAATATCGTATTAAAACTAGGCCCAAACAACATCAGGCCCAACCCTTTGCGCAGCAGATGGAAGCCCAACTAAGGCCCAACACATACACCACCGTCAGCCACCCGCCTTGCCGTACCATTTTGAATCCTCGTCGTCCTCTTCACCACCAGCGCGATCTAGCATAGAAATTGAAAGGAGACTCCCTTCAACAAGTATCCAAATCGAACACCATTGGCACTAAACACCATTAGCCGCCGCTTCGAATCAGAAATTGAAAACCAATGCCTCACACGGCTTACCGCGTAGCCCAGCTGCACACGACGACCGCCTCTTTCGTCGTTAGATCCAAACATGCCAAGCCTCACCAACCCTCACACAGGCCGCAAAACCAAAACGAGTCAAAGACCCAGCCACACTCCTAATCCAGAAGGGTAAATGAAGTCCTATTTGACGACGGCGCAAGGCACGCCGCCGGACAGGGAGGTAGGAATCTTGGGGTCACTCTCTAGGGTTTGAGAGAGATGAATGGAAAGTTTTTCTTGTCAGTATATGGGTCTTAAAGGTCATAAATACATAGATAACATGAATTTCTTTTTTGGTTGGAAATAAACAACATATGACGGTTACTAAATGCAATGACAAGAAATTGTAATTCTAAGGGATCTCTAATTCTAGTTGTTAAAAGCATTTACCTGGGAAAGGCCAGTTAGCCATGTTCCTCTGATTACTAGCTAACCAAAAGATTTATGTTCATCTATCTTTGGATTTATATTTAAAAAAATAAAGAAATATTTTTAAATATAGTTATTTTTAAGAGAAAATTTCCACTAGCCCTAAATATGGGTTTTTTTTTTCCCATTAATAAAATAAGATTTTAAAATTCTCATCAACCCAAATACACTAAGAGATCTATTCCCACTAACAAAATATTTAACATTTTCTGTTTTTTTTCCTGACCAAATTACCCCTGCCTCTTATCTATTTCTTTTCTCTTTCTTCTATCCCCTTATTCATATCTACTCTCTCTCTCTCTCTCTCTCTCTCTCTCTCTCTCTCTCTCTCTCTCTCTCTCTCTCTCTCTCTCTCTCTCTCTCTCTCTCTCTCTCTCTCTCTCTCTCTCTCGGCGAAGGCACAGCTTTCGCCTTCGATCTAGATAGTCAGCTACTAGACAAGGCCGACGAAGACGTCGATGGAGGTGATACTTCGGTGAAGGTGCAAGATCCATCGCGGCTTGATCGTCGTCGATCTAGATTTTGCACGATGCCACAAGATCTGGAAGTAATGGTATAGAGGAGGTGACGAGCTGTTGCATAGAGGAGGTTTACAAGGTTCTAGAGGAGCTGTATCGAAAGAGTTTGATCTGGAGAGTTTGGATTTGCAAATAAGACGCCGAAGCCATTGGTTTGTGATGATGACGTTGGTCTTATTTAGCAATTGGTTTATGTTCATTGATAATTTGTTTTACTTGAATTAGATATGGATCAAGAACAATCATATATTATGCTCAAATCGTAAGGTGTTGTTATTAAATGCTTGCTTGGGTTGGCTTAAGTTGGTAGGATTGGTTTAGTTTGTGATGAATGGGTTTGTTTGATTACTGGATATAGAAATATCAATGGAGTTTTATTGGAAACTAGAAAAGGTCATTGTCATTGTGGAGGGATGTTATTATGATCATAACTGTTGGAGTTGTATGGCTGTTTTTGTAATGCTAATTAGGGATGGAATGAGGGGTTGATGACTTGTGCTCTACCAATTATTAGTGTTGTTTATTGATTGATGGTACTGTGACGAAAAGATTGAGGTGTTATAGCCAAGTTGTTATATATTGTGAGTATATCTTATCTTACAAGGTCATTCTTAGGAGGTCATTTTTATCAAGGGTCATACTGCCCTCAGTAGGTGGTCATACTGCCCACAGTAAGAGGTCCTACTGCCCCCAGTAGACCCTCCTACTGACCCCAGTAGGATGTTCTACTGCCCCTAGTAGGTGGTCATACTGCCCCTAGTAGGTGGTCATACTGCCCCTAGTAGGAGGTCATATTGCCCCTAGTAGACCCTCCTACTGCCCCCAAAGACTCCTACTGACCTCAGTAGACCCCTGGACAGACCTCCTACTGCCCCTAGTAGACCATCTTACTGACCCTAATAGACCCTCCTACTGCCCCCAGTAGACCCCCTACTGCCCCTAAAAACCCTCTTATTGCCCCCAGCAGACCCCCCTACTGCCCCCAAAGACCCTCCTACTGACCCCAATAGACCCCTGGAAAGACCTCATACCGTCCCCAGTAGACCCTCCTATTGCCCCCAGTAGACCCCCTTACTGCCCCCAAAGACCCTCCTACTGACCCTAGTAGACCCCTGGATATACCTCCTACTGCCCCTAGTAGACCCTCCTACTACTCTTAGTAGACCCTTATACTGCCCCCAGTAGACCCTCCTACTGACTCTAGTAGACTCCTGAACAGACCTCCTACTGCCCCCAGTAGACCCCCCTACTGCCCCCAAAAACCCTCCTACTGAGCCCAGTAGACCCCTGGACAGACCTCTTACTAACCCCAGTAGACCCTCTTACTGACCCCTGTAGACCCCTAGACAGACCTCTTACTGCCTTAGTAGGTGGTCATACTGACCCCAGTAGGAGGTCGTACTGACCCCAGTAGGAGGTCCTACTGCCCCTAGTAGGAGGTCCTACTGTCTCAGTAGGTGGTCATACTGCCCTCAGTAGGAGGTCCTACTGCCCCCAGTAGACCCCTGTACTGCCGGAGTCCGGTCAACGGTCGCAGGAGCCCGGTCAACGGTCCCCGGAGTCTGGTCAACGGCCCCCGGAGTCTGGTCAACTGTCCCCGGAGCCCGGTCAAAGGTTGCCGGAGTCCGGTCAACGTCATTGGTTGTGAGAATCCGGTTATAAAAATTTTATTTTATAATAGACTCTTATAATGGTCTATTGTAGTTTATTTAATTTATTAAAGGTATATTTGTCTTTCTGCTGTTTAAGTTGGCTCTTTGGAATTTTAAAATCTTATTTTGTTAGTTGGAATAAAATTCTTAAAATTAAGGCTAGTAGACATTATCCCTATTTTTAAACACTTTAAACATAAATATAAAGTTAATTGAGCACGAATTTCTTATTACTTAATGACCGGGTGAACACTAGCCGGACATACCACAATTGGATTCATGTTAACAATTCATGTTCTTGGGCTAAAAACTTGCAACCGAATGCAAACGACCAACATTTACGGGCCCTATTCTACCAAAAAAACATTTACGGGGCCTAATGAAAGTAGAATTAAAGTTCAACCTAAACATTGGGCCAGAACGTGCTCATTATTCTGAATTCTGATTACAGATAGCAACAAGTAAGCACATACTCTACCCAAGTCCTAAGAAGGTGTGCCATGGAAGCAAAAGGTTGAACTTCAAGTCTCCAATGTGGTTAGAATGGCCATTGATGAAACGCTGCAGCAGATTGGTGCATCTTAAATTGACATTTAGCAGTCCAATTTCGGATCCTACTAGTCGAAAATGACACAACTTTACCTACATTTATGAGTTACATTCAGCAATGCAGTTGAAGTTTGATCCATTTGAACCGTGTGCCATGCACAGATTTATGCACATGATGGTTACCATAAATGAGATATAACCTGATTTAAATAGACATTGTTATATAGTAGCTGACTGTACACAAATTTTTGTTGTTTTGAAGTTGAAGATGAGCTTGTCTCTCACAGCAATGGCAGAAATCGACAATGTTTACACGAAAGATGGAACAACTGATTATCGTAACCAGCCTGCCATGAAGAACAAAACAGGAACATGGAAAGCTTGCCCTTACATTCTAGGTAAGTAAATGATTTGATGGCATTGAAATATGATGAACGACAACTGCTTAGTACTTACATTCCTCGGCTTTTTTATTATATCAGGAAATGAATGCTGTGAAAGATTGGCTTACTATGGGATTAATACCAATCTTGTAAATTACCTCGAGTTCCAAATGAACCAGAGGAATGTTGAGGCTGTTAATAATGTCACAAATTGGTCAGGCACATGATATGTGACACCATTGCTTGGAGCATTTCTAGCTGATGCATACCTTAGAAGATATTACACGATCGCTGCGTTCTCTATAATTTATATTTTCGTAAGTTATTCGTACATTCATCGAAATAAGGATAATGCTTCTCTAATTAGATGTTATGTTATGTAAATCTAATTAAAGGAAAAATGCCCAAATGCACAAAAATAGGTAAATCAAAACCCACTTGAATGAAAATCTTATATCCATGCCTATTTTAATGATTCTTAAGAAAAATATCATTCTATCCTTATCTCATTCAACTAACCTCTCTCTCTCTCCCTCTCTCTCTCTCTCTCTCTCTCTCTCTCTCTCTCTCTCTCTCTCTCTCTCTCTCTCTCTCTCTCTCTCTCTCTCTCTCTCTCTCTCTCTCTCTCTCTCTCTCTCTCTCTCTCTCAGCGATGTCACCGACGACGCCATCACCGACAAAATGTACCGGACACGAGAGGTGCGCACCCACGGCTCTGCCTCTACCAGATCGGTGCTCTTATCTCTGTCTTTCTCGTCTCCGGTAACTGCCGCCATCAACTCCGATCGAGGAGATAGAGACATCGTCATCTTCACCAGTTGGTGTCCTCTGCCGCGACCCCGACCTGTTTAGCCGCCTTCTCCGTTGTAACCTCCAGATCTGGTTGTCTTCTTGGAAAAAACGTCGTCGTCTAAGATCAAGCAGACGCAAGGTGATGAAGGACTTCAACGACTAGCTGGTCGACATCTGATTGGTCAAGTTTCGTCAGCGAGGCATAGAGAGGAGGATTTGAGAATAAAGCAACGCCAAACTGAGGAGCAGCAAGAGTAGGCTGAGCCTTAAAGAGTGAGTCTATGCTTTGGAGGAGGACGAAGTTCCAGTTGGGTGCCCAGAGTAATTTTTTTTTTTTACAAGAGCAAAAATTTCTTTGCGTGTGTGCATTTTGTGTACTTATGCTTTGTTTATTTGGATGAAATTGTTTGCATTTAGAGCCTTATCTATATGAAAATATCAATTTGGGGGTGATTACTAGGGTCAGTAACTATTATTAGGGTCAGTAATCAAGTTATTGGAGGTCAGTAATTTCATTATTAGGGTCAGTAACTTGATTATTTTCTGGTATTTCTTATTTTTTATTACATTAAGCTGAAATAAGTAGATTATTGGGAGTCAATATCTGATTATTGGGGGTCAGTAACTGATTATTGAGGATCAGATAACTGAGTTACTGGGGGTCAGTAACTGAGTTATTTGTTACCGAAATCCGGCGACCGGAGAATATCCGAGTTACTGGGGGTTGGTGACCGGAAAAATCCGGCAACCGGTGACCGGAATCCAGCGACCGAAAAAATCTGGCAACCAGTGACCGGAATCTGACGATCGGTGACTGGAGAAGGTGAGGCTCCGACAAAGTCTTTTCTGTCTTGCATTTTCTCTCTCTCTCTCTCTCTATGCATATTTAAGAGGTAAAGGTAAAATAGTTTTAAAATAATATAGTTTGTTAAGACTTTAGTAAAGATTTGTGTATTTAGGCATAAAAGAAGTTACCTTATATTAGAATGGGCTCATGAAAAAAATTGTCATTGGAATAGGAAATAAGAAATTTAAATTAGTACTAAATATGTATTTTTCCAATATTAAACAATATACTGAATATATTTCAAATCCTTGAATATGACATGTAAAGCCATTCATTTGTTGCAGGGGATGACACGTACTATTGACATTATCAGCATCAGTTCAAGGGCTAAACCACCATGTGACAAAAACAATGTGTGCAGTCCAACACAATTCCAAGCAGGAGCGTTCTTTACCGGATTGTACCTCATAGCTCTTGGAACTGGAGGCCTAAAACCTTGTGTCTCCTCATTTGGGGCAGACCAATTTGATGACACTGATGAGGCTGAGAAGAAGAACAAGGGTGTTCTTTCTTCAACTGGTTCTATTTCTCAATCAACATTGGCGCACTTGTGGCTTCCTCTGTGCCTGTTTGGATACAAACAAACGTTGGATGGGGCTGGGGATTTGGGATTCCTACTGTGGCTATGGCGCTTGCTGTTGAATTCCCCTGACTCGCATTTGCCAGGTGATGGTTGCATCCTTCAGAAAATACAAAGAACAAGTTCCTAGAGATAAGTCTCTATTGTTTGAGACAGCAGAAGACGAGTCCGCTGTTAAAGGAAGCCGCAAGCTTGATCACACAGAACAGCTAAGGTAAATAACCGTAAATTTCTGAGTTTGTAACATCATATGACATGCATTGTTAGTTTCAAATGCGTTGTTAATTTATTTTATGAGAGTTCTAAAAGAGCTTAGAATACACTAATTGTCTATGTTTATGTTTCCAATTCCCTTGGTTTCTTAGACAAGGCAGCAGTTGTGACTCAATCAGACAGAACCAAAGGCTCAGTGATGACATGGAGACTCTGCACTGTGACCCAAGTTGAGGAGCTGAAGTCCATCAGAAGGCTACTACCAATTTGGGCCACTGGCATCATATTCTCAGCTGTATACAGCCAAATGGGAACCTTGTTTGTGCTACAAGGCAACACAATGGACCTTCACCTAGGCAACACCTCCTTTGAAATCCCCTCCGCCTCCCTCTCCCTCTTCGACACCATCAGCGTCATCTTCTGGCAAGGTTCTAAAAAACGCCGCCCAGGGCCGTCTAGGCGCTAGGCGGCAGGGGACCGTTCCGATTTTGCCTAAATCGTCGAAGCTGGGCGCCGGCGCAAAAGACGGCCGCCTAGGCGGGCTGGGCGGCACCTGGGCGCCTAGGTGGGCTGGCTGGGCGGCCTAATTATACTTTTTTTTTTCTTTTTTTCGGCCGATTATGGTTTTTTTTTTTTTTTTTTTTTAAACCTATCAAACATGAAGGCAGAGACATACATCGCCTCTATCTATTTCTCTACTCTAAAGTCTAATGGTTGGAGATGATTTGGGAGTGGGTAGTGGCTTAGAGCCTCGGAGAAGTTCTAGACTTCAAGAAATTAGAGAACTTCATGAGGATGATTTTGTATCGGATGAAGAGGAAGAAGATGAAATAGACTTTGAGTTTGAGACCGACACCGAAGAAGTGCAAGAGGGATATGGAGAAGAAGAATTTGAGGCATAGCCGCATAGGCTAGCAAGAATCTAATTTGTTTCTTTCAAATTTTTTTTTTTTTATAATTTCTAAGAACATTGTTGTTAAACATTTTGTTTATTTTTGAAGTATTTTTGCTATTTTAGAACATAATAATGCTTTTTATAAATTTTATTTATATAATTATTTTAATTAAATAAATAAAAAATATAGAAAATTAGAAACCGCCTAGGCGCCCGATTAATCCTCTAAGCGCTAGGCGCTGGTTGTCCGCCCGACTAACGCCTAACGTTTTTTAGAACCTTGTCTTCTGGGTTCCGGTCTATGATCGTATCATTGTCCCATTTGTTAGGAAATTCACAGGACACAAAAATGGGTTCAACCAACTTCAAAGAATAGGAATTGGGTCTGTGATCTCAGTCTTTGCAAATTGCAATGTTGGCTGCTGCGACTTTGGAGCTCCTGAGACTCAATGAGGTGAAAAAGCACAATTACTATGACCTCAAGCACATTCCCATGTCAATCTTTTGGCAAGTGCCTCAGTACTTCATTATTGGGTGTGGTGAGGTTTTCACAATTTCACCTTTATTGGGCAATTGGAATTCTTCTATGAGCAAGCTCCTGATGCCATGAGGAGTTTATTTTCTGCTCTGGCTCTCATAACGACTGCACTAGGGAACTACTTGAGTACATTTCTTGTGAATGTTGTGACTGATGTGAACACAAGAAATGGCAAAGCTGGTTGGATACCAGATAACTTGAATTATGGGCGCCTTGACTACTACTTCTGGCTTTTGGCTGTGTTGAGTGTGTTGAATTTGGGGTTCTATCATATGGTTGCTAGATGGTATACTTACAAGAGGGCTGTGGTTCCTAGACATTGATCGAGCTAAAGCAAATAGTTTGATGCTTCATTTATGTATCTAGCAAAGGGTCCATTATGATAGATATGTTATATTTTTCTTATAAAATGTCATAGTTGGATTGGCATGCTCACCAAATGTGACATTCTGATTCAATTACACTTGGATCAAGTTTTTCAATAGTCAAGGCCAACTGATTACACACTAGAAAGCTTTCTTGTTATGTGATAATGATTTTAACCTTCAAGAAATCAAGAAGCTGATTCTCAAGTGCTTGAGTAGAAGTACTAACATTTTGATCTTCAAGCTTCTCATATTAACGATTGACTTTGGAGGATAATTCTTGCACGGCCTTCAGAAAGAGCACCCATGCCACATCTCGAATACCATATGACATGGTAGTATTTCAATATAGGGGCCTTCGGGTTTGTGGCTAAACTTGGCCAATAGGTTTGAGGGATTTCATGTTAGTGCGTTTAGGCTGTCAATAATTTACTTTCAATAAAAATAAAAAAATAAAAAAACAAAAATTTACTTTCGACAAGCAACAAAAGGGGTTACCTGGATTTGGCTGTCAAGTGGGATCTCTATGTTTTCCATTTTTGCCAAGGAAATGGAGTTTTTGTCACCAAGGAGTCCAAGTACATGATGTACCTACCCTACAAAGAGATCCCAGACAAATTAGGATACAACCTAATTCTCTTATTCAATTTCAAAATCACACACATTCTCTAAAAAGACAGAATTGATTGAGTTGTTCGATAAATAAAATTCCGAACACACATTGTGATGTAACCTAATTCTAAATTTGTATGGATTTCCATATCCCAAAATAGAAAGAACCTTCTTAGTTGTACAATAAACAAGCCTTGATACATGATTACGTGATCATGAACCTAATGAGATCATATAACCTAATCCTATAAATTTCGAAATCATACGTTTTCTTAAAATGACAATTTTTCGAGTTGTACAAAGAATAAGATTGTATTTCTACGATCAACCTATCAATTTCTAACTTTGCAAGTTGTGACTTTGGTACGCCACAAATCCCCCCAAATAATTGCATAATGTTAAATTTTGCACATCACTCTTTTGGACACTTCCATATAGGAGGACAAATTTGCTCCTAACACAATTTGAGTCTTCTAAGAAAAAAAAGAAGGAAACGAAAAGCATCTTGATCAAGCAACCTCAATAGTAAGATTTTAATCTTGGATCATTCTAACAGTAAAAAATAAAAAATTGATGAAATGATACAGTAGCTGTTTTATATCAATAGTCAACAAAATATATTTTCACCCAATTGCTATTTACAGTTCATCATGCACACTCATCCATCCAACAACGGTAAATGTAATTATTATTACGACGTGTAAAGACTTAAAAAAGGAGTCCAAGATCCTCTTTGATTCTATTTCCATATATTTTCGTGGTTCTTTCTTTGCCAGTCCGAGCAGGAACCGGGCTCTTCCTCTTTTTTCTCTGATTCTAAGTCTCAATGAAACTAATTGATAACCCTAATCACCAGTCGTTAACCCCCATAAAAGATTTATTCTTTTAATCGCCCCTTTTCATTTTTTTTTCTCACTCCAAACTTCACAGGTATGCGTTCTGTCTACACCTCCATGAGTACTGTAAATATCAGTTGCTCAGATACCACATAAAGATTCAGTCTTTTTATCTCTTTTCTTCTTCCCTTGTTCTCTCTCTCACTCTGGAATAGTAGCTTTCATGTCAAACGTGTAGAATTTCTTAGATTGAGAATGGTGGTTTCTTTGTTCTTAAAGATGCTTCAAACTTGTCTAGAATGACCCTGAATGTTGCTATTGACTATTGAGTGCTTGCTCTTCCATTGCTTTGTTTATGTAAATTTTGCAATAGCAATCAGTGTTGTTAATATGTTTACTGGGTTTTTGTTATGCTTGGTAGGTTTTTGTTTTTGTTTTTAGCCTTCAATTCAGAATAAAAGTTTGAGGCTATGACATCTTCTCTGCTGATTTTACTTTGTTCATTAGAATACGATAATGGGTTTTTGAGTTCATCTTTTTACATTGAGCGATCCTTTTTCTATTCATAAAGATGGTGACTTTCGCAATGATAACCACGTTGCGCCATTGCCTCTGCTTTACTTAGTTTCTGTTTCATTTTTGTTTATGACATGTGACATATGAACAACTGTATGCCAGTTTTTGAGCCTTGTTCTATCAGATACAAATGCTCTACGTACAAGCTGTTTGAACTACATTAATCATAAAAGTTCTTTGAAAAGATAGACAGATGTGTTTGTAAGGTTGGCACTATTAGTCCGATGCTGAGTGAAATTTACATATTTGAGAATCTAGCAATTCTTTTTTAACAACCTCGCTTAGTGTTTGGATGTCTTTGGCTCCCAGCCAATGTTTTCACTATGAAATTGTCATGATTCAGTCTTATCTCATCTCTTATGTTAGATGATTTTGTAGGTGACTCTCTTGTTCTAAACAGCAAGCAAAACAAGTGCCAGAAGATGGCTTTGGCGGAAGATGATTATACAAATGATGGCACTGTGGACATTCGTAAAAACCCTGCTAACAAGAGGAAGACTGGAAATTGGAAGGCATGCCGCTTTATTCTTGGTATGGTTTTACTGGTGTTATTGTGAATCCAATTGGTTTTGCTTCTCCCAATAAATTGATCCCTAAATGCTTCTGTTGCAGGAAATGAATGCTGTGAAAGATTGGCATACTATGGAATGAGTACTAATCTGGTGAACTATCTTCAGAAACAACTCAGCATGGGAAATGCCGCGGCAGCAAACAGTGTCACCAATTGGTCTGGAACTTGCTATGTCACACCATTGTTAGGAGCCTTCCTAGCTGATGCATACTTGGGAAGATATTGGACGATTGCAATTTTCTCAATTATATATGTTTTTGTAAGTTTTCTCCGCACGATAACTCCTCTCTAAGTGGCCTATAACACACATATGCTTTAGTTCTCATGTTATTCAATTCAAATGGAGATGGTACGTATCTTGTCAAATTTATTGATTTTTCGGTCTTTTTCTTCTCCTGCTCCTAGAAGTTTTGATCCCAAAAAAATTTCCTTTAGATAAAATTGTTGTTTTGTATGTTCTCCAAAAATATATTGAAACATCTTGCGTTTTTGTCCAGGGGATGGGATTCTTGTCTCTGACTGCATCTATCAATGGACTAAAGCCATCATGCGACAGCTCTGGTTGCCACGCAACTTCATCACAAATAGCAGCCTGCTTTGTAGCTCTGTACATGATTGCACTAGGTACTGGTGGAATCAAGCCGTGCGTGTCATCTTTTGGTGCTGATCAATTTGATGAAACAGATGATACTGAGAAGGAAAAGAAGAGCTCTTTCTTCAATTGGTTTTACATGTCAATCAATGTTGGTGCAATGATTGCTTCCTCAGTTTTGGTCTATATACAAATGAATGTAGGATGGGACTGGGGTTTTGGGATCCCAGCAGTTGCAATGGCCATAGCAGTTGTGTTCTTTTTCGTGGGTAGTCCATTGTATCGACTTCAGAAACCTGGAGGGAGTCCCATCACAAGGATTCTTCAGGTCATTGTTGCATCCTGCAGGAACTTCAATGTAAAAGTCCCGGATGACAAGTCTCTTCTTTATGAAACAAGAGATGCTGAGAGTAGTATCCAAGGAAGCCGCAAGCTTGAGCACACAGACAAGTTAAGGTAAGTGGGTACTTAAAACTAGAATTCTGTGAGCTACTTCAAATAATTTACAGATATCATATCCAATTCTTTGGAACAAAAATATCAGTACTGGAATTTTTGTGTAAGCGATTTAAGCCTCTTATTGTGTCAAATTTTAGTTTCTTTGACAAGGCTGCTGTGGAGGACCTGAAGAGCTTGGAAAACCCATGGAAAGTCTGCACAGTTACTCAAGTAGAGGAGCTCAAGGCCGTTATCCGGTTACTTCCAGTATGGGCATCTGGGATAGTCTTTGCTGCAGTTTACAGTCAAATGAGCACAATGTTTGTTTTGCAAGGCAACAGACTGGATCAACATATGGGCCCTAACTTCAAAATTCCATCAGCATCTCTTTCCCTCTTTGACACAGTCAGTGTCCTCATCTGGGCTCCTATATATGACCTAGCCATTGTCCCATTTGCAAGAAAGTTCACTGGTCATCCAAGAGGTTTCACTCAGCTACAAAGAATGGGCATTGGCCTTGTCATATCTGTATTTTCCATGGTTGTTGCTGGGATCTTGGAGGTTGTTCGGCTTCGGATTGTGCAGAAGAACAATTACTATGACCGCGAGTACATCCCCATGACAATATTTTGGCAAGTTCCCCAGTACTTCCTTATTGGATGTGCAGAAGTATTTACATTCATTGGACAGTTGGAATTTTTCTATGACCAAGCACCTGATGCTATGAGAAGCTTGTGCTCTGCACTCTCACTCACCACTATTGCATTGGGAAATTACCTCAGCACTCTGCTTGTTACCGTTGTAACTAAAACTACCGCAAGAAATGGGAAGCTTGGTTGGATCCCTGATAACTTGAACAGAGGCCATCTTGACTATTATTACTGGGTGTTGACCCTTCTCAGCATCATTAACTTCCTTGTCTATCTCTTGATTGCTAAGTGGTATACCTACAAGAAAACAGTGGATCA
Organism: Fragaria nilgerrensis; assembly: GCA_010134655.1. Classification (NCBI taxonomy): domain Eukaryota; kingdom Viridiplantae; phylum Streptophyta; class Magnoliopsida; order Rosales; family Rosaceae; genus Fragaria; species Fragaria nilgerrensis. The sequence continues at coordinate 8,714,722 of CM020982.1, forward strand.
CTGATCCAGTACAAAGGCACAAGAGGAGGACTGGAACCTGTGAAGAAGCTAGCTTGTCTGCTATTGTAGTTTGTCTTTCTGTCATTTAAGGTTTGATACAGAAAAACATGGTTAGGGATTTGTGTGTTAATTTCCAAATAGATTATGGTTTGTTTGTTAATCATCTCAATTTCTGTTTAGTTCGATTTCATGCGCCTTAGTCAGTGTTAAAGTTGAGAGAATGGTCAAATCCTGCATTTTACTCACTGTATCATTATAGGTACATGCCCTAAGCTTTCTTGCATTACAGTGTTCTTACCCGATTATATCTTCATCCGATGCTACATCAGTCTTCTATGAATCAATTGATCCAATAAGGACATAGCGCCGAAGCTAGCAACACCATCCTCGAAGAAAATTGAGTTTTGATGTGACTGAACAGTTTTTTTTAGACGGGGCAATTGATAAATAATGAATCCAAAGAAAGATGGTAATTCGATAAATAGAGGCATTATTTTCTTAGACATAATGAGGTGACAAAGTCTCACTCTTTTAACAATCATTTCTGTCTAGAGATAATGGATAATGCAATACACATGAGAGGCTCAGAAGAACTTCAGTTTCAGATATATAAAAAAATATCTCTCTCCTCTCTATTTCTTCTTTTATTCCAAAACAAGCCAAAACTGAAACGGATAAGATGATTGCCCTCAAACACATTCAAACCTCTTTCACCGCCACCAGACATACCATTTTACAGTCGGGAAGATTTCCCAGCACAAAGAATTCCATCTTGCGCTTCAGCAAGTCCAATGATTCCGATTCCGAACCAGAGACTCCTTCGCCTGGAGGAGATACTCAAAAGCAAGAGATGCTGGTGAGGATAGCAATGCTTCAAGCTCAGAAAGTCCGGCTTGCGGAATACTTGGATGAGAGAACAGAATATCTTACTAAATTCGGAGAAGATGCTAATGCGGAGTTTGACAAGATTGGAGAAGATGCCCTCAAAGGACTGGATGAAGCCAGTGCTAGGGTCTGTTTTCGTTCCTAAATCTGCATTAAAGATACAAAAAGCGATTTGCTATGATAATCTGTTGATAATCCAATTCTTATTCACTTGTGACGAGCAGATAATGGAGAATATGGACAGCCGCATGCAGGCGTTTGAGGAATCTACAGGACTGAACATATCAGAGATTGAAGAAAATGAAAACGAGTTAGCAGCATTCGAAGATCAGATTGCAAAAGACCGAAATGAAGGGTTATTTTTCAAGAATCTGACGCAGGGAAAACCAAAAGAAAAAGTAAACGCTACAGAGGAAATAAAGAAGATCAAGGAGCTTACAAAAAAAGTGCTGGATCAGAAACCAGGAGGAATATTTACCTTGTATTAATTGGCCTGCTACTCATAGAAATCGTTGACTCTTTCATCACTTCAACACCCGATTGGAGAAAAGTTGCAATTCTTGGGGTAATTTTAGTGGGTTTGGTCACTCAGTTCATCTATGAGCAGAAAATGCTATCAGAAAAAGAAATAGCAGAAGAGAAGAAGACAGAGGAAGAAAGAAGGTGATTCCCTGTCCTTCAAGGAAAAATATTATGCTGTAAACTTTTTAAACTTAATTATATTAGATAAATATAGCTTGGATTTTTTTTTTTTTGGATAATAAATATAGCTTGGATTTACATATTAGGATGATCTCGTTTCTTAAGATCAAGTCAATTGTATTAATAAACAGAAAGTACATAGCATGAGAACACACCATATATCCTTTTACAAGTGTGGCCTATCAAGAAAAATCTAACTTCAAATACTTTTCATGTATTTAGTATTCACCCACCCAAGAAAAGAATTTGAAAACAGTCTCAGTTGTACTGTAACCCAGCAAAACAAATGTAGCATGATAAATAACACCAAGTAAATCTTACTACTTGATGGTGATATTTCAAGCTCTTTGCTTTGGCATCATCAAAAGGTGATCTTGGTGATACTACTACAATCACCAAAACCATATATGATGCTTGACGAACAATATCATTATATAGCGTGCTAAACATGCCTCCAGTTTTCTTGATTAATGAATCTAAGATTTCAATTAAAGCTACTGTATGTATTTAAACTTACAAAGACAACAAAATGCAGATAGACCCAAAATTGAGAACAGACTTGTATATACACTAAAGATGGTGATGAAGGTTGGTGTTCTAGTATCTCGGAGAACTCATACTTCTGCCACATAGTGATATGAGGTCTTGTCTAGGATCCATAATAAAACTCAGCACCCACCCTGCATCAGGAGCTACAAAATTGCAGGTTAATCAAAATATAGCATGACAATAACCCCAAGCGATCTCACAACTTGGGTTTGATACAACAAGCATATTACTTTAGCATCATCAAGAGGATCTTGGTGGTATTACTGGAATCACCAACAACTGTGTAACTGAGTTACCATATATGATGCTTCATGAACTTTTAATTATTTAAGTTCACGCTTCTAGGTCTTTAATTATTCTAGTTGTTTTCAAACCCACTACGGTGCAAGAGTTGCATAAAATCCTAAATGAGAACTGAATTGCTATAGACATTAAAATCTGGTGAGAAACATTATTAAGAATCAGGAAACTCACACTTCTGTCAACTAGTGATCTGATGTGCTGTTTTTGACTTGTAAAAGAACTCAGCTTCTACCTGCAGCAACAAAGATTTTTGCAATCAGAAAAATAACATCTGCGAAAAAAAAAAAAACAATATGTGTGTGCACGTGCGCGTGATATTCAGATATCATTCTTACCTTGCATCACTTTTGAAAGAAAAACATGTTCTTCATGAAGAATACACCAATGTGCATGGTCTTATTAGTATCTTGGCAGCTGACGACTCTCCTAAGGATATCATAAATGGTGTCGTTTCAGGAAAAAATTGGAGGATTTCACCTTTGATTGCTCGGTTACATAGAGCTCCTCCTCCTTCCAGACCGATCAATTGGTCTTGGATCCCCAGAAAAGCGAATTGCGCAGCTCACCATGTTGCGTCGCTTAGTGTGAGGAAGACGTGCCCGGATGTCTGGATTGACAGACCGCCGTCCTCCTTGGTCCACATCCTTTCGCGCGATGGCTTGCCGTGTCCTCCGCCGGAGGAGCTACTGATCAGAATACATAGCAGCGTAGGCTTCTAGCTTTTCACGTTTCTGGGTTTTTTTCTTTCAGTTTCTTTTTTTCTGCTGTGTTCTCCTGGTTTGGGCTTATCTAGTCTCCCATCTCTTTGGCCTTTGTGACTATGAAGGCCATGGCTCACTTCAAGCATGGGGTGGTAGTTTAAAGCATCACAATTCCTAACAAATTTGAATAGAGACTAAAATGAGAACTATGGATATCTCATCCTGCAACTTCTACAGCAGCAATGCAACTAATGACATGAACACAGAAGTGCAACCGGAGTGAAACTTACCTTCACACTACCTTAACCCCAAGAAGACTGTGAAGTGGCCCTATCATTGACCACTGCTCTAACAAGTATGTGCCACGTTATATGAGTTGGAAGAACTCCATGATGCAAAGCTTTTTCCAAGTACCCAACAGCATCTGATATTCTACTGCTTGAACAAAGCCCTTTGAGAGTGATATTATAGGAAATTATATCTGGTCGTAGCCCAACCTTTAAAATGCGAGCCCAAATTTGAGATGCCTTTCCAGAGTCTCTAATTTTGTAAAAACCTTCCATTAGGGTGTTGTGCGTCACAAGATTTGGAACACAATTCCGACACCCCATCTGAAAATATAGCTGCAAAGCACCTTCAGCTTTGCCTGCAGAGCAAAGTCCATGAATCATAATGTTGTACATAGTTACATCAGGCTCAAATCCCTTGTCAAGGGCTTGATTCCACAAATTGAGGGCCATGTCAATCTTCCTGCCTTGACAAAGGCCATCAATCAACAGACTATATGTGATCACGTCTAGCTTCAAGCCTTTCTCCAGCATTTCCTTCACAAACACATATGCATCGCTAAATCTTCCGACTTTGCACAAGCCATTTATCAGAGTATTGTAGGAGACAACATTTGGAGAGCAGTACTTTGTGGACATTGCCTTAAAAAAACAAATTGCATCTTCAAGTTTGGAAAGTTGGATAAAGCCATATATCAACGAATTGCAGACATGAAGATTTGGTTTATAGCCACACTTGGCCATCTGATCAAGTAGCCTGGCTGCTTCATCTAGTCTCCCTTCTTTGCATAACCAATTAATCAATGAGGAATATGCAAAGATATCGAGATCAGCTCCTGTGTTTTCTGCCTCTTTTAAAATCCACAGAGCCTTGTTCAAGTAACCATTCTTACACAGTCCATGAATTAATACTCCATAAGTTGTGGAATCCGCAACGCAAGCCTTCTCATGCATCAATTCCCAGACAGACATTGCTTCCTCCACCTTGCCATTCTCAAACAACCCTCTGATCAATATGTTATAACTCACAACATTACAACAACCACCCTTCTCCATCACCTCCCACAACTCAAAACACTTACCAATCTTCCCAGCTCGGCAGAAACCATCGAGCATTGCATTATACACAACCACATCCGGCATCACTCCCTTCCCAACCATATCCTTATAAACTATCTCCGCCTCATCCACATTCCCCGCTTTACACAACCCATTGATCAAAGAACTACAAGTGAACAAATCACACCCTCTTTCATTCCTCTTCATCCTATCCCATATCTCCAAACTCTCACCAAACCTCCCGCACTTGCACATCCCACTAATCATCACATTATAACTAACAACATTCGGATACGCCCCCGAGTCCATCACCAACCTCTCCCAAACCTCCTTCGCCTCCGCGTAATCCCCTCTCCGAAACCACCCATCAATCAAAATATTATAACACATGACATCAGGACTCACTCCTCTCTCAGGCATTTTGTCGAACACCTCCAATGCATCCCCCATCTTCCCATTTTTCGCAAGCGCATTGATCAAAACTCCGTAACTCATCACATCAGGCTTCAAACCCTTCTCCCACATCCAATCCAGCAACCCTCTCGCCTTCTCAAACTGCTTCTTCTTGCACGAAATCTTAATCAGAGTGTTGTAAGTCTGCAAATTGGGGACCAACCCCACCGTTTCGAAATACGCAAACAACTGCTCCGCCCGTTCCCACTGATTCGACTCGATGAAAGCATTCAGCAAAGCATTGTAGGACCGGATACCGGGCCCGCACCCGAAAATCTCGCCCATTTGATGAAAGATTTCCAGAGCTTTATCCGGCATTGAGTTTTTGGTATAGGCTTTGATCACAGTGAGTGCCACGTCCTCGGGGCATTGGCATTTCTGGGTGCGGATGAGCTGGAGGACCCGGGTGACGTGGGAGACGAGGTTGGGGTGGAAGAGGCGGCGGAGGATGTGGTGGAAGACATCGGGGGAGTGGGAGTAGTTGGGGTGGCGGGTGGCGGAGTCGAGGAGGGCGAGGGCGGAGTGCGTGTTCTTTTCGGCTTGGAGGAGTTTGAGGACGCGTTTGGGGGAGAGGGATTTGGGGAAGTCGACCATGGCAGTCTCTCATTTTTGTGGCATCGTTTTGGAAACCTTAGGGAGGAGGCAAAGGTTTTCAGAGAATGAAATGGAAAGCGGGAGAGGGGTTTTGGGTTTTAGTGTTTTGGGCCGAATAGCTGGGTGGCCCGTAATGAAGATGGGTGGGTTGTACTGAGCCAACCTGCACATAATATTTACTATACAAAATCTCAAAGTAACATTTCCTTAAAAAAAAAAAATGTGCGTCTATTGCCACCCCACAAACTTTTTTGTTCACTCCACATTCTCTTCACACCCCACTTGGATATTTTTTATCGTAAGTCTACTTTGGTCACCTACTTTCAATACCTAAAATACTTTTTTTCTCAATTCTACTTTATTCACCCTACGTTCTCTTCTCACCCCCGCATATATTTTTTAAATTTCATATCTTCTTTGTTCACCCTACATTTTTTTAAATTTAAATTTACTGTATTCACTCATTTGCAATACGCATAATATCATGCTCTTCCAATAGCGATCAAACTCCAAAAAGAAAAAGAAACTAAAGAAGACCATAACATTAATATCATTTGTTCTGAAAGAATAAGTTCAAGGTAAGTAAAATTACCAACTGAAGAACAAGAAAAAAATCTCAAATTTAACAACTCATTGATATCAAGATGTGTAATGTCTATAAATGTATCTTTAGTAGCAACGGTCTCCATACTTCTGAGGTTCTTAAACTGATCTATACGTTGTTCATAAATACGGTACAGTTGTCCATTATCAACTTGGTATCTATGTCATACAGGACTAACAGGAGGAATTGGAGCAGATTGTTCATAAATATAGCCGTGAAGAGATAATTTACTTAACAATTGCTGCATTTGTGTTCTTCTGGCCAAATCTTTCGTCCTGTACCTTTGTCTAGCATTATATATTGTCTTCAACGTTGACACGTTTAGCCCATCTCTTTTCTTTATGGTAGTCAAAATTTGCGTAGGTCGCACAAAATTCTTAGACATTTCCACCAAGAGTTGATTTTCTTCTTCAGTCAACCTCCCTGCATAACTATGTCCCTGGAGATAGTTTGAAGCGTCATGATTATGTACCCCACGTACAACTTCCAATTTCCATTCATTTCCATCTCCAACATTCAATCCCCTCAATAAGAATGGGCATCCACACTTTTTGGTACCAGTGTTCCTCGGGCGTGGACGCTTTCCTGTTTTTCTTTGAGAATCAAAATTTGAATCATCAGAACGATTAGATTTCCTTGGCCTATACTCACCACTTCTTTCACAACAAAATGTTATCCTAGGTCTCTTCCGTCTTTTTCCAACACCCCCAGAATCAGACCTCATAGTAACCACCACCAGATTATTTTGCATTGCTTGTGCGTGAATCCATTCAATCAATACGTGTTTGCTCTCAAATACCTATGTATATGATACATTAATATTATGATTACGACAATATAATGTACAACATTACAAATTCAGATTACCTCATTAGTTGTGAATATGCTTGTAGAGTCTAATAGGTAGTTTGATGAAACCATGCTACCCTTAACAAAAGCCTCATCTTCATGTCCCTGCATTTGATAGCACATGTATCCTACAAAAAAAAAAAAAAAAACTTAGCTGAACCAAACTGAGTATATATGCAGAAGTAAGCATCTGATTGATATAAGTTCTTTTCTTATAAACAAAAACAGACAGATGGTACGCATACGTGACAATCTAATACAAAACATAATCTCAGTCATCGAATTAGTAAAATGGATAACTAAAACAATAACACTCTGCTATGATCCATAGTGCGATGACAAGACGCCCAGATGATGTAATTTCACTATAGGAGAATCTTTACACTGTGGTATAGACACTATTATTCATTTCACTTCAGCAATGTACAACAGTAGCAAATAACACATCTTTATTGCAAAACCACACTTCTGTACCAAAGCCATAACTAATACTTGAGGACGACTGCTTCTGTATTGAGCAACAAGAGGTTGGTAATAGGCTAGGATGCTAACCAGGTACAGAAGGTCAAGTTTGGGAAGGAAAGCCAAATTAAGAAGACAATAGAGGTCTGCTCATATGCTCAGTGCCAAGAAAGATGAGTATAGCAAGAGAACCATAGTGCAGAACTCACAACAGCCTATAACACAGCATACAACTCAGAATATTGAGCTGACGTAGAAAAAGTAAAGTTTCGAGACAGAAAAAGAAACAAGTAGAAGAAGACATCAAAATATCACCCTGAATTACCACATACGTACATGGAAGCTTTATGATGAAAATAAGCAAATACTTTACTGAGTGAAGGCAATAAAACTCCATATATATTATGTTAGGATCTGGAGGTGATGATCAAATTGTATTCTAAAGAGGTTGTGTTGACCGCCTTATGTGAATTTTGGACAAGGCATTTCTTGTCTTGCTAACCTTGGTGAGCTTTGTCTACTTCGACGATCATGAAGAAGAATAGATAGACTAGCAACACAGATCCTATGATTCCTATCTACACAAATATTCTAGGCAAACAAAGATGAAAATCTACCTGTATCCGACTACAACGTGGAGAGCATGCTAGCGTCTTCAAACTTCATAGAACGACGAATGTGATAAATTTTGGGTTAGGGTTTATGAAGTACGTGTTAATCCAAAACAAAAACATTAAATGTGTTGAGAAAGAATTTGTAATTTGTAACAACTTATCGTCCGTTGCTGTAATTTTACATCAATGTATTTTGGTCTTTTAATAAATCAACAACCTGTGGGGTGAACAAATAAGTTTGTGGGGTGGCAATAGACGTACCCAAAAAAAAAAGTATATCTCGAAAGTAACATGTTAAATTTGATTTTAATCACGCATTACTATTTGATTTAGTGACATAAGTCTCTTCTTGTAAATGAGAGCAGTTCAACTCACAACAGACTCGTTGTAGTATATTAGTTGTTTATTAATTTGATCAAAAATAAATAAATAATTTTAATCACTTGCAAAGAAAGTTTATATCAAGTGGTGTAGTGTAGCAATAATGGGGGAGAAAGAGCGAGGCAAGTTTCTTAGGACTATATTAGGAACATCTGCTGATCAAAATACCTCAGCGCTATATATGACGTGTATGTGCTGCATGCTTGTAATGAAGTTGTAATTGCTTCAGTATGTTGTTATGAAGAAGCTAGCTGAAGATTCTGTAATGGACAGACCTGTTGAATAGAACCATCATCAAGATTATGAGTCAGCTTAGCTCTTTTATATACATAATGGAAGTAGATTTCTCCTCCTAGTCAAGATCATCAGCCAAATTAAAGCCCATGTTCACATTAATAAAGAGCTTTCTCAAAACCCAGCAAAGATCTTAGTTAGTACAGCTGTAGTTATATATATATATATATATATATATATATAGAGGAGCGGACGTCCGCCGTCCGCACTCGGCTTAAAGTGCGGACGTCCATCCGTTCTCCATCCTCTGACGCCGGCGACGGCGCGCCTCCACTCCAGAAGACTCCAGCAGCGTCCCCGACCACCTTCTCTCCCCGGCGAGTCTGTTTTTTTCTAGTTTTCCGGCAAAATCAACTTTGTTTGAAGTTTTGGGTGATCTCGCCGGAAAACTGGAAAAGAACGGACTCGCCGGGGAGGGAAGGTGGTCCGGGGACGCTGCTGAAGTCTTCTGGGGTGGAGGCGTGCCGTCGTCAGCGCCGGAGGGTGGAGAACGAACGGACGTCCGCACTTTAAGGCTGGTGCGAACGTCCGCTCCATATCCGGCCTCTGTATATATATATACACACACAAGCTGGTTCCAAAGCGGACGTCCGCGCTCGGCTTAAAGTGCGGACGTCCCTTCGTTCGCCTTCGTCCGATGCCGACGACGGCGCGTCTCCACCCCAGCGGACTCCAGCAGCATCCCCGACTACTTTCCCTCCCCGGCGAGTCCGTTCTTTTTCAGCTTTTCGGCGAGATCACCCAAAACTTCAAACAAAGGCGATCTCACCGGAAAACTGGAATCGGCGGACTCGCTAGGGAGGGAAAGTGGTCGGGGACGCTGCTGGAGTCCGTTAGGGTGGAGGCGCGCCGTCGTCGGCGCCGGACGGAGACGAACGGAGAGACGTCCGCACTTTAACCCGAGTGCGGACGTTCGCTTTGAAACGGGCCTATATATATATATATATAAAACTTGAAACACCTAGATCACCAAAGTCGGGTTCCAAAAGAAATTTGGAAAAACTGGGATCTTTCTTATGTGAACTCTTTCTCTTTTAAGCACACACTTTCCAAGCATACTTCTCCAGCTCTCTCACAACTTTACCACTCAAAAGAGAGAAGGCAAAGAAAGCAAAGACCATCTTTTTCTTTTTTCCCCCTATCTCTTCTCTTCACCTTTGAAAAAACCCATTTTCTGCTGATGATTTTCATGCAATTTTAATACTAATTAAACTTTAGGGCATAAGTTCCTCTTTTTCTCTTTTAAACTGTAAATTTCAAGGTATGGCAGTGAGCAAGACTAGCTCTCAAAGCACCCTAAGATCTGCTTGGAATATTTGTAAATCCCTAAGAAGTGTTTTACGCCTAGATATTGCCCAGTTTGTATGCTTCTTTGCCTTTGTCTTGCTTTAGTAACATGCCAAACTCTACATTCTTTCTTGGGATTCCTTCACTCTACTTAGTATAATCATATGGTTCTTTTCAAGGCTATGATAGGAAATCCCACTTGGTTTCACTACAACCAGTAAAATCCATGGTAGACCTCCTCATGTTTAGCTTAATTGCCCTAAATCTAAGTCCAATGATGACCATCTTTAGCCACTATGAAGTATGAACTATGAAGCATGAACTATCCCTTGCGCTGCCTTAGCCCTTAGGTTGCATATGAGACATAAACCCGATTAAATGTAAACACCATTTAACACTATCCCTCAAGTTTTTGGGTTCAAAAGATGTCATGTGGAGTGATTAGCGGCACAAATCATTGGAGACATACATGATCAAATATAAGTCTTCTTTAGTATATAGTATAGTATAGTACTCCTTGGTACAAAATGTGAATGAGCTTAAGCAGGCATGTTGGGTCCAAGATGGAGGCTTTGTTTAAAGTGGTTGATCATACATGCTATTCATAATTTTTCTTTCAACAAAAAAAATGGAAAAATCAAAAGCCTCTGATTTGTATGTGTGTGGGGTAATTAGAGTATCCTTTTTGCCTCCTATTTTTTCCTTTGTAATCATGAACATACTTTTTTTACCTTTTTTTTTCCACGATTCAATGAACAACTCCTTCACTTGATTAAGGAAAGAAACTTGATGTCCAGATAATTTCAAGAGAAAACGATAATAATAGTTATTTTAAATGATACAGTAGACAACAAATTCATAAATTACAATATAATGACGTGTTACGAACTTAGCTCAATTGACTCTAAAAGCAATTACAGAACTATGACATTTACATTGGCAAGAATTAATCTCCAATCCTTTTGCCCAATATGCGATCACTCTATGCATATACACGTTATTTTTTTAATTTTTTGTTACAAGGGAATGAGTCAAGCTCCGATACATGCATGTTAACATGTTGATAAATTAATTTCTCAATAGAACTACGTGACTTAGCAAGAGTGTCCCTTTATTGCTAAACAGAAATGATTTGCATAGCAATGGACAATAACGATCTCGGTGTAATAAGACACAATAATTTGACATAATGGCGTTGGCGAAATTTATGGGGGTGCGCATGCATATGTGCATGTTTATCTTTTCATTACTTGAGTAGCACTAGCCAGCTGAAATCTGCTCTTAAATATAATTACTACTTATGATTCAATAAGAAAGGTACACTTTTGTGGTGCTCCATTCGGATCATCCTTTCCTCTTAGAAGAGGACCTCATATTGTGTGATGTATTTTGGTCATCCAATCTTAATGTACATAAAAGATTTATCTTAATTACTTTATTTTTGAAAATATGTTCAAAGTTGTCTTCATCTGAGAAACTCTGGTTATAGATTAAGGTTGGATGAGATGATTTTGATTTTATGAGGCAATATAATTAAGGTCCTCGATTTCCCATGAAGAGATCCGAGTCCCCTTAACTATCATATCATTTCTCATATTTTTCAAAAATATATTTCAGCTATGATAAAGTAATGAATACTTTATTCTTCTAGAACAAATTGAAAAAATAATTATTTTTTTTTGAAGAAAAATAATTTTAATATATATATGTTTTTAGCTTAAGCCGATGAAATTATGTTATGAAGTTTAATTAGAAAATGGTTTATTGTATTGGTTGTTTCTTTGCTACATTAGAGGACATTGATTAAACTTCAAATTCAGTTGTTTTGTCTCCTAGAAGTAAACATATGACCCCGAACGGCCGAAACAACACAAGTAAATCTAATATCATGTCTATGTTAATGAGAGGAAGAAGCAGAAGAACTCCCTTCTAACAAAAAAAAAAACAAAGAAAAAGAAGAAGAACTCATCGAAGGAATTATATTCCTCTCGCATGTACGGATATATTTCGTTTTTCTTGACCTCCAATGAAAAATTGCTATCTCGGTTTAATATCTTGTTTTGTTTAGTGGAGTACTAGTCTTATAAATGAAATATAGGGCTCGAGTTTTCACTTCATAAGCACGTTATCGTTGCGTATTTTATATAATTAAGAGTATATCAATGTTAAATTAATATAAAATTAAAAATAATAATTTTGGTTTCTTCTTAATAGACTTGACTTGAGTAGGGACTGTAGGGTTCGTATACCTTCGTATATAAGCTAGTTTTACATACAAAAAGATGGGCTCACTAGCCACCACGATCCATGATTGTTGTACTTAGAAACGACGATCTCCCCTGTCCTCTGATGCCGGTGGATCAAACGGAGTAATGGGACGGCGTTTTTCCTTTTGAGAAGATTTTTTTCATATCTATCTCGTTTCTGATTTAGGGGAAAAAATTTCTTTCTTCTTTGATGTAACGGTTTGGGCTTTAGCAGTTGCTAGGCTCTTTTGGGCTCGGGCGCTCGGCCTTTAATGAAGATTTTCATTATCTAAAAAAAAAAAAAACTAGCTTATGTTGAAGGAAAAATACCTTAAGTGTGCATTCGTTAGTCCTTCGTCAAAGTAACTGACGAAGAGTAAATTAGGATGTTAATGATCAACAAATGTAACAGCTCAATTAGTCATCAATCAGTCATTATTATCATTATGTAAGTTGTAATTACCGTTGTAATCAACCTCTATATAAAGAAGATCTCTAATGAAATGAGTAGACCATTCCTATTATCATTTTACTTTTACACGTTATCAGCACTTTTGCTCTAACGTTGAGTTTACAGCCAAAGAAAAAAAAGTCAAAAACCCTAGTTTTTTTTTCCTTAGCGCCATCCACCACCACCTAACACCATCGACGACAGACTTTGGCATCTGCTTGCCGAGCCAATCCTGTGTCGAGATGCAGCCTAGCCGTGATCTTCTACCCAGTCTCGTCCGTCAACGCAACCCAGATCTGGTGCAGAGCCGACGCGACTCGTTTCGAAAACCCGATGCCAGATCAGGGATGTCCTTCTTCACCAAGGTCACTCGACCGGCTCTCTCACTCGAGATCAGATCCGCACCTAGCGCCACTGTGATCCACCACTGCCTACAGTCCGGTTTTCTCCAGCCCCGCCTAGCCAGCGCCGCCCAGATTCAGAGCAGCGCCGCTCACTCCCGACCCATATAGTGGCTAGGGCACTAGTTATGCGCACCAATCTACCTATACTTGTTTGGGGTTATACAGTATTGCATGCAACCTTACTTATTCGTTTTTAGGCTCACTGCTAGCCTACCATTTAATGCGTACCAGTTGGTAACTGGACATGACCCTCAGATTTACGCATACTTGGTTGTGTAGTATCTGTGCCTATTGCGCCCCCACAACATATCAACATTGGGTACTCAAAAACTAATATGTATTTATGTTGGATACGCACCTCCAACAGTTATCCGCCGTTTGGAACCCTTACAGGCGATCTCACCGCTCGATTTGTGGATTGTCACTTTGATGAGACAGTCTTCCCGTCGTTAGGGGGAGATAAGAAAAAGGATTGTCTAAGGGAACGACATGAATTGTCGTGGTTGTCCCACTCTGTCATATCTTGATTCCCACATAATCGATATTTTAAACGTAACAGTTTCGATGTCTGATACGTTTATAGATATTGTTGAAGTGACGAGATCACACATGTTAGCTGCAAACGCCTGCAAGGTTAAAAGTCCTCAATAAGGGGCACGTTGTCGTAGATATAGACGATGCAACCACACTTAGTGGAGGTGTGGTTAAGGCCGTGATTCCCTAAGGGAATATGAGGAGGCCACTTGGTTCGATCAATACTTGCCTAAAAGAATCGGGCGAGTAAGACACAATCTCATCAATGTAAGGAATCTCTCTCATAAGATTGTCTCTAATTACAGTTATATCCATGAATCAATACTGGAGGACGCTCCAATGTTTAAAATGATTCTAGAAACAAAATCTCAACGGATTACGAGAGTACATACACATTGATGATTCACACTGTTGCTTAAAAAATCTAGAGCATGAAGGTATCGAACCACGCTCAGTTGAAGAAAAATCAACAAAGAGCATATTGACCTAAATAAAAGCGCAATCCAGGAAGAGCTAGATTCTCTGGTAAAGAGACATGTATTTGGTTTGGTAGTGCTAACCTTACCAAGTGTAAATCCTGCAGGACATAAATAAAAAAGCGTAATGAGAAGAATGAAGTCCTAAAGGACAAGGCGAGCCTTGTGGCGCCTAGGTTTCTCATAACACTCTGGATTGACTACGAGGAGACATAATCTCCCATAATGGAAATGCAGCTTATCGATGTGGTTACTACTTATCTTCATAGGGATCTTGATTAGGAGATATTCATAAAAGTGTCTGATGGCCTTAAACTATCCAACTCAAGTAACTATAAACCACGAAGTGCGCTTGCAATTAGAATTGAAACGCTCACTTTATATACAAGTGACTACTTGGTTGGGAAAGGATACAAAATGATGAACTATGCCCCTGCGTACTCATAGAGGAAAGAGTTCCGGATTGCAATTATAGTTATCTATGTTGATGATAGGAACATAGTAGGTACTCTTGATGAAGTAAGAGAAAGGGCGAGCTATATGAAATCCGAATTGAGATGAATAATCTTGGGAAACTCGGTTACTAATGAGTTTGTGGAAAACTAATCCTCCAGTCTGCATGTGTCCAAAAGATTTTCAGGTGATTTACATCGACAAAATGCATACTGTTAGCATTCTCAATGATCGGTCGATGTTAGGATGTAAAGAAAAATCCATTTCGTCCAAAGGAAGATGACAAATAAGGGTAGAGAAATGAAAACTCTTCTCTAAAGTGCAATAGGCGCAATATTGTACTTAACTCGATGAACATGACTGAGTAATACATTCTCATTGAACTTATTCAAGCACCAACGCAATGTCATTGGAAGGTATAAAAAACGTATCCTAATATCTAAATGAACCATTGACTTGGGTTCATCCTATCCCTATAGAAAGACGAAAGGGAATGCATATAAGAACTGCAATCCCCTACATCAAAACCTCAAACAATGCTTTGGTTGGTTTTTACTGTTAAGTATTTATGATCAATTAGTCATTCCCAAACTAGTTATGTAATCATCATTGGGAACACGACAATACCTTGTGAGAAACATTAGTCTCTCCTCAAGATTTAAGTAAAACAAGTAAGGTCTAAGGATAATATGATAAACTTGTTTCTCAAATCACAGTCTAAGGCTATATCTCATAGGCATGTGAGAAACATATGAATGCAAAGACGTTCCTAGCTCCTTTGATTGATGTAAAGATCAGGGGGAGTGTAGACTTCAGGGGGAATCTAACATACATACACTATCATAAGTGCGTTGTGCTCTTTTTCTCTTTGACCAAAATTTATTTTGTCCTACAAGGTTTTGTTACTTGGCTAGGTTTTTAATGAGGCAACACCCCATGCACTGTTTTAACTTTGACTTGGCACAAGGAGGAGTGTTGAAGGAAAAACATCTTAAGTGTGTCCTTGTAATCCTTCGTCAGTTATTTTGACAAAGAGTAACTGATGAAGAGTAAATTAGGATGTTAATGATCAACGGATGTAACAGCTTAATTAGGATATTATTATCACTATATAAAGAGGATCTCTAATGAAATGAGTAGACCATTTCTATTATTATTTTAATTTTACAGTTTATATCTATCGAGAGATTATTATTATTATTATTTTAAAAAGATATAGCTATTGAGAGATGAAACACGTACTAATCGAATTAATCTTAAATCGTTGTTTTGCATTTAGAAAATGACAAACTTGCTTATAAAGAAAGGAAGGAAAGCTCATTGTCGCTGCATAAAGCTTTGGCCTAAGGTGGAGACAGAACCATTAGCAGTCTGACTATAGAATCTTCAGTTCTTAGCAAAACAACAGAAACCAAACCTAAAAAAATTTCTGCAAACTTCTATATTTGTGAAAATCTTTTCTGGGCAACTGCATGCATGCTTTCGAATAGTTTTAATCGATCAGATCCTTTCCGTGTCATATATTTATTGCATAGAAAAAACCATGACACAATAATGGAGCTCTGGTTGGTTTCAGGCTTCTTTCAGAGAACCCTAAACCCTCCAACCACACTTACGCAAAACAGTGTGTTATAATATTAACCTTATTGCTAGTGAGTTCAGCATTGGCAATCGGAATGTGTAGCTAGCTACATATATAGCCTTGGTAGATAGGATCGATATCATACAATGATTTCGGGTCATTTCGCACTAACAAAAGGTGTGAGGGGAAAAAAGCTTGGCTGTATTCTTCCAAATATAGAGGTTCTCAATTCAAAATCATGTATGATTCTTTGACTACATTGTAACATATTCAAAATTTGCTAAGCAATGTGAGGAAAATAACGCATTATTGATCCTTTTCAAATGTTTTAGTAGCAAACGGTTAAGTTTGATCAGGAGAGGTCATAAGTTTGATTAGGAGAGGTCATATACAAAAGTCTGATGTTTACTCTATTTTCACTCTTGAGTACTAATCCCTTGTAAAGTTGTAAGCCAGCCATAAATCACCATATTATTCTTTCTTCTTCTTTGTAGAAATGCAATGGATTAATCCCGATATGATTGAGGCAATTGGGTCTAGATTTTACATAAATTACACGATCACGGTCTTTTAAAACTTGGTTCATTATGACTCCTTAACATAATTAATCAACTAAAATTATTGCAGGTGGCCAAGTGATCGAGCGTCTGTTAGAAACTCTCTAATTGGAATTTGAGTCACGAAGCTGTCAAAGTAGCCACACAATTATGCTGCAATGCATTGTTAATTAGAGTATATATGTCACATGCCCATGTATTAAGTCGATGAAGGACCTAGCATACATGTATATAAAAGGACCGTACAGTACTACCAAACATTTTTTGTTCCATTCATCAACTTAAATTTATATCTATGAGAGAACCAAAGGGTTCATTGTTCGGTCCATGGTACATTGAGAGGACGATGAGGACATAACGAATCGAAGAAATAGTAAAATCATGTATAAAGTTCTCTAAGAGACTAGGACACAATACAATAGACCTTTCAATGATTGATGAGAAAGACATATACATTGTCGAACTAGCTATCTTGTGGGGACTGTATTTGTACTGGGAAAATTGTTACTTCTAGCTTTGAATATATGAAAGCAAAAGCAAACAAGAAAACATTACAAATATTGCGCATCCATTCAAAAAAGCTAGATTGAAAACAATGTCTCAAATCTACATGTATATATATGTTGCCAATATGTGGATCAAGCTGGAAAATAGGAATTTTGGCTAAATAAATCCAACAGAAGAAGCTAGCAGATACAGAGGGCCACCCCATGCATGCCCACAATAAGGAGATGGAATTATTTTTGTCCCCGAATGAAAATCTCTGTTCTCCCCACTATCCACTAGAATATGACTTAATCGGGGATCATTTATATAATTGAGATCTTATACCTTTTTTCTACCAAACAAAACCCTAAAAAGACAAACCCTAGAGAGAATATTTATCTGAAAGAGAGAGACAAAGGCATGAAGTTTATATTAATTTCTTTCTGGGTAATAGTTTTCTCTGATCTTCTGTAATATATATATGGCTTTATTTTTAAAAGGAAAAGGTAAAGGGTAGGAGAGGACAGGCTCGCGCTTTACGCCTCATTCCATGCAGAAATACTATACAAAACATTCATCAGAATTTGATTCTACCCAAGTGAGATATAGATCATCGATCATCTCCATGACTGTTCTGTGTGGCCAACCCAGAAAGGGCACCTGCAACACCAGCAAAAATATATATGAAGCTAAACGAGCCAGCATTGATAGCTAGCTATCC
Organism: Fragaria nilgerrensis; assembly: GCA_010134655.1. Lineage (NCBI taxonomy): Eukaryota > Viridiplantae > Streptophyta > Magnoliopsida > Rosales > Rosaceae > Fragaria > Fragaria nilgerrensis. The sequence continues at coordinate 8,732,656 of CM020982.1, forward strand.
CATTTGGTTGTGAAGTAGTAAATAAGAAGAAGTGAGATTAATGGGGACCTCGTGATCGATGTGCGAGGTCTCCGAATGGAGGAGAGAGCTAAGAGGGGTGGCGGGACCCGGTAGCTATGGTGGCCGTGGCTGTGGTTGAGCCGGCGGGAGGGTTATCTCGTGACGATTCAGCGGTGGGGAAGGTGGGGTCTCGATGGAGAATTGAAGAACGAAGATATACAACTTTGATCACCTTAAAAATGCAGGTGGAAAATATTCGCATTGTTGCATATCTAAGTGAAATTTCACGTGTAATTGTTAGTACTGTTGATCGACTTTACGAATTTTCTGTATCAGAAGTTCGATATTTTGCTGAGAATACCAATAATAGGAGGTATTTCTCTAGCTCCCGTAGTATTGAAAAACAAAATGAATATTCAAAGTTTTTTGTTGAAATTAAGCTAAAAGTAAAACCATGCATATTTGTAAATAAAATAGTGGCGTTGCAAATTAGAGAGCATCTTCAGTATACAGCGTACGTGTATCTTCACATACATACATGAATGATTAGGATTAGAAAAAATAATATAAAAACATAGTGATCAAACATATAAATTGTTATAAATGATGAAGATTATGTCGTGTATATACACGTTATACATAAAAATTTTCATGCAAATTACATCTGAAATTAATATTAATATCGAGTCTAATTCCATGTTAAATGGAACATTTGCACTCGGCACCGTTTGACAATTTTAAAGAGGTGCAAATCTTTGTAATTCTTAGACAGTATTAGTTTTTTAGAATAATATTGAATATACAACAGTCTCAATTGACGAACCATTGCAAGATCGAGTTTTCAAAAGTGAAGTAGTAATCTGAGTTCGTAGGTGGCTTAAAGGGAAATCCAAATTTATTTATTAAGTTTAGATCTAGATAGAGTTTAATTAAGTTCATGGACTTGTTTTTATTAAGGTTCCCTACCCTTAATTTGGTTTCATTGCAATCAAGAACTCATTACAAATTAACCACATGTATCAGGCATCAAAGCTAGTTACGCATCGAATAATCAAATAGGCAATGGTTATGTTAAAAGTGAACGATGATGATGAAGCGTTCTTATGTGACATTGCTTGTATCAAAATATCAAATTAAGCTAGCGTCAAATTATCAGAGAAAGCATGACTAAGTAACCATCAAAATGGTTCTATGATTTTGAGTGGTCATATGTATGATATATATCGACTACTGTTTGATCCTTGCTTTGTTTTCACTTTCACAAATTAACATGTACAAACATGTATTGCATCATCAATCAACAATCAATCTTCGAGTCGCGTCATTTATTTGTTCTTTTTCAATCCCCACTACAACACCCACCCTCCCAATAAACCTTTGTTTCACAGTACTGCATGTTGGATCGATTAATGGAGCCCTGAAATGTCTGATAAAGCAAAACCCAGCAAAGCTTTTGATGGCAACTTCGAGTTTTCATGATAACGTATACTACCCTCACTTTCAAAAACCCTAATATATTATCGTTCCCCTAATACATTCTTTGTGATATTCATGCAACCCTATCAAGTCCCAATGATCCATAGTTAACGAGCTGCAGAACTGTTTAATGGAGATGGACAAGGTGTGGTTGCAAAAATGCCAATTAGAGCAAGCTAGAGAGAAAAGACTTGAATTTTTCGTAACAAAAAAGAAAAGAAGAAAAGACTTGGATTTTTAATCCATCGTCTTTTCAAGTTTTATCATCAAACTAAGGTTTCGCAAAAGCAGATTACCCTTTTGAATAGAATGGATCGGGGAACAGATTGCTTTCGCCATCTTATAGAGTGATTCCATTTTTGTGTTTGGTTATGCATAACAAGGAACTAGCTAATAAGCTCTGTGTTGCAGAGCACGCATCATTCACACTTTTACTAAATAGGTAAAGGCAGGCCTAGCTTAAAGCAAAGCCCCAAGCTCAAGTCCCATGTCTACAACCCAGTTTAAGATAGATACACAGGTCTGAGAACCCTGAAACGATGATGAACAGTGGCGATCAAGGCCATAGAGAGCTGAGTGGGGTGGGGGAGGACAAAATCGCTCCGTTTAGACATTTGTTTTGTGGTGTCTGTGTTTGTGGGTATATGACAAAGAACATAAACCCGGGTTGGGAAAGCAGAGAAAACATTAACAGCGAGGAATGCGATGGGAGCTATTTGGGAGGGAAAATTAAAGAAAGCTGGAAAACAAAAAGAAACCCAAAACAGGAAAAAGGAAAAGGAGGAGGGGAAAGAAAGAGAGAAAGAAAGCGAAATGTGAGAAAGAGAGGTAGAGAGAGAGCTCTGTCTCTCTGTATCTCAGAAACCAACCTCCTTCTCGGTGATGGCGTGGTTTGCTTTTGCTTTCCTTTTCTTTCTTCTCTCTCGACAGGAATCTTTGAAAATCCAAAGCACCCTCTAAAATAATACAAAAATTAATTAGCAATTAAAGGAAAAAAAACAAGAAATTATTAGCTACGAAACAATTCCGGCACCTAATCCCTTTGGGACCTTTTGATGATGAAGCTCCTTGCTCTGGCCAATCCAACTGGGTTTTGTGTTAAGCTCAGAAGGAAGTACTTGGAACCATGCAAACGAGGCCAAGAACCATTAAATATGCCATAAATTCAGGCAGAGAGCTTTTTTGAAAATACCCTAACAATTTTTTTTTCCCTAACAATTTCTTGGTTATTGAAATATGACTTTTCTTTTCATTTATCATGTGAAATTACTTATCTGGGCTTTCTAATATGTGAATAATGTTTTTAAAATTTAGCATAAGATATATCTACATTATATGTACTATACTATCAAGAAATAAGAGTCATCGTTAAGTAATACGAAAGTTCTAATGTCTATATATATATATATATATTAGTTTCTAGTTTCTAAAGGCATAAAGAGAGTTCCACCCACGTCATATGTGGATAATTTTCCCGACACTACATTAGTACATCATATCGTTATTTCACATATTAAATATTTATTTTCAGGTATAATGATTGATAATTAAGACGTGTAAATCTAGTATAACAAAATGTGATTAAGATAATCAACACGAGAACAACGTGTTCTGACAACATGCCATAACGTAAAACATATCATTCTCTGTAACATTTTCATCATCACAAATAACTAAACTATAAAATAATACAAATATTAAACGAATCACACAAATTATTCCGCCCAAAATGAACGTTAAACAAGAGAAACAAGAGAAATGAGTGGACATCACTTCCGGCAACAAATCAAAAACTTGCCACCAAAGAAAATGCCCAAAGCCTCAATCATCCAGAAAATCTACTCTCAAAATCTTGATTGGATGGTCGACTAACCAATTTAAAATCCAATAATCACTAAAATATCCAAAATCAAAGGTAAACAAACAATCCCCACTTGCCAAACAGAACCCTAACCAGGACCTCCTATCACTGACCTCGATTAAGGATTCTACTAGGCAGCAGTAGGCAGAAAATTGTCTTTTCACGAGCGAGTGCCCCTAGAGAAAAAAAAAAAAAAGTTAGAAAAGAAAGCCTCAAAGCACAAACACCAGACGGTGATCTGGGCCCCACATACTCCTCTTCTCTCTCTCTACTAATTTCATTCACTCTCTAACTCCACTACCATTTTTCCTTTTCCTCTCATACATTTTTTTTCTTGTTTCTCTGTCCGTTGGAAACAAACAGTACTCCTCCTCCTAATTTCCGTTCCTTCGCTTCTTCTTCTTCTTCTTCTTCCACAGAATCCACAGTCACTCTTTCACTCACCCTCTCTCACTCACTCGTTCTCACTCTTAAGCCTCTGAACATGAGCAGTGGCAGTAGAGAGGGAACCAAGGTCAACAGCCACCGCCGGTAATGAATCCCACCACGGACCCACCACCAAACCCGCCGCAGCCCCACCGACCCTCTACCTCCTGCGACCGCCACCCGGAGGAGAATTTCACCGGCTTTTGCCCCTCATGCCTCTGCGAACGACTCGCCGTTTTGCACCCCTCCACCACCTCTGCCTCTTCTTCCCGAAAACCCCCGACTTCCTCCACCGCCGCCGCTGCCCTTAAGGCCATCTTTAAGCCCCCCATTGGCGGCGGCGGGGCCTCCAACAACAACAAAGCCCGGCCCACCACCTCGTTCTTCCCTGAGCTCCGACGCACCAAGTCCTTCTCGGCATCCAAGAACGAAGGCTTCTCCGGCGTCTTCGAGCCGCAGAGGAAGTCCTGCGACGTTCGGGGACGGAGTACGCTTTGGTGTCTGTTCAATCAGGACGACGGCCGGAACCCCAACAAGACAGAACAGCCCACCTGGGGAGCTGCCGGGCCGGAGATTGGTGTCGAAACCAGAAAGTTAGCTGAGCCCTCTTCGAGCTTTCGAGGTCCGGTGTTTGAGTTCAAAGAGGAGGAAGAAGAAGAAGACGACGACGAAGACGAAGACGAAGAAGAGGAAGAACAGAATCACAACGACGGAGTAATTGGGAGGTTTTCCGACGAAGCCAATGCGAGTAATGTCAGTGAAATCAGAGCTGATCCGGAAATAGTTGCAGAGGAAGAACAACCATCAGAGACAGTGCAGTTTCAAGAAGAAGAGTTGAAGCCCATGAAGGACCACATAGATCTTGACGCTCAGACCAAGAAGAGAGACCTGAAGGAGATCGCCGGAAGCTTCTGGTCCGCCGCTTCGGTGTTCAGCAAGAAACTGCAGAAGTGGCGGCAGAAGCAGAAGCTCAAGAAGCGGCGCAACGGCGGCGGCGGATCGGCCACATTGCCGGTGGAGAAGCCCATTGGGCGACAGTTCAGAGAAACCCAGTCGGAGATCGCCGATTACGGCTTCGGCCGGCGCTCATGCGACACCGATCCCCGGTTTTCGCTCGACGCGGGTCGGATGTCTTTCGACGATCCGAGATACTCGTTCGACGAGCCTCGGGCCTCGTGGGACGGGTACCTAATCGGAAGGACTTTTCCGAGAATGCCGACGATGCTTTCGGTGGTGGAGGATGCTCCGGTGGTTGTTTCGAGAATCGATGCTCATATTCCTGTGGAGGAGCCGATGAACTCTATCAACAAAGAGGACCCGGTTCCTGGCGGGTCGCTCCAGACCCAGAACTACTATACGGACTCATCTTCCAGGCGGCGGAAGAGTCTTGACAGGTCCAACTCCATCAGGAAGACTGCGGCGGCGGTGGTGGCGGAGATTGACGAAATGAAGTCAGTTTCGAATTCAAAGGTGTCACCCACTACTGCTGACTACTTCCATGGGTCCAAGCTGGTGGCTCCTGATCGAGATTCTAACTCGAACTCTCTACGTGATGACTGCTCGGAGACATTTGAGATGGCGTTTCGTGGCGGTGATCCTGTGCTACGCGGCGGGGATTCGGCGTCGGTGGTGGGGAATGGGGAGAGGAAAGATTGTAAGCAGAAGTCTAGGAGGTGGAGCAAGGCGTGGAACATTTGGAGTTTCATACAGAGGAGGAGTGGGAACAAGGAGGATGATGAGGATAGGTATAGCAGTAGGCCTAATGGGGTAGAGAGGTCGTTTTCGGAGTCTTGGCCGGAGCTGAGAGGCGGCGGGGAGCGAAATGGGGAATCAAAGAGTTTCAATCCAAAGATCATGAGGAGCAACAGCAGTGCCAGTTGGAGAAACTCGCATAGCTTTGCAGGTTTTGGGAGTATGAGGAAGAATGGTGCTGTTGTTGAGCCGAATGTGAATGGAAATGGCAACGCAAATGGGAATGTGAGTGTGAATGGGAATGGGATTGGAAGGAAGAAGAAGGAAGAGATTGTGCTGGAAAGGAATCGGAGCGCAAGGTATTCGCCGAATCACATTGACAATGGACTCTTGCGGTTCTACTTGACGCCGATGAGGAACAGCTGGAGGAGCGGAGGAGCTGGGAAGAGCAGGTCGAATCATGCACATTCCATCGCCAGAAGTGTACTCCGATTGTACTGAAAACAATACTGGGTTCATAATGGGGTGTTTGTTCTTTGGTTTAGTTTAATCCTGGTTAATTCGCAATATTTTGTGTAAAACCACACAAGCCTAAATGCATCTTGTTGGTTGGTTGGGGATAAGAAAAAGAGAAAGAAAGCACTTTGAAATGTTTCTTTTGCCTATGAGTACCATGCTTTGCTTCTGTTGCTCAAATAACAAGAATTTCAGTGTTTTTCTGGGTTTGATTTGGATGAATTCGTTTAAACCAATTCTGGGGTTTTTACTGACTGGATTACAAAACAAGGCAAATGCAATGTGTAAGCAAAATTGAATTTCTAGGATAGAAATCGCGCTTTTTTAGTGTCGCAAACAGAATTGGGTCCTTGCCTCATTGGTGTACAAGGCTGAAGAAGATTTGCAGTCTGGCTGCCGAGTTCTTGGCATGTTACACATTCTGGAGAGAGCAGTAACTTTCTGGGAAATTTGTCCCAAAATTATTTGAAGCAATCATTCATAGTTTCATACTCATATAGATTAAGATATGGTTTTGATTTTTATTAACCAAACAATGCGAACTTTGGGCGTGTGTCCCAGTCTGTTAGGCTTTTGGATCTAGTCCCTTGTCGAAAATTACTTGCTGCCTGAATTATGTTATGGCAGTTGCTATCTCAGATGGAATGTATAAGACTAGAACCGCATATAAGCATAGCGGAGCCTCATTTTGACCCCACTCTGATAAAAATAGAGCTCAATGCTGGTTTTGCTCTGGTGTTGTTGGCCCTGCTGAAACAGTTGCTTGTCTCAGCATACATGCATGTTTCTTCTCGCATTGCTTTTGTAAGAAGTGCTTATTTTAGTAGTCCTTTTGATAGAACTGTGTTTGTATTATCGGATTTAAATTTTGTAACTTGTAAGTGTGATTGTTATCAATGCACTTCCAACTATGGCAATTCATCAAGTCAAATTCGTAAGAAGAAATTGATAAAAAAGCCAATAGTGTCGACCATCGTAATTTTCTCCTAATTGGTTATTAAATGATCTTGTGAGTTGTGAGTTCTTTTTACATGGATTATCAATTTTTGGTCAAATAAAATTCCTTTACCAACTCAACTGAAGGCGAATACGACAAAGATTTAAGTGTAAGGAAGAGTCAATACATAGTCGATAACGTCCAATCTGCAGAAGTGAAATTGAGAAAAACACATTTTCCACTCTTCAAGAATTTCTTCCATAACGTAAGAAGCACCTTTTCCGGGCCGGAGTCTTTGGCCTTGGGGTTTTGCTGGAAAGATTATAGATAATGGGATGTGGCAAGTTAATAGGAAGGTGTTAGCATGAAAGCAAGTCTCTGGCAAAACGCAGAAGCACAAGGTCAAATTCACTAGTGGAATGAGTAAAATGGATGAAATCCAGAAAAGCAAAAGTCCATACAAAGCCAAAAGGTCGGTACCTGATTCGAAAACATTAAAATTGCCTAAAAGAGAGTGAAAGTTATATATGATTCAAGGCTGGAATATGTTGTGGACTTGTGGTATTTTACATGGATTTGTTAATGCAGAGTGGAATGAGAAATGATTGTCACTTATTGACTTATCAGTCTCCACTCTCCACTCCCAGACTCTCTGTGATCTAGTGTACTTGCAGCGTGACCATTCTAACAACAAAAATTACCAGGAAAAATATATAGATAGGGCTCAAAAGAAGCTTATTTTATAGTGTTTTCAAGTATCGAAGTTTATTTCATATGAAAATCATTAACAAGCGTGATTAGAACATATATATCGACCAAAATGTAAAGTGAGCTAAAACGCCTTTGCAACTGGACTCATTTAGATTGTGGGGAGCCTGGCAAGATGAACTTTGACCAGATCACCAGAAAAGCTCACAAATTGAAACAAGATTCATAAGAACATTGATCGACCCAGATCCCATAGTCAAAACAAGAACTAAACCATGGGGCCAGTAAGCATGTTACAAGGGAATCATAAAAACCGATCAAAGTTTTTTTTGGAGTCACTAAGTTTGATATGATTATTTCTCCTCTGTATATGTAAAAGCTTCTCTCCATGATCAAACTCCAAAGTCAAAAGGTGATCATGAAAAACATCCCAACATGCTTGTTCAAGGAGGAAGAGATAAAAAGAAACCAGAAAAGGAAAAGAGAGAAAGAGAAGAGGCCCTTAATCCAATGGTATGTCTGGGACTCTCATATTAGTCTTGACAATGTGGGAAACGGGGTGGATAATGATTTGTTCAAGGTAATGTGGCAAGTTATATGTCAAAGGTTGTAGGCTCATGTCTCCAACTTAAGCCTCGGTGTTTGTTTGTCCCTTCTACTATTATGGACAATTGTCCAGGCTATAGGATATAGTTCATACTGCGTAACACCTTCTGATCTCACAGGTTGGTAATTGGCATCTGTCGCAAAAACTAGTTTCGGTATTTAGTGGTACTTCAAGTTTGTTCATCTTTCGAGTTCATGAGACTTGATGTGTGGCATGGAATTTGAACAAAAATAGATCTGGCTCTAGCTGTGATTCTTTATGTATAAGAAAGCCTCGTGTAGTATTGCACAAAATTTCTCAGAGAAAATCACATTTTCTCGAACTGTTCCTATGCATGCCGGGAGAATGTCCAAAGCTCATAGAAACCAATCTAATATTAATTAAAAGGACCGAAAATCATATCATAATGGTAATAGAGGGGTCATTTTTGTTGGACCTTCTCCTTGATCACATTTACAAAAAAATCTACTATTTGGTATCAATTTTGGTAAAATTTTGCATAAATGATACCTCATCGAGGCTTAAAAACTAAGCGGGAAACAACTTTGGTATTGACTGATGGTAGGGTTAACAAGAGAGTTCCTATTTCTTACCGCGGAGTGGCTGTGGGTCAAGAGACTCTTCTAAAAACTCTCTTGCTAGAAGGGGTGTAATAAGTAATAGGTTTATATAAAGACACTCTTGTCATTATACATGATAGCCCTATCTAGACTTATATATACATCTTGTAACTTTATTCTCCATTATTAATGATCAACACAATATAACCTCTAAGCTTTTCTTGCTTCTTTTACGTTTTTTGCAATTTACTTTCAAAAGGGAGATGCAACGTCTTCTGTATTTCTGAATCAAAAACAATCACAATGGGGATACTTCTCTCAACGCAAAAACGATGCGTAGAATATAATGATTAAAACCGGATCCAATCCCATAACTGAATCTTTATGCAACTCAATGTTAATACCTGCACAGGCATAACCGCATAAGTTTATCACAATACTAATTTGATGTAATTCGAGTTTAATGTAATGAACCTCTATGATCTTCAAGCGATATACAACTCGGATTACTTATTTGAAACTGAGTTGAAGACTTAAGCTTCTTGTTGATTAATCCATGTCCAATACCGATTGATTCTAAAGCTAACAGATAATATTTGAGTTCAATTTTGTTCTTACAATGCGGTAACTAAATTGTCACTTTATTTTAACCACTCCAACAACTTACTTATATCTTAGATTTTTTCTATTTTAGAGAATTTTTTTGATGTTTTGATCCAACAAATTCACTAAACACGGTCTAAAATAGGGAATGTATGAGAGTGAAAACCACATTACTTATATTTACAGCTATCTCTATAAGTTTGGGGAAGGATTTAGGGAAGAATGATGAAATCTGTAAAATAAGGAATTTGTTCCGGTTGGAGCATAAATTTTCTTTGAAAATTGTGTTTTTTAATTATTTTTTATTTCTCTGTATATGATAGAGTAATTATGGGAAAACTGTTGGAGATGCTCTATTATTACAACCATGATTACTCATTTTACCACTTCAATGACTCTACCACTTTGAGGACAAATTTTACCATTTAGGCGTCGTTTGTTTTATGGAAAGTAGGCAATAGCTATGAAAGAAAAGTTGTTCATTTTCTACATTTGAGAAAACTAAAGGAAAGAAAAGACAATCAAAATATGGGGGAAAATGGTTCCTTCCAAAATCCAATGGAATCATTTTCCTTCATTCTTTCCCTGCATTTGTCCTCTACCACTTTGAGGACAAATTTTACCACTTAGGCATCGTTTGTTTTATGGAAAGTAGGCAGTAGCTATGAAAAAAAGTTGTTCATTTCCTACGTTTGGGAAAGCTAAAGGGAAGAAAAGACAATCAAAATATGGGGGAAAATAGTTCATTCCAAAATCCAATAGAACCACTTTCCTTCATTCTTTCCCTACATTTATTACTCATATCATAATATTTTATTATATTTTTTAAGAACTTTCCCAATAACTTTTCTTGTGTTACCAAACATTGGAATACAAAATTCTTTTAAAATTTTATTCCCATTCGCTTTTCCTTCCCATGAGAAAGAAGAAAAAATTACTTTTCTTTCTGTAAACCAAACGAGACCTTAAGGTCTGATGTGTTGTACTAAGAAAATTTATCAATTATAATTACTATCATGTTACCACTCTAAGGACTAACAATAGTACTTTTGATGACTCATTTTACCACTTCAAGACAATTTGTATGCATGTCATATCGTAGAATTACAAACATAAAAATAAAAAAAAGACATAAATAGAACCTATGTTTTTTTTTTTTTAAATATTCAATTATCAACCAAAGAAATGAACCAAGATTCCAAACAAAACTGCAATTTTTGTAACTACATCAACCACAGATTTCCATATACAAAACACAAAAGCTACAACTGAAATTCAAGTAAATTAAATTAACCAAATCTGCTATTTTCTTTCCCTTAGTCATCATCACTATCAATTTCATCATCAAGAGAAGACCTACTTTGGAGGCTCATGCGTCTAGGTATGAACACGTTATAGTAATACCTCACAATGCTTTTCCTGCATTTGTTAGGAAAACGCTTAAAGGCAAGCTTCCAAAAGCTTGCTTCATCTGATAGTGGATTCCTTCTCACTAGAGATTCGAAGGTACTTTGTTCTTTCAAAGTCCATGACTTCGAGGCAAATTCTCCCATTTCATCAAACTTCCAAGTCCGGAATGCAGGACCAATTTCGGCTTGCAAATGGAGTCTCGCTTCATCAACGTGGTGTTTGACACAACCAACAGAACCAGGAGAGACACAAGAACAAGAGTCGGGTCTCCCTTTCCCAATAGATTTTGTATCAGCTCCTGCATTTTTAAACCGTTTGATGGGGTACATTTGAGTGCCCAACCACTTATTTGAATCATCACCAGCGCCACGATTTTTCCTGTTGACAGGACCTGTCCACTCAGGAACTTCAGCCTGAAAACCACGCCCAACGGGAACAGACTTTCGATAATACTGATCATCTGAGAATACCAATCTCAGTATTTCACCAGCCTTTGATTTTCTACTGCTAGCTGAAGAACTAGATCTTGGAAGATAATCATCACTGGAAATCAATAACCGCAAAGCTTTTTCGAGTTCTGAATCACAGTCGTCTAAACTCGAAGAATCTGGACTATCGACTAAATCACTAACATTTGTAGACGTTGCATTACAAAGGTTCGAGTGTTGTGGAATTAACTTGTTTGATCCATGGGCTGAATCATCTTTACCAGTTAAGCCAGAGGAAGAGAAGTCCTTGCAGGAGTCCCCATATTGTTCCATATCATCCACAATGGTCCAACCATGGGTTAGGTCATCGGTATCCATTAAGGAGGGGGCAGGATAAGTTTTGCAGGATGCACCATATTTTCTCATATCATCAAGAATGGTCAAATCATAAGCTGGCTTCAGTTTATATTCATCCCCGGTTGTTGACAAACTTCCAGAACTGTGTGAGTCACAGACATGCTGTGGTTTGAAGATTTGATTGTCTTCGTTTTTGTTGGTTATGCATGAGAGAGAATGGCATGTACGAATTCTTTTGACTCGATGATCATCAGATGTCTTGGTAGCCATCGCAGAAGAGCCTAGGTACCTACTACCTTTTAGGAAAAAAAGAAAAAGCAAAAAATGGTGCTTAAGAAAATTGGCTGTGAAGATCAATGATGTTCATGTTAAGAACTCTGGTTCTCTCCTATTTAAATTAATAATAGAAACACACTAGACAACAGACAAATTTAAGCAGAGCTAACAACGGAAAGCACGGAAAATTAAAAAAAGGGAACTTGTGTAAATATATGATTCATGGATGATGGGTATGAGTTACTATTTAATCAACGAGATGTACTTCCTTCCTGTGGTAGTTGAAATGGACTGCATAGAGACGGTGCGTCTTATCAATGCCTCCGATACTTATATCGTTGGGGAGGGTTTCTTAGTTGAAGAAGTGAAGTCTCCGCTAAAATGTTATAGTGCAAGTTGTGTCACCTTCAAACCCCGGGAATGCAACAAGGTTGCTCATGGTTTAGCTAAATTTATTTTGTATGAAAATGAGAATATGTTCTGTATTGAGCATGGGCCGGAATGGCTTATGGAATTGGTGAAAATCGATTCCGATGTTTGTAACTTTTCCTCCAATTAATGAATGGTCACTTTTCTTGATCAAAAAAAAAAAAAAACAAGATATACTTCCTTACTTCAAAACTCTTGCTTCTGTAATTACAGATTACTAGGGTAAGGGTACATTGCTAGGGATGGCAATAATCCCAAGCGGGTAGGGTACCCACTGGTATTCGACCCTAACGGGAGAGATATACGAGAATAAAGAGGATGGAGATCTCTGGTATTCGGATTCTTGAATCGGTATAGGGCGGGTATGATATTTCAATATTCGTCTTCATCCCCACCCATTAAGGTTATATATATATATAATATATATATATATATATATATATATATACGAAGTCGTTCCAAAGCGGACGTCCGCACTTAGCTTAAAATGTGGACGTCCCTTCGTTCTCCACCGGACGGCTCCGACGACAGCGCCTCTCCACCCCAGCGGACTCTAGCAGCGTCACCAATTACTTTCTCTCCCCAGCGAGTCTACCGAATTCCAGTTTTCCGGCGAGATCGATTTTGTTTGAAGTTTTGGGTGATCTCGCCGGAAAACTGGAATTTAGCGGACTCGTCGGGGAGGGAAAGTGATCGGGGACGCTGCTGGAGTCCGCTGGGGTGGAGGCGCGCTGTCGTCGGAGCCGTCCAGTGGAGAACGGAGGGACGTCCGCACTTTAAGCCGAGTGCGGACATCCGCACTAGAACGGGCATGTATATATATATATATGTATGTAAAAGGCTTGTAATTTTTTTTCTTCTGATTCTTTTAATAAATATTTATAGAAACTTCCTTTTTATTATATATTTGTTAATTCTCTAGTAAAATTTTACACGAAAAAAGATTGTTTAATCAAAGTAACGTACGTAGCAAACCCAAACCTAAATTGCTTCTATTTTGGATTGAATTAAATAACTTATTTATTTTGGTATTTGATTTTAGATTCATACTTCTATTTTTCATATTTTTTTTAAATTACTTTATTACAGAATGGTTAACGGGGATCGGGCCGGGTATGAGAACTTGATTCCCAAAGGCGACAGGGACAGGAATCCCCATTATCTTATTACGGGAATGAGGACGGGTACGAGGATGAGAAATGAAATAAGGTATGAGTATGGTTTTTTTGATCCTCTGACCTATCATCCCCATTTTCATCCCTATACATTGCAAGTCAAAATATCAGAATCATAGATACTGACGATTTCCTTACTTGCCGCTGATCTCCAACAGGCAAAGAAGCTTTCTCAACACCCCCACGGCTGTGACTTGTTCGATAGTGCCATTTCAGATGTCATTCCTTAAACTTATCCTACTCTTTTTCATCACCCCTGTACCAAATATTCCCACCTTTAGCGTTGTAACTTTCTATTTCATACTCAACGTAGCAAAACATGGTAAATAGATACAATTGATTTCAAGAGCAAGCATTTGACGAATCAAACTGGCTTTTCCTACGTACAATCCATTTCAGTCAAGCAATGTGAATCTTAATCCTCTATATAATGAATTTGACACTCACTCACTGAAAAACACAACTGGCCTGGTCGATATGCTAGAATGAACCCATGAAAAAGTCAAGTTTTCTGCACCTGGTCTACCCTTCCAATAGTACAGTTCCATGCAAATCAGACTTGGACCTGAGGGGATGACTACTCATTCATCTATCCGAATAGGCTTCCATTCAGAATCACAAAAGACAAACTTTCTCAGGAATCCCACTCAATTTCTTTTGCTAAAATCAACCCAGTTGAGATCAGATTACTCCTCGGTGTTCAATAACCTGTTCATTTGGACGTCATGCCTTAATTATATGAAATTTTATATGAAATTTCCTGCATAATTATAAAAATTATAATTATGACATGGCGTGTCGTGTCGTAAATAATTATTTCGTGCATAATTATATGAAATTTTGTGTATAATTATATTTTAGTATGTTTTTATTTATTAAAAATACATAAATATATAATTCTGTTTTCCGTGTCGAAAACCCAGTTTTTAGAGTTTTGCCGTGTCACCGTGTCCATGCAACTTAGGTTCAGTGTATTTTAGTGTGTACTGTTGGAATCCTTGGCAATTCAGGAAAACTTGTCCAGCTTAATTTTTCATGGGAACTAGGGAAAAATAGAAATTACAAGAAGGAAAGCAACTTCAAATCCTAAAGGGGAAATTTGACTCATCTCTATACTAAGGTCAGTTGAATGCGAGGTTATTGAGTGCATACAAACTACATGGAAGGGAAATTGAGTGCGAGGTTATTGAGCGCATACAAAAGTAAAACAGTAAATGTACCTTTGTGGCAGCCAAGTAAGACCGGACTGTGTAACTCTGTAGATTCTGGTTTAGCCCTCAAGTACCTGGAGAAACATAAAATTGGAAAGAAAAGACCATGAGCGTGGAAAGATATAGCTAAATTTAGTAGAGACGATAAGTCACATACAAAAGAGGAAGATGATGTCATTACAAGTTTGTTAGTTTCTTTTTCCTTGGGAAAAGATTTCATAACAATCGAATGTTAATAACAATGCATAATGATCAAAGTAAATATATGACTTCATATATGGATATATTACCAATTTAGAACTATTACACTTGGAATTGAACTAGTACGGTTTGTCTATGTATTGAACAAAGATATTTGATATATTAGTTGATGTACGACGAACTTTTAGGTGGCGTTCGGTTATGTTTTTATGTTTAGAAAATGAGATCGATATGTGTGGGGTTGTCTATGGTACTGAGATATATATCATACATTCATTTACAACTATGGGAACACAAATTACAATATAATTGAACTAGATTTACAACATTGACAATAAAGTTATTACATATTATAAAACAAAGTTACTAAATCGACAATAATTTGTTCTTGAACTTGTAAAATGTCATAGGTTGAAAAATTACTCCCAATACCTAATAGTACTAAAATGACCTAAACATTCATATCAGTAAATGTGGGTTAAATTTCATGCTCTCGGTAAGACATTTCTCAAAACGTGAAAAATAGAAAATGAAAATGTTTTCAACTTTTACAAAGAAAAACTGAAACATCAATATGACGTTTTCACTTTTTTTTTTCATTCTCTCCTAGTTTAGAAAATAAGGAAATTATGTTTTCACAATAAACTACCAAATACATTTTCAAAATTGAAAATTACAATCTTATTTTCTCATTCTTATTTTTAAATTTTTTTTTCAAAAACGTTACCGGACATGTCCTTACTTCCTCATAGATGAAGGGTTCGTCTATATATCAATACATCAAGGAAACAATTAAGTTGTATATCAATGTAAATCATAGAATAACTATGGACAAAATTTATATAATTAATAAAAGAGTACCAAATTAAAACAAGATATTAGAGCGAGATATGTTTCATTTAATATTTGTACTCGTCATAAACAAAATTTTTAAAAAGTAAAAAGAAGAATTGTGGGCACTATATAAAAAGATAAATTCGATTGACATATCTCTTAAGACTTGAAGCCTCTCTTGGCACTTGTTCGTTTTAAGCTCACTTATTCCTATATAAGCCTATAAAATTTAAAAAATAAAATAAAAATCCTCATTGCTTCTTAACTAAGTAGTATTGCAAATCTACCTATGCACTAATTAATACAAACAAACTAAACAAACGTAAACGATATAGAACTGGTATGCGAAACATATAACTAAAGGGTAAGGCTATGATACATCAACAATTTTATCATTTTGAACACTAATTTTATCACTTCAAGGACTCAATTTATCATTAGAGGACTCATGTGTTAACCATGAAAATATACCACTTTTGGGACTCATGTGTTATCATTAGAGCCTCTTTAGCAATGTTAGACATTTTTGAGTTAAATTTTAGTCAAATCAGCTCAAATGTCATTTTGGCTAACTACTTTAAAAATGCGGTTGCATCAATGCTCTCTATTTTAGCTAGCATTACATTAACATTATTCTTCAAATAAAGATTAAATAGTTTAAATATATTTATATATCACGTAAAATATCTTACAAGGAATGTATTAAATTATAGCTAGCCTCATTTGAGTCATCTCGCTCTCTATATTTAGCTAGCGAGATAACTAAAAGTCATAATAACTAAACTTTGGCTAGTATGCTGGAGCTCCGAAAATATAAAAAAAAAAAAAAAAAAACTAAACACGCTCTCTAGAATAACTAAAAGCTAAAATAGAGTCTGCTAAAGTTGCTATAATATTATTAATATGAGGACTAACTTTTACTACTTCAATTGAATGCATGTTATACATTAATACATTATAAAATTTCGCTAAAAAATAAAACCGAAAAACCTGAAGCGCTTATCAATCCCCAATACATTAACAAATCTTGATCTAAAATAAGACTACTATGATGAGATCTAATGTCAATGCCTCGGTTGGGCCTTTATGTAGAGCCTAATCGGGATGGTTAGGCTCCCATGACGGATTTGTAGGCACAATCCCCACGCTCGTATGTAACAGAATAGAAAGTCTACTATATGGTCACAATTTTTGGGTGGACAGTATAATGAGAATCCAACCATGATCGATGATTGTACAACTAAACGGCGACCACAACAAGCAAACGACACTAAACCATACACGTCTTGCCTGGTTCCAAAAATGATAAATCTTCATAAACTCTCAACTACTAATTAACCTCCGAACTTACGTCCACACAAAATAGGAAATACCAGTTCGAGAACTACATACGGACAAAGATAGAGAGAAATTAGTTTAGCTAAGCCCATAGGCATGGCCCAATGCCTGCTCGGCAGAACCTTGAAAAGCCAGCGATGCCTGTTTTATACGAACGAGCTCGGATCTTGTTATTTTCATGAAATCCCTGCCCATCCAAACTCACATAGTTAACAATATTGACATGCTCGACCCTCTAAGCCCGCTATGAATGAGGGTCTAGGATGGGTCCGCCGACCCTTTGACGAGCCCTATTAATAGTGAACGTTATCGAAGCATTTTTCTTTAGCTTCTCTTTAAATTTTGTCTACCCCCATTCAAGATGCTCTTAGGGGTACGGTGACTTTTGGATAAGAAACTAAAGTTGCTCTCTAATATAGTTACAAAGCAAAACTAGATATCCAGTTAGCATTTCTCTTATCTAGCTAATTAACTATCATCCTTAGAGTCAGAACCTGCCGCTCATTGGAATTAAATTCCAATATATTCTTGGAGTCCAAATGGCGGAAGTGTTTTGACATGATTCCTGACACAAATTAGTCTCTCGGCTTACAAACCCTTGAGGAAACCGTAAGGAATTTCAAAACACAAATGCGAAAAATAATCTTCTGTAACCCTACACCGCCCAATCTATTCTTGGTGGCCAAAAGGCGGAAACACTCTGACATGATTCCCGACACAGATTAGTTCTCGGCCTACAAACCTTTGGGGAAACCGTAAGGAACTTCAAAACACAAATGCGAAAAATAATCTTCCCTAACCCTACACCGCCCAATCTATTCTTGGTGGTCAAAAGACGGAAGCGTTCTGACATGATACCCGACACAGATTAGTCTCTCGGCCTACAAACCCTTGAGCAAACCTTAAGGAACTTCAATTCAAAACACAAATGTGGAAAATAAACTTCCCTAGCCCTACACCCCTCAAGAATGAAATCTTTGTCTTGAATGTCTTGACACTTAAGATCTCTACTTCGAATTTACATTTTCAGAATAAACACAAAGTAAAATTTCAATACAAAAACAGAAAAAAAAAAAAAAAAAAGAAGAAGAAGAAGACGAAGAAGAAGAAGAAGAAAAGATAAGCTCTCTTGTCCTCTAAAATTGAGAATCATATACTCAAACTAAAATAGGGATTAGAAGAAGATGGTAAAGTAGATCTCATGACAAACCTTCATGAATAATATGGTGATCGAATCAACCATGTAAAATAACAAGAAAACACTGTTGGGATTAACTCAAGGGACACTTAAAACAATAATTTTGATTTGAAATCACATGGCAGATTCTTGGTTTAAGGATGGATCTGGAGGATTTTCGCATAAGAGGCTATGCATATTTGGTTAAATAGGACAGATCTATACAAAAGAAATTGAGGGGAGTAATGATTGCTGCAAAAGTAGAAGAGAAGGTTCAATACATACCTCTATGACTGTTGAATGATGATCCCAATCTCCTCCCAATCTCTCCTCTTTCCCTTGTCTAACTTCAAAATTATTGGCCAACTATCCTATATATAGGAGACTTGGAGCAAAACCCTAATCCTACTGGGCTAAGTAATAAATATCTAGTCAGTTATCTTGAGGAGATTGGATGTAACTCAACTTTCATATTTTGAGGAAAAATAATTTAACTTAAAAAATATAGTAAATCATATATTAGTTATTAACTAAATTTCAGTTTACAAATTCATCATTTACATAATAATTTACATATTTAAGGACAAAAATTAATAAACATAAGGACAAATTAATGTCCACATACCACATGTCACTACATATTTTACCAAATTACCATTCTTTACATATTATATTGCTACTGCCAACTTGGATACACGTCGTTGCTACTGCCGACTTGAATGTACGTCGCTGCTACTGCCGAATTGAATGCACGTTGCTGCTATTGCCGACTTGAATGCAAAAATTTTCCAGCAATTCTCCAGTAAACAAAGCTGCTATTGTCAATTTAGAAGCTGTTACTGCTGAATGTTACCACTCATATGCAAATTCATAAACAGTAGCAGAAAATTACCTTTCAACAGATCTCAAGTGGACTTAGACTCATCAACCCAAGGACCTCTAGTGGGCAAATGGAAAAAGACGTAGCAGTAGCAGGGTAGCATCATGTAACATGGTAACAGTAGCAACAAAAGACGTCGGCAAATGACGTAACAGTAGCAGCACAACTACACACAGTTATGTACATTTATCCTCGCCGATGTAAAGATTCGGCGTACCGGTAGTGCTGCTCAGTTGAGAGAGAGAGAGAGAGAGAGAGAGAGAGAGAGAGAGAGAGATCTTATCTAAGGGGTGTATCAGACAGTGCCTCGGCGTCATTGCCGTTGCCGTCGAGGCTTCAGTTTCATCGACATCGAGGCTTTGGCTTCGTCACCGTAGATGCTTTACAGTCGTTGCCCTTGAGGCTTCGGCGTCGTCGTTGTCGTCGAGGCTTCAGAGTAGTCGTCGTCAAGGTTTTGGAGTCGTCGCCGTCGAGGCTTCGACATCATCATCTTCGCGGCTTCAAGGGCGGTGTCTTGGTGATTCTCGTAGGAGAGAGAGACAGACAGGTCTGGGAGAGAGAGAGAGATAGAGAAGGAAGATTAGTGACATATTCGTAATTCAATTGTGAAAATAGATATTTTGGTCTTTTAAAGGTCGGATAGATCGGGCCTGGTTCTATGGATTGTCGTCTCTGGGCTCATGTAGTAATTTGTATAAAAAATTATGAAAAAGGGTTTTTTGTGTTTGTAAATTTGGTCAGGTGTTACTATGTAATTTTCTCTAAAAAATATGATTATATCCAATGGCGGCTGAGCATAATTTGTCGGTTATTGACCTGATACAACTGTAAAATAATTACAATAATAACCTCTTAAAATTATCTTGTCAACGTCTCATTGGCAAAAATAAATTATCTTTTTTTTTTAATTGAAGCAACACATTCAATATTATTAACACAAGCCAAAATGACACAAAAACATTCCTTTGCCGTATCGATGGCAAGTTTAGAACTTGACATGCTAGCATCACTAATTACATGTTTAATTAGTGTTTACTTATAATAACAAACAAGAAAAAGTGAAAACATAATTAAAAACTATGAACCAAAGCATAGCAATTAGGCAAGACTAGTGTTTACTGGCTAGGTTCCTAATACAAGGAATGAATGTAAATAGACAAACGGTAAACTTAGGCTTAGTTTGGTATTGCGGTTTAAAAACTTAATTTTTTAAAAACTCAATTTTAAATAAGCAACCTCCAATGTGTTTTTTAAAATCGTGGTTATTTAAACTAAAAAATTCTAGGTAAGCACGTTTTAAGATTTTACCAAACAAAAAATCTATCTAAAATGATGATTATAAGTGATTTTAATTCTTAAAACTCAATAACAAACTGGGCAACCTTAACTGAGATTAAGTCCGAAGGAGCCTAAAAAGAATGGGCCCACACATTGACCCGTGCCCGTTTCCACCATCGCATCGATTCAGCCCACTGCCACCACTATTCGAACAATTTCATCCAGCTTACTTACCTCAAGAAACCTCATAGAGCATTAGGTCACGCAGTCTTCAGACATTCTGCCCAGATCTGCCAAGCTATGTAGCCGACAACCATCCAAAACCCCCAATGCGTTGTCGGACTCAGATGCTCTTGACGGTTCCATTCCTACACAAGCCGACATGTTAGATACCTTCATCCAAACCTCAAGCCACAACACCACCCTTCAAAGACCACCAAGAAAATTGCATCTCCCTTCCAGCAGCAAAACTTGCGGTGGGCAAGCCTAGAGGCCAGCTAACAGCCAACAGCCAAGCCTGCCGCCAAACAATAAGAGGAAGGATAACATTAGAAAACTTGGACGCCCCTGATTCTAGGGTTTGGTTCAACTAGTGTTTTTCAATTATTTAGGTTAGAAATAAATAATCTTCCTTTTAACAAAAGAAGAAATAAAGAATATATTGTGTGTTTAAAAAAATAAATTATAAACTTTTTTTTTTATATTTGATATATATAGTCCCTATATTAAATATAGATGATATATTGATAATCAAGACAGAAACGATCATTACATATGTAATACATACCCTCCCTCTACCGATTATGGGTAGATAAAAGGTTAATTTGTGATACAAGATCACAGTGATATACATAGATTATGCTTGACGGTTAAACTGCTCAACTTATTAAAGAGCCTACTAGCTAAGCATGATAGGCAAAGTTATAGATGAAATTTAATATAAACTAATTAAAAATATAGGTATAGAAACCTAAAAAATGGTATAACCGCCCAGTACTGTTCGGTTTAGTGGCATAAATCTCTCTTTATAAGTGAGAAATCGTGAGTTCGACTCACAGTAGACTTGTTGTAGCATATTAATTTTTTATTTGATAAAAAAAAAATGGTATGACCGCAAGAACACGAAGTCCATATATAATCAATCCTCAGGGCTCTAGGCCCAAACAGTGGGCCCATTAGTTTAGCAACCCACACACCGAGCCTAAGCTGAAGCCCAACTAAAAGCAAACCATCCCATTGTTGGCCAAGAGGACCACGCCGTTCGACCGCATACAATACCGTCACCACCTAGCCAAGAGCAGGTAGTCGACGAAGACAATGAAACGACACCGAGAACCAACTCCCAACTCTTAATATGGTCACTACTTAGTTGGTCTAAATCACCTGCAATAATCTATTCAGTAAGCTTTTTCGATGGTTTGAGTATGTTGATACGGTGGATTATCAGTGGGATAATCTCTTGTACTAGTAGATGATGATCCTGACTAGCGGTGCATATACTCTTGCTATTCTGAAAGCATGTCAAGAGAAATACAAAGTGGCGTCAAGGAGGAAGATCGCGTTGGGCTGCCTTTGGCTCTCCGATGTCTAAGTTAGTCTAATGTATTTATATTGACAAAGTAACAGTCAGATAAGTAGTAAATGCGTAGTAAATGAAGAGAGAGGAAGTTACCATTTGCAGCTGAAAGGTATGTGAAACCTATCCCCTTCTTCGATGTGGGACTGATGTCCAGTTTAGGTTCTAGCCGATCCCTCTTGGTGGCGCATGCGGGAGCGCGTCTTAGCGCCATATGGGTGGCAGCTGGTGGCATGTCAATGTTGTTGTTGGTAGGCTCAGCATGTAAAAATATAATTGTTATGTCGGGTCCAAATGTGGTTCAATCTTCCTGATTAGGCATGCGTGTCTACAGAGTCACCCCCATTCCAGAGAGATGTCCACTTTTTCAAGCATTGATCGATGGTGAGCCAAAAAACTGGCCATCCACCACCAACCCAAGAGATAAGAGGCAGGAGAGGAAGTATATCGAAGACTCAATCCATTAGAGGGGCAGAGCATAGTGCTTGTTCTTGGAGAGGCCAAAATATGACATCGATCGGGCGATGCACGATCCTTCCTTCAAAAGAGGAAGAAGCGGCATCGTTAGAAGGGTTGATTTGAGAAAAGAATTGCCACGGAAATCCTTGCCGACATAATGAAAAAAAAATCATGAATAAGAGACAAACTAAAATAAAAGTAAATCATGACGCAGCGACTATTGGAATGGTGAATGAAAGAATAGGTGTAGGAATGATTCCTAAACTATGCCCCTAGTTATCAAGTGTTATTCGTGAATCGATTTAATAATGATGTGAGAGCTACATTCATTCCATTTCCTTGAAGTGTTTGTACATGCATGAATACTTTTACGCGGAATCATTATGATTTCTATTTGTATTAGTAAAACATAGGAATATTTTAACCCCGTAAGCATTTCCTTCCGGTCTAAGCAAGTAAACATTCCGATAATGTCAATCATTGGTTGGGTATTATCTCATTTTGGATGCTAGTTTGTTTTGTTTTCTTTTTTAGTAGAACATATGTTATAAAATGGGTAAAATACAGTATAGTTTTTGTGGTTTGAATTCAACATATGTTCAGTCCTTGTGGTTTTATTTTAATCTGAATGATCCTTAAAGTCATGATTTTTCATCTAAATGGTCAATCCGTCAATTTTCTCAGTTAAATTACGGATGTGACCGTTAAAAATTACAATGTCTTTAACGGCCACGTCAGTATTCTAATAGAAAAAATTGACGGAAAGACCATTTGGATGAAAAATCGTGACTTTAAAGATCATTCAGATTAAAATAAAAACCATAAAGGCTGAGTAGATGTCAACTTCAAACTACAATGACTAAACAAATTTTAATTCTTATAAAATTCAGTAATCGGTATATTCTCTTACAAACACACATGAAACAAAACCACTATGCCAAAAACATCATCATACGACAGTTCTAGACTGTCGTTTGATGAACACACACACACACATAGAGGAAGCAAAATACAATGCCAAAAACAACATCAGATGACCGTTCTAGATTGTCGTCTGACAAAAACTCTTATGTCGTCTAAGTCAGCGTCATCTGATAGGGTATCAGATGATAATTTTGCCTCATCATGTGAAACAACGTTAGACGTCAATGCATATGTCGTCTGAATATACCAACTTTAGAAAACTTATTATCTAGGATTAAATTCAGTCTACCCTCTTAAACTTTAGGACTAAAATCAGTTTGATCCCTCTTTTTTTTTTTTTTTTTTAAATCAGACTCATCTCTGAACTTCCAAATTGCATCACTTGACCCCAAATTTCAAATTTTCATCTGATTGTGATGTCATGCGCTGAGCTGGAACCGACAAGAGGTCCCACATTTCAGGTTTTGACCCTCACTTTGCTGAAAACCCCAAACTACCCATAATAACAATTATTTCTATTTCTCCACTTTTTTTTTTCACCTTCATATTTTCTTTTAGCTTTCAGACTCTCTTTATCTTTCAATCAAAAAGGAAAAAAAAACCAAATTTCTCTCTCTCTTCTTTCGACCTAATCTTCTTCATCTCCATCCCCAATCTTCAAATCCTAGACTCCTATTCCACGAAATAGCTCTCAACGCTGCCATGAGTCTCCTCCTTCCGATCGGTTCGTCGGTCCCATGTATAGATTTCAAGTCGAGTTTGAGAGCGATGTGGGTGGGGAAGCTTGAAATTTCACAGGAAAATTGACTATGAGTCCACCACCGTGTATTACGACGACTCAATCGGCTCCAGACACTGCAGCATCATCGAAACTAAAACTAGCGCCACCATCAGACTCTTCATCATCTCTGCTAGCTCACAGATTCTCCCACTCTTACTCCTAACTTCAACTTTGAGGGGGAGAAATAGAAATGATGGATGGTGGGGATTGACTGAGAGGTGGATGGTTGGTGATGGCTGGTTGAATATGGAGAGAGAGAGAGAGAGAGTTTGGATTGAAGAAGAAGAAGAAGACAATGTTATGAAGGTGAATTGAAGAAGAAGAAGAAGACAATGTTATGAAGGTAAAGTAAAAAGAATAGAAAAAAAGGTGGAGAAATAGAAATAATTGTTATCATGGGTAGTTTGGATTTTTCAGCCAAAGTGAGGGTCAAAACATGAAATGTGGGACCTCTTGTCGGTTCCAGCACAGCACATGACGTCACAATAGATGAAAATTTAAAATTTGGGGTCAAGTGATGCGATTTGGAAGTTCAGGTATGAGTCTGATTAAAAAAAAAAGATGAGGGACCAAAATAATTTTAGCTTTAAAGTTTGAAGGGGTAACTGAATTTAATCCTATTATCTATATGTCGTTTGAATACAGAAACAACGACATACATACGTGTTGTCTTCAACACTTATCGAACACATCTCTCCCCATTTCGTGTTGTTTTTATCCACATTCATAACACATTTAAATGTAGTTGATTGAAGCAGAATAAATATTTCTCAAAATATATGTCGTTTGATAGTCCTGTTTAACTTTATTTTTTGTGGTAGAATGACTTGTGTCGTTTAATTGTTTATTAGATTTCATATCAAAAGACATTTCTCTTAGAGCAATGTTAAATTTGACATATGGGACAACATGTCTTTTACATGTTAGCAAAAACTAATCGGTTGGAGTGCTCTCACATGTCTTTTCTAGCTGTTAGAGGTGTCCACGTGGATTTGACTCACCGATTAAAGGTGCTCTAAGGATACCCAAAAAAAAAAAAAAAAAAAAAAAGCTTTACACATATAGATCGATGCTAGAAAGTTATATATCCTTGAAACAAAATTGCTTTATCGTCAATGCTTGATGAAGACCTATTGGCAAACGGCTCACCACTCACATGATTGAAAATCAATAGTTTACTACAAGAAGCTCTACAATCTAGAGAATAGACGAAATATGTTCATCACCTCTCTCTGGTCTGGATCAAGGAACATAATATTAATTTGACACTACTTTTTACATTAATTTTTATTCTTTAGATTTAAGTTGATCCGATGGTTGTTATCAATTAAAAGTATGACTTGACAATTAACATGACATTAATATTAATTGACAATTTAAAAAGATATTATATATTTATATATGTATATATATATATATGATATTCATTCTATAAAAAATAATAATAATTACATGATTGAAAAGCAAAAGAACAGTCATGTTCTTCAGCGAGACTGTAAAAATTCATCCAAGTTCATGCAAACAACAAACATGTGTATTGCCTCTCCGGCTCCCCTATCAAATAACAACACCACTTCTTCAAATAAAAACACAAAATCTGAGGTCATATTAAACTAGCTAGTTGATTATATGATTCCTTCCTGTATATTCTAAAAGTAGAGAATTAGGGTTTACTTAAGTCTCTAATCTCATTGCGGAGGCATTAACTTGAATAACTTGATTGGATTGGCAATGGCGGAACCAAAATTATATATTAAGGGGGGCTGAGTTACAAAGTGAAAATACATAGTATTCGAAAATAAATTGAATAACTATATATGAATACAATATCAAAAGGTAATTAACTTTTATGTATTGGAGAGTTAAAAAAAAGTTACTAAACTGAAGAAAAAAAAAATGAAATTTGGAATTCACTAAATACAGAGAAATAACTGAAATAAGTTCATCAATTACAAAGTATTTGTACATAATAGAATGATCAAAAAAAAAATTATTCATTATGGTGAGTTGATTAAATATGAATAGATCGAGTATATGGAGTTGATTAAGATAGGGGAAATAAATTGGATAAATTAAACTTAGTAACAACAAATGGTGTTTATAGTTTAATAGGAAAGGAATGGGGGCCAAACCTTTAAATTAGAAAGTTTTTACATCTAATTATATCAAACTCCTTAATAAGTAGAGCCTAAGAGCATCTTTAATTAGTTAAATTTTTGTTAAATTAACTAAAATATTGTTTTGACTAACCACTTTAAAATGTGTATACATCAATGCTTTCTATTTTAGCTAGTATTACTTCAATATTCTTTAAAGTAAAGATCAAAAAATTTGAAGTTTAAAGTTTTGCCGCAATATAGTCCCTTCTCTCCGTAAGAGTTGGGGTTTCGCTCCTCTATTCTCATAGAAGAGTGACGGCTGCCTAGCCATTCTCACTGTATGTTTAGTTGGATCTCAAGTATCGCTCAAGTTTACACCGTAGTCGCTCAGTTGCTGTGCGATATGGAGGAAGTTGTTGGAAAATTTGCGAAGCGATTGGCCATCAACGAAACGGAGGTGGAGGTGGTCATGCCACCAGAGGATCTGAAGGAGGGTTCCCGAAGATGGTTCATGGTTGGTGAACTCTTCACTCACAAAACTTTCAAGTTGGAGTTCCTGGCAAACACAATGAAGAATCTGTGGATCGCTAAGGATGAGCCCCCAGATCGGAACAGGATTACGGTGAGCTAGGTAGGAGAGTATGGACGAATTATGTTCACGTTCGAAAATGAGGGAGATCTGAAGAGGGCAAAAAGAGGTTGTCCGTGGACTTTTGACAAGGCGCTATTGGCGTTAGCTGTGACTACTGGTGAGGAGAACCTGGATGAGATTGATCTGAGTATTCAGTACTTTTGGATCCGGATTAGAGGGCTGCCGCCGGCTTATATGCAGGATGGGGCTGTCGAAAACACTGGACGCTGCATAGGTCAAGCAATTGGAGTTTTTGTGCGGGCGGTCCGGGGTAGTAGTAACCCGTGTTTGGGAGAGTTTTTGAAAGTGAGGGTTGGGTATAGATCTCAGTAAGCCACTGAGGAACTGGGTGAGTTTCCGACCATCGGGGTGGTCGGAAAGTGGCCGTTTTGAGCTTGAATATGAACGTCTTCCTCTCTTCTGTTTTTTCTGTGGATTGATGGGGCAACAGGTGGAAAGTGTCCGAGAAGAGAAGCAGGGGTACTAACTGCCCCGTCTTATGACAATCTAATTCATGCAGACAGGAAGGAGGAATGGCTGCTTAGTAAACTGCGAAGCAGGGAAAGGGAGAAAGAGCAGGTTTCTACGACTGGGGCATGGCGCTTTGGCCTATATCCAAAAAAGAAAACAGGATGGGTGATGATAGCGCTGGAGTTGCAGTCAGTAGGTTTTGTCAGGACTCGATCGGAGTTAGAGCTGGAAGGGGGTATTCGGAGAAGGGAGGATGATATGGAAGTGGATAGCAGCTCGGAACTGTCTGAGCTAGATGGGCGCGGAGGTAAGAGGCGGAGACTTGGGATCAACGGCGGAGCCCAGCCACCGGAGATGGCTGCGGTAACGGAAGGGGTTACTCATGCGGAATCTTCTGCGTTGATTACTTTCCAATCTCAAGGAGAGAAATTAGGGCTGAAGCGTAATCCATGTTTGTTGGAAAAGGTAGGAGAGGATGGGGATATGGCTCTCATTGGGTCTCGAGGAGAGAACAAAAAGAAGAAAAGTCCGTGAGTAATCTTTAAGGAAAGTCGTCTCTCAAATCTCGGAGAGTCTGATATGGTCTTTGCTGGCGTGACTGATGGAGAAGTTGATGGCGAGAATCGCCTAGTATTAGGGTCGGAAACTGGAATCAAGGATTTGGGGCGGATTTTCAGAGAAAGTTTCAAAGCAGATATGGCGGGGAATTTTTTTCCATCCAAGATGAGTCTTACGAATGGGCTGAGTCCTAATTTTCTATTAGAAGGCCAGGCCCAACCAGCTGGGGCCCAAGAAGGTAACAAAAAAACTGAGAAACAGATTCCACAGAGGAGTGGTAGTGTCTCAAACAGGGAGGAGGATGAGGGGGTGAAGATGATTCATAACAACAGCTCAAGGTGTGCTCAACATCTCTCTGTGATGGGTCCGGATTTGACCCATCACGAGAAATGAATGCTTTGTGCTGGAACTGCCAAAGGATTGGGAACTCTTGGACAGTTGACGCGCTCAAAGGGTTGGTAACCCTAAACATTCCCAAACTAGTTTTCTTATCTGAAACAAGATGTACTGTAATTGAGATGAATGATGTTCGAAGAAAGATTGGGTGGAGAAATGTGTTTACAATCAATTGTAAAGTTGTGCGTCAGAAGCATGGAACGCGAGTCAGTTGAGCAGGAGGTCTCTGTGATTTATGGAATGATGATATCAAGCTGGAGTTGCAGTCTTATAGTGAGCAGGACCGGCCCTGGGCTAAAGCCTAACAAGCCTTTGCTTTGGGCCCCCAAATTTAAGGGCCCAAAAAAAAAATCCAAGCATATATATATATAAAAAAAACATATATACTAAACATAACCTACGTAACTTATTACTTCTAGTCTTCTACAACCTTCTGACTTCTGTCTTTTTCTAATTCTCTTTGATCGAACTGACGAACTCATCAAAGTCATTGATTGTCGTCTGCTGGCCTACTGCACGCTCACTGCCCGCTGCCCGCACCGCCCCGTCCGGCGTCCGGCCGTCCGCC
The DNA here is from genome assembly GCA_010134655.1 of Fragaria nilgerrensis. Classification (NCBI taxonomy): domain Eukaryota; kingdom Viridiplantae; phylum Streptophyta; class Magnoliopsida; order Rosales; family Rosaceae; genus Fragaria; species Fragaria nilgerrensis. The sequence goes on from CM020982.1 coordinate 8,761,499, forward strand.
CGCACGCGTCTTGCCTTCTCTGAGTCTGAGTTCTCTCCGACGAAAGGTAAGTCTGTCCTCCACTCCTCCTCCTCCTCCAATGAGTCCAATCCCATAGTTAATAGTTTTTGCAATTTCATAGTTGAGAACTTGAAATTGAGAATGAGAAGGGTTTTGATTTCAATTAGAAAGACTGATTGTGAGATAGGTTTTTGTTTGAGTATTTGAATCATTGAATATTTGATTTCATGTCTTTGTTATTATCTTTTGCAGGGTGCTATATGGTTGATGGCTCCAATTAGGAAGTATCCTTCTGGGGCTAAAAAAATAAAAGAGAAGCAAAGAAAGGAGGCATTAAAGAAGCTTCAAGCATGATCTATTTGCAATTATTTAAAGCCAATTAAACAAGCACAAACTTCTATTGATGAGAATGAGAATGCAGAAGCAAGTCCAAGTTTGAATGCGAGACAAGATTTGAATGAAGAACAAGGTTTGAATGAGGAATCAGATTTGAATGAGGAACCAGTCCTTCATCACCATATTAATGATAGTGGCAGAGGAGAAGAACCAGATATGCAGGTGAATGAGGACAACATGATTGTTGTTGAAGATGATCAACAAGATGCTGAATTTAATTTTCCATTTGACATCGATGATCCTGGAAATTGGGGTGACATTAAACAAAATTTTAGAGACTTTCTGGTCGAAAGGGGTCCTAAAAGAGAGAATAATTTCACATATCATGCTGATGACTTGGGGAGACGTTTTAGTTCTGCACAATATTTTTGTATCTTTCCTAATGGTGAAAAGAGTAATAGGAGGTGGCTAGTGTACTCAGTTTCCTTGGACAAGGTATTTTGTTTTTGCTATAAATTGTTCAAGCAAGATCCTAATAAGAATATATTGGGTAAACTTGCAAATGAAGGATTGAGTGATTGGAGGAATATGGGTCAAAGGCTTGCTGGTCATGAAAAAAGTGGTCATCAAGTGCTTCACTAGTTGGATTGAACTGGAAACAAGATTAAAAAAGAAAACAACAATTGATCAAGCTCTAGAAGAGCAAATAAAGAAAGAGAAAGAACATTGGCGGCAAGTACTGTTGAGAATCCTCTTGGTTGTGAAAAGACTTGCAGAAAACAATTTGGCCTTTCGTGGGGAGAATGAGAAATTGTATGAGGAGAAAAATAAGATTTTCTTACAAGTGATTGAGATGATTGCTGAATTTGATCCGGTGATGCAAGCACATGTCCGACGTATTTCAAACAAAGAAACTCATTACCATTACTTGAGTCACAAGATCCAAAATAAAATGATTCAGCTACTAACAAATGAGGTAAAAGCTTCCATTGTTGCAACAGTCAAAGAAGCGATGTACTTTTCGGTTATACTTTATTGCACTCCAGATGCAAGTCATCAGGAACAAATGTCTCTTATTATCCGTTGTGTTGATGTTACATCAAGTCCGATTGTGGTAAGAGAGTTCTTTTTAGGGTTTCTAAAGGTGGATGATACATCAGGGCTTGGATTGTTTAATGAGCTTACAAATGCACTGCACACTCATAAACTTAATATTGGTGATATACGAGGACAAGGATATGACAATGGTTCTAACATGAGAGGCAACACTACGTCAATTTTGGCTTCAGACGACCTGCTAGGTCGGTCGTCTAAATGCTTTTTCGGCTGTCGTCTATCAAGCAGTCATCTAATAAGCATTCAGTTGATAGATCTCGTCAGACGTCTGATACAACTTCGACGACAGATTGTATATAAGCAACTGTCGTCTGTATGCACCTACATTCGTAACAAAATTAAAGTTTATGTCGTTAGAAAGCTTCTTAACGACATAAAAGTATCGTCGAAACTAAAGTAATACTAAAGATGTGAGCAGCCATCTCTCGTCTCAAACTTATTCACACGTTACTATTTTGTCGTCTAAATATATCTCAGACGACATACGTCAAACTTCTTCTCTCGACTCAAATGTATTCAAACGTCACTTATCTGTCGTCTGATACTTACCTCAGACGACATACAATATGGTCATCTTTTACTTTAAGACGACATATAAATGTCGTTTAAAATATGTAGAGACGTCAATGTCCGTGGGAATATCTGTTGTCTGATTTTAATTTGGATGACAATTTAATAAACCATTTGCACAACATGATTCAGATATCTCAAATTCATTCTCATTGCCAAAAACCAACAAAGTTTACAAAGTTATTTGTTCTAAAGAGACCAGCCTACAAGCTATGAAATAAAAAAACAACTATAATTGTGGCGTGTAGGAAGTCCCCCCAAGTCCTAACAGTACTAATGCACTCTGATACTTCCTTCATATCCAAACTTCAGTGTGCACCTATCATTCAAGTGTCTCCTGCCAAATTGAAGACAAAGAATATTAGTAAGTTTTAAGGACACAAAAACCAAATATAAACTAGCATCCAATTGAATGAATTATCATAGAAGCTAACATACACCAATTGGTCCGTCTGAATGAATCTATAAACTAAGGCAATGTTGAGTTGATTGATGTTTGAGATCCATTGGCAGATGTGTGGTAGAATCATGCTTAATAGTTTACTTTTAAAAAAAACACTAAGTAATCACTTACAACGTATCTGTAAAGTATATGCGTTCTCCTCTCAAGCATTGCAAGTCTTATCACTAGGACCTGAAATCCTTATATAAACTATAAATCATGAAAAGTGGAATTCAGCTATAATTCTTACATACTTGCAATGTAAGATGGTATTTATAAAACAATAAATTAAGATTCAGCTCGACATGGAAATAACCTATAAACAAACTCCATTAAGAACGATGTGAAGTGAGTTTAAATGATAGCTAAATCAAAACAACCCTATATGTGAAAACACAGTAGTATTGACTTGAAATTCTAAGAAGATTCTAAACAAAAACAGCACTATAACATGATTAAATTAAATTGAGAACATACATTAAGTGACTTACTTGCAGAAACTTGATGAGATTAATTGTCAATTTGCAATATCATTGATTTGCTGCTCAATGAGCTGCCCCTCTGTAAATCAATGCTGATTGGAGCTCGAGTAGCATCATTCTCACTAGTTGGCTGGAGGAAAAAACCATAAAATAAAATTAAAAACCGCTATAATTTAGACATTGAAATACATTGGTAAATTGTACTTACCTAAAAAGGAGTCTGATTAAGCTTTCAAAACAGCTGATTTACCAGCACCCTGTAAACCAAAAACAAAATAGACTATCATCATCTCTAGAAATTTAGGGGAGTTTCTCAAGTCTATTAATAACATAGTAAGTAAAGATATACGAGTACACCAACAATGCACATAAAAATGCAGCTGAGCAAAAAGGCACCAGCATGCACACACATTATAAGCACGAAATGATATCCTTGTTGAGCAATAAAAAAATAAAACAAAATTGATGATGTAAGCTGCAGATGATTATCCGGAAGAAAAGAGAAAGAGATAATGACAGCAATATATAAAGTGGGGTTTAATTACATATTATCCTCATTCAAATACTAAGTAAATGCTGCAACAAAGCTCGCATGGAGAAGCTTCACATGCAATCTTCTAACCGGTGCCTCAAAAGGCTCTTCACTGCATTAAAGACGTCACAGTCATGCATCAAAGAAGTGACTCCTCAAATCATCTACAACAAATAAAAGCAGTGAAGACGAAGTTTGATACCTCAATGAAGCTGCCCCTGTGCTCACAACAAATGCTAATGCTCCGGATTCAACAAGAGTAAAGCTGCGACAAAACTCGTCTGACAAAGCTCCATGAAAACCTCACCAATGGCTCTTCACTGCAGCAAAGACATCATAGTCATGCACCAAAGAAGTGGCTCAAGTCGTCCTCAACAATGGCAGCGAAGATGAGGTCTGGTACTCCAACGAAGATGTCGCCGATGTACTGACTGCAAATGCCAGCGTGCATACAACTTGTTGTAACTGAAGAAGAAAGAAACAAGTCACAGCAGTTCCAGCTTCTAGTAACTGGCGTCTGCAAGGCCACATCAACAAGTCTACAACCAGTTGCCATGACAACCGCAGCAAGCCACAACAATCTACGGAAGATGCATCAAAATTCATGTTTCTTGTGTGGTGGTAGTCAGCAAGGCAACAAGCCGCAATAAAGAAAAGAAGACAAGGTATCTGCAAATACATTCGGTGCCGCCATGTTTTAATACCAAGATAACCTCTCAAAAGGCCACGTCGGTTTGGTATCGGAAAAGTCTTCAAGAACTGCACAGAATAACAAAGGCTTCAGAAGTATGAAGATATGATCGTCAGAGGTCTTACAAGTACAGAAGCCGCACCCAAAGTTTCAAATACAAGGTCTACAAGGAAGTGTCTACAAGCCTACTGCAAATCTATCTCTTCAAATGGTATCTTAGAATTTGCGGTGGAGGAAGGTCCAAGACCTGTTGTATTCAAGACCTGCAATTGTTAAAATGTGAAGTTATGTCCAAAGCCTCAAAACAAAGCAAGACTGCCACCAACTTAATGGCTATTCACATCTGTAAAGCACTTCGGCTAAAGGACAAATGAAGCAAACGGTGGAGTTGTATGAATATACAAAAGACCGCTTCCAGAAGTGGAAATAATGAACTTGTTTAATCAAATTGATAAAGATAATTGACACGTCTAATTTGATTTGGTTTGTGCATAAGAGACAAACTCTTCAATTAAACATGTGAGGTCTATATCGAATGGTGGCCATGAATCAAAAATAATTGATGCTTACCAAGAAGCTCAGACACGAACACCAAAATGAAGTCTCAGTAAGATAAATTGCCAAGAACACTGATTCCAAATCACTCCCAAGTGTTGGCAGAAAGCACCGGCACTAGTCACAATGAAGATTAATTATCAGTGAGAATATAGAAGCCCAATGAGGAAGAAGAACCTACCCAATGCAAATTTGGATTGCGTGAAACAAAAGGAGATGAACATGTCCAAGACTCCATCCCCAAATCAAATTTGCGCACTTGGTTTCCATCTACCATCCAAAACTTTACGGGTGCTCCCATCTCTAAGTCACATTCATCTTCAAACCCATCTCTTTTCGACTTGGCAGAAGCGCCGAGCTCGTGTCCCATTGCTGGTTCTGAATTGGGGCAACGAGAGAAGATAACGAAGAGAAGAGTCAACTCAGTCAAGACTAGAAAGGAAAAGAAAGAAGACATAAAGAACATGGAGAGGTTGAGATCGAGGTTGGCCGACTTGATGAGCTCGGGCTCGGCTGCGCGCTTCTTCTGGGTGGTGGTTTAGGCGGCGGACATGGTTTGCGAGGGTTTGGAGCTTTTAGGGTTTGGGAGGTTGAAATTGGGGGTTTTCAGATCTGGGTCTCCGAAGATGAGAGGAATTGGTTTGAGGGTTAGATATAGAAGAGAGGATTCGATCAGTTTGAGAATGAGGAGATATATGAGAGAATTTGGTTTGTGAGGAAGAGAGGTTTCAGTTGTGAGAAAAATCACTCAATTGAGAACTTCAAACAAATTATCAGGAAGATAGGGTCTATAAAGTGTCCAAAAAAGGCATTCGTTGTACCAAAAAAATATTAGATATTTACGTCAATATAGAGACGACAGAAGAGTGTCGTCTTAGATCGAACCATTATATTGCAAATTTGAGGTTGTTTTAAGACGACAGACGTCTGTCATCTCCTGAACACGCTAATTTAAGCTGTCTGTGAGTTGCTACATTCAGACGACATATATTTAAATGTGTGTCTTCTGAATGTATCAGACGACAACAAATACGTCTTCTGTCGTCTGATCCAAGTCATCTGAAGCCAAAAAGGACGTAGTGCAAACACAGAGGTGTGCAGAAACGGCTTCTTGAGGTAAATCCTAGAGCATTATATACACCTTGTGGTTGTCATAGTTTGAATCTTGCTATTTGTGATATGGCTAATTGTACTCCCAAAGCTGACTATTTTTTTGGAGTGGTGTAACATATACTCATTTTTCTCATCTTCTACAAAACGATGACAAGTTTTTAAGGATCATGTGCATGGGCTTACTCTTAAACCACTATCTGAAACACGATGGGAAAGTCGTGTTGAAAGTGTGAGAGCATTTAGATTCCAAGCTCCCAAAATAAGAGATACTTTAGCTTACTTGGGGAAATATGGTGTTGATTCTAAAACAAGGGGTGATGCTCAATGCACGGCAACATATGAAATGGAGAATTTTGAGTTCTTGTTTTGCATGGTTATTTGGTATGAACAATTGAATGCTATCAATATTGTGAGTAAAATTCTTCAAACCGAAGACATGCATATTGATGTTGCTATTCAGGAATTAGAGAAGCTTATTTCTTTTGTGCAGAACTATAGAGAAAATGGATTTGATATGGCCTTGATCAGAGCTAAAGAAATTACAAGTGAGATGGGAATTGAAGCCGAATTTCGTGAAAAAAGAACAATTCAGAAGAAAAGACATTTTGATGAAAGCGACAATGAAGAGGTGACACAATCTGCTTTGGAATCATTTAAGGTTGGTTACTTCTTTTATATTATTGATCAATCTCTTTCTTCACTTCAAAGTAAATTTGAACAGTTCAAGAAATATGAAGAAGATTTTGGACTTTTATTTAAGTTGGAGAAGTTGAAGTCTGCAGATGATGAAATTTGTATGAATCTTGAAGAGTTGTTCAAGGATGGTGATGTTTTTGACATTATTGGGGGTGAGCTATTTTATGAGTTGGGTTACTTGAAAGGGTCTATACCAAAAGAAGCAAAGAAAACAATTGACGTGTTGAGCTATTTGAAGCAAATGGATGGTTGCTATCCAAATGCTTGGATTGCTTACGAACTTTTGTGAACCATACATGTTACTGTTGCATGTGCTGAGAGAAGCTTTTCAAAGTTAAAGTTGATCAAATCTTATCTTCGATCAACTATGTCACAAGACAGACTAAATGGTTTGGCTATGTTATCTATTAAAAAAGATTTGGTGGAAAAGCTTGAGTATTCATGCTTAATTGACACCTTTGCTGCCAAGAATGCAAGAAGAGTAGTTTTTCAGTAACAAGAGTACTGATATTTGTAAGTTTCAGATTTTTGTTTCAATCTCTATAACATTTCAGTATTATTAGGAGTTTTACTGTTGTGTTATGTGCACACTTACTTTTGAAGTGAACTAAAATGCACATATACTTTTTGACAGGGAGCCCCGATTTTTTTTTGCTTCGAGCCCCCAAAATCTCAGGGCCGGCCCTGTGCTGGAGCTCCTAAAACATCTAAAAAAGTTAAACACGTTCTCTAAAATAGCTAAAAAGTTAAAGTAGAGAGTCTGTTAAAGATGTTCTAATACACAAGTTCATCATCCACCTTTTTGGATGTAACTTTGAGGTTGTTTTTTTAATTCTTAGACGTAGTTTGATTTAGCATAGATATGCGTTTGTATGATATTCGGACTATTTATGTTTGACCTTTTGGTCGTCATGATCTTTGATCAATGGACATTTCTCTTTTTCCTAAAAAAAAAAAAACGAACAACCATCAGATCAATTTAAATTTAAATAATAAAAATTAATATAAAACATAGTGTTAGATATGTGTCGAATTCTTTGAAAATTTGATATAAATCACGCGCTACATAACAGGTCGACTCACAAATTATAAACATGTGATGGTAAGACCTGCAACTACTCCTCCACGACCTTTACCCCGCTGCAGCGGCGATCCTTTACCCCGCCACCGCCAAATACCTCTCTCCCGATATTAGAGGCGGGAGTAGGCAGCCAAATAGTTGTTGGGAACCACCTCGACACCGTGGTTTGGTGAGAACAAAGAAAGACAGGAAGCAGAACAACACGTGTGACCACGTAGGACAGAGTTTCCCATTCATTCCAACTACTTAAGTTCCCTATTTAAGAAGAAGACAGTTAACTCTCAGGCTCCACTCCCTTTCTCACCAACCCCCAAACTCTTCATTTCTTCATTTTCAATTCTATGAGTTCAAGTTTCATGGCCCCATTTCTTAATGCCCCCCTACCAGACCAGACACCCTTGTGTTAACTAGTAGTGCTTCACATGGTTTTCTATATAAAGAGTCGCGCTCTTTTAAAATTTTGTACATAAATGATATCAAGAGCGCACATATTTTATTCTTTTGAATCGGTCTCTCCTAAATATTCTCCTGTTTCTCTCTCTGTTACTGCCATGGCGGTTGTAACTCCTGCCAAATCTGTACTACATTCCTCAATACCTGACCCACACCCTTCTCATTTCTCAGCCTCCCCATCAAATTTGATTAGTGCAAGAGCAACCCAGTTGGGGTTTAGGCCTAGATTGCTCCACCAAGCAAAACCCACAAAATGGGTGGAGGGTTTTGGCTATGGTTTAGGAAGAAACAGAGGATCAAGAACAGAGAGGCTTCAGAGGAAGCCATGGGTGGTCAAATGTACAGCAGAGGGCATAGAGAGGGGGATGTTTGTTGGGAGAAGAGAAAGAGGAGGAGAAGCCAAGCAGTTAGTGAGAGTGCCAGAGAGGTTCAAGGTTGTGGCTCTATTGGCTTGTGTGATGTGTCTTTGTAATGCTGACAGAGTTGTCATGTCTGTGGCCATTGTTCCGCTAGCAGCTCAAAAGGGTTGGACTAGTTCTTTCTTGGGTGTTGTTCAGGTACTACTCTAAAGTCTTAAAGCTTTTAATTGGTTTTCTTAGATTTAGAGTTAAATTCTATTGCTTTAATACCTTTTAGGATTCAATTTTGTGTAGGAAAGTTTGATTCGTTTGGTTGATATAGGCGAAATAGTTTGTTTGCGTCTGGTGCCTGAAGGCGTATATAGAAAGAAAGACCATAGAATCTGGTGGGACCAAATATGTGTTGAAATTGTCTTCGTAGACTGTAAATTTTGCATTTGGTTACCAGAAGAACTCAGACCACAAAAAGACTTTCTTTACCAGAATAACTTATTCCAGAGATGTTAGAGGTGGTTAATCTAACATTGTTTTGTTGATGAAAAAGATATAGAATGGTTAGCAATTAATCTCTGCTTGAGAGCATATGAATGTTGGAAGTTTGGAATCACTAGCAAACTTCTGAACTCCATAATTTGATCAGATCATCAGAATGTCCGAAACTTTGGGATATATATGTTTCCCTGATGGATTGGACGTCGTATGATGACAACAGTTAGGATGTATTTTGCTTTTGTTTTTTTCTTTCAGTTTGCTTTGTTTCACTTCTTATACTGATGACTAGTATGTGGATGATGCATTTTCTAGTCATCCTTTCTATGGGGTTATATCTTCTCATCAGTAATCGGAGGAGCCTTAGTAGATAGATATGGAGGGAAGAGAGTGATGGCATGGGGTGTGGCCATGTGGTCTTTGGCCACTCTCCTGACTCCCTGGGCTGCCAACCATTCTACAACCAGCCTATTGGCTGTTCGTGCATTCTTTGGACTCGCTGAAGGTGTGGCCCTGCCTTCCATGAGCACCCTCTTATCAAGGTAATGCCTCTTTGATCCTTGATAGTGTAATTTAGTGTTAAAAATGTTAGGGTCAAATTTGTTCACCAACTGACGTCTAAGTAAGCCAGGGTTTAAACAAATTATGTGTGTACAGTAATGACTAAGATATGTTTATGTGTAAATTGAGCAGATGGTTCCCAACCCATGAAAGAGCTAGTGCAGTTGGAATTTCTATGGCTGGGTTTCATCTTGGCAATGTTACTGGCTTACTACTAACTCCAGTTATGCTGTCGTCAATGGGAATAAATGGTCCCTTTATTCTCTTCTCCTCCCTTGGACTCCTCTGGTCGACAATATGGGCATCTACAGTCACAGATGATCCAAGAGAGAGTGATTTCATCAGCAAATCAGAGCTCCGGTTAATCCAAGCAGGAAAATCTGATTCTCCAGTAAGCAATGACAAGTTCCCACCTCTGCGGCTCCTACTATCAAAATTACCAACATGGAGTATTATTTTTGCCAATATAACTAATAACTGGGTGAGTTTTGTTTACAATATATAGTAATAGTGATTTACTTAGTGAAATCTTTTATCCGGCGGTGATCCTTAATGCCCTTTTTTTGTGTTTTCCGGTACGGTTCATCATGTTGCAGGGATACTTTGTTCTACTTTCTTGGATGCCTGTTTATTTCAAGACTGTAAGTTTGTCTTCCTAGATTTTTGTTCATGGTAACACCATTTAGCCTAAATGTAGCTCAAGCGCTACCCACCAAAAGCTCAGGACATATCTGGACATTTCTCAGAGCTTATATATTCACCTATATCATCATATCAAATGGTAACTTACTATCGTTCGAACTAATACACATCTTTTTGTTATAGGTATTTAATGTAAACTTAAAACAAGCAGCTTGGTTCAGTGCTGTTCCATGGGGATCTATGGCAATTTCCAGCTGCATTGCTGGCACAGCATCAGATTGCTTAATCAAGGCAGGCTACTCTTTGACGATAGTCCGCAAGATCATGCAGGTATCTCCTTTGGGAGTCATAATAATTAAAGAGCAAAATAGTATCTCTTCAATCTTATAAAAAAATTGTCTGCAAAAGGAAAACTGGAGTTCTTGACTAAATCTTAATTCGAGACAAACATTGTGTACCAATGACAGGGGATTTTCTTACTTGTTCAAATTATCTGTTTGACGGAATTTTCTTATACAAGGGGGAAGTCTATGTTGACTTTAATTGAACCCATTTATGAGAGCAAAGTCTTTGCATCAAATGCCGATTTACAGCAAACTTGCTTGAAGATATACATCTTTTAATTCACTATGTTGACCTGTATCTACACCAAACAGTCCATTGGTTTCATTGGGCCTGGAGTGTCATTGCTGTGCTTGAACTATGTCAACACACCCGCGGCTGCTGCAGTTCTCCTTACAGTGGCGTTATGTTTGAGCTCTTTCAGTCAAGCTGGCTTTCTTCTCAATATACAAGTAAGTTCACCCATCCAATGATCATATTGAAAAACATTCAAACCAATGCGGTGGACAGCTTCCTATCAATTATGGTCACTTCATTCCAATCTGATATCCTCTTGCTTAATTTGATTAGGATATAGCTCCTGAGTCTGCCGGATTTCTCCATGGTAAGTTATTGAAAGGAAAAAATTGTATTCTACTTTCCTTATTGAAATGGCTAGCTGATACAGTAACAATCTGTATGAACAGGAATTTCAAATTCAGCAGGGACATTTGCAGCAATAGTCAGCACAATAGGAACAGGCTATTTTGTACAATGGCTGGGATCGTTTCAGGCATTCCTAACTGTCACTGCAGCTCTCTATTTCATGACAACCATCTTTTGGAACCTTTTCGCTACTGGAGAGCGAGTCTTCTAGAAACAAATGTCAAACAATTTGCAAAAGTAGATTATCAAGCGAATCTGTTAGGAAGTAGATTAACACAAAATTTATTTGGATTTCAAGAGCAAGCGAATCTGTTAGGAAATTGATTAACACAAAATTTATTTGGATTTCAAGAGTTTAGTCAATTCTTAGGTATTGTTCAGAGCTGGGAGGGGTTTGATCGCGTAAATTACAACTTCTGGTGGATGCAACAAACTCCTGTTTATGTTCTGTGCTACATCTGTTACAACGTGCCTTGTATATCTAGATTTACTGTAGTTTCAACGAGTATCATACTGGTCCAATTTGTTCATTCTGTAAATTGGCCCGCCAGAGCTCTATCTGTCTGTTTGTACCTATTTTTTTACACATCGACCCACTAGGCCGAATCCGTTGGTTGCGAGAAAGATTACAACATTTGATGATAATTATTACGATTATTATCATAACCATTATTAAGATTGGCCGAGATTCATTATTTGGTATTAAAATCACATACCAAATATTGAAGCAATGACGATATATGACAACAAATTAGCATTATGACTAATTGGAAGAATTGAAGACCGAAATTTCAACATAATTAGCAAATCAATTCCAACGAAGCCACAAGAAGAAAGAAATAAACGCGTGATTAAGGAGAAAACAATACGGAGTATATCTTTGATTCGGTCATTAAGACCGTAATATTTATTTTATTTAATTGTTTTCTCCTTCCTTAATTTCTTTTGTTTGTAATAGTATATATAGAAGACATATAGTTCATTGTAAAAGGTCCCCGACCAACACAAACAACACTTCAATACAATCTCAAACACTTCAAATTCTCTACGAATTCTCTATAATATCAATAGTTTCATTTATGTTCTAGCATAGTTCTCTTCTTCTTTTTATTCGTTTTCTTTACATTCCGCACTTTATCGCTTTATTTACATTCGTACTTTACTTTCATGCAATTTCTCTTCCGCGTCTTTAAATTCATGCACTTTAATTTCTTGCAATTACTTCGTGCAATTTACGTTTCATGCAATTTAAATTTTCGCATTTAGATTCTTGTTCTTTTACTTTTCGCATTTTAATTCTCACAAACTCATACAAAATCACAAAAAAAAAGAGGAGCAACACCGGTGAAAACGCCGAAAGTCCTTGCAACAAAGGCAAGAGAACCTAAAGACCGAGACGGTTCATTCCTTGGCCTACAATCGTTTGAAGAAGTCCGATCACGCGCAAATATTTATCAAAAACCTCGCTTGGCCGTTTCGGCGGCGAGTTGACACGCCCGCGCACTTAGAAGGACGATTGTTCTCAAGACTCTCGGCCTCTCTTTTAGGCCGAGACGATTTTTGAGCAAACACTATCCTTAAACAATGGAAACAACTAAAATACTCAGCATTATAGTTACTCGGTACAATAATAGGTCCCGGATCATTCCAGGCACATTCCCACGAGTGTAGAACTCTGTTTCAAATAACCTTGAGACCAAATTGATAATCGTTTTATCACTTTTACTAATAATCCTCAGTTTCAAGCAACCTTAAACCAACATTATAGTTAAGTTTAGGGGCTTTAGACTTTAGACAATGTCTGAAACTTGACCATTAATGGTGGTTGCATCATCCTTTCTGATTGATCAGCAACCCAACTCAAGAACAGAAAAACAGAGAAAGAAAGAAAACAAACAAATAACCTAATGAAGAGGCAATTGCATTAATTGTTCAAACAACATCAAAACTCAAAAGCAACTAAACTGAGCCAGAGGCAGAACTAGATGCTTCAATCACCCTCTTTTTTCCACTTTTAGGTGCACTTTTTTCTTCGATCGGAGATGCTACAATGGAAGATGGTACAAAGTTGACGGGTCTTCCGTGCTGTGCAATAAGAGGGTACATTAGCTCCCAAGCCTTGTCCGTGTCCTCTTTGATCTTGGCCCCAGTGATAATAATATTCCCGGACGCAAAGACAATGAAGACAACCTTGGGCTTCAGAACCCTGTATATCAACCCCGGAAATAGCTCAGCCTCGTACGTGGCCAACCCAAGAGTCTCGGAGTGCGCAAGAGTCTCGAGCCTGATCGGATAGTTGAGCTTGCAGTTTGCCACGATGTTTTGAACCTTGAAATCCTTGAAACTTACCTCAAACCCTGTTTTCTTGACGGTGTTAGAGTACTTCCGTGCCGCTTGTTTAGACTCTATGTAGCTTTTGGCGCCGGTGACGACCATCTTGCCGGAGGAGAAGACGAGAGAGGTGGTTTTGGGTTCCTTGATTCGTATTATGACGGCGTGAAACCGTTTCGGGTTGTACTCTGCGTTTCGAGCCTTCATCGCGATCATCTTTAGGTCTAGTTTGCAGCCCAAGTTTACGGTGGAAACTATATTCACGATTTTTGGTTCAGGAGGGCCATCAGCAACAGCCAAACTAGCCTCCAACGTCATAGTTCACAGAAGTGATATTGAAGAACCGGAGCAGATTGATAAAGAGACGAAAGTGAAGAGGGGCTTTATAAGCTTGATAGATTTAGAAGTCGGAGGTAGGAAAAGGGTAGGGTATTTATAGGCCAAGGGAAGCCGGCTTAGTCTAGGAACGGTGTTTTCAAATTGTAAAGGGAAAACCGGAAAAGGAATCCGGATGCGACAGGGAAAGAGCAAAGATAAAAAGACAGAAATACCCATAAAGCATAAACCTAGAAAATTAAGTGGAGTGAAGATGCTCTCCTTTGAAAAGAAAATATATAAAAATCTTGTCAATTAGAAATTTTTTATGCGGAGACGATCATGTATTTTTATTATTTCATCTAATTTTGATTATTTACATATATATTTATAAATACATATCGTGTATTAAAGATATTATTTAAATATAATTTTTTACTTAATGTGTGTTCTCCATATAAATAGCTCCTAAAGTTTTTGACAGAACAATTGTCCCAATTCAAGATCGACTTTTTTTTTCTTTTTTTTTTTTTCGAGAAATCCGAGTCTAGAGTGAATGCAACGATCAAAGTCTCATACTATATCAAGACTGAAATTCGCTAAAACATTAAAGATGTAAATTAGCACCAATAGTTGAAGTTATTTCAAGTTCAAATATACAAAAAGTTGTGATACATGTAATCACAAAACTAACTTAGAATACCAAACTTGTCTCGGTGTTTCTTTCCTCTTCTAATTTCTTCATCCTCAATCAATAACGGGAAACTTATCTTCATGACTCTATTGTAATAGGGATCGACAGGGGGGTTCCAGGGTGTTCATATATGAGCTGCAGCCACATGAGCTGCATGTCCAAAAAGGGGAACTTGTCTACATGTCCCTTTTGCCACAAACGGATTGATTTGTCAATCCAACTCCGATGTCACCAACGAGCAGGTGACTTTCTAACATGAGCTGCTTCTGCAACCTCCAATAGATCATCCACTTGTTCTTCAACACAAATAGCTTGCGACGACTTCTCTGCCATCTTCATCTGTCGATCAGTGAGCGACGCCTTAACTCTTATCCGCATACAATTTGCTAATGCCTTCCTCCACAGCTGAAGCTTACTGTTCTTACTTTTAGAGTCCCACTCAATTTTCAACAACATCCCCACATTTTTGTCGAAAAGGTTGTCGCACATTACTTCATCATTAAAGAACCTAGCCTGTTGTGAATTCGCTTAAGATGTTTAAGCAAAGATGCAACATAATCAGCCGGTTCATCATATTTCAACTCACATAGGGACTTGCATTTTCTCTTATTGCCATTCTTTTTGAAAAAACAATACTTTTCCGGTATAATTGTATTATTCCAACTGCTCTTTGTCCATCCACCTGATTCATCATCAACCACCAAAGCAGCAGTTTTTTGGCCAAGCACAAGATCAAGAGACTTCTTTCATTTGTGGGTGGAACAAAAATGCTCGGGCAATATCACTCTACCACCAAAGTACTCATTTCTAGGATCGAGTAGCTCAACAATTTTCAACAAAAGAGATCGATGAGCATTTGCAAATGCATATATTTCGAAAAACTCAGTAGCTTCCTTCAGAAAGGTTTTAAGAAAGGTCCTGAACTTGATAATCATAGGTTTCATTTCAGGAGGAACTCGCACTATGAAAACATCTTGTGATTCTGCTCGGGTCTTCAAATATTCTGCTTCTTCTGGGGTCAGACGACTGAGACTTATGTGACTCACAAAGGTGTGATCTAGATTAATTACCAGGACGAGTTTTCTACGGAGGAGCAATTTCTCAGTGTTGTGCTTGTGTAAACGGTGGATGTGTTCAACACTCAAGGTGGCTAAGAGCCCCTCGTGTAGGAAAACAAATTTGTCAGCAAAGTTGGCACAAAAATCACACATAGAAGAAGCAGAAGTTACCTTGACTTTCTGATGATCTATGCTGCTTGTTGTTTTCCCATCATCAGTTGTTACCTTGCCCTTTTCGACGTTTGATTATTAGTTGCAACCTCACAGCCATCATCAGACTCAATATGTATTGGAGACAATCGGTCTCGAAACACATCTTCGTCATCATCAATCGATTTGTAACAACTTTATTTTCAACCAACTGCAAAAGAAAAGTCCTAGTTGCAGGAGATCAAGTTGCAGATCAAATATGCATGATTCTACTCTTCCTAGTCCTAATAGGCCTTTATATACAGTTTAAGATTGCAAAGGGTGATTCCTGATTGGTTAAGAAAAGAAATTTCCTTCCTATTGTTGGAATGATATAAGAAATAAAAATATAAAAATAAATCAAGGTTTTTGACCTAATTGGCTTGAACCAAACAAGCTACCTCACATGATGACAGGTCGTCTCAGAACTTGCAATTGACCTTATACTAGGAGCGAAAGACTTGAGCTTACCAAGTACTACTGAAAAGCGAAAATTGATGATACTAGCTAGGTCATGTTAAGTTTAGTACTTCAGTTTGGATTTTGGATTTTCCCAGTTTGGGTTGGACAGGTCAAGTTCATCTGGGCTTCCCGACAATCAAGTTTCTTCACATTTTGGAATTTTGACAACTTTAATTCTTTTTCCTTGTATCGTCATAGGTAGAGAAGTTTATGGTCGCAAATATGTTGTAAACAACAACTAGCACTCATCTGAGAAGTGAAAGAACGATGAGTCTCTTAAGGTCCAACAAAATTATGCAACTAAAGGAAATCAGCAAACCATGATACAGCTATTTAGGCAGCTTAAAAACACTTCTATTCCAGTCCACAAACTAACATGCTCAATCACAGATATTGAATAAGAAAACCAATTCAAACCAAGGAAAGTGTTTCCAAAGTCTAACTCTACCATTATTGTACTCAGTTAGAGAAGTTTAGTGTTGCAAATAAGATGTAAACATGACAACTAGCTACAAGTCTATAACAACACTAGGTAGATTACGGTCACAATCAATTCAAGTTCACACTCAGACAGTTTTGATGTCAATCACAAACTTAGCTTAGCACTCCTTTAAGGTCCTATAACTGATGCAACCACTATAGAGAAATTTGATGTTGCAAATGAAACAATGTTGTTAAACCACTTCCTACTACTAATTAGACACTACCTACCTACATGTCTTTGTGTTTCTTTCAATATGTTGCCTAATCTTGTCATCCTCGATAACAGGATGACTCCTAATCGATAATGTTGGATAGACGAATATCCTATTTTCTTTTCCCTGCCCAATGAGATTTTCATTTTCCAAATCTGCTGCGAGTAAATTTGCCATCTTCAATAACACGAAACTTGAAACTGTTTCCGCAAGCAGAGATTCGATGCTTAAAGAAGGATAAGGTTCTAATTTTAACAATGAATTTAAGTCACAAAGAAAGGAATATGCATTAATAATCAAAATTCATAATGCAGTATTGTTAATTAGGACACGAGGCAGAGGATTAATGTTCTAAGAACTGAACCAAAAGACCCGAAATTACAGAGCGAGTAATAATCGAGCTATGAGGCATGCCAGAGACATGAGATAGGCGAGAGAGATTATCGTAGCCAAGAAGAGGCTACGATATCAAGTCCACTCATTCTTTTTAGTCTTGTCTCCATTTTATGGCTAAGATTGCATGGTTTACTTACATTATTGTGTATATTTAAATTTTTGTTATTTTTTAACTAATTTTAGGTTTTTTGTCCAAGTCTAGGATAATGTCCCTTTTAGTCTCGGGCTCATCCATGATCATCATTATGGTGAATGTATCGATATGTTAAACATACTATGTCAAGACCCATCCCGAATTTTACCCTGAAACTCGAAATAAGTCGTGCGGGGTCTACCTCTAAGGAAAATTTACCAAAAAATTCAGCATAAACTCCCTTGAAAATGGACAACCTTAACCTGAAAAATTTAAAGATAACACTCCTAAACGAACCACCATCCTCCTCCTGGAGCCATCCGCTCCCCACAAACACAACCACCACAATATAACATTTAAAAACATCCTCCAAACTAATATAACATATGTCATCCTTCGCATATTCCAAAATGTATTATGAATCTTAGCACACCACCGAATATTATACATTCCCAAGGGTAATCAGAGCTACTAAAAATTAGAGGAAACAAGAAAAATACACTGGTAGGTTAAACATGTAACCTACTGGTGAAAAGTGGTGGAGAAATGGGTAACTATGCCTTGCCTCCTACTAGTGTCAACACGAACTCTGCAGACTGGACATTTTTAAAAACGAAAGGCCCAGGGAAAAACATTTTCAAACGTTAGAGTGAGTGGACAAAAATGAATTCAATAAAAATATTTATGCATTCCCAATTCAATTTCCATAGAAAATATGCTACATGCGACAGCTCAAAAGCGCTCAACTCATCAATTGGCAATTACTTGACTAGTTCCGGCTAGTCTCCAAACTTAATAAAATAGTGCCTCTTAGGCTAAACTATATATAAATATATATAAGTATGTATTTACATTCGTCAGATTCCTTGTACGAATTCTATGAAACAATAAGAAAGATAGAAATTCATACAAGGCTACGACGCTTGCGTTTAACGCTCACGTAGCGCCATAATGGAATTTTCCCTCATTATGACGGAACTAGACGGATGTATATACGTGCAGATCTCTTATATGAAAACCTAGACGAAAATATAAGAAAATAGTTTTCATATAGGGCTAAGACACTTGTGTCTCATACTCACGTCACGCCATAATGGAATTTACCTTATTATGACGGAACAATATGGCTAGCTAGCATTTATTATACATACTATCCTCACAATATCCACATACATATTCATCGAAAATCTCATTTTCGGTAAGTCTCAAAAATGATGAAAACTACCAAATATCCGAAAAAGCAATAAATCCTAGCAGAAGAATAACCGATCAACAAAATAATGCATCGAATGCTTTTAAATTAAAACAAAGTCCACTCATAAATTAGGCCTAAGCCTGATGTCGATCTGAGGCCTCTTCTACTCGAGCCTCCTCACGTCCTGTTCCAAATGTATAATTAAATTCCCAATCAAAAATCTAATATTTATATAAAATAGACAAAATCAAACGTGAGCCATAACCACGCTCATCATTGCATAACTTCAACATTCCTAATTCGATACGGTCCACACCTCAACACCAGAACTAGCAGCCTTATTTACGACATTCCACAGATTAAACAACTTTAATCCAACTGCCGGATTCTATCCTAATTAACCGCCAAAATATCAAATTTTGAAAATCCTAAACTTATCCAAAACTCCTCAAAAAATTCCAAACTTCACTTCATTAGACTCCCCTTAATAAAACACATTTAACACCATGAAAATCCCCCTAACAGCGGCGGACGGCGACCTCCAATGCCTACCAAATTTTAACAGCAACTTTCTCTCAACCCACTCTACAACTTTCCTAACTAGCACAAATACAAATTCCAAGCCTAGTGGTAATTGAACCAAAACACAACCAAGAACCCTAGAAATTCAATCAATGATGATTTCTCCTTACCTAGCACGAATCACACCAAAATCTTTCGAGGGAGAAGCGCTTCCTTTTGAGCCCAACAGCTCTGGCTGTGGCGGTCGAGGAGGGAGTTCCGGCAAGAAGACAGACGGCCCCCCTTAGACGATCGAGTTCCTTCCCGATCAGCGGCACTAGGGGTTCGGTCACCTACCCAGAAATGGAGAGGAGGAGACAGCGGACTGAATGGGACCGGAGCGGCGGTCTCAGGCGGCTGGACGGCGGCGAACGGGCAAGAAGAAAATCCGGCAGGGAGAGAGCCTGGGGAGAGAGTCGGGAGGGAAGAGAGAGAGAAGGGAGAAAATGTGTTGGGCTTTTTCCCCAACCGGTTCCTACCCACACCAAATAAAACCCAACTCCACAAATAACACCACAAAATAATACCCCTAGTAAAAATTACTTTTTACTAGCTAAAATTTACTATTTTTACCGTTGTCACATTTTTCTCTTACGAATAATTCCTCCGAAATAATCGTCCCCCAAAACCCCTCTAGGGACCAATTAAGCTATAAGCTCATTGATGAAGACGGTAAAACTCTTTTAATACCAAGCTAGTAAATAAGGTAAAAAATTTAAAAGTCAGGATGTAACATACTAGTTCAGTTTAGTGGTAGACTTGCTTCATGCATTTGGGTCTCATTTGAAAAGAATGGTAACCTGACAACGGTATGTTTCCTTTCTTCCTTGGACAAGCTTGGACCGTCACCATCTATGCAATTTCTCGTTAAAATTAAAAGTATTATTGTAATGACGACTCTATATGTTTTATCACAATGAAAATATCATTAGAGATGTAATGCGATCAAGAAAAATATGTACTAGCGGTATCACTAAGCAGTCATCCAATCGACACTTCCTAAGCTGTCGCATTAGCGGTATCAAGAAAAATATGTACTATTAAATTTTCAAAATATAACAGTTTACTGTGTATGTCAAAATTAATGTAAAAAAATGTTCATTGATATCGGGTCCGGACCTGAGATTTTCATACTTGAGTCAAACTTTCAAAATTGGGTCCTTGAAGTATAGTATTCATTCAATTTTATTTTCTCTATTCAAGAAACACACAATTTTCATGAACTAAAGTTATAAACTCAAATCTAACAACAAAAAACATTAGAAATCCTATTAAAAAATTTATTTGTGCAACAAATTTCTTACTTAGGCTGCTTATTTTTCTAAAATAGTAATTAATGATAGTAATATAATAGGTAAAATTTAATATTCATTTTTCTCTTTTGTAATCTAAGAGCATCTCCAACAGCTTCCTTATTTTGTTGAAATTCTCAATTTTGAGGAATATAGAGCTATTTTTAGGTCCAACAGCTTCCCCATCTCATTCCCCAAAATGGGATGAAGAAGAAAAAGAAGTCTTCATTCCCCAAATTTGCAGCAAAGTCTTCCTTCCCCAAAATTAAATTCTTCACGTGCTCCAACGAATTTAAGACAACAATAAAATATTTTATTAGGTAGTTTATTGTTACAATGAAATATATAATGTTTTTTTGTTATAATTAATGATGATATATTATATTTTATTGTTGTATTAAATGTTGTAATCTCCAAAATGGAGAAGCTGCTGGATTTTGATCAAATTTTTTTTAGAGATTTTAGCTTTTGCTTCCCCATTTTAGAGAAATTTTGGAAAAGCTGTTGGAGATGCTCTAACACCACCTAATTGGATGTTGTTAAGTATTTTTGATTTTTTTTAACTAAACTAATGTGATCACACAAAGACAAAAGAAAAATTTGGGCCCCTTAATGTTCTGGGCCCTGAGTTCATCGACTCTTAGGACTCTATTTAGGTACGGGTATGTGATCATACAAAGACAAAAAAAAATTTGGGCCCCTTATAGTTCATCACTCTTAGGACTCTATTCAGGTACGGGTCTGATTGATATAACGGATATTATATATGACTACTAATATAATGGATGACAAAATATTAGGATTGAAACTTATTTTGTGACGGTGTACTTTGTTTTTTCTTGATACTTTCTTTTGAGTAAAAAATTAAATAAAAAATCATTTAATAAACTACAATTACAAAACAATCACCGCACCAAACAAAGGTTTACAATTATTGACAAAGAACTTTAGCATCAAACTATTTGTTCTCACTCTGAAGAAGAAATACTGACTTGTCAATTCCAATAGAAATCAAAATAGACAGCCGTTCAAGTTAACTTGACTAACATAGATAATAATTATTGGGACATGATCTGATCACAATAGAAAACTATAGGATCTGAACACAAGTTAATGGTGTGTTTAGGTCGTTGTTTACCTTAAACACCTAAGTCTCTTGCTTTTCTGTTATCCGTCCTTTGAGTTGTTTCTTGGCAAACAAGGTATTAATAGATTGATATGCGTTTATGTTCTGAAACCTTTGGAAGTTGATCATGACTTGGATGTGTGATTTGAATACGAAAAAAAAAAAAGGGATGCGTGAATGCGTCATCCAGGATCTCCACGCTCAACACAGGTTAACATGATACTCTTAACCATGAGATTTTATATGTGCAGAGATGAGAATGCTCCGACTTTCATAGAGCACGTACCATAGGGTTTGGCATCAGAAATTTTTCAGCAGCGGCGGTGAACCATGTGTTCCCCCGACCAACCAATGACCGGGTTTTGGCGATGACCTCTCAAGCGGCGGCATCAAAACTCTGACCAATCTAGTGGACAAAGGTTTTGGTTTCATATCGAAAGCCCTTGTGGCGTCGAAGGCAGACCTTGGCAGTCGGATTATGGCTTGGAGATCTCTGATCTCGAAAGTCGGGAAGATGAGGACAATGTTTTGGATCAAGGAAGAAAAAATCGAAAGTTTCGGCGATATTTCGTCGAAATTTTCGATTTTTTCACCTAGCGATATATTTTTCCCCTCCCAAGCATTTCTCGTCCGAAACTCTCGATATTTTCCGATATTTTCCGATATTTCTTGATATTTTCCGATATTTCCCGATATTTCTCGATATTTCCTGATATTTCCAATATTTCCAACCAATACTAATGAAAATTTTGTTCCTCATAGGTCTTCTACGTGGTTTTAAAGCACTTATATAATTCCATGTGAAATGTATCATATGTATATAAGACGTGATGACCTAACTTTCATTTGTGTTTTCAAAAAAAAAAAAAGACTTTTAAAATTATTAACATTTCAGCTCTAACATTTTCACCTTAACTTACTACAACTCCATATAGATCAATGTTTATTCAAGGTTTTCATTTCAAATATAGTACATAATATAGAAAACAAACATCTCTTAAAGTTTGGTTTAAAATTTCCTTGTTTTTCTTCAAATTTCCGTCAATTTTCTCACTTTTTTTACTACAATCGATATTTCCCCGAAATTTCCGTCGAAATTTCCATATTTTAAATGGTCGAAATTTCCGTAATCACCGAAATTTTCTTCCTTGTTTTGGATAGAAGACCGGAAAGCACCAGCGGAAGCAGAGAACCCGATCAAACATGTGATCGGCGGTAAGGAGCCTTTGGATCTGAAGTTTGGATGTGATGGCTGCAAGGTGATGTCTATGGGGCTCTGGTTGGGTGTCATGGTGCCACTTGAACCAGTTGAGGACTGGAAGTCATGGCCGCAGAAGCTTCAGGGATGGTGGCCGGAAAGAATAGCAGTGACGGGATTGGGGGCTGCTACCATATGGAGGCGCGTGTGGTGGAGTGTCTTGGCCGCCGTTTAACGCCTCAACAAGCGACAAGGAAAATCGGTAGGTTGGGGGAATGGGCTTGGGCTCATGGGCCTGGGTCTAGAATCAAGCCCATAAAAAAGTCAAACTTAGAATTGGGTTGTTGGGCCTAATTTCAAACTCACTGTGGCCCAAATTGCGGTGTTTGGATAACTTGGTAGATTGTGCGAACTAGATGGATTCATGAAGCTTGGAGTACCGTAATTGAGCGTATTGCCTCTGATTTTATGTTTCTTTACTAATCTTTTTTTGTATCTAGTTTAATCATCTGTCAATAAGCTAATTGTCTAATATAATGGTACTATGATACTATTCTTTATCAATGAAAAAAATAAGAAAGATTTTATATGTGCTATTTCCATGAACTCCATCAACCCAATAAAACAAAACACCCGATGGGGGTTTATTGTGGTAGGGCCAATAACGAAACAAGAACAATACAATACAATTTTGTAGATTATTAATTTGAATTAAAAACAAAATTCAAAAGAGAAAAATTAGTTAATTATCTCATATTTATGTTACAAACAAGAAAGGGGATCAACAAGACTAAAGATGAGTCCAAAGTGAGGAGACCCCTAACCTTCTTGGCTTCTTTGATCAATCAAACCACACCACGCAGAGAGAGAAACTGTTCAACCTTCCAACCTCTAATCTTTTTAACTCTCCATTCAAGCTTCAAGGTTCAAACACCTCCACTCCCCAAGGCACCAATTTCCTGCTCAATATTTTGGTCAACCTCAGTCCAATTCCATCCTCACGATCATCCTCACGATCATTTCAGCACACCCAGAACCTAATCTGTCCCAAAACCTCAATTGGGTAACTCTTCCTTCACTAGCAAAACATGAATTTCAGGAGCTTAGATGAGTTCTGGGTCTTCTACATGAGCCAACACTCGAAGCCATCAACAAGGCGTTTGCATTTTGTGGGCACCCTTGTTAGTATCATGTTCTTCATAATCTCGGCTCTCTTCAATTGGTGGCTTCTGATCTTTGTGCCTCTCTCTGGGTACGGGTTTGCTTGGTACAGCCATTTCTTCGTCGAAGGGAATATTCCGGCGACGTTTGGGCATCCGTTTTGGTCCCTGCTATGTGATTACAAGATGTTTGGATTGATGCTTACTGGGAATATGGACAAAGAGATCAAGAGGCTTGGAAAGAGGCCTGTGTTCTAAACTTCTGATTGCTTAGAGCTTTATTACAAGACTTTGCTGTAATCATTATCTGCTTCTGTAAGCCTTTGTTGGTCTGAGTACCTATGTGTTCCTTTTGCTATGTATTTGACCATTTGTTCAAGGCATCATTGGGTAAAAATTCTGAAATTGGTTTCTGGCTTGTATGATGTTTGTGCTTAAATCTGATCCTCAAGAACTAGGCAACAATATTAGTTACCAATCTCTGTTTACAAGTACAGGAGATTATGAAGGGTCCGGAATATCAATGCATCAAGTGAGAGCTAAGTTTTTTCCAAGTAAAACAGTATTATCACTCGCTATGAAAATATGAAGAAAAAATTCAAAAATGACTGTTCACTACATCTCCTTTAGCTAGAGGACCTGTAAACAATATGGAGGAGAAAACTTGGATTTGGTGTTCATTCCTGTCGTCCTAACTCATTTCAACTATGTTACAAAGTTCCGACATCTATTGTTCAACACTCAGAATTTTGGCAACACATATCTCTAACCGAGCTATAAAAGATGGGTCACTGAAGTGCCCGATGCTGCTGTAACCGCCATCGGTATGTAGACTTGATGTCTATTAAAGTACTACGAAGTTGGGGGATGTTTAATCAAAGTAGAAACTTTAGTCAGTGTTTCGTGAAAATGATGGCAAAGGCATAGCTTCCTGAGGACGAAGGATTACAAGCACACCAAACATCCCCATCATTGGTAGGACAAGCAGCCACTTCAACAGTCTGTAGTAGTACATATGGAATGTGAGGGAGAAATCATCTGAAAAATAGAGTCCATTCTTGTCAACCATCTCGACAACCACACTCCCAGTAGTCCTTACATTAACTGTTGGAAGCTTTATACGATACTTTCCAGGACGATTGAAGATCTGGTTTATCTTTATCCTTCTCTCTCCTTGATAATTACCAGGCACCAACAAGGTTGTCTGCGTAATCGAAGGGGAATCAAAACGAACAGAATGAGTTTCATAGAGACAAGTACATAACAAAGAAAGAGACCAACCAATTCTTTCTGGTAG
Organism: Fragaria nilgerrensis; assembly: GCA_010134655.1. Classification (NCBI taxonomy): domain Eukaryota; kingdom Viridiplantae; phylum Streptophyta; class Magnoliopsida; order Rosales; family Rosaceae; genus Fragaria; species Fragaria nilgerrensis. The sequence continues at coordinate 8,786,706 of CM020982.1, forward strand.
GAAGGAACAACTTACTGTAACATTATATGGGGCTTGCAACCCAGACGGGTATCTATACTCATCTATGATCTCAATCTCCACCCAAAAGTTCTTGCCCTCTTCATCACGAAAAGCTCTTGATGAATGTTTAACAAAGATACCTTGACGGTTGTACCTATTTGCAACATGATTTCTCCCTTGGCTAGGTACTCTCCATGCCTGAGAAAGATACAATGCTCAAATAATTAGAAACCCAAAAACAAAATCAAAGAAAACAGAAGTCATCCAAATCATCTTCGGAGAGCTATCCTGCCTTGAGGGGATGATGTGAAGCCGGGGTCGAGAAGCAATAAACATTGCCATTCATGGTTGCAACAACAAGATCAAGATCGTCTCCACCGTCAACATTATCTGCTAAGACCATGCTATATCTGTCATGCAGAGATGAAATCAAGCAATTTTCAGACCATGGAAAGAGGGAAAGTAAACTGGAGATATACATTTTGAAGGATTCAACACAACTTACGAAGTTTCACCAATATCAACAACATCTGCACATGCTGTTGGTCCATCAATAAGGTACAAATATCCATCAAATGATGTTGTAGCAAGAGTGAGACCCTTCTTTTTCTCTCCTTTTTTACTTAAATCCACAAGAAGAACTTGACTCATAATCCTCCCATGAGTTCTATATGGATAAGGACGAACAATCGACCCATCTTTGCCGCTAAGAACGTATATGTTCCCTGATACTGTTGGAACAACAACATCAGTACGGCCATCCCCATCAACATCACCAATAGTGGGACCCTGAGGACACAATACACGGATATTAGCATCTATAAAGTATATTAAAATTTTCTTAACCACACACAGCACCAATCTCAAATCACATATCTAGAATCTCAAAAGGCCGGCCAAAGCATTAACATGCAGATACCAAGGGGCACAAGGGTCTTAAACAAATTATAATATAAAATGGCAGACATAAAAGATGTAATAAGATATCCAACAAATCAAAATTGTAAACTAATATTTTCTAGTGCAGAGCAAAACAGATTAGGGCTAAAAGATTAATTGACCAACGGTAAAGCAATAGTCTGCCACCATACACAACTTAACATCAAGTAGATCTCGAACAAAAACTTACCTGGGGAACAAGACTCTTAACATGCGTTTCCCAAATTTCTACTCCTTGAGCAGTCCATGCAGCAACATTTCCATGAGTATCAGTAGTCACTAGTTCAATTTTTCCATCATCATTAATATCCGCAGCAACAACAGCTCCTTGAATTTCAGCCATTTCAAGAGGAAACTTTTCCCTCACCTTGCCTGAATAGAAGAAAAAAATCTTAGTTTCCAAATCACAAAACAAAGATTCCTTTTCAATATAAACACGATTCAGCAACTCGTATCATAGTAGAAATGTCAGCGAGCCTAGGTATGGCAACAAGTGCAATGCAATTAACCAGAAAAAAAAAATAGAATAACAACAATAAAAATATTGGTATGCAAAATTTAATTACCATGATGATCTAACACATAAAACAAGCCAAATGAAGTTCCGACAAGAATGTCCAGGTTCCCATCACCATCCAAATCAACAACAGTTGGAGATGAATATATGTAAGCACGGAACGTTCCGGTATCTGTACTCAAATCTAGATCAGCAGTCCACTTTACTTGCTTCGTGTCAAGGTTGAAAACAACAATGGAACCAGCTACATATTTTCCTATATCAATGCCACCCAATTCCTTCAAACGCTCTGGGTTGTCATAGTACCTGCCAACGTATAAGGCGGGTAATTACTCTGAGATCATCAAATAAGCGTGGACTATATCTGACCTATATTTCAAACAAGAAAATATTTTAAATTGATTTCGCCAGAGAACGAAACTTAAAAAGCCTGGCTACATTCTCCTGTGGAATTAGTTCTCCATATACAAAACCACAAAAACAAAACCCAAAAAAAAAAAATGAAACAGAAACAAAATATACGTCTCACAACACAACCTACACCTAGTTTTGAGCAAATAACTAATGGGGATAGCTCCTGTTGCAATACCATAAAATTTGTTTGATAAAGTTGTTAAACCTCTAAAATCCATTGCCTAGTGTCAAGAATGACACAATATTCTTTCTTCAATAAAACCTATAAAGTTCATCGCCTCTTGCTTTAGCAGCTATATTGCATAAAGTCTCTAAACTCAGGAGGTAAGATACTTCTACTGTGCCAATTAAAGGGTTGAAGGTTGTAGAATTGATTCCACTCTCAGAAACCAACATCATTGTCAGTTCAAAGTCAAAGAGTTAACTCATACACATTGACGTAAGGATTCCAACAATAATAAAAGAAATCAGATTTTACACTATGGAAGAGAACTCACTCATGATCAAAGAAGTAAGACACAGCAACAACCATTTCTGATACTCCATCATTATCAATGTCTGCTATGACCTGACGAAATAAAGAAGTGCGTACTGTCAGCCAAATTTTGCAGCAGGCAAGAAAGTTTATCCATAAAGAACATACATATCTGCACATGTATGCACGTCCATGATTACTTAATAAGTGTGGAAGTGTGTATCTTGTGTAAGAAAATCATTGAAGTGAAAACTCACAGGAGTGTTTAAGATGTGTGCGTCAACATTGACATAATCTTCTATTTTCTCATGTTGCTCTTCAGTCCACTCTTCATCTCCCCACAATTTTTCATCAACATAATCGTCGTAGTCATAGTTATACTCATCAGCCAGTTCATCATTGTCACGGAGTAACTCAAAAGATGACTCAGCATCCTCTTCGAGAAGACCATCATTTTCTACAGTTGCAACATGAATGTCCTCCTTACTATTATCTTTGGATTCAGAACCACCATCCTGTGATTTGCTTGAATTGTTGTCTTCCAAAAGCCTTCTACCAGAACTAGTTCCGTTCTCGGTATTATGAGTGACAGAAGAATTATCTGTGCTTGTAGGAAGCTTGATGTCTGTCTCTAAATGACTTGAATTTGCTTTCTTCTCAACCTCAGGATTTGAAGCATTGACCATGCTCTGGTGGCTTTCATTTGTAATAGGAGCTGAAGTATTTAATCCAGGAACACTTTCTTTTGAAACAGTAGTAGAAGTATTTAAATCAGGATGGCTGTCATTTGAAACAGATGTTGAAGTGTTGACACCAGGATGGCTTTCTGTTGCAACAGTAGTAGACTTGTTAACTTTAGTTGTGCCTTCATCTGTTTCTACAAGACAACAAGCAGTGCAGACATTATTAGTTCCGGTGAAAACAAACACTTTTCATAGTTGTATATAGTCAGAAAATACTCTGAAGGGCTCACGATTCTCATCCGAAACATACAAAAATGTATACTATGAGTAAGGACCCAAAATAAAATAGCAGTTATTAGGATGTGCAATTAACTTACGAGGAATTGAATTCATATTAGTGGCCTCCATGACAAGAAGGTCATCATGAACATCTGGATGTGTACGGTCAACTGGATCTGGATGCAGACCCCCAAACCAATTCTTTTTAATTTTCCTGCGAGGTACTACTAGTTTATCTACCATCATGTAGCCTGAGACCCTAAGAGAAAACACACGTAAAACAGTTATGAGTTAATACAGTCAAATAACCACTACGCGGATACTATAACTGAACAATGCAACAATACCGTGCAACTACCTGAAAAAGAGAACTTCACCATTGTAGACTGCTAAAGCTATCTCCCTCACGCCATCCTTATCAATATCATACAAAAGAGGACTTGCATGTACAGTTGACTGATGGTAAGCAGGCCAACCTAATAAACCATCAACCACACACTCATCAAAACTCACTTAACCAAACTTCAACACTGCAAACACCGAAAAGAAACTATAAAAGCTCTCTATACCAGGGAGTTTGTCTCCGTCGGAACCTTCCAAAACTTCAAGATAGTGAACAAAAGACGGCACCACAATCTCGAGCTTTCCATCACTGAAAACAGTGAAGGAACAACAACAACAACAACACAAAACCAGCGGATTACATCGATTCTCACTCGCTAATGCAGCACCAAAACACAATAGAATTCCCAATCAGAACACAAAATCTCCTTTACCTGTTAATATCGGAGATCAACGGAGTAGCATAAATACTAGAACTAACTTCGGTTTGCCATCTAAGCTCCAATTTCGCAGGGCACTGTGTATTCAACAACGCATCCTCATCTCTAAACACACACAATCAACTATTTTCAATTCCAATACAATCAATCAAAACGCCAATGCAAATCCGAGGGATTATGTACTAATCAAAGTTGATTAACGAAGATAAACATACATGTTCGGATAGCCGATGGAGTCGTCGCTGGCCTCTCGCTCCCGGAACTTGTTCTTCGCCGGCTCATCGCCGCCGCGAACGAGTTTCGAGCCGTCGCAGAGGAGTAAGCAGATGAGGAAAATCACGCGAATCCCGTCGGATTTCATGTGGTCGTCGTTTGGATCGATCCAATTGCGGTGAGGGGGAGGTAAACCCTAGCTGGTGGCTAGGGTTCTGAGCAGTCTCGGAGGGTAGTTGACTGGTGTGAGAGAAGAGAGAGGAGAGTCAACAGTGGAGGACTGTAAATGGCGGTTGGGATTGAGTGGAGTGCGATTTAGGAGAGAGGTGGAAGAGGACCAGGGAACCGTTGCAGGGTGAGAGGATTCCGAGTCCGGTGACCGGAGAAATGAGCGCGGGCGGTGGGTGTCACGCGCCAATTGAGGGAAGCTGGGGGTACTGCTACCCTACGAGTCCGCCTTTGCCTCTGCCACCAAGTCACCACTCACCACAACTATCTAGTCGCTACTGGAGACTGTTAAGAGTGAACAGTAAATAGTAAAGATTACTTGTGTAAAAGATAAAAAAAAAATAAAAATACTTGAAATAATGCTTCCAAATACACATATTAAAATCTTTTTGTTTTTCGTATGCCTTTTTTTTTTTTTTTTAATGAAACTAGGATGATGCATATTGCATTTGCCTGTAGGACAGTAGGAGTCTCATCAACTACATCCAGGGGCGTAGGGAAGGGGTCAGGGGTTCAGCTGACGTCTCTCATATTTTTGATTAGGTCATATTGTTATATAATTTATCAGTTGAAATGTGATGTTAGCACTATTTTAATCCTCCTAACCAATTAGAGAAAAATTTGACATATAAAATATTAATTACAGCAATCAATTTGGACAGAGGAGTGTTCAACTCATCACGTGTGTTTGTTTGCAGGTTTAATATAGGTTTAATTACGTGTGGTTCTCTTTATTTTTTTAATATAGGTTTCTAATCCTAATCAATGATTGATTGCATCTCCCTTAATATTACAATTAAAACACATTCCTACTCTTTTTAATTAATATGTTTTCCTAATCAATCAATGATTGTGATTGATTTCTCGTGCACCTCTATATAAACAGTTTTAGTCGTTTCTTTACGTATTTCTTTTTGTTATCGTTCAGTAAATTTTTCCATATCATCGACAATCTTCATAATCAAAAACTTGTAATTATAGATGCTTTAGCTTTATTTGAAAAACATTGTAAGAGAAAAGTAGCAGAATAATCGACATCATCTAAAGCTCCTCTAAAATTTCAAAATATGAGCAATCGTCGAGGACAATTATAATTGTTTTAGGGAGATTTGTTATTTTGTTTAGCTTTTGTTTTCAAAGTATTCTATAAGTTTTTATATTATTCAATAAAAATTATATTTTTGTTTTGTGTGGCATTATTGTTTAAACTCTTGACCCTTCTACTTGTGGTTTCTGGCTACGTCACTGACTACATCCTCCTTTTCTTTCTGCTTTCTCTCTTTTGTTAACTCTCTTTGTTCTCGAGACCTTAAGAAGAAAAATGCTTGCGTTCAAAATCAATCTTATTTCTGTTCAAAAAAAAAAAACTCAATCTTATTTGCATATGTTAGGCACTGTAAATCTATGATTGAACAGTCCATACATTAAGTCAAACGTTACCGATCATCTTAGCAAAAAAATCAAAGAAAACATAAAACAATTATAGTAAAAGTTAGTAGTCTCATGTCAACCGTTTATTATTCGATGTTATTGAATTCAAACTAGAACAAAAGTACAACCACAAGATCATAAATGGATTGAAAGCAACAACAAGAACAAAGACGCACAAACATATCCTACAAACCCTACAAACTTTAGCCAAGGAGCAAATCAATCACCAATCGGCCGGCTAAACCTTGGAAGCCAACCAAACCAGTCTCGTAGAAGCACAACAGTACCCAACCCATTGAAAACTCTCCACAACACGAATCTCAAATACATACAAAACATCCTCATAGACAGTAACCAAAACAAAACAAAAAAGAAAAGAGGTAAAAAGAAGGATTCGATCTGCAACGAGGAAGGATATGAAGGGACAGCATGCAGCCGCTTGTATTCTCTTTCATACTTTGTATCATAATAATAATTTTTGAATTAAAAGTACAGTCTCTAGCAACAGTTGCAACTTGTAAGTGATTGATAAGTGACATTATTGTGCTGCTTAGTTGAATATCACACAATTTTTCTTAATGAACTAAAGTTTGAACTCGTTTACAGAGAAGGAGAAAAATAATTTGTTCTACAACCTAATTAGTTCATGAATCAAATTCAATTCATGCCAGCTATGCATACAAACTCAGACAAAAAGAAAAAGAAAAGCTATGCATACAAACAGTTCAGTGGATCACAAGGTCTGAAGCACCATAAAACAGACTGAAGCACAGGCATGCCAATGTCCACCTGCACCCTGCCCAGTCACAAGGTCCATATATCTCCCTGCTACAAGCTGGCACAAACCTGCAGCAAATACTTTGGTTGTGGTTGTAGAAATTAATTAATTAATTAATGTTTTAAGATTAATAGTAGAGGGGACAGATGTCAAAAAGATGTGAGATGGGCCGAAGAAAACCGACTTGAGTTTTGGGAAACAATATAAAGGAGCATAGGGATTCGGTCTTTCTCCAGAAAAAAAAAGAAGAAAAAGAAATCGACCTCTCTCTCATGATTGGCCGGAAAATCCCAAGCGCCGGGAAGAGCAAATCGTTCGAGTATGATGGGCAGTTCAAGATGAGCACCAGGATAGCAAGGCAAAAAAGGAGAGCAAGGAAATTACGCAACGGCTGGATGTTTGGTTCCTCTTTTTTTATATATATTTTTTAATTTTCAGATGTTTTGTGATTGTCGAGATTGTTGAGTAACATGTTTGAGTATTACCACGAACAGGTAGGAAGATCAGGGTCGGGACACAACTGTATCCAGTCAAGTTCATAGATTGTAAGATTTTGGATGAGTTTGCATTATACATTAACGTTTCGACTTGAGTTGTCATATTAGCCAGTACTGATATTGATTAATGTCACTGTGAAACAGTCCCGGCACCAGAACCAAAGTTCTTCACTACCGTTGACGAGGATGGTAATGCTTAATTTTTTAGGATGATTTTCTCATTGCAGCTGTTCATGTTTCCTTTTTATGAATGTTTTTCATAGCACTGACCCTTTGGTTTTGAAATTGTCTCTTACAGGTGTTAAACATACATACTGCGCTTACAGTTGTAAGTAAGCTCTTGATTTAAACAGTTCGGAAATATCCTTAAGCTCTGTGTTTAAAAGAACATACATATTTCTGTCATTATTTCTTTGTTCGATTTGTAATGACATGGAAATGCTGTGATCAATTTGGTTATTGAAGAAAACTTCAGTAGCCATGTCTTATGGGTTTTTTGCATGAGGTCCGACGCAAAAAGATATTTGTGATTTTGCGTTTTTGCCATATAACTTTTCCAGTCCAATCATTTTGCTCTATCTGGTCTATGCCTGATCTATAGCACACTGTTAAGATGGAACAAATATCTATTGATGTAATCAGAGATTTTGTTGCATCAAAAGCTTTTTGTTTGTAACATTTTTATTCACAGTTTCATTCTTGCTTTTCTTATGACATTATCAATATGTTTTCTAGTACCTCATGTCAAATTATGTCCTGAACTCCTGTGTGTTTTGGTAATGACTATATATATAATGGTATTTCATTTACAACAGTTAGCAGTGAAAAATGAAAGAGCATCTGTGTTTGTATGTCATGTGCCCCTGGTATGGTACAACACAGACCCTTGGTTTTGTTAAATAATCATCCATGTTTTCCCTTGCATGCACACAGAGAGCCATCTGTTTTCAATTAGTCACTGAATCTCTTCTTTTAGTTTTTCAAATCATACTGCCATTTGTACTTGTGAAGCATGTGTCAAAGGGCTTGTTTTCTGTCGTTATTGTTTTGACAGTGTATGTGTGAAACAGGTACATATCCACGTCCAGAGCCCAAAGGTATGTTCTCTTTTTATTTTATATTATTTTGTTAGCGTTCATGATCTCTCTTCGTATGGTACTGTTCAGTCTCACTTAATTGCCTTTTTGTTGTTGAAACAGTTGTTAAACAACCCGACCCGGGATATGGTAAGATTTTATACATTTTAAAAAGTCGTATATATGTTTTCTAGGCATTTGTTTTGGGCTCTGTGCTTTGTATGAATTTGGGCTTCCATTTTCGGCTGAAGGATTATGTGTTTTATTTTCTACTTTTTAGTTCTTGCGACTAAAGTTACGTTGGACTGGCTTTGACGCTGTCTAAAGGATAAGTAACATGTTGATTGTATATTTATGTAATTTAAGTGAAATTTCCAGCCGATTCATTTTGGTCTGTGAATAACGTGTAGTTAATACACTTACAGGGTCGTAGATCATTTTTGCGTTGCAGCTCCACTTTAGCAAACAGCATTTTACTATATTACTGTTCCATGTGATACTGTGTTCACAGTTGTGATTATTTTTTTGTTTCCTGAAACAGATGATGTATTTAAATTTTTTGGTGATCTTGCGGACTATTATTATGATGGTAAGCTTAGATTCTTTTTTTCTTTAAGATTTGTGGGCAATCATCCGGGTACTTCCTTGTGTTCTGTTCGGTAAAAAAAGTAGGTTTATATATTATGTATATGTATATGTGTGTGTCTATATATATATATATATATATATTCACACTTCACCACCCCTTAATTAGCGTAGTCATTGTGGTTTTCACATTATGTATGATTGATTACATCTTCTCCAGCCAGATTATTTTGGTCTGTGCCATACAGTGACTATCTGTTGCAGTGATCATAGATCTGATTGTATCTGCAATCTTATATATGTGGCTTACATGCCTAATGCGTTTGAAACCTTCAAACCATCCCTACTGTTACCTTTATTGACTTTCATAGTAATGGAGTTCAAAAATAAATTAGGGCAAACTGCAGTATATATCTCGTGCGGGATCATATATCATTTTTGCATTACACTCCACTTAAATAGGAAACATTTTTGTTTTTGCTTTCTTTATGGTACTATTCAATCTCAGATGTTGACAATAGTGATTTTTTTTTGGGTTACAACATTTGTCACTTGCTCCTTTTCTTTTTCCTGATACAGAAGTTGTGTTTACTTTTGGTAATGAACCTGGTTCGATCCCCATTGATGGTAAGGTTTAGATTTTGTTTATTTTTCATTACGCCCCAACATAGATACAATCTTGAGTCCGCCACTGCCTTGATTAGTCATTGTGGTTTTTACATTATGTATGGCTGATAAAAATTAATTATAGTTCTTAAATATGTTTGCTACAACCAAATTATTTTTGTCTGTGTGCCGTGCATGACTCATTTGGCATTTACTATTCAATGAAGCAAGAATATTGTTGATGTTGGTCGCTGTATTATGCATATATAGATGATACACTAGATTAGGTATGCCATGTTTGTGGGGGGTTTACATGATCACCGATTCTGTTTCTTTTTCTTTCTTAGTGGAACTATCATTTATACCACCAGCAGTCAGCAATGTCACCAAGGGCGGGAAAGCAAAGCGTTCACCTGCTAGAGGTTAAAGTAAATTAGGGAGACTGCAGTATAGTTCTCTAGTGTCTTGCACCTTTTTAATTGCAGATTTTGGCAGTTCTCCTCAGAGGAGCTCTGTTTGTGTGGCATAGTTGTTTGTGGTTTCTGATGATGATACATTGGGTTTGCGGCAGCGGTGTGTTTCGAGGGAAAGTGTGCTATTTTGATGCTCTGTTTATATTTTCCAGGAGTACTCTTTGTAAGAAAGTTTTGTGGATTGATATGCCTTGCTGGTGTGTTCTGAGGGAATGTGTTGTTCCTTTATTTTGATGCCCTGTTTACATTTCCCAAGTGTTCGTGAGAAAGTTCTGTGGATTGATGTGCATTTCTGGTTAATACTGTAATATGTCTCCCTTGCGTATATCAATATGCTAGATTTTTAAAATGATGATACTTTTAAGATATATTCAGGGAGAAGAAACTGAAAACTCTGGTTTATGAGCTACACTTCCTTCTACTTGATTGATATCTTCTTTGTATTATTACCCTTTTTATCCCGGACTTTACTGATCTTTCGGTCTTATCCTCGCATCCATGTCATCTCATTTACAACCAAGATCAGCCTCCCAAGTCTTAAGACTCCGGAGAATGGATAGCTGTGTTCAGTATAGCAATAAAGAGAGACATGGTTTTGCAAATTCGCCATCCTATAAAAGAGATACAAATATTGGGACCCCATATACATCCCTCACTTTCTGAAAAGGAGATGGCGGAACAGATGGTAAACAAAGGGTGTTGCAGGTCGTTGGGGTTAGGGGGGTTTAGTTCTGATATTTAGAACTAAGAAATTGTATCATTGAAACACTACATGGCTCCAAAGGCATGAATCCTTACGGAAGTACTTGAAAGTTAAAATGGACCACAAATTCACCAATGCCAAAACAGGTTCGTTTAGCTTTTAATCCAAGTAGCACCCTATAGTGAGTAGATATGGACACTCTTTTATCTTTTTATTTCTTTTGGTAAATTTAATGTACAGATCAATGCTGAGTACAGTTCAAGTTCTTTAAGCCCACCGTTCATGACATTCAGTTTACATTTGTATACGATATCAATATGAATATATGATACTGATATGTGAAATAGTTCTAATATACTTGAAGGACTATTCTATTATATGTGATTAAAATAGTTCATTAGAAAACTATTGGATGTTCCTCTCCACAACAACATACAGAAATTGAACGACCATACAACTTAAAAGAGATAATTAGAGGAAGGTGCGGCATTTTTACAGATTCCTAGTATATTTACAGATTCATGTCTATGCAAGGAACAAACCTTATGCTGCAATTTTATGGGAGTCTAGTGTCTTATCTTATTCATAAATAACTATCATTCATGTGCTTTTAGGTAAGTACTATATCCTACCAGTTTGTAGGAATATTTCATAGTTCAAGTAGATTTGGGTGCCCAGAGTAGATTTGGGTCCAATCTGGGTGTCCACTGCTAGATGGGCTTGGACTGTGATGGGCCCGATTGAGGGAGATGGGCTCTTCCAAGACCCACTCATTGTTGGGCTCGGGTCTGGGACCCAAGAGGATGGGTTGGGCTGTGGTGGGTGTTTATCCATTGTTGGTGCTCTTATTCTCGGGAGAAGGATTGGCAAAAAAGGAATGACGTCAAGGTTACTTGGTTACTTGTCACGTTTGTGTTGACCTCGCATATGGTTTATGACATTAAAATTGGTAAGTTCTTAGATCTTAAGTTATGAATTGTTTTTACATGGTTTAATTATTTTAAGCCTAAAAAAACGGATCATATTTATGTTGTACTGTTACTTTCAGATTTTAATGAATTGATGTCCTATTATAAAAAATAAAATAAAAAATATTCCCTAAAATAAGATTCGTCGTTAATGATTGAGTCAAAATATGAAGATTTTTTGGGTCATACCTATTGAGTTGTGGGTTCGAGACCTATTCTAGATTTTGGGTTATGAGTTAGAGCTGCCCTAATTATGGATATTTTCTTCCATACTTTGTATCATAACAATAACTTGAATCAAAGTACAATCTCTAGCAACGGTTATTGGCAAGTGACATTGTTGAATTACAAGCAATCTTTTCATAACAAACTTAATTTTGAACTCGTTTAATAAGGAAGGAGAAAAATAATTTGTATAAAAAAGAAAACAAATACACTAATTGGTTCATGAAACAAATTCAATTAATGCCAGCATACAAATAGTTCAGTCTGAAGCACCATAACAGACTGAAGCACAAGCATCCGGTGCGCACCTGCACTCTGCTCACAACGTTCATATCTCTCTGCTGCTACAAGCCAAGATTGTTTGGCCTGTCTACCTACCTTGTCTGCTACCATTTTTTTTGATGGTGACCTTGTCTGCTTACTTGTGCTTGTGGTTTTTTGTTTTGTTTTGGGTCTGATACTTGTGGTTTTGGTTTAGAAATTAATTAATTAATGAATGTTTAAAGGGGTTAATAGAAGCGGGGACAGATGTCAAACGGATATGAGATGGGCCGAACAAGACCGACTTGGGTTTTGGGAAACAATATAAAAGAGCACAGGGATTCAGTCTTTCTCCTTGCGAAGAAAAAAGAAGAAAAAGAAACCGACCCTTATTCTCTCTCATCGCCAAACCATGATTGGCCGGAAAATCCCAAGCGCCGGAAAGAGCAAATCGTTCGAGTATGATGTGAAGTTCAAGAGGAGCACGAGGGTTGCAAGGCAAAAAAGGAGAGCAAGGAGAGCAAGGAAATTACGCAACGGATGGATGTTTGGTAACTCTTCTTTTAATTTTTGATTTTTGAGGTTGTCGAGATTTTTGAGTAACATGTTTGGGTATTACCACAAACAGGTAGGAAGATCAGGGTCGGGACACAACTGTATCCAGTCAAGTTCTTAGATTGTAAGATCGATTTTGGATTAGTTTGCATTAAACATTCACGTTTCGTCTTGAGTTGTCATGTTAGCAGTACTGATTGATTAATGTTACTGTGAAACAGTCCCGACACCAGAGCCACCAGAACCAGAGATCGTCTATGTCCGTGACAAAGATGGTAATGCTTTATTTTTAAGGATGAGTATCGCATTGCAGCTGCTGTTCATGTTTCCGTTTTATGAATATCGATTGTACTGACCCTTTGGTTTTAAAATTTTCTCTTACAGGTGTTGAACGTAGACTCAGAGCTTTCAGTTGTAAGTAAGCTCTTGATTTAAACAGTTCGGAAATATCCTTCAGCTCTCTGTTTTAAAGAACATGAATGTTTTTGACATTATTCCTTTGTTTGTTTTGTAATGACATGAAATGCTAGCTGTGATCAATTTGGTTATTGAGGAAAACTTCAGTAGCCATGTCTTATGGGTTTTTTCCCATGAAATATAGCCCATGGAAAAAGAAATTAGTAGTTTTGCGGTTTTGCCATATAACCAAGATAGAGTATCTGTTGATGGATCAGAGATTTCGTTGCATCAACAGTTTTATGTACACAACAGTTTTAATCACTGTTTCAGTATTGCTTTTTCTTATGACACTATCAATAAGTTTTCTAGTACCTCATGTCAAATAGCATGTCCTGAACTCTTGTGTGTTTCGGTAATGACTATATATAATGGTATTTCAATTCCAACAGTTAGCAGTGAAAAATGAAAAAGCATCTGTGTTTGTATGTCATGTTCCCCTGGTATGCCACAACACAGACCCTTAGTTTTGTTAAAGAATTATCCATATTTTCCCTTGAATGCAGAGAGAGCCATCTGTCACTCAATCTCTTCTTTTAGTTTTTTTTTCCAATCAGACTGCCATTTGCACTTGTGAAGCATGTGTCAAAGGGCTTGTTTGCTGTTTTTTGTTATTTTATTGAGGGTGTATATGTGAAACAGGTTCATATCCACGTCCAGAACCCAAAGGTATGTTCTTTTTTTATTTTTTTATTTTTTACCATTCTTACATCTCTTCTCATGGTTCTGTTCAGTCTCACTTGATCGCCTTTTTGTTGTTGAAACAGTTCAAAAACGTCCTGAACCAGGATATGGTAAGATTTGATCATGATTTAAAAGTCTTGTCTAAGGCTCTCTGCTTTTTATGAAATTGTGCTTCCATTTTCGGTTGAAGGATTATACATGTTTTATTTTCTACTTTCTACATTCGACTGGCTTAGACTCTGTTTTAAACGATGATAAAAAAGTGTTGATTTTATGTTTATGTAATTGAAGTAAACTTTCCAGCCAAGTCATTTTGGTCTGTGTATAATGTGTAGTCAATACACATAGCGTGGTCATAGATAATTTTTTGCATTGAGCTCCACTTTGGCAAACATCATTTTACTATGTTACTGTTCCATGTGATGTGTTCACAATAGTGATAACAATATATTTTTTTTTTTCTGAAACAGATGATGTGTTTAAGTTTTTTGGTGATCTTGCAGACTATAATATTAATGGTAAGCTTTAGATTTTTTTCTTTGAGATCTGTGAGTAATTATCCGGGTACTTCCTAGTGTTATTTTGGTAAAAAAAAAAAAAAAAAGAAAAGGTGTGCGTGTGTGTGACGATCAAATTATTTTGGTCTGTGCCATACGGTGACTATCTGTTGCAGTGATGAAGGATCTGATTGCATCTGCAATCTTACATTACATATACATATACATATATATATATATATATTACACAAAAATAAATTAGGGCTAACTGCAGTATATATCTCGTTAAGAAACATTTTCTTTTTTGCTTTCCTTGTGTTACGATTCAATCTGACATGTTGACATATTTTTTTTTGTTACAACATTTGGCACTTACTCTTCTTTTTCTTTTTCTTTTTTTTATCTGATGCAGAAGTTGTGTTTACTCTTGGCAATGAACCTGGTTCGATCCCCATTAACGGTAAGGTTTATATTTTGTTTAAAAGGCTTGTGTTGAACAATATCTAGGAACATCCTGGTGCTCTGTATAGTTGAAAATTACTCGGTAGAGTTTTTGTTTTCCAATAAATTAGCAGCCCTTGATTAGTCATTGTGGTTTTTACATTATGGATGGCTAAAAAATAATTACAGTTCTTAAATATGTCTGCTACAACCGAACTATTTTGGTCTGTGTCGTGCATGATTCATTTTGGGGCCTATTTGCTATCAAATGGAGCAAGAATGTTGTTGATGTTGGTCGCTGCATGATGCATATATAGCTGATACACTAGTTTAGGTATCAGCTAAACTAGTTTAGGTATTTTGGGGTGTTTACATGATCACTGATTCCTCTTCTTTCTTAGGAAAACTGTCATTCATACCACCAAAAGGTACTGATGTCTCCAAGGTCGGGAAAGCAAAACGTTCACCTGCTAGGCCTTTACATGGTGAGATTTTTGTGTATATATATCTTCACACACACACATATTCTTTTTCTTCTATAAGTTTGTGAGGAATGTTACTGATACCTGATGTTTTTGGGTTTCACATCATATATGTATTAAATTACATATATGATGACACGGGACCCCGGTATGGCATGTATATATATTCTGGGTATCTGGGATGTGCTTTTGGTCAGTGTTTTTGAGGAAAGTAAATGTTTTCTCTTAATACCTGGGTCCGGTTATTGCCTAATACGTTTCAAAACCTACAAACTCTACCTACTGTTACCGTGATCCTCGTGTCTTTCACAGAGGTTAAAAGTAAATTATGGAGACTGCGGTATATTGCTCGTGTCTTACACCTTTTTAATTTGCAGATTTTGACAGTTTTCCTCAGAGGAGCTCTGTTCTTGTGGCGTAGTTTGTGGTTTCTGATGATGGTACATCGGGATTGCGGCAGCCGTGTGTTTTGAGGGAAAATGTGTTATTTTGATGCTCTGTTTATATTTCCCAAGTCGTTGTAAGAAAGTTTTGTGGATTGATATGCATTACTGGTGTCTTGTGAGGGAAAGAAAGTGTGCTCCTTTATTTTGATGCTCTGTTACAAGTGTTCGTAACAAAGTTCTGTGGATTGATGTGCATTTCTGGATAATTTTGTAGAATTTGTTTCTCGTGGGTAATGACAATATCCTAGTTTTCCAAAATGTGGATACTTTTAAGATATATTTAGGGGAGGTCAGCTGAAAACTCTCATCTTTCTTCCATGTTTTGAAGGACTGGTCTATTATATGTGATTAAGTAGTTCATTTAAAAACTATTTGATGTTCATCACCACATCAACATACAGAAATCAAACTAATATGTAACTAAGTCTATTTGAGAGACAAATTGTCTCTGTTCACTGTGTACTTTGAAACTAAGTTAGACAGCGAAAATTAGAGGAAGGTGCGGCATATTTACAGATTTCCTGTCTAAGCATGGAACAGACCTTATGCTGAGTCTATCAGCTTATCTGATTCATGAATAATGACCACTCATTTGCTTTTAGGTGAGGACTATATCCTACCAGTCTGTAGGAATAGTGATATTTCCTAGTTCAGGTAGGATAGTTTAATTACACAAAAATGACTGAAAATGGATGGGACTATGGGAGATATTGCATTACTAAACTTCTTTGATTCCCGGCTAATGCTCTATGGGCAGGTTCAAAAGGCTTGCTGGCAACATCAGGTGGCCGTGCATCTTCCCTCGGAAGAGCATGAAGCCCCTATTTGTGAAGAGAAGATTGCTCGTTATGCCAGAGGCAGTCTACCAGCTCTCTCCTCTCTAGCTGCTCCGAACTCTCTAGGTGACATCAAACTGATAACCTCGATTCATTTTTGAAAAAGCTGCTTCAATTTCTCAGTTTCTTCACCATATGTATTATTGACCCCATCAGTTTTCTTTTGAGCAAGTTGAAGAAGACCCCGGACTGCAGCTTCTCTCACTTGAAGATCTTTGCTCGCAAGCGCACAAGGTCCATCATCATGTCTGTAAATCCTACATCCCCCGTTATGTTGCAATCATAAGTATTCTGGTGCAGCAGGAAACTGATCAAGTTTAATGCTATTTTGAAACTTAATGGTTAATTCCATGAGATTTTCATCATTAAAGACATTAAACATGTGAAGATATCCAGATCATAGGAAACAGTTCCAAGAAAACAGGCAACTGAATATAAAACTGAACTGTTCCAAAATCTTTATCTCTGAAATCTCTCTCTTTCAGAAGCTAAAGCATCTTCCAAAGCAGGATAACAATTTGCAAGACGAAAAGCGGTGAACACCCGGTTGGTTATCTCTTATTAAAGCTGAAAGATATTCATTTGCAAATTATCAGGGCATGGCGATCATGTCGCTTCCAAAACTCAAAATTAGAACTAAAGCGCAGTAATAAACACAATTCACCATCATACTACTAAAAGCCTGACTTACAAGATATTGCACCTAGAGCTTTGGTCTGAACAGAGACATCAATATCTGAAAGGAAACTGAGGTTCCAAGCCATTTGCTTCCATTACCAGTTGTTGGCTCTTGGGGTTGTTCTGCACAATTTTGGATACAACTCTGCAGCATTTGTTTGAATTCTCCCCAGTAGAGGGACAAACCACCAATTGAGTGAAGATATTACAACACATAAATTAACACTACATCATGGCAACCATTCTGCTTCTATATGCCATAAAATGCAAGCACACCAACTTCATGAATCAATTAATGAAAAAGGTAACAATTTACCATCAGCCATGTCAATGTACTCAACCTGCTCCTGCAATTCTCGTTACAAATCTGCCACGTCTAAAAAATAATTACTAACATACTATAACTCGAAAACTAAACGAGTACAAACGTGGAAGAGAACTGAAAAAAGATTTCAAGGAGAACTTACCTTCAATATCAGTAGTAACTCTTTGAGCTTCCGATATCAGAAGTGAGTAAAGGAGACAGATGTTTCAAGCCGTATGCTTCCATTACTAGTCATCGGCTCTTGGGGTGGTTATGCAAAATTGTGGCTATAACCTCTGTATCCTTTACTCGAATTCTAGCGGGGATTCTTTAGGTACACAAGCAGAGGGAGCAAACCACCAATTGAGTGAAGATCTACGAGACATAAACGAACACGGTAACAACACATTATAACTGCCATGCTACTTCTATATGTCACAAAATGCAAGCACACCAACTTCTTGAATCAATGATAAAGGTAACAGATTTACCATTAGCCATGTCAATGGACTCTACATGCTCCTGCAACTCATCTAACAAATCTGCCACATACCAAAAATAATTACTAACAGTAGTAACATGCTCTAACTTGAAAGCTAATAAAGCACAATACTTGAAGGAGAACTCAAAAAGATAACATGGATAACTTACCTTCAATATCAGCAGGCTCCTTGAGCTTCCAAATCCTGCTGAATAGCGGAGGTAGTGAGGTGTTTCCATAACAAGTGTTATCCCCTTCATGCGCTTTAAGCCACTTCGATGGTCTGCGCTTGCATGGCTTCCATGAAAAACTTAAGGTCTTCCACACTAAAACAAAAAGAAACCACAAATCACTCATTTGAGACCTACACAAGTACGCAGCACAGAGTGGCAGTCTATTAGAGAGAGAATACATCGAGCTTCAATTTGGGTGAGTTCCATTAGAGTGAGCAAGGCTCCATTTACAGAAGGTATACTTGGCAGAACACTCCAAAAGAAGAGGGTTCGGATTGGAGGTAGAATACCTCTGTGCTGCACATGACTCAAAAATGGTGCAGGAGAGGCCTTATCCTTAAAAGATTCCAAAGCCAGCTTATAGTTTATCTGTAGTACCATAGTTATCATATGATTCATATCTCTCAATCTGAGAATTATCCTTATCATGTAGGACTCCTAACCCATGAGTGACATACAAAATTTCAGACCAGCTTCAGAACCAGTCGGTTTCAAAGGTATCACCCCAATCTCAAAAGTTAATTAATATATACTGGAGACTGAAACAAGAAAAAGAAAAAGCATATAAATTATGAATTGATCAATCATAGTTAAGCCGGCTTAAAATACGGCATGACAACAAAGTGTTTCAGATCCTGATCAAATAAACAAGCATCTCCAAAAAACACAGCAGATACTTATCTGAGTTCTTTGAAAATCTAAAAGTCCTTTTTATCTACGAACTCTCTAGCAAGCTGTATAAATTCGTTCCGGGTTGGCTTTTTGAATTCAACTTTGTAAACACCTGAATTTAACCTCACCGGCACAAGTGGTCCTCTTCCAAGACTATTAAAAGCATCTTTAGTTGTTGCCTCATCAATAAAACTCACACATCTAACAATCAGGTTGTGCGCGTGAACTCCAAGCAACAACTCCTTAGGCGATCCCGTTGGGAAAGCAGAAAATTGGTCTGTAATGAGTTCTGTCACCACCTCCTCATTCTCTACTTTATATGCAAATTTCCTGGAGATGCACAACAATTTAGTTTTCAATATGTCACTAAACTCTTGATAGTGGTCAGCCAAGTGCCTGATCATGTGATCGTTCTCCTCTCTAATGAATAGACCATCTTGAGATAGAATTGCTTCTTGAATAAAACCGCCAGTGTATATATCCCCAAATCCGGATTCTACAACACTTAGCTTCATGTAGGATAGAATCTCAAGAGGTGTCTGTGGAGGACTGTGTTTCATCCGTCTCATGAAGTGTTTCTTAGCAGCATCTCCTCCTGTCCCAGACGCCACTATATCTCCATCAGTATATGCATCAATATCCATAAAGCCAATTAACTGGATATAAGGTCTTCCATTCATTCCATCCACTGAGTGTAAACCAAATTGTGCTTCAAAAACTGACTTGACTTTGTTTTTCTTCTTGTTCTTCATGCTCTCCTTGATCTTGTCTTTCATATACTTCTCTCTATGTTTCTTAAGCTTTGTTCCCATTTTGTGAAAATCTTGTGAACTTTGACCTTCCTTCTGTGCTATCTCTAACATCTCGTCACACAATGAAACGCCACCTGCAGTTGTTGCACATATTTTGTCAGTTATTTTGTATATCTTCTTATCATCCCCTTGCAGCACTAGAAAAATGTCTTGTGTGGTGGAGGATCGGCGCCCATCTGATACTATATATATAGTATCACCATATATGTAAGCTATGATGGTCGTCCCCCTTCCAATCCTGAAAATGAAAATGAAGCTCGTAAGTACTGTGCACAGTAAAACAAGATGAACATCAGTGTTGAAGAGGATAACCAAATGTGCTATGTTATGCATCAGTGTTCTGTATCAGCATTGTGCAAGTAAGACACCCTCTACATACCCACTGTTCATTCAGTTCTTTAGCTAGATTTACCGCACACTTATGCCTCTTAAAGAGGATATCCAAATATACCATATGCCTCTTACAACACCACACTTATATATCTACATAGCATCTTCTATACATCTTATACTAAAAACCAACATCACCAGTACTAAATATCTAAATACCAACATCACCAGATTGAACTTTCAGATTGAATCTAAACAAAATGAGGAGTAACTACCCACCCTTGAATGAAACTCCAGCGATACTATACCCCCTATTATCTAAATATAAGAGAACCTTAAGTAAAAATCATGAGGGAAATGCCAACTTGTTTTAAGGGTGGGTAGCTACTTGTTTTAGACCTACTAAGTTCTGTTAGTTGTTTACTTTTGATAATAAAGTCAGTACGTAAAAGCTGTTTTAAGTTTATGCAAGTTCTTTAAGCTTTTATGATAAGTAGAGATAATGTTTGCTTCTTATATGTTGTCGACAATAAAGCAGTTTCATGCCAACCGAAAAGAGTTAAAAGAATAGTGTGTGTGTACATATTATTAATATGCTGTATTTACACTATAAATGCTCGACAAAAGACCAATTGAACATACAGCAGCCCTTTAGACCACTATTTATCTCAATAGTTTTATGTTACATCATATAGTGACATGATTTCTGGAATATGAATGTGTACGTACATTTAGTTCTGATGCTGTGTATGCCTTAAAACAGATATGTGCAGTTTGAAGATTTTGCCAACCATACTTAATCCTTGCATTTGGGTTAATGCAGGGGATTTCTTGTTTTTTACAAGGAAAAAAATCCTTGCAAAAGACCATTTTTCTTGTAGTGTTTTGGGTTGGAAGCAATGAAGGGAATAAGTTATTGGTTTGTTATGGCTCTTCAAATCAGGAGTTGGGTTTCTGCAACAGCAGACTTTTTCCTCCAAGTAATGGTCTTCATGCTCATGATGCAGGTACTTACTTGGTTTCCTCCTTTTCTAACCTTCTCAAGCATGAGCATAAAATTGAGCTTCATTATGTGTTTCCTCTACTGATTGTGTCTTCTTGCAACTTATCTAAGTGGAAAGATTCAGTTTTTTTGTTTTCTATTGCCCGGTAGAGCAAGATTATGCAGATTAGAGAATACCTCTATCAGTAGTATACCTTACACTAATCCTAACCATTTGTCCCTTCTTTATGAAAAACTGAAAAGAATACAATTTGAACTCAAACTTGAATACATTGAAATACAAAAGAAATTTGTAGCACTTACTTGTTCTCCGAATCAGAGGTGTTATCCATCTTGTCCCACCAACACCAATACTCAAGACTTTCCTGCACAAATAAACCCAGACCTTGAAAATCAACAAAAAGAATGAAACTTTACATTGAATCTTTACTGTGTTTTTGTGTTGAAATACAATTTTCAATTTAAGAGAGAGGGAGAGAGGGCAATGGTATAAAGAGAGAGGAAGAGAGGAGAAGTTAGCTTACAAAGCTTAAGCTTAGGTTGTGCTTGAGAGTGTGAGAGGGGAGGAAGCAGTCACAGAGCTTAGTCTCCTGAGAAAAATGTATTTCTTCTGCTTCTTGAGAGAAAATGTATTTCTTCTTCTTCTTGAGATTGAGAGAGAGAGAGGTGGGATGCAAAACATGGTTTTCTTCTTCTTCTTCTTCTTCTTCTTCTTCATTAGAGTTAGCTTTAGTGCTAATCAAAGCTTGGTTTCCATTTCTGGTATAGAACACTGCTTCTCTGGGTTTTGATTGGTAGAGACTATATGGGTTTAGAGTGGGGCTATGTGCGTATCTATGGTGGGGTTTAGACAGATGTCACCCACTAAAGAAGAAGAGTCCAAAAAATATACTTTGAATTCATGAACCCTCCCAGGAAGCATAACTTCATTAACTGCTTTGGTAGTTTGGTAGTTGTATGGTTTAGATATATTTTGAAAGCAAATGGAGAGCCTCTGGTAGAGATTTCAAATTTATATGTACCAAATAAATTAGAAGTGTAACCTTTATTTCTAAGTGACTAATATTTTCAGGAACATAGGTTTTACTGGTCAAAAGAAAAATGGACACTCTTGCTCTTGATTGGAGATCTCTTATTCAAGTGCACCCAAATACATTTCAAACACATGAATTCTTGAAAGGAACTTTCCATATGCTGCAAACTGAAGCTTCAGCCACATTGCGCAAACCCTTCAATTCGCGCTACTCGGCTGTTCCTCTGGTCATTCTTTGCGGCCAGGCCGACATTGATATTCAGCCTCTCTTGATTGCATTGAAGCATCTTAGATTAGTTTGTTTCAGCAAAAGCCCTCAGTTAATCTTGGAGGCCTGGAGAAGCCGGGTATTAATACTCAATACTTGTCCAAAAACGAAGAAAAAATAAATAAATAACAAAAGGAGCTGCAAGATTGGAGAGAGCCAGTCAATTGCTGTTCTTGAAGTTATATTCACATGAAAAGGAGGGGGGGGGGGGGGGGGGGGGGGGATGGCGCACAAAGCTTTGGGTTGTAAAACATGCCCAACTTTATAAAGAAGTTGATAATCATAGTCAACATTAGAAATATACATGGCGACACTAACCCTACTTCTCTTCATCTGAACAACTATCAGAACCAAAATAAATCTGATGATAATCCCGGGGGGCTATCTGGTGTGTCCGAATCATACAACTCACCAGCACAGCACTCGGTACAACTTATAGCTAAACTTGGCTAGTTACACAAATCCCTTGTGGTTTAACAGCTGATATCCCCAACTTGAAGCATATTGAACTTTCAGCTGATATCCCCTTTGTTCCCTACGTTGTGCTGGGATAAATAGGCAGACGAATAATCTCATATATCTCGTCCAAACAAGACGTCCTCCATAATATTATCCTTTATGCTTCTCATAACCTATAATGAAAATAGCAACTAATGAGTGTAATAGGATCAAACAGAACTAATGATAAAAGATATAAAGATACAATGTCTGCACAGACCTTTCTGTAGGTATCAGTCCTGATACACATACAGACCACTTTAATAACTTCGGGGTTCAGATTTAAGTTAGGTGCACACCCAGCTAACCAAGAACCAAATTTACTATGATTTTGCTTACTTGTGGTTTCACTAGTTTGTGGTTTTTTTTTTTTTTTTTTTTTTTTTTTTTGAAAAAATTGTGGTTTGTGGTTGGTCATCACTCATCACGTTTTGTTTTTAAAAGTTAATTAATAGTAGCGGGGACAGATGTCAAAAAGATATGAGATGGGCCGAAGAAAACCGACTTGGCTTTGGGAAACGATATAAAATAGCTTCGGAATTCAGTCCTTCTCCTTTTGTGTAGAAAAAAGAAGAAAAAGAGCATCATGATTGGCCGGAAAATCCGATGCGCCGGAAAGAGCAAATCTCCCGACTACGAGGAGTTCAAGATGAGCATTAGGGTAGCAAGGAGATTGAGGAGGGCTAGGAGAGCAAGGAAAGCACGGAACGGCTGGATGTTTGGTACGTACCTCTTTGAATTTTGATTTTTGTGCTTGTCGAGGTCGTTGAGTAACATGTTTCAGTATTACCATGAACAGGTCGGAAAATCAGGACCGGGAGACAATTTATTCGACCTAAGTTCCTAGATTGTAAGATGTATTTTGGATGAGTTTGCATTAAACAATAATCACGTTTCGACTTGAGTAGTACTGATTAATGTCACTGTGAAACAGGCGAGACATCGGAACCAAAGATCGTCACCTTCCTTGACAAAAATGGTAATGCTTTTTTTTTTTTTTTTTTTTTTCCATTGCAGCTGTTCATGTTTCCTTTTTATGGGTGTTAGTTTTCATACTACTGACTTTTTATGGGTTCAATTTCCACTTACAGGTGTTGAACAAACATGGAGAATGTACAATAGTAAGTACACTCTTGATTGAAGTCCTTCAGCTCTGTGTTTTAACTTGTAAATAACATGAATATTTTTGTCATTATTCCCGTGTTCGTTTTGTAATGACATGAAATGCTGTGATCAATTTGGTTATTGAAGAAAACTTCAGTAGACTTCCTTGGCCATGTCTTATGGGTTTTTCACATGAGAAAAACCCATAAGATAAATTTCTGTTAAAATAGAGCAAATTTCAGTTGATGGGATCAGAGATTTCTTTCCATCAGCAGTTTTATGTTCATAACGTACAGTTTTAATCACAGTTTCATTCTTGTTTATCTTATGACAATATCGATCAATTCGCTTTCTAGTACCTCATGTCAAGTAGCATGTCCTGAACTCCTGTGTATTTTGGTAATGACTATATATACACACACAACGGTTAGCAGTGAAAAATGAAAGAGATAGCATCTGTGTTTGTATGTCATGTACGTGCCCCTGGTATGGCACAACACAGACCCTTGGTTTTGTTAAAGAATCATCCATACTTTCCCTTGCATGCAGAGAGAGCCATCTGATTTCAATTACACTGGATTTTTTCTTTTAGGTTTGCTGTTGTTTTTATTGTTTTGACGGTGTATGCATGTGTGAAACAGGTTCATATCCACGTCCAAAGCCCAAAGGTATGTTCTCTTATTATATTTTTTTTTTTACCATTTAATTTCTCTTCTTATGTTACTGTTCAGATTCACTTAATCGCCTTTCGTTTGCTGTTGAAACAGTTGTTAAACCTCCCGAGCCGGGATATGGTAAGATTTTGATCATTTTTCAAGTCTTGTATATGTTTTCTAGGAATTTCTTTTGACCTCTGTGTTTTGTATGAAATCGGGTTTCTATTTTCGGATGAAGGATTATATGTGTTTTATTTTCTACTTTTTAATTCTTGCGAGTTGCGAGTAAAGTGCTTAGACACTGTCTACAGGATACAAAAGATTGTGTTGATTGTATATTTATGTAATTCAAGCAAATTGTTATCTCTAACATTTCCAGCCGAGTCATTTTGGTCTGTGTATAATGTGTAGTTATTACACTTAATGGGGTCATAGATCATATTTTCAATTGCAGCTCCACTTTAGCAATCATCTTTACTATGTTACTGTTCCATGTGATGTGTTCACAGTAGTGATATAATTTTTTTTTTTTTTTCTGAAACAGATGATGTGTTCAAATTTTTTGGTGATATTGCGGACTATGAGTTAGATGGTAAGCTTTAGTTTTTTTGTTTCTTTAAGGTTTATGAGTAATTATCGGGGCACTTCCTCATGTTCTGATCTATCTGTAAAAAACAAAAACAAAATGTAGGTTTATATATATATATATGTTCACACTGCTATGCTATCAAGTTGTTTTTTTTTAAGATGACTTCACCAGCCCTTAATTAGCGTAGTCATTGTGGTTTTCACATTATGTATGATTGATTATGTCTTCTCTAGCCAAATTATTTTGGTCTGTGTGCCATACAGTGACTATTTGTTGCTGTGATCATAGATCTGATTGCATCTGCAATCTTATATATGTAGCTGCCATGCTTATTGCATTTGAAAACCTTCAAACCATCCCTACTGTTACCTTTATTGATTTTCGTAGTAATGGAGTTAAAAAAAAATTTGGGCAAACTGTGGGTTATATGATCCCTACAATTACCTTTATTCTTAATATAACTGCAGTATATGTCTCGTGTGGGATCATCTATCATTTTTGCATTGCACCCCATTTAATTAGGAAACATATTTTTTTGCTTTCCTTGTGTTACTATTCAATTTCACTTACTTTTGTTGGTTATAACAGCTGTCACTTACTCTCTCTTTTCTTTGATACAGAAGTCGTGTTTACTTTTGGTAATGAACCCGGTTCGATCCCCATTGATGGTAAGGTTTAGATTTTGTTTTGAAGGCTTGTAAGGAACAATATTGGGAACTTCCTGGTGCTCCGATTTGTTGAAAATTTTATCTTGGTAGAGTTTATATTTTCACAATAAATTACCAGCCCTTGATTAGTCATTGTGGTTTTTACATTATGTATGGCTATAAAGAATAATAATAGTTCTTAAATGTCTGCTACAACCAAATTATTTTGGTCTTTGTGCCGTGCATGATTCATTTGGGTGCCGATTTACTATTGCATGAAACAAGAATATTGTTGATGTTGGTCGCTGAATTATGCATATATAGATGATACACTATAATAGGTATGCCATGTTTTTTGGGGGTTTTACCTGATCACCAATTCTTTTTCTTTTTCTTTCTTAGCGGAACTATCATTTATACCACCAGCAGTCAGCAAGGTCGGGAAAGCAAAGCGTTCAGCTGCTAGGCCTTTACACGGTAAGATTTTTGTGTGTGTGTTATATATATACTTTTTCTTCTGTAGGTTTGAAAGGAATGTTATCAATACAACTGCTACTATGGTTGTTTTGGAGGTTTAAAAATAATTTAGGGAGACTGCAGTATATTTCTCTGGTGTCTTATACTTTTTTAATTGCAGGTTTTGGCATTTCTCCTCAGAGCAGCTCTGTTTGTGTGGCGTAGTTCGTGGTTTCTGATTATGGTACTTCAGGTTTGGGGCAGCAGTGTGTTTTGAGGGAAAATGTTTTATTTTGATGCTCGGTTTACATTTCCCAAGTCTTTGTAAGAAAGTTCTGTGGATTGATGTGCATTTCTGGTTAATATTTTAGAATTTGTTTAAAATTAATGGAAGGTGACTATTAATTAGAAAAATTCAAAAAGTGAATAAAAGTAGAAATATAAGTAATCATAACGTAATTGATAAACTTAACATTTTTTCTTGCGCTGAAAGTAAGCAATCAACATTTTGATGCTCTGTTTATATTTTCCAGGAGCACTCTTTGTAAGAAAGTTCTGTGGATTGATATGCCTTACTGGTGTGTTCTGAGGGAATGTGTTGGTTCCTTTATTTTGATGCTCTGTTTACATTTCCCAAGTGTTAGTGAGAAAGTTCTGTGGACGTGCATTTCTGGTTAATATTGTAGTATGTGTCCCTTGCGTATATCAATATGCTAGATTTTTAAAATGATGATACTTTTAAGATATATTCAGGGAGAAGAAACTGAAAAGTTTGGTTTTATGAGCTACACTACCTTCTACTTGATTGATATCTTCTTTGTATTATTACCCTTTTTATCCCGGACTTTACTGATCTTTCGGTCTTATCCTCGCATCCATGTCATCTCATTTACAACCAAGATCAGCCTCCCCAAGTCTTACGGAGAATGGATAGCTGTGTTGAATATAGCAATAAGAGAGACATGGTTTTGCAAATTGGCCATCCTATAAAAGAGATACAAATCTTGGGACCCATATACATCCCTCACTTTCTGAAAAGGAGATGGCGGAACAGATGGTAACAAAGGGTGTTGCAGGTCGTTGGGTTAGGGGGGGGGGGGTTTATAATGCAGCGGGAAATACGGGAGGGCTAACAAACGTTATACCCTATAAACAATAGAGAGCTTACAAGCGTAAATTTATAGATAACATTCTGGAATTAAACCAGAAAATAAGAGAAAACTCTTAAGTTTGATTGATTGATTGAATAATAGTTGAATCTAATACAACATAGTGGATATCTTTATATAGTCTCTAACTCCTGACTAAATCCTATTTACAATAGAACTAGGAAATAACAAAACTTATTAGAACAAGAAATCCTATAATAATACTAAATGTGACGACGCTTCTTTCGTTTCGTGACTCTTTACTGAATTTGGCTAAAATCTCGTGCTGCATTGGTTTAGTTCTGATATTTAGGAATAAGAAATTGTATTATTGATACACTTCACGGCTCCAAAGGCATGATTGCATGAATCCTTACGGAAGTACTTGAAAGTTAAAATGGACCACAAATTCACCAATGCCAAAACAGGTTCTTTTAGCTTTTAATCCAAGTAGGACCCTGGACATTCTTTTATCTTTTTATTTCTTTTGGTAAATTTAATGTACAGATCAATGCTGAGTACAGTTCAAGTTCTTTAAGCCCACCGTTCATGACATTCAGTTTACATTTGTATACGATATCAATATGAATATATGATACTGATATGTGAAATAGTTCTAATATACTTGGAGGACTATTCTATTATATGTGATTAAAATAGTTCATTAGAAAACTATTTGATGTTCCTCTCCACAACAACATACAGAAATTGAACGATCATACAAGTTAAAAGAGATAATCAGAGGAAGGTGCGGCATTTTTACAGATTCCTAGTATATTTACAGATTCATGTCTATGCAAGGAACAAATATGCTGCAATTTTATGGGAGTCTAGTGTCTTATCTTATTCATAAATAACGATCATTCATGTGCTTTTAGGAATTTAACATATACTCCCTCCGATTTTTTATATATGTCGTTTTAGGTTTTGAGTTTTGTTTCAATATATAAGTCGTTTTAGCTTATATTTTCTAATTTATCCCTGAGCCACAATAATGACATGGTGAAGTGAAGAGTAGTAATAAGGCAATGAAACCTTAAATAGAGGTTAAATTGTCATTAGAATTGTTTCTTAATCTCTATGCAAACTCCTAAAACGACCTATATAAAAAATCGGAGGAGTACTATTTTTCGTACATTGTTTATAGACTATTCATAATGACTGTTCACGTGAACAGTGTTGACTTGGGTGTTGGGTCTTAAAAAAAAATGTAGAAGATGTTTACACAATTGAGACTATTAGGCCATCTCCAGTAAGGAGAGGTTATATTAGGGTCAGGGCTAAAATTTAGCCTTCTTAAATAATATAATTTATTCATGAAACAGTGAACCATCTCCAACAAGGAAGGGCTATATTTAGCCCTTCTAAATATTCTATAGTTTTTCATTATATTTTTGTTTTTAAAAGGTGGGAAAACCCATAATTTGAATTTGTGGCTGATTTTTGTGGGCCCGAAATAAAGGCTCTAGAGTCACCTTGAGGTCTAAATTTGGCCCTCTCCACTCCCCTCTACCTCTCTACCCCTCTTGCTCTCTAGCCATTTCTTATTAGAGCCCATTTTTTGAAAATTAGGGCCCTAGAGTTCACTTAGCCCTCCTTATTAGAGATGACCTTATAATTTACACTTTTATAATGATAAGAATATCTCACCAGAAATTTTCGTTTGTTGTTACCTAAGGTTTTTAAGTTGATAAGAAGATCTCACCATAATTTGAATTTAGGCGATATTCAGGCATAACTCAGACTTGAGTGTTTTTTGACCAGCTATTAGAAATAGTATTAGATTTTTTTTTTGTTCAAATAGAAGCAATAAGCTGTGGATATGGCATTTGATAGTTTTTATCTCCAGTGAAAATGTTTATGAATTTGTTTGATATCTTGCAGAGATAAATACAAAACTGTAAAATAAATACAATACTGACTCATCAAATTCTTGAGAAAAATTGCAACGATCCAAAGATAGTCATAAGAACTCTTGCAGAAAGATCTAAATATTGCAAATAAAACAGAGGTAAAGTCTTTAATGTTTACTGTAGGAAATTATCAGTTTTGAGATTTATGTGGAGTTTGATTATTCAAAATGAAACAAAATGTGGAGTCTTACTAACTACTGGTCTCAATTTTGTTGTTTTTGTGGTTGCTTGACTTTTTTTGGTATATATGCACTTTTATTAGTCTTTTTTTATGTTTCCTTCTTTTATATATAGATCTGTAGGTTTCCATTGATTTTCAATTGAAGTCTCTTGCATTTTGCAATAAGCAAAAGATAGAGCTCTGCTATAACTTGAAGGATTTTCTGATAAAGTTCATAATTTCATAGATAGACTGGGACTATAGGGATTATAAGTTATCATAAAATCTTAAATCTTAAAGGTGTAACAGTGGAATGAGAAATACATTTACAACAATATAGAGATGGGGTATTGAGATGACAAATAATTAAAGATACCGAGACAGTAGATAATTGAACGTATGGATATAAATTCCTTAATAAACCTCATTTAATTCTTTTGCTTCCTTATGTAAACTTAGCTGCTTTGGTCAAAATGCTAAAATAGATACCACATATATCAAGAAATTAAAATATATAACAAGAAGGCATGTGTCCTAGAGTAGTATATGGTTTATTCTTTGGTGCAGTCTATGACAGACATTAAGAATATATAGTAAAATAGGATTATTGCTTTGTGTTTTGATTTTGTTTTTTTGTTTTGTTTGGTCTGAATAGCTTACTCAATACAATATACTTTTCATTTGAGTTAATGGTGGTGCATTGACTTTAATGAAAATATGTCATTGTCTCCTCAAAACATGTATTGGCTTCCAGTAATATATGATTTACATTCACTTTGTATAGTGATCAACGCTGCTAAACTTCCAATATAATGTATTCACCTGGCTATCAGCATATATGCAGGTAAAAAGGTAGACTAGCATTGTGGATACATACTTTATGATGGGCATAGAGAAGTAAAGAATGAGCATATGTCATTGGATTTGGGTTTAGGCTTGCATCATGTATAGATGTATATAGGTTAGTTAAACTCAACTAGGTAGTATCACTCTGAAACTCCAATTATTTTTTATACATGTATAGAGTGAAGCAGCATATTAATTCATCATTTTAACTATTTTCAGTAACCATATTTTTAAATTTCTGTCTATTCCATTATGTAGAATACAAATTTTGTTGACAAGAAATCTCGTAGCAACGCACGGATATCTTTCTAGTATTTCCTAGTTCAAGTAGATTTGGGTGCCCAGAGTGGATTTGGGTCCAATCTGGGTGTCCATCGCTAGATGGGCTTGGACTGTGATGGGTCCGATTGAGGGGAGATGGGCTCTTCCAAGACCCACCCATTGTTGGGCTCGAATCTGGGACCCAAGAGGATGGGTGGGGCTGTGTTGGGTGTTTATCCATTGTTGGTATGAAGGTCCAGTTTCATGGCTCTTATTCTCGGGAGAAGGATTGGCTCTTGCTCTCGAAAGAAGGAATGACGTCAAAGTTACTTGGTTACTTGTCACGTTTGTGTCGACCTCGCATACGATTTATGACATTAAAATTGCTTACGTTCTTATATCTTAAGTTTCTGAGTTGTTTTTGTATGGTTTAATTATTTCTAGCCCAAGATGACGGATTATGTTTATGTTGTATTTCTACTTTCAGTTTTTAATGAATTAACGTCCTATTATAAAAAAAATTATAAAAAAAAAACATTCCCTAAAATAAGATTCATCGTAATTGAGTCAAAATATGAAGATTTTTTGGGTCATACCTATTGAGTTGTGGGTTCGAGACCTATTCTAGATTTTGGGTTATGAGTTAGAGCTGCCCTAATTGTGGATATTTTCTTCCATACTCTGTATCATAACAATAACTCGAATCAGAGTACAATCTCTAGCAACGGTTATTGACAAGTGACATTGTTGTATTGCTAACAAACTTAATTTTGAACTCGTTTAATAAGGAAGGAGAAAATAATTTGTATAAAAAAGAAAACAAATACACTAGTTGGTTCATGAAACAAATTCAATTAATGCAACCATACAAACAGTTCAGTCTGAAGCACCTGCACTCTGTTATGAAGCACAAGCATGCCGGTGCGCACCTGCACTCTGCTCACAACGTTCATATATCTCTGCTGCTACAAGCCAAGATTGTTGATGGTGACCTTGTCTACCTACCTTGTCTGCTTACTTTTTTAGTTTTTTTTCGATGGTGACCTTGTCTGCTTAGTTGTGCTTGTGGTTTTTTTTTTTTTTTTTTTTTTTTTTTTTGGGTCTGATACTTGTGGTTTTGGTTTAGAAATTAATTAATTAATGAATGTTTAAAGGGATTAATAGAAGCGGGGACAGATGTCAAACGGATATGAGATGGGCAGAACAAAACCGACTTGGGTTTTGGGAAACAATATAAAAGAGCATAGGGATTCAGTCTTTCTCCTTGCGAAGAAAAAAGAAGAAAAAGAAACCGACCTTTCTCTGTCTCCTCATGATTGGCCGGAAAATCCGATGCGCCAGAAAGAGCAATCCCGACTACGAGGAGTTCAAGATGAGCGTTAGGGTAGCAAGGAGATTGAGGAGGGCTAGGAGAGCAAGGAAAGCACGGAACGGCTGGGTGTTTGGTACGTACCTCTTTGAATTTTGATTTTTGATTTTTGATTTTTGATTTTTGTGCTTGTCGAGGTTGTTGAGTAACATGTTTCAGCATTACCATGAACAGGTCGGAAGATCAGGATCGGGAGACAGTTTAATCGACCTAAGTTCCTAGATTGTAAGATGTATTTTGGATGAGTTTGCATTAAACAATAATCACGTTTCGACTTGAGTAGTACTGATTAATGTCATTGTGAAACAGGCGAGACATCGGAACCAAAGATCGTCACCTTCGTTGACAAAAATGGTAATTTTTTATTTATTTTTCATTGCAGCTGTTCATGCTTCCTTTTTATGGATGTTAGTTTTCATACTACTGACTTTTTATGAGTTTAATTTCCACTTACAGGTGTTGAACAAACATGGAGAATGTACAATAGTAAGTACACTCTTGATTGAAGTCCTTCAGCTCTGTGTTTTAACTTGTAAAGAACATGAATATTTTTGTATTATTCCCTTGTTCGTTTTGTAACGACTTGAAATGCTGTGATCAATTTGGTTTTTGAAGAAAACTTCAGTAGACTTCCTTGGCCATGTCTTATGGGTTTTTCACATAAGAAAAACCCATAAGACAAATTTCTGTAAAGATAGAGCAAATTTCAGTTGATGGGATCAGAGATTTCTTTCTGTCAGCAGTTTTATGTTCATAACGTACAGTTTTAATCACAGTTTCATTCTTGTTTATCTTATGACAATATCAATCAATTCGCTTTCTAGTACCTCATCATGTCAAGTAGCATGTCCTGAACTCCTGTGTGTTTTGGTAATGACTATATATATATATATATACACACACACAACGGTTAGCAGTGAAAAATGAAAGAGCTAGCATCTGTGTTTGTATGTCATGTACGTGCCCCTGGTATGTCACAACACAGACCCTTGGTTTTGTTAAAGAATCATCCATACTTTCCCTTGCATGAATCTGTTTTCAATTACACTGGATTTTTTCTTTCAAGTTTGCTGTTGTTTTTATGTGTGAAACAGGTTCATATCCACCTCCAAAGCCCAAAGGTATGTTCTCTTATTATATTTTTTTTTACCATTCATATTTCTCTTCTTATTTTACTGTTCAGTTTCACTTAATCGCCTTTCGTTTGCTGTTGAAACAGTTGTTAAACCTCCCGAGCCGGGATATGGTAAGATTTTGATCATTTTTCAAGTCTTGTATATGTTTTCTAGGAATTTCTTTTGACCTCTGTGCTTTGTATGAAATCGGGTTTTCATTTTCGGATGAAGGATTATATGTGTGATGAGTAGTCAAAAGTGCAGTTATATCTGTATAATTTCATTGCTATTGTGTATTTTGTTGGCCTATATTAATCTAATTATTTCATATTCTTGATTTAATAGGTATGATATTTGGATGATGAATTTGAGCATGTAGAGAAGTTGTTGGACGTGGACTTGGTGATATGTTGGCCCATGTGATCAATTGGCAATTTATATGACTATTGGAGATAATGAGAGGATGCCTCTCACGTGTGATACCTTCTGTTAATCTCCTTGAGCCCTCACAACTTCTACTCTCAAGTGAAGACGTGCGCCACCTTCCTAGAAAATCAGCTCAGACCTTCCTAAATCCTCTCAAGGCAGCAACCCTCTAATGGAAAGAAGTGAAGGGCGTCAAGATATGAAGAACCCAACTCTTATAATTTCCATGAAGTCATCAGAAAGGGAAGTCCTTCTAAAATTGATTCTCTTCATGAAAAGGAAGATTTGGCCTGCGTGAAATCAGGGGGATCTCTTCGGGTTGGATTTCGACAAAGGGTTGGCTGCAAAGGATATAAAGGGGGCTCGAGCAGATTATAGGGGTTCTCCTTCTTTTCCTCCAATTTTCCTCGACCTCAGTTGTACTCTCTAGAAACTCAATTTTTATTGCTTTTCAATTTCTGTTATGGCTCCTAGCTAAGGCTAAGGGAGAAACCTTGGATTGCTTATGTAGTTTTTATTAATTCGATTCGACTGGAACTTCAATGCAAATTCAGTTTTCGGATGTTCAATTTTAATTTCTGCTTTTACTTTTTAGTTCGATTGATGGGTATTTGATAATCTATTTCATAGGTTCAGTCATGCTTTTCCTATTGTTTGGTAAAAATATCCATGCTTTGAGACTAAGTATTTAGCATGTTGATTGATGATTTCGGTAGAATTAATCTTGATAGGTTGTTGTCATAGGTACAGGTTATGCTTGTGAAATTCCTATGAAATTATTGGGTTTATGTGCTTGAACAACTTTAACTGAATTCATCTTTAAAGTCAGATTTCTTGAATAAGTTCCATAGAAAAGAGTCGAATTCATATAATTGCATAAGTGATATAAGGTGGAACCCCGAAACCTTAGTGTCTCTCATTATCGTATTCTCTCTCAATTAAACTCACAATCGTTTTCTTTTTCAGTTCATCATTTGTGTACTTTTTCACTGTTCGGCGGAAACGACACTCGTACTTCCGAGTCTATACTACTACGCGACTCCAGCACTTGGGATTAGCAAGCAATGTGTTTTATTTTCTACTTTTAGTTTTTACGAGTTGCGAGTAAAGTGCGTTGAACTGGCTTAGACGCTGTCTAAAGGATACAAAAAATTGTGTTAATTGTATATTTATGTAATTCAAGCAAATTGTTATCTCTAACATTTCCAGCCAAGTCATTTGGTCTGTGTATAATGTGTAGTTATTACACTTAATGGGGTCATAGATCATATTTTTCAATTGCAGCTCCACTTTAGCAATCATCTTTACTATGTTACTGTTCCATGTGATGTGTTCAGAGTAGTGATATAATTTTTTTTTTTTTTCTGAAACAGATGATGTGTTCAAATTTTTTGGTGATATTGCGGACTATGAGTTAGATGGTAAGCTTTAGTTTTTTGTTTCTTTAAGGTTTATGAGTAATTATCGGGGCACTTCCTCATGTTCTGATCTATCTGTAAAAAACAAAAACAAAATGTAGGTTTATATATATATATATATGTTCACACTGCTATGCTATCAAGTTGTTTTTTTTTAAGATGACTTCACCAGCCCTTAATTAGCGTAGTCATTGTGGTTTTCACATTATGTATGATTGATTATGTCTTAAGCTTCTCTAGCCAAATTATTTTGGTCTGTGTGCCATACAGTGACTATTTGTTGCTGTGATCATAGATCTGATCTGATTGCATCTGCAATCTTATATATGTAGCTGCCATGCTTATTGCATTTGAAAACCTTCAAACCATCCCTACTGTTACCTTTATTGATTTTCGTAGTAATGGAGTTAAAAAATAAATTTGGGCAAACTGTGGGTTATATGATCCCTACAATTACCTTTATTCTTAATATAACTGCAGTATATGTCTCGTGTGGGATCATCTATCATTTTTGCATTGCACCCCATTTAATTAGGAAACATATTTTTTTGCTTTCCTTGTGTTACTATTCAATTTCACCTGTTGACAATAGTGATATTTTTTTGTTGGTTATAACAGCTGTCACTTACTCTCTCTCTTTTTTCTGATACAGAAGTTGTGTTTACTTTTGGTAATGAACCCGGTTCGATCCCCATTGATGGTAAGGTTTAGATTTTGCTTGTAAGGAACAATATTGGGAACTTCCTGGTGCTCCGATTTGTTGAAAATTTATCTTGGTAGAGTTTATATTTTCACAATAAATTACAGCCCTTGATTAGTCATTGTGGTTTTTACATTATGTATGGCTGATAAAGAATAATAATAGTTCTTAAATGTCTGCTACAACCAAATTATTTTGGTCTTTGTGCCGTGCATGATTCATTTGGGTGCCGATTTACTATTGAATGAAGCAAGAATATTGTTGATGTTGGTCGCTGAATTATGCATATATAGATGATAAACTATATTAGGTATGCCATGTTTTTGGGGGTTTTACCTGATCATCGACTCCTTTTCTTTTGTAGCGGAACTATCATTTATACCACCAACAGTTAGCAAGGTCGGGAAAGCAAAGCGTTCGGCTGCTAGGCCTTTACACGGTAAGATTTTTGTGTGTGTGTGTGTATTCTTTTTCTTCTGTAGGTTTGTGAGGAATGTTAGCGATACAACTGCTACTATGTATTAGTCTTGATGTTTTTGGTTTTCACATCATATATGTATTAATTTACATATATGTTGACACGAGACCCCGGTAGGGCATGTATATATGATTATATTCTGGGTTATCTGGGATTTGATTTTGGTCAGTGTTTTTCTCTGAATACCTGGGTCTGGTATTGCCCTAATGCGGTTGAAAACCTACAAACTATACCTACTGTTACTGTGATCGTCGTGTTTTGGAGGTTAAAAAATAATTTAGGGAGACTGCGGTATATTTCTCTGGTGTCTTACACTTTTTTAATTGCAGGTTTTGGCATTTCTCCTGAGAGCAGCTCTGTTTGTGTGGCGTAGTTTGTGGTTTCGATCTGATGATGGTACTCCAGGTTTGGGGAAGCAGTGTGTTTTGAGGGAAATTCTTTTATTTTGATGCTCTGTTTACATTTCCCTAGTCTTTGTAAGAAAGTTCCGTGGATTGATGTGCATTTCTGGTTAATATTGTAGAATTTGTTTAAAATTAATGGAAGGTGACTATTAATTAGAAAATTCAAAAAGTGAATAAAAGTAGAAATATAAGTAATCATAAATTCATAATGTAATTGATAAACTTTAACATTTTTTCTTGCGCTGGGAAGTTGTCGGAAAAGAAAGAAAAAAATATTAACTGGCTAGGGTTGAAGCTGAAGGCTAGCTTGATGGTGTATTTGCTGCTCAGGGCAGTACGTGAAGCGTGTACTTGTGGGTGGGTGCAAGCTGAGAGTTTATTTTACTTTGCTCTGAACAGTAAATACATACAGAATACATTTAGAGATCGCTCGATCATCGTTTCAAGAATAAAAATTTCTCAATACAATGCCCTCTAGATTCTGGGCACAACAATTTCATTAACAATAGAACCGTTTGAAGGAAGCATTAATGGAAGTATGTGTTAAGCCTTGTCTGCTTAATGCATTACTTGTGGTTAGTCATGACGTTTTCTCACAATAACCTCGATCAGGTTGCAGATGATGAACCTGCCAACCTAACCTCATGGTTGGTTTCATGTAGCATTCCACTGATGAAGCAGTTTGTTCTCTCATTTGCTCAAACTTCAGAAGGCTATGGTCTGAACATGCAAAGATCAAGAAGACAAGAACAAATGTTGAGTTTGAATATGTATGTGTGTGTGTGTATATGTGTATATGTATATGATGTACCTTGTGGCCAACCGTATATATATCATTCAAGGAATCTGCAGATTATAAGCAGCGGGGACTGACGTCAAAAGATATGAGATGGGCCGAACAAAACCGACTTAGTTTCGGGAACAATATAAAATAGCCTAGGGTTTCAGTCTTTCTCCTTCTGAAAAGAGAAGAAAAAAAAGAAACCGATCGACCTTTCTCTGCTCTCATCGCTAAATCACCATGATAGGCCGGAAAATCCCAAGCGCCGGAAAGAGCAAATCGTTCGAGTATGATGGGGAGTTCAAGATGAGCACCAGGATAGCAAGGCAAAAAAGGACAGCAAGGAGAGCAAGGAAATTACGCAACGGCTGGATATTTGGTAACTCTTCTTTTAATTAATTTTTGATTTTTGATTTGTTGAGCTTGTCGAGATTTTTGAGTAACATGTTTGGGTATTACAAACAGGTAGGAAGATCAGGGTCGGGACACAACTGTATCCAGTCAAGTTCTTAGATTGTAAGATCGATTTTGGATGAGTTTGCATTGAACATTCACGTTTCGGCTTGAGTTGTCATGTTAGTAGTACTCAATGGTGTAGCCAAAAACGATGAGTAGAAGGGTCAATGTTTAAACAAAAATACTAAAATGAATAATTTTTATTAAATAACATAAAAGTGTATGAAATTATTATATCAATACTTGAAATGTCATATTTTGTAATATTTTTCAAGAAAAACTTTTATATTTCCAAGTACGTATTGAATTATGAAGGTTTTGATGTTGTTTGTAGGGAGAAAATAAATTACACTGTTTTCAAAAAAAAAAAGACAAAATTACGCTAGGAGCGGTTTTGAGAAAATGATAGAACACAAATAAATTGTAAACGTAATTACATTGTAAATCATTAATTAATTAAAGTAAAAAAGACATGGGTGACTAGTAAATCTGGATAGGAGAAAACTTTTCTCCACATTGATTAGCAACATATGTATTTAAAAAATGATAAAAATCATAGGATATGAGCTTATTTGTCGCATGGGTGGAATCTTGCCTGGATTAAACAAGACTTGGAAAGATCTAGACTATTATTCATATAAAAACAACTATCAAAAGGGTCAAATATTGTCTTAAAGTGTATATATATTGCCCCAACCTTCGAAGCTTAGCAGCCTTTGGCATAAATGTCAGAGAGTTCAATTGAACCCTCTTGCCCCACTGTGGCTACGCCACTGGTAGTACTGATTGATTAATGTTACTGTGGAACAGTCCCGACACCAGAACCACCAGAACCAGAGATCGTCTATGTCCGTGACAAAGATGGTAATGCTTTATTTTTTTTGAGGATGATTATCGCATTGCAGCTTCTGTTCATGTTTCCGTTTTATGAATGTCGATTGTACTGACCCTTCGGTTTTGAAATTTCCTGTTACAGGTGTTGAACGTAGACTCAGAGCTTTCAGTTGTAAGTAAGCTCTTGATTTAAACAGTTCGGAAATATCCTTCAGCTCTTTGTTTCAAAGAACATGAATGTTTTTGACATTATTCCTTTGTTCGTTTTGTAATGACATGAAATGCTAGCTGTGACCAATTTGGTTATTGAGGAAAACTTCAGTAGCCTTGGTTTCGTTAAAGAATCATCCATATTTTCCCTAGCTTGCATGCAGAGAGAACCATCTGTTTTCAATTAGTCACTGCATCTCTTCTTTTAATTTTTCAAATCAAACTGCCCCCTTTGTACTTGTGAAGCATGAGTCAAAGGGCTTGTTTGCTGTTATTGTTATTGTTAATTTTGACGGTGTATGTGTGAAACAGGTACATATCCACGTCCAGAGCCCAAAGGTATGTTCTCTTTTTGTTTTCTTTTATTTTTTTACCATTCATATTTCTCTTCTTATGTTACTGTTTAGTCTCACTTAATCGCCTTTTTGTTATCGTTGAAACAGTTCGAAAACCTCCCGAACCGGGATATGGTAAGAATTTGATCATGATTTAAAAGTCTTGCATGTACATATTTTTCCTTTTGGGCTCTGTGTTTTGACAGATTATACGTTCTACTTTCTACGTTCGTCTGGTTTAAACGCTATTTTTGAGGATAAAAAAAATGTGTTGATTGTATATTTATTGAATTCAAGTGAAATTTCTGGCCAAGTCATTTTGGAGTTAATACACTTATCGGGGTCATAGATCATTCTTTGCATTGCAGCTACACTGTTCCATATATATGTGTGTTCACAATAGTAATAATTTTTTTTTTCTGAAACAGATGATGTGTTTAAATTTTTTGGTGATCTTGCGGACTATAATATTAATGGTAAGCTTTAGATTTTTTTTTCCTTAAGGTCTGTGAGTATTGAGTAATTATCCGGGTACTTCCTTGTGTTCTGTTTGTTGAAAAAAAAAGAAAAAAAGTAGGTTCATATATATGTAATATTTGTGTGTATTCACACTGCTATATATGCTATGCTATCGAGTTGGTTTTTTTTTTGATAACTTCATCATCCCTTAATTAGCGTTGTCATTGTGCATGTGTGGTTTTCACATTATATGTATGATTGATTATGTCTTCTCCAGCCAAATTATTTTGGTGACTATCTGTTGCAGTGATCATAGATCTGATTGCATCTGCAATCTTATATATGTAGCTTCCATGCCTAATGCATCTGATAACCTTCAAACCATCCCTACGCACTGTAACCTTTATTGCCTTTCGTAGTAATGGAGTTCAAAACTAAATTAGGGTAAAGTGCAGTATATACTCCTGCGGGATCATATATCATTTTTGCATTACACTAGTGTAATAGGAACCTTTTTTTTTTTTTTTTTTTGCTTTCCTTATGTTACTATTCAATCTCACATAAATAGTGATACTTTTTTTGGGTTACAACATTTGTCACTTACTTTTTTTTTCCTGGTACAGAAGTTGTGTTTACATTTGGCAATGAACCCGGTTCGATCCCCATTAGTGGTAAGGTTTATATTTTGTTTAAATGGCTTGTGAGGAACAATATCTGGGAACTTCCTGGTGCTCTGTATTGTTGAAAATTACTGTCAGTAGAGTTTTTGTTTTCACAATAATTTACCAGCCCTTGATTAGTCATTGTGGTTTTTACATTATATATGTATGGCTGATAAAAAATAAGTATAGTTCTTACATATATCTGCTACAACCAAATTGTTTTGGTCTGTGTGCCGTGCATGATTCATTTGGGGGCCGATTTAAGAATATTGTTGATGTTGGTAGCTGCATGATGCATATATAGCTGATGATACACTAGTTGTATGCCATGTTTTTGGGTGTTTTACGTACGTGATCATCGATTCCTTTTCTTTCTTAGAAAAACTGTCATTTATACCACCAAAAGGAAGCAAAATGTCACCAAGTTCGGGAAAGCAAAGCAAAAAAGAAAAAGAAAAAAGAAAACAGAAAGAAAGAAAGAAAGCAGGAAAGAAAGAAGAAAGAAGGTCACCAAGGTCCAGAAAGCAAAGCGTTCACCCGCTAGCTAGGCCTTTACATGGTAACGATTTTGGATACACACATATTTTCTTTCTTTTTTCTATAGGTTTGTGAGGAATATTGTTATCGATACAACTGCTGCTATATATTAGTCTTGATGTTCTTTGAACTGGTGTTCTTTTCTAAGCTTTGAATTGTTGGTGCAGATCGATAATCTTGTCAAGGGAACTTCAGCCTTCAGGTCAGGCTCTACGGAATCTTAATGTGATGGTGGGATGTCCAGACTCCAGAGAGCACAGGGCTTCTATATCAGCCATTGTTTCCTTAACCTAGTCATCTCTCAAAGTGAGCATTAAAACTTTCTTTTTTGCTTTTATAAACCCAATTTTCTCCTGTAGGAATTTTAGAGTAACTTCCATTATCGTAATTTTTATTTTCTATTTCTCTTGTAGAGTTGTAGTTCTATACATCTAGTACCACCTTAAGGTTAAAAAGACTACTTTATATGCCACTTATCATTATTATTTATTTCTGATGAACGTCTGAGTTAATAGTTGCCTTCATTGCTTGTGACAGTCTGCTAGGAGTGCAAGCTATGCCTAAGCATCTCGTTTTCTAATTACTGGCGTTACCTAGGCTGGTAGGTGACATTTTACCGAGTGTTGCCAATTATTAATGTGGTAAACAGCTCCCCCTGCTTGGCTAATTGTAAGAGTTTGCTTTAAAAACACAATTTTAGAAACATCCTTTCCCTGTTCCATTTAAAGATTTTGTCTTTCTAGATGTTAGACTTATTGGTCCTGATGGTATGAACAAAATTTACGCCCCTTTGGATTAAAGACGATGAGGAACTCAACTTTCTGGATTTGAATATTATGGTTTAGTAAGTACAACTAATAGTTGGTGTAGTATTGTTCAATTTTACTTTTTATATTTAAAATAGGTGAGAGAGAAACTAATGTCAATAATATTTCATTGAAATCGAAGGCGATTCTTCTTAATTTGGTTATCAACTGTGTCAATGGTGTTTGTGGCACCCTTGAAAGCTCAAGTCTCTTGTGCGTGATGTTAGAGATATTGTGATTTGTGAAAGGTTTTTTTTGGTATCTCCTTCAAGCATTCGTATCGTGAATCCAACTTCCTTGCTGATGCTTTGACAAACCTTGGCCTTGATGCTTTGTATTGGAGAATTTGGTTGGCAAACTCCCCAATCAAGCTAGCTACTCAAGCCTTTCATTTTGATTCCTTGCAACTTGGGTGCCTCCATGGTGCCTCTTTGTGATCTTCTATTCTTGTTGTTTGCCATTTTCTTCTTAAAAAAATAAAATGACAGTGGCAGATGATGACAGCAACATTATGATTTCTACATAATGGGAATAAGTGCATATACAGATATACTCAAAACCCAGTATGACTTCTACATAGGGGGCACATGGTATTTGGGAATGCATACTTGTTCGTTAAACATGATTTGTTAACTATCAAAAATGCCATAAGAGACATTCTATGATTGTGAGGAAGGCATAGATAGTGAAAATAGGACGTATGATGGAAGGAAGTGTGGAACAATGCTGGACTTTGGATATAGTTTAGGTCTCGGAGGGATGTTGAAATGCAGTATTGAGCATATCGTTTTTCGCCTACGAGACACTTGATTTGTATGTTTGTCTAATCCTTCTCAACTCGGCTCTTCATCTGGTCATTCTTTGCGGCTAGGTCAATCGAAATTCTGCCTCGCTTGATTTCATCCTAGTCCATCAAAGCATATTGGCGACAATATCTATGGTCTTTCTGAGACCTGACATTTGTTTGTGTACCGGTTAACCAAAAGAGAAGCCGGTCACTGAGCTCCTCAAATGGGATTAAGCCCCAATATCAACAAACTTTCCCAAAAACAAAAAGA
The DNA here is from genome assembly GCA_010134655.1 of Fragaria nilgerrensis. NCBI lineage: Eukaryota > Viridiplantae > Streptophyta > Magnoliopsida > Rosales > Rosaceae > Fragaria > Fragaria nilgerrensis. Next base: position 8,829,376 of record CM020982.1, read on the forward strand.
AAAAGGGCCGAGTAAAGATTGTTGAGAGCTAGAAGATGCTTTAGGACTACTGCTTAGTTTCTTATTTCTTTATGTCGGGTTTTTTTTAGACCCCAGCCTCATCATTTGGTCTTTCGGTCGTAGCTCATCCTAAAATCCGTCTTACCCTCTAGGGCCGGGTAGGCCTTATCCGGCCCTCCATTAGGACGGGTCGACCCTAGCCCTTCTCAAATAGGGTAGGGCAAAGATCAAGCAAATGAAACCTGACTCTACCCTATTGAGTCTTTTAAGACACAAACCTGGCCCGGCACTAAAAGCCCACTCTTTAGGTCCTAAATTTTTTTTTTTTTATTCTATTGTTTTAATGCGTCTCTTATTTTTTAGATATAATACAACTAATTTTTTTTTTTGTAATTGATTTTCTAGCTTTATTTATTTGATTTTCTTTTGTTTCGTTGAATAACGATTGTATTTCGATAATTTAGATTTTAGAGGTATAGTTCATAAGATGTATGAGTATAACCTCTTAAATTAATATTTATATATAAATGTCCTAAGTTAAGTATAATGTATATGCATATATGTTAAATATGACTATGACTACAAGATAGGGTGTATTACATATAAGTAATATAATCATTAATGATTGAACTAAACTGTAAGAAAAAGAAAAGAAAAAAATAAACTAACCCATCTCAACCTTATTTAGCCCTATTTAAAAAGCCGGCACTACCTAGCCCTTTTAACCCTAACGAAATAGGCCGTTAAGGCGGATAAAAACTTACATATTCAAGCATCGGCCATACCCTATCCGGTCCTAAATTTTATTGACTTTGACAGAACCCTACCCTAAGCCCTAAATTTTAAGGTAGAGCCAGCCCTAACCCTTCTGTACTGTAACCCCAAAAAAAAATTAAAAATTAAAAATTAAAATTGTTGAGAGCAAGTCGATTACAGTTTCCTAGAGTTATATTCACATGAAAGGGGAGAGGGCACAAAGATTCGGTTGTAAAAAAAATGCCTACTTTTTTAAACAACTTGATAATCATAATCAACATCAGAAATATACATGGTGCACTATCCCTACTCCTCTTCATCTGACCAACTATCAGAACCAAAATAAATCTGACAATAATCTCGAGGGCTTATCTGGTGTGTCCCATCATACATCTCACCAGCACAGCACTCGGTACAACTTATAGCTAAACTTGGCTAGTTACACAAATCCCTTGTGGTTTAACAGCTGATATCCCCAACTTCAAGCATATAGAACTTTCAATGACTTGCACTACCAGGGTCAAGGGAAACCTTAACAGCTGTTGGTCATCATCCCCTTTGTCACCTTCGTCGTGCAAGATGCTGTGCTGCTTTGCTATCATTCCGAATCCTATCAGCATACATAGGCAGACGAATGATCTCATATATCTCATCCAACAAGACGTCCTCCGTAATATTATCCTTTATGCTTTTCATAACCTATCATCAAAATAGCGACTGATGAGTGTAATAGGATCAAACAGAATTGATAATAATAAATAAAAATGCAATGTCTGCACAGACCTTTCTGTAGGTATTGAATTCATTGGGAGTGGATTTATCAGTCCTGATACGCATACAGACCCATACATTTGCTTCAGAGTCCCAAGAACACTCTACTATTTTTCCAGAATAAAAGGAGTCCTCTGAACCATCTGCAGCACAGAAATTGTTATGAAAATTAATCACAAGGTCTGAATAGACACCCAAAACAAGCCTAATACTAGATAAAAGAGCCAACCTGAGTGCGGAAGACTAACTTTATGATACAAAAGATGAGGCAATGAAACCAATAAAAACATACAAGAAAGCCAACAGTACTGTCTATGCCCAAAACCAGGACTTTTAATATGACATTAAATAATTTCCCAGGGTTTCCCATAATTAGGAACGAAAAGTAGAAAACATATAATATAAAAAACAAAGATACCTTTGAATGTGACCCTATTTCCTTCCATTAGTTTCCTCTTTCCATGTTCGTATAGAAAAAGCAGTTGCCGACCGTCTTCCCCAGCCTATCCAGAAAAAAGTAGCTATATGAGAGAACAAGGACAATCTTGAAGATTAAAAAGGAATATCATGTGCACCATCTCAATTATATAGTGAAGAGAACAACCTCAAACAGAAAATCCACCGAGTTCATTTCAGGATATTTCCACTTTAAAAGTCCTTCATGTGTACGGGGAACATATGGATCATCCCAGCCCTTGCATATAAAAATCATGAGTAATTAACTCTTTGGAACCAAGGAAAATATTAAGCACATAACTATCCCCAGTATCATATCTCAAAGAAATATTCCTTCAGAACATAAAAAATCTCAGCTTAATCATGAAGCCCATAGGTTGCTCCCATTTGCAGCACAAAACATATAAATAGATCAACCACGGTCAAAAGAAAGGGGGAAGGGAGCCTTTAGAAATACATAATCTTGAATCAGTAAACGTTAAGAAGTACAGCTGCTTCATTGGGAATTGATAACAGAAATGTTGTTCAACCAGAAAACTTAAAAGAGGTGATTTGATGAGTGCACCTGATAAGGAGAGGATAGAATTGTTGTAAAATCATTTGTTATGGTCAATTGACCATTTATGATCCTCACCTGAAAAATAAGACCATCGGCCTCATGTGAAAGCTTTGGAATGAATTCCTTCAAAAGCTTGGTAACTGTAGAGAGCAACCAAAAGTCCTTCCTCCTTACCTGATAAACATACTGAGCAAATCAATCCCAGCAAAATACTAGTCCAGCTAAGTTGAAGTCTACCCAGAGTTATTGATACATACCCTGAATGGTTCTAAGTCATATCTATAGCAAGGATTCCTACTTTGGTAAATATTGTGGCGCTCATGATTCCGAGGCTCTATGACCTCTTTTTCAAGCATCTTCCACCGCTCATAAAATGGCCGCTGCAACAATTCAAAGTGCTTGGCTGAGAACCAACTTGATTTATTTTTTAGTGCAGGAATTCAAAATATACCAAAACATGTAAATGCTAGCAGTTGGGAGAAAAATGTAGTATCTTTGAACAGATAAAGCACAAGAGACAATGTTTGCATACGACTTAACTTGGAAACAACAGTTACTAACTAAAGCTGATGCAAACACAGTAATATCTCTACTCAATCATATGGTGTCCCAAAAGAAAAACCTGAAAGATTGAAACATCTTTGTGATTCTACCATACTAAATAACAAACAAGACAACGAGCATAATGCGATTCCCAACTACTTGTAGAGATCTGATACAGCAGATATCAGAAAGTTCACTTGTAACTGGTTCTAATCTAAATTAATTATACCCCACCCAGCACACTGGACTTCTTTGGTAGTTGGCATGGGATTTGGAATACATACACCAATTAAGACAGAGTTAGACAAATGATGGACGATACCCCTATGATCCTATCAAATTAGTTTGGACACGCTCATCCAAACTCTTTCCTACAGGCGTACATCTCACATTGATGTGTCATGATCAGAATCTTCCATTTCTACAACACCTTTTAAAGAACATCTCCGCAAAAAATCAACCAATTGGAGATCATTCGATCAAGCAGTTTTATCCAAAAAGACAGTTCCGGTAGAACCATCCTTTGTTTGATACAGTTAACTGACTAAACAATCTCCAATTTGACTGAATTTTTCGTACAAATGATCTTTAAAGAGTGATTCACAGTATCGATGGTTCAGATCATATAACTATACTATATGACCGAACAGGTAAGAAAGTTTGGACATCTGGACAAGAGCATTTTTCGTTTAAAATTCTGGTGCTCCGTTAATAAAAATTAAACACGGGGATCACTTAACCAGGAAAAAATGACACAGACAAGGGGCAAAATCAAACCTCTATGAGAGAAAGATGGTTGATCGCCATCATATCATAGATAAGGTATCTTCTCTCCTGCTTCTGTGAATCTGGCACAGTATCAATTACCATCTCCCCATCCAATAACGTGAAGTGGTGAACCTTCTCCGCTGAAATCTTACAAGCCATAACAATAAGAAGGTCACTCAAATTGTGAAGAAAATTTTAGTTATATCATTGAACTTTCAGTAAGAGACTGCGGACGTACATCATTTGTGTGTTTGCAGGGAAACCTCATTTGTACCCTTCTAAAATTAAAACTCCTATCAATCAAGAAACATCCATCCATGGTTATTAACATCATATATCTTGTTCCATCAGCTTTCCATGTAGCATAGTAGTAACGTTGCCTCAACAGCTGTAAGTTGTCCCTGAAAGAACAGAAATCCATATAACAAATTCTATGAGACACTACGTAAATGAGAACTACCAAATTATCAACAGCAACTTGTTCAGCCTCAAAAATTTCATATAACAATAAAGGCAACATGTAAGTACTCAGGAAAGCACTTCACAGATACACACAGGACATGATCATCATCTATCACCTAACAGAATCTCACAAATAGAACAATAGGCAATCGAACATCAAAAGGTACAAGAATTCAGGAACATCAATTTTTGTTTTTCAACCTACATATTACCAGATACAGAATTAGAGGTCTAGACAAATATCTAGGTAAAAGCTAAACAATATTTGTTCCTTAATCACAAAACGAACTACAAACTCTGCCCCTACATAGCTCCTAAATGTACGACTACTAACAAAGATTCAAATCTCAATTGAAAAGGCATGTATCAATTTCAGTAGACTTTTTCAGTGCTAGAAATGACTCCAACTACTATATTTCCAATATCATGGCCAACCATTTTTCCCTCACAGATTAAATTTTCTTGTAAAATGCAAAGCAAAAGGCATGTAACAAGATAGATTAATCTCAAACAGTTTTCAATTTAAGGTAAAGTTATACAGGTCATTACACAGATCAATATTACTAAAACAGAGGTGGAGCTCGATGCTGAAAGACTGGAACTATAGATTGCTTCAAAAATTTAAAAACAGAAAAGAAAAGAAAAACAAACAAAAAAAGAGCAGTGATATTTAACCTGCTAAGAGAAACTGGGTGGGACCCTGGAAATTGAGCATTTCCTCTTTTCTGAAATTTAAGAAATTAAATTAAAGATAAATGAAACCAGTAGAACAAGGACTAGTATATATTTACAAATACAAAGTAAAAACCAGCAAACAACCAAAAACAGATATAGGTTTCAACATGCCTACCGGAGGCAGCTTAAGGGACTGATAACAGAACTGCCGCATTGCCTCTTGCTGGTCACGAGGTATCTCATCACCCAATATATCATCATTTGTCATTACTCCATCTGTTTCCTGACTCTCCTGAAATGACGAAGGTGTGTCAAAGCTCAACTGAAGGTAAAAGTCATATAAGATTCAAAGGCGCACCCAAAATAATAGTAAAGAAGCAATTCATTTTCATCGCAAGGTCAGATATAAATGAAGCACTGGATCAGTAACAATGAAACAAATACTATTGAAGAGTACTATTGGACATAAAAGTTAGACATTTCTCTGTGCAATGCAACAATCAGAAATTCACTTACTGTTTACGTGATTTCTCAGTCTTCATGTCATTCATAAAGCAGAAAATAACATCAAAAAACGATAATCAAGTCAACACAAGAATATGCATACATGCAAAGGAGCAGCTGGACCTCCATCGTCGTCGTCGTCGTCTGCGACAGCTTCGCCATTAAGATCAAATTCAGAAGATCTCTTCCATTCAGGAGTTGATGGACATACAACCACTTCAGGCTTCCTTTCGTGATAGAATGAGTACAACGCATCAATATAGTCGGGTTTGTAGATTCCCGGAGGGCGTGCTTCAGCAAATATTTTTATGGCCTGTGGAGCAGGCAATGCAGCATTGAAAACTAAAAACAAATAATTAAAAGCAGGAGAATACAACAGCTCAATTGACTTTAAGTTTAGACATTTAAATGAGTTCATAATGTACCTGAGTGACTGAAATTGGTGACGTGCGCATTAGGTAATGGATGATCATATACCCTGTGCGGTTGTGCCCATGAGTACAGTGCACAAGAATATACTTCTTGGTGTGCTTCTGTCGGGTCATGAATTGCATAACCTGAAAAAGAAAAACAGAGGTATCATAACCAATATCAATGTTGCAAAAACAAATAGTGGTGGAAAGAAGCAATAACTTAATAACTAAACAAACTCATGGAGGTAATCAAGTGGGAATCAAAACATCTTAAAAAGTACAGAAAAAGAGAGGCGTCGTTGGCTAGTTATATGATACATATCCTGAGGAAAATTATGTTTCTTGTAAAACCCTTACATCTAACAAGTTTAAGTACTAAACGGATGCATCCCTTCACCTAAATATAGACAAGCATATGTCAAATAGAACCAAACCTCGTATACAAACTGATTCACAGAAGGGTTGTCAGGTACAGAATCCCGTCCCTTGCACGGAATCTACACCAAAATGATATAAAATTAATAGCTGTATAAATATTCCAGACTGAAGTACAAAATGATATCATAATCAATAACTCACCTTCATATGCTTAATACCCTCTTTCTTCAAATCAGTCGTTTGATAGTAACGAGTTGTATTTGTCAAATCAATCACCAAACCAAGCTGAAAGTGAGTGAAGATAAAAATCATGTTAACCATTATTAAAAATAAAATAAAAAAACAACTCCATTAGTATATTTATTTACTGATAACTTTTGTTGCTTAATGAAGGTCCAGATATTCTAACTCTGGCAGCATTGAATATAGAAGACGCTAACTTTCACTTCTTTTATCAATAGAAGTTGGAAAAGACATCGAACGTTCCAATATGGTGAGTTTGGAAAAGGAAAATAAGAGAAATAAACATTTATAGTTTCAGTATGCTTACTTTTCTTCCCAGAACTCTTTGTTGATGGATGACTTGTTTAAATGAGTATCTTTTACCAGGAGGGACACAATCATTGTAGGATTCAGACAATGGCACCTTCGAAGGTATCATGCAATTTATTTCTTGACCAGCTGATGGGCAATCCAACCAACCTGCATCATGAAGAACAAAAATGAGCAAGAAAGAGAAGAGTAAATATCAACTCTTCGGATTCAAAATCAACCCTTCGAATTCAAAGTCAACTCCTTGTTTTATATATGACATTGTTTCAGATTATAAAATCGCACAGCTCGTAGATAGAAATTACAGGACTAGTTAATTTTAAAAATTATATGATTGTTAAACCATAGTCTTACAATATCACTAAGCTAAAGATCATTGGTCCCACTTAATTTTCCTCAGTTTAACATGTTAGAAGCATCTCTAGCATGAAGTGCAAGTGCAAGAGCAGAATATTGACTCACCATGCCCCATGATGATAAAACAAAATATCATAACAAGTTCATTGATAATCCAGGAGCTACATATTACTATGTGCAGTAATTGTCCCAAAATATTTGAAAAGGAAAACAAAAAACACAATAACAAAAAATCAAACTGTCTCGACGTCAAGTCAGAAATTTTACATCCACAAAACCAATACAAAGTACTTAAGTTCAAAATTTTCTCACAGAAAGACTAAAGGATAGTCCGAATACTATAAGCTGTTCATATTCTAGCAATAAACCCAGTGTAAAGAGCATGAGACAAGGAAGAATCACTGATTTAGTACGAAGACCACCTTTTGATGTAACAGAACATGTTGAAGGTGATAAGCACATTAGAAGATAAACTATAGTGACATGTAGAACACCACTATACCATGCCATCCATTATAATGAAATATATCAGCACAAATAACCACTATCAAACAAAGGATGTGAAAATATAACTCACCAGAAGGAAGCCTTGATTTGTCGACATTGGCAAATTTTGCTTGATACGATTCATATGCAGGGGGTTGATATGCAGGCACTGGTCTGTCATCTGGATGTTCTCGTTTCATTCGCTTACGTCGTTCTTCACGCTCCTGATAAATGGTGCACAAAGTTTAACAGCCATGCACACAAAATATGTTTACGAACTGAAAAGAACGAAAGAACGTGGCATGGCTACTCCTTGTCCATAAACAGAAGTGCGCATGGATAATTAGAATTGCTAAAAAGAGAGGTATAATACTTTAGACTACATAGGTTTTCCCATATATAATACACTCAAAGTTAGAAGGATTCAAAAGAAACAATAGTTTGGCAGAGATGAAGTGTTAAATGTTGAGATAGAACTTCTGGAAATTGTAAACACAATTAGAAAGAGTGTACTGCAAAAAATTTCTTCTCTTATCTTATTCTAAATTTTGCATGTGTTATACACTTAAAACTTAAAATATGGAGCATAAATACTATTACAGTGTTGAAATTAGCAATTGTTGCAATAAAAGAAAGAGGAAAAAAAAATTAACAAACCCTATAGGGACCAAGAGTCTTTTTCTAGTATTTGTATTGCAAGGGTGTTCACCAAGGTTATGGTTGCTTTAACTACATTATACAGCGAACAAAAGATGTAGTGAACCTAATGGACATGGAAACCCTAGAAGCTTAAGCAACAACCATTTCCCCTAACTGCATCCAATAAGAGAAATCCAAAGTCTAACTGCAATGATTTTCTATCTCACTGGATCATCAAGAGCAAAAACTCCATTAGAAGAGACCAAGTGAACCAAAGAGAAAAGAAAATAGTACCCGACGTAATATATCCACTCCGGATTCCACATGTTCTTGTGGTGCACTGTATACTTGTGTGCTGTATTCTTGCCCACTGTATTCTTGTGCATTGTATTCATCATAAGTCTCTTCATCCTCTTCGGGTAATGGCGAGGCATTCAAATCCATTGCAGCAATCATTCATAATCCACCACACTACATTCACCACCTAGAATCTCAAACAGCTTTCTTGATAGCCCGCCACAACTAAATCACCTGTCATCTAAAAATCGCATTAATCCCCGGTGACCAGCTGCATAGACTCTACAAACATTTCCGATAAACAAAATAGTAAACTAAAACATAATAATGAGACTGACACAAATGCTAACTAATTGCCATAAACTAGCTTAAGCTAACACAATCTGACTAAAAAAATTAGCTTTTCGCAAGCCCTAGCGAAACAAAAAGGCTTCCATTTTGTTACTCTCTCCTCCAATTCTAAGCACCAAATCGTCACGAAAACTATAGCAATCCATAAGCAACGAATTCAAATTCCGAATTGAATCAAGAACCCAGGGAGATTCGAGTTGCGAGAACTAAAGAAGTATCAAGACGAGCTCAAACCTCGAGAAACTTCAATCGAGAGCCAATTCCGACGGAGACGACGAATCACCGACCATTTGAGACGAAATTGAAGCTTGAACGGCGAGAATGAAGAGAGCCGCTTCGTCTGGAAGCTCCGAGAAAACCCTACGATTGTGATTTCGGTGGTTCCTTCAAACTGGGAAAGCTGTTGGTGTTGTTCTGCGAAACCCTAACGGAGGAGGAAGAGGTTTAAAGAGAAGGAAGTAATAATCAATCCATGAAAGAGAAGGGAGAGAGAGAAGGACGCACGATTCAGTCGTGAAGAAAATGGAGTAAAATAAAAAAGAAATGTGTGAGGTTATATAGAGAGAAAATCACTTTATTGTGATATGGGCTAAAACGATGTACCTCAATACCGTACCAAGATGGCGAGATTTTTACCAAAAGAAAAAAGATTTTTACCAAATAATATATGCGGTCTTTTTACGTATCCAACACAAACAACCTGGTTGCTGGTTCTTGATTAATTTTCTAAATTTATTGAAGATCTTAACTCTCTAATCTAATTTCGAACAAGAAAAAAACAAACCAAGCAAATGATTGACACACGAAATCACTCACTTAAAAATAAGCTACAATTGTAATCATGCAGTTTACGTATTTATCACAGTATTCGTCAGACTTAAAAGCGTTGTATCTAACTACATTTCAAAGTTTAACTTCCTTATCCAACAAATTCACCCATACAGAGTGTGTGGAAGATTGGAGAGCTTAATTATTATAACATACTCATCAAACACTTTGATAGAATGGTTAGGGAAACACATTAATAGGAAACAAAATGTTAATAGATGAAAATACACATGAATGAAGTAACTTGAAGTATAAAACCTGTCTCTTAAGGTTGAGATTTGTCAGTTGAAATATTTTCCTCTTAGCCTTAGTCTCCATAGACCATAGTAACTAAAACACCAGAGAACATAACATCAACAAATCAAGAACTCGAGGAAAAGAAGAAAATAGTACCCACTCGACAAATTTGCCGAGCCAAAATAAAGCGATCAAAGAGAAAAGAGTGTACCAACTACCAACGAGTCCAGAGACCTATCACGTGATCGATCACGGGATAGTCTATTCATGGACAGAGAGGACTTTACCCATTAAAGAAAGGGCCATGGGCCTAAGAGCCGAGGGTCACAGGATCAAACAGTAAAAAGTCATATCCCGTATTCTGTTACAAAAAAAAAAAAACAGGTGAAAAAGGCTGAGACATACACGTGTCGAATAGCCACCCCAGTCCCCGCCTAGGATTGACAAACTAAAAAACGACAAAAACTGTAGTGTCGTCCATATCCCTGGAGAGCAGAGATCCTACTCCTCTACTTACTTCTCCAGTGAAGTTACGGACAGAATCCACCAACCACGGCTCGACACTTGGAAAAAGCTCTTCGGCTTTGTTTATCGTTTCCAGAAGATACCTGGCCAGTTTGATACTTCATGGTTTTTTTGGGTTTGATTCTTTGTCATTTTCAGTGGCAAATTACTGATATACCCTTGTGAATAGACGTGAGATTTGGGATATACTTCTTGTCCGAGCAAGAGGAGCTCGACTTGCTGCTTTAATGTGGTATTCTTACTATTCTATGGTTGATGTATCGTTAAAATGTAGTGTTATGATATCTTTTGGGAAGTAAGTGTATAAAGTGTTTCCGAGCATTATGAAAACAATTCATGTTAACTCAGAGTATTGATACTTTAAAAATAAGTATTGTTGAACTAGTTCATTGTGTACTACAAAACTTCAAACAATGATTAATCTAATAGTTTTAGACACGTGAGTGTATTGTTCATTTCCGAAACTCCATATAATTGTAGTATATTCACTCCAATGGTGTACTATTTTTTCATTTTCCTAGTTTGTGCTTTGCAAAACAGCTCGAGATATAAATGGGTTATGGGACTAGCTGTTGTTCTGATTGGGTACCACCGTACCACAACCCATTGCGGGTAGGAGACTAGGCGAGTACCAAAGTAGTGTGCACATGTGTGGTTATGGGTCCGAGATCAATTTTTCTTGGGTTGTCCTGATATAAGTTTCTAACAGAAGGCAGGGACGGGACATGGATGTAATATATAGCATGCTAGAACATTTCATTTGGAAGGATGGTGTGTCAATAAGTGGTCTCTATTGACTAATGAATCAATGATCTCAAAGGACTAAATGTTTTGATGTTTGAGTGATATGAAAAAAAATGAATATGCAATTCTGATCTTATTATTCTTTACGATAGAATGTAACGTACATTTAAAATGCAAGTAATCACTCATAATATCATTCCACGAGTCTAGTGTTTTTCGATTATTTTGTCAATCTCTTTATGACGTTATTAGTTTAAAGTTGAAATTAGAAATCTCTCGACCAAAAATTGATAACGTTTATGATGCCTTACTGTCTTTTACATGGATCTTCTTGATCTATCTTACCCCTTATTATTTCCTCTCCCCTTTTGTTTTTACCTTGAACACCTTATTACCCTAAACCTCAAAAGGCTCTTGTCTTCCCCCTTTCACTGATTAATCGTTGTGATTTCATGAACGTGATGGGCTACTTTGCAGCCCAAACTCCAAAGGATAATACACTTTAGAAATCATTAGGTTCCAATCAATATTGTCAATCACAATGTGTTCCCAAAATGGACAAATACCAGAAGAATCCAATCCAAAAATCCAAACCACCTACCAATATCAATTCATTTCATTTCCCTTTCTATTTCATTGCCTCTGTCATTCCACACTCTCACACACCCAGTCATGGCCACCTCGTCAGATCAGATCTTCTTCAACAACTGCCTCCTCTGCCTCTACCTCATAGGCCCTCCCACCTTCATCTCCCTCAGATTCCTCCAAGCCCCCTACGGCAAGCACAACCGCCCAGGGTGGGGCCCCACCATCTCTCCGCCGCTGGCTTGGTTCCTCATGGAATCACCAACCCTTTGGCTCACTCTACTCCTCTTCCCCTACGGCCAACACAGCACCAACCCCCAAGCCTTAATTTTAATAACCCCCTTTCTCTTTCACTATATCAACCGAACCTGCCTCTACCCACTTCGCCTCTACCGGAATACCATCCGGAGAACCGCCCCCGGCTTTCCGGTCAGCGTGGCGTTGATGGCATTTGTGTTCAATTTATTGAATGCTTACTTGCAGTCCAGATGGGTGTCTCACTACAAGGACTATGAAGGTGATCATCATGGGTGGTTTTGGCTGAGGTTTTGTGTTGGGTTGGTTGTGTTTTTGGGTGGGATGGGTGTGAATGTGTGCTCTGATAGGGTTTTAGTGGGGTTGAAGAAAGAGGGTGGAGGGTATAAGATCCCTAGGGGAGGGTGGTTTGAGTTGGTGAGCTGCCCTAACTACTTTGGGGAAATAGTGGAGTGGGTAGGTTGGGCAGTGATGACTTGGTCTTGGGCGGGACTGGGGTTTTTGCTTTACACTTGCGCTAACTTGGTTCCGAGGGCACGTGCGAACCATAGGTGGTATTTGGAGAAGTTTGGGGAGGATTATCCCAAGTCCAGAAAAGCTGTTATTCCACTCTTGTATTGAAAAGCTTGAGGTTGAAGGCAAAGCATTTTGTTTCTGACTTGTTATTTGTTTTTGTTACCTAGTGTGGATGTGTGATGCTTCTAATGCTTAAAGCATTTCGAAGCTAAAGTTTATGGAGTTGTTTCATTGATGTTGTGCTATTGGAATGATGAATCTTTTTTGGGGCACCATGGTCTAATTATTAGCATCATCTTCGTTCATTTTACCAATAAGAATATTCAGAGGACAAAATTATGAACAAATTGTACTTGTGACGGTTGGTTGGTTCAGAGCAAAAGCCAGGCAAACTGGTAAAGGCTTTACTGATACAGGCTTACAGAAAGTGTCTTTGTAAGTGAAAGATGCAACAGGAGAGGTGTGAGAAGGAGGCACATTGCGGTGTCTTTTCCGGCAGAGTTGCTAAACTTGAATTTTAGTCAAATTTATGTATTTTTGTAGTAAAAATAAACTCCGGTAGAATATATAAACAAAAGTTTATTTTAATTATTGCTAAGCTAGATTAATAAATTTAACATTCGGGTTTAAATTGTTAAAGAAAAAACTATATATTTTTATTTTTTTATTTTGTCTACTTGTTAATTCACGATTAGTTAAAATTTATCAATTAACTTTAAATAACAAATTATTGCTGTTATTTCGATCGTTAAATTTTTAACTAATGTTAAATTTAACAACAAACTGACAAAAGTAAATAGGGTGTATTTTTTTTTTAGACGGAAAACAGGGTGTATGAATACAGGAAAATGATGTGTCGATAACACCGGTCTTTTATTATTATTATTATTATTTATTTTATGAAATTATCCCTTTCCTAGTATACGATCGAAGACACAACTCACAACCCAACCCAAGAGAGAACTAAAATGGTACGAGAAGACTTGTCCAGAGGCTCACAACCTCCTCTTCTCTCTGGTTTTGTTTTGAAGGGAACCCAAATCCTAATCTCTGTCGGCCGATTACCATCTTCTCCGTGTCGCCTTGTATTTCTAATGGTGACTCGTTGCTTTCTATGCGTTCGGATCGATGAATTCAACTCAGATCCAAGAGGTCCAATCCTGCTGCTCTCTAACTTTATTTTTAGCTTCTGAATCCGCACTTCATTCATATGAATTTTTATGTTTTCTATTGAGTCTTTTGAACACAGATCAATTGAAGCTCTGGTTTATTCGTTGTCTGTCATTTAGCGCAGATCTTACCCTACCCATTCAACTTTGTGTGCATGCATTCGGATTTCACCTTTTATTCTACGTTCTCACGTTTTAAATCATCTATGTATTTGAATCTCTAGATTCGTATCACAACTGTTTTTTTGGAACAGATGCTTAGCATAGGGATTTACAGAGGTTTGATAGAGACGTAGATATTTTTGCTTAAATCGAATGTCAGTTGTTGGGTTGTTTCTATGTTCATTATTTCAACATAAGATTTGAAATTTATAGGTTCGGAGAAAATGTTTTCGAAATTCTCGATCGAATCATATTCTGGACAAATTATTTTCATCCAAACGGCCACTAGCAAGTGTGGATATCAATTCTGAGCTTTTTGTTTCCCTTTAACTTCAATCCTTGAAATTCTATGAACGCAAGTTTACTTTGAGCTTGCATATGTACCCCTTGAAAGTTTGAGATGGTTGTTTTTCTGACTGGTCAATCTATATCTGAACATAGGTGGCTTAATTCCCTCAAGTCATACATGACTATCACATAGACACATACAAGCATAAGAGTAAAGGTATGAGAAACTCCATTTGCTTCTTTCTTTTTTAATTAAGTTTTTATTGTATTTGGTCCCTATTATGCAAAGTATAAATCGTCATCCGCTTAATGGTCTTACTATCTTAATTCTGTAATTCATGTGTTGCTATATGCCACTTCCAAAGCTAGGAATACCTGTCTGCTGTTTTTATTTTTATTTATCATAATATTTTTTTGGAATATCTGTCTGCTATAATTCATGTTAATTGAATACTTATCCATTGATTAGCTAGTTTTTTCTCTATGAAATTGCTATAGATGCATCTTACGGAGTAGTCACTATATGAAAATGGGGGAGGATTATAAATTATGGCGAGGACTAGGTTATTCGAGTATAGTAGCTGCTCCATGGATTTAAATTTCTGTGTGAAACTTTAATGTGATCAGGATTACAGACTTCCCTACCAAATTTTCCCATACAAAGTTACAAAACCAATCCCATGGCCCCAGACTTTCCTTCGCGAATCGGCCTCCCTCTTGCTCTTATACCCTGAGACACTAATAAGTATTCAGCTTATTTAAGTGATAAAAGTATTGAGCTTATTTAAGTGATAAAACAATTCAGTTATATCAATTTTCAGTTATGGGGATGATGCCTTGATGGCGTTGCTACTGAAATCAGCTTTACTGAAAAGGGTGGCAAAACTTGGTGTTCCAGTTGAAGCAGATATTTAGGGATATGTGGTTTACTTGATTGAAAGAGGGATTTGGCTGAAAGAACAAATGCATAGAAGATTGACCGCTTTTTGTTAATTTTCCTTTTCATTATATAATCTGGCTGCAATATGAATTAGATGATGAAGAAAAATTAATTGAGCTAGGAAAGAAAAGTTGGAAAAGAAGAAAGAGAACTGAAATAGAAAGGATATATGTGATGTCAGATTGGATATTTCATGAATAAACAGTAGTGGGAGGAGATGCGAGGGTGTGTGTATGTGCGTGTTTAGGGGGGGGGGTGCTTTGTAACATGGGTAGTGCCAATTTCACTCTTCTTGATGTACCATTTATGTACTCGGGGTATAAGTGACTACTAGTTGAATCCTGATGCCTCAATTAAACAAAACGAAAGTGATATATTCGTATGAACCGGGCAAGCCTCAAGGTTAAGCACCTTTGGTTTAGAAAAATTATAAACATTTTGTTGGTAATTGAGAAAGTTTATTAGGTACTCAGATTCATATATAAAACAGATGGTTGCTTAGGTCATTTCTGACTAGGCTCTTGGTGGCTGTCATTTGCAGGAGCTACCAAAAACAGTGTCAGTGTCCCGTACATCACAATGTCTTTGTCAACTATTTTGATGCCCATTCCGCCCGGAGAAATCTATATGGGTTTGAAAAGCTCTGTTCCTCATATTCAGATGTTGATGGTTATATCTTAGAGCCACCAAAGTTGCTGTAAATTGCAGTAATGGCTATTTCCTGCACTTTATACTCTGGAATCAGGTACATTACCTTTATCATAAGCACCTGATACACTTTCAGAAAATGGTATTATAACAAGTTTCTTCAGCTGTTGTCTTCATTTGCCAGAAGTCTGCGTTTGACCAAATTTTGTAAAATGACGTATCTGTTTTGTTTTTTTTTTGCATTGAAAGAATATAAATTCATTCTGAGTTTACGGTTTAACCACTGAATATGAGGAGACTAGTGATATTAGATATGTCCTCCCAGTTGGGTATTCTAAAACTTGCTGTTAAATCTTTGGCCTCTACGTCCTTTACTGTTGCTTATTCCACATTCAAAATGATTTTGGACCTGATCATTTATCCATGTGAAGTATTGTGGCCCACTTTTAGATTTGTGGTTTATATCACTTTTCTTTCTTGTCCCATATATCAGATCCAGAAGCTCTGTTAAGTGAGCAAGGTGTGTATGCTTTTGCATAATCTGTTGCTGCCAAGTACAGGGCACTTTTTGGAGGTATGAGGTCCCAAATGATATGGTATACCCCAACAAAGTGTTTATATGTTTGAGGATGTAAAGGACATTGAATCATCATCTTACTTTTGGTGTTGTAAAATTGTGTTAGGATTGATGTGGACCGTGGTGGTTCTAATCGTGAGCATGCATTAGTTATTTTTGAAAAGGGAAACTGGGAAATCAGACAGTGATACCTGGTGAGTTCTCTGCAATCTACAATAAGTTATTTCATTGTTTCGGCAACTTAACAATAATTTTGGTTTGTAGAAAAACTCTTGGGCAAATGTCATTGCTGATTATGCTTCACAGATGACTTCCTTTTGCTGGTATGTGTGTGCGTGTGTATTTGAAATCTTTATTTGTTGTCTTTCTAGTTCAGTTAAATAATTGATGGGATTTCATTTCTGGGTTCTCAAAACTTTATAGTTGAAACTTGAAACCATGAAATGAACTATCTTGATTTTTTGCCAAGTTAAGATTTTTAGTAGTTATTTTAGGGTAATTGTGTTGTTGGTTCCTACGTTTAGAAAAACAGAGCTTCTTAATTTGCTTATAAATTTATACATCTTGTTATTTTAAATGTCCCTCTTTTGTCATCTTTTTCTATTTGATCACTGGTAAATGTTTGTTTTCTTTTGCACAAGTTCTATAAACCTTGTGTTGTAATGCAATTTTTATGGGTTATTATTATTCATCATGTTATATATAGAGTTTATGTTAGAATATAACTAAGAGTGTTTGATTCGACATCTGTTATGGAATGTGCTGGATTTCAGACTATTTGTTCCAAGCTTTCATATAGCTATGTTGTTGTGTTGTTGTGATATACTGGACGTCATATAGCTATGTTGATCCCTTAGTCATAGCATCACCATCTTATCTTGTTACACTAACGCGCGGTTGACAATTGCTAACCCTTTTATTAGTTGTGACAAGTTTTGTCTTGTGTAGGATATGATTCCATCCATTGCTTGTGTTGGTGCCGCACTGCAGCCAGTGGAAAAACATTTTACATCTATTGAACAAATAAACATCCTTTCTCTATCTTGTAATTCGGGTTTCTTCCTATAGATTCTCTTGTAATTATGTTGTTCTAAGATATGTAAATTTATCGATCCTTGATCCATCTGTTTATGAGTTTGCACTTGCTACTGATCCTTTTAAGAAAAATAATAATAGATAATAATTCAGTTTATACAAATAATTGAGTGTTGTAGTTGGGCCGGGGTACCTGGTCCAAAAGAGTGGGTAACAGTATAAATGCATTTAATAAAGAAAAGCAAGAAAACAAAATCCCAAAAGCTGCCAAAATGAGTAAGCGGAGGAAATTAGAGAGTGGCGGCTACGCTGCCGGAGGTGGTGTCGGCGACGACCAAGAGGGTCAGCGAGAGAATGCCTGGGTCAACTGCTTAAACGGAGCGTTTCAGATACTGATGGCGGGGTTGGGGTCCATCAACGACGGCGTGACAGAGATCCAAGCCCGAGGTGATCCGAGTCATCAGGTTACAGTGAATGGGATGCGGGTTACAGTTAATAATTCAAAGCAGAGAGCGGGCCAGATTGGAGGAACAATTGTCGTAATCAATGGAATCTTGGGGTCCCGCAGAATTTCAATCGCATCCCATTGATTTCGACCTTGGTGCGATTCATTAACGGCCTTGTTCATGCCATCAACGCAGCTGGGTGCGGCATCAGCGTGGGTCTAAGGGGCATCGTTTTGGCCCAAGGCGATGACCGTGGCCTCCACCGAGCTGTGTCCCGGATTCATTCCGGGTTGGGTACTCTCAATGCCGCTGTTGGTGTGTTTCAAGCGGCCCATCGCGCTATTGATCAGCCCAATCTCTTTGGCGCTCACAATGTCGCAGTGCCTGCCGCCGCCGCCGCCAACACCGGAGGCAACCAGGTCTTGAATCCAGGGTATTGTTCATTCTCAATCTTTTGGTTTAAAGAAAGGGCGCTTAGGGAAAATGTTTCACTGTTTTACAACTCTTGCTGCTATATCTGAGTGATTGTTAATCCTAGCAATTGAACTAGCCCAGCATTTACGGTCATAGATTTACCGGAAATCAATGATAGATAAGAACTTGTAAGTTGACAATAGGAGTCTGCACACTAATTTTGAGGTAAGTGAGACCTTGAGCTTGATGTCATTCAAGAGCAAGTCGAGAGGTCTGCTAGCGGCAAAGCATCCCTGGATACGAATGCATTCATCCTTCAACATAGGGAGTGATGTCTTTATCAGTCCTGGATGCATATACAAAGTCCATCAGACAAATACTGAGATTAAGATTTACCAAAAACAGATATAGTCGGTCCGTCAAACAACTAAGTTTATTGGGTGACATTCTAACCTGTCAAACTCAGTGAAAGAAGTGTGCGTGACTCCAGTCCAGCCTTTCCATATACACTATTTTTGGTCTTTTTTCATTTCAGTAACACTGCTGCAATCCATTCTGACCTGCTCTGGCTTGAATATGCAGCTGACACTCGGCTTTCGGGGGTAGTAGTCCTTACCAATTTGTTTCACACAACCCTGCAAAACTGAATCTTCATGTAATCAAAAAATCTTGAAAGTCAGACCGCTATAATTCAATCTTGTCTTTTCCTGTTTCAACATTCAAATTTCTTGATAGGCTTCCTAGCATATAATATAAGGAAGGTTATAGATAGTTTCTCTTCAAATTTAGAAATGAGACTCTGACCAGGTTTTGGAGTTCGTTTCTTATTAAATGATTTTGAAAACCAGATTGCTAACCTGACGTCTAGTTTCAGTAGAAAGACTCCGGATCTAACTTTTGGATTCATCTGTTTGTTTGGATTCTTTTAAACCTTATAACCTAGAAAAAGCTACAATGAAACTCCATAACAAAGGTTTTTTTTTTTTTTTTTTTTTTCCTATATTTAAACTGATTTAGTAGGAGTTCTTAAAGCAGCACTTTTAAAGCAATACACAAGTTCTTAACTACTGCAATTTCTGTTAGGTTCAACAATGGCATAGGAGATGCCACTCAGGGAGGTGGTGATGGTGGTGGCGGTCAGGGAGGAATTGTCCAAAATGCGACCCTCCATCTCAGAAGCTTAGAGGCGGCGGTGCAAATGCTGTGGAGAGCGTTCTGGTCCATCCGCCGTGTCAATCATATTCGAGATGTGGTCCATCATCAACAGAATCCGTCCAGCCCCATCAAAGTTGCTGTGGCGATGCTCGAGTTCCACATGAATCAGATTTTTGAGCAGATTGTCCAGATGCGAGATGCGCTGAACGGTATCAACAATATAAATATGCACGCCCTACAACTGGGTCACGAACTGGCCGAGATCCTCCACCCATTTCCTGACCAGATGCATTGGATTTCTGACGCAGCTGAAAACATTCACAGATCTGGAGATAGGATCCATAGTGGTCTACTTGTCTGCATTGAGAACCAAATCTTTGGCCCAGCGCAGACACGAATTCAATTTGGGTTGGCTCAACTGCACTTGGCATTGGCTAATGTTCTATTCGCCACTCAGTTTTACGCTGATCTGCCCCCAGCCGCTGTGATCTTGCCAGAGTAATCTCTCTCTCTCTCTCTCTCTCTCTTTCTTTTATTGAGAATAACTATTTTTAATCTTTCAGTCACAGGATAGAAAGTCCATCAAAGAATTGACACCAAACTAAGAGAAAAACGCTTATACCGAAAAAAAAAAAGAAGATCTAGGAAGTCCAATATGCACCACACAACTAGAAATATCCAAATTTATAGGATGACATTCTAACCTGTCAAACTCAGACATTAATGTGCAAGTCTCCAGTCCAGCCTTTCCATGTTAAGTTTTCATTCTGACCTGCTCTGGCATCTATAAATGAGACTCTTGCGTCTGAATTTACAGCTGTGTCAAGACAACCTGACTGTCTGCTTCTGGTGGCAGGACTCCTTACAAATTAGGTACAGCTAGCATTAAAAACCAAGCTCACACAACCCTGCAAAATACAATTTTTTCTTGAAAGTTAGACTGCAAAAATTTAATCAATGTTGTCAACATATTTCGACAATACAAATATCATGATGGCTTCCTAGCATATAATAGAACCAAGCTTCAACATAGTTAATGAAAAAATGGAATTCAATTCTTGTGAAATAATTTTGAGAACCAAATTGCTTTACTTTGTTTGCTTTTTTTTTTTTGAAGGTGCTTTAGTTTGTTAACCCTCATATAATTCCAGTAAAACACTCCGGATCTAACTCTTGAAATCATACAATTGTTTTGTATTCTTTTTAATCAAAAGGCTTTTTATTTTATCTTTAACTGATTCAGTACAAGTTATTGAAGCAGCACTTTGAAGCAATATACAAGTTCTGAAGCATTGCAATTTCTGATAGGTTCCCAATTCAGGCAGATGTTTTTGACAATGAACAAGGCAATGACAATGGGCAAGGCAATGAAGGTGATGCTGTTGGCCATGAGTAAGATGGCAAGAGTGTTCAAAATGAAAGCATGCTGAGCACAAGTTGTTTCTGGCCATTATACAGAAAATAGTCTACAAAAGTACATCGTATTATGGCTAGCTTTTTCATACAAAGGCAAAAGAATAAGACATGAATGCAATATGGGTCTATATGGTTGTACCTCATTAGACCAAAATTTCAGTCTCTTTTTGTTTTCGTAAGTTCAGTCACTGTCAGAGCACTTGCATGACATAACTCATTTATCTTAACCAAGTAAAGACAAGCACTTTACCATTAATTTTCAGCTGTCTTGCTCCTGAATGTCACTTATTTAGTTCTTGTCATGGTACCGGATATTCAGAAGCGTGCACACACAAGTATTTTTAAAACATGAACGAATTAGCTTCTTCT
Source organism: Fragaria nilgerrensis (assembly GCA_010134655.1). NCBI lineage: Eukaryota > Viridiplantae > Streptophyta > Magnoliopsida > Rosales > Rosaceae > Fragaria > Fragaria nilgerrensis. Next base: position 8,850,652 of record CM020982.1, read on the forward strand.
CCGGGAAAAAGATGACTGTGAGCAATAGACCATCTACAGGAATCCTTACCAAATGATCCGACAAAACAGAATCCTCATTAATCCAATCTTAAAAGTTAGTATGCTAAAATTCAATCAATTTTGTCTTTTCTTATTTCGATAGTATAAATTTCATCATAATCTTCCTACAATATAACAGAAGAATGCTTCTAAATAGTTTGTCATCATATTTAGGAATAAGAACAGAGAGGACTATTCCCAGGTTTTGGAGTTCATTTATTTTCAAATGATTTTGAAAACCGGATCACTTGAGTTCCCTAGCCCAATCTAATTCCAGTAAGACTCCGGTCTCCAGATATAACTTTTGAGATCGTATTTTTGTACCATATACTTTCTAATCTACTAACCTAGAAACAGCAACAATGAAACTTCAGACCAAGACTCTTTTTTCTGCTTTTTTTTTTTTGACTGTTTCGGTTCTCAAAACAGGACTAATAAAGCAATATGCAGGCTCTTAGCTACGCAAGTTCTTAACTAATACACTTTCTGTTAGGTTCCCCAATGGCAATGCCAGTGGTCATGTTGATGGCGGTGATGGGCAAGAGTAAGCTGGCAGAGTCAAAAAGGCTACATGCAAAAATCAACTTGCTTCCATCTTAACCAAGTAAAGACATTTACCATTAAGTTTTCGTGACTGCTGCCTCTAAACAGGATTGATGTGTGGCATCTGTCTGACATAGCAGACACAAAAAAATTTCAGTGATTTCACATAGACTTGTTAAGCGACGACCCTGACCATGGTCACGATCCCAAATGAGTTCAGGAAAAAGAGTGCTGATGCATTACTCAGGAAGAATAAAATAAAGAAATAAATAGATATATGTCTCATTTCTTAGTCCTGAAATAAATATAATAGAAGATGAAATTCATTTCTGAGTACTCACAAACATAGGGTGTTAGTACAACTTAGGCATGGTAGAAGCATGTATTAGTATCCAAAAACAAAAAACTTCATGTAAGACATGAAAATAAATAACCATTACTCTTCGAGCACTGCTGAGTGCTGATGCCTAAAACCTATATGCCAAACGTATTTCTTCAGGGAAGGGAGTTGACTGTGAGTGATGCAGGAACAAAGTCTAATAAAGATCCATGTAAAGTCTAACCATATTTGATTTTCCAAGAGTATACCTTTTGATTTTCCAGAATCAGATCCCACAGAGTTGCATATAGCATGGTATCTGCAGCGGTCCAACATCATCGAGAATGCAATCTTCCTATTCGGCTGAACCATTCTTGATTGGCACCTTACTCACTGACCTGTTTAAAGCAAAACAATAAGAACAATGACAAGAAAAACCAGATTGAGCAAAACTAAAAGGACCACCCCGCATCAAAGGAATTCGCTTTTTCCATAGTAACATGAACTCAAAACCAGATTGATATATAATATGTTAGAATTACATAGATAAAAGTTAAATTAATCAATTAGCATCCAATTGCCAGATGCTCCAATATCCAATGGCTTTACGATCAAATCAAGAGAAGAATAGAGCGATGCAAAAGGGAGATCGCAATAGATACATAAACACAACAAAAACAAAAACAAAGAAAAGCGAGGTTCGCAGTACCAATTCAAACCGGCGGTTGAGTTCGAAGTCCAACCGAAGAGAGGTAAACCGGTGATGGGATAGGGAACGACCAAGAGATAGAGGGACAGGCGGCGGCTCTCAGGTCACTTCTGTTTTATTTGGTAAAGAAACTCCGCAACTATTTTTGTCAACGTACTTGAACTACTTCTGCCTCTTGACCCGAAGAGTTGTACCGTGAATAAAATTTGGGCATAATTGTCAATTTGCTAGCCTAACTTTCACCTTAGTGTTAATTTGCTACCCTAGCTTTCATTTCACCTAATTTGTTACCCTAATTTTTCATAATTAGCCAATTTGTTACCCTAACTATTAAGGCCTAGTTTGATATTGTGGTTTAAAAACTCAATTTTTAAAAAACTCAGTTTTAAATAAGTAACCTTTAACCTGCTTTTTAAAATCGTGATTATTTAAACTAAAAAGTTTTGGATAAGCACGTTTTAAGATTTTACCAAACAGAAAATATATTCAAAATAGTGATTATAAGTGATTTTAATTCTCAAAACTTAATGTCAATCTGGGCCTAAATCTGCCAATTTGCTCTCATTTCTTCAAATTTGTTATTTTAGGCTTTCAAAACTAACCAATTACTTATCAAAATTTCAATATTGACCAACTTTAACTTTCGATTTTCATAATTAATTCATGTTTGGATGAAGAAATAACAAAATAAAATGATAAAAAGGTAGCAAGTTGGCTAATTTTGAAAACATAAGGTAGCAAATTAGCATAAATAATAATTAGGGTAGCAAATTGGCAAATTATGAAAAGCTAGGGTAGTAAATTGACTGAAATGAAAGATAGGTAGCAAATTGACAATAAGGTGAAAAATGTAGCAATTTGGCTAAAAAGCCTAAAATGTAATAAGAGTACGCATTAAATGTGTAGCAATATGTTTAGGGTAATTTACACACCCTAAAATACAAACCACACACCCTTTTATTATTTTATTAATATTTTCTCTCACCATCTTTTTTTACTTCCAAAAATACCCTTAAGTGTGATTCTTTTGTTTATGTATTTCTTGTTTTTTGTCCTTTTTTTGTTTGTGAGCTGTGGCTTGGTTGGTTAAGATTTTTATATGTAGGGTGTGAATTCTTAATAATTTTTCAAAAAAATAAACTTGTCAGACCCTTTTCCTCTCTTCCTCAAAACAACAAAACGAGATCTTGTTCTTTTATGAATAATTGTCTTTTGTAAGGGATATATTTTTTTTTTTTGAATAAAGGGCTGGTGCGGTTGCCCTCAAACCTTCATTAATGAAACTGTCGAATACAAGAGGGGGACATGAAGCCAAAATCCCTGATCACAATAAGCATATAGAAGTCCCGAAATAATAATGAGAATTTCTACAACTACAAAATACATGTATTCAAACAAGCACCAACTAGCAAAGTACTACTCTAATGACGACTCCATTTGCTTTGTCACAGCAGTGACATAATGGAAAGATCAGTAGATATGCAACACGTTTACATATCCTAATGTTCAATAATACAGCTTTCCTATTATGTTGCCGCCGGATAATAATCCCGACGACACTATATTTCATCCTACCACTAGGATGTTACACCCATTTGACCAAACAAACGACGCGCCGCCTACCTAGAACAGATAAGGCACACAAAGTGCATAGACCGGCACAAGGCCCTTGGCACCCTATCAAATGGTGATAGAGTATTATTGGCGACATAAAGCCGCTTAGAACTACAATTAAAATATAGTAAAACAAAATTACTAAATAAAATTGCAGAATAGAAAAATAGAATGGACCTAAGGTAAAACCCCAAGCCCAATCCACAATAGGTCTAGAAGAAGCCCAAAACTGTACCAAGGCCCAACGGGTCAAAGGACCTCAGCCCAAGTCGAGTCTTGCACGGGAAACCTTGTCTCCACCGGCGAACCTACAACCCCGTCGCTCCGCCACTTCCGCCGCTTTCGGATCTCGATCACTGTCGAGACACCGTCCGTAACAAAGGGTCGTCGCAACCTCCCCACCATCTCCACCCCTAACCACATCAACCCAAAGAACCGCCTCTGACCTCACCTACACGCACAGAAACCCGATCCCAATCATTCAACAATGAGTTTCCGGCAAGATTCGGGTGGATCCGACGACAAACCCACGACCTTGATCGGCCCAGACAACCAATACATGCAACGAGCTCCGGCCGGAATCGGTTTGACACCACCATCAACCACGAAACCACCACTCGTGTCGTCACCGCCATCGACTGAAGCCAACAAAACTTTACCCCATTCAGCCCCAACAAGTCCTCAGAGCAAACTTCTATACTAGCAGCCCATCCGGCCACACACGACGAACGTCGATGAGGCCAGAAGCCTGTGCCGCCGTCGTTGTGCAGCCGGACGAGCAGATGAGAAACACTCGACAAAGTCTAGGGTTTTTTAGGTGCGTGAGGCGCGTTCTTGAGAGAGAGTCCTTAGGACGATTCTTTTGTTCGTCAAGTAAAAATAAAAGGGATATTTTTCTTTTGTTGTCTTAAATTTGAAAAGAAAAAAACCAGTATTAATTTGATGTTCTTGTTTATGACGATGAATAATATGTTCTTGTCTATGACAATGAATAATAGTTTTAGACTAGGAGAAGATGCACCTCTACATTATCTTACTACAACAAATTCACAGATCAGTATCCAAGGAAGGAGCTTACTACAACAAATTCATGGATTCAGTATCCAAGGGAGAAACTTGTTCGTCTTGACAAGAGCTTGGCTAATATAAACAATAAAATTCATTATCCCAAAAATACAACTCTCCAATAAAATCCAAAATATTCAAAAGTTGCAGTACTTAAGGAACATGACTACAATCGTCCGCAGCATAGGATTGAGTTTGACAGTTGAATCTACCATCGTCGGAAGCATATGAACTTTGAAGTGTCAAGTTAGATTCAACAGTTGAAGAACCTAGAGTAAGACATGCTCCGGAGCATGGTAGACTTTCTGTAGCATCCCAAGATGTACCCATTAAAGCTGAGCATGCTTCAGAAACTAGGGTTCTTCAGAAGATGAAGCCTTCAAGCTTTAAACAACAATGAATAATCAAGTACCAAGATCAACCTGACTCTTGCAGGAACTGCTGCCTTGTTCATTATCAGAAAGTCTTCCCATACCAACAAGGTGCAGAACAGTTTATTTGGCCACACACAACACAGCATATTGCTATTATGATAACAACCAACAGCCCAACAATGGGTATATAAGAGAAGTATTGAAATAATTTATTAGCCTCTCCACAACCTATACAAAGTGTTTCAAATTCTACAACAACAGGAACTCAATATTATTGGGATGTCGGAGTCCATTCATATAAAGGAGAAATAGAAACGCACTCAACTAAAGAAAAGGGGAACATTAATAATTTATAAACCCTAAATAAATTAAAAATGTTCATGAAAATGTGGAGCTAACAATTCTCCTTCTGGTTCCTCGTAAATGCAAAACTTGTACACTGTTGCAGGATGTTGTCAACGGATGCTGAGCAGTAGCAATAGCTGAAAGGTTCCTCTATTTCTGCACTTTCCAATATCACTCCCATGTGTTCTGAAGAATCCTTTCCGCGCACGTTATCAGCTAAAGAGCTGTCTAGAAGAGTACTGCAGAAGAACATAAGCTAATGAGTTTAGGTCCTTCTAAAGAACATGCAGAACTACTAATATGCTACAGAGTTAGATTGTTCTTAAACTTTCAGTTCAGTGACAAGAAAATCAAGAAAAGAGAAGAACTCATGTGCAGGAATCTGACATGCAAAATTACCAGCGATAGTAAAAGGGGAAGATAAACTCACATTAAGCAAATGTGTGAAACTCTACCCTAGATTCCTCAGAAGACATAGACTTCATTTGGATTTTCCTTTCTCAAGCTTCCGTCTGATCCTCCAGAAGATTCAATGGTTTTGGAAACCTCAGCCTTAAGCTTTTCGTGCTTCTCTTTCAAGTTTGATGCCTCCACAGCTGCTGCCAAGCTTTGTTTGATTTGTTGCTCCAAAGCCACAATTCTATTTTTCGTTGCTGAATCAGGATTCTTTCCTGCCTTCGCCACTTCCAACTTTAGTAACTCAATTTTGTCTTTCAGGTCTGATGAATTGATAACATTTTCGATCTTGTGATTAATTTCTTCATCCAATTCTTCAATCTTGCTCTTCACTTCTGAGGGCAAAATTTGCTCAATTGGTTCCTTTGGTCTTTTCTGAACATCCAATCCCAAGGACTTGAGGACACCAACAAATTCAGTGTCCAACTCTTTCTTCAATTCCAAAATTTTACCCTTCAGGCTGTCATCCAAATCATCAAGGTTGGACACCCCGGCATTTTCAATCTCTGCCCTAAGTGTCGCAGTTTTTTCCTTAACATCTGGCCGTTCCATGATCTCGTTAAATTTACTGTTAACTTCCTGCTTCAATGTAGCAGCCCTGTTGTTTTTCTCCTCGTATTTATATGCTTTTGATAATTCCTTCAGCATGTCAAGTTTATACTTTAAGTCTTCATAATTAGGAGCAGATGACAGGCTCTGGGTAAATTCATGCCTAAGCTTTTGAATCTTTTCTTTCAGAGCTGGATGCATGAGTTGGTCCTGTGAACTTACTTTCGAAAATTCTTCCTGCAATGATTCAAACCTGTCTTTCAAGCCTAGGGCATTAACTGCCTCAGCAAACTCATTATCAACCTCCTTTTTCAGTTTTTCTATTGTCTCAGTCAGAGGCAACAATGCAGGCTTATCAGAGGATTTCTTTGCCTCCAAAATTTGCATTTTGACCTTTTCAACTTCACCCTCTAAATCCACAACTGCAGTCTTTACAGCTTTGGGTTCCTCTTTCAGTTTCATGTTCCTTTTCTTTTTCGGATCTATAGGGATTCCTTCTTGAAACCCACCAATCTTGCGGAACTTCATCATCCGATGTTTTAATAGTGCTTCAGTGTCCATCTTTTTAAGCTCCTAAAAACAAGAAAGACTTTATTAGGTTAAGACATGATTTCATATATTATTTTTGTAGTAGCAGGGGGCACTTACTTCCATTTCTTTGTTAATTGCAATTTTGATCTGTTGAGAGGTCCACAAGGAATCAGCATGTGCTCCACCGAGAGGCTCCTGTTAAAAGAAATAAAAGTAGAACCTTTAAGAAACCACATCAACATTAACTGGTGATTAGGAGAAAAAGAATTTATTTAGATTAAGAAAATAAAAAAGATTAGCAGTGAATTGGAGTTTTCAGCCATGCAAGTGGCTTCTGTTTATGGAAGACGAAATTTGTAAAAATGAGATACTAAATCAGCAACACCCAAATGAAATCTAGAAAAAAAAAAATTACACACACACATATACTTTGAAGGTCATACAATGAACTTTCTTGACATATTGATGTTTCAATGACAGGGAAGAGTTTGCATAGAGGATGTTATCAAAGCTCAGCCCATAGGGTGTTACCGATACTTAGGAACACCAAGTTATCTGAATCTCACTACACTTAAATACAAGAGAAGCATATTAATTTGAAACAGAAGGATTGGGATACATACAGGAATGATGCCATCTGCAATTTGCAACTTGCACAACTCAGATGCAGTAATTTTCAGCTTCTCAGCTGCCTGCAAAGAGAAATGAGCTTCCTACAGTCAATATCAACTAATCAATTAAAGACAACACCAATGAGATTGTCACACAAACCTTTGGAGAAGCTTTGGCGCTCTTCCACAAGATTGCTGCACATGCTTCAGGACTGAATATGACAAAGATAAGAAAACACATAAGAAAAACAAAAAAGTGAAGTTTGACACATAAATGGAACAGAAAAAGGGCAGAACTCAAGCAGTAATTTACTCAAATAAGACTCAGATATTTGTGAACTAATCATCAGAAAAAATATGAATATTTCAAATGTAAGGCATACAGTCTCTATCACCTAACAGGTAAGCGGTCATTAAGAGTTAACTCCTACAAATCCAGGATACTTCCTACAGCCAACACTTGTGAATCATCTACTCACCCAGAAAAGTAAAGAAATACATGCAACATTTTCCTAATACACCCTAAAATATAAAACTAGAGAAACCCAACTCATATTACCTGGCAACATAAAAAACTGCATTTTCAAGCATTAATAGTTTATTGGCACAGCCAATGGCAAGGGCACCACCAGATCCACCTTCCCCAATGACGATAGAAACAATTGGTACCTTCAGACCGAACATAGTCCGCAAGTTGTGAGCTATGGCTTCACCCTGTATACGTGTCATGCAAGAAGATTAGATGACCCAGTACTAAAAAAGATTCAGATGAGATTGAAAGTAAAACTATCCACATACTTGGCCCAACTCCTCAGATTTAAGGTCTGCATATGCACCGGGAGTATCAATGAAAGTAACAATGGGGAACCCATGGTGATCAGCATAGTACATCATGCGCAGAGCCTTCCGGTAACTGTACAAATGCAAGTGTTCCAAGGTTGTTAATTTTGAGGCATAGCAAGTTGAGAAGTTCAATGCAAAAACTAATGCCATATGTTATATATCATGTGACTTACCCATGAGGAGTAGGCATCCCAAAGTTGCGCTGAATGTTTTCCTTTGTGTTTCTACCTTTCTGGTGACCCATAAACATATACCTATTACCATCTATAGTTCCTATACCAGTGACAATAGCAGGATCATCATACCCTGCTCGGTCTCCATGAAGCTCTACAAACTGTGAGAGTGAAAATAATACATTAAACATGCACTCACTCTAGCACCCATAAATCAACTAACTTGTTGTGTTTTTTTTTTCTTTCCCAACTATGGATCAAATTGAGAATATGCATAAATTACGGAAACTGGTGAAGAAATGAGTACCTTATCAGTAATGTTAAACACATGATCAAGGAAAGTTGGCCTGTTAGGATGTCGTGCAATATTTACACGTTGTATAGGAGTGAGATTTAAATATAAGTCCTTTAAAGCCTGAAAATGAAAAACCAAATGTTCTGTTTAGAAGATAAGAGCAGAAACTAATACAGTATTTTATAACAGCATATAAAAGTTTTGAGGTAAGTTCAGAACCAAAAACTAGAAGTGATGTACTTAGTTCTGTACTTCAGCTTAACATACACAAGTTGGACCTAAATACAGCAAGAAGCACAAGCCAATATTCAAATGTTAATAAACAAAGTGTGATTGAATGGCCAATAAACAAAGAGGAAGGTTCTCCCAAAAGAGACAGAAATCTTCCCAAAAGAGACAGAAATCTTGTGGATATGATATCCTACAGGTTTGAATCAAGGATTTCAACAATCCTGAAGTTAAAAATCTATTATAAAGAAGAAAACAGAAGGGAATTCAAGGATGGGCCCTTTATATTGCTTCTCTTAAAATGTATACATATACAGCTCATACATATATATTTGAATATAAGGATGACCCTTTATGTTTTATATTGCTTCTCTTATTTATAATGTATTCATATTCAAAGGAAACTTGATTATATTTTATTCATACTTGTTTTATCTGAAGGTATCATCTGATCCACTACACATCTGTGTTCCAATGCTCATTTATCATTTACCTCAAAATTTTAAAGGAGCTTGTTTATCTTGCCTCAGTTTGCCATACATCTCAATGGAATAGCCACTACAAATGTGTTGAATTGGGGAGTCTTGAAAAAAATAATGCATTACTCCTATTATATTACCATTTAGTTATTAAATAACGAGAATTCCATAGGTCATGGTGCAAAAATAACCTGGAACTAGCAATTGCACTAAGCAAGTAACAGGTGTGAACTGAATATCAGTACAGCAAACCAGAAATAGCAATCATAATCATACCATCATGCGCAACAATGAAACTGAAATGATCTGATCAATACTTTGGTTAGTTATTATCAAACCTGTTGGTGTTTGTTCTCCAATGAAATAATTTGATCACTGAAGTCCAGCCCAGTTTCGTTGGCCATCTTCCGCACCTGTCAACAAACACAACTCTGATTAAAACAAAATCCTGTCAAATAACTAACTCAACAAACACACTTGAAACATTTCATCATTACATCAATGATCTTCTTCTCGATTTCGACAAGAGGCTTCTCGAACGGCAGAGTAACCGGCTTGGGCTTCTCCTTCAACGGCTTGAAGTGAGAGAGATGAGTAAGCACTCCTCCTTTAACATTCGGATCCGGATCCGCCGGCCATGGATAGTCGTGCTTCTTCACCTTCCTGAGCTTAGCCGTAACCGCAAGGTTCCTCTTCATGCTGAACCTCGCCTTTCCTAGTGCTCTCAAAGGAACACCATTAACTCCATTACTGGAGCTCCTAAACGCATCCGAAGCCGAACCGGAAGCTGCAGTAAACGCCAGCGTCGAATGAGCTAACGTCGTCGCCATAGTTTGTCTTGGCTCCGATCAATTCCGCCAATCAGATCGCTCTCTGCAAAACATTTAATACTGATAAATCAAACCAACCCTCCGCCTACTCAAGGCGAAAATATAAACTAAACAAATTAGAGCTGATATGCACAATTGAAGAGTAATGAGGAGGAGGAGGTTTACCTGAGAACGGAATGGAGATGATCCGAGATGATCCGAGATGATCCGAGAGGGAGAGGAATTGAAATGGGGGCGAGAAAGAGAGGGGAGTATTATTAAGAGCAATGTTGGGGAGCTTTGGAAAGATCGTCAAAGGAGAGTGACGGAGAGTTTTGGGGTTTTGTTGGGAGAGTGTGTGTGAGGGGGGGCGATACTTCTTATGACTGACTACCCGAGTTAAAGAGCGAGTTAGGACCTGACTCAGCCTGAGAGTTATGAAAGAGGGCCAGCCTTTTTCGGTTTGGCAGTTAAATAGTGGGTCTTGGTTTCGTCCAGGCACGTGTGGGTTCGTACGTGAGGGGATCGATGTCTTCGATGCTCTTCGTCCTCGGGAGAGCCCTAGGACTCTAGGAGCCTCTCTTGTAATGCGACGGGTGCATCATTAGTATCATCTTTGTAACAATCATACCCTCAAATCTTTACCTTTGGGTGCTAAAAAAAAGCACTGAAATGATCAGTGAAATTAGTGATGCTACGTAAAGCACACTGAGATGAATAATCTCATTTTTAAACGACGATGTTATTCACACACTTCACTTATTTGTCTATTTCTATAATTTAAGTTATTTATGAACTACCCTTTTAATTTTGCTTTATGATTTATGATTGACTCTCCTTGTATATAAAGTGCGTGAATAGGAAAAAAAAAAGTGTGTATGTATCAATTCCCCTTTTAAACTCTTTATATCTCGTTTACATATGAGTAATTTTAAGGTAAACCAAACCCTAAGGAGAGCGGCGGCAGCTCTCAACTCATCTCCAAAACAATCTTGTCCGGTGGCGACCTCAGGTCAAGGCTGGCCTCGGGTTTGCTCCATTTTTTGTCTCTTTTGTTTAATTTGAAGGTCAGTTTTAGTGTAAAGTTTGGAACTTGTATACGTTGTGTGTATGATTAATAGTCTCCTCTACTTCAATCTCCTCTGCCTGATTTTTGAAATTAACGCAGTCCCCGTTCCAAATCCAGTACCTGATTTTCGAAATCAACAACATCATCCTTGTAGCCTAATCGTTGCCGGCGCCGGAATGGCCAAAGACAAAGTTGTCACTACTGCCCAGATCTTTTATTTTCTGTTAGATTTTTTTTATTGGGTTAGAAATTTTTTCTTGATATTTTTCAATTTATAATCAAAAGAGTAATATTATATTCGAATTCCAAATCTCCAATATAACATCAATCGGCTAGAATTTGAAGAAAAAAAAATATTGAACATACATAAATTTTTCGAAGTTAAGAAATTAGTAGAAGTACAATAGCATAAAAACTAGTTTTTAGTATAGTTTTTAGTTTTTAGCAAGATAAAAACTAAAATTGATAAAAAAAAAAACCAAATGAATCGGTAAATAGTACATGTGATTACAAAAGTAGTCGAAATTTAGGTGATGAATTTTGGAGAAGAGGTTTTTGTTTCTTTTCTTTTGATGCATAGTAATATATAGTAGAGAAGAGTTAGGTTTCAGGGAAAAGAAATTTCTTTTTTTCTTCTGTTTTTTTCCTTAATAATTGATGGATGTTTTTGTAATTAAACATATCTATAAAATCTGATGTGAAATATAAAATAATAAGGGTGTTTATTAAGAGATTAGAGGTGTGTGTTTAAAATTCTCTTTAGAGTAAACAAAAATAAATCGTAATGTCCAATACTATTTGGTCTAGCGGCATAGTCTCCCCTTACATCGTAAGTGAGAGGTTGTGAATTCGACTCACGTAGTTGTAATATTTGAGTTGTTTATCTAATAAAAAAATGTAATAAGAGAGTTCATATACTAACGTTTTGTAATTGATATATTATAAAAACTAACTCTCAACGTCATTCTCTATGTTGAGAGCTCTCGCTCTCTCCTCTCTGCGCGGCCAACCCTAGAGTTTTTCCGTTTGATTTTCTTGGCCGACATCAATCGTGTGCGTGTTCCTTGGTCTTCGAGTCTTTCATATTCGAGAATCCCTTCTCACCAGCTGTCAGGTTGTTGCAACCCAATTTCGTTGCTTTGGCATTGATATTTACCTCCTATGTCTTTTTCCAGCTCTTCAACATCATGATTCGCCAGCATCGCTGCTTTGTTTAGGCCGATGCGGGTGGAAGGACTGATATGGGTGCCTAGAGTAAGGTTTTTGGGTATGATATGGTTGCCCCAGTAAGGTGGGCTTGGGCTGTTGTGGACCTGACCAAGGGGAGGTGGACTTTCTCAAGACCTACTCGTTGTTAGGCTCAGATCTGTGACCCTGGAGGACTCTGTTTCAATTTTAGATTGGAGGCCCATATACATGGTTAATGTTCTTGAGAGTTCAATTGTTAACCTCTGAGTTTCTTTCACCCTTGGTCGCCTTCGTTCTTTAAGGGGTCACATCTCGCTCTTCTAGCAGAGTGTACTTCCCAAGCTATGGATACGATATTGACTACAGTTACGGTCACTATCACATTTACACTACTATCGTGTCATATGCAGTCAAGCGATGTTGTTCGATATCAAGCCACATCCTGGTTATCTCTCAATATCAATGCATTTGTCCATATGATTATCTTTAATTGTTCTTTCATTATAGATGGGTATGTGCATCTTGTTATGTTTTATTGCTTTCTTTCGATGTTTTTAAATCGCTTTATGTACTCCTTAATTAATATTATTAATACAATTTTTCATCCTTGATGAAAGAAAACATTTTGTAATTGATCTCATCCATTATAATTTTAGTATCATTCCATGTTAGTAACACAAGCAATCCCATTACAGGTCGGTGTTTGAGTATGTAATAGTAAATTGGTTATTATGGACCAATAGGTTGAAAAATATGGTTTGTGCCGGCCCCTCCAAATTATTAGGAAGTGGCGTGACGCTAATTGAAAAATGGAAATGAACCAAAATAGACTTTGTTGGTTGGGTTAGGTGGTTTCCAGATCCTGTTAAGTCTGCCCACTATTATTAAAATTGCATTAGAAAACGTACATTGTGTTGAGGTAAGTACATAGCAATTCACTATAGTCTTGTTTTAACTCGTATGATTGAACTAGATAACCAACTAAATTTACCTGTACTTCTTGAGGTGGGTCTGATATGGCCGGGCCTAGCAATTAGCCCAACAGCCGAACCGCATTCGAGCCTTTTGCTCTATCCTTTGGCTCCTCCAGTCGTCGTCCCGAGAGCACTGCATCATGGCGCATAAGCTTTCAAACGGTACTAAACTCCATCTCTCTCTCATTTCATTAATTGTATTTATATTCACATTTGTGTGTTACGGAGCAGAGGCTGTTCTGGAGCAGCTCAAGAATGGATTTGCTCAGTTCGAGCTCGTCTCCTCCCCACTTCTCTCGATTTCCGCGTCCAATTCTCAGCCAAACGCCACACCGTTCACCGGAGACCACAGTCACCACTTCTTCGCCAGAATCGGACCGCCACTGTAAATTTCCTTCTGTACTATGCTTATCCAGTTCAATCTCATAAACTTTAAACACTAAATCACTGCTCCTTTTGCGTTTCGACAGGGGCAGAGGATCTTCGGCCATGAGGAAAGTCGAACGCTATTCCGTTCAGAGAGTTACCGGCGATGGACGCTGTCTATTTCGTGCCCTGGTATTTGTTTTTGTTTTTCTTTCTCCCAATTTCATTTTTAGTTTAAACTGGACTTTCACACAGTTAAATTTTGATTAGGTAAAAGGAATGGCAGCAAATAAAGGGTCTCCTCTTAGCCCAAGGGAAGAGAGAGACAACGCAGGTATGCTTCAGACTGAATTTCAATTATAAGATATAGAGTAGTTTATGGAAATCCTTACTGCAGTGTTGTATTTATTTCATTCTGTTATGTACTTTTGTCGAAATGCATCTACAAGTTGGTGGATAAGGTCACATTCTCTTATTATTGTATGGTAATGTGCGGATGGTACCATTATTACACTGGTTCTTAGATTGAATGAATATTGGCTGTCGTAGTTGAGTGACCAACTTACTGGGGTTTTGCAAAATTATAGATGAGCTACGGATGGCTGTTAAAGAGGTCATATGCGAGAATGAGGAAGAACGTCCCCAGTATGAAGCAGCTTTAGTGGCAATTACTGTTGATGAACCCTTAAAACGGTAAACATCTATCATTTTATCATGACTTTGGAAGTTCTTTAAGCTTCAGTTTATGAGAGGGGATTATAGTATTCTTATTGTGGAGTGATTTTGATTATGTGTACATTTTTCTATAGTTACTGCCAGCGAATCCAAAGACCTGATTTCTGGGGTGGGGAATCGGAGCTACTGGTATGTACTCCTGATTAAGAAGGCTGATGCATTTAGCTAATCAAAATATAAGAATTTAGCCTTCAGTAAAGGCGAGTGTACCTTAGTTTATGGAGTTCGTGCTTTAAGCTTAGTGCAGAAAAGTATGGCTATTATCAACATAGATTTTGATGTTGAATCTCAAATGCTTTTGTCTTGTTTAATACAATAGAAGACCAGAATAAATTCACATACTTGTTTCTAAAATGCATTTTGTTATTTATATTGTGACATGATTTTTGACCATTGATACTGCAGGTGCTCTCAAAATTGTGTAGACAGCCAATCATCGTCTATATTCCAGGGCATGAGGTATGTTATTTCATTGGAAGGCTATCTTTTAGAATTTTTTCCACAATTTTTTTGGGGTATGATGCTGGACTTTGTTTACCCTGTTTCTTTGTTTGTTACTTCTTATATGTACTTAGCAAAATAGAAGGATGAACATGATTCTCAATCTCAGCTACTGCTGGAGCATCCAATGATAACATAGACATGTATTTCTTAGTGCACTTATAAGCTGGTTTAGATAATTATTTAGGTCATAGGAAGGAAACATGAATGTAAATAAGGATGGATTGCACCTTAAGGAGCTTGTATGTTTAGGAACTCTTCAAATTGGATCATAGAAATTATGTTTACGAGTTTAATAGAGTTGATGGAGTAAAAGTACTAGAGCTATATGAAATATATTGGTTTATATAATTTTAAAGTGAGTTTCATTCTCATTCCCTGGACATACAACATGTGGTACAATCAGCTCATGCTCTCTAGTATAAAAAAGAAACATACAGAGAAAGACCAAGAGAATATAATGCCATAGTGAAAATGGTTGCTATGAGTTGGGAGCATAAATTTTAGCGGGCAACATGTTCTGATCTTTTGTGGTCCAAAATATGAATTACTGATGAAGTCAAAAACTGTTAAGCCAGGATGAGTCTTTACAATTCCGCTGCTGAGATGCTTAACACTAGAATAAGTAGTATAAGTTCTTGTGGGCTGGGCTGACTTTTTGGCTTCGAGATATGTTACATTTTCTTTATGGTTATGATCGTGTGATACCTACTCAACTGCTGCAGCACACAAATGGTGGAAGGGGTTCTGGTTTCATTCCCATTGCAGAATACGGAAGCGAGTTCAGTAAAGGTTCGAGAAACAGAAAGCCCAGGAAGGCCGTGAGGCTCTTGTTCAGTGGCAGGAACCACTACGATCTGCTTGTATGAGAGAGACAAATAGGGAGAGCTGCAATGCATTTTGTACTTGTATCCAAGATAGATCATTTTGTGACATGGAATGATAATGTATCTTTTGTTTCTATTCATTTTGCCTTCATTTTTATCAAGATCCAAAATAAGTGCTAGGAAATTAACGGAATGATATTATCAGAACGAACAATGTCACAATGCTGATGCCTTAACAATGATCACAATCTATCTTGAAGGTGAGGAGAAAGATCATTTACACCAGAATGATACTCCAGATTCAGGGAGTAAATTGTCTTTTCAACACCGAAAGTCGTTCTTTTTTATTTGGCAAAATTCACACCAAGTCGTTTAGAAATTGTCATTTCCAGTGATTGACGTGGGGTTCCTTCCTGCTAACTACGAGTCAATGCAACTACTATAGCAACCTCACTGCAAACTTCACTAGGACGTTGCTTCATCCAGGAGACGACGCCGTTTCGGCTGCTGCTGCACTACGCATCTGATCGAGCTGTTCTGCTTCAGGTCTCATCTTCATCTCTCTTATGGCGCCTAAGTTTTCAAATGGTATATTCATCTTCTTCTTCTCTCTGTTGTTTTCATTCGTGGATCATGAACTGTAGTTTTATATATTCACATTGGATGTGTTATGGAGCAGAGGTTGTTCTTGAGCAGCTGAAGCATGGATTTGCTCATTTTGAAATCGTCTCCTCCCCCGTTCTCTCTATTTCAACTTCCATTTATTCTCCGGCGAAACCCGTGGTGTTCTTCGGAGACTATAGTCGTCACCGCTTCTTTGCTAAAACTGAACCGCTGCTGTAACTTTCCTACTATTCACTACTTGAATCTTTGGAGTTCTTTTTATTTCTTGTTATATTTGTTTTGTTTTGACTTTTGACAGAGGCAGAGGATCTCCGGCGGCCATAACGGAAGCTGAAACCTATTCGATTCAGAGAGTTGCTCCCGATGGACAATGTCTGTTTCGTGCAGTGGTATTCAGATTTTACTGTTCTCTCTACTCTACATTCCGGTAATAATGCTCTCTCTTCATACTAAACACAACATAAACTTTAATGGATCAG
The DNA here is from genome assembly GCA_010134655.1 of Fragaria nilgerrensis. Lineage (NCBI taxonomy): Eukaryota > Viridiplantae > Streptophyta > Magnoliopsida > Rosales > Rosaceae > Fragaria > Fragaria nilgerrensis. The sequence continues at coordinate 8,867,397 of CM020982.1, forward strand.
GTAAAAGGAATGGCGGCAAATGATGGGTCTACTCTTTCCCAAGGAAAGAGAACAAGCATGTAGGTATGCTGTGCGTGTGTGTATATATCTTCTTACCATGCGGACTGAATTTCTACAATGTATGAAGTAAATTATGGAAGGCAGTATTGCATTATGTATATCACTATATCTATATTGTCGAGATGCATCAACAAATTGATGGCTAATGTCAGATTATGCATGATTTCATTATGTGTAATTTGAGTGATAATGTGATTGAAGACATTGCACTACTCTTGTAGGTCTTGTAGACATAGTAATCTCTTTTTAAAGTAGGCTTTTATATTAAGGTATTTTAGAGTGAATGAATTGTTTACTACAAACTTAGCCTGGTGGTTTGAAAATACAGAGGAGCTACGGAGGGCTGTGAAAGATTTCACATGTAGTGAGTATGAGAAACAACATCCCCAGTATGAAGCAGTCCGGAAGGCAATTGTTGGAAAGTTTGATCGGTAGAACATCTATCTTCTTCTTTTTCAGTGAAGTTTTCTCAAAGTTTGGTGTTTTGATAGGTGTTTTGCCATGCCATTGTGATATAATAAAGCTAAGGTTTATTTTCATTATTTCCATAGTTACTGCGAGCGTATCACAAAACCTAATTTCTGGGGAGGAAAGTCGGAGCTGCTGGTAAGTACTCTTCACTCGTGTGTGTGCGTTTGCGCGTGCTGCGTGTGCTTGTGATTAGTATTGGATTCTGAATGTTAAGGTTTTGAGCATTCTACTAGTCTAGCTCTTTCTCACATGTTCTCTTTCATCACTTGACATTGTGTAATCAGTAGTACTGGATCTTAAAGGGAGATGTTATTAATCAAAGGGACATGCTTTTGTATATGTAGAATGTTAAGGTTAGCTTAGCCTTTGATGATATTGGTCCCTAGCACGAGATTAGCCATAAGGTTAGATTTGGTGTTTACACCAAAATTCAGAAGAACATTGCTTATGAATATTGTTGGACTCTGAATTCAAAAGCTTATTTCTTTTCCATGAATATAAAACATAGTATAATTTCATATATTTGTTGCTATCTCTGTATTGTGTTTGTGTGTATATTATCTTCAATACTAGTCTGACCTGCAGTCAATACTGCAGGCGCTGTCGCAGGTGTATAAGCTCCCAATCATTGTGTATATACCAGCGCCCAAGGTATACTTTAGTTGATGCTGTCCTCTCTGTGTTTTTTTTAGAGGTAGCTTTTATTCATACAGAAAAACACACCTAATAATTTCTGTTCTTTTTGTTCCGTTTGTTGTTCTGTTTGTTATATTTTGTTTATGGAGAAGTAGAATGAAATGTCTCTTAATTCATAAATTGGTAATTAGCAAGATAGAAAGCTGAATATAATTGTCAATGTAGCAGCTGCTGCATACTAGTGGTGACTTGGTCAGGACATTAATTTTAGTCCTGGGAAGGAGATAAGAGGGAATGGATGTAAGGTGGATCACACTGCTACTGTATCTCATAGGCCCCAATTAGAGTTGATGTGAGATATTAGAACTTAATAGAAACGGGTAATATATAGAAAACTTTGAAAACTGGAAATGCAGATAGAAAGAGAAGACAGAATATGATGTCATTCTGTGAATGCCTCACTTGAAGTTGGGGTGTGAAAAGATTATGAAAAGGAGTTTATGATCGTTTAATCGTAGTATCTGTATCAATTTCTGATGAGCTATATTAAGCCAGCAGTATTCTTTATAGTTCAAGTGTCAAGATACTCAAAACTATTGACTTGTACGTAGAGCTGTTTATCTTCATTCATTTTCTCAACTTTATAAAGTGGTATTACTCTTGTGACATTGGCTTACTCTTGGAATCATACCATTTCATAGTGGAGATAGTACAGTATATATGCTAGTAATCAACCTTATTGATTATGTCTGTTTCGACTGCATGTTTTGCCGATCGTTATGATCAAGGCTTGTATAGTTTGCAGTGTTATATCTACTCAATAGTCCTCGAGTTGTAATGTTTTTGTTGTATTAACTGCAGCACCCAAATGGTTTCATTCCTATTCAAGAATATGGAACTGAGTTTGGTGAAGCTTGGGGAGGCAGAAAGGCTGTGAGGCTCTTGTTAAGTGGCAGCAACCATTATGATCTGCTTGTATGAGAGACTGAGAGGGAGAGATGCAATAAACTATGAAGTTCTATTCTTATGTTCAAGATAAACTCAGTTTGTTAATGGAATAACAATGCCTCTTCTGTTTCTCTTTAGAAGCATTTTCCTTCCTTTCATTAAACTCCAAAAGAAATGGAAGAGATGGAGGACCTCACTTTGATTATAAAATTTAGGCTTAAAAATTAATGCTGGATTAAGAGTTATCAGATATTGGACCAGAGAAAAAGAGACATCAGATAGGATAATGTCACAAGGCTGATCATTTTTCTACATTACATCAGACTGTTAGGTAAAGAAGAAAAATCTTATATGCTACAAGCTGTTCTGTACATGACCAAAACTTTTTTGCTGGGGTAGTTTTACTGTTGGGATGAAGTGTCCAAAAGAAGCTGAAATAATAAATCGTCGTCAATTTAAATTAGTTATGTCCTATCTTTGAAAATGAAAATAATGTACACATTCTGAATAATTACGAATCTATTATGAGATAAATGTGGAATATAAGCTTAAGAGTCTCTAAAATTAGAGACATACTAGCCATAAACTGGACTTGGATAACATAATTTGTTCACTCTTCAACCTTCTCAACTTGATTTAGTACTGGAACACTTCTCAACTTGATTAGTAGGAGCAAAAAGAAGAGGAGCTAAAGTGTTGGCGCGTCTTTACACGTGTAAAAAACGGCCCGTCGCACGTGGGGAGTGAGTCATAACAAACCAAAGTCACAGGCTCACACTGCTCTCAAACAGAAAAGAAAGGAAAGAAAAGAATCCAGAAAATCATATCAATCATCTTCTTTCTTTTTCCTCTTCTATCTTCAACTCCGCGACAGATTCGAATCTAGGGTTTCCTTCTTCTTCTTCAATTCAATTCCCAGAGTCAGAAGATATGGAAGGTTCGAGCAACGGCGGGATGCTGTACCACGAGGTGCAGGAGTCGAAGCTGTGCGCCGTGCATTGCGTCAACACGGCGTTGCAGGGCCCTTTCTTCTCCGAATTCGATTTGGCCGCCCTCGCCTCCGATCTCGATCGAAAAGAGCGCCAGATGATGCACCTCTCTGTCCACGCCGGTGCTCCCCCCGCCGCCGCCGGCGATTTCCTCTCCGAAGAGTCCCACAACGTCTCCCTCGACGGCGATTTCAGCATCCAGGTCCCTTTTCCCAATCCCCTTAATTTCAATTTCATTTCTGAATTGCAAGATTGGTTCTTTATGAAAGATTAGATTAGGTGCTTCTTGAATCTTTGGCTCTTGTTATGGTAGTAAGGCATTTCTTGGATTATAAGCACAAACATGTTTTTGGTAGAGCTGATAGTAATGGTTAACTACGACTAGCACTAATCGAGTGGTTTTGGTTCATGCTCACTCACCCATTTTCGTGTCTGTGAAGCAGGATTTTGGGGTTGTAGACCTTTGCCGGTATTAAGTAGCACTAGTAGAAGACTTGGTAATCAATTGTTACGATGTAGACTATTTCAAATTTGTTTTCTTTTTGTAGTTTTAGTTAAGTAGTGACCGGGTAGTATACCTGTATGTCAGATCCTGATATTAAGAAGACCAATTTGGATGCATGGATCTGTACTTGAATGTCTGATTGTGATTTGGCACCTACATAGATGCGTTAAAGTTACGGTATTGGAGTTTAGGCTCTCTATAATGATTTAGATTGCTGATTGAACCTAGGCTTACTTGGTTATTGTTTGTGTTTTCATTCTGATTGCTATCAGCTCTGGGGGAAATTGTGCTCTGTAGGTTTTTTTTTAGTTTCCATACAAGGCATTGCATGTCAGCTAATCAAGTTGTCAATGCAGCTTGTAAATTATTTGGTCTGAACTTGATGTGTTTTTATATTTTAACAAGTTTTATGCACCTGTGGAGAGTACAGCCTTAGCAGATTGAGGTTACCTCTCCTGACTTGGGGATTACTATGGATGTAAATCTTGAAAAGTTGGAAACAGAGTGTTAAGAAAAAAATTTGTACTCGGAAATGGCAGTTGGAAACTGAGCTTTTAGAAATATAAAATCTTTCAATCAGATTTCCCCTTTCAGTTTCTTGATATATGCAAATGCAGTTTACTGTCAGTAAGACTCATTTGCAGAGTAATAATCATGACTTGGGAAATTTCTATATATGCTTGGCGTGATTTCACTATTGAGCTGTATTTGTAATAAAGTGTTTGGTACTTATTCTTTTTCCTTTTTTTTTCATGTTTGCTGTCAACTAGATTTATTTTGAATTTTAAAATTTACATTGTCATTAGTTCAGTAGCATATTCATGACATCCATTCTTATATTTAGGATTCCAGAAATCAGAAATGGTGTACTGGTTTAGCTACTTGTGTCTGGACATAAAGCTCTATAATTGTTTAGAAAGGGAAAAACCAAATAGGTCAGGTTGTGGATTATAAAGAGACGTATATGGGTGGTTGTTCTTTTACTGGGCTCATTTTTGAAAAGTAGGTTCTCTAAGGATTTGCACTTTCACTGTTGTTCAGCTTGAATAGTACCAGACTTTTCATGATCTGATAAACCATTAGTTTTCTTTTGTAGGTACTAGAAAAGGCTTTAGAGGTTTGGGATCTGCAGGTCATCCCCCTTGATTCTCCAGTTGCAGAGCCTGCTCAGATCGATCCTGAGCTGGAGAATGGGTTTATCTGTCATTTACAGGATCATTGGTTCTGTATCAGGAAAGTGAATGGGGAGTGGTATAATTTCGACAGTCTGTATGCAGCCCCACTTCATCTTTCAAAGTTTTACCTCTCCGCCTATTTGGACACGCTAAAGGGCTCTGGTTGGAGCATTTTCCTGGTGAGAGGAAACTTCCCAAAAGAGTGTCCCATCACATCCTCAGAAGCTTCCAACGGGTATGGTCAGTGGCTTTCACCTGAAGATGCCGACCGAATAACTAAATCCTGCAACTCCACAAATGCTCCACGCCAGACTCAGAGAACCAATTGGCCTCGGCAACCTTCAGATCAATTCCTATCCACCGAGGAAGCGGAACTCCTATCAGAGATGGAAGATGAGGACATGAAGGCTGCAATAGCTGCCAGTCTAATGGATTCTTCCCCAGCCATGGCTGTGGCCAATGCCGGAGATAGCAACCCACAGACCGAAAGCTCAAACAGCCAAGAGAGCAAGATCAGCCCAGATAATAAAATTGCTTGAGAAAAGTAAAGTACATGTTTCATTTTTTAGATGTTATGTTTACTGGTTGAGGACAATGATCCGTGGATCTCTGTGTCAGGTTAGATAGTTGACTTGCATCCTTGGCGCAAGGTCGTTGCACTTTGCAGCATATACATCTCCATTATACTGTCAACTCCAAATTTAAACTCGAATGGTAAAACTAGAACAAATAACTTCCAGCTTTTTATTCTTTCCAATGGATAATTACAGCTTTTTAAATTTTCGTATCAACCCATGGCTTCATTCTTGGCTCGTTTGCTTTCTACTTGGCAGTTGTGTAATACTATCAAGTATCAAATGAGATTTATATGATCAAATGATCTTCCGTCAATTCTGACTTGCTGAATTCTCGAAGGTTTTCAAGTTTTTCTGCCTGATAAAAACATCTGCTATTTACCACCAAGAGGCCTGGCTCATTCATGCGATGATATTGTTGCTTGCGGAGATTCATTACATTAGGGTCTTGCAAAACAAGCTAAGTAGTCTAATATGTAGATAATCAAGAGATAGGGTTTCTGATTCATTTGTTTTTTCTACAACTATCCCCTTCCCTTGTCTATATGGGGATGATCGATATGGGATCACAAGAGGGAAGTAAGACAACACGAAAAGGCTAGCAAAAAACAAAACCTTACATATCTAATAATAAACGCTACATCTAAAGGCTAAGAAGACATCTGTGTCTTCACGCGACGTAACTGTGAAGGAGAAGATGATGCACACGATGACTGGCCCCGCCTTACGTCATGCACGTGTGTGGGCTTAGGCTAAGTTAGACAAAGTCACATGGGTTGGTTATCTCATCTAGCCTAGGTCACTTTGCTCCCCTAAAATGTAACCTGGGTTGAATTGGGGATAAAACACATTTGTACCTAGGTTGAATTTTTTTAAAAGGGTGGACTTGCTCTAAATGTCATGTGGCCCAGCCATGGGCCCAAATTAATTTTTTTATTTTCTTTTTTCTGTGTTCTAAATAAAAAACCGTGTCATTTCTTCTTTCAAATTTATTTTCGTTTCCTCCTACATTAGTTTCCAGTCATAAAAAATATCATGTTCAACTATATATGTATTTCAAATACTCATTTATGCATAAAAATTCAGATATTTTTATACGTTTTAAAAAAAATTATGCTAAACTATTTATCATCGTTCAAAACACATTATTTTTTATAGCTATTTATTGGAAAAAAAATAAATATATATATAGTATATATATTTCGATACCACATTTTTATTCTTCGTCTCAGGCTGCCATCTCCAGTAAGAAGGACCAAGTGAACTCTATGGTCCTAATTCTGAAAAAATGGGCTCCAATAATAAATGGCTAGAGAGCAAGAGGGGTGGAAGTTAGTGGAGAGGTCCAAATTTGGCCCTTAAGGTGACCATAGAGCTCTTCTTTAGGACCCACAAAAATCATGCAACAATTCAAATGGTGGGAAAACCCACGTGATGTTGTTTTTTGAAAACAAAATCCAATAGCCTATAGACCATAACTGTTGAGATTTAACGGTGAAGAATTATATAATTTAATTATATTTTTTTTAATTGGAAACATTTGTATAAAAAAAATCATATGGTGCTATAAATTATTTAAAAGAGCTAGCCCTCCATTGTTGGAGATGATTTATTATCTCATGAATAAATTATATTATTTAGAGAGCTAAATTTTAGCCCTGACCTCAATATAGCCCATCCTTACTGGAAATGGCCTTAGATTCTAAGAATTGGCCCTCGTTAGTTTAGATAGAAAATTTCATGCTAGTGTCATTGTACTATAGTTTCACAGACTTTTCCTACATTGTCTCATATGCAATATGTTTTAGCCCTTTTGTCTCACCCGTACTCTTCTATATCCAACTGTGATGACAGAACATAATCTCAGTCAATTTTTTATATTTTTTTATGAGATTATTTTGGTTTTTAAAATATAATCATTAGAGCAACTCAAATAAAAGAGTAAAATCTCACATGACATCCCATATTGATATATGTGTATTGTTTGGTTGTTTACTTTGTACATATAGACCAACTTCATTTACACTACGAGAGTGGCTAATTGAGCACATGGTAGGCATTTGAACCATTCCACAAAGGTTTTTTTTATTTTTATGGGGAAAATAAATAACTAAATAGAGGTGTCTCGAACGCATCCAATGTTCATATAATCAAGTGATAAGGCTACTCTCTGGGGGAACATTCTCCACCCAAAGATCACACATATCAGATCTATGACCCATATTAGCAAGGCATTGACAACAAAGTTAGCTTCTCTGAATACATGTGAGAAGCAAATAGACTCAAAGGAGCAACTTAACAATTCCATAAAGGGTTATACTTGGTGAATATTGTATGATCTCTGACCTGCTTTTTTTTTTTTGGTCATAAACTTATTTGTTTCTCTTGGCAGATCAATTTTCATTCATCTGTCTTAATCTTTATGTTGGTACTTTGTTGTCATACATGAGCCACAGAAAAATCTTATGTTTGATGATATGGTCTCTGTCTTGTTTATTTTTCTTGGTAGATCATTTTTCATTCATCTGTCTTAATCTTTATGTTGGTACTTCGTTGTCATACCCGAGTCATATAAAAATCTTCAGTTGGATGATATGTTGTTATCCATAGTAACTATCAATACTACCGATTATTTTCTGAGAGAGATCATTACAATAATAAACTTGGTTTTTCATCTTTCGTCTTTCTTAAAACTATTTTTCATAAAAACTGTCATTCATGTGTGCTGAGAGTGTCAAGATGATTAGTAGTCATTACTCATTAGCAATATAACAGTGATCGACTATATGGATGAACAACTCATGTTATCAATGTATTGGACGGCGCTTGTGTAACTAGAGATTTTATATGAGAAAGTTGAAAAATCAGTAAGTGAACAGTGGAATACAAATTTTCTTCTGAGAAACATCATAAGTAATACCCTCATAAGTTACACTCCTAGTATGACAGTAATTAATTAATACCCTCATAAGTTACTCTTTCAGTAACTAGAAAATAGAAATAGAGGTGGTCACTGACTTGTAGCATCAATTTGGCGGTCAGTTTCTACTGGCTTCGGTCTCTCAGTACTTCCAAAAATACTTGGTTGTAGTGTTGTACATTGTGGAAGAAATAAAAGAAAGAGAGAAAAGCCATGAATGGGTTTGACACTTTTAGGCTGGAAGCTCGGTCATCAGTCATCACCCTATATATCGGATGAAAAAGCCAAGATAGCCCCATTGTTTCTCTTTTACTGTGGAATCATCTCAGTTCCTCAAAGCTACATCCTTTTTGGCTCTTGGAGATCTGGATTGGATTCAGATTGTGTTTTTGGGCTCTGAGTTCAAATGGGTTCATCGGAAAGATTGTTTGGCCGGAAAAGAACCCTTCATGAGATCCTTGGAGGAGGTCTTGGTGAGTCGTTTTCATCTTTTGTGATGATTCTATCACTTTTTTGTATCATGGATTCTGCTCTTTTCTGCTCTTTTCAGTTCTTAACATCTTCATATTGCTATAATTATGTCATTCAATATTGGAGTTACTTCAAAGTTGAGCATTAATTTGGGTACATGTAAACCTTGGTGTTTGATCCAGTCCAGAATTATGGTCGGTTGCTTTGGATTTAGGATTTTATGGGTCTGATGAGACTTGCTTTTTGGGGTGATATAGTTGCAGATGCGATCTTGTGGAGGCAGAAAGATGTGACAATGAGGATAATGTTAGTAGCTTTAGCTGCTTGGGTGGTGTTTGAGAAGTCTGGTTATACGTTGCTATCACTGGTCTCTAGTGTTCTTCTCCTCCTCTTTGTCGTTCTCTTTCTCTGGGCTAAATCGGCTGCCATTCTTAACCGGTAATGTGTAGTAGATAGTGTGCTTCTTGACTGTTATCTGGTGCCTTATGGCTCAAGACATTGATGATTTGTTCAATTGATGCAAACTCTTAGTTATTCATCTGAGAACTGAACAAAACCATAGATGTTTAAATTTCATTATGAAACCCTGTCTGGACGTTATAATTTATGAGAGAGTTCAGAGTTCTTAGTCCTTAATGAACTGTCTTACATTTGTTTTCATCCCAAATAATGTCAAACTTTTGAAGACGACTAGGATGATTGATGAAATACATCTTTCAGTTGCAAATTTCGACTTTGTGCTGCATATGTTTCATCAATTACTGATTTTATCAAATGTAGTCGATATCTTATTATGACTATGATTGACAAATGCCATTGTGAACAGGCCAGCTCCACCCCTGCCTGAATTGCAGTTATCAGAAGAAATGGTGAATGAAGCTGCAGCTATCATCCGGACTCGTGTAAATGCTTTGCTTTTGGTTTCACTAGATATTTCTCTTGGTAAGGACTCGAAGTTGTTCTTCAAAGTGGCGGCTTACCTGCTGCTGATTTATTTTGTTGGTGGCTTGACTGATTTCCTAACTTTGAGCTACACCAGTAAGTTTCTATTTCATGAGATTTGCATAATTCAGAATTGAGAATTCAAATGTCAATATTGGTTCATATGATTTTCATTTCCTCTACTGCAGGCCTCGTCATTGTTCTGACAATACCAGCGTTCTATGAGAGATGTGAAGATTATGTGGACAAGTATGTCATGATGGGGTACAGGAGATTGCTGCAATTGTATGTTAAACTAGATGAAGAATATGTGAACAGATTTCAGCACTTGGTTCTGGAGAAGAAGAAACTAAGTTGATTTCTCAAGGCGATGTGTAGGACAGGAGTGTGGTGTTCATTTTCTTAAGTCCTTTTTTGTTCTACAAATGACAATGATATCCTGTTAAAAGTGTTACAAATTTTGTATCTAATCCACAGAATGATTATAGAGAGAGTTGGTTCTGTATATGTTCACTCCAAACATCAAAATTGGAGCTTTCGTAACTCCAACTAGTAAATATTCACAAATTTCCAAAATATATTTAGTAATGAGACTAAAACCTGAGCCGAGCCAAGGAAACAAATACTCTCAGAGAGAGAACTTGGAACCAAAATATGACAGCCATGAGTTCCAGAGAGAAACAAGAGCAAAAAACAAACATCAAATTTTTCTAGACTTGGTCACCACCACAGTCGGCTTGCGATTTCTCATTATGCCAAGTCCTAACTCTGGCCATCTCGACCTGTGTCACCTTGATAAGACTTGCGTTTGAGCTGTGATGCTGGAGGAGGCGGAGGAAGTGACATGGGCTGTGATGCTAATATACCTTTGTTATCCCTTGGACCCATAGCATTACCACCCTGGAATGGTTGTCCATTCTGCTGCTGAGGATTGAAAGGCATGCCACCTTGATAATATGCAACATTTCCTTGAGGATCTGAGGAGTTGGTGAAACCATCTGCAGTTCCTTGACCCCCTGGTGTAGCTTGTTCAAAAGGAACACCAGCTTGTCCTGCATTCCAAGACTGTGGATAACCAGGTGCAAAATTCATGTTAGGTACTGAACCTGGGGGGAAACCCAACAAGGACCCCTGTTCTTGGCCCACATCCTGTCCAGAATCCTGTCGTACCATCTGATAGGGAGCACCATAGAATGGTTGAGATCCATCAACTGGGAAAGGATAGCCAAACTGAAGGTTGGGCATCATCTGTACTTGATTGGAATTCATAGGAACTGCATAATTGGGGGGCTGCATAGAATGCATGGGTGGGTAATCAGAAAAGGGAGTCTCAGATGTCATTCCTTGCTGCTTATCTGAAAACTGGCCGGACTCCTGCATTGGAGCACCTGATGAATCAAAGCTTTGTTGATGGTAGAGATTCTGGGGAACAGGCCTGTCAAAGCCTGGTGGTCGGCTGAGATCTGTTGGATTATTCTGAATTTGCCCAAAACCTGGAGGTGGTGTAGGCTGCATGACTGGCCTTGGAAGTGATTGTTCTCGTTGAAGACGAGCTTTGTCATCACGGTCATGGAACTGGGAATTTGAACTAGGAGAGAAGACTGGCCTTGGTAGAGCTCGGGCAGTGGATTCAGATGCCGTACCTTGGTTCTTACTCCGTACTTCTGATTCAATTCCATCCAATTTCTCCGCATTTGGCTGTAGAAGGTGTGCGTGTGTCTCATGAATGTGAGATTCAAATTCACTCCTCTTAAGAAAAGATTTGAGACAGTGAGGAGCGGCACAAATGAAGATCCCCTCCATGATTTTAATAGTCTGAATCTTCTGAATACGTTCATCACAACTGCGCAAAATAAATCATCACAATTAGAGGTTCACACCATTCATCATGAATTATTTTCTCCAATTTTCAACAATATCCAATCAATTTCTCCAAAATACTATTATACCAGTGCAGTGACAATCAGATGTGGAACTCATCCAGTACCATCCTAACAAATGCATTCACGTTGTTGGACATATCTCAACATTATGAACCAATTATCAGCAATATATAAACAAATTGTCCCTCCTTCGCAAATTGGTGTACTAAACACGAACGTATCAGCTCCAAGTTCAAATACAGTTCACCCTTGAAACCAATTCATCAAACTAACGATCAAAGTGATAGTATCAAAGCTAATAAGTAGAACAAATTTAGAGATAACAGAAGCAAGCAACAATAGTTCGACTCGGTTTATTAGTTGAGAGAAACTTACAGGTAGCAGATTGAATCACTCCTAGCACAATCCAAGCAAAACGCATGTTCACAAGGGCTCTGCAACAACACACAACAAGCTACTCAATCAAAACAAATTCCGCAAATTCAAATCAAAGACTCAAACTTTTACACAGCATTCAATCTCAGAAACCAAAATATACGAAGCTCAATTTCACATACCAGTCGCCCATAGATAGCAATCGGGAAATCACAGCGCACACAAAAGTGGACACGCTCGCCGAGCTGACGACGGGAGCGGCGGCCGATGGTCTTGACAAGCGAGGCGGGGTGGCGGAGCCAATGCCCTTGGCCACCGGAAGGTCGGCGAGGACGAGGTGGTCAGGGCAAGCGGCGTTGACGGTCTCGCCCTCGGTTGGTGTAAGCTTCTTTAGTCGGATCTGAAGCATCGTCATCAAATTGAATTGAACCCTAATTCTCCCAATTAAACCCTAAACAAGAGAAATTGGGGGTTATGAAAAAAATCTGGGAAATTGGGAGAGAATTGAAGAAAGTAGAGGAAGGGTTTGAAGGAGAGGATGAATCGAACCAGGGAGAGACTAGGATTTTGGGGTTGAGACTGAGAGAGTGAAGACGGTGGATTTCGCGGGCTCGAAGAAGAAGGTCAGCAAGATTGGGTTTATGAACATTTTAGTTATCAATTGGGTTGGGCTCTGATATTGGGCTTATGATTTACAGAGGTGGGCTCGGTTCTCATCTGGATTGTGTTTTTGGTATTAACGAATGCACACTTGGAATCGGTTTGGAAAGAATGTCTAGAGACTAATCCGTGCCGGTGTAGTGTTAAAACACAAAAGATCTCTACAAATTTTGGCCTAAACACGTTTGCTTATTTTGCAAAAGCGAGGATAAGTTGACAAGTACGACTAGTATAGTGCAGTTCTCTGTGGACTTAGAATTGGTATAGCGCATTTGGTGCTGAATATGAATGAATGGTTAAAAGGTTCAGACAATTCATCTAAAGTTCAGGACTCCGTCACATGATTAATTGTGGTTGATTTCAATATCAAGAAATGGTTACATTTTACAATAGTTCGGCACAACACAGATCTAGCATATATAGCCATCTGTTATTTCAAGAACCATCTGTTGATCAGTTTCACCAGCCTGGAAAAAGAGGATTATAGAGCCCCAACTTGCATACGCTCTACCTGACATACAAAAGTTGGTGAAATGATACTTCATTCAAATGGAAGCAACCTGAAGGCAAAGATCTTCCTGCTTGAACATTAGCTTGGCTTCGAAAAAGCATTTCGACATTTGCCTTAACCTCACAATTCTGAGCTTGTCTTGACTATACATGCATATCATCCGTCAGACATCACCCACTGTTTCTATCAGAAGAAGTCGGATTTGACGGGTATCAGTTGCTTCGCATGACAACAGGAGTGTACAGGACTAAAATCCCACGATATATATTGCTATGTAGTACACATTTTCTCTTATTTTTTGCTGAAAAAGGATAAGGAAGAGTTGTTTAAATATGTAGTACATAGTTCCTATCTGGACAAGGAGAGCAATGCGCAGTGACGAATCACAAGGTTATACCTTTTCATGCAACACGTTGAAGGTCTCACTTAAACGCAGAACAACGAAAGCTTTTTTTTTTTTCTGAAAGGGAAGCTGTTGGCTAGGCACCAAGATAGAGTGAAGCCGTGGATTTGCTGCATGCCACAGGAATGTAGTCTGATATTGCCACAAAAAGTTCCCCTGCACAAACAAATAAGGGAAAGTCGATAAGGAAAATATAGATCAGAGACTAGGGAAAAATTCAGAAGAAAAGAAAATGTGAAACATTGCTTTCTTTCAACGTGAAAGTTCATGAAATGAAGTAGGCTTGTACCTGAACTCTTAGAGCTAGAACGGAAGTCTTCTCCAACTGGATACATATCCGTAGGCACATATTTATCTTGCAGCTGGTGTTCAAATAGCTTCAAAATACAATAAAAATGAAGTTTGGTCAATGATTAGAAAAAGTAGTAGCTTTAGCAGTGTCTGACTGGACTAGTATGATTGCAGTAAGGTTTCTAATCTTGTAGCTTCAGAAAACTTAGAAACCCAGTATTCAAGCCTACTTGCTAAGGCAAAGTAAGCAAGTCAATGCAAAACTTTTATTTTTTTATTTTTTTGTTTACAAACAACAAGTATAAATGTATAATCAAGTGATATGAAAGTGCATGACATTTTCAAATTAGAAAAAAGAAAGTGATATGAAAGTGAGCGAGACAAAAAAGAGCTATTAAGGCAAAGTAAGACTTACCCCGTCATTGGTGAATAATTTGGTGTTGAATATGAGAGATCTTAGGCCACTCTGGGCCGCTCTCCTCGGTGCATCTTTCGCTTAGAAGGGGACACCCCCAGATACATAGCCGATTTAATTTGGTGAGGCGGTGCATAGCTTGGACGGAAGGAAGATACATGAGATTCTCGTAGTTGGTGATATCCAAGGAGCGAAGAGATGAAAGGTCTCCCAACCAATCTGGAATAGCCTCCACTCCCTCAAAGGACACTATCGACAAATGGGTCAAAGACGTCAAGTGTTGAATTTGTTCAGGCAGAGACTTGAGCTTTGGCCACCCGTTGATAGATAATGAGTCAAGTTGTGGTAGAACCTGAAAAGCAGGGAATGAATCCAGCTCATTCCAAAACGGGCCAATTGACAAGGACTCGAGACGGGTGAATACGTATGGGAATTCCATTGCTAACCCACTGGATAGACTTGTTAATCGAGAACAATTAGTGATCCCCAACTCACGGAGGGATGTGAGCTTGTCTAAACTTGGTAGACATGTCAACCGGGAACAATCATCAATGGTCAACTCACGGAGGGATGTGAGCTTGTCTAAACTTGGAACCGTCTCTAGATGAGGACACTCTGTTATTGTCAACCCCTGAAGAGAGACGGGGAATTGAAGATCAATTTGTGAACTTTGACACTTCCAGATATTCAGTCGACGGAGGGATGTGAAGCCGCCGTGTAAAATTGGAAGAGACTCTAGACTGCTTACAAACAACAGCTGTAGATATGCAGGGAGAGTGTCAATTGAAATGGATGTTACCTTAGGGCACTCGGTTATTCTCAAATCAGACAGAGAGGAGCAGCAGCCTAGCCCACTCGGTAGGCTTGCCAACTCAGGACATTGCGAAAGCCTCAGTCCTAAAAGGGATGGGAGGCCCTCTGATGGAATTGGAATGGACGTTATCTTAGGGCAGCTCCTTAGTTCCAATTTTTGAAGAGATGTGCAGTATTGTAGCCCCTCAGGAAGACTGGATAACTGTGGACAGTTAGATATATTAAACTTGCTCAGAGATGGGAGACCACCGTGCTCGGGGATGACTGGAATAGACACTAGACTCTTGCAATATCTTATTTCAAATTCCTCGAGAGAGACTTGGAGCAGGCTATCAGGTAAACTCCTCAGCTTAGGACAGTTCTGAATCCTAACTAGCTCAAGAGATGCGCCGCAGTCAGATCCATTGGGAGCAATGCAACTTAACTCATTACAATTCAATATCTCCAAAGATGCCAAATTATTGTTGTTTCTTAACGTCCCTTCCGGCAGACTAGCGAGTCCCTCGACATCATGTATTTCCAGATGAGTGAGACTAGTCAGTTCATTGCTTAAAATACTTGCTATTGGTATGCCACTGTCCACTTTTCTTATCTTCAACTTTTTGAGGGATGGAAACCGACTGGGAGTACTTCTCAGTTGCTTACACTTCAAGAGAGTCAGCTTCTCAAGGCAAGGAAAGGCCCTTAACGTTCCTCTGGTTTCCACCCAATCTATGAGATTCTCAGCCTCCTCAATACGTAATGATCTCAATGCAGGAAACACAGCATTTCTCCCGTCACTTGTTGCACTGGAAATCCGATCGTAACCATAAAACTCAGACCCCAAGCACCTTAGCTTCTGCATGTTCCTCATCTTAACATGTACAAGATTGGGAAGATGGCCAAGTATTGGGACTCTTTCGCATTTGTTGCACCCTGCTAGTTCAATTTCTTTCAAGTTGCTGGCAAGCAATAACCATGATGGGAAGTGCACACCCATGAACCCCTGAATCTTCAGAATTTCCAGATTACAATGTGGTTTCAGTCCTTCAAGTACATCATCCTGATTGTCAACATTGTTGCTTGGTCCACTAAGTTTCCAGTCAAGAGTTAACTTTCTTATCTGTTTCTTATCAACCAGCTTCGCTTTCGCAGCTTCTTCTCCATCTCTTACATGCTCCAGATTATAGATAGACAAGGCATCTCTCAAATGGTTTAACCCACCCAGTTCCTCAATCCTAGGCCCAGTTTCCTTACCCACCTTTAGAAAAGGTAACGATCTGAGATTTGCCAATCTTCCCAATACCCCAACTGGAACTTTAGCATGCTTACCAAAATAAACATGTCTCATGTTGATCATATTAGCAATTATCTTTGGGAACTCTTCAACATGATAAGGCATTTTAAACGTCTCAAGGTAAAAGAGTTTGCCGATAGATTCTGGAAATGATTTGACCTTTGTTTCCATAACATTCAGATACCTCAAGTGTGTCAACTTTCCAATTGAACTCGGCAACTTGTCAATGTCTGCCTCGTATAGATTTAACACACGTAAAGATCTAACCTTAAGGAAGGTACTCCCCAGTGCTTCTCCCTTGAAAAATAGTGAGCGCGAGTTTGCCATGTTTGACAAACGTTCTGCAAGATCATGAACAAGATCGTGCATCTTGCATTTTGTATTACCATAGTAATCCATTCTAACATCTTGAAAAAGGGTTCTTTCTGCCAAAATGTTAAAATATTCGTTACCTGTATCCTCCATCTCCATATTAGTTTGGGTGGAATGAAGCCATCCTTGAGCCATCCAAAGTTGAACCAAGTCGGCCTTTTCCATTTCAAAATCTTTGATGAACATCGAGCAATATGCAAAACACTGTTTCAATGATGAATATTTAAGTTCATCAAAGCTCAACTTCAAAATCGACATGATTCTTTCTTCTTCTTCAGGTAATTCCCATATCTTACTATCAACAATTGAATTCCATTCATTGCTTGTTTTAGAACGCATAATGTTTCCTAAAACCTGTAATTAAATTGGTTATGATATTAGATATCAACATAACAATACAATAGTCAACTTCACTGATATTGTTTAATTTTCCCCTCATCAACAATATTTGGAACAGAACTTGTTGTTATCACATCGAAGTAAAAAGAAAGCACTGAAAAGCTTCAAATGTATAATGTAACATACCTTTGCCACTAATGGTACACCTCCACACTTTTTGGCAATCTCCCTTCCAATTCTCTCTTGATCTTCAAGTATACGAATACTTCCGACTGGAATTGCTTTATCTTTCAATATGAGCCAACATTCGTCATCTGATAGCTTCCTCAAATCACACCTAGGAAGGGTCTCCACCATTTTTGCCACTTTGTCACTGCGGGTAGTAACGATAATGCTGCTTCCCTGGGCATCGGTAATTCTTAGCAAACAACTCATCAAATCATTCCATTTTTGAGCATCTTCATTCCATACATCATCAAGTATAAGAAGGTATCTCTTTCCTTTCAACTCTTCTTTTAGAATATTACATATAGCATCTATAGCTTGCACAGCAGCATTTTCTGGTTTAAGAGCTTCCAGGATCCCTCTCAGAATTGATCTGACTTCAAAAGGAGTGGATACACATATCCATATCTTTTTCTCAAAGTGCCTGCTGATCTCAGATTCATGATATATTGCTTTAGCCAAAGTTGTCTTTCCAAGGCCCCCCATACCCACAATGGCCAAAACAGAAAGATCACTTTGTTGATTGTGGTTTGCTTTGATCAGGGCTTGAACTGTACCTGCCACAACAGTGTCCCTCCCAATGATATTGTTTTCATCTTGTTTTAAGATAGAGTAGGTCTCCCTGTCAATGCTTATACCATGGGAAGTTGTTGCATCTAAGGATGGTCTAGCAACTAAGCCAATAGCAGTTGCCTTCTTATTCAACTCATCCAAGGCGGTGTTGATCTTCTTAATTTTATGTGCCATTTTATCACGAAAGACAATAGGATTGGAGAGGGAAAAGAAGTCTTGCACCTTTTTCTTCATCTGGTTTCGCACTTCGACCTTACGCCGAAGAAGCTCATATCCGTAGTCATCTAACACATCATCGGCCTGATGAGCTATGTCTTCAAGCTTCTTCACCCACAGCTTCACAGCCTCTCCCTGATCTTGTCGTGGATGTTCTGCATCTCGTAGCACAGCCTCAAGAATGAGCAGTGACTCACGCAGCTTTGTTATATCTCCATTGAATCCCCATACAAGATTGAACTCTTGAGCCGCAAGAGAAGCCACTTTCTTCAGCAATTCTTGAGCACCAAAAGTGAGAAATTCAGCCATTGATTTACGATCTACAGGAGTCAACAAGCTGAGACAAATACTAGTTGCAGAAACCAAGAGAGCGATTATTCTTCTCTCTTTTGTATAAGTGTGCAAGAACAGCGAAAGTTCTTGTATGCACCATGGTGCAAGAAACCGACTATCATAATAAAATCTCAGCCATCCATTCAATCTTGCTCTTAACTTGCACTAATATTGATGTTAACGCCGTTAACAGAGTTAAAATTAACAAAAAAGTTAGTCAACCTGGTAAAAACCCGTAAACGTTATATTTATCACATTAACCCAGGGTATTCAATCGAGGTCGAATGACTTCAATTCAAAAAAAGCCAAAGGTCGAAGATCAGGGCTCTAGCCTCCTCGGATTTCATCATGGTTATGACATTTCCAGGGAAGACGAGAAATCACTGCTGCAGATGAGATTACAGATCTGAAAACGATGGCCGAATCTGATATGGGCAGGATTCGCAGGAAAGGGAGACGAAGGTCAAATCTGATATGGCTGTAAAGAAGATCGGGAGATTAGGACTGAAAATGAATCAATGGGTTGGATAGGAGATGGGAACTGCAAATGGTTACATGCAGAGGGAGAATATGTTGTGAGGAGAAGAAGAGAGTTCTAGAAAGAGGAAAGGAATTGCACCGAAGAGTTAAGAGAGAGAAGAGATATAAAAAATAAAAAATAAAAAAAATTGAATCCCCATAAGTTTTGCTACCTCGTCAAATTATATGGGTTTGGTCAAAGTCGACCACTATAACTCGATCTCCAATAACACAAAAAACACCCACAAGACCTAATCTCTAATAAGTTTTTAGATGATAAATTATGTATAATATTATTATTAAACATTTAATTAAAAATAATAATATGAATCATTTAAAATGAAAGTTTTAAAAAATAATATATTACCTAAATAATAATATAAAAGTTTTAGCAACCTTAGAATAAGGTGATATTATTTTTTCTTTTTTATAATTATATATATTATCGTATTTTGATGCATCTAAAAATGTACTCATTCCAACAAAATTTCAAAACAAACGCTTCCACATTTCTAAACAGGGTAGGATGCACCGTATTCGCACCCAATTTCATCAAGTCGGAGTATACTTCACCTACACCGTCCACACGGTATGCTGGATGGAGTCCCCGGATGTACTCCGAACTTCCAGAACAATAAAGTGGTCGACGATGAAATTGGCTCGGATTCGAGTGGAGTTGAGCCAAGAGTGCCTCCATGCCTTGAAGCATGTGATGGCTTGGGAAATTGATTGCTCTCAAAGTCTCAAGATTTGTAAGTGAAAATATGATTGGTGTTATTTCAGCGTTTACCATAGTGGTCAATCCTATATAATATATATATATATATATATATATATATATATATATTTGTCCATGGCCCTTCTAATGAGGGATCCATTTTTTTTGTTCATTTCTAGAGATAGGGTATTTGACAAACTTTTCGATCACTAAATCACATCTCTACCGTTCAGTTTGTAGGTGTATATGAGTAGATCACTTCTGCAAATTTCTAGAAAATTTGGTGATCGTTAAGTCATCCAAATGTTTGATTTATTTTTAATGATCTTGAACGGTGTATGTTTGACATAAGTGTTAAGTTTTTTGTTTTAATCTCAGTCATTCAAGCCCATTAAAAAACAGATCTAATGGTGTGGGTCTATCCTTAAAAGTGACAAAAAATAGGAATCCCTCATTGGAAGGGTCCTGCATACATACATATATATATATATATATATATATTTCTTAAGTAAAGATATCCTTAACTTAACTATGGTGTTGATTTGTTTAATTAACTTTTCAATGATATTTTCTTATCTTAACCGTTTAGTATCTAAGTATATATAAGTATATCATCTTTGTAAAATTTCAGCTCATTTCGTGATCGTTAAAGCATTCAAAACTGTGATTTACAACTAAAACATAGACGGTACGTTCAAGTTAAACAGATACAGTTCGTTCATTGATTTTATACATTTTCAAGACCGTGATTATTAATTATTATTAAATTAGCTGTAATTTTACAGAGATGATCTACTCATATATACCTAGATACGCATATTAGCGGAATCTATGTAATAAGTGGTGCTAGCATGCCAAGTCCTTAACTTGCCCGATTGTTTGGCAAGGAATGCATGTATCCGTGCCATTCTAGCTTGAGTATCAATGAATTTGTGTAAAAAAAAAGTCAAGTTAAAAAGATATGCACCATAGTTAAGAATGTCCTTAATAAAGAAGGATTGTGTGTGTGTATATTTTGAGTTTAAGACTAAACACGTAGATGAAGGCCGCAATGGATCATAGCCATTTTTTATTTTAAAGGTGAACTAAGAAAATAATAGGGTGACAATAACTACATCCTTTAGATAATCTTAATTTTGATTGTCATGGAGTTGCAATTATTTTTTCTTTTTTATATTTTGTTATTAAAGATAAATTTCTTGAAGTTTTTTTTTATTATTATTATTTTATTTATTTTTCTTTTATCATGGTTTGGCAAAGCTCATCCTAGCTTGTTCATTAAGGGGAGGTATTTACTATGGTTGGTAAAAAAATCAAATTAAACAAAATCATACATCAAAAACGAAAAATCCACAAAATATGGTCCCTATTGTTCATGGCCTATAATATGGCTAAATAATTTTAGAGCTGAAAAAAATATTGAATGAGTAACAAAGGACAAATTTAAGTTTGCCAAAAAAAAAAAAAAAAAGTGAGTGGAGTGGGTGAATCGAACCAGAGATGGCATGACTGACAATGAACTAGCCACTACACCAGCTTTGTTTATGTGATTGATCGTTCTCATTAAGCATATTCAATTCTGGTCGAAGAAGCAAAAACTAATGCTGTTGCTGGGTCTTCTTCAACCTCCAGAATTCAGAGACTCCATAATCTGGGTTTTCATTGAAATGTTTTCGCAGAAGAATCTGGGTTCTTCAACAACAATCCAGCAGATCTCACATCTTCGTCCATCTACATCCACCAAACCCAGAACTCCCCAAGAACGAATATGGTTTTCTTCATGACCTTAGCAATCTCGATGGCGCCATTGAGCATGATGTTCTTGACCTTCTTGCGGTCGCGCTCCAGCTCCTTGAGGGCCTTGAGGACGAGGGCGGCGGCTGAGGGAACGACGGAGACCTAAACCGATCTCATTTCCCATTACGCGGATGTGGACCTCGACGACCTGGGCGGCATGGGGGGGGGAGGAGGCTGGGTTTCGGGTTCGGGTGAGGTTAGGGTTTTGCAAGCAGGAGATGGGGACATGCAGCTCAATGTTTTTACTGCAATTCCATGGTTTTTACTGTAGTTCGACTTTTTTTTTTCCACTAACCAACGTTTGCTGTTCTGTTAGCCCACGTGATAGCACATGACTGGTTCAAGTAGACCTGCACTGAATCCGCTCCGGTAAGAATAGAGTGTTAATGAATGTAGAAAAAGTCTTAGGTGCGACCAACGCACCCGTGGATCATGCGACCATCCATTCGCAGACGGACACGTGTTTTTTTTTTCCCCCAAAAGAAGAAGAGGAAATCGGAGGTTTGTTTCTCCGATCAAACCAGCAAAACCAGGTCCTCTCCCTCTCCCAGCCGTCGTCTTCAAGCTTATCGATACAAACCAGTAACCCCTGCTGCCGAGCGCCACCATCCATGCCGCTCCAAGTCCGATCCAACCCGCCGGAAAGGCAAGGGGGTGAAATTGGGTGGAGGAGTCAAAGAGGGGCGTCGGCGGAGACATGAGGGGCTTGAGGGTGGGAATATTGCTGAGAGGGTCGGCGGAGAGAGAGGAGGAGGAGCTACATGGAGTCTGGTCTGATCGGAGAAACAGACCTCTGATTTCCTCTTCTTCTTTTCTGTTTTCAGTATAGTTGAGGAGGGAAAAAAGAAAAGAAAAGGCCACGTGTCCGTCTGCGAATGGACGGTCGCACGATGGTGCGTTGGTCGCACCTAAGACTTTCTCATGAATGTAATACAACCTTGTTTTCAAGTCGTAAAAAATTAGTTAGAACATTTGTAAGTCTAATATGAGTTTTCAATTATTATTTTAAATACATATTTTATCATTTTAAACACACATAATTACTAATATTGTAACTAAATTTTTTTATAATTTTAAGAATTTATATTATAATTTTAAAGATTAATATTACTAATTTAAAGACTGAATTTATAAAATTAATATATCACATCATTCATGTATATTAACACATTTTAGAATAATTGCGAATAGATCAGACTTTCCAACAACTAAAGTTGTCGGCGGCTATTTTATTTTTTCTCAGCTATTTTATTATCATTGGTGGAATGTTTTCTTTTTTGGTCAAAATTATTGGTGGAATGTGACCCTTTAGTTCTGTGATGTTTGAGTTGGTCAACAAGAACCAGCTGCTTGATTCGTAACTGGAGGTGTTTCGATCAGCAATTCATTGATCAGCACCCGTGTGTTAGCTTAGGGTTCCAGATCGATTAGTATTAGTCACAATGAACCTTATTGATAGACTTAAAATTTGCAGTAGCACTAGCAACTATCTGAACACCGACAGAGATGGAATATTTCAAACACTGAAAGTTTGAGTGAAGGAAAATTCATCTATATATCTATAAATTAATTCAAGATCCACTGAGGAAAGTTATTCAGAACATGAAGAAGCACTCATGCGAGAGTATTATTTGTAAAAAATGTAGTGTCAAACTGTCAATCTAATCCGGCCCCTTCTCTTTTTTCTTTTTTTATTTATTTTAAAATTCCCTTCTTTTATTGTTGTTAATAATATACATCAGAATTCAATGTAGATGAATCATCTACCAGAAAAGAAAATGCAAGAGAATACGTCTGCAAGCCATTCATCATTGGTTAGGAACTTAGGACAAAGATGTAGCATTTGGCTTTGCTAGCGCAAATGATGACAAGGGAAAGATAAATTTTGGATTATCACAATTCATCAATATGATGACAACGGAAAAATGTGTAATCCAGAAAAAAAAAATGCTAATTATTTCTAAACTTTTCGAGTTTCCAGTGAGTAGTTTTCCTTCCTTCTCCTCAGCTAGCTAAAATATGGGAGAAAAAGGTTTATCGAGGGCCTTATTTAGTCTCTAACACAACTATTGTTTGCTCTAGATGCTACCCCTGCAAACAAAATCCACTCTCTTGGCTTCACTTCTCATTTTGATTCTAAACCACTCATGAACTTCTTAGCCTGCCAGAAGAATAAGAGATGAGAAAAGCAATTCAAGTTACGTTGAGAAACGAGAAAGCCATCTACGAAACACACAGCTTCAAAAATCAGTTTCGATAAAGATTTCATCAGAATTGGCTAGGAGAATTTTCTGATTCCATCACAGAATATAAACTATAAGCTGCAGTTCAGACTGCTACTAATAATGTGAAATTAGAAAACCAGTGCAGAGACCAGAAAACACAAAGGCTGAAGAGATATAGAGAAGGAAGGTTTTGAAAATATACCTGCTCAAAGGTTAGAAACATGATCACATTCCAAGATCCTAGCCGACTATAATATGCAAAGAAGCCCTTGTAAAAGGCCATAGGTCCCTGCAAAACAACAAATCTGTAAATAACAATATTTACACCACAATGACAACACCTGCATCTTTTGTTTCGATCAAAAATTAAAATGTAAAACCTTTAACATTAACAACTCACCCATAAGGATACATAAAATATTAAATTTGGATAACTTCTGAACTTTATAAATACATAACGAAGTTTAGAATTTAAACGTTATGGGAAGGAATCGTTCATACTTCGTTTGTCAAAGTTTTAACGAAGCAATCAATCGTGTTTCTGTAAGCACCAGAATTTCCCATCATTCTGGACTTAATCTGAGAAAAAGATGAAGAGTAAGAAAAATAAGTTAATATATTTCAGGTTGTATGCATCTAGAATTTTCCATATATATTATAGATAGATTACCACATCAACTGGTGAGCCGATGCAGACGGCAAAGAAACCTGCCCCCAGACCAGAAAGAAGATGAGTGCCAACATTGTCCTTGAACCCGGGAATTTTCAGAAGTGTCTGCATAGAAGTTTTACACATTAAAATTGAGTAACAAGAGTTTTACTTCCAAGAGGGAATAATTACCATTCGTAATGAGTTTACCTGCTTCACTTGATCATAACTGGCTAGTTCAGCAGCATTAACGACAGAGTTACGTGTAACGTTAGCTCCATATCCAGTCCAGAGAGCCTTAACTCCCTCCTGAATTTTTTTTTTATCAAAGTATTAAAAGTGAGAAAAATTAAGAATAATTCAATGCTGCTCCCTGAAATTTCTTTGTAATAAGTCTCAGTATCAGTGCACAACCTTTCTCACGATGGTGGAATACGCGTTCAGTGCGCCGGAATAGCGCCTTGGAACGCCTGGTGGTAATCTTCCCTCGGATTGAAGTCTAACTTTTACAAGATCAGTTGGATTTGCAATTGTGATCGCGAAAGCACCTACTCATAAGAAAAGTACCCACTGACATCAAATGAACAGCAAAGGACTCGGCAATCATATTTTCTTTCTCGGGTTGTCTGTGGTACCAGATCATTTACAACTAACTGGACAAAAGTTACAATTTATTTGAACCAAATTTACAATATTAATAACGAATTTACCATATTTGTTTTACACATTTACATATATTTGAACCAAAATACTATATCAACAACAATTTTTTCATAAACTTGTAATAGCATCTACAATCCGGCTTAGTTGCTCACCTGTTGTGAGGCCAGCTGCAATTTTCTTGTATAAAGGAGCATCTCCAACGAAGTCATTCCCCACATATAAGGTCTTAATCTGTCAAGCACACAATTCATACGTGTACTAATATGAGATACCAAAAAGCAAAGAAAAGAGACCTAAACAATTTTATCCAAAAAAAAAAAAAAAAGAGACCTAAACAATCTGCATTGAACAACAAGTGTCGAGACATACAGGTTCATACAACGAAATTCGCAAACCGCCATACACGCACTGACGATGCAACCCGGCTGCAATTCCTCTCCATAGTGAAAACAGACCTTCTTCCCGAGCCACAGTAGCAACAGTGCCCACCATTCCCCTATATTTAGGTAAGGCCATTACATCACCGCCCACAACCGCAACCCTTTGGAGCTGAAGCCTGACTTTAGCGGTGTCGAACGGTATAGTACAAAGCTGCACCAAGACAAACCAAAAAAATTGTTGTTGTTTGATGCACAATATAAAAAGATCAACCTACGATTCTCAAAGCCACATTAACAAAAGTAAGAAAATGCATGCATGTTATCTCAGTTGACATTTTGAATTTGATATGAAAATGAAGTGGGATCGGTGTGATCAGAGCTAGAAAGAGTGATAACCTCAGCAAAACAAGCGGAGAAGGCGCTGCTGGCATAAGTAGCGGCGAAGGAAATTTTGGGTTTTCTGCTGTTATCGGCCACCATGATTGACTGAGCTGCCGGACTGAACAAAAACCAGGTGGAATATTGATAACAGTAAGAAGTAGAAGATAGAGATGATCAGGGTTTTAATAGTTTCAACAAATGAGCTATTCTCGGAAAATAAGAAACAATTCTCCCGACGTTTTGGGATATGGTTTCCTCTCTTCGCTTCTCCTCGTCACGTCCTCATGCAAAGAGCGCACCTTTTTTTTTCACTTCTGTGCTTATGCTCCTTTGGCAATTTGCTGCACCCGAAGAATTTATGCCAATTGTTTCTCTCCACGTCGCAATACGGGGATAAGAGGGTAATTTGAAGAGCCGCAACTGTGGGATGGTGATTGACGTGGCAATATTTGATTTGCATACCAAATGCCTGAATGTAGAACTAAACTAGTAGATTTGCTGACTAATTAAACCCATAGAGGCCAAATAAAGGAAAGAATTAGTACTAAACATACCTATAACTCATCTAATAGATGGGTTGATTAGTCAAGGACAAGTGTTGTCCGATTCATAATATTTAGGGTGGACTAATGTAGTTGGATCTGAGATCGAGACGGATAAGGTAAAAAACAAAGATGGATAAGGTAAAGATTTGAATTGTTTTACTCTTGTATTTTCTCGTTTGCTCTCGCCTGAAGTAAAAAAAGTTTTTTTTTTTTATAAGACCTGAAGTAAAAAAAGTTTACGACGGCAACCAATACTAGTTAGAAAATAAGGAATTGTTTATGAATGAGGAGTGATATGTGATATAAATGCAACGAGGCAAAACTATTTAAGCAACAAGTACATAGTACATTCGAATCGTCTTGCAAAGCTTGCACATATAAAAGCAGCACTTGAATGAATGCAGAACATACATGTACAAGCAGCTACAACTTCTGTTGGCACTTGCACTCGACTCTTCATTGGTTTTGAAGGTGTATCACTACACAAAAGGCGGATAGGGAGCATAGGGCTGAATAGAACATATTCATATGAAGAATGTATTCTGTACATGAGATTGAGTTGATAATGCGAGAATGATTTACTGTATGGTACTCTAATCAAAAAGATACTATTGTTCTTCCTTTTCTCAAGCACTGTTTAATTACACTTGCAACTCATGTGTTTGATTCGTCTGATATAAAAACCATGCACTATAGCCATTGATTTAAACCTTTGCAGTGTCCCAAAATGAGAGGGGCTTCAATGCTTTGCATAAGAATTGCAGCTACTGCTGCTGATCCGCTTACCAAATAATGGTCCAAGATAGGGGATACAGAAAGGCACTGGATCAAAGCGTTTGGGCGGAAAAAAAGAAAAAGAACACAACAATAAGGTTAATCAATTCAATGTTCAACTCTATACCTCTTCTTTGGCTTCACTGTGTACAAAATGACACCAGTAGAAGTGAGTCCATATCCCAACATCCCCATGAATGACAACGGGAAGATGTCTAATCCAGAAAACAAATGCTAATTATTTCTTAACTTTTGAGTTTCCAATAAGCAGTTTCCCTTCAGAGGATCCTACTCTCATCTATTATATGGGAGAAAAAGGTTTATCAAGGGGCTTATTACAACAACTATTGTTTGCCCTAGATGATACCCCTGCAAATTAAATCCACTCTTGGCTTCACTTCTCATTTTGACTCTATACTTTTCACAAACTTCTTAGCCTGCCAAAAGAATAAGAAATGAGAAAAGCAATTCAAGTTACTTGAATGAGAAAGCCATCTACAAAAGGAACCATTCCAGATCTATAGGACAAAACACAAACATACACACCACACAGTTTCATAGATAAGTTACAATGCTAAGATTTTCCGATTCCACCACATAAATATATAATCTGTAAGATGCATTGCAGACTTCTACAACACCAGTGCACAGACTAGAAAACACAAAAGGGAAGAGATATAGAAAGAGAAGGTGTTGAATCATGTACCTGCTCAAAGGTTAGAAACATGATCACATTCCAAGATCCTAGCCGTCCAAAATTTGGAATGAATCCCTTATAGAAGGCCAAAGGTCCCTACAAAACAACAAATCTGTAAATAACAAATTCTTCTTGTGAGCCTCTTCAATTAACAAAGAGGTATAACACATTGTGACATATCAAAGACAGAAGGTCATCAAACCCTACTCCTGGAGAACACAGATACACTGGCAATATATACAAATGACACGGAAACTAAATCACCTACATTTTTGTTTGGAACAAAAATCAATATGTAAAAGTTTTGAAATTAACATCGATGCATAAATAGTCAATTTGAACAACTAAAGGGTATGGGAAGGAGGTGTTCATACATCATTCTTCAAAGTTTTAACGAAGCAATCAATCGTGCTTTTGTAAGCAGAAGAATCTCCCATCATTCTTGACTTAACCTGAGAAAAGATGAAGAGTAAGAAAAATAAGTTTATCTGAGGTCGTATGCATCTAAGATTAAATAAAAATAAACCAGTACATGAAATCAGGTAACCATATCATTTACTCCATATTTCACCGAAATACATTAGCCATCCAAATTTACCTTTCTGATCAAAGAATAGTTAACAACTTGATTATTACTTGAGCAAGAGTATAACATGAAGGCAAAGGATAAGATTATCAACATAACTACTAAAAGTATTAACTAAGTGATCCTGCATCAGCATTAATAAGTTTAAGAGATGTTTTCAGCTAACATATGTGCCTTTGTCTTTGTTATTAAGAGCAACGACAGCTATGCAATAGAAAGCAGGGCCTACTTTACTAAAGATCAGTAAGAAAGATTTCATACGTAAACATAGATAATTGATATATTACCACATCAACTGGTGAGCCAATGCAGACGGCAAAGAAACCAGCTCCCAGACCGGCAAAAAGATGAGTGACAATATTGTCCTTAAACCCAGGAATTTTCAAAAGTGTCTGCATAGAAATAATCATACACATAAAAAATGAGTAAGAATTTTACTTCAAAAGGATAGATGACCATTCATGATGAGCTTACTTGCTTCACTTGATCATAACTGGCTAGTTCAGCAGCATTAATGATAGCATTACGTGCAATGTTAGGTCCAATTCCAGTCCAGAGAGCCCCAACTCCCTCCTGAATTATTTGCAGAGTACCAACTTTAAAAGACATAAAAAGAACAATTCAATGCTGCTACCTGAAATTCCTTTAGGAAAATGAATTCCAGTGTCAGTGCTCAACCTGTCTCAAGATGGTGGAATACGCGTTTAGTGCGCCAGAATAACGCTTAGGAACACCTGGTGGCAATCGTCCCTCAGCTTGAAGTCTAACTTTTACAAGATCAGTTGGGTTTGCCACTGTGATTGCTAGAGCACCTATTCATATGAAAAGTAGGCTGACATTAAATCAAAGTGCAAGGAAAAAGCATAATTACATATGACAATTTCTTCCTTCCCTAAACTAACAGAAATAAACTTAATAGCTATAGCATCCACAACCATGCTTAGTTGCTCACCTGTTGTCAAGGCAGCGAGAATTTTCTTTGTTAGAGGAACATCTCCAACAAAGTCATCACCCACATATAAGGTCTTAATCTGTCAAGCACACAATTCACATACTAACATCAGATACCAAAAAGCAAAGAAAAGACACCCAAACAACCTGCATTGAACAAAATGTGTCGAGACATACTGGCTCATACAACCCAATTCTCAAACCACCGTACAGGCACTGACGATGCAAACCGGGTACAATTCCTTTCCATAATGCCGACAGACCTTCTTCCCGAGCCACAGTTGCAACCGTGCCCAGCATACCCCTGTATTTAGGTAAGGCCGCTGCATCACCCGCCGCCGCAACACCTTTCTTTTGGAGCTGAAGCCTGACTTTAGCAGTGTCCAACGGAATAGTACAAATCTGCACCATCATGCTGATCAAATTCACACTCAACACAATACATGCTTTTACTACAACTGTTCAATTGCAACAACCTAAAACTAATCCTCAAAGCAAAAACTGATGTTCTTTCATGCACAGCATAAAGATCAACCTACAAAATTCTCAAAGCAATTTCAAGAACCATAGCTTCTTTTATTTTCCATGCACAATTTCTAGACCAGACTCCTTGTTGACTATGAAATCAAAACATTGAAAACCCAAAACGGGTACGAAAATGAAGTGGGATCAGAGTGATTACCTCAGCAAAGCAAGCGGAGAAGGCGCTGCTGGCAAAAGTTCCGGCGAAGGAAATGTCGGATTTCTTGTTATCGGCCACCATGACTGAGCTGGGATGACGTCAGCACCACTACCCAGGCGGAATTGAGGAACAAGAAGAAGATATACGGAGGTGATTAGGGTTTTAATAGAGATGGAAGAGAGAGGCCAACCCAAATTGGGCAAATGGAGCGAATCTCGGGAATAGCAAAAAACCCGTAGGATTTGGGTTGTCTCCTCGTCACGGTCTTCATCCTCATTTATTTCCCTCTCTCTCTTTCTCTGCATTTCCCACCTTTTTACTTTTGTGCTTATGCGCCTTTGCCAATTTGCTGCACCCACCGAGCTTGTACCAATTGTTCTCCTCCACCTGTAAATACAGGGGTACAACAGTCTTTTGAGAGCCAACTGAGGGGTCGTGATTGACGTGGCAATATTCGATTTGGTCAGATAGGAATACCGGATGCATGACTATTGTAGAGGAGAGACAAATTTGGTGACACATTAAAGGCTACAACATTTAAAATGATGAACTAAACGTGTGTATTAGCATTAGGTGATCGAATAAGGATAAATACAGTGTACAATAGTTGGCATATGAATCGGATAATGATTTTTCGAGGCCTCCTATGGTGGACTAATTTGATTAGATTACATATATAAAGCACATGGTTAAACTTGAGTATAATTTACGTATTAGTGATGAAATTTTTCTTTAGAACAACTTTTAAGATTTTCTTTACTAATGAGGTGTAATGAGATTATCATTTTATTTTGTTTTTGAAAAGGTGTGTGATAAAGTAGTCTGAGATTCACATTTAAAACTAATTGGCAATGAATATAGTAGCTCAAACCTTTATAAACTCATATTCCGATATGAGATTGATATCTCAACAGTATGATATGTCATGATCGGTAACTTTAAGAAAAGTAAAACTAAAGATAAGAATATGGAGTCCGTTTGGACTCCCCATTTTTGTCTATGAAGCATAGTGGCCAATACTTCATGTCAAGTAGACTGATGCAAAGGTTCTTTCGGAAAACAAAGACAAAATCTTGTGATAACATGGCACTTTAGTATGATCGATGTATAGGTTACGTTTTGGGCGTTTGGCCAATTCGACAAGCACTTTAGTATCCTATTCCATTCCCCTACCAAC
This sequence comes from Fragaria nilgerrensis, assembly GCA_010134655.1. NCBI lineage: Eukaryota > Viridiplantae > Streptophyta > Magnoliopsida > Rosales > Rosaceae > Fragaria > Fragaria nilgerrensis. Next base: position 8,898,518 of record CM020982.1, read on the forward strand.
CAATGCATAATTCATGATATAGAGGAATAGCTGTTGAAGTTTGCAACTTTGTTCAGGCCATTGGTCTTTAGATTGCACAATTACAGGCCTAAACTAATTCAGCAACAACCAATTCGAGTCGTCTTGCAAAGCTTTCACTTTAAAAAAAAAAAAAAAAAAAAAACATATCTTCTGGCAGCAGATTCATGTCTTGAACTACTGCAGAACATATGTTTACATGCAGCTTCAACTTCATTGGTTTTCAAGGTGTGCGCGCACTACAAAAAAGGCGGATAAGGGACACATAGGGCTGAAAATAATTCAGGTGCTGAATGTGTTCTACACAAGAGAGATTTGATAGTGCCAGAATGATTTACTATATGGTATCGACCGTATCGTAATCAGGAGATACTTTTGTTCTTCCTTTTTTCGTTCAAGCTCTGTTTAATACTTACAACTCATTCAAATTAAACAAAAGGGCAAACAAAATTCTCATGTATGTGTTTGATTCATCTGATATAATAACCATACACTATATCCATATTGATTAAAATCTTTGCAGTGTCCAAAAATGAGTGGGGGGTTCAATGCTTTGTATAAGAGTTGCATTATTTGCTGCTGCTGATGAACATCTCTGCAGGTTATTGTTTCTTGAGGAAATTTGTGATCTACTTCCCAAATAATGGTCCAAGTTAGGAGGGTGCAGGCCATTGGCTTCGAGCATTTGTGCCAGAAAAAAAGAAAATTAAGGTTCATCAATTCAATATTCAACTCTATACCTCTTCTTGGCTTCACTGTACAAAATGACTCCAACAACAGTGAGTCCATAGCCCAACATCCCCATAAAGGAAACAGGATTTTTGAATATCATAATTGAAACAACCACAGCAACTGCCCCCTTTGCATTCCCCAATACCTGTTCAAATAAACATACAATTACAACACAGGACTCAGATGTGAAGTGATTAAGGACTCGTTTGGCAACTTCAGAAACATTGCCAAATGGTTACTCAGATTGTGACCGAGGGTAACTGTTATTTACCTGGAGGGTCAAAGCGCTTGTGTGTTTGGTGACCAAGAAATTGGTCAAGTTCACAAAATAAGCAAGCGAGGAATTGAACAAGAGGTACCAAATAAGTTTGATATCTTTTCTGGCAAGTTCTAGTGTGATCCAAACAACATTCTTCTCCATCAATATTGTTGCAGGAAGCAAACAAATTACAGCTATTGGTGCCATGTATAACAGCAAGTTCATGGAGTTCAGCTTTTCCCTGCAGAAGAAGATTGGAAATTTGGAATCATCCGTACTAGCCTTAAAAATTGATCATCAACACCATGAAGAAAAAACGACATTGAAGAACAGAGGAAAGAAATATTACCCATCAGAAGAAAGCAAAATTTGTTGAACCACTGACTTGAATGCCCGGGCAGCCGTAGCAGTGACACACATAATAAACCCAAAGAGCTGGAAACTCGGTTCACCCTACAACCAAAACATAAGTTTCAAAGAGGGGATGATTGCAAACGGCACACTCACAATCACACAATCTCATCTTGAAACATATCTCATTAGTCATTACAATTCAAACGTCTTATGTACATATTTTCAAACACGCAGAACAAACATCACAATGTCATATTTATTCTGGTGATGTAATGAAATAAACCAAAACTACTCCACAATGGGTCAGTTCACACATTTTTGTTGTTTCTTAAAAATACGTCATTCTTCTTTATAAATCGATAACTTGTGAAATTGTGATTCATCATTTCAGTCCTAACCCAAATTCACATGAAAGCCGCAAGTATGAAGCATCGTTTAAGAATCATGATAGATATACAATAATGCTGTTGTGCAAATATGAATCTCACTCACGTTAACGATTTATCCAACCAAAATTGGCGGGTAAGCAAACATTTTCAGTAAGGCGCATATCCAAATAGTAAACACTAATATATTCACCAGAATAATCCAAAGTATGAGGAAGGGTAATAAAAATAATACTTACCCCACTAGCAATGATGACTCCGGCAACGACCGGAATAAGGGTGCTGTACGTAACCCACTCCTCCCTCTTCTTGATCATCAAGAAAGCCAAAACCGCTGTAAAAAACGGCGTGGTGGCGCCAACCGCCTGGTTAAACGACACCGGAAGGTACCTCAAAGACACGTTCCCGCACACCACCGAGAAACAAAAAACAACACTCAACCCTGCGATCTTGGCCAGCTGAACCTTGGACTTCAAGGTCTGCAAAGGAGCCACCTTCATCAACGCTATGGCCACGTAGCTCAGAACACTGCACGCCGTCATGTGACACACCGTTAAAAAAATCGGGTACTTGAACCCGTAATTGCTCAGAAGATACTTGTTCAGGAGTAGAATTCCGATGTTGGAGCCGTACCACGACGCAACCCACCCGATCGTCGGCCATGGGATCGGACTCGGGTCTGCGGCGGTCATTGGTTTCCAGAATATCAGATATTTTGAATGAACCAAAGTTTGTGGAGAAGGGAAATACGAGGAAGAAGTTAAGGTGGAGGTCTGAAACAGAGGATTAAGAGCCGTGAGGGTAGAGGGTCCTATGTGGAATGTTTTGGTTATCGGACGGTGGCTGTCCACGGATCAAAATCAGGTGGCTGTCAAGAAGGCGCAGCGTTTTGCACGCCAAATTAGAGGACCTTTCAGCGTTTAGGACAGTGAAAGAAGCAGAAAACGCATTGTAATGACCAAAATAGACGTCGTTTATTGAATACGAAAAAGTGGGGTTGCCGGCTTCGGACTCTTTGTAAAAGGACAAACGCCGGCGACTTTGGGTTGCTTTTGGATTTGGAGTTCATGAGAATGTGTGAGCCCGTGAAATTACAGGGTTCATGAAGTTAGGTTTGAGAGTAGAATACAATTAGGAAAGATAATAAATTTTGCTATATTTTTTTTTTTTTAGAAAAACATTTTGCTATTTTTATTTATGTAATAATTGAGCTTCAACTTTCAAACACTTTCTTACCAAAACATAAGGACAGTGTCTTTGTTGGGATATCGAGATCCACGAGAGTATTTCAGCAAAGTTTGTATACTAATGAGTAGGTGTGTTACTAACTTGTTAACATAATCGAAGCGGCTTGTTAGACTACAGTAGTAGAGGCATATACAAGATTAGCAATTTTGGTGCTTGCAATGCGCTGTTTCATGTCCATTTCCCATTTCACCTTTAGAATATTTGAGTGAAATTAACATCACATATTCACATACATTCTCTATTTGCATAGGATCCATAGAAACAATAAGAGGAAAATTGCCATGCTAGATTGCTAGAGCGGTAACCAGGCTGTTAAGCGGTTATTTAGTTTGTTAGTGGTTGTTAGGTTTTAGCGGGAAGGTGTTCTTGTACGTTTTGTTACTTCTCAACACAGCTATATCTCAAGCTATCAGTTCCACTTTGGGTCTGCCCTTGTGTTTTTCTTTCTCATACTGGGGTTCTACGGCATAAAAGATCTTCCATTGTGTGGTTGGAAAGCTCTCAGGGTTGAGTTCTGAGCCAGTGACCACTTGAAACCTAAAAGCGAAAATCATCATCGTCGTAGACACGTCTTTTGGTCCTTGAGAATCTCAACCACTGCAAATATGCCTTCAGTCATGAGGTCCATTCTGGGTGTATTTGAAGTCTTCGTCATCTGGGGTCCTAGTTCCATTGCTTGGTTATCCATGAGAGCTAGTCTGGAATGTTGTAGGCTTTGAATGTGTGGTGTTAATGAGGATCCTGAAAAGTGAAATAGCTAGAATAAAAAGGGACATCTTATGAATGATGATAATTTAGCAATTGTACTTGTAAGACTGAAAGTAATTGATGAGTGCTGCACAAGATTGTTGTAAGAAAGATAGAGGAAGTTTAAGGATGAGCGACTCAAACATCATATTTCTGCACCAGATCTCCCCAAAGGTGGTAACAGACTGTGAATAGGTACCCGTTAGCCTTACAGATGATCTGAACTGAGAAGATAAGTCAGGGAGACTTCGAGTTTCATGAACTAATTGCCTAGTTCCATTCTGGATAAGAAAAGTGCACGTGACATGGCTTTTCCATTATAATCATGAACTGGGCTCGAGACTCGTAGGAAAATAGACTTTCACAGCCTCTGAAAACACCATTCTGTTCAAATCAGTACTACGAATCTGGCTAAAGCTCCTTGTTTATGGTATAAGCATCATAATAGTATTTCCTGCTCTCTTGCAGGATGGTTGACAAGAACTTGGACTGGTGAGACCAAAAAACAGATTCATAATAGCATCAACCATGTAGCAAAAGGTCAATGAACTATAACCTGGTGTATAGGTAAACAAGACAACAGAAAAAATGACCTAGTTTATTTACTTGTTCGATCACATTGATGTACCAGAGATTATGTCACTTCCAACAGGCAGGAGTGTGAGAAAGCATTCATACAATGGAGCACTATTTTTGTGGATAAGTTTAGAAACAAGCGATTCTGAGAGATTACTATAAATTCTGCGATATGACTATAAAATGTATGAACGCACAGCTCAAAGGCACAAATTTTTAATTAACTCCCAAAGAAGATCCATAGTGAGAGATCAGAGACGTGGAATAGTAGAGCACCTGTTATAAGGAGAAGATTCATAACCCCACAAGCATAACATATAAATGCAAACTCTCGGTTAAGTTGGTTAAGAATTTTTTCAGACAATACAGATAACCAACTATACCATGTAAAAATATGTGCTACAGGTGAAGAAAATGATAGGTATTTTTGACATGAATGATACTACTACCTCATCAAGAACACCATCGTAAAACCAAACATCATTCAGGCAAGCTCATCAGCGAGTGACTTTGCTTTATGATTCATTCAGATTGATTATGGTCAAACGCAAAACTTCAAGAAGAGGATTTGAACAACAGAATAAGTATAGCAACAAACGTTTAGATAAATAACTCAGGTTCCTCAGTACATAGTTTTGAAAGTTTGAATCTAGACGACATAAAAGCAAAAAAGCAGCTGCTGCACTCCAAATCCAGTCGGTCATCTACATTAACCTCATCCCTGCACCCCAAACAAACAAAACGATCTGTTAGATAACAAAGATATGAAAAATAGCCTAACATCATTTCATAATTATTTTGGTTAACAGGCAATAACCATGTGAGACTGACAATCTATGTAAAAAGCAATAACATTCAGTAAAATTGCATAGAAAAACATAGGAATTGTCAAAACAAGAAAATGATACAAAGAAATATCAACAAATTCAGAAGTAGGTAGAAAAGCTTAACTCAAGATTAAATAAATACAAGATCACCATCCCCTTCATTCTTGCACTTAGTTCAATACCTAACTATCCAATCAAACCTGATACAAACCTATCTACATGACCCACTTGCATCAAGCAACCGAATATTGAGTTATTGACTATATTGATTAAACCACACTGTTCAAAGTTTTTCAAGTTGCAACACCAAATCTCTCAACCAATACCTAGGAATACATGAACCCAATAGCTTTCAGTAAATACACAAAGCATACCAACTAATGATTATAACTTGTCAATTGAGGAAGACCAAGCATGGACTATAAACAGTTCATGGATTATAACCCTTCTACACATCTTTGATTAATGTTGGTTGTTAGATTAAGTTCCTCTATAAGAAAGTGCTAGTGTGCAGTTTGTCTGAATCCTAAGCTAAGCACATAACGTATTCATTGGAACTCTACTTAAATCACCTTGATCAAGAGAAATTGAACCCAAACAGCTGAAACCACATTCTCAGCATTCAAATAGTATAACCTCAAATACTTAACACTCAAAAACACACACATAACTCAAATGGAAACAAAATAGTACCTCAGATGTTGCTGGGATACATGAAAACCCTGACTCTGCATCCCTGCACAGTCAAACCAAAATCCCAAATCAACAAAACTGACCCTCAAACAATCACACCAACCCAATCGCCAAAAAGCCAAAGAGCTTACCATGGACTTGGGTGGAAGATTGGAGGTGAACTTGGCGCGAACGACACCAGTGTTACCATGAGGCCTAGAGACCTTGCCCCAAATGCAACGGTAGTGGCTGCCGTTCTTCTTTACCTTAGCCTTGTAAATGTAAGCCAGACGCTTCCCGGCGTACCAGGCCACCTCCTCCTTGGTGTTGACGTTCTCGATCTGAATCAAGGACGTGTTTGGGTACTGGTTCGACTTCGACCTGCACAAAACCCAAACTCAACATCCAAACAATCCCTATCTCACAATCAGAGAGACACAAGTAGCTAAGAGTCAGGGTTCAATACCTCTTGTATCCGAGGACGGTGCCACGGACGTAGAGTCTGCAGATAAATAGAGAAAGTGAATTAGATTTTGATGTGCGAAATGGGAGACAGAGAGAGAGATTGAGAACCTGACGCGCTCTCCTTGACGACCCTTCACCATTTTCGGACGAATGAAGCTGCGGCGGCTCTGGAGGCTAGTGCTGGTGTGAGGCGGAAACCCTAATACGAAGACTAGTGGAGGAGTGGGGTTAAGAAGGTTATATATGGCAAGAGCCGCGAGTGGGTACACTATCCCTATTATGAGCCCGGAAGCCCATTGCTCGTGGAATTAAGGTCCAGGCCCACTAGTAGATATGAATCCTCTTCTTTATATCAAGACCCAAAAGGGTTGGTTAGACACACACTTGAGGACATGATGCTCGATGCTTGCTAATCATGCTCTCAACATGAGAGTTAGTGACTATTTCGTGTTTAATTTTTTCGATAATGTTAGGTGGACCAAGTTTTTTGCTAATATATACATCCCAATCCATATGGTCATGTCATATCTCAGGCTAAATGATTGTGTCATATTAGTTGTCAGATATGTTAGATATAGGCGAAAGAAATTAGATCAACATAAAACAGTAAAACATGGCAAATATTTGAAAGTCCAAAAGAAAACGCCCTAGCAATATGCGAGAAAAATGCATTGGTCACTATATTCAAGTTCACTATTAAAAACGTACAAAACTAAAACAATTGTCTAGTGATATTACTGATCATCCGTCACCGTACCTCAGACTTTTCAAGTTCAAACTTACTATCCCTTCTCGAACTCGTTTATGTCCCAATTTACGAAACATTCTCAAACTCGTTCAAAGCACGGCTCGGTCTTCAGTATATCGATGTTGGGGACCCTTTTTGCGAATGTGCAACTTTGCAAAATGGTCCGTGGACCTCTAGCTGATCAGCGGTTAGTCGCTTCCCGCTCGTTATGATAGGCAGTCGACACGACTCGTCTACGACAAAACCAACCCCATTCTGATATTCTCCTTTGACTCGAGCCTTACTCGCTAAGCAAATCTCACCCCATTATTACTAGTCAGATTCCAGCTATTCTCTACTCCCTCACAGAAACAATGGAGCAGCCTCTGCTTTCTGGTACATTCTGATCCCCTCTCTTCAATTCCCTCAATCAATCGAATTTGAATTGTGGGTGTATGATTGATTTTCTTTTATGGGTCTCTAATTTGGTTATTGATTTTAGAGCAAGGAAGTGAATCGGGGGAGAAGTCGAGTGAGAACTGGAGCTCCTACCAGTACGTGGGGAGAGCCGGCTCTGTCATTCCGACGGCTGCCTTGGCCGGAACTGAAGTCAGCGTTGAAGAGATACGATCTGCGGCGGCTTATTCCGATCACAGTGAGCACTACCCACCTTCTCTTCATAGCGCTTTGGTCGGTTCGCCGGAGCCTGATCTTGATGGTACATATTTTTTCCCAATTTGATAGTTGGAATACAAGTTTTCAGTTTTGATTGATGGGTGTTGATCATTTACTGAGGTTTATGTTACAAAGAATTGATATCGGTAGCTTAGTTTCTTGATTGTTTTATGTCTGTTGTCTTCCAAGATGTGCTTGTAGAGAAATGTACTTGATTACAGTAGTTGGTTTAAATTGGGACAAGGAAGGATTTTTACTTAAAAAGGTTCATACAGAATAATGATGCCCAAGTTGAATGAACTTCATGACATAAGATGTTGGATTCAGTTTTTGATTTGGATCTTTTGGTGGGGAAAATAGAGGGTTATGATGGTAGAAGCTGGTATCTTTGATTATCTTTTCTGACAGAATGTACTGGATAAAAAAAATGGTGGTTCTTTATTGCAGAGCAAGCTGTTGTTTACCAAGGTGGATATGGAGGAGGTCCTGGCAGCACCACAAGTGAGCTTCATAGGTACATTTCACTAAATGATTACCAGGGGTTCAATGTCATTTGACATTTTGAACTGATTATGTATTTGAATTGACTGATGGAATGTGCTAAATGTTACAAGGACTTCCAATGAATTTGTAGTCATATTGCCATGTCTTGTTCTTCCATTTCAAAAACTAGGAAATGGTTAATGTTGATAGAGACCCTATTGTTCAGGGAATTGTTCCTTTTTCTTTTTTTTTCCTCCTAGCATGTTGTCATTGTATTCAAAAGGGAGTTTTATACAACCTATTTTCATCAATCTTCCTAAGTCTAGCCTTATTGTTCTTCTTAGTTTTATAAATAAACCAAAATCAACAATTTCACATTGCCTATAGTCCGTAAAAATTATGTCAATATATTTCTTGAGCTCAACTTTGAAGTGTCAACATGTCAATAACATTGAGATTATCTTATCTAACACTCAGTATTTATGCATAGGCAAACACTGGATGAAATCGAGATACGAGAGTTGCTCATTGATCATGTTGGCCATAGATGCTGTTGGGGAAGTCGTCCTGCTCGGACATGGAAAATTCAAAAAGTGGAAGATTGCAATGTTTATGTGGGAACACTAGATACCTTCATTGAGGAAAGGGAAACTGTAAGAGAAACAGAGCCATACCTTGGTGGCAGTGTCGATGGAAGGGATAAGGGACCAGAACTAGGAATCTGGGAATTGGATTTGAAGGCTCAATTTCCTGTTTTATTTATACCTCATAAAGAATCACGGGAGATAATTCCTCATTCAGAGTCCATTGCGAAATGCTCAGGTAACTGTTCTGGTCTTTTGGAACCATGTACTTTGAAAATTGGTGAAGATGAACTTTTGACTATAAATGTTTCAGTTCTACTCTTGCAAAGTTGTCGCAATAGTGATAATGAAATAAATGTTTCAGTTCTACTCTTTCAAAGTTCTAATGACAAGTTCGAAATGTTTACAGGATGTGCTGGGCGAGGGGATACTGTCTGTCCTTCATGCAATGCAAATCAAGAACCTGGATTCTACAAAGAGAACCAGATGGCTCAGTGCTCTGCTTGTCATGGAAGAGGATTACTGGCTCATAAAGATGGATCTGACTCAATGTAAGACACTTGGTATTTACTCATCTCATTATCATTAGAATCATGATCTAAATCTATAATAAGAGGATCTTCCAGTCTAACCCGTTCAGAGTTCATTCTCTCATGCAACATTCTCTGATTTAACCATGTGGAAAAAAAAATGGTACAAAAAAAACAGCCTTTTTATTGCTGAACTGGATACAATGTACTAAAATACTGTACATCATTGGTTTTGTCTATGCAGATGTGTGACTTGCAAAGGTAAGGGACAGATTCCTTGCGCGACATGTGGATCTCGTGGTTTGGTTAAATGTTTGACATGCAAAGGCAGTGGTTCTCTTCGTTCCCGCAATGTTGCCCTTGTTAGATGGTATGTATGTTCCTTCTTGATTCACATATTTCCAGATTAGGTCCCCTACAAAGATGCTCACTATATCTCTCAGAAATTTTTTGTCACACATTTGAAATGGTAAAACTTTGTACACATACAAATTATGGAGTTGTGGGGGATTTCCTTCTCCGCTATTCATTGTCCTATTTTCGAGGTTTCCAACTGGAGATGAAAATCTCTTAGTCCACATTTAGTGCACCCGCACCCTGCAACCACTGAGTTTTGATTTTCTCCATTTTCTGATTATGTAAGATCTCCTGCATGAAAGTATAAAGTAAAAATTGAATATTTGTGACAGGAAGACACTTTCAACCAGAAAGGTAAGTGCAACAAGCGGAGCAGCTTCTGTTCCCGATGATGTTTTCCACAGAGCCCAAGGAGTCCAGTTGTGCAACACGCAGGCATATCAGTGCACTCCAGCCTTCTTTGCCGACTCTTACTTTCTCAACAAGTTCTCATCGGAAGTGATTGCCGACAGGGCTCCTGTGCCTCCCTCTGCAAGGGTCATAAGCGAAAGGCACACCATATCCGTGGTTCCAGTGACGCGTGTCACAATGGCTCATCGCAGCCGGCTGTTCAGTTTCTACATCATTGGGTTTAGCAGGGAGGTCTATCTAAAGGACTACTATCCCTCTCGGTTCTGCTGGGGCTTATGCCCGTGCTTGGAGTGGTTGAAGTTGTAAATGTTCCAGATATACATATTCAAGAGTCGGACAACTATACTGTATTATCATCATCATCCTATCATATCATATCATATTTGTGAGTGATTTACTCGTTTTGGTGAGAATAAAATAATGCTGCTACATGAGTGTAGAAATTTGAAAGGCACTGGGGAATGGGGAATAATATACTTTTGTATGAGATTCGTTTTCACTGTAAAGTCTATTGTAGAGTCGTTTGTTACCGTTTGTCAAGGTCTTGAATTTCTTAAATACTATGAAAATGGAAGTTGGCCAAACTCCTTTTGTGAAATTAGTTATTTTTTTAGGAGACCAAGTCAGTGTGCAATCTTAACCTAACTCTTTATGGAGTTGGTTCTTGTTTTCCCTCTTTCAAATAGATGTGATGTAATGCCGTGGAGTGTGAGAAGCTCAGAAGCATCAACTTGAATGTGACGGTGACCTCAAAATCTGAATGAGCCATATAATACTCGGTTGATCTTATGGACCATTGAGAAAATCTTCCACTTCCAGCTTACAAGTCGGCCACCATCTTTTGGTTATTGGACCTCACTTTCCAAATCCTCCTAATTCAGTTAAAATTCCCAGATTCACAGAGACTGTGTGTCACAGAGCGATCATAGTTTTGGTCCTGTTTGATAGAATTACATATAAATTGAAGGGTTGGCATTCTGGCTAGAGAAATTTTGGTATGGATGCAAATCATACAATGCTGCAACGCATGAGTCAGTGACGTCAAAATTTGTAACAATCAGCTTTCAATTCGGTCCATGGGCATTGAAAGGATCTTTCAATTCTACTCTATTGTCAACCACCATCTTTTGGTTAATGGAGCCCCATTTTCTAAGTTCCTCTCATTTTCGTGCTAAAATTTCAAGATCCGTACAGAGCGATCATAGTTTTTATCCCGCTAATAGCATTGTAAGTACATTCGGACTCACAAAAATTCAGAATTCGTATAACCACCAACTAGCTATTCGTTTATTGATATTTAGAATCGACAACTGTGAAGAAACAAATCGTTTTCGAGTCCGATTATTGAAAAGGAATGTGTTCGTGGCTACTATACTGATAGACTAACCATTAGTGGAGTTGAGGCCTGCGTTCACCAACCCAACACTGTTCTATGAGGCGTGTCACTTCAAATCATTTGGTTGTCCTATGATTCCATACAGAACATTTCTAGCTCATCTTTTCTTTCATTTTCTATTAAATTTTCTTTTGGGGCAAAAAGTCATATTCTATTCCTGAAAGGACAATTATACAGAAGAAAATTGGAAATACCCCAATCAACATCCTGAGTTCTTGTTGTTCATAAGGAAGTTCACAACGTAATGGATCTAGTTTACTTGATTACTTTTTTCATTACAATACAGAACCCATTAACTATAGTTGTTACTTGTTAACTCAATAATGTGCAATATATAATGACAAATTTGTTCGTATGATATTCACTATAACTTGCATTTTCTTTGTCACCATATATCTGAGTTCATCTCATGAAATGGGATTTGTATGGTAGTCATTCAGCAAATTATAGTCATGACATGAGAAATAGTTAGTTGCATGCCCACTAAAACACAAAGATCAAACCATAATGCTCATGAAGTAATTTTGTGAATGACTAGACACCACGGTCTTCATCCTAATGCATTCTTAGCTTCCACCAAATCTTTTAGTCCACTTAATCTTAAACTTCTTCCACTATGTTTTATTTATCAAATTTAAATTGAGTCTTGTTTTTTTCTTTTTAAATACAAGGCTAGTGCGGTTACCCTCAAACATTAATCGACTAAATTGCCGAATACAATAGAGACATTTAATCCAAAAGTTGTAACTATTTAGTTTTTTCTTTTTTCAGTTAAACAATATAAACGCTACAACGAGGTTAAACTCACGTTATCTCACTTACAAAATGAAGACTATATCATTATACCAAACAAAGATGAAACAGAATATAATTTGGTCGACGGCGTAATCAAAATATCCTCTATTTTTTTTATTTTTTTGAGTGGACTATTAGTTTCTTATTGGTTACGATGGACCAAAAATGATGATTCATTGCAATCCCAAAAAACGACAGGACGTGCAAGCTCGACACACCGCGTTGAACACCTCATCCATTTGTCACTGCCTCATTCTGCGAAAACCGGCACCGTCTGCTGGTGAGAGCCATCATCACCTACAGTTCCGCACCAAAAACCCGGTATGAGTGCCTCCCTTCGATCACCGAATCAAACGGCTATGAACTCAGAAGAACGTCATAATCAGGTTTAACGGTCGGATTTTTCACGTCGGGACAAAGAAGAGCAGCAAAAGCCGACGTAATGTGTCGTGTCGTGTACGGGAGAAGAGGCCCGTGACCGCGCCACGTGGCGTTTGAATTTTATAAATGGAGGAATGTGGTCAGAGGGGGTACGTGGTTGATGAATAGCAGGGTGACAGCTAAGCAAAGGCTTCTGATAGAAACCGAGGATCCAGGAACGTTCCGAAACTTGGATACAGTGGCAGTACTAGATTTGCACGGCAAAATTGTTGTGCCCAGACTACCCTTCTTGGTAAAACGTGTTCCCCCCCCCCGTATACATATTTTGACTCGCGAGTATATATTCACATTTTTATCTTTGATACATCACCCGTTATTGTGGCCGATTATTGTTTGAAAAATAAGAGCATTTTCAGTATACGGTGTGTATTTTTACATACATATATGAATGGTCAGGATTAGAAAAAATAATATAGAAAGATAATGGTCAAACATATGAACTTTATCTTAAATACACGTCGTGCATACAAGAATTTCTACTGAAAAATATGTATAAAAACATAAGTTATCATTTGTCTCGTACATACATGAGTGTTGCATAATGTATATGAAGCTAAGTAATGTCCAAACTTTTTTGTTTCTTATTTAAATTGAAAGTAATACATATCTTTCAATTGTTAGCAAGTACGTCTAAGATATTAATTTTTATTTAAAATATAGACTCATAGATAATTGCTCGTTTCTTGATCAATCTTTAACCATTACATAAAAATGTACCAAATTTGAAAGATAAATATATCAACAAATGTCGTAAATAGATAACATGACATATTCGAAAAGGTTCAAGCCGTATATTGATTCAATATAATTGATTGCCCACATACTGGTTCAAGGCAATTAATTTCATGACAGATTCATGCTCCCACGTCTTAATCTTGCAACGGGATCACGATATTTGATGTATATATGCATATTGTACAAGAAGTCGACACTAACTGAAAGCAAAATTCCCTATCAAATACAATTAACAAGATCTCTAACGTGTACACGCACAAGGCAAAGCAAGCAAATCAATCATTTTCATTTGTCGTTGTTTCCACTACGAAATGAAGTATGAACAACTCGAAATGACAATGGCCATATTTAGTGGATCTCTTTCTTCATTAACAACGTTATTAGACCCCAACAATTATTAGTCTCATGCTACACAGCATAAATTGAACATGAAAAAAATAAAACTGGTACCTTGGCTTCTTAAGCCTAAAGGCACATAACGTACCAAACTTGCCACCCCTCACATGGAGAAATACACAAACGTAGGGGATGGTTGCATATGATGAATAATTGAGTGTGCCCTAAAATTAGGAGCCTTCTTAATGATGGTTCTTAGTCAGTAGGTTATCAAGTCCAAATCATGTGGCTATATGGCAGAGGAACCAAGGGTTCACCTTCTATTTTTAGCGATTGAGTATTTATTTCTTTTAATGATGAATTCGTTAAATGACCAACGTGCATATCATAGCGTTCTTAAAATATATAAAAAATTTCATTTTATATAAAAGTTTAACCTAAACCGGTTCTTTGGTTAAGTTCACTTGTATCCATCAAATTACTAGAAAAGGTTAATTAACCTTATATTGAAATTCTCACTAGTTAATTATACACATTTGAAATTTTGAATATTGAAGCATGTAAAAGTTGTTTTAGATATTCATGTCATGACCGTCTCACAATAACAATAACAAAATTTAATTTTCTCGAGCTAATATTTTGTAACATAACCAACGGTTGCCCTCACGTCATAACTATTAACGAAACCTCAAAATACAATAGGGATATTGTGCCTAAACTCCATATTGTAAGAATATCTTAAAATAATATTAGACACGTCTACAAAATTAATAAAATCTCAGAATATAAAAAGAGACATTATGCTAAAATTATATATTATTTGTGTGTGTGTTGTGTTTTAATAATCTTCATGTCAAGTAATTTCCAGCTCAACCTTAGAAACTTCTCCAAAATTTTAAATTTTTGATCTTTTTGCAACCTATTTTCCTGTTAAGATGTTTTTAAAGCACCTTTATCATGCATCAATCTTAGCCACTGTTAATGCATAGATTAAGGATGTAATTGATCCCCAAATGAGCCATAACCATTAACCGCCGTCATCTCTTCGTAACAAATTGAATTTTACCGTTACATGGTGCTTAACTGGGAAATATTATCGGGTAAAATAAGCGAAAACAAAAAATGTGCCTGTCCTTGATTAACCCTGAACGAGAAAGTACAGAAGGAACGGTCAATTCTTTTGCGGGCCCAGCCCGGGATTTTTCACTAACCAAAAAAAAAGGTCCGCACCGTAACAAACTGGCCAGGGCTAAAATCGTCATTTGAAGTGTAATATTCAAGCTCGCCGAAATATAAAAACCGGTTAGAGAGAAAGAGAAAGAAATAGAGTTACAGAAATTAGTGGGGGATTATGATTATGATAATTGGATTGTATTAAGGAGAAGAATAATAATAATTCTCATCTTCTTCTTCTTCTTCTCTTCTTTATATAAACACCTCCACCTTTCTCTCCTGGGCCGCGCTGGCCTAAGATTTCGGACCCGGCAAAAAAAAAAAAAAAAAACCAAAATATCGAACCCAACCGTCGCATTTCTATTGTCTCTTTCTTCTGTCTTGTTTCTCCGATTAACCACGAATCCGGCAACGTGCGTTTCTCTTTCTCTCTCTCTTTCAAACACAAACAACGTTAGTGCCGGCCGGTAATGTCGTCTGGTGGCCCGACCAGCACTACCCCGACCGCCTCCGCCGCCATCGCGCTGCCGACCACGACCAGACGACGTGTCGCTGACGGCCCCATGGACGCCTCCGCCGTGTCCACGGCCGTCCCGACCAACATCAACAACGTAAGCAAGATTAACCCGGACCTTGTCGTTTCCTCCTCGACGGACGAGGACGAGGAGAGCGACCCGACCGGAAACGGCGGCGCTGTCTCCGGGTCCGGGTCCCACGTGCACAGCAACCATTATTCTCCGGTGATAAAGTACCTGCTGCTTCGCAGGAGAGTGTTCTTTTGTATTCCCGAGGCGTGGCTGTTGTCGGTCCGGTCGGGAAGGAGCCTCGGCCGGAAGATCTTGGGGACGACGTTAACGTTGATGGCGGTTGTTTCGGTGTTCTTGACGTTCGCGTTTTTGGGGGGACACGTGGACGTTGGTTATGGGGTGAAGAGGACGGAGGGGAGGCTTTTGATTCTGAAGACGAACAATGATGATTGGAAGGTGGCGCAACGCGCCGTCGCGGAGGAGGACCAGGCCGCCAGGCCTAAACGTATTTTCGAGAGACTGTCGTTTTCGGAATCGGAATCGGAATCCTCCATGCCCAAACGGCTTTTGGATGAACACAATACGGTAAGTCGTTTTTCTTCTTTCATTTTTCAAGCAAAGTTTCAATTTTTAATCTCTGGTAATTTTTTTTTTCTTTCTACAAATGAGGGATTTTGTTCCTTGTGTTTTCTGTTTACCCAGAAAGAAAACTTTTGTGTTGTTTATGGTTAAAGGTTTTACCTTTATGCATTTTTTTTATGGGTTTTGAGAGGTTGATTGCATCTGTTTCAATTTTGATCGAGTTCCTTTCTGGGTCGCATTTGGGTTATAACCAGTAAAGGTTTGTTTCTTTGTTAAAGGTTTCACATTTGTCAGCAGAATTTTGGTGCAGCCCCCTTTGATATGGTTTAGTTGAATAATTAAATGGCTTAATTTGATTCACATGTTTCTTCAGTTTGGGTTGATCAGTTTGTCACTTGTGGATTTAATGCTGTGATTTATTGGCATTGATGTAGAAATCTACTTTCTTTTACAGATTCCAGGAATATGGATGAAACCAAGCAGTGATGATTTTAATAAATGCATAACTCGACCCAAAAATCGGATCAGTAAGTTTCTTGTTCCATTACTGAATTTGTCAAGCTTGTTTTTAGGTTTAATCAACTGTTATCTTGACTTTTGCAAATATTGATTTCCCTGCAGGAACAGGATCGAAAACAAATGGCTATCTCCTAGTTCATGCCAATGGTGGATTGAATCAAATGAGAACAGGGGTAAGGTTCCTTTCTCTAATCATGCATATAGTAATTTTAAATTGTTTACACCCTGGTTTTTGAGTTTGGCACAAAGTGTTTTGGAGCTGACAGTGCCCCAATTGATGTTACAGATATGTGATATGGTAGCCGTTGCAAAGATAATGAATGCCACTCTGGTGCTTCCTTATCTGGATCACGAGTCTTTTTGGACTGATCCAAGGTACTTTTCTCAGCTATTTTGGGTTATATGATGTGAATTCCTAGTTCGTCTGTTTCCTTTGAATTGATCAAATGCTATATTCTATGTGCAGTGGTTTCAAAGATATATTTGACTGGAGACACTTCATAGAGGTGTTAACAGATGATATTGAGATAATCGAGTATTTGCCAACCCGTTATGCAGCTAAAAAGCCCCTTCTGAAGGCTCCCATCTCCTGGTCTAAGGTTCGGATTTTACTTGAGAATGTTTCGGACATTTGGTTGGTTGTGTAGTTTTTGGAATCATATCTAATACGATGCTTCATATGCAGGCTAGTTATTACAGAAGAGAAATGATACCGTTGTTGAAAAAGCATAAGGTTATAAAGTTTACCCACACTGATTCGCGTCTTGCTAATAATGGACTTGCAAGTTCCATTCAAAGGCTGAGGTGCCGTGCCAATTATGTGGGTCTCCGATACACCAAGGAGATTGAGGATCTAGGGAAAGTTTTGGTCAATAGATTAAAGAAAAATGGCAATCCATATATTGCTCTTCATTTAAGGTACCCTTGTTGTATGGATTTTCATAGTATTATCTAGTTTTGTGTTAGGTTAACATTTAACCAAGTAAAATCGTTCTTGATTGCAGATATGAGAAAGACATGCTTGCTTTCACTGGCTGCAGTCACAACCTTAGTGCAGAGGAAGATGCAGAACTTCGGGATATGAGGTACAATGTTAAACATTGGAAGGAGAAAGAGATAGACAGTGAAGAGCGAAGACTCCAGGGTGGATGCCCATTTTCCCCTAGAGAGGCAGCCCTGTTCCTCAAGGCCATGGGTTACCCTTCGACAACAACAATATACATTGTTGCTGGGGAGATATATGGCAGCAATAGCATGGCTGCGTTTCGCTCGGAGTATCCTAATGTCTTTTCTCATAACACTCTTGCAACTGAGGAAGAGTTGGACCCCTTTAGGCCTTATCAAAATCGCCTTGCAGCCTTGGATTACATCGTAGCACTAGAGAGTGATGTCTTTGTATATACATACGACGGAAATATGGCGAAGGCAGTACAGGGACATAGAAGATTTGAAGGATTTCGGAAGACTATTAACCCTGACAGGTTGGTGGTTTATAAACCAGGCATTTCATGTGTTACCTCTGAATTTTCTACTTCTTGCTTTGATTTAGTTATCTAACATACCATAATTTTCATTTCAGACAAAATTTTGTGAAACTGGTCGACCTATATGATAAGGGTGATATATCATGGGAAGAATTTTCTTCGGAAGTTAGAACTCTGCATTCTGATCGGCTGGGAGCACCATATGTTAGACAGATAGGAGAGGCACCCAGGTTGGAGGAGAACTTTTATGCAAATCCTTTCCCTGGTTGTATCTGTAACAATTCACAGGAGCAAATTGCTAGCCTGAAATCTGATGCGAGACGGAGCATAAGGGTTTCATCGCAAAGATAAGGTGTTGAGTGATAATATGTGGCTCATACTGTAAAAAGGACATACCATTGCTCAAGTGGCAGCAAGTTGATATGGAGTGCTTGCTTGCTTAAGACAGAAACTGTACTTGCTGATTGGGCCGAGAAGTTTGGAGGCTTCCATGGTGATTTGCAGTACATTTTTCGGTTATGTTGTACCTACAAGATACAGGCGAGGAGGACTTGAAAAGTGATTCAGAAATCAGAGAAGGCTGGGGTGGCATATAGTTAGGAAAAAAAATCAGTTAGTTTCATTAGCACAGAGGAATTGCCGTTGCCCAGAACGGAGTTACAGTAATTCATTGATTCATTATTCTTTCTTTGATATGCTCCAAAAACTGTGAGAAACGAGCATGATTGTGAAACCGAATGTAATTTTATACAAAGTTATAGAAGACCACTCTTTCAGTAATGTCCAGTCTTTTAAACTACTAGCTTGATCTGAACTTGTATAGATCCAGTCAGCCAAAGACATAAATTTCCAGCCATATCATATAGGAAGCCTTAACAAATTCAATAACCGAAGGGACAATGGATATTGAGTGAATCGTGGTACTATTGCAAGTAGTTTAAACTGTAAAAGCTACTCCTACAAGATGCGAAACACAACAATGGCCTGCTTAAGAGTAACGTGAATTAAAATGCCAAGTATACAGTTGATACAACCCAAGTCACATTTCTTGATAGACAAAATCTGTTGACCATAGCCAACACAATAATCTTCATTTGCTTGATCCATCTATGATTGATCCATCCATCTCATTTTGTAACATATGATGAGGTTACAGACTTTCGAATCAATATACCACTGAGCAGTAATATCCAGGTCTGCAATTGCCATCTCCAACCAGACCAAACGAAGCATAAGCAAAGCTCCGCTAAGAAACCTGCCAAAACGATGGATAAATCGAGTATGATACGTGCAAAACCTTGGTTCAGCAATCTTTACTCCATTAGATATCCACGCTCACCAAGGGATAAATTTTTATACTTCACTAAAAGATCCGTCTTGATTATGCAAATTTAGTATCTTTGTATCTTATGGATAAGCTTGGTTCAAGTAATAAACTCAAAACACTTCTATCAATCCTGTGAAAAACCAAGAAACCTATTGATAAGCTTGGCGACTGGTGTGGCATCACCTGGATGGTATGGAATGAGGGACTCTAGTTTCATATCTGCTATAATGTGTCGAATTGTCTGTGGGCGAGCATAGTACATATGCTTCCTGTCTGCTAGTTTTTCTCCCAACTCACTTTGATGGTTGTCCATCAAATCTTCATTAACCACAACAATTAAGGGCTTCCAAAGCCTCAACGACTCAAATATGCTCCCTGACCCTGCATCACAGTAGACTATAGGCATAAAATTGGTCAGAGAATCCATTAAAGCCTCTTGGAATACTGCAGTTCAACCCTAACACCTAAAATGTTGGTTTTAAAGTCTCAGTAATTTTCTACCAAGTTATAGAAGACCACTCTATCAGTAATTTCCAGTCTTTAATTTTCTCTATATATTCAATCCGCCAAAGACATAAATTTCCTGCCATATCATCTCGGAAATCTTAACAAATTCAATAACTGGAGGGACACTGGATATTGAGAAAATTGTGGTACTATTACAAGTAGTTTATAAGCTACTCCTCAGTTACAAGATGCAAAACACAACAATGGCCTGCTTAAGAGTAATGTGAATTGAAATTCTAAGTATACAGTTGATACAACCTATTTCTTGATAGACAAAATCTTCAGCAATGACAACAGCTGTTGAGGGCTTCGCTCTGCACTACCACATTGAAGGTACATAAACCTGCTCTTTGAGATTTTGAGTTGCACTTTCCGTTGGAAACCCTCTTACAGCACCAATTGTCCACTGTGATATAATTCCTGCTGCAACTGCAAAACGAAGCTGCCTTTCACAAACATCTTGATTTTCATACATCTCGGGGAAAGTGGTCAACTTTCTCATAATCGCTGCTACAACAGCATCACCAGAACCAGTCCTGTCGCAAGTGAATGGGGTAATGAGCACATCTTCTGTTCCAATCACAACACCATCAAACGAAGGGGAATAGTAATGAATTCGAAGCGTCCCATCTGTCACGAACAAAAACTTAAGTTTATCATGCCACAACGGAGCTATCTCTTCCGGAGTGTAATGGTAATAATCTCTCCGCTTCTTGGTCTGCTCATACTCCTGCGCGTAATACTGCGGCCTATAATTCCTCTTCCTCACGTAATACTCCTCATCCAAAAGAAACTCCAACTCCTGCCTCGAAACCTCAATTACATCCGCCTCATTCCACGCCCTCTTAATAAACTCCCTGGTCTCGTCACGCGACTTCCACAATGGCAACGGAAAATTCAAGTCGAAAAACACAAGCCCCCCAAACTTCTTCGCATAAGCTATAGCCCTGAAAAGGGCCGGTTGCATTGGCGCGGATGTCAAAACCTCTGAAGTAAAATGGAACATTCTAGCCTGCACAACACATCAAAGCCCTGCTTAAACCCTCAAAATCCACACCCAACAACAATGTGATTCAATAACACTCCTTTTTCGAATAAAATGTATAGTAACAAACAACTCATTTAGACATTTCATCAAACACATGGTCTGCATTTACCTCTTTAAGCACGGCGAGGTTGAGCTCTGACCGGAGCAACGAATCCTCGGCTGACTCTCTCACCGTCTCCGTCCACATTTTCTCATCGTCAAACCTAATCTTCATATAAGTCCTCGCCGTCTTCGCATTCCCATCCACCTTCACGCCACGTGTCTGAACATTCTCCTTGTTCATCATCAACAACACTTCACTCCCAAACTCATCGCCGCCGACTTTCCCCATAAACGCCGCCCTCCCGCCCAGCCGCACGTGCGATATCGCCACGTTGGACGGCGAAGAACCCGGAGCGCGCGAGAATTCCGGAGGGTCCCACTGGAGCATCTTCCACTGGGAGTACATATCCGGGTGCATCGGGTTGTCGGAGACCCGAACCGTCGGGACGAACTCTTTCTGGGCCGCCCCGAAGCAGCAGACCAAAGGCGGGTCGTCGTAGGGGAAGTCGATGCCGTCGTCGTAATCTTCAAGCTCCGAATCCTCAGATTCGGGTTCGGGTTCTACTGGGCCGTTTTCGACCTGGGTTTTTTTGGCGCGCTGGGTTTTCTTCGGTGGTGAAGATGAAGCGGAAGCTGAGGTCTTTTTCCGGCCACGCCGAGCTGGGTTCTTGGGTTCTTCGACGCTTCCATTGTCTTCGCCGGAAGCTCTGAGTGGGTTTAGCTTCTGAGGTTTGAAAAGTTGAAGCTTGAAGAATTGGGGGTTTAGAGTTTCGTAGGGTTTAGGGATTAAGCTTCTGGGGTTTAGGACCAGTGGGCGGGAGAGTTGAAATGATGCCATTGTTGATCTGAGAGGTTCAGGGTTTATCCATCTTCGTCTTTCCTCTGTAAAATTTTATCCGGGTTGTGATATAATTGGGCTCTCGGAGTCGGGTCCGGTCGAAATTAAAACGATTAATTCTCGTCACCTGCCCAAATGAAAACGCCCCACGTGGAGAGTTTTGGACCGGTTTATCAGAGATTATGACGTCACTTACATTATTGCTTAAATCCTTTTCCGGTTGCTAAAGCAGAGGTTTTAGTTTCTTTAGTTTGTGTGTCGTCGAAATCAAAGCCAAAGCTTTAAACGGAGAAAACCAAGTCCATCTTCTCAGTTACTAATCTTTCTGGTAAGGTTTGAACTTTGAACTGATTAAGCAATATGTTCGATTTTGATCGCGTTTTGTTTTCAGGGTTTGGTTTGTATTTTCAGTTTTGTTAACTGAATTGACTTTGCTACAAAATCATACAGGCCTTATTATATTGTGATATGATTTGAGTTTGAATTGTGACCCTTTTTTTTTAATTTGGATTGAAACCCTTATGCAGAAGATGGGGTTATGGACTTTGATTGAAGGCATGTTGTTATTTGCAAACGGATTGGCGATTCTGAATGAGGATCGGTTTCTAGGTCCGAGAGGTTGGACCATGCTAGAAGTTCAAAGAGGGAATAGGAGTACGATGAAGGGGCAGCTTATAGGGCTTATATATGCGTGCCAGTACTTCAGATTTATGCTCATTCTCATCAACTTCATAACTATTATTCTCAAACTCATATATGGTTGAGGCCTGTGTTTGTATTGTAGAATGTTTGCAAGGCCTGTGTTTGGTTTCTTGGGTTTTAGTCCCAAATGAAAAATCAGGAAAAGGGTTATATGATCAGTTGGTAGCTCTGCAGGGTTGTAGGTTATGGGTGTGTGCTTTTGATCCATGGCTTTGTTGTCGTAAACTAGTTATAGTTTCTGAATTGAATGTCAGTTACAAGAGATGATTGTTCCTTATGAGTTATGAGCTGTTTGATTCTTTGCGCAGAGTTTTGAATTGTTTAGATGCCCTAGTTATGTAAATTCTTTCCTTGATCAATCATGTGCTATGTTATGTAATTTCTTTCCTTGATCAATCATGTGTTGAGGGAGGGATTCAAACTCAAACCCTCACCGAGGTAAATGCTCTGATGAGTCTGATCTACTGTAGCTACAATTTAGTTGCTATGGTTGTTTTAAGATGCTGTAATCTGCCAATTTTAGAATGGATCATGATTGTGCATCTGTGCCAGGTGACCTTGTGTCACTAATGAAGCTTAAGTTTGCTGAAGTTGTGAAGCTACATTCTAATCTGCAGTATGACAATCTTTTATAGACCCTTTTATTTATTTGATAACAAACTCATTACATACTACTGAATACGGATTGCTGAATGTGAACAAAAACAGTACAGCGGTTCCAAAATCTGAGAACTTATTCAACTGGGATCATAACCTCATTAGTCCTAAATGCAGGCAAAGTCCAAGGAGGGTTAAACCTTGCCAGCAAGTACTCCCCTATAATCTTAAACCCATCTTTCTCCAAAGCCCTCTTCAGCTTATTCACCCTATCCTCCACCACCTGCTCCGACGCCGATCCTCCAAAAGTCACCACCCCATACTTCCTCCCACCCTCTTCCCTGATCACCACTCTCTCATCCACCGGCTTCGGCGCCTCCTCTGCCTTCTGATACTTAGCAGGCAGCAGGAATTGCATTGTCACCGTCTTCGCGTCTCCGGCTTCTTTGGTCACAACAGGAGCTGTCATGGCGATCTTCTCAGCTGTGCTCTGTTGGGTTATGACTGGAGCTGTCATGGCTATCTTCTCAGGCTTGGTGTTCTGGGGCTTGCCAAAAGCGCCGATGTAATTGGCCAGCACAGAAAAGCCACCGTCTTTGTCGCCCTTGAACACTGATGGATCATAGGTCACCTGAGCTATCACTGATGGTGGATACTGCCGGATTTCATAATCAGCTGTGGATTTAAGGACCTGGTATTTCGGGGTTTCTACACAAATTTTTCCAAATACCATGCCCATGTTGGAATTTTTGGGTTCTGTTTGTGGTTTGCTTCTGAAAAATGTGAGAGAATGTGGATGAAATTTTGCTGTGGATTGTTGTGAGAGAAGTATGCTAGTTGTATTGATGCTTTGCTTGGAGGGGAGGTTCTCTCTTTTCCTTGCTTGAGGAAGAGGGTGGAACCGTGGAAATGTCCACTCCAGAACGAGTGGCTGATTCTGGTTCTGTACTCGTGGACACTGTTCGGCCATCGTTTGGATGGGCCTATTTCTGGGCCTTCTGGATCTGAAAGGAACACTAACCAAAGCTCCTCTAGTCGGACTAGGTTTTGCTCTCTTCACCTCCATTCTTGCCAAATATTCCTTCACTTGGTGCATAACATTGGTGAAAATAAGCATTTCCCAATTCACATTCCTATACATATCAGGAAAACGACTTCCCTTGTTGATCATAACTGGAAATGCTCATCAACACCAAATACACTACGGTTTTCCCACATTTAAATGCTTATAGACGTCGCAAATTATGTTCATGTATGATTTTCGAGGGTGTCGTTTCCCATGGACATGCCCTCTATTGAGCTCAGTGGACTCACCATTAGTCACATTGTGAAACCAATTGGGTAGGATGAGTAGTTGATGGACAGCTGCCTCGCCTTTAGAAACGGGATTGATGTAGCCGAAACTCTATATCAATGAGCCAACTGATCTTCCACATTGATTAAGATCGAAATTGATTGTAATATTGTAACAAGTAATCATGTGCGATCCCTTCATACAGTTTGGGCCATTGGGCCTAACTTCGCTCCAAATTCGCTTAAACCGATTCAGGGTAGCCCAAGTAAAGTAGGGTTAATCATATTACGCCCCTATAAATACCTTCGAACATCTTCGGAAGTCCTATTAACGCAGAACCGCCAACACCCGCCTCTCTCTATTCATCGTCTCTCAGAGTCTTATTGATTTTCTCTGTTCTGTTTATGATTCTCAATTAGATTTCGTGTTTGAACTGTTTGTTTTCAATTTATAGAATGATATCAACTAGCATCGGTGATGATTTTCATTAATTTCGTTATCCTTGCACTATGATTTTCCGTGAAGAAAACTATGGGGAATTTGAATCTGAGATGCTTCGTCTTTCTTTTTTTTCGTTTCATTGATTGTTGATTCTAGTATGTTTCTCTCTGGATCGATGATGTTAATAAAACTGCGTTATCTATCTGCAACTTCCCAGAATTCATTCTGGGAACTGAAGATACTATCAAGTTACTGAGATCTCATCTCTTTTTCTATAACTTGCATTCGGCTTTGAAATTGTACCTTTCCAATTATTTGTATCTCTATTTTTGTTGTGAACTGATACCGTGTTTGTATTCCCTTTGTTTGTGGTGGGATGTTTCAATTTAAACTGGCTGGAGAGTTTGGAAAAACCTTATTGTTCAAAGAAAAAGCAGCAAAAATGAAAAGATCCGGTAAAATCAGCATCAGCAATCAGCTTCTTTCTTCTCCCCCTTTGTGGATGGATGAGTGGAAAAGAGCGGACGATAGAGCTTTCTTGCATCATCTGCACAAAGCGGGAGAAGATCTCGGAATATGATGATGAAGATTTTTACTGCTTGATTTCTTGCGTAGTTGATTCAATGTATATGCACAGGTTACCAATTGGCGTAAACAATATGGGTGAGAGCATGTGTGCAATGGATGGAAACTGTGAAGTTATCAAACTGTATCTAGATTGTAAGGATGAGTAGTTGTTTCTGTAGGGAGGGTGGGATAACAACATATCAGCCCAAGATTGCAGCGTTTGGTTCTTAAGAGCATGAGAACCTTAAATATCAGTTAAAATTTCTATTTCAATTTTCTGTTGATTTACATTGTTATTTCTGCAATTCCAGAAACTGCACACATAGGGTGGGGGTAGGGGTAGGGTAAGGTCAAAATGTTATACCCATATGTTTTTTCATTCCTTATTTCTGTACCGTCATATCTTCTGTAATTAGATATTTTCTGTAATTCTTTGTACCCGTCGCGATCTTTGTTAATAATTATGTAATAATTACTCTTTCTGATTTTTTATATAGGTCGTTTTAAGTTTTGTTTCAATATATAAATTGTTTTAGTTTATATTTCTTAATTAATCCCTGAGTCACAATAATAATAAGACATTGAAATCTTAAATATGGGTTAAATTGTCATTATAATTGTTTCTTAATCTATATGTAAACTCCTAAAACGATTTATATAAAAAATCGGAGAGAGTATTTTTTTTTTAATTCAACAAAAACGAATACAAGTCTCGGTTAAAAACGAAGTTTCTATAAATATTTATTACAAAAGATTTTACATAAATATTTATTCATAAATAATATATATAAATTAAAAAATAATATTTACATTCTAAATAGATGAGGATGACGACGAATATCAAAATACCATACTCATTCCGTATCTGATTTAAAAATCTGAATACTGATTCTTATACCTGTATCTTACCCGTTGGGGATTATTGCTATCCCTATGCACACATGATATGCTCTTAGAATTTTTGGTGATGTCATTTGATCCGACCAATGCACCATCAACACTTCAGGCCTTTATAAATGATGTGTTTTGATATATGTTGTATATAATTCATCTTTGGAGGACCATGTTAAGCACTTCATGTACATCTCAACTAACCACAATGTTGATTCAGGCCTTTTTAAATAATGTGTTTTGATATATCACTACCAGAAGGATGGTTTTAGCCGATGAAAATAAAAAAACCAGGCCGACGAACTATTTTTTCGTCGGCTAAAGTCCACGTGAGCCGACGAAATTTTCATTCGTCGGCTAATTTAAATTTTCGTCGGCTAAAGAATTTATTTCGTCAGCTAAACTTCACAGACTATAGTCGACGAAATTTTTAAAAGTTTAGCCGACGACATTTTAATTTCGTCGGCTAAAGTGCTTTATATTTGCAGATCTGGACAGCAGCAGCTCATCTGGGAAAAAAAACGGGAGAAGAAAAAACAGGAGAAAAAGTTTGGGTGTTGTCGAAATCTGTCCATAATTAGTTTGTAGAGCTATATATAGATACTTATATGTATATATGTTGATTAATTGAGGTATATATGCTGATTAATTGAGTTTTATTTGAGTTGATCGATTTTGAGTGTGATTGATTTTGAGTACGTTGGATGTATATATATATTTGTGTTGATCGATTTGGTTGATGATTTGATAATATATATGAAGTTGTTGTTAATAAATAGTAGATATATATATATGTTAATTAATTTATAATATTGTGTTGATATGGTATGAAGTTGTTGATGACATATATGAGTTTTGTGATGATGTTGATATATAATATTGTTATAAGTTGATTGATTTTGAGTACGTTGGGTATTATATATATATATATATGTGTGTGTGTGTGTGTGTGTGTGTGTGTGTGTGTTGATCGATTTGGTTGATGATTTGATATAATATATATGAATTTGTTCATAAGTAGTAGATATATATATATATATATATATATGTTAATTAATTTATAATATTGTGTTGATGGTATGAAGTTGTTGATGATGATTTTGTGATGATGTAGATATATATATATATATATATATAATATTGTTATGTAATTATTAAGTGTGTGTGTGTGTATATATATATATATATATATATATATATATATATATATATGTGTGTTAATTAATTTGTTGTTAATTAGTTGTAGTACGTAGAATATATACGCGTACCAAATGAATTGAGATTTTATATATGACATGAAATTTAATTAATAATTAGCTAGTGTTATACATATATATTTTGTTATATTTTCAGGATATGGATAAGAGTTGGATTTCGTTTCCAAAATGGGACAAAATATATGGTAAAAGAGTTATGAGTTTTCTGGAATATGCGCTCGCTAATGCTAACGGAATACAATTTTCTATTGCCCGTGCACGAAATGTCAGTGTCGCAGCGATATGCATCGATTTGCGATTGACAAAGTATGGCAGCACCTGATGAGTAACGGGTTTTGGGAGAAGTACACATGTTGGTTATATCACGGTGAAACATCATCAGGGGGTCCGCATGATCATGGCCAATTTTCTGAGACGGGCAGTACATCCAACGATCCAACAACGACATTCATCAACGACATGTTTCCTTATGAGAGCGGTGTATGCACTCAAGGACAATATATGTCTGACCCGATGCAGCCCTTCCCTAGAGCTGTCAACACTGCTGGTATTGAAAAGTACAACAAACTGCTTGCTTTCCAACAGACCCCTGTGTACCCCGATTGTCAGAAGACCGTTCTTGAAAGTGTGATGGACGTAATGAAGATTAAAGTTGAGACAAAATCGACCGTGAAAGCTGTTGATAATTATCTACAGTACATTGCTTCGATGATGCCCCACGGTCATCGTCTTCCTACCACTCATCGTAAGGTCCGATGTATCTTGAAAGATCTTGGGCTTTCTTACATCAAGATCCATGCATGCAGATATGACTGCGTTCTCTTCTGGGGTAAAGATCCAGAAGGGAATGACCTTGGTGACCTTAACGCATGTCCGGTATGTCACACTGACATGTATAAGCTGACTCCTGCAGGCAATAGGAAACCTGTGAAGGTACTTCGGTATTTCCCGTTGAGAGATAGGCTGGAGCGGTTGTACATGTCTTCACACACGGCCAAAGCTATGAGATGGCACGCTGATAGGGAATTGCATGATGAAGATACTCTTATACACCCTCCTGACGGGAAGGCTTGGAAGCATATAGACATGGAGTTTCCTCATTTTGCGTCAGAGGTCCGAAATGTGAGGCTCGGGCTCTCATCTGATGGGTTCAACCCTTTTGGCAACATAAGTCTTCAATATAGTGTATGGCCGGTGATTTTGGTACCGTACAACCTTCCTCCATGGATGTGCATGAAGAAGTAATACAATATGTTGAGTTTGTTGATTCCGGGGCCCGGTTATCTAGAGAAGTGTCTCGATGTGTATTTGAGACCTTTGATTGAAGAGCTTAAGTTTTTGTGAGACGTTGGTCATCCCACTTATGACAAGTACATGCACGAGATGTTCCAAATGCATGTCATGGTTGTTGGTACCATCAGTGATTTTCCTGCCCGTTGGATGTTGTCGGGCAACGTTGTTAGGGGATACAAGGCTTGTCCAGAGTGCCTTAGCGATGAGGGGAGCAGCAGTCATTGCAACAAGATATGCAGATTGGGTCACCGTGCTTTCCTTCCATATAATCATGAATGATGGTTCGATGACAAGGCATTTGATGGGACCGTAGAACACGGTGTGCCTCCCAGAAGATGGACGAGAGAAGAAATTTTAGCAGTGCTTAATGAGTATGATTTTGGGCAATTCAGCAATCATCCTAATATTGTGGCGGCAAACCTGAAAGACCCGACATGTACAAATTCTGGACACATAAGAGCATATTCTGGGAACTTCCATACTGGAGTAAGTTGTTGATCAAACACTACCTAGATGTGATGCACATAGAAAAGAATGTTTGCGACAGTGTGGTGGGCACAGTGCTGAACTTGGAGGGGAAGACGAAAGACGATCCTAAGACACACATTGATCTAAAAAAAATACAATTAAGAAGACATCTGTGGTTGAAAGAAGGGAAGAAGAAAAATGCCTCAAGCTCCTTACACCGTGAAGCCTGACCAGAAGAACGTAATTTTCAGGTGGATGAGTTCTGTGAAGTATCCTTCAGGCTATGCATGAAATATAGCCCGGTGTGTGAACTTCCGGGACAATAAGATGTACGGGTTGAAGAGTCATGACTGTCATATCCTGCTACAACGTCTCTTTCTTGTTTTCATTCGACCGTTCCTTCCACGTCAAGTGGTGGAGCCGTTAGTAGCGTTGGCAAGATTCTTCCAGAAGTTATGCACACGGGAAGTGAAAAAATCTAACCTCCGGGAAATGCAAGAGGACATCATTTATATCATGTGTAAATTTGAGAGGATATTTCCTCCAAATTTTTTTGACATTATGCCTCACCTGATGATCCATCTTCCCGAGCAATTGTTGCTTACCGGTCCAGTACACTACACTTGGATGTATCCCATGGAAATGTACGTTTTTTACACCTGAATTCCTCAATATATATACATGTTCAATAATCATAACACTTTGCAACTTGATTTATAGGTAACTTAGAGACTACAAAGATTATATGGCTAATAAATCCGCGCCTGAAGGATGTATAGCTGAAGCATATATTACGCACGAGTGCGTCACCTACATGAAGTTGTATTTAGGAGCGTTGAAGGAAACTCTGCAAACCATGCCGGTAGATGTACCGAAGTTCAATCTTTCCATACTCTCTAGTGATGTTGAAGTTTATGGAATTTTGCCAGACTCCTACAAGTTGCAACCACATGAGCTAGTAATTGCCCACTAGTGGGTAACTGTCTAGAAGTTGAATACTGGAAATACATCCATCTATATTGTCTAGACATTCATGGTGATCTCGAGTACGACAACAGGGAGTTCGCAAACTATTTTGGCGGCTGGGTACGTAATTCAATATTTATGTACGTATTTATGTTTATTGCATAATTATCCATATTTACAGTTGAATGGTTGGTTGCAGATGAACCATATTCAATTTGATGGTCACCTAAATTGGTCGCACGAACTAAGACTTCTAGTGATGAAGCCGATAATGTCAAGAGTTTATCCGATGTGCAAGGTGAATGACGTGCAATTTATATGTGAATAGAGAGACAGCAGACGAAGAACACAGAATTCTGGGGTGATGGCGCATGGTGGGCGGAATGGAGTTGACTATTACGGTGTTCTCCATTTAGTGGTGGAACTCGTTTATGATGAAGGCATGACAGTGCACCTCTTCAAGTGTAGATGGTTTGATACTAACCCGCAGAGCATGAAGACCGATCAGTACAAAATATTATCGGTGAACACTGCTACAAGTTGTTACGAAGATGACCCGTTCGTTTTTGCCACATCGGTAAAACAAGTGTTTTATCTTGATGACCTTGCTAAGGGTGACGCGTGAAAAGTAGTCAACCTTGTGCACCCTCGAAACATTTACCGGGCGGCTACACTTGGAGAGGCCGAAGACGAGGAAGATGTTACGTATCAAGAGTCCAACGCAATAGGTATTCCTAACTCCTCTACCGTTCGCCTTAATAATTTTAAAGCGGGTCGTTTGGTGCGAATTCGTGATGAAGAGCTAAGGCTTATTGATGTTGATCCAAATCAAGAAACAGACGAAGACTCTGGCGATGAGGAAAGGCATAGATTACATGAAATTAATTCTGACACTGAAGAAGACTCATCAGATGATTCCGATTACGAGCCTTAGTTTTAATTTAGAGGACGTAATACATTAATTTGTAATAAAAAAGAATGTATTACCTTTATAGTTACATATGTTGAATTCATATTTCTGTTATTTTATATGAATTTTGGTGATATATGAACATGAAGTTAGTATGGTTTAAACCTTCTGTTTTTTAATGTATTTTTTATACTTTAGCCGACGAAGTATACCATAATTCGTCGGCTTAAACCATCTAAGCCGATGAAATATACCATAATTTGTCGGCTTAAATCATCCTAGCCGACGAAATAAGTCATAATTCGTCGGCTAAGATGAGGTTAGCCGACAAATACAGTAATATTTTGTCGGCTAAACCCTAAAACCTAGGCCGACGAATACCCTAATATTTCGTCGGCTTAACCCTAAACCCTAAAATTTTTATAAGACTTGTTGGGTCTCATCGGTTTGAAACTATTTTCAGTTGAAGGTCCGGGCAAAATACGTAATTTATACGGTCCAATGACCTTTTCCGTGCGTTTAGGGGTTTGACTTACGGGATTGACCGTCCAGATCGAGCCCTTAACCTTGTCGGATAAAGTTGAATTTTTTCCTACACATATATTTTATCATGATGGTCAGATCTAACGGTAGGATTTTCGTTTCTCAAGTTTGATAATCACAATCACAAGGTGCCGAATGTATAAAAGTACTTAAGCCGATAGTTACGGTCAATGAAATTTTCCATTCTTTATCCCTATGGGTAGCCTTATCTTCCGTGGTTATTTTCCGTAAAATTTGTATACGACTTGTTGGGTCTCATCGGTTTGAAACTATTTTCAGTTGAAGATCCGGGAAAAATTCGTAATTTAGACGGTCCAATGACCTTTTCCGTGCGTTTAGGGGTTTGACTTACGGGATTGACCGTCCGGATCGAGCCCTTAACCTTGTCGGATAAAGTTGAATTTTTTCCTACACATATATTTTATCATGATGGTCAGATCTAACGGTAGGATTTTCGTTTCTCAAGTTTGATAATCACAATCACAAGGTGCCGAATGTATAAAAGTACTTAAGCTGATAGTTACGGTCAATGAAATTTTCCATTCTTTATCCCTATGGGTAGCCTTATCTTCCGTGGTTATTTTCCGTAAAATTTGTATACGATTTGTTGGGTCTCATCGGTTTGAAACTATTTTCAGTTGAAGGTCCGGGCAAAATACGTAATTTAGACGGTCCAATGACCTTTTCCGTGCGTTTAGGGGTTTGACTTACGAGATTGACCGTTCGGATCAAGCCCTTAACCTTGTCGGATAAAGTTGAATTTTTTCCTACACATATTTTATCATGATGGTCAGATCTGACGGTAGGATTTTCGTTTCTCAAGTTTGATCATCACAATCACAAGGTGCCGAATGTATAAAAGTACTTAAGCCGATGGTTTTCGAACGTAAGCCGACGAATTTCAAAGATAAGCCGACGAAATTCAAAGTTAAACCGACGAATTTCAAAAGTAGGCCGACGAATTGCAAAGGTTTAGCCGACGAATTTCAAAGGTTAGCGGACGAATTGCAAAGGTTTAGCCGACGAATTGCAAAGTTTAGCCGACGAAGTAAAAATTTCGTCGGCTAAAGTTACACGATATACAGAAGAAGACTCAGCGCTCGACAGCCTCCATAGCACGTTTGAAAACCCTAGCCTCCTCCCTCCGCCTCCCTCTCCCGGTCTCCCAGCTGCCTCCTCCGCCTCCTCTCCCTCTCCCTCTCCCGGCTGCCTCCTCCGCCTCCTCTCCCTCTCCCGGTCTCCCGGCTGCCTCCTCCGCCTCCTCTCCCTTTCCCGGTCGGCTGCCTCGTCCGCCTTGTCCGCCTTCCTCTCCCACTCCCAGTCTCCCGGCTGCCTCCTCCGCCTCCTCTCCCTCTCCCGGTCAGCTGCCTCCTCCGCCTCCTCAACCTCTCCCAGTCTCCCTCTCCCTCTCCCAAATTCTCCAGCTCCCGGTGTGCCTCCAAGGTTAGCGTTTTTCTTCTTTTTTACTTTTGATTTCGAATTGATTTTCACCTATGCTTTTTGTTACCATATAATCTCCCATTTTACTGTTATGATCATGAATTTTGATGGCTAAAGACGTTACATTTTTGTGGTTAATTTATGTTTAGGAGATTAATTGAATTCATATTTTTGAAGAAGTATAATTTCAAAAATATATATGTTTCACATTATATTAAGTGTTTAAATTTAAGCATGAACATAATGAAAAAAAAATGGATAATATGGAACCCGTTTACTTTTTCAATGTTGTCTCAACCTTAAATTAACGAGCAACATTGAATGAGTGTATCCGCCCATACCTCAGCCTTGATTCAAATTAATATTTTAAACAGGATGAGCGGTAATTTTAGATCGACGAAGGGTTCGAAAGGCCAAAGATCCGAATCGTCTGAGGGAACCTCTAGCAACCCTCAAACGTCGTTTCGGGGCCTCATGACATCCAGATGTGCGGCCCTTCTAGAGACGGCGCAGAGGCAGCCGGAGGTGCCTCCTTCATCGAGGTAGCAGGGCGTCCCTCGTTCCTCGAGGCAGCTTTGGGCTCAGACCCAGACTCCAGTGTCTGCACCCCGTATGCCTGAGATACACCGGGCGCCCACCCTAGTCCTACTGCTTCGGATGGTGGGTCATCTGGGGTACATATGCCGCCGCCTCATCTGTTCCTTCCGCGGATGATACCGGCCTTACCTGCAGTCGATGGCTCAGGGACGCCGATTTATCCACTGCCCCCGCCAGTGGCTCCATCAGCGGTGTACCGGTTCGTGCCTTTTGATACGCCTCTTATTTCCGCGAGGGTATCATCATCGGCGACAGAGACGGAATCCGTCGCGTCCGCCGCATCGCCCTCAGGTAATGAAAGATGAATGATTTGTTTTCTTATAATTAATAATAAAGGGTCTCCGATTTTAATAATCAATTTAGTTTATCATGTGATAGGCACCGTCGGAGCGAAGCCGACAAAGAAGAAGAGAGGCCCCGTCACAGGGAAGGCTCTCGGGAAGACCGTCAGTACCTCAAGGAGGATCGTCATCGGTACTGACGGGGATGGCGACATAGTATCGGGCGGGAAGTCGAGGACGTACTCCGGTCGCATTGGAGCGCTCATTAGGGATAGAGTCCCTATGTTGTGGTCAGACTAGGGCGAGGTCCCACAGGAGGTTAAGGACATGGTCCACAACGCGATGTCGGTGAGTTTACAAAATGCCTCAATAATATTATGTATTACATTGTTGATTTCTTGAAAAGCTAAACTAATAAACGGTTAAATACATGTGTGGTTTGACATTCCTGAGCACCTGAAGAACAGCTGGGCGGACGTTGTGCATGGGGGAAGGTACGTTGGGAAGTTAATGAAAAAACAAAATTGTATGTGATATTAATAATATTTCTAATATTTTTGTTGTATCTGTAGGTACAAGGAGTGAAAGAACGAGTTGCGGACCCACTGGACTATGCACGGGAACGCACGTTCTGGTACCCCTGCTGAGTTCCAGTACAGGGAGTACGAGTGGCGTTGGCTTCTGATATCTGAATTCAACAACCCTCGTAAACAGGTATTTAAAAAATTAATTAGTTAATTTGTCATTAAATACGTGCGTTTTTAATTTTTTTACTAATAGTTTATTTTTTTCTTTAAAGGCCGTTTCCCGGGTGAACGCTCAAAACCGGTAACGCAACACAATGAACTATCATGCCGGTTCTAGACCGTTCGCTGTCTTCATAGACGAGGCGACCAGGGAACATCCAGAAGTCAACCGGTACGTCTATACGTACGAGAAGGCATATCCTGACGCCCAGGAGGATATTATAAGTCATCTTACGTTTTAAATTTTTAATTTTATTTATATATATGTTAATTAATATTTTTTTCCTATCCAATTAGGCGAAGGTGAGGGAGGCTAGTGACGAGGTGATGAGTGCTATAGTGAGGGAGACATGGCCGGACACGCAGGAGGAAGAGATGTCCGAAGCCATGTCCCGGATCGACACTTCGGATCCGATGGTTGGGACGAGGATCATGGGCACAACCTTCCCACCGCGAGCAAACAACTTCTACTGTCGGAGTCTAGGAAAGAAGGGCGAGGGGGTCCTGAAGACCACTCCAGGATTTCAACGAAAGGCAGCCTCGACCAGCAGCAGGACCACGACCACCAGGACGACTCAGCTAGAGTCGGAACTTCAGAGACTACGGGAATAGCAAGCTGCTCAAGTTGCCTATAATGCCGCGCATGCAACCTATAATGCCGAGTAGGCAGCCTATAATGCCGAGGTACATGCCATCCAGCAGGCCCAGCAGCGGCAGATGTTCCAGTACATGCAGGACTTTACAGCTGCCCAGCTTTAGGGACTTCCGGCTCCGCCCATGCCTCCGCCTATATCGCTACCCCAGCTGCCGCAACCTCCGCAGCAACCTCTGTAGCAGCCCCTAGAAGCGGATATTAATTTAGACGATCTAGATTTTATGTAGTTGATGAATTATATAGTTTTATGTGCTTGTTTTTGGTTATATGGAATTGTTTTGGTGTATTTTGCAGCTTGCTTGGAATGGTAATTTAGAAATTTCGGGTTTTTTTTTATACTGGAATGGACTTATAGCCGACGAAACATACCATAATTCGTCGGCTAAACCCTCCTAAAGCCGACGAAATATGGTCTGTTTCGTCGGCTAAACCAACCTAAAGCCGACGAAATATGGTATGTTTCGTCGGCTTTAGTTATTTTTATTTATTTTTATTACATACTATAGCCGACGAATATATTCGTCGACTAAACTCTCAGACTATGGCCGACGAAACATTTTAATATATTCATCGGCTATAGTATGAGACAATAGCCGACGACAGAAGAGGTCGTCGGCTAAAGTCTGAGAGACTGACCGACGACGTCTTTTGTCGTCGGCTAGCTCTGCGACAATAGCCGACGACCTGTTATAGTTTCGTCGACTAAAGTCATCGCCGACGACTCTTTCCTGACGGAACTATAGCCGACGAAAAATTTTTGTTAGCTAAAGTACTTGTCCTGGTAGTGTATGTTAGTAGGAAACTCTTTTAATGATGACATTTAAGTTGAGGACTTGTTGAAGACTTTTTGGCTTCCCACTGTTTGATCTTATATCCATATCTTAACTGTTCAGTTTATATGTATTTATGAGTAGATTACTTCTCCAAATTTTCAGCTATATTGAAAAGAGAAATTTTATTCACATATGGCTAAATACTAAATACATATCTCACACTTAATACACCACCAAATAATTTTCTAATATTAACATTTTACTAGATACACATCTTTAAATTTCCTAGACACCCCTCCTTCAAGATATACCAATAAATATACCAATACTACCATATATATTTTTCTAAGTACACATTCATTCCTTTTTTATGTCATCTTCTTGTCTTAGAAAGAAAATAAAAAGTTCTCTCTCTCTTTGCTAAACAACGAGAAGACTATTTTTTCTTTATAAACTCAAGAGCATTAACACTGCTCTACCATAATTGATCAATATATGTAGAATCCTTTGACATATTCATTATTATAGACATTTTGCACCCAAACATGTTTTAGATCATTGCAAAATAGATGACAAACTAGATCACCAGTCTCTTATGCTTCAAAACCTCGAGTCATGGATACTTGATTTAAATGTTGGAATCCACCAACAGGGACTTGAATCCACAAGTCTATTTTCTCGAATCCACGAGAATTTTCTGAATCCACCAGAAAAGTTGAGAAAATCTCAAGGTTTTTTATTAATAAAAAATGTGACGATTACAACTGATAAAATATCCTTATAAATGAGCAAATAAACCATAGGGTAACTAACAACCAAGCTTAAAAGCCCATGGATTAAAAGAAAACCAAATTCAAAACAAACTATTAAAAATAATTGCTGAAAAGAAGTAAATCTGTATTTTGAAGGCCTAAACGGACTCGTATGCCCTAAAAAACCCATACATCGTGGCAAAACAACGAGTTTGATTAGTTGAGCCGTTCCGCTTTCAGAAAGGTATTATAATGGTCAATCAGATACCAAACACCAAATCTGCAGCAAACCGGGTTTGGATTTGTTTCGATCAATCTGCTCTTCAATCTCTATTGTCATATGTTCTACATCAGTCTCCTCCATTTCAGAGAACTTGACCCCGAGTTATTATCACCAAAAGAAGAGTCATCCTCATGAAACTCATGCAGATCAACAACATTGAAAGAATTTGAAATCCCCATAGAGACGGGTAGATCAATAACTTAAGCATTATCATTAATCTTCTTCAGTACCTTGAATGGTCCATATTTCTTGGATTTCAGCTTGTTATATGTGCCAACGGGATACCTCTCTTTCCTTAGAAAAACCATGACTTAATCCCCTTCATTAAACAGCTTCACACGTCTGTGCTTATCTGCAACAGTCTTGTACTTGGTGTTTGTCTTCTCCAACTTTGCTTTTATCTCTTCCTGAACTGTCTGAACTCCCTCAGCCATTCTAACTACAGCATCACTAACACCTCGTCCTTTTGGCAGCTTTGCCAAATCAACTACATACCTTGGGGCAGAAGTGTAGACCACAGAAAAAGGTGACTTACCAATGGCACTATGCATAGAACTGTTGTAAGCAAATTCTACTTGAGGTAAGGCAAGGTCCCACTACTTCGGCTTATCTCCATAGACACTCCTGATCATATTACCCAAACTCCTATTTGTAACCTCTGTTTGTCCATCTATTTGGGGGTGAGCTGTAGTGCTCCGCGTCAAGGTTGTCCCAAATTGCTTCCACAATGTTAACCAGAAGTAACTCAAAAACTTCGTATCACGGTTAGAGGTAATGGACTTAGTCACCCCATGCAAACAAACAACCTCCCTGAAAAACAGTTTGGCTATATTCGCAACATCTGCAATTTTTTTGCAAGGAATAAAGTGAGACATCATTGAAAATCTATCCACCACCACAAACATAGAATCCACCCCGCTTTGAGTTCGAGGTAAACCCAACACAAAATCCATAGAAACATCCTGCCAAATATCATCAGGAACATGTAATGGAAAGACCAGTATTTTGGGACTGACCCTTAAATACCTGACAAACATAGCACTTTCTAACAATATTGTTGACGTCTCGCTCTAACTGAGGCCAGTAATAATGCTCCTCCAAGCTTGCAGTTGTCTTGTCTTTTCCAAAGTGACCACTTAATCCTCCCCCATGTAAATCACGAATCAGCTTCTCTCTTAGAGAAGATTTAGGTATACATAACTGGTTGCCACGAAACATATATCCTTTATTGATAAGGAAACCGGTAACTGGTTGTTTCTTGCTAACACACTGCTCTCGAACCTGCTCCAAATCATCATCTTCCTGATATAATTCTTTCAAAAAGTCAAAACCAGTTACCTTTTTGGGACAAAGTAACCAGCAAACTAGCTCGTCTACTCAATGCATCTGCTACCTTGTTGAGGGTTCCATATTTATGCTTGATCACAAAAGGGAATTTCTGCAAGAACGTCACCCACCTGATATGCGTCTTGTTCACATGCTTTTGACTGTTTAGAAACTTCAAGGCTTGATGGTCAGTGAACAGAATAAACTCCCTCTGGATAAGATAATGCTCTCATTGCCGATGAGCTCTCGCTACTGCATAGAACTCTTGGTCATAGGTACTCCACTTTTGGCGTGCTTCACTTAACTTTTCGCTAAAGAAAGCCACTGCACTCTTCTCTTGGGACAAGACAGCCCCCACTCCAACGCCACTAGCATCACATTCAACCTCGAATATCTTGTCAAAGTCTGGAAGAGCCAAAACCGGTGCGGTACAAAGCTTCTCTTTGATAAGTGCAAAACTCTGCTCCTGCTTTTCACCCTAATGAAACTTGTCTTTCTTCATGCATTCAGTAATTGGTGCAGCGATGTACTGAAATCCCTCACAAAACGTCTGTAGAAAGTAGCTAGACCATGAAAACTTCTCACCTCCGAGACTGTTTTAGGAGTTGGCCACTCTCTAATGGCACGTACCTTCTCTTCATCAACAGTAGCTTATTGGTGCAAAAAGTACACTTCTTCAGGTTGATGTACAACTTGTTATCATGTAGCACCTCAAGAACCTACCTCACATGCTCTAGGTGCTCGCCTTTCTGCTTGCTATAAATAAGGATGTCATCGAAATAAACAATGACAAAGGATCCAATGAAAGGAGGAAGAACCTGATTCATAAGTCTCATGAAGGTGCTAGGAGCATTGGACAATCCAAAAGGCATTACCATCCACTCATATAACCCATCTTTGGTCTTGAACGCTATTTTCCACTCATCACCAGGTTTGACTTGAATCTGGTGATATCCATTCCTCAAATCTATTTTCGAGAAACATTTGGAACCATTCAACTCATCAAGCATGTCTTCATGGCGTGGGATAGCAAATCTGTACTTGATTGTTATCTTGTTAATGACCCTGCTGTCTGCACACATCCTCCATGTTCCTCCTTTCTTAGGCACTAGCAAAACAGGAACTGCACAAGGGCTCATACTCTCACAAATAAACCCTTTTTTCAGTAGATCTTCAATAATCTCCCTTAAGATCTCGCACTCCTTAAGACTCATCCTGTAGTGTGGCAGGTTAGGTAAACTAGCGCCTGTAATGTAGCAGGTTAAGTTTATTTGATGTTGAATGTCTCTCATAGGTGGCAGTTCATTAGGAGTATCATCAGAAAAAAAACTCCTTAAATCCCTTTAACATTCCCATACCTCATTTGGAGTCTCTCCATCCTGCTTCTCTACTGCCATTAAACCCTTAACCACTATAGGAAAAATCATTTTGGATTCTTTTATAGCCTCATTTAACTCATAATCGTTGTTGCTGATGGTGAGGAAACTTGAATTCCCTTTTTTGGGACCTTTAAAACTGTTTAACGGAGCCATGGCAATCTTGTGCTCATTCCATGTAAATAACATTACATTATCCCTACCCTTATGAGTGACATCCAAATCATACTACCAAGGTCTTCCCAACAATATATGACATACATCCATATCAACAACATCACAACTCACCTCATCACGATAATGGTTTCCAATGGAAATAGGCACCTTGCATGTTGTTGTAACTTATGCTTGAGGTCCCTTTTTCACCTAGCCCAGTTTATAAGGCCTAGGATGAGGCCCTGTAGGCAGCTTCAAAAACTCCACTAGTTTCTGCGACACAGAGTTCTCACAACTTCCATTGTCCACAATCACATGACATACTTTGTTATTCACAGAACATGCAGAACGAAATATGTTGTGGCGTTGTCCCTCTTCCTTTGGTGCCAACATGACCCTCTGCAACACTAGAGTCACCCTTTTCAAATCCTCTTCAATTGCAAACTCAGCCCCACTGTAGTCATCATCTTCTCTATCTTCTTCCTCTTCATTGACTTCTCCTTGCATCTCCACCATGTTCAACTTCTTTCGTTCTGGACAAACATTGGAATGATGCCCAGGTTTCTTGCAACGATAACATATATCTCCAGCATGTTTTGCATAAGGATTGGGTTTTAGGTTTTGTTTAGGGTACTAAGTCTTCTCAATAACCCTGCTGCTGCTTTCTCCTCCTTTGAAAGGGGCAGCAACCCTATCAGGTATAGGATTCTATCTTCCCCTCTCAACATTAGAATAAGTCTTTTTCGCCTTCTCCATTAGCTCTGCCTTTAACGCCAAATTCTGAGCTTCAGCAATGGTCCACACAGTTTGTAAACCAATTTTCTCTTAGATCGAAGGTCTTAATCCACTCAGATATCTTGCCACTTTCTGCGCTTCTGTCTCCCCCAATTGATTGCGTTTTGCTAACCTCAAGAACTCATCCGTGTACTCATCTACTGTTCTATTGTCTTGTACACAATCTATGTGCATGCGATAGAGCAGTTGTTCGTAATCTGTTGGAAGAAACCTATCCCTCAACAACTGTTGCATTCTCCACCATGTTTGAATCAGTTTCTTTCCTTGTCTCCGACGAGTTTGTTGCAATTGATCCCACCATACAGCAGCACTACTCTTTAGCCTGAAAGTGACCATCTTCACTCTCTTTGATTCTTGTACATCCATCATGTCGAAGAATCTATCAACTTCAACCAGCCAATCAAGGAATTATTCAATTTTCAAATGTCCTGAAAAGGTTGGAATCTTAGTCTTCATCTTGTAATCAGTTTGATTAATCTGATTGTCACTAGCAACCGACAATTCTTCCTCAGAATTTGAATCATCATCCTCCACAACACGTTCCACAACACGTTGTCGCCTCCCACAATTCCCACAGTTAGGGTTGTTGTTGTTCAGGCCAAGCAACAATTATCGAATTTCTCCCATCTGAACATTGAGACGTTCATTCTGAGCATTGAACTCTGCTTGAGTAATATGAGCTTCGTCACCCATGAATACATATTGATAACCATAGGAATAGACCTGCTTTGATTACGAATATATGCAGCGGAAGTATAAACGTTGGAATCCATCAACGATGACTTGAATCCACAAGTGTATTTCTCGAATCCACGAGAAGTTCCTGGAATCCACCAGAAAAGTTGAGAAAATCTTAAGGTTTTTTATTAATAAAAAAGGTGACGACTACAATTGATAAAATGTTCTTATAAATGAGCAAATAAACCGTAGGGCAACTAACAATCATGCCTAAAAGCCCATAGATTAAAAGAAAACCAAATCCAAAACAAATTATTAAAAATAATTGCTAAAAAGAAGTAAATCTGCATTTTAATGGCCTAAACGGACTCGGATGGCCTAAAAAACCCATATTAACTATAGAAAATAATGCAGGAACCAATACTGATAACAATGTTGTTGGAGTTAAGAGAGTTTTATTCAATAATAAGTTTGCAAACCTTTGGCATCGAAGATTAGGCCATATATCAAAAAATAGACTTAAAACACTTGAGAAACTTAATGTATTGCTTGCTCTGTGTTATGATGATTTGAGTTGTGTTGAATGTTTTAAAGGAAAGTTGACGAAAACCAAAAAACTTACAGCAACAAGATGTCATAAGCTTTTGGAACTTATACATACTGATATTTGTGGACCTTTTAAGCATAAGACAATATGTAAGAATTTTTATTTCATTACATTCATAGATGATTACTCAAGGTACTGCTACATTTACTTACTTTCAAAAAAATCTCAAGCATTGCAGGCATTCAAAATTTATAAAAATGAAGTTGAATTGACCCTAGAGATGAAAATTAAGTGTGTAAGATCTGAAAGAAGGGGTGAGTTTTATGAGAGGCATACTGATGCAGGCCAACAAAAGGGACCATTTGTAATGTTTTTGCAAGAACATGGCATAAAGGCACAGTATAACACCCCATATAATCCATCCCAAAACGGAGTAGCAGAAAGAAAGAATAGAACCTTGCTTAATATGGTTAGATCTATGATGTATACTTCAGGCTTACCTATATTTTTGTAGGGTGAAGCACTTAAGACTGCAAATTATCTTTGCAATAGAGCACCCTCAAAAGCTGTAAAAAAGACACCATTTGAGTTATGGTGTGATAGGCAGCCTAGCTTGCATCACTGCCATGTGTGGGGATGTAAAGCCGAGGCAAAAATTCCTGATGAGTTA
The DNA here is from genome assembly GCA_010134655.1 of Fragaria nilgerrensis. Classification (NCBI taxonomy): domain Eukaryota; kingdom Viridiplantae; phylum Streptophyta; class Magnoliopsida; order Rosales; family Rosaceae; genus Fragaria; species Fragaria nilgerrensis. The sequence goes on from CM020982.1 coordinate 8,941,283, forward strand.
ATTGAAAAATTGGGTCCTAAAACTGTTAGCTGTAATTTTATTGGTTACTGTGAAAAATCTAAAGGCTACAGGTTTTATACACCTCATAGCTCAACAAGAATTATGGAAACCAACAGTGCAAAATTTCTGGATGAAACATTTAGTAATTCGGATTTTGAGGATTTATCCTTAGAATTTAATGAAATTGTTGAGAATGAGGATTTAGTAAACACTTTACCTTTAGTTTCAAACACAGTAATGACTGATGCATTCATTCAAAATCAAAATAACAATAATGCAGGAGCTGTAGCTCCTGAGCCTGACATTAATAATGTAGAAGAATTTTTAGAGCCTCAAGTAAATCCGTACCAAGCTCAACCTCAAAATTTAGAACCTCAGGATTTACCTCAAGATTTAGTACAACCTCCATTAAGAAGATCAGACAGACCAAGAAAACCTGTTTATGGTGAAAATAGTGACTACTATGTTTATCTGCAAGAACATGATGTACTCGCAGAAGATGATGATCCATTAAGTTTTAAGGAAGCTCAAAATTCAGATCAGATAGAAAAATGGAACGTAGCTATGCAGGAAGAACTAGACTCTATGTCTAAGAACCAAGTTTGAGATTTAGTGAAACCAGAACCTAACCATAAAGCAATAGGTTGTAAGTGGGTTTATAAGACGAAAAGAGATGCAAATGGTAATGTAGAAAGACACAAAGCTAGGTTGGTAGCTAAGGGTTTTACACATCAAGAAGGCATAGATTATAAAGAACTTTTTCTCCTGTATCCACTAAAGATTCATTTAGAATTATAATGGCACTTGTGGCACATTATGATATGGAACTTCATCAAATGGATGTTAAAACTGAGTTTTTAAATGGAGAATTAGAAGAAGTTATCTATATGAAGCAGCCTGAGGGTTTTGTGAAACCAAGAAAAGAAGATCATGTATGCAGACTTAAGAAATCAATCTATGGTTTAAAATAGGCCTCAAGACAATGGTACAAAAAGTTCGATTCAGTTGTGACCTCTTTTGGCTTTACAGAAAACATAGTTGATGAATGTGTGTACATTAAGAATATAAAGCATGGATTTATTTTCTTGATATTGTATGTCGATGATATTCTTTTAGCTAGTAGCAGTGTCAAATTGTTGAATGAAACTAAGTCTTTTCTTTCCAGTAACTTTGATATGAAAGACTTAGGTGAGGCTTCTTTTGTTTTGGGAATTGAAATTAAGAGGGATAAAAACTGGGGGTTTTAGGCTTATCTCAGCAAAACTATATTCAGAAAGTTTTGAAGAGATTTCATATGGAAACTTGTAACACAAGTGATGCCCTTATGTCAAAAGGTGACAAACTGTCCAAAATTTCTAAAAATGGGGGAAGATGACTCCTATGGAAAGCAAACCATATGCACAACTCGTTGGTAGCCTTATGTATGCACAGGTTTGCACTAGAGCAGACTTAGCATTTTCAATAGGAATTTTGTCCAAGTTTCAATCTGCACCTACTCAAGAACATTGGGTTGCAGGGAAAAAGGTTCTTAGATATTTGCAGAAGACTAAATCTCACATGTTGGTCTATAGAAAAGTTGATAAGCTTGAATTAATAGGTTATACAGATTCAGATTTTGCTGGTAATTTTCCAAATTCGAATAAGTTCACCTCAGGTTATGTATTTATGCTAGCTGGAGATGCTGTAGCTTGGAAAACTGAAAAACAAATGTTAATTTCGACATCCACAATGCAGGCTGAGTTTATTGTTGTATATGAAGGAGTCTGTCAAGGGCTTTGGATTAGAAATTTCTTGCTTTATACTAAAGTGTTGAGCCATATTGTTTCAGATGCAATGAAAATTTATTGTGACAATGAGGCAGCAGTGTTTTTCAGTAAAAACAGTAAAAGATCTAATAATTCTAAGCATATATGTTTGAAGTACTACAGTGTTAGACAAAGAGTGAAGTTTGGTAAGATTGAAGTTTTAGATATAGACACTGAGTCTCAGTTAGCTGATCGTTTACAAAAGCTCTTTCTATTTCGAGTTTTCAGAAGCATGTTGAGAATATGGGAATTCTTCCAAACTTAAGTGCTTGAGTTCAGTGGGAGTTTGCAGTAGCTCATCTTGGTTTACAGTTTTTATTCTTATAGTGATTTGTTTTAGGGTGTTTTTTCCAAATGTAATTTTCAATTCAGACAAACTCTTGTAATTCATTTTTCAGTTATCAATAAAGTCTCGAGGTATTTTCAGATACAAGATGTTGTTTATTTTTGAAATTTAGTTGTGTGTTGTGACTGAACTAGTTGATAATTTATATATATATATATATAACATAATGTCATTTCAGTAAGCAGTTACCATTTTTTAGTCCAGTATTCTGGTATTTTGCTGCTACAGGATTTTATGAAGTTTTGAAATCATTAAGTTTTTGGACTGTGAGTTTTGACATCTCAGGGAGATATACAAGTCAAAAATTCTCACCCTATCACTCATGAGCTTATGTGAGTGCAGTGTTTGTTGTATGTGATCTCTAGCCATGTTGATTATTTTCATCTTCTATGGTTCTTGGTCTGCAGCAGATGCTGCATATTGACAAAGCCGAATGAACTATGAGTTTTCTTTTGCTTCAACGTGCTCTTTAGTTGTTGTTTTTACATTGAAATGTTCATTGATTAGTTTGCAGATAGTGTTAATCCAAGTGGGAGATTGTTGGAACTAATTTAGACTTAAACACATCTGTCAACATTATGGTCAAATTCATAATGAACATGGATTGAATAACAAGAAACTTATGTCTTTAACTCAGTTTTAGAAAGTAATCCAAGTTGTATATCAGTTGGATTACATAGAGGTTCATTGTATTAAACCTGAATTGCATTTGAATCAGTATTGTGAAAGAATTATGCCTATGCAGTTGTTAACATTGAGTACAACAAGGATTTGTTGTGGGATTGAATCCAGTTTGTGATCACTATATAAAGGAGGCTAAGTCACTGTGTTCTTTATCGTTTTGGCATTGAGTTTTGGCATTCCCATAGTGCTGCTTGATACAGAAACACAGAAGACCTGCAAGCTCCTCATGCTCAACCAACCCTAGATCACCACCATCATACCCATCCTTCCAAACACCTTCAGACACTCTAAACACCACCACCACCACACTCTAAAATCCCTCACCCACGTTAGACTCTTTTCATGATGTGCATGCATTCTATTACGCTTGCAAGATCCTAACTCCCACACCATGCACACTACTAAGTTCTTTCAGTATTGATATTGCATGCTCGGAGCCTCTCCATCACAACAAAGTCTATCCTAGAAAGACTTTGGGCCTAGTCTTGCAACCCTAAAGGGAAGATCGGATCACCAAACCTAACAACGGCAAGCTCCAAGATCCTCATTCAATTTCTATCCCAACAAACAATACCATACAATCCACATCGAAACTCCAGCCATGAAGGAGCTGAGGCTAACGACAACGACAGAGGACCAAGAACTAGAACCAACAAAATTGGAGGTGATAAACGCACGCTTGAGCACCCATAATCTAATAGGTAAATGTAATAATGCACTTTTAGCGTACAACCACAACTCTCATAAAGGATTTTAGTGGTAGTTGACAAGTTGTTTTGATATTGGGTGACCAGTAATATGAAAAATGATGGGATTGATCGACATTGGTTTGAGATTCGCTGGATACGAATTTGAATTGAGCTATCCATGATCCTGTAGATAATGGATTCAGATTTAAGTCGATCCGCCAAATATACAATCTATTTAAATATCTGAATGTAGGTATTATCCACCTTATTGTTGTATAATGTAGGGGTGGACTTTTAGGCACCGAAAAAACCGAAACCGGTTAAAACAGCACCGAACCGACACCGAGTAACCAAAACCGAATGAAACCGAGGCAATCGGTTCCACAAAGCCGTGCAAACCGATTAGTGCGGTGTCGGTTTGTGGTTTCGTGCATCCTAAAAACCGAATAAACCGAACCGAACCGACATATATTCATTTAATTATTAATACGTAATTCTATATTACGTGTCATGTTCTTATTGGTTATGAGTTACAAATAATAGGGTTCCACACACATAATTATGTTTTTCATTGTTTATGTCTAACATAATTTCCTCTCATGTAGTCTTCTCTTTTGCAATATATAAATGTTAGAGGCTTCAAATGAATTATGTATGAACTTTAGTTTTTTTTTTCCTTTCAATTACTTGTTTGAACCCATTAGAGTAACTTATTTGAAATGTTAAACTCTGATATTTTTAGTTTTTATGTTATTTGGTTAAATGCGAAAAATATTACGGATAGTAGGTTTTGTAACCGAAACCGCACCGAAACCGAACCGATGTTCGGTTAACCAACAAGAGCGGTTTTTACATATTTTTATCGGTTTCGGTTCTAGGAAATAGAAAACCGAAGCTTCGGTTTCGGTTTTCGGTTAGTGCCTAAAAACCGAACCGTTGGGACCGAGTCCACCCCTAGTATAATGTCATGAAACCAGTTAATATCAAATTATAGCCACAAGGGCAAACTAACACAGAAGGTCAGAAACAGAAATGTGTTTCTTATTTTCTACTTCAATGGTATACACATACATTTGATAGTCTGATTAGTTTAATTTTCTACATTTTATAAAAAGTTTCATACTTTAAAAGTGATGAACGGATTTTGCTTTTCTAATAATCTTAACGTGACATTCTGTACACAGGAAAATCCTTTGATCTAGCTACTTTGTGAAAATCAAATATAAGTGTAAGAAAATCGGTGCAATAAAGTAGCAAAACAGAATCAAACTCTTTTGAGAATCAACTCCTTGTTGGTCTCAAATGTGAACACAAAAAAAAAAAAAAAAATCTTAATCCAGATGCATGTTAATCTCTTTAAGATATTGGAGAAAATTAAAATAGAGCAATTCAACATATTGTTCTATGTCTCTCTTACTTGTGTTTATGGTGTTTTATGGTTAAGTTTTCTTAAGCACTATATAGTAAGTTTTATGTATGTAAGTATCAATAGCCTTCCAATAACACGGAAGAAGAACTAGAGCATAGAATTAGCATAAAAGTATACCCCTATAATGCATTGAAACGGCCTTGTGTCGTTTTGGTGTATAATTTAACTGTATCATCAACTTTTAAACCGTCATTGAATATTTGTTGAAAATGCTAGACTAGTTTATTAAACTATATGTAAATGAATGAAAGATGATCATGTTGATATTATGTTGCAAATGAACTTTCTCACGGTCGCGTGTTAAGAGTAGTTCACAAAGATAAGGCACCTAGCGCTTAGCTCTCCAAACAAATAGGAGATTACATGGAATAACTAGCAAAAAACTAATTTATCTCTTAGAGTTACAATTAGTCAGGGAATAAATTAGCCAAATAAACTGAATGAAAAAAAATAAATAACTATATTTACTAGTAGCCCACAGTGGCTCAAAGAACCCTCTGAACCCTAGGCCCAAATTTTGACCTAGCCCAAGTATGCCTCTCTCGTTGTGTTGAAGACAATGCATGCAACCACCACAACACCTCCCTTGTATCGTTGCCGCCACACCTCCATGCCGCCGTAAAGGTACTGGAACGTGAAGCAGGGATTGAAACAGACGTTTCAATCCTCGACGAACTGACAGAAAGTTAACAAGAACACCAGATTTTTGACGCTGTGTAAAAACCTTAAAATAGAGGAAAAATCACAACAGAGCACAAGCTCAGAAAACGAACTCAACTAGACGAATTTGTATAGAGTCTTATAACTTCTTTGTAAACCCTATACTATTACAAGTTCTTATCTCTAGGAAAAACATCTTCTTCTTCTTTCTTCAATAACCTTCTCTCAACACACGGGAGAATCACAATCACACACATAACAAGTTCAACTCAACAATGAAGTTGAACTTGTGCACTCAGATGAGCAACGGAATCAAAACTCTCTTTCAAATGCTAAACGTGCAAAGATAGTCGTCCACATGACTTGTGCCTCTTTTATATATGTCTCTCATATGTTTGTGCACACACACTCTTGGTTATCTGTGATGCAGCCCTATTAGATCCCAAATAGGAAAATTGGTAAGACTCAAATCATAGGATAATGACAAAAGATATTATTAAAATGTTAGCATAAGTAATATCCCGTGCGAGAGGAGAGAGGCTTATGTTTTCTGGTATTGCAAAACAACATAAAAGATTATCCAACACTTAAAATTTAACAACCTTGTTTTCTTTGTTAAATAAAGGCTGACATATCTATCATCATGTTTTGATTAATGAAACTGTTGAATACAAGAGCTCTTAACTAGGCCATTCAATCGCGTTATTCAGCATTAGAACTCCTGAAACCTCCTCATTTCCTTCCTAACAAATAACTTATCAAATTTCATGCATCCTCAAATCGCCTACTGAATTTGGCCAAGCATCTGAATTGTGGATCGAGTATAATGCAACATCATTAGCCTTTTAAGCTATTAGGATGACTACCGAATTTTGTCTCGATTGGAGATGTCACAATGCAAAGGGGGACCTAATATATTGTGTCCCTGACAAAATCAAAGCAAAGCTTATGAACTATCATTTTCTTGTATTTACTTCATTTCAACTCCTTGTCTCGCTTTTAGTGCTTGCATTATATGTGGTTCTGGATCATGAAATGTAACATAATGTACCATGATAAAGTACCAAGATCACGAATGATAGCATTGGAGAGTAAATGAGAGCAGAGGCCATTGAATTGCATAGAACCAAGTACAGGTCACACAGACTGACTTGACCCAGAATTGTCTGAAATGCAAAACTTGAAAATGCTGATTTCATTTAACCAATTCTATATGGTCATTATCGATACAACTGCAAACCCTGCTTCAAACTCAGCACCATGGCACCATATGGTAAATGCATACCCTACCAACAACATACACATATCATGCCCATTTTGCAATTAAGGACCAAAAACAAGACACAAGAAAACACCCTCCAAGCACTCCTTCTGTCATAATTCATAAAAATCCTCCAAAGCATTGTCTAAATTTTAGGACTAATTTCAATTTCATCAAAAACACCTCTTAATTTTTAATTTTCATCAACCCTGTCCAAAAATACGTTTTTCATCAAATTCCCCTATCATGTAATGATTTGCATTAAAAAACCAAATTTGAAGTCGCTTCAATCCCACCAAAATCACTAAAGTTAGGGGGTTGTGATGGGTACGGAGATGTGTATCGATATAGGGGAAAATGGTCAGAAAAGTTTTTTTTTGGAATTTGACTTTCTTCTTAATGCCACGTCATCATTTGACGGAGGAATTAGATAGAGAACATAGGTCTGGACACGGCTAATGAAAATTGGGAGTTAAGGGGTGTTTTTGATGAAATTGAAAAAATAACTAACATGATGATCGATCTAAAGTTAATAGGGGTAAACTGAAATTAATTCTAAATTTTACTAGTTTATGAACTTGAATCGAGTTCCAGAAAGAAAAGAGACATGTAGCATTAACCTAGACAATGAGCGTTGAGATGGGCAAACTAGACACATGCTCGTTAGTCTTTAACTCGATCAATCATGCCTTTCACTTTGATTCTAAGAGTCACATGTACAGATTTGCCTGCGAGTTTTGGGGCTCTAGTCGTTTTTGTTTGTCTTCCTGCTGTCCAAAGAACACACATAAACCGTAACATATAACATGGTCATGAACACTATGGACAAATTGAAGAAGGTTCATTACCCGTTTTCTTGTATTTCAGTGAGTTCATTAATGAATATGAAATTGTGAATGTTAATTTGTAAAGAGTAAAACCCATGCAGCAGCAGCAGCAGCATCCTTTTGTTTTGTCCAAGAGGAAAAACAAACGCAAAAAGCACGCGCACACTAGTTTTTTTTACTGGGTAAACTTTGGTAAAGTAGACACGATGCACAAAACCCACTCTGTTTGGTGTTTATCAACACTTGACAATGGCAATATGGTCCCCTTAACAAATTCCAGAAATTCCAGTCCTCTCTCTCTCTCTCTTCTTCCCACAAAGAGCTTTATCATGTCCAGACAAAAATGAAAATTGAAAGAGATGTAGTGGGATTCTCTTGCTTATATTAAACTGGTATGACCAGCTGTCCTTTGGTAATAAAGCTTATTATCTTTAGGGTATTCACAATTGCAACCCTTAAGAATTGAGAATTTGTGAAAAAATTCTGGCTTTTGTTGCTTATGTACACATTTGTTTTGTCCCGCATTTTGTGACTTGAGGGCTACCCTACTCCTTCTACCTATTTATCTTGTTTTCATGACTTCATTATCGATTAGTAGAGAATGTGACTAATGATTACTTGATTATTGTCCTACTCTTCCACAATTGGATTGATTAGGTTGTGCATTGGTGTATAAAGACAAAACATATCGTTCACGTGATAATTTCATAGTTCTGATCAACTAATTTGTTTGAAACCTGTTTAGTGTAAATTACTTTTATATATTGTTATTGTAAAATAAAAATGTTTCTATGCCTTTCAAAATGTTTGAAACGTTGTACATTTTGAGAGAATAACATTTATCTAAATTTAGGCATCAATATTTTTTTTTTGGAGTAAATACTTGTGACACCCTATAGTTTACACCTAAAATCAATTTTGTCCCTCACTTTTTTTTTTAAAATTGGTATACCCCTATACTTTGAATTCTCGACTAATTTGTCCTTGTCGTCAATTGAACTCGTTATGTAGCTGACGTGGCTAATATGTAGACACATGTATGAGACCAAGGTATTGAGATGACAATTTTACCTACAGAGCAATTCTAAACCCATTTTGAATCATCGACTTCTAAATCAGTTCACCAAAACAAAACCCCAGATCGAAACTTAGCCACTAAACTCAGTTTCCTAACCTCAGTTCTGCAAGTAGAAGAGATCAGATCCAATTCTCCAATGGCCCATCCTCCTCCGGCTTCAGCTCCTCCATCGTCTCCGGCCTCTCACTCTCTCTCCCACTTCTTCTCCCTCATCTCACCACTTCCCCACCGCCCAAACAAAATGGAGGAGAAGAAGACCCTCCATCTCTTCTTTTTCACTCTCCTCCTCTCCCTCTCCTCCGCCGCCCTTGACCACCACACCCTCCTCCTCTCCCCCCTCCCCTCCGCCCCCTCTCTCTCCCAACCCGAATCCTTTTCAGAAACATCCGAACCCGACTCCGACTCATCTTCCCTCTCCCTCCCTCTCCACCACCTCGACGCCCTCTCCTCCAACCGAACCCCCTCCCAACTCTTCCACCTCCGCCTCCGCCGCGACTCCCTCCGCTTCAACTCCCTCACCTCCCTCGCCTACAACCGCACCCGACCCGGCCCACCCTCCTCTGGGTTTAGCTCCTCCATCGTCTCCGGCCTCTCCCAAGGCAGCGGCGAGTACTTCACCCGCATCGACGTCGGCTCTCCCCCTAAATACCTCTACATGGTCCTCGACACTGGCTCCGACGTCGTCTGGCTCCAATGTGCTCCTTGTAAATGCGCTCCTTGTAAACGCTGCTACTCCCAAACCGACCCAGTTTTCGACCCGAGAAAATCCTCCTCCTTCTCCTCCCTCCCTTGCTCCTCCCCTCTCTGCCGCCACCTCGACTCCCCCGACTGCAGCTCAAAGTCCAAAATCTGCCTCTACCAAGTCTCCTACGGCGACGGCTCCTTCACCTTCGACGACTTCTCCACCGAAACCCTCACCTTCCGCCGCTCCAAAGTCCCTAAAGTCGCCCTCGGCTGCGGCCACAACAACGAAGGCCTCTTCGTCGGCGTCGCCGGTGAGGCTTGCCGAAGGACCTGCAAAGCTGGAGAGCATCGAGCTCGTCTCACAAAGTTGGTTAGTTCTTGGTTTTAAAAGTCACTACAGTCAGGGGTATATTGGACATATTATGTCGATGTTGCAGGTTTCTAGCTGAGTTGGAATCGTAGGACCGGTCATCTCAGCAACTTAACAGTCTTCTTTAACGGTCAATTGACGACTAGGGCAAATCAGTCGAGAATTCAAAGTATAGGGGTATACCAGTTTAAAAAAAAAAGTGAGGGACAAAACTGATTTTAAGTATAAACTACAGAGTGTCACAAGCATTTACTCCTTTTGTTTTTGATGAATTTGATAACTTTGTCACAATATTCAACCAACACTTCTAATTGTCTGACTATTGGACCAACATTAACAATGAAAATGAAAATATTACATCATCGTGAACGTCAAAATCAAAGTCATAAAAAGTAGAATTACAATATATCGGTACTAAAATTTAAACAATTGAGTTAGAATCTATCACTACTAAAATTCATATATATATAAGTTATAAAAATATATATATATATCAGATAGATAAACCCACAACAAAGAATTTGTAACTAGTCTTAGTCTTTACTGAAAAAAATTATCCCCTTCGTCACAGGATTTACCTGGCGAACTTGCGTTGGTAAAACCGTAAAAGGTTCATCCAATAAACTTTAGTCGGCAAGTGTCATTTTTCACAAAAGATAGGGTAAACAAGGGTGGTTTGTGAATACAGAAAAGTTAGGGTTGTCCATGAAAAGTTTGGAAAAATAGAAGTAGGCAAGTGCAAAAGTGGTTTATTATATTCCCCAGTCAGCAACCACTGAAACAAAGTGATCAGAGTTTTTGCAGAAACGAGTAAACCTATTTAATTTTCACAACCTCCAATCCAACCTCCCCTCTTATTCTTTACTTTCCTCCTCTGCTTTCTACCTTCAAACCCTAGAAATAACTCACCTTTAAGATGCTCTTGCCTCTCTCCCACAACCCCTAGAATCCCCCGAACCCAGATTCAACTAAAACCCATCTCAGCCATGGTCTCATTATCCATTTCCACCCACTTAGCCTCCTTTGCTCTTCTCATTTTCATCCTCAGAGCCTCAGCTTCAGACACAAATTCCTCATTTTCTTTCACCAAGTTTGGTAAAGATCCAAGCTTTGAGTCCAGTATTGCTCTTTATGGAGATGCCAAGGTTGTTAATGGTTCAATTCAGCTCACTAGTTCAGTGAGCTCAAGTTCTGGGCGAGTCATGTACAAGAAAGCCCTCAAGCTTGGTGAAGGTAAGCCTAAGAAATCAGTGTCTTTTTCCAGTCACTTCACTTTGTCTATGTCCAAAGAAGATGGGGATGGTTTGGCCTTTGTTATAGTTCCAAGTGGTTTAAATCTTAGCCTGTTTGGTAATAGCTCTTTTGGGCTTGATATGGGATATGGGAAGAGTAAATTGAAAGTGGTTGCAGTTAAGTTGAAGTATGATTACTTGGTTAGTAAGGTCCATGTGGGGATTGATGTGAGTAGTTCTGTATCAGCTAGAGTTAACAATGCTTCAGCTATCAAGTTGAATCTAACTAGTGGTGATAGAGCAAATGCTTGGATTGATTATGAAGCCGGTTCGAAAAGAATTGAAGTGAGATTGAGTCAATTGGGTGGTTCAAGGCCAGCTGATCCTTTGCTGTGGTACCCGATTGACTTGTCAAAATTGTGGGGAGATGAGAAAGTGTTTGTGGGCTTAACTGCGCAGAACAGAAATTCTTCTCAAACTTGTTTCATATATTCATGGAGCTTTGAGCAGAGGCATGTACCGGACTGGATGCATTCGCAGCCGCTAGATCCTAAGACTTATTCTAAGAGCTCGAAGCCGGTGACAGTTGAGAAGAGGAAGGATTGTGTTTTGAGGGCTGTTGCTGCAATGGTTCTCGGTGTTGCTTGTGGAGCATTGGCCTCATACATTGTGTTGTATTTGTGGAGAATCTTTGGTAATAGGCGTCCGGTGGTGCCAGAAGAGTATGCGATGCAGCCTAAAGAATTCGAGTACAAGAAAATGAAGGTAGTGGTAGATAAATCCATCGAAGATGGAAAGCAGTAGAAGCTTCATAATGTTGTGTGTTGTAAATCAGTAATTCTTTTCCCCGTGTTTTGCTTTGTATTTTCAGGTTTTCTTGTGTTATTACTTGTAGCTGTAGTAACATGGCAGTAGGTTGTCAAAATGTAGTAGGTTTGGTGCATAGTTTTTCTAATGTTGGAGCAGTGGGATTCCACTTTGAGCTGAATCAACAACTCATGGTTGAAACCCCACTGTTTTATTAAATAACTCCCCATGGTGTGCTGGTAACTGCTTAAAGCTCTTGTTTGAATTCAATTTCTCCATTTTCTGGTGAAAAGATTACTCTGTTTGGAGCTATCATGATTCCAGCGAAGGTTCATATATTCGGTTTGCTGGTTTATGATACAAAAACTGGAGTTCGTGTTCTAATCAGTCGTTGGTCTTACATGCAAGAGGAGTACAACTTTCTATATGCCTAGTGTTCCAATTTTGCAAGCCTCTCTGCATTTTTAGGGTTCCCAAGGCTCTTTCGGCATCCTCTATTTGTAGTTCTAATAAATATCCCACTATCAGTTCTGTAAGATTTATGAAACGGACTTTTTGGTTTGCTGGAAATTTTTAGTTCCTCAGAACTGTAAAATGGTAGAATGATACTCCCAAGTAAATGTTCAGTCTATATTGCATCCGATAACATGAAAATGGCCATTGCTGATATTACCTACACCACTCAAGTGTGCATCAAAAACACAACAAATGTGTATCAACAGAATTGCTCAATTTCGTTGAAGTAATGGCGATGCAGTATGCAGCATCAAACAACCAATGAATCAACATTGGCGATGAAATCACTCAGCAGCACCCTTCTCTCTATTATTTGGGCATCTTCCTAGACAGATTCAAAATGCCAAGAACACTGCAAAGGATAGTTCAAACCCTTCAGACCTATTGGAATGATTCATCCAAAAAAGCATATCACTTGCTATAAACGATTCACATAACTAATGCAATAATAACAGAAGATTTTAATGGTTCATCCGAAATAGCATAGTACTACTGGAAACGATTGATATAACCATATAACAGATCTGAGTTTACCAAAGTACAGAACTAAGAAGAACAGAATGCATAAACCAACTTCAGTTTTTAACCATATTTAGATCTACTACTACTGGGAACAACCCCTAGCATTGCAAAGACCAACAACAGGAAGTTGAGGCCTCACTTCACACATCAGAATTCAGGATGTAGATCACTTCACATCTCCTGACCTTCTTCCTCTTCCTCTTCTTCATAGTATTCATCCTCCTCAGCTGTTGCATCCTGGTACTGCTGATACTCCGAAACCAGATCATTCATGTTGCTTTCAGCCTCAGTGAACTCCATCTCATCCATGCCTTCACCAGTGTACCAATGCAAGAAAGCCTTCCTCCTAAACATAGCAGTGAACTGCTCACTCACACGACGGAACATCTCCTGAATGGAAGTTGAGTTTCCAATGAAGGTCGAAGCCATCTTCAAGCCTGTAGGTGGGATATCACAAACAGTGGACTTGACATTGTGGGGAATCCACTCCACAAAGTATGAAGAGTTCTTGTTCTGAACATTGCTCATTTGATCATCAACTTCCTTGGTGCTCATTTTACCCCTGAACATGGCAGAGGCAGTGAGATAGCGACCATGACGAGGGTCAGCTGCGCACATCATGTTCTTAGAATCCCACATTTGCTGGGTGAGTTCTGGCACAGTCAAGGCTCTGTACATCTGTGAACCACGAGAGGTCAAAGGAGCAAAACCCACCATGAAAAAGTGGAGACGGGGGAAAGGAATGAGATTGACTGCCAACTTCCTAAGGTCAGAGTTGAGTTGCCCAGGGAACCTCAAACAACAAGTGACACCAGACATGGTAGCAGAAATCAAGTGGTTCAAATCTCCAACTGTACAAAAGTAACCAATAATCAGAACTCCAATCCAAATACTAAAGGACATAAAACTTTGTATGACGATAAATACTTAAATAGATACCAAAATGCCAATTCAACAATCAAAAGGATATCTCATTTTGTACCAACATAACCATATATCAAATACCAATTCAATAATATATAACATTTTGTACCAACACAGACATATATGAGAAACCCAATTCAATACAAAAGGTACCACAATTTGTACCCACAAAACCATATATCAACCACCAATTCAATAATCAAAGGACATCACATTTTGTACAAACAAAAAACATGTATCAGAAACCCAATTCAATACAAAAGATGCCACAATTTGTACCCACAAAAACATACATAAAAATACCAATTCAATATTGAAAGGACATCACAATATAGCATTAACATACATAAAAATCCCAATTCAATGAACAAAGGACATCACAGTTTGTACCAACATAAACATCTATAAGAATCCCAATCAGCACTAGAATTGAATCCGAATAGGAACTTACAGCTTGGGGTACTGAGCTTGAGTGTGCGGAAGCAAATGTCATAGAGAGCTTCGTTATCAAGAACCATGCACTCATCCGCATTCTCAACAAGCTGGTGCACAGACAAGGTAGCGTTGTAGGGCTCAACCACAGTATCAGAGACCTTAGGAGACGGGAACACAGAGAACGTGAGCATCATCCTGTCCGGGTACTCCTCCCTGATCTTCGAAATCAAAAGAGTCCCCATACCAGATCCAGTACCTCCTCCAAGCGAATGACACACCTGAAACCCTACAATCCAAACAAACAAAGCATCACAACACCACTCAAAACAACAAAACCATAAAAAGAGAACAAAATTTCGGTCAGGAATTTCGTGGAATACCTTGTAGGCAGTCACAATTCTCAGCCTCCTTGCGAACCACATCGAGAACCGAGTCGATCAACTCAGCCCCTTCGGTGTAGTGACCCTTAGCCCAGTTGTTCCCGGCGCCGGACTGGCCGAAGACGAAGTTGTCAGGCCTGAAGATCTGGCCGTAGGGACCAGATCTGACGCTGTCCATGGTGCCAGGCTCGAGATCCATGAGCACAGCTCTGGGAACGAACCTGCCGCAACTGGCCTCGTTGTAGTAGACATTGATCCTCTCAAGCTGAAGCGGCGAATCGCCTTCGTACCTTCCGGTGCCGTCGATGCCGTGCTCGGCGCAGACGACCTCCCAGAACTTGGCTCCGATCTGGTTGCCGCACTGGCCTCCCTGGATGTGGAGAATCTCACGCATCTTGGCTGGCTTGAGAGATCGGAGATCGGACAAAAGAGGGGTTAGGGTTTTGAGAGAGAGAGAGAGAGAGAGAGAGAGAGAGAGAGAGAGAGAGAGAGTGAAATGAGAGAAGGGGGTGGGGACGGGTTGGGGGTTATATAAAAGAAGAGGAACGGTACGATTTGGAAGGAGGAGCGGGAAAGGGAAAGGGGGGATTGGGAATGGACGGCTGAGATTTGGGGGTTGGGGTTTGGGTTTTGAAATTTGAATTTTGAAATACCAGGCTGGATTGTGGGGGAGATAAATTTGGCTCTTTTGTGAGTTTTGAATTTTGGGGGATTGAGACAGGGCAAAAATTAGAATACGTTGGCATTTTGAACGTCGAAACCGAAGTTAAAACGGAAGGGCATTTATGTAAGTTAAATGAGTTAGTAAAAATCAGCTTTCACTAACACCACCTGAAAGGATTTGATGTAACTTCAATCTAATTTTAACTCTGACCAAGTATTTGTGATTCGGCATTGCAGCGCCGTCTCTGAAGGCTTCAAGTGGTGGTTCTGATTTTTCCAGGAGAGCAAGATGGGTTAACTTGGGTTCATTTTCTCTCGAGCTTATCAGAATTTTACCCTCAACAGTTCACAATCCAACACTTCCTGCCACTACCCAAGCCGGTTTGCCACCGACGATGAAGATTGAAGAACTCATTTGTTGATGATATTGATCTTGTAATTGAATCAAAAGTGTGACGTTCTAGTGTGTTTGATGCTAATCAAGCAAAGATTTGGAGGATGTTTGAATTTACTCAAATTAGAGAGAGTTGATCAAGCTGAAAGTCATCACTGATGACAATGGTTTCATTATTTGCTCACCATTACACCGTGGCCCCCGTATGCTATAGATCTCCTTCTCTCTGTTTTTTTGGTCAAAAATAGATCTTCTACTTTGTAGCATATTGATGCAAATGAAGACGTGATCGACATCGACCGTGGTTGTAGTAATACTTGATAAAAAAGTGCTCTTCCTCCGATCTCCAGCTCCAAGTCCAAGAGTAAGGAACACGGCGATTCCGAACCTCTCGCCTGCGGCGATAACAAGGAGCTTGTAGCTTCATCGAAAATCACGGGGATCAGACGGTGTCTCAGCCGCATCTCAATCGAAATTGATATCGACGGAGTACCTCCGCCGCGAGTTGACCCGATAATCATCATCATGGATGAGCCAATTCTCTGACATGCGATCTCGATTCCACCTACTGCCTTGATGTGCTCAGAGATGGTAGTTTTTCGGTGAGAGAGAAGTGGGTTTTGTGGGAATTGACAAAATACCCACAAAGTTTAACAATGACGAATGATTTTTACGGCTAACGATTATTAAATTGGAATTTACTTATATGTCCTTCGACTTTAAATTTTGTGGACAATATGACGCCACGTGTAATAGACTATTTTGAAGTATGGTACGCCCGTATAGTCTAGCGTTTCCCTTGAGATAGGGATAATTATTGAGGTGGGATTTTTAGTGGAGCGAAAAGGAAAGAAATTCAAAACAATATAGTCTGGTTAATTATTCTATGGTAAATTTAAGTGGTGAGGTCTAATCAAATGGACCTATAGCTTTGGGTGAGTGGCAACCTACAATGATATTTATTTTCAATATTATTGTAAAAATCAATGTTGATATTTATTATTTTTTATTTGATTTGAAGCGGGATACTTTGCTTACTTCGGTTACGATAGCAGCATAGTAACACCATTCAGTATTTATACCAAGTTCTAAGAGAGTATCTTATAGGAGCCGGATTAATCTCTCATTACATACACAAAAATTTGGAGACCCCTTAAACTTGTTGGGCACAAACTTGAGACCCCTTAAACTTGTTGGGCATAAACTTATGGGAGTTTGGACTCAAACTCTTAATAAAAAAGTTTCATACTAAATAGCTCGATCAACTTTACCACATCATATATTTTTATTAAAAAAATAACTAAATAATAACTGAAATTACAACATCAAACTTATAGTCAAACGTATGATTACATACCACCAGAGAAGAAAAAAAAACAAGTAAAAAAGATCACAGTTTTATGAAAGATATAAAAACGAATATTTCCAAGTTAGCTTATTATAAATAAATGTTAAAAAATAAATGCTTCAAAGTGACGAGTGAGCCTATGTATCTCTGCTTTCGTTGAGTCATCATATGAGGGGCTAGCAAAAGGCAGCCTCAGAGATCCATGAGAAATTCTTATTTATGTCCATGAGGAACTCTACATGTAGGAGAGCCTAGCATAAAGCGGCCTCAGAGACCCGACAATGGCAATGTGTCCTGGCGGATTGCCAACGAGATGAGGTCCCATAGGGTCCCACCTTATTATTGCTGGATTCAAAAGAGAGATTCAGTGTTATGGTGTATGCTTGTGCAGTGGATGAAGCGGTTGAGGAATTTGTCTACAAGCTGGTTGAAGATATCAATGGAGTTGAGTGACAGGTTGAGGAACCAATATGGGCGCTTCATCATATAAGGTCTCTTGAAAGGCATGACATAACATCATATCAGTGCACCGAGTAGAACCGTAGAGAAAGAGGAAAGTTTCCAAGTGAAGATACGGGTCCATGATGCCCTTATACTTGCCCACCTTGAAAGGTTTGGCATACATCGGCTGGTCTCTTCTCTGCATGGACTCACAGCGTCAAAGGTCCTTCTCTTTCGTTGCAGCCTGTATAAAAGGGTCGGTGAGTTCCACAACTCTCGACAATTTCAAGGTGAGTTGTCATGACCCACCCCGAATTTCATCCTGAAACTCGAAATAAATCCTGCAGGGTTCACCTTCAAAGAAAATTTACCGAAAATTCGGCATAATATACCTTGAAAATAGACAACCCTTACCTGAAAAATTACAGATAAACACTTTTATTATAAATCATCCATCTTCAACTCTTGGAGCCTTCCTGCTCCCCAAGTTCATCACATCTCCCAAAATACATTAAGCCTTAATCAACTAATAACAATCTCAAATAGTTATCAGAGCATATCTATAATAAAAGAAAAACAATGAATAAAAAATAAGCGGAAGCAGCCTCTGAATATGTCTCGACTCCATGTACGCTCGACCTCATTTAACCTTAGCCTGCAAACTGGACATTTAAAACTAAAAGGCCCAGGAGAAAGTAATTTAAAAACGTTAGAGTGAGTGGACAAAAATAAATTAAATAATTTAACAAATACGTAATTTAAATATTTTCCCACGTTTCAACTTTAAAATTTAGCTGCACGTAACTTTGAACATCCTTAAAACTTTAAATCCAGAATCACGTAAAAATGGACAAACCAGCCCCGCTGGTTAATCAAATAAAGAAATCTTGCAAGAATAGATAAATCAGCCTTGCTGGTTAATCAAGTACATAAATGAGAAAATAACATAAGGGAAAGAGATATCACCATGTAAGAAAAGCCTCCAAGGCTCGGGTCGGTGCCTCCCAAGTTATAGTAGCATCACACGCTAAGTGCTCGACTCACTTACGGTGAGGACCGCTAATAAGGCTAGCTAGCAATAAATAATAATAACCGATCGGTGCCTCCAAAGCTATAGTAGCGTCCCACGCTAAGCGCTCGACTCACATATAATGAGGACTGCTAATAAAACTAGCGACCCTATAGTATGATGATTAAAAATATACAAAAACACTTAAATCCATAAAGCTTCTCCAAGATCATGCGAATGGTACGGTTTCCAACCGTACTTGAAAATTATCATAAGAAATTAAAATAAACTCAATGACATGTCTCACACGTCAAAATATTCTCAAATCCATAATTATAAGCGAGATTTAATTATCAAATATAAATTGTAAATAATTTCATAATCCAAAAATACTCACTAAAAATATTCTCAATGTCAATATCGATACTCCACGAGTAAATGAGAAAGTTATAAATAGAAAACTACCGAAAATCCCATTTTCGGTAATCTTTTATAAATCTCACAGTTATCAAAATCAAACCGATAATAATTAAATCCGGAGTCATAAAGAATATCAAAACTCAAAGACTAACTTTAAAACCTGAGCTTAAATCTATAAATCATGACCAACACTTAATCAACGCTCAAACTCAAATAAATTCAAAACCATATCATAAACCGAAATCATAATACAAGCTCGTAAATAGAACAATAATTTCTAAAATAAATCATGCATGCATATTCCTTTAAAAACAAAGTGTTTACTCACAAATTTAGGTATAAGCTCGATGATATCCGCAACGCCATACGTGTGAGGTCTCCATGAATCCTAACATCATAAGCATAATTAGAACCACACTCCAATTTTAGAAAAGTAAATGCTTTAATATAACACCCCGAAAATCTTCCGCCTAACCCACTACCATGGCTAGTGTTAAGCTTATCGGATTCTTGCCAAACTCCAACCACAACCTTACTTCATCGATTCTAGCACTTTAGGACCATATCCAAGTAAATCAAATGGTCGGATTTTCATTCTAACAACCGTCAAAATTCTCAATCTTTGAAAAATCTCAAACCTAACCAAAACTCTTCCAAAAATTCCAAACTTCACATCATTAAACTCCTCTCATTAAAACAATCTCAAAAACATGAAAAACTACCCCTAAGGGGCGGCACTAGAGTGGCTCCCACCGGTCCAAGAAGAAAGCTGGGTAGATGACCGACCGTTTGGGACCGATGCGGCGGTCTGTGGTGGCTGGACGGCGGCGGACGAAAGTGAAGGGTCCGGCGGGTCAGGGAGAACTCACAGGAGAGAAGAGAGAAGGAGAGAGAGAGAGAGAGAGAGAGAGAGAGAGAGAGAGAGAGAGAGAGAGAGAGAGAGAGAGTTTGGGCTTCTCATACCCGGCCCAAACTTAATACCCAAAAAAAAATAAATCCTACTAAAATTTACCCCCTTTTTGCCAACTAAAAATTTACCCTTTTATCTGATAACTTTTTCATGCTAACTCTGATTTTAACGTATAACACGTCTAGCATGTCTACGAATTCTTATTAACGTATAAGACGTCTACGAATTCTTATTAACGTCCTCTACGACCTCCTTTAAGAAATTTTCTCGAAATAATTTTCCTACAAAAAGTCAACTCTAGGGTCCTCAAATAGTAAACGGTTACTCAAAGCAGTAAAAGACTAAAGTAACATAAAAGTAAATATCCGCAACTTAACTTAAGAACCGAGATGTGACATTGGCTGAGCTGGAAGAGAAGGAGTTAAGATGTCAAGTTGTGGGTTTGAATGATTAGGTGGGTTCATTTGTGGTTCGGGTTGTGAGGTCTTGACCGAGAAGTCCCAAGCATGAATTGTGAGTTGTGTTGGGGGTAGCGGGAAAGCATTGTTGGTTAGTGGCTGGCTCATGTAAATCACTTAGTGAGAGGGTACAGGTAGGTCGATTCCACATGTCCCTAAGATTAGAGAAGGGATGATAGGGTGGGGGTCAGGGGTTTGATCGAATTTGGGTGCCCTATCGAGTGAGTTAGTGTAGGTTGGTTAATACCCAAAGTGGCATGGAGTAGAAAATGCTCTTTCTTGAGTTTCACGATGCAGTCTCAGTTCTGCCTATTTTGTTACTACTTGTTCCTGGAACACGTGAAAGTCGTTCCTCGAGTACGGTCGTGGCATCCACGTGAGGGATGAGAGCGACGACAGAAGTGACCTAAGCAACCGACGTCTCAACACCTATCATCGGAAAGAGCTCCTTCTCGATTTCAAACCCAGGTTCGATGTGGGAATCTGAAATCTCAACCATGGTCATGCAAAGCTAGTGAAGGTTCTATGAAAAAGGCCATCTTTCTAGCGCCAATTGTTTATGCTGAGTCTCGGGGTCCCAGAGCCTGGACAAAATCTTTGGTTGAGTTCTCCTCCAAGATACTTGCACAAGTAACAACTCATCATACGTTGCGACCAGGGTGGCCCAGTCTTCGACTCTCCGATGTTTAAGTTAGCGGGGTGTTGCTACTTCTTAGGTAAATAATGAATTTACCTGCTTTGAAAGGTCGAGTCTGGTATATAGACTTTGATTGGGAGTTGGGTCATAGTCCTTCGATGTGGGACTGGTGTGCATTGGGCTGGTTCGCTGCCAGCCTTTGGCAAGGTATGTGGGCTCCACTAGGCAACTCTAGTGGGCTTGTGGAAGCCCGACCTCCGTAGCATGGACATCAGAGATGGTTTCAATGACGGTGACCAGTCTGGCATTGTCTCCGATGGCCAAAATCACGAGACGTTTTCCTGATACAGAAGCTTATCTTTAGAGGTGTAAACTGTAAACAATCTCTAATTAAAGACTTGATTTGCAATTCAAAATCTCAAAACATTCGATATTTTAACAAAAGTTATTTCAACAAATTTGTCATAATGTAGCAAAGCTAATGGCGACTGTTGTTGCTTCAATGACGACAAAGACTTGTTTCCAACTCTCAAGAACTGAGAATAGCTACTCCATATTAGGGATCTCAAAGCTAGGAGAAAGTTTTTCTTTGTCTCCCGTTGAAGTGCAATCAAACGATTTATGTTTACCTTAACCAAAATCTCAACCATGCAACTAATTGAGTTTTGCTTTTGGCTAATTAATAAACAAAGAGAAGAGTACTTTTTATATTGGGGACAACTATTCTCATCGTCGCAGAGTGATTAAACGTCAGTTGGGCTTCAAGTTAGGTACTACCCCTTTTACTTATCTTGGTGTTCCTATTTTCAAAGGCAAGCCTCGACGTATCCACCTTCAAGCAATTACTGATAAGGCTAAAGCTTGTCTAGCCGGATGGCAAGGCAAGTTGTTGTCCATGGCGGGTCGTGTTCAGTTGGTTCATGATGTTTTTCAGAGTCTACTTATTCATAGTTTTTCTGTATATCTGTGGCCCTCTTCACTCATGAAACACTTGTCGACGTGTGGTAGAAACTTGATCTGGTCTAGGGAGTTATTTAAAAGAAAACTTATTGTTGTTTCTTGGCGGCAAGTTTGTGTGCCAAAGCAGGAAGGTGGTATGGGGCTACATGATATCAAGTCTCTTAAGCTCTTAGATCCCTTGGTTGGTCTACTATTACATAGAGATCTATATGGAATAGCTATACATCTCAACGATTTTTTATCTGCTGCAATATGAAAGATCAACACTTTCAGTCCTCTATTTGGCACGGTTTAAAGGTAGGTTTTTCTTTTATTTTTCAACACTCTAAGTGGCTTATTGGTGATGGAAAATTGGTGAATTTATGGATGGATAAGTGGTTAAATGCTCCTTTAATTGATAAGTTGCACGCTTTCAGTTTTCCTAAGCATTTGACATGTATGGTGGAAGTTTTTATCACTAACCAACAATGGACTTTGCCAAATCAATTTTCAGTTTCTTTTCCAACTTTAGCAAATGAAATCCTTCATATTCCGCTTCCACTTGAACTTGAGAAGGATTAATAAATTTGGGAGCCATCAACTTCAAGTTCATTCTCTTTCTCTAATGGATATCATCTTATTCGGCAATCTTTTTCGGAAGATGTGTGGGTTTCTAAGGTTTGACGTTCTTTCATCCCTCCACGGTTATCTTTACTTGCATGTCGTCTCTTTCACGATAAGTTACCTACTGATGTACAGCTTCAAAAACGGGGTATCCAAATGGTGTTAGTTTGTCGGCTTTGTACTTTTGGTTATGTTGAGGATTCTACTCACTTATTTGTCACTTGCTCTTTTGCACAACATGTTTGGCAGTGGTTGGCCTGCTGTTTTGGGACTAGGTTACCGACTAGTGGTACTATTGGTGATGTAACACCCTGACCTCCAAATTTAATTGAAAAATCATTTTTTTTTATCTCTTGAACTACAATATAATTGAACAGTGGCATGAACAGAAGTAACAACATTCGAATAATTGTTTCCATAATTACCTTTGTTGTATTCAGCAGATATTGTACAGAAACCACAGCAGCTACTCAGAATCGATTTTCTCTCCATCGTCGGAGTTTAGACAATTCGGTACCATTGACAAGTCGGCAACATCAGTAAATAAATTTTAATTATTATTATTACTTATTTATTTAATTTACATAATTGATAAAATGTATAAACATTATGCCCCGACACAAAAATAGTATCAAACATCAAACTGATATTACCGAGACGTTTTAATTTCTACATTTACTTTTAAATATTCAGAGTATTACAAGTGATTTATTTGCCTCCATTATCAACAAGTGTTTCTCTCTCCAATTGAAAAATATTTGGCTTCCCACTAGTCTTTATTCTCTTATGGCTATATGGAAAGTGCGTAACAAGCTTAGATTTGAGGACATAAGCCCTTCACACATGCGACTTTTCTCCTCTCTCAAGGCTTAGCATCGCTTTACTACTCCTCACATACCGGGTTATTCAAATGGTTAGATTGACTCTCCGTTGTTGGTTGGGTTGGGTATTCAACCTATTCATAAAAAATCAAGTAGTGCCTCGGTTAGTTCTCTGACACCCTCAACTTTTTCCTTGGATTAAACTGAATACCAATGGTCTTCCAAAGGGTAATCTAGGATCTGCAGCTTGTGGTGGGGTTTTTTGAGACACCCATGATCATTACATTGGTGGTTACTGTAAAAGTTTAGGTCACAATTCGGCTTTCTACTCGGAGCTTATGGGTGTAATCATCGGGGTTGAATACGCCTTTTAATTTGGTTGGCAATGCCTCTGGCTGAAAGCGACTCAACTAGTGTGATTACATGTATTCTTCATCATTTGTTCCTCCTTGGCCGCTTCGAATTTCCTGACTCACCTGCTTAGCACGTATTCGTACGATGACATTTCGTTGCTCTCATATTTTTCAGGAAGGAAATACAATGGCTGATAGAATGACAAACATGGGTCTACTTTCTTCTTCTCTAGGATGGCATGCCTCTCCTCCATTTGATATATCTCTTGACCTTCGTATGAATGATCTGGATTTCCTTATTTACGATATGCTTAACTTTTCCTTCATGGGTTCTTGTTATCTAGCATTTTCTTTAGATTTAGGGGAAAGGTATATGTCATCACCACCCCCCACCCCCCTTTGTTCTGGATATAATTTTCTTTCTTTTATATTGTTAATAAAGTAAAAATAAGGGGACGGGCGGTGGGATCCCAGAGTGTGGCAACCTTTCTCTTTTGGGATTGAGGGTGAGACTTATTTCCTACACCGTCTGCCTCGGAGGAACTAATATTGCCTAATCTTTTATTATTTAAAAAAAAAAACCTTGTGACTAGTCTAATGCTTCAAGTGTGACTAATCTTAACATTGTGGTTAGTTAAGACTTAAGGTGCTTAACATGGTCCTCCAAAGATGAACTATATATAACATATGGAAGCCCTTCTAGCGAGGACTCTTAAGTTAAGGATTACCTTTTAGCGAGGACTCTTAAGTTAAGGATTAGTTGAGGATTTTTCAGTTTTGATTTAAAAGACTCATTTTTCAATCACATTTTGACATCTCATCCGTTCAGTTTTTAGGTTTATATGAGTAGATCATTTCTACAAATTTTCAGCCAAATTGGTGTTCGTTAAGGTAACAAACTAGATCAAATTAATGGACAAACCAAATATGTCAAATATAAACCGTTCAAGTTTTTTTTTTTTTTTTTTTTGAAAATTCAGAATGACTCCATTAGGCTTAAAACCAATAATGACCGTGAAGCGATCAATGCCTGAATGATCCGAGGACCACTCACACACAAAGTAAAGTACTTACTACAAACTACAAATTGAAAACCAATCCTCTAAGAAAACTAATGTCCAAAACAAGTGGACCTTGCAAACTAGAAATAGAATAAAGTAAAGAAACCTTCCTCACCCCACACATGGTCACACGCTCAACAAATAGAGGCCTAAGACCCATTGGTGTACCTTTCTTCGTGAGTTTGAGAGAGAGCCCATGTTAGGGTTTGGAGATGGGTCGTTCCTAGCTGCACTAGGAAATCAGTCTTCCTCGGACTCGGGAGCATCTACCTTCTCCTCCACCGTTGGACCAGGAGCCATAGAGTCAGGGTTCTCTGTCAGATTTGGTTTCTTAATCTTGCTGCCATGGGGACGACCCTTTTTCTTTGGAGATTTCCCAGTCCTCACAATGCTAAGGACGCCATTTGCAGCAACTGAAAACCCTAACTCATTAGGGTTTAGGGGCACAAGAACCATCATCAGCGAATGCCTTGCTCTTTTGCCGCCATCATCATCCTCCTCTTCTCTTCCTCTTCGAACACCAATGATTTTCGATGGAGAGGGGAAGTCAAGTACTTCTCTAATGGACACCGATTTCTTCTCCTTCGGGGTAACTAGGGCAGCAACTTGAGGGACTGAGAGGGAGACAAGTGTATTGCCTCGGAACACCATCATGAGTGAAGCAACCAGTTGAATCACTAGAGAGACCACTAGGGAAGGGGGTTCTTGCAAACTTGGACATGGAAGACCTCCATGATTATTAATCATTGCACAGTCTCTGCATCTCCCTAGCACCGTTCATACCAGAATTTCACTGTAATCACATCCTTAGGGGAAACCCTAATCCTTTTTTTCCAAACGAACCGGATCATGGAGAGGTAGGGTAAGGCGCACCCTAACCAGTCCATTGTTGATTCCACGCTCATCAACTTGGAGCACTAGGCCAATTGTCTCCCCCACTAGTCGCGTCGTCGTCGACGTAGTCAAAGCTGCCGGAAGATCTTGTATATCAACCCAAATCCACACAAAATCAAGAGGAACAACCATTAGGTCAAAGAAACCATCATAATCATTCAATAGAATCATAGCACGCTGGTAGCTCCATGGTCCTCCTCTCTTGACCCGAGCAACGTCCCTCGCGTTGGTGAAGGTGAAGAGGAAATTGTCGCCTCGTGCCTGTATCTCCACCGGAACAGTGAGGTGCCACATGGATCTCACTACACTTCGAAAGGAATCAAAGTTCACAGCCTTAGCAGTGTTGAGTTTTTCGACGAGATAAAATTGTGGTGCAACGAAGCTGTTTTTCGGGCAACGAAGGTTTCCAAGATCAACTGGTTCATTGTGGTGATTTAGAAAAATTTTGGAGATCAGCCTTGCTATCATGGAAGCGGTGGAGGTAGACATGGAGACTGCCATGTGGGATCGCGCCGCACAGCCAAGAAAACCTAACCCGAGAGAGAGAGCAAGGAGAGGCTGCAGTATCAACTTACTGCAATTTTAAAATTTATTATGTTGATGACACGAAACCAAATCAAATGTGGGTGATAAGTGGTGAGTAAAATATTAATATATTGAGTTACCCATGATTGTTGTAAGAACGTGGAATTGTTTAATATGATTCCTACCAAGAGGCCCTAATGTTAGGATGGCACGAAAGTTCTGCAAATGTGATAAAATAAAGCAATTGTAACGGTAGTAAATGGCACAATTGCTTTAAATGTCGCTGCACCACCGAGGGGAATATCTATACCCACCACATACAATCGTGGCCAAAGGGACTAACACCCACGAATAAAAAATGTGTTTGTAGCCTCTTTTTTTTTTTAGATGTGAAATCCACACACTTTTTTTTTTTTTAACTTAAATTTTGTTTTTAGTGACTTAAACTTTGTTTTTTTGTGAATGTGTTAACCAAAAAAGAAAAAGGGTGTGTGGATATCAATTTGGGGTGTGGATTTCACAACATTTTTTTTTTCTTTTTTTTGTAGTGATACAACATTGGTTAGGGTTGAATTTTTTTGTAGTGATAGAAGACTAATTTGGGTTTTCAACCCTAACCCCAACAAAGTACTACTCACTCATAATTACATAAACAAACTTCATAATCAAATTAAGCACCAAAATAGATCTAGAGTTTAAGGGAGAGAGTTGGCTTAGTAGTGTATTGATTGATCCCCTGACTCACGTCTTGGTGATGGTGGTGAGTGGTGATTCCATCTCATTCTTGCTCTTGATGATTTGATGATAAGAGATAGTGAAAGTTGATTTATGCTTTGTGTGAATAGGTGGAGTGGATAGAGAAAATGATATAGAAAAAAAATGGAGAAATGGTGTAGTAGTGGTGGTGTTAATGGAGGTTTGGGATT
Source organism: Fragaria nilgerrensis (assembly GCA_010134655.1). Taxonomy (NCBI): domain Eukaryota; kingdom Viridiplantae; phylum Streptophyta; class Magnoliopsida; order Rosales; family Rosaceae; genus Fragaria; species Fragaria nilgerrensis. The sequence goes on from CM020982.1 coordinate 8,968,355, forward strand.
AGAGATGGTGGTGGTGATGGAGGAGATAAAGTTGGAAATGGAAGAGGAAGATGATGGGTTTGGATTTTGGGAGATAAAGATAGAGGTTTGTGGTGGAGATAGAGTAAAAAAGGTAGAATGGTGATATGGGTGGATCCTCCACCATGTGAATGAGGGGATTCATAATATATAGAAGAAAGATGAGTGAAAAAGGGAGAAAGAAAGAGCCAAAATCAGCTCCCCCTCTTGCTTCTTAGGTATGAAGCATAGAGGAAGAGTGAAAAAGTGGGTTTTGGTCTCTAAAGTAAAGGGGACAAACATATAAGAGATGAAGTGTGATTGAAGTAGAGAAATGATGCTTAAAGCATGGTGATGAAGCTTACTAATACATAGCATGTTCATGATAGAGATTATGAATGACTAATGGGCAAAATGATGAGTGAGTATGGTGTGGGAAAAGAGAGAAAAGTACTAGAGTTGGTTTTGAACCAAAAAGTTAGGGATTTAGTTATGATGGAATGATGGTGGATGGGTGTAATGGAATATGTACAATGTCACTCATTCTTACTTCTTTGTGAACATGGCCGGAAAGTATATGGCACCACCAAAAGTGGTGGTTCGCCGGAATTCAAGATTTTACATTTTGCTCCACAGTGGACCGTTATTTTTTGTAGCTCTGATTCTCCACTTCTAGGCCAAAACATGATGTTTCTTTTACTTTTGCATTATTCATAGATAAAACAATAAATGATTTAGTGAAAGCTACAATGAACTGAAAAACAAGTTAAAATCTATATTTAGGAGTATACATATATATGTAAATTATGGTCTAACACTTTCGCGTTCATTTGCCGACGGTTCAGATCCACAGAGTTCTTGATCTGGATGTCGTGACTTGAAGGTCCTTGAGGTCCATGGATCTGAAGGTTTGGCGTGGTTGTCTGAGGGAGGCGTCGATCATGACGATGTCGCTGGAGCTCGTCAATGGGGATGTTGGAGCCGAGGGTTTCTGAGTTAATCAAGTCATTGGCAAAAGAGATCGTAGATCATTTTATTTCGATGTGATTTCTTTTAGCAATCAGTTTGCCTTGCTATGTAGTAATGGCTCTGTGTTGACTGGTTTAAATGATTATTGAGATCAGTAACTCAATTATTTTCAGGTATTCTCTTTTATTTTTTTTTTTTTTATTACAATAAGCTAAAATAAGTTGGTTATTGGGGTAAGTAACTCGATTATTTTCTTGTATTTCTTCTTTTCTGTTATATTAAGTTGAAATAAGTTGATTATTGGGGGTCAGTAACCCCAATAATCAGTTACTGGTGACAGAATACCGCGATCAAAGAAAATCTATGTTACTGGGGGTCAGTTTTCAAGTTACCGGTGACCGGAGAAAATCTTAGTTATTGGGGGTCAATAACTGGCGACGGAAGAAATTCTGGCAACCGTTAACCGGGAAATCCGGCAACCGGAGTCCGGCTGATGAGGTTTCGGCGGAGAAGTATTCTCTCTCTTCCACTTTCTCTCTCTTTGTATATTTAAGGGGTGGGGTCAAATTAGTCCAAAGACTAAAATATCAGATTTCGAGAAAATTTCGACGCAGATATCAAAGATATATCGAGACTATAGAAATTGAAATGTATCATATATTAAATTCATAGTCATATGTATATCAGTTGTGAGTATTCCTCAAAAGGAATCTTAGCAGTGGTGGTTAATTTTGGCAAGTGATTCATGGGCAACAAGGGTTCGAGTCCTCTGAGCTCCCTTTAGATTGAATTTATAAGAGGAAGAAGCACGTGGCGTCATATGAGATTTATGTGGAGGAATATTCTCTAGAATCTTGTCAGTGTCGCCAGAAATATCGCACGAAATTAATTGGTCGCTTCAGGAAATTTCGCCACCTCCAAAAAACACATCCTTAATATCTTAATACACACCCCTTACTTAATACACCACCTATTAAGTTTTTCATTTCAATATTATACTTAATACACATCCTAAACTGCCTAAAATACCCTTAATTTATGAAATATTCTATTATTTAATAGAACAAGAATTTCGCCACCTCCAAAAAACACATCCTTAATATCTTAATACACACCCCTTACTTAATACACCACCTATTAAGTTTTTCATTTCAATATTATACCTATTACATATCCCAAACTGCCTAAAATACCCTTAATTTATGAAATATTCTATTATTTAATATAATTAATATATATTTACTATTTGGTACCTCTTTTTACATATTATTTCGTCTAATTTTTGTTAGAAATTTTTGGTTATCATCGTTCAATTTATAATCAAATGATTATTGTTATATCCAAACTCTAAATCACCAATACAAGTTTTCAAAAACATAGATAGCTAGTTATTCGATAAAACATGTCATGATAAAAATGCAATACATGACAATATGATCTGCAAGATCAAACTAATTAAAGCTGATACTGATAAAATAAAAAATATAAAAAAGACAACCCAAATGAATTGTGGGGAAGAGTTGGGGTTATGAGAGAAGACGTGTTTTCGACGATTTTAGGGTAGAAGATATTGAAAAGAATACTTTTAGCGCGATATTTTTTTTAATAATAGATGTTTGTTTTTGTCATTTAGCTTACCTATAAAATCTCAATAGAAACATAAAATAATAGAGGTGTGTATTAAGAGATTAGGGGTGTGTATTTAAAATTTCTCAAAAAATTATCATTGAAATTGGCAATAAGAGGGTAAAATTAGTATTAAATGGGCATTGAGCATTTTCCCTTTAAGTTATATTTTATTTGTCACTTTCTGATGTGAGATATATTCAACTCCAATACGTCTAACACGCCCCCTCACGTGCAACCTAACTCTAGGTCTGCACGTGGAATGAATTGGGACAAAACAAACCATGAGACACTTGGTGACAATTCAATCGGAACTTTTCGATGGCGAGATAAATATAATCCAATCGGAACTTTCCGATGGCGAGATAATGAGAAGCCCTGATCAGACGAGAGAAGGAACCCAAATCGGGTCCATGAAGTAATTGGAGAGAGACCCGCTCTGATACCATGTTAAATAAGCGTGACCTATTGATTATCCTTGTACCGATTTAAGATGTTGAGTTTTAATCATAAAAGACCTCGGTACAATTGAGTATGATCCATTCACTTATAAATTATATTTTATTTGCCCATTTTCTGATGTGTATCTATTCCTCTCCAATACGTCTAACAATAGCGGTCTTTTTTAATGGGGTTAGGTCCTAACGTGGATCATCTAAATCAAGGACAAACAAAGAATGGTTAGTAGCTAAAGGGGATCCAGATCATTTAGTGGTTGACTCCAAGTCTTAATCATATAAGTTCTTCTCAAAGTAATAATGTTTTCTGCCGTAGGGTTGTTATTCTTTTGGTGTTTTATGTTTGTCTTAGGATCGTTCTTTGTTTGGTTTTTAATTTGTTTGTTTGTTTCTTTTGTTCTTCTAATAAATTTGAAGTCCATTGGCACATCAAATTCGTGAAGTCCATTGGCATGCTCCTAGTGTTTTTCAAGTAAAGGTTAATACTGATGGTGCTGCTCGTGGGACACCGGGGTTGGCAGACTTTAGTGGTATTTTCCGAGATCACTTGGGTAATTGTATGTGTTGTTTTGCTGGCTCCATGGGTATTGCTACTTTCCTTGAAGCGGAGCTTCAAGCAATTATTTATGCAGTCTCAATGGAAACGAGGAAGGGATGGAACTCTCTCTGGATCGAGTGTGATTCGGCGATAACGATTCATTTTCTTGCCAACAAAGAGTGCTCGATCCCTTGGCGTTTGAAGATTGCTTGGATAAATTGTTGTGTCCTTCTCTCCTCCATGCATATCAGATTTTCACATATCTATCAAGAAGGGAACCAAGTGACCGATTGTTTGGCTAACCTTGGAGTGATCATGAAGGTCATTACTGGTGGGACTCATGCTCTCTTTGTGCCTCTGCTGTTTTTGTTCACAACCTGCAGGGGTTACCAAACTTCTGTATCTGCTAGCTTAGGTTGATGCTATTGGTATATCAAATGATGTGGTGGTGTACTGAAGGCTTTTTGTTAATCTATATGAACTTGTTAGTGTGCCCATTATTCAAATATCTACAGGATTGTTGCATAGAGATGACATGACTCATTTATATATGTCTGAATGTATCATTTTGCATTTCTAGCTATATATATGTGCCAACGTTTTGTATACTCTCTTCCTTTTCATTTTGTAAGTTTTGGTCAAGTGCTCTGTTCGAGTACTTTTTTTCTTTTCTGTTCTTATGGAGGTTTTGGTCCTTGGCCGTACTCTCTTTTTTTTCTTCATTATTAAATAAAAATAGAGGGGCTTTCCCCTTTTATTTAAAAATAAATAAATAAATTTGAAGTTACAAAAAAGATGTTTGCTAGCTGCATTGATTTTTAGGCTGGTAGGTATCGAGTCTGATCACTCGATCAGCAGATAAGTCAAAAAACACCAGCGAGATAGGATCAAGAACATTAGTATAGCTAGCCATGTTTTTCAAGCTTCTAACGATTCTCGTAGTACTAACCGTAGCAGCAGCTGAAGATCTCAGCTTCATCTACAATGGTTTCGAGTCTGGTGTAGATATCTGGCAAGACGGCCCCGGAGGGGGGAGTCATGGTTGATCGTACGTTAACTTTTCGAAAGAGTTATACCTTCTACGCCAAGCCAGTGACATTCAAAAATGACTCATCATCCAGCAGTTCAGAAGTTCTTATCTACCACTTTCGTCTTCGCTATCAGATCAATTCCCAAAACTCTCAGCGGCCATGGACTTGCTTTTGTTATTTCTCCAACTCTTGGACGTCCGGGAGCTGATAATAGCCACTACTTGGGTCTTTTCAATTACTCCAACAATGGTGATGTGAACAATCATGTTTTTGCTGTGGAGCTCGACACGTTTAGGAACCAGGAGTTCAATGACATCGATGACAACCATGTTGGGATCGACATCAATGGTTTAAACTCTCTGAAGTCAGCAACAGCAGGATACTACGTTAACAAGGACGGAAGGTACCCAAGGAAATTGAGCCTCATCAGTGGTAATCCAATGAAAGTTTGGGTCGAATATGATGGTAGCCGGAAGCAGATTAATGTTACTTTGGCTCCAATAAATGTTGGTAAGAAACCACAAATTCCACTATTGTCTTTGAGATACGACCTTTCCCCAGTTCTTAACAAAATTATGTATGTTGGCTTCTCCGCATCCACTGGCCAGCTCGTAAGTACATACTATGTTTTGGGCTGGAGCTTTAGGATGAATGGCCAAGCTCAAGAACTCGTTGCTTCACAGCTTCCCAAATTGCCTAGTATAGGAGACAAGAAAGTGTCTAAACTTCTGACAATTGGTGTGCCTGTGATGTCTGTAAGTTTAGTTTTGCTAGCTGTTTCTCTTGTGGTTTTTGTCAGAAGAAGGTTGAAGTATGCAGAACTACTTGAAGATTGGGAGCTCGAGTATGGGCCTCAAAGGTTTAAATACGAAGAATTGTATAGAGCCACTAAAGGGTTTGGAAAGAAAATGCTGCTGGGTGTAGGGGGATTTGGCGAGGTCTATAGAGGTATATTACCCACCTCTAAGCTTGACATTGCTGTGAAGAGGGTTTCGCATAAATCAAGACAGGGAAAGGAGTTTGTTGCAGAAATTGTTAGCCTTGGCCGGCTTAGTCACCGGAATTTAGTACAACTCTTGGGGTATTGCAGGTATGGTGTGACATTGCGTTTCTAATTTCATTTTGTGTTAGTGTAAATGGTCTATTTAGTTATTGGGGAGTGAACTTGACGCATCTAGTTCTAGGCACAAGTTCATTGAGAAATTATTCATTAAGCATGGTATGGTTTGTAAAAAGGAAGAATGCCAATTTTCAAATTTCTTTTGATATTTATGTGAGTTTTTGTATTTGTTTGTTTTAACAGTGTTATTGACTAGTTTGCTTTTAGGCGAAATGGTGAACTACTTTTGGTGTATGACTACATGCCTAATGGGAGCTTGGACAAGTACATCTACAACCAACCGAAGATGACTCTCGACTGGAGCCAGAGGTTTAAAATCATCAAAGGTGTGGCTTCAGGGTTGTTTTATCTTCATGATGAGTGGGAACAAGTAGTAATTCACAGAGATGTGAAGGCTAGCAATGTGCTACTAGACCAGGATTTGAATGGAAGACTTGGTGATTTTGGACTTGCAAGATTATGTGACCACGGAACAGAGCCTCAAACTACTCATGTAGCTGGCACACTTGGGTATCTAGCCCCGGAGCATGCAAGGACTGGCCGTGCCACCACGAGCACAGACGTGTTCGCTTTCGGGGCTTTTCTGCTCGAAGTTGCCTGTGGAAGAAGACCAATAGACACACAAGGACCAGAGGAGGATATCGTTTTGGCTGATCGGGTTTTCACTTGTTGGAATAAAGGTAATATTCTTGAGGCAAGTGATCAGAACTTGGGTACGGATTTTGTAGTTGGGGAAATGGAACTGGTTGTGAAGCTTGCGTTGTTGTGCTCACGTTCACAGCCTGCAGTCAGGCCAACCATGCGACAAGTGATGCAGTATTTGGAGGGTGATATTGCGCTCCTGGAGTTTTCACTTCTTTGGTTCTCTTCGAGTGGTTTAGCATTTGCGCATGATGAAGGTTTTGTTAATGTTGAAATGACACATCAATGTTCATATGTTCCAGAATCGAGTGTTCTATCAGGTGGTCGCTAAATCCAAATTAGGCTCAGATCTCAGATTTTTAGACCTGAGTTGAACTCTTAAATTGGGCCCTTTTAAATGTCATAATTATGAACATGATTGTATGTAGATTTTATGAAAAATTGATGGTTATTTTGTTCATCTACAGTAATTTGTGTTGTGTTTATGTCATAGAAATTTTATGAGATTTCACAGGATTTTTATGGAGAATTTTGATGTTACAGACCTATTTTGTGGTCGATTTTGTTGTTAGGACCTTTTTTTTTTTTTGCCAAATAGATGCATTTTTTTTATTTTCTTTAATAATATTTTGTCAAATTGACTATTTTACTCTTCTGAAAAGGGATAAAGCTGAATTATGGGTTCCTTTGTCAGTTCCAACAGCTTTAATGACGTCATATTTCGAGGGGAATTCAAAAATTGGACCTAACTGATATGTTTACGAAAGTTGAAGGGGTGAACTGATTTAAAAAAAAAGTCGCAGGACTAGACTGATTTTGGCACCAAAAATTTGGAAGTAAACTAAATTTAATTCTATAATCTATCTCCTTATATATGGAAGATTCGATATTTTTAGGAAACTAAAATAGCATCCAGTATTTGGGTCGGGTTGCACTACCAATTAGTCGGATATCAAAAGTCTCGTTTCTATAAGAGCAAATGCACCCATTTTAGGTGGGTTAGACCAATTTTCAACCTGGATTAAAACATTATTCACCTAAATCACTCATAGGTCCTTGTTTCGACAATACAACAACTAAATCAATCAAATGACCAATTACTATGTGCATTTTAGAAAATATTTTTATATTGAAATTTATATTGTTTTAGACCAACACCATATGCAAAGTGGTGTGTGTATTGGCCCGACGTTTGGATTGGTCTGGATTAATCCGTGGGTTGAGGATTACCCCATGTTTTAGTAGGGTTAGGTGGGCTCCATATACAGAGGTGGAGCCAGGAAATTGTGTTAGAACTAATTTGGACTTAAACACATCTGTCAACATTATGGTCAAATTCATAATGAACATAGATTGAAAACAAGAAACTTAAGTTTTTAACTCAGTTTCAGAGAAGTAATCCAAGTTGTATATCAGTTGGATTACATAGAGGTTTATTGCATTAAACCTGAATTGCATTTGAATTAGTATTGTGATAGAATTATGCCTATGCAGTTGTTAACATTGAATACAACAAGGATTTGTTGTGGGATTGAATTCAGTTTGTGATCACTATATAAAGGAGGCTAAGTCCCTGTGTTCTTTATCGTTTTGGCATTCCCATAGTGCTGCTTGATACAGAAACACAGAAGACCTGCATCCATCTCTTGCTCGTGTGTGTAGTCAATTAAGAAGTTCATCACAATGGTGTCATCGTCGAAGATAGCAGTCAAGGCAGATTGGAGATCCAACGAAGGTATGTTCCTAATTCATCTAGGATAACTTAAGTATGCATAATGTATTGAAGTGTTCTTGAATATATGCATGTGTGTTTGTCTATTTATGGAATAAGATCTAAACTTAAGTTTTAGATGGCTTTAATAGGATTATTAGATGGTTTTCAGAATCCTATTAAAGCCATCTAAAACTTAAGTTTGGATCTTATTCCATAAATAGACAAACACACATGCATATATTCAAGAACACTTCAATACATTTTGCATACTTAAGTTATCCTAGATGAACTAGGAACATACCTTCGTTGGATCTCCAATCTGCCTTGACTGCTATCTTCGATGATGACACCATTGTGATGAACTTTCTGAATTGGCTGCACACACGAGCAAGAGATGGTTAGTAGTAGTTTTTGCGTGTAGGGGTTGTGTGTCTCAAGCCCATTGTAGTCCCCTTTATATGAGACTGTAGATGAAGACCAAGGGTCAAAAAATGACCCGTAACTCTCCAATTTTAGCGAAAGTCAGGACCCTCATTCTCACTGTCATCGTTTGAGCCTTAAACTAAAAAATGTAAAGATCAGACAGTGATTTAGAAGTACCCCTTCTATAATGACCCTCTTGGGTCTAATGATCTCGATCTCTTACCAAGCTACTTTTGGCTAAGGGTTCAGGACGAAACATGGCCTTGGGTTTACCTTAAACTTATAAGGTGAAAGTTGTGGAAGTAGGTGCTCAGGCTTATGATGCTAGTGCCCTATGTCAAAAGGCATTGGGTGACGAGATGAGGTATCTGTTCCAAGCCTATGCGCGGGAAACTCAAAGTCAAGTTTGATCCTCGACTCCCAAGACGTTTCAGACACTTGACATTTGGCCTCCATAGGCCTTGCAAAATCTTATATTCTTTCACACCACAACCCACTAATAAGCCTCATTTGACCTAGTGGCTTAGGTCCACGTTACGAGTTGGCCGCGTGACATGTTGTAATAGATGGGTTAGGACATATCATCAAGGATGCTTGTGCACAATTTTACTTGGCGTGTGTCAGAGTGTGTGTGAAGTGAGTGAGCATGTGGTTGTTGAAGCATGTCCATGAGGAGCTACGTGCCTAGGTAGAAGGAGTGTGCTTGGGCATAAACGAGTAAGGCTTTGCATGACTCCCAAGTGAGTTTGGTGTAACTTTATCTAGGAGGGGCTTGGCCTTCGTTGTGCCCTTTGTCCTTTGGGCATAGCGTGGCATGACATGACTTGTCTCCCGTAGGTTTTGAATATGAACCTTCACTTCGTTTCCTAAGTAACAAAATTCGTCTTCTAAGTACTTAGGAGACGGAATATCCGTCGCCTAAGATCCATCGTCTAAGTGAGGTGAGGTAGGTGTCAGGACGACGAAAAATTGAGTTCCGTCAACTGAGAATTACTTAGGCGACGGAATTTTTTTCGTCTCCTAAGTACATAGGCGACAGATATTGTTTAGTGACAAAAAAAAAATTATTTTTCCCCTAAGTGACGGAATCCAATAATTCCGTCACTAAGTTTGAAAAAGAAAATTAAAAAAAAATTGACATCACCGCCGCAGTGGCCTCTGCCCCAAATACCACCACCACCACCACCGAAATAGAAACCATAACGCCGCCCCCAAACTCAATTAGTCCAACCCTAAGATGTATCACATCTTCCCCAAAACCATCAAAAACCCATATCAACATATAGATGGTCAAATATCTTAAAAAAAAAAAAAATTAAAACATGACTTCAAATTTGAGCCTAAATGAGGACAGATCCGGCAAATCCCAGCACGAAAATTTAGCCCGATCATGAATCACCAGCACACAGCGACGAATCAATCCTAGTCTCTCCCTCAAATCAACCGCCTTTGATTTATTCCTATCCAAACCAACCTCACCTATTTCTCTCCCTCTACTTTGTAAGCTCCGAACCCGAATGGACCGCCACGGCCCGCTTCACTCTCGGTCGTCAGTCCTTGCTCATGCTCGACCAAGCCGACTCGGGCGCTGCGACGACGATGTCATCGACCCGCGTGTCCGCCTCATGTACTTGGCCAACGATGGAGGAGAGCGGTGGTCTTGCCGGCAAACATGGGACCCATGATGATGTGGACCTCGCCAGAGGGGCAACGGCGGAATCGGTGTTGAGGGGGATGGAGGTTTTGAATGAAGCCATGAGTTTGGGGTCAGAGTTTGAAAAGGGGTTTGAAATTAGGGAAGAGAAGGAGAGAGGAGACGGGAAGTGAAGGAAGAGAGGGAGCTACACTACTAGAAGAAAGACTTTAGCCGACGAAAATAAAAAACTAGGCCGACGAATTATTTTTTCGTCGGCTAAAGTCCACGTTAGTCAACGAAATTTTCCTTCGTCGGCAAATTTAAATTTTCGTCGGCTATGGTCAACTGTAGCCGACGAAAAAAAAAATTCGTCAGCTAAAGAAAATTTTTTGTCGGCTATGTTTTCCTTCGACGGCCAAAGTTTTTACTCGTCGGCTATTATCGAAAAAGTCGTCGACTATTATTTCGTCAGCTAAAAGAAAAACAATAAAATGTTGTATAACTTGCTTAGTAGATTTTAAACAAATATACAATTTTGTGAACCAACTCTATATAGAAGCAAAATTAACAAAAATCTTGTCAAATAAGATGTGTTCAGAATAGTGAAATACGGCTATGGTTCAAAAATCACGTAAATCGGGTAACGTCTCTGATGTAGAACAGTCAAAACCTGGTATGGTGCAGATTTGGTGTTCGGTGTCCGATTGACTATTGTGATACCTTTCCGGAAGCGTAACGGCCCTACGATTCAAACTCATTACTTTGTTATGACATATGGGCCTCTTTGGCCATCCGAGTCCGTTTAGGGCTTCAAAATGCAGTTTTCTTATTTCCGATTAGAGTTGACCGTTTCGATCGAGCCCTTAACGTTGTCGAATCCAGTTGAATTTTTTACCATAGACATCTTTCGTCATAATGATCATATCTGACGGTCGAATTTTGGTTTGTGAATTTTAGTCATCGGAATCACAACGTGTCTACTAATGTTGTATAACTTGTTTAGTAGGTTATACAACTTTGTGAACCAACTCTACATAGAAAGCAAAGTTATCAAAAATCTCGTGAAATAAGATGTGTTCAGAATTGTGAAATACGGCTATGGTTCAAAAACCACGTAAACCGGGTAACGTCTCAGTGCCGATAGTAGTGGTCAACCCTATTTACTGTTATTATTCCCTATGAGGAGCCTATCGTCGGAAGGTAAATGTGTCACATCCCGACCCGTAAAATTTTATCTTATTTACTAGCTTGATTATAATAAGAATTTTACCGTCTCCGACATTGAGTTATAGTTTAATTGGTCCCTAGAGGGGTTTTGAGGGACGATTATTTAGGAGAGTTATTCATAGGAGAAAAATGTAACGACGGTAAAAATGGTAAATTTTAGCTAGTAAAAGGTAATTTTTACTAGGGTATTTTATTTTAGGGTATTAAATTGGTGAAGTTGGGTATTTTTATGATGTTGGGCCGGGTTGGTGTGAGGCCCGAAACCCATCCCCTCATTTTCTCTCTCTCTCTCTCTCTCCCTCACCCGTCACTCTCTCTCTTCTCTCTCTCTTCCTCCCGAACTCTCTCTCTTCTCTCTCTCTTCCTCTCGAACTCTCTCTCCCCGCCGGACTCCAGCCGCCGTCCGGACAAGCCAGGCCGCCGCACCGGTCCCGTTCGGACTGCCGCCGCCTCCCCTCCTCGCCTGGACTGTGACCGGGCCGGTTACGCCGCCGAACGGGGAGGAAACTCCCCTGGCTGCCGTGTTGCCTCCGTCGCCGGAACTCCCTCCTCCAGCCACCAATCCGGGCAAGCTTGGTACGGTTTTGTAGCTCTCCTCCCGTGCAACAACCCCTCCAAAAGGCTCACTCCCTCTTGAACTCGGTAAGGAGAAATTCGAAGTTAAAATTCTAGGGCTTTTAGGATGTTTTCGTTCGATTGACCTAGTTAGGCTTGAAATTGGACTTAGTGATAGGTATGAAAGTTGTTTGGGATGTTGAGAGGAAGATTCTGTTAAAATTTGGTAGAATTTGGACGTCGCCGGAATCGGCCTCCGGCCGCCGCTGCCGCCGCCGCCGTTTTGGGGTTTTGTATAATTTTAAATGTGTAATAATTAGAGGAGTTTAATGAAGTGAATTGTGGAATTTTCGGATGAGTTTTGAATAGGTTTGTGAATTTCCGAAGTTTGGTATTTTTGGCGGTTAAATAATGTAAAATCCGGCCGTAGGATTTAAATCAATTTATGGGGAATGTTGTATTTACGGCTGCCGAGTATGGTATTAAAGTTTGGATCGTTCCGATTTAAGAATATCGAAGTTAGGCAATGATGAGCGTGTTTATGGCTCTCAGTTATTTTCCCTATTTTGATTAAAATTGGATTTTGAGTGGGAAATTAATTATATATTTGGAACAGGACGTGAGGAGACTCAAATTGGAGAGACCTCGGATCAACGTCAGGCTTAGGCCTAAAGTTGTGAGTGGACCTTTGTTTTAAATAAAAAGCATGCGATGAATGATTTTATTAATCATTTAGTTCTTCTGATGAGATTTATTGATTTCTCGCCTATTTGACAATTTTTCCTCCTTTGGAGAGATCCCGAAAATGAAATTTTCGGTGGATATATATATTTTGGATATTATGAATTTAGTATGTATATAAATGCTAGCTAGCCATACGTGCTTGGTCCGTCATAATGAGGTAAAATACCATTATGGCGTGTCGTGAGTGTTAGACACAAGCGTCATAGCCCTATATGAAAACTACTTTATTTTTCGGTTTATTTAGGTTTTCATATAGGGAGTCCACACGTATATATACACCGTTCTTTTCGGTTATAATGAGGAAAAATACCATTATGGCGCAACGTGAGCGTTAGATGCCAGCGTTGTAGCCTTGTATGAATTTCTATTTTTTCTAAATTGTTTCTAGGATTCATACAAGGAGTCTGACGAGTGTAGATACATACGAATATATGTTTATATATAGTTTAGCCTGAGAGGCTCCATTTTATTTGAGTTGGTGACTAGCCAGTGCTAGTCGTGAAATTGCCAGTTTATAAGTTGAACACTTTTAAGCTGCCGCATGCAGTATATTTTTCTATGAAATTAAAATGGGAATGCATAATTATTTTGTTATTAAATTATTTTTGTCAACTCACTCTAACGTTATTAAATGTCTTCTCCTGGGCCCTTCGTTTTAAAATGCTCAGTCTGCAGGATTGCATAGTTGAGATCGGGCGTACATGGAGAAGAGGCATAGTCAATAGTATAGCTTCCGCTCTTTTCTATTTATTTTTAGTTCATTTCCTCTCAAATAGAGTTGCTCTGAATATGTGGTTGTTGGTTTTAGGATTTTTGTTAGATTAGTAATTCTATTTTTGGGAGATATTGTGATTTGTGGGGAGCACGAAGGCTCCAAGAGTCTATAAGGTTGGATTTGGAACCTTTAGTTGTGTTTGCAGGTTTCTATTAGAAGGGTTGTCCATTTTCAAGGGAGGTTGTACTGAATTTTGCGGTAAATCTTTCCTTGGAGGTGGTCCTTGCACGATTTACTCCGGGTTCAGGGTGAAATTCGGGGTGGGTCGTGTCAAAATGTCTCAAAATTTTTATATGGGTCGTTGCGTCTCATCTACGTGAGAGTTTTTTGTGTGAAAGGTTTGACCAAACTATGTAATATAGAGGGAGATATGAGCGTTTTTGTGTGATAAGTGACGATGGATTAGGGTTGACCGTTTCGATCGAGTCCTTAACGTTGTCGGATCCAGTTGAATTTTTTACCATAGACATATTTCGTCATAATGATCATATCTGACGGTCGAATTTTGGTTTTCAAATTTTAGTCATCGGAATCACAACGTGTCTACTAATGTTGTATAACTTGTTTAGTAGGTTATACCACTTTGTGAACCAACTCTACATAGGAAGCAAAATCATCAAAAATCTCGTGAAATAAGATGTGTTCAAAATGGTGAAATACGGCTATGGTTCAAAAATCACGTAAATCGGGTAACGTCTCGGTGCTGATAGTAGCGGTCAACTCTATTTACCGTTATTATTCCCTATGGGGAGCCCTATCGTCGGAAGGTAAATGTGTCAAAATTTTTATATAGGCGGTTGCGTCTCATCTACATAAAAAATTTTTGTGTGGAAGGTTTGACCAAACTACGTAATATAGAGGGAGATATGAGCGTTTTCGTGAATTTATAGACTTTAGCCGACGAGATATTAAAAAAGTAGTCGGTTAAGGTCAAAATTTGTTTGGCGGTAAACCAAATTTGGAGGAAAATTTTCAAATGACTTTAGCCGACGAAAATATATGAAAAGTCGTCGGCTAAAGTCGAAAAAAATTTGGCGGCAAACCAAATTTGGGGGAAAATTTTCAAAATTTTCAAACTTAAACCGACGAAAATATATGATTTCGTCGGCTATTGTCAAATTTTTTTGGCGGTCTACCAATATTTTCAAAATTTTTAAAGGAGTTTAGCCGACGACTTTTCATATATTTTCATCAGATAAAGTTCTTTATATAGAGTTTTACCGGAGGTGGATGGTAAGAAGTCAGAAAATCAGAAAAAGTTATTGTTTGTCCTGCCAGATTTTCTTCTCGGCCTAGCTCCGCCGTCAAGCCACCGGAGACCGCCACACTTGTCCCAAAAACTTCGCCGTCGTCCCTACTTCATTGCTGGACAGGTGGTGCATCGAGTGGCGCCGCCATGAGGGATAAATCGAGCTCTAAAACTCCACCGGTTCGGATTCGGTGTCAATCGAATTTCTCCTTCCTCAGGTCACCATTTGGTGAGTTCTATATATGGATAAGTTGAGTTTGATTAGTGCTACATTTTCCTAGAATTTGGTAGCTCGATTCGGTGTGTGTGAGGAGAATCAAAGATTTGAAGTTTTTAGGGTTTAAAATTGGGGATTTTTATATTTTGATTCAATTAACCTGTTTAGGCTTAGTATTGGGCTTAGACTTCTTCTAGAAAGTTGTTCGAAATGTTGAGAGGAAGATTTTGTCAAATTTTGGTGGTGATTGGAGGTGGCCGAAAGTTTATGCAGTTTTTTTTTTCAAAAACCAGCAACTTTAGCCGACGATATTTAAATACTTTAGCCGAAGATATTCGTCAGCTATAGTATTTTTTAATTTTTTTTATAAGGTTTAGCCGACAAATTATGACATGTTTCGTCAGCTAAATACTTATAAAACAACGAAACAGACTATATTTTGTTGGCTATAGCTATTTTTTAAATTTTTTATTACATAGTTTAGCCGATTCGTCAGCTTAATTCTGGGAGAATAGCCGACGATGTCTTTTTCGTCGGCTAAATTCTGGGACAATACATCGTCGGCTAAATTCTGGGACAACAGCCGACGACGTCTTCTAGTGTTGTCGGCTAAAGTAATCACCGACAACCCTTTCCCGACGAATTAAGCTAACAGGCCAACAAAACTTTTTCGTCGGCTAAAGTGCTTGTCCTGGTAGTGGAGCTAGATGGGAGTCTGGAGAGGGGAGAGGAGAGGAAGAAAAGGGATTGAGAAACAAAAATGAAAGAGGGCGAAGATTAGATGAGAGAAAGAGGTTGAGGTTGAGTTTAATTGGATATGGTTAGTTTTAATGAGATGAGAGATGAAATTTTTTTGAAAAAAATTCGTTTGAATTTTTCTCAAATTTTGGCGAAAGGTTTGACCGCCTAATTTTTTTTCTAACTTAGAAGACCGAATTCTCTCAATTTGTAGCCTAAGTAATTTAAATTTTTTTATTAAAAAAAATTCCGTCTCCTAAGTAAAACATTTCGTCTTCTAAGTTCCTCTTAGACTACGGAATGGAATTCTGTCGACTAAGTTTTTCATATTTTTTCAATTTATTTTTATTTAAAAAAAAATTCGTCTCCTAAGAGGAACTTAGGCTACGGAATGCAATTATGTCGCCTAAGTGGTCCTCTTAGGCTACTGAATGGAATTCTGTTGACTAAGTTTTTTGATATTTTTTCAATTTATTTTTATTTAAAAAAAATCCATCTCCTAAGTAGAACATTTCGTCTCCTAAGAGGAACTTAGGCTACGGAACGCAATTCCGTCGCCTGAGTGGTTACTATTTTTATTTTTTTATTTTAAAAAAAATAATTTCGTCTCCTAAGTAAATTGTTCCGTCTCCTAAGGAGAGGAAAGACTTTTCCGTCGCCTAAGTGACCACTTAGGCTACGGAACATGTTTTCGTCTCCTAAGTGTTTTTTTCCAGTAGTCTTGTTCTTTGCCCATTCCGGTAATGGGCAACGTGTCACGGTCTGTGAATGATGAAGAGTTGTTACTTTGAGTCATACTAGCTGACCCCAATATTGATCTAATGGGTCTCGGATCAGATCGAGGTCCAATATTTGACCTCGGGCCCTTCAAAAAATTAAGTTACATTTTCAAGTATCAACATTGTTTTGTGGGAGCTCTTCCTCTGGGTATTGGGTGTCCATATGATTTGTGTATTGAGATTTGTTTGACACCAGTTACTCAGGCGACAACGCTCTAATTTGACACTCCTCACTACTTCACGGTTTGCTGGTGGTGATGGCGACAACAATGTTAGCACTTAGCATGTATAGGTGGGGTGTGTGGTAAATTTATTTGTATTGTTACATTTATATTTTCGGTTCTGGACCTCGAGGCAAGAGATTAGCGAGTTGTTGATTTCACTTTTTCTAGTTTGATTGAGTTGAAGGCCCATGCTCTTTGTTATTTGTAGCTATTTTTAGTGTGTTTTTAGGCTTTGTAATTTAATAGTGTCTCTTGATTAATAAACTATTCATCTATCACAAAAAAGAAGAAGCATATTTTCTTTTTTAGAACAATCACAAACTTTAGTTGAGATAGAAGTTCGGTATTCATGGTTCCTATGTGATTATAGCAATGCCACCGTCTTGAAACACCCCGGTTGTTTTGAATTGGGGAAAACCCAAAATTGGCAATCTGTGTCCTCTCCAATGTGTAGAGTATTACACTACTACATCTTCAGCAAGAGCCTAAGATCCTCATGCCCAAATTTTTCTAGTCTTTTATGCAGAAATCAAGGATTTTCAGTGGCTGTTTCTCATTTTGGTCAAAGACTCATGAGCAGCTCCAGAATCCCAGCCGGAGGCCAAGATGATTCTACAGTCTTTTACCTGGTTCACTCATGTGGGTTGTCTCCAGAGGACGCCATTGAAGCATCTCACAAGGTAAATATTCAATCTTCAGAGAAAGCAGACTCGGTTATAGCCCTCTAGTGGCAAATGCCCAGAAAACCTTTTTGCCAAAGCTCGAGTTTTTGAGCTCCATAGGTATGTCAAGTCTCGACCTTGCTTAAACAGCGAGCTCCAGTTCATTGTTGTTGGACCGAAGCTTGGAAAACCGCATTATACCCTATTATACATTCCTCAGGAGAGTGATGATCTCTGATGCGAAGGTCTTGTATATTTTGTTTGAGCCCAGTAGATATTTCGGTCCAAGACTGAATTAATAAAGTCTCGGATAACATGTGGGCCAATACCTATGACCCTAAAATAAAGCATGTTAAGGGCATGAACTTTAGAGACACGCGAGGTGGGTTCCTATGTGGACTGTAACACCTTGCTGGATAAGGAAGTCTTCGGTGTTCAAGTCCATGACGGAGACTATGAAGTTTTCGATAAGCGAAGGGTCAGTACCTGTGACCTAAGCGAAGTATAGCTATGCAATTGGACACGCGTCATCCAGTTGCTCAGTTCGCAAGCAAAACGAGTCATTTTGTAACTTTGGTAGCAAAATCCTACTTAGGTTGTGGGATTGCATCCTTATCAGTTAATTACGAACCTCTATAAACCTTGGGCAGTAGGTAAGGGGGGTTCGGGGATCAGTCAAACACACAATCATCTCATACAAACAACTATAAACCTTCAAGCTACTCGGATACCCAAACGCTAAAGCGCATCTCACCTTAGCTTTACAAAGCCGGTTTGGTCTCGCCTTTACCTACTGTCCAAGTATTTGCTCTGCTCGCTACATATGCGAGTATCAATAGCAAACGAATAGGAAAATTGCTCGTAATCCCTCGTCTGTGAGGTGGCACCGGAGCCCTTTCGTTTGATTAGAAGTTAGTACTAGCGTACCCTATGTTCCGCGTCCGCGCAGTGGCCGCCCTGCACCCTTTACTTTTTACTTTTAGAACTGCTAAATTACTTTTCTATCCATGCTGAGGATCATGGCCAAAACATATTTTGAAACTCATGGATTTTGGGGCAGAATCTATCCGTCAATGTTGTGCCCAATATTAGGCTTGTTACAGAACTGGGAATGCTCCACTCGTATTGCCCAGTTGCTAACATCTTATGCTAGAATTGTGATGAGAAAGCATGAAGTCTTCAGTCAAATTGTTGCCCAAGTCGAAGGAATGGGATTTGACCCTGGAACGATGTTCTTTGTGCAAGCCATGGGGGCATTGTCCGGGAAGAAAAGAGCACGGAGACTTAAGGAAGAGGCGTATAAGAGATGGGGTTGGTCTGAGAGTGATATTTGTTCTGCGTTCAGGGTGTTCCCATTGTGTATGGTTGTTTCAGAGAAGAAAATAATGGGAACAATGGAGCTATTAGTGATCAAGATGGGATGGAAATCAGGACAAATTGCAAAGTTTCCATATGTTTTTTTGGTACAGCTTGGAGAAGAGAATCATCCATAGGTGTTCAGTTGTTTAAGTTTTGTTGTTGAAAGGACTGATAGAAGAGAAGTTGAGTTTGGCTTGTGTTTCTTCGATTTCAGAGGAGTATTTCTTCAAAAGGTTTGTCACCAGATATTTCGACCGAGTGCCTCAATTGTTGAATGTATACAAAGGGAAAGTGGACGTGCAGGATGTATGATCTTGATGACAATGCAACCATTCTAGGCTGATAGTTTTGAACCCGGAGGTGCTACTTGAAACAATGGTAAGGAGCCTCCAAGTCATGATATAAAGGAACGAGATAATTGATCGGAAGCAATCGTATCTGCTTCTGCATTATCACTCCATGGTTGTATGGTCTGTCAAAATGGTGAAAAGTTGAACTATAGTTGCTGGATTATCACTCTCTTATTTGTTTATTAGAAACTCTATTCAATCTATGTTTAGTAGATCTGGCAATTTAACTGGTGGGAGCAAACCGTGGGGCAAACGGTTATATTAAAACACATAGTTGATGACAAAACTTGAATTAGAAATAATTGGAAGATTATCATAAATGAGGATGCACAAAAAGTAGTAAAATGACTTGCATACAAACAAATCATCAACAACATTTGTTTCTTTCTAATTGGTCATCTCTCCTCCGTTAATTTATCAAATAACCTAAAATATTTTGCAGGGAGACATGTTCCATACTGCACTACAAAGTGTTGCATCTTCTATGAATATGAGTATATGACATCAACCTAATTGGAAACAACCAGGATATAGGAAACGGTAAATATCTATTTCTACTTTGGTGCTCCATATATAATACATGAAAATGCATTGCCCCTACCCTAAGTTACAACTGAAAAGTAGATGACTAACAGAGATTGAATAGAGTTTCTAGTAAATAAATAAGAGAGGAATAATCCAGCAACTACAGTTCAAGTTTTCACCTTTTGAAAGACCATACAAGTGTCAAGAATATGGTATAATTCCCAGATGATATTCTTCTCCAATTGGAGGATATTTATAGTAGTACAGATTCACCTATAGCTAAGTGTGGATAGGAAATACAATAGTAGAGCTATGTATGAAAGGTAAATACAAAGGTCATGTAATACGGCTGTATTAACTACACAAGTGATCTTTGTTTGTTGTTGGAGCAGTAGTCCAGATTTGCTGCTTGAATGGAGCAGCTCACTCAACACTCCCCCTCAAGTTGGGGAATAGATGTCTCGCATACCCAACTTGTCTAGTGAGCTATGGAACACCTTTGCCGAAACGGCTTTGGTCAGAATATCAGCAAGTTGATTTTCAGTAGGCACATGTGGCATGTTAATGATTTCTGACTCCAACTTCTCCTTGATGAAATGTCGATCCACTTCGACATGTTTTGTTCTGTCATGTTGAACTGGATTGTGTGCTATATCAATGGCTGCTTTATTGTCATAATACAAATCCATGGCATACTTGGATTTGAATCCCAAGTCCTTCATCAAATGACGAAGCCATAACATTTCACATATTCCATGAGCCATTCCTCTGTACTCAGCTTCAGCACTGGATCTAGCAACCACTTTTTGCTTCTTACTTCTCCATGTGACCAAGTTACCTCCCACAAAGGTAAAGTAGCCTGAAGTGGATCTTCTATCAGTGATAGAACCAGCCCAATCTGCATCTGTGTATCCTTCTATCTTCGTATGGTTATTTTTGGAAAAGATGATCCCTTTGCCGAGATTTGTTTTCAAGTACCTCAAAATTCGGTATACCGCTTCCATGTGATCTTCACTTGGTGCGTGCATGAATTGACTTACAACGCTTACAGTATATGCAATATCAGGTCAGGTATGTGAGAGATAAAAGATCTTACAACGCACCAAGTGAAGGCAACTCAACTGTTGCATGCATGAATTGACTTACAACGCTTACAGCATATGCAACTCTTCACTTCTTCTGGGTCATTACCTATCACAATCATATCATCAACATAAATGATAAGTGCAGTAAGTTTATCTTCCTTCACTTCAGAAACAGTGTATGGTCAGAGTTGCTTTGTTTGTAACCAAACTGCTTCATGGATTGGCTGAATCTTCCAAACCACGTCCTGGGGGACTGCTTGAGTCCATACAATGACTTTTTCAACTTGCACACCATTCCAGCTTGTGACGGTAGAGAGTAGCCTGAAGGTAGATCCATGTAGACTTCTTCCTTCAGGTCTCCATGCAGGAAAGCATTCTTTACATCAAACTGCTTAAGAGGCCAATCTAGGTTGGCTGCTAATGACAATAGCACTCGGACAGTATTCATCTTGGCCACTGGTGCAAAAGACTCCTGATAGTCAATGCCATATGTCTGAGTATAACCTTTTGCAACCAATCTAGCTTTGTATCTATCCAGTGTACCATCAACACCATACTTCAATGTATAGATCCATCTGCACCCAACTGTTCTCTTCCATGCGGGTCTTGGCACTAGTTCCCATGTGTGATTCTTTTGCAAGGCTTCCATTTCATCCTCTATAGCTTTAGTCCACTTAGGATCAGCTAGAGCTTCCTGCACTTTATTTGGAATGACAATAGCAGATAAATGAAATACAAAAGACGCATATGACTTGGATAACCTATGGGAGGACATGTAATTGCTTATGGGATATTTGGCCTTGACTTTAGGATCTGGTTCATATTGAGCCTTTGGTTGACCTCGATTTTTTCGGAATGGTAACTTGTGAATCCCTATGATGTTACTTGGTTCTGTTTCAGGGTTAAGCTCAGAATTATCATGAGATTTAAACAAAGGATTATCAGTTACCTTCGGATCATCCTCAGGAAGCATTGGTGTTGATGGGGTAGTAGAAGGGGAAGAAGTATTTATCTCTGCTGGTTCTGGAGTCGGCAACTGATTGCCATTTTCACGGAGTATAGAATCTGTTTTTGATGCTGGTAGAGGGTTACTCCTTTCAGTTGATCCACGCTCAATGCTTCTCACTCCAATAGATTCATATATCTGGTTATCCAAGGGACCCAAGAAATCCCCTAAAGACTGCTTTTCCTCAACATTACTCTCCCCCTGAAGAGGAGTCTTCGGAGAAAAATATAGCTCATGTTCACAAAATATAACATCCATTGAAACATAGGAACATTTAGTAGTGGGGTTATAACACCGATATCCCTTCTGAGTGGAAGCAAAACCAATGAAGACACACTTTTCAGCACAAGCATCCAACTTAGTCCTCTGATTTCGATGGATATGAACATAAGCTACACAACCAAAAATCTTTGGATCAAGGGCATGGGTAGGTGGTAAAGGCAAATAACTTTCAAGAGCTTGGATCGGTGTTGTTGGTAGTGGATGATTTTCCTTGGCTGTGGACTGAAGGGCTTGTGTAAGAAGTCTATTTATGAGGTAGGCAATAGTTAACACAGCATCACCCCAAAAATATTCAGGCATATTAGCTCCAATCAACATGGAGCGAGCAACTTCAAGAATGTGGCGGTTCTTTCGTTCCACCACACCATTTTGTTAAGGGGTTTGAGGACAGGTGGTCTGATGAAGGATTCCATGGGTAGCTAGATATTGGTGAAGAAGATGGTTCACATATTCCCCGCCATTATCTGTACGAAGGACTTTGATGGACTTTTGGAACTGAGTTTGGATCATCGCATGAAACGTCTGAAATACAGAAAAGACATCACTTTTATGCCGTATCAAGTAGATCCTACTCATCCTGGTACAATCATCAACAAATAGAACAAACCATTTCATTCCAATATGCGTTGGTGGACACGGCCCCCAAACGTCAGAATGAACAAGATCAAATGGTGTAGTACTTTTACTGGAGCTCAAAGGGTAGCTCACACGGTGACTTTTGCTCAAAATGCAAGTGTTGCATTTGAAGTCTGATGCTCTACAGTGCTTGAATAATAATGGGAAGAGAGTTTGGAGATATCCAAATGATGGATGTCCCAATCTCTTATGCCATAACCAGATTTGTTCTTTATCTGTGGATGCCTTTCTTTGAATTTGATGTGCTTCACTCGCACGAAGATTACCAGCAGTTGTCATCTCCATGTAGTATAATCCCCCCTTCTCAATAACCCGTCCAATGATTTTCCCTGTTAGGATGTCCAGAAATACACAACACCAGGGGTAAAGAATTACAGAGCAATACAATTGTTGGGTTATCTGTTTGACTGACAAGAGATTATGAGACAAGGAAGGAACAAGCAACACGGTGTCAAGGGTAATTGAGTCTGTAAGAGTGACAGACCCCGCACCAGTAATGGGGTAGGAATCACCATTTGCATTAGTTACGCCAGAGCGATGAACTTGATTTAAATGATGAATATTGCTAGAGTTATTAGTCATATGGTCAGTTGCACCCGAATCAATTATCCACATATCTTTCCAATTAAAGGCAGAGTTACTTGAGAGTAAAGAGACAGGTATACCTGAAGTGGTCATGAAGGTAAAAGTGGAGTTACCAGAGTGATCACCATGACTGGGTTCGACAATAGTTGTACTCGAACTCGAGTCTGGCGAAGTAATCTGGAGAGAGGCCTCATTGAGAGCCATGGTTCAGAATTTACCAAGTAAAGAGAAGAGAAATTTGATCCTTGGGTGTTACCTACCATGTTGTGTTAAACAAGTAAGCTCGACAGTACAAGGATAAAATTTCTAGTCTTATTACCTTTTTTTTATTTTTTTTATTTTTAAATCTGACCAACTTACCAACAAAAAAATTTGGAGTATCGGGCTTCGGCCTAAGTAAGTGGGTCAGCCCAAATCTTGTAAGTACAGAGATTGGTTCTGAGTACAAAGATTACTTCGATGGCTCTCTGAAAAAAAGAGGTTCAAGATTCAAACCACAGAGGTTGGCAACTGCGGTCTGGGATCGACGGCGCGGCGGTCTGAAGGTTGACGGTGGCCTGTCTGAGGCGACGCAGAGGTAGAGTGATGGAGGTCGAAGAAGGTGCGGTTGCTCGGGTCCTGGCAATGGAATCAGTTCTGAGCAATCGACGGCGTAGCGGTCTGAGGCGACGGCGTGTGTCTGGTCAGATGGTTGCCTGCTTGAAAGAAAAAGCTGAAATTTCAATAAGACAATGAAATTCGAAACTGATGAGGTATGGTTACTGAAGAATAAAACTCTTCTTCGTATGGGTATGAGTGTGCTCGATTTTTGAGCAAAAAGCTTGGGTATTGGATAAGTTGAAGAAACAGAGTTCTTCGGTTACAGGTACTGGGTAAGAAGGTAATGAATATGTGGATGAAGAAACAAAGTTCTTCTCTTGGTATTTTGGCAGAGCTTCTGCTCAATGTTTGAGCAAAAAAAAGATTGGTATGAGTATGGGTAATCAAAATTGGATATGATCTGGGTATGGGTATGAACTCGTGCTTGATCTTCAAGCTAGAGTTTGGTATGATCTGGGGGTATGTTTGGCAGCGGAATGTGGGTATGGGTATCGGTCTCAAGAGCAGAATTGCTCTGATACCATGTCAAGAATATGGTATAATTCCCAGATGATATTCTTCTCCAATTGGAGGATATTTATAGTAGTACAGATTCACCTATAGCTAAGTGTGGATAGGAAATACAATAGTAGAGCTATGTATGAAAGGTAAATATAAAGGTTATGTAATATGGCTGTATTAACTAGACAAGTGATCTCTGTTTGTTGTTGGAGCAGTAGTCCAGATTTGCTGTTTGAATGGAGCAGCTCACTCAACAATAAGAACATACAAGAACAGTTTTTGTTATGGTGGGATTTTTCACAAATTGTAAACTGTTGTGTTTTTAATTTTCTCTAATACCTCAAAATGTGTCTCCACAAGATTGAATCCCAGTTCAGACCAAAAAACCAAAAAAAGAAGAAGAAGAAGATTGAATCCCATTGTTTTCTCATCAGGTTTCTTTCGTTGCAAAACATGTTAACAAGTAGAATGATATGTTTGTATGGGTCTGTTATGACAGCTCATCATGTAAAGATTACTACGGAGCCAATTCATAATTTTCGTGTTTTGTTTTGTATTCCTCCTGGATCGCATGGGTCTCTTGCATTACATTCATTTATACACATTTATACGCATGATAAGCCCACTGGGAAGAGCATGATCCCAAGGTGACAGAAGGATGAGCATTATGTCTTGACGTCCTGTGTTCGAGAAAACATCTATTAGAAATTAAGTTTGCTTCATACATAGCAAATTACATGTTGCAGTTGGTTAAATGAAATCAATATCTTCAAGTTTCGCATTCGAGACATAAAAGAGTCAAGTCACTCAGAGTCAGTTTACTCTCCACTGCTGAGATTCGTGTTTAAAACCACAAATGGAGCAAAGCACTGAAGGTGAAAGAACGAGACGAAATGAAGAAAAGGATAGTTCATAAGGTTCATATAATCTTATTCATACTATTAACTTAAGCTTTAGCATGATCCTTATCTGTTTTTCACCATAAATGTATCATGCATAGACATACAAGTACTTGTACAGGTTGGAATTAAAGATAAACAGGTGTAGCAGCTAGACATAACTGAACTTTCTTGTGCACAATAAGCCCAGCAGCTTCCGTCATGTCCAAGTCTTCTGGTTTCATCCCATCACGCAGTTCCCAGTCAAAACGATAAAGAAGATTAGCAAGTGTAAGCTCAATAACCTGCACAGCAAAGTTCATACCCGGACAACTCCTCCTTCCTATCCCAAATGGTAAAAACTCTTAGTGATTTCCTTTGTAATAAACTGAGCTGTCCAAGAATCTTTCAGGGAAGAATTCATTTGGATTCTCCCAAACTTTCGGGTCCCTTCCAATCATTTTTGCATGAACAAACACCATTGTTTTGGCAGGAATGTGGTAATCTTCAATTGTGCAACTCTCTGTGGTTTGTCTTGGAGTTTGTAATGGCAATGGTGGATGTAATCGTAGACCTTTCTTGATGACTGACTTCAGGTACACGAGTTGATGAAGGTCACTTTCTTCAACCTTCCCTTTGCTCTTGATGAACTCTCTTACCTCGTTTTGTGCTTTCGTCAACGCCACAGGGTGCCTGATCAGCTCAGCCATTGTCCACACCAGTGTCGATGTGGTTGTATCAGTCCCGCCAATAAACATATCCTGCAAACACGTACATTGAACAATTTTAGTACTCTCTAGCTTCTAAAGCAGATGAAGTTCTATAAATCAGAACGAGCAACATTCTTTTGCTAATAACTAACTAGTTATGTTCTAAGACCAAACAATCCAGCAACTGACAAAAAAAACAGTTCCCTAATCGAAACAATAACAAATTAAACAATATATTAAAATAGATGGAGAGAGAAAAATAAATAAAGATAAACATACATTGATAACAGCCTTCATTTGGTCATTAGTGAGGGTGATCGCTTGATTTGGATCATTTTGAAGTCGAAGCAGGACATCAACAAGATCTTCATTCTCTGGTTTGAGCCTTTTAGGATCACGGTGTTCCTCAATCACCGTGTCACTGATGTTGTCGAGCCCTTCAAAACACTTGTCTGCCCTTTTCTCAAGACCACTGAACTTGTCTAGCCAACTCATCCATGGTATATAGTCTGATAGAAAGAATCCTCCCAATAACATCCTTGTTTCTTCAAGCAATTCATGAATTGTGCTCTTGCTATTGTCACCTGCAGCACCATCAAACTTTCTACCAAAAGCACAACGACACACGATATTGTTGGCCAAGTGAAGTGACACTTCATTGAGGTTGATGAGGCCCTTAGAATTGCGAGTTATAGAGTCGATCATAACTCCAACCTCTTCATCCCTCACAGAACGAAACATTTGAATTCTCTTGGGACCAAGTAGTTCTAACATCACAATCTTACGAATCTCCCTCCAGTGCTCACCACAAGGAGAAAAAACTAAGCTGACAGAGATATAGGCCACCATACAAGTGTGTTCTGTCTGAAAAAATGAGGTCGTGAGTGCTGAAAACCTCTCTTGCCATTTGGGCAGAGGAGACTACTAAAGTAGATCTTGATCCTAATTGCAAGAACATGCATGATCCATATTTATTGGCAAGGTGTTCAAGGACAGATTGGGCTAAATAAAAAAGAGAAGATGAAGGTTCCCAATGAGAAGTAACCTTCTAGGACCAGGAGGCAGCTTCTTGAGTTGAGCATTATGCTTCTTTTGTTTGATCAGAAGAAAGAAAGTAAAGGGTATGAGGAAATCAATGAGTGGGAGAACCATGGATATGGACAAGTAAGAACTCATAGCTAATATTGATGGGGTTGTGAAAGCTGCATGAAGGCTATGAGCAATTATTTATAGACATAAGAGTATCCATGAGAAATATGATCGAGAAACACGAAAGAGTATCAATAGTGAGGGAAATTTACCAATATACTCAAGGATGATCTACTGTTTATAAGCTTATAAATAGTGTAAAAACACAGTTCATTAACCACAATGATATTTTTTTTTCTAAAACATGTAATTTAGATTTTTCTAGATAGGTTTTCTCAGTAAAAAAAATTTTGCTCTCTATCTTTGACTTTTCTTCTGCCTCTTGAATCTTCCGGATCGATCTTGCCTCTTCAGACCTCCTTTATTTTTATTTCTCTTGTTTCTCTGTCTTTGCATCTTAGAGAATATCGCCGTTTTGTTTCATCTTTTTCACTATTGTTCTGTTTTGTGCCTATATACTATTGTTTGGTTAACTGTTCATAAACACTGTGAACGGTGCGCGACCCTACTCTTATGTTGATGGGTTGTGTAATTTCGCCGCTTCTTGCTCTCTCGCTCTCTCTCTCTCGCCCAACATTTCTCCATCTTTCTCACACTCTCTAGACTTTCTCAAAATAGCTCCAACATTTCTCAAAAAAGAAGAAGAGTCTAGAGATATTAATATATTACATCGATAATTTATTACCCAGTTATTTCACATAACTATTTATGTCATTTTCTCTTCTACTTTATATACGTACAAATCAAAACAATTGAAGTATTTATATTTTGGGTAGAACACAAGACTGAATGTTTTGTTGTATAAAAGTTGTTTTTGTGATAGCTTTTATACATATGTGGAATATGTATAATGTGGATACTACACCGTGCTAAGGCGCGGGTATACTGACCATTTTGCCCCTGTTATTTTAAAGAAACCATAATATTGCCATTAACGCTAGATATATAATCAGTATAATAGTTGGGTATAATTTGCATGTATAACATTCTATGAAGTACATTTCATAAACATTTTCATCAATCAATTAACTCATTGACCTTCTCTTGTTCCTTGGCCTCTTCGAGTTCGTTGGTTGAATTGCTTATACCGAATCTCTAAAATGAATCAAGGCTACTCATATTTTTCGTGAAGGGAATAAGATAGCTGATGCTCTGGCAAATCAAGGTACGTCATGCTCCGAATTGATGTGGTGGGATGAGCCTCCACCTTTCATATTATTGTCTTATAATAACGATGTTAGATGTATGCCTCAATTTCGTTTCAGCTAGTCTGTCATTTGTTTTAGGAGGTTTTGGTTTTGATCCCCCTCCTTTGTTTCTTTTTTCTTTTATTAATAAAATAGAGTGATAGGCGATTATTCGCCTATCCTCGATCATTCAACCAAAAAAAAAAAAAACTCATTGACCAGCTTCATAACGTTGCTTTTGGATAAAGTAATTTTAAAGTCTATGGAAATTTCAAAATTATGGGAATTACAATTCTATGAATTTAAATCTTATTAATTGAGAATTCTATTGTTTGGATTTCATGATGTAGAGTTTTAAAATGACAAGAATTTGTATTTAGACTTACCTTAGTTAATAGAATTGACAAATGACTCTTATTTTGTGAGGAATTCAAATCGGGAATTTAAGCTCTCAAATTTTACGATTATTTTCCTGTGAAAATTACTAATTTCACGGAATAAGTATCTAAACGAGAGAAACCGTCTTAAAAAATTAAAAATTCTTTATTTTTAATTAAATTTTCAAAAATTCACCCCACACGCCATAAATGTACGGCGCGGGTATAATTTTAGTTGTATATAAAATGTTGACATAATACTATTTTTCGTGGCACTGTTCTACTGTTTAAAGAATTGTTTAAGGAACTCTTCATAAGCTACACTTCGGTGCTGGGCCTGCATTTCTTCCTCTCCCTCAAACTCTCTTTGCCTCAACAAGATCTTCTATGTTTCGCGCCTGTTCTTGGACCTTCCAGAAACACAAACATTCTTTCCTCTTCATCGATAGGAGAGATCGATCTCTCTCGCTTTCTCCGCTCTCTTCCCTCTCCTTCTCTCTTTCGCCTGATCTGCTCGCCCTTTTTTTTTTCTTTTTTTTTTTTATATTCAGATTCAGTAAGTTGTGGCACTCTCTGATTCAGTTGATGGGATCTTCGTTTTTCCTCTGCATTTTCTTATTGATAGAGGTGAGAGATGAAACTTGATTTTGAGTTTTGTTGATGCAGCGACTTGAAGTTTGTTGTTTTGCAGGTTATGGGATTCAGAAGATCAACGATTCTACATCGATCAAGGGGAGGGCTTCATTATTCGTTTTTAGTTTCAATTTCACCTTTATTTTTTCATTCTGCATTTTTTTTTTTGTCAAAATAAGATTTCGGGTTTGTATGACTGATTTGGGGTTCTATGATGCAGGAGTTTAGGGTTGTGATATTGGGTTTTTGATTTGTTGTTTTCATCTAACAGACTGGTGATGAAGACCTTTCTAAGATTGTTTTTGTGCTTCCTTTTTTATTTTTCATTTAACACACAATCTTATTTCTCATTTGTTTTTTTTTTTTTCCTTTCTTTTTTTGCAGTTGAGGTTTTAAGATTTGGGCTTCTAGACAATACGCCATAAGACATGTATGAGGATTTGTGTTTCCTTTCTGCTATTAAAGTGTTTGTTTTCTTAATATTTCAAGTTTGATGGATGTGGTTGGTTTTGTTTTGAATTGATTCATAGATAACTGATCTGCAAGTACAGTATGGTTTATATAGGTTTTATCGTTTTCAAACTGGCGTACATGTCTTTGCTCTATTTACTTCTCTGTAATGTATTTATAAACAGCTTTAGCTTTTGACTGTCATGAGTTAGAGAGCTTGCTGAATGAGTCTTCAAATTTCTTTGCCTAATTTTTTTATTTAATGTGCCTAAAATTGTGAGCTTTATGGACTCATTGATTGAAACATTCACAAGTGTAGTGAACTTTTTTTTTAATGTGTCAAAGCTCTCTGCCTAAATATTTTTTAAGAGCATGAATTCTTGAGTTCATTAGGGTCAATATAGAAAGCATTGTTTTCAAGTCTGATAATTGGCCCTTTATATCTTTAGACAACTGTGATTGATTTGTGGGTGTATTTTGCAGAAGGGTAAGTATTTGAGAGGAAGATTTGAATAAAGAGATGAAAAACTTGGTGTCGGATCGCAGTTTTTTCATTGACAGTGAAGAAGAAGATGGATGAAGCAAAGGACAACATAATGATTCTGATTCTTCGGGTTCGGAAGCCTATCACTGCCAGCAGCAGCAGTAGCAGATTCAGCTCAGTTCTTACAACACCCAAAAGCCTCAGAGTTATATGTTCTCATCTCTCTGTCCTTTTGCTCTCTTTTGCTCTTTGAAATCCAGTAGATGGTTTTTTGATCATCTTGTGTTTTGATTATTGTGAAAGGATAATTATAGAGTTCAGCCACTAATTAATTTGCTGCGTTTGGAATTGGTTATATCTGAGTTATAGGACTAATCATATTAAACTGTTAGTTGGATTTTGCATAGAACTTTATTAACATTTTTCTGTTTTTGTACGTTCCCATTAAAGTTGACGGGAGTCGATTTATGTGTTAAAGTTTGTGTTCCTCTTCTTTTACTTGATTAAAGAGTATGTATTTTTTTTTAAACAGCCGTCATTTTACCCACTTTGAATAATCTTCATAAAAATGGCAGTGTTCTACTTTCCAGATTATTTGCCAAAATATTATTTTTATTTTTGTTTGTTTTGTTATTGTTATTGTTATTGTCATTGCTATTTTTGATTGTTTTGCAGGTCTTATCCAAAGGCTTGCTCAGTTTTACTGACTTTGATTATGGGAGTGATGTAGTTTGCAGTCCTTAAAGGTAGTTTTGGGACCAGCTGTACCAATTTTACATTTTCTTGATGCCTACTGTTTAATAGTGTGTGGTTATTTACGTGAGACAATTGGTTGTTGTATACCAGGTGGAAGAGCTGAATGTATTAAGGCCTGTGCTATATTGCTTCTTTAATATTCTATACCCGACTAGACCACTCAATACTTGGTCAGAAACACAGTACCTCTGTTCCTACTCATTTTCATATGGCGCAGTGTACTACCTCTGGAAGGAGAGCATTTGATAATAGGAGGAATCACTCACTTCATTTACAGCTATATAGTTTCACTGTAAGTATGTTCTATAACTTTGAAGATGGTGTAATATTCAGAAAAAAAAAATACATTTATTATGGTGAATAGAAAATTTTAATAGAAATTGACATGTGTATTCAAATACGTCAATTGGTTTGTCATGGGGATTTCAGGGTTGCAAAAGCATATTTGGAACTGCTTGAAGTTTCAGAGAGACCTGCAGAGTTAAATGCCTACATGTGCAGAACTAAAGCCTTAGATTTTGTAGACATAGACATAGGGAGGTAGAGCACTCCCAACACCCGCAGACACATTTCTAGGCTCTTACGTATACCATGACACTTCAGTCACTTCTCACAATCAAAATCAAGTTCCACAGACAATTCCAACGAAAACCGAAACTCACGTTGAGTCCAAATTTGACGACGGATATCATGAGTCAATGGAGTCCTTGGTGACGGATCATTCCACTGCAGTGCTGTTTGATCTACCCTAAAAATCGACCCGAATCCGTTACCAAGTCAGTAAAATAAAATAGAAAGTAAATAATAAATAAAAAATATAAAAAATTGGCCCCAACATTGTATTTCAACGGTCAAACTCAAACACATAATTTCCCTGCAAGAAGAAATTAGAAAAGTCTCCTAAAGACACCCACAAGGGCCACATCCATAGCTTTAGACACTAAAATCTACTAAGCTCCACACACTCGGAAAGCCAGAAGTCATCAATGTGAGACGATGAACAACCTTTGCTTCATTCTTCTCTGCATCTGTTTCAGTAAACTTTCATCTGCAGCTGATACCCTTTCTTCATCTCAGAACATCACTGATGGCAACTCCTTGGTTTCCCCAGGTGGAGTGTTTGAACTGGGTTTCTTCACTCCAGGCATTTCCAAATCCCGCTACTTGGGGATTCGGTACAAGAACATCCCAGTCCAAACCGTCGTCTGGGTTGCGAATAGAGGTGCCCCAATCAACGACTCCTCAGGCCATTTGATGATCAACACCACCACAGGGACTCTAGTTCTTCTCAACAAGAACAAGACAGTGTTTTGGTCATCAAATTCGACCAAACAGACCCAGAATATTAGTCCTGTTGTTCAGTTATTAGACAACGGCAATCTCATCATCAGAGACGAAAAAGGAGCCAACTCCGAAAGCTATCTGTGGCAAAGCTTTGACTATCCGTCGGATACTTTGTTACCGGAGATGAAGCTGGGATGGGACATGAGAACCGGGCTTAACCGGAAACTAACTGCGTGGAAAAGTCCGGATGACCCTTCTCCTGGAGACTTCACATGGTTCTTGCAGCAGCATAACTATCCTGAGGCAGCTATGTTCAGAGCGGGCAAAGAGTTTTTGAGGAGCGGTCCATGGAATGGCTTAAGATTCAGTGGTGCTCCAGAACTAAAGCCTAATCCCATTTATAGTTTCGACTTTGTGTATAATGATGATGAAGTGTACTACATGTACAAACTTGAAAACAAGTCTGTAATTTCGATAATGGTACTAAATGGAACCACGAGTACACGCGATCGTGTTACATGGATTGAAGCAGAGCAAACTTGGAAGGCCTATGCATCATTACCTAGAGATTTCTGTGATCGATATGACCTCTGTGGACCGAATGGGAATTGTATCATTAGTAACAATCCAGTATGTCAATGTCTACAAGGATTTGAGCCGAAGTCACCAGAGAAATGGAACTTGACAGACTGGTCACTTGGATGTGTCCGTAACAAACCCTTAAGCTGCCAGGAAAGTGATAAAGATGGGTTTGTCAAGTTCACTAACTTGAAATTGCCAGATACTACATACTCTTGGGTGAACAAAAGTATGAACATCAGGGAATGCAGAGCCAAATGCTTGAACAACTGTACCTGCATGGCTTATACAAGCTCGGATATCAGCGCAGGAGGTTCGGGCTGCGCCATCTGGTTCGGTGATCTACTAGACATCAGAAAGTTTTCGGGTGCTGGCCAAGATCTATACATTCGAATGTCAGCTTCTGAGATAGGTACATATGGTACTTCGTTACACACTTACATGAACTACTTTAAATACTTTTATGTGAATTCATTTTCTCTTGCTACTTAGCTAGTGTGTTTCAGACTTCCCATTTTGGTCTCTATTTTTAAGTAACTGAATTTGCTTTCTCAATTTTGTTTGGTCCTGCAATCTAATATTTTATCTACTTTACTGTATCATGAATTGAAGATGACGGTAAAGTGATGACAGGAATTATAGTTGCTGTTGTGATAGCTGCAGTGTTTTCAGGAATGCTCTTAGTTGGCTACTACGTCTACCGAAGCAGGACCAAATTAAAAGGTTTGTAAACATTTTGTCAAATTCTGTTTCATTGGATTTGGATGTGATTAAATGGCTAAAAGAGATTGAAAATTTGTAAGTATTATCTGCTTTGAGCAAGTTTTAGTCCGTTTACTTTTTTCTTGTACACTTATCTTCTAGGCTATATATAGCTTACATTTAGTTCATTTATAAAATTTCCGAAACAGAAAAACAAGAAGCAAATCGAAGTAGGGAAGGGACACAAAAGGAGGACCTGGAGCTCCCGCTCTTCGACATAACCACAATAGCTAGTGCAACCGATAACTTTTCAGATGTTATGAAGCTTGGAGAAGGTGGCTTTGGACCTGTTTACAGGGTAAGTCTTTCAACTTGCTTCTGAATAATGGCCAGAACTGACGAGCGATGATTTCATGATGAATTTTACAATGTTTGAAATATCTATGAACTTCAGGGGACACTAGGGGATGGAAAAGAATTTGCTGTGAAGAGGCTTTCAAGCAGGTCTGGTCAAGGATTCAACGAGTTCATGAATG
Organism: Fragaria nilgerrensis; assembly: GCA_010134655.1. Classification (NCBI taxonomy): domain Eukaryota; kingdom Viridiplantae; phylum Streptophyta; class Magnoliopsida; order Rosales; family Rosaceae; genus Fragaria; species Fragaria nilgerrensis. Next base: position 9,002,333 of record CM020982.1, read on the forward strand.
AAATTCTAATGATTTCCAAACTGCAGCATCGAAATCTTGTAAAGATTCTTGGTTGTTGCGTGCAAGAAGAAGAGAAAATGCTGTTGTACGAATACATGCCTAACAGAAGCCTGGACAACTTCATTTTTGGTATGGACTTTTGAAATATTATGAAGTTCAGTATAATTAGTTATGTTCATTGCAGATAAACAGTTTCATATAGAACAGTTGAATTTTGGATAATAATATACTATCTGAATGATGAACTTGCCAGATCAAACAAGGGAAGAACCACTGTTAGACTGGCCTAAACGTTTCCACATCATTTGTGGAATTGCTCGGGGTCTCCTCTATCTCCACCAAGATTCCAGGCTCAGGATTATACATAGAGATCTAAAAGCAAGTAATGTTCTCCTTGATGATGAAATGAATCCTAAAATCTCAGACTTTGGCTTGGCTAGAATATTAACTGGAGGAAATGAGACCGAAGGAAATACCAAAAGGTGGTTGGGACATAGTAAGTCTTCCTCTGAACATGTTTCAACTATGAATAATTTTCATCGATCAATGGTTTGGTTTTTTCATACTAATTTGTGATGTTTGTACTTTCTACTTACTGCAGTGGCTACATGGCACCGGAATATGCTGCTGATGGGATATTTTCTGTCAAATCTGATGTCTTTAGCTTCGGTATATTGGTGCTGGAGATTATAAGTGGAAGGAGAAACAAGGGATTTTATCATCCAGACGACAACCATAATCTTATTGGAAATGCAAGTATCAAGTAAAATAGTAAAAAGTTCTTCCTTTTACTTGTTAAACCTTTATACATAGATTGATAGGTTTGATGTGTCACAGGCTTGGAGATTGTGGAACGAAGGAAGACCTTTAGAATTGACTGATTCATGGTTAGAGAGCTCATGTAATCTATCTGAAGTGTTACGTTGCGTCCAAATTAGTCTTTTGTGCGTGCAACATCATCCTGAGGATCGGCCAAGCATGGCGTTTGTGGTTATAATGTTGGGAAGTGATATTGTATTATCTCAACCTAAACAACCTGGTTTCTTTCTGGAAAAGGAACATGAAGCAGTCCATTTCACTATAGGTAATGAATCATCGATCAATGAGATATCCAATTCACTTTTGGAAGCTCGATAAGATTCGATTTGTGTAGCAAGGTTCATGCCGCTTTGTTGAGGATATGTTCATATATTTACCTTGTACATCTTGACGCTAGAAATTATAGTTTAGCGTGATGTAACTTGATTCAAAAAACTAAAACATGCACATTTCATCTTTCAACTCATGTTCGATTTATTTAGATTAAAGGGGAACAGAACAAAAAGATTAGAGGAAGAAGAAAATTTACCGATTTGTAGCTAATGATAATCAAAATTGCTTTAAAATTGCAAACCTAGCCTCAAAGTAAGAACAAGTTAATGTTGTAATTTGTAAAGGTGTTTTATTGAAACATGAACGACGTGAAGCCTTTGATAATCAAAACGAAAATGGTAATTACAACATAACCCGTCCACAAGGGCAGAGAGAATGAAGTCATGCTAGATAGCTTGAAAGTGACTTAAACGAAACTACCATGAAGTTCAACCAAGCAGGAAAAACAAAGCAAAGGAAAAATAAAAAGAAAAACCAAAGTTCAGCAAAACAAACCATCAGAAATGCTGCATGCCCCAAACCAAATTTATTAACCATCTCGGTGTTGGTTTGTGGCTTAAATTAAGAAGCCCATCAATTATCTTTTTGATATGTCCATATAATCAACCTAATTGTATTAAGTCCGCTTCAAGAGCCATCAAATTTGACACAAATTTTGACACTATTTTCTAACCATTAGATTTTAAAACATTTAAGGGTTCAGATATGATGTCAACATATAAATAATTGAAGTGGCAAGTGGCAAGTGGCAAGTGACATGACATTGTTTAATTTGAGTAATTTCATAACAAATCAAATTAAAAGAAAAGAACGAAAAATTAGAATTTAAAGTCTAAACAACTAAATCTAGTTTTACAATAAAAAGAACCAAGACACAAAGGGAAAAAAAACGATGTTCATGTTCATAATATAACAAAAACCCAGAAAATAAATTAGGTGTAGGTGATGGTAATAACCAAGAAGATGATGGGATTCTTGGAGGTGGGGAAATGAGGAATGGGCCGGTGAGAAATGAGGATGAAAAAAAGGTAGAACATGAGACACTTGGTCTGTAGAAACAACAATGGGTGGAAACTTTTCTAACGATGGAGTAGTTATACAAGGTGAAATGGGAGATGTGTCGAGTGAGAGATGTATAGAGCGATCAAGAATTAATGGGATATGTGTTGAGTGAGAGATATATAGCGATCAAGAATCTCTATTAAATTTTCTGGGTTTTTGTTATATTATGAACATGAACATTGTCTTTATTTTTTCCTGTGTCTTGGTTCTCTTTATTATAAAACTAGATTTAGTTTTTTTTTTTTTTTGACAAGTAAAGCCATACGGCAATTTCATTAATATTCAAGCTAGAATGGCACGGATACATGCCTTCTCTTGCCAAACAATCGGGCAAGTTAAGGACGTGGCATGCTAGCATCATTCATTACATAGATTCCGTTCACTTATTTCTAACAGAAAAACAAGAAATACTAGACACACAAATGCTTAGGTTTCTAACAAAAGGAATTACTGTAAATAGACTAGCTACAAACTAGAAGTGGGCCAAAGTAAACCCTAGCCCACCATAGCAGACCAACCCTAAGCAACCAGCCCAAGCCAAAGTCATGGATACCAGATATACCGCCTTCATCGCTTCTGCGTCTTTCCTACTGCGCCACCACCGGCATAAACGCCAGCGCCACCACGGGCATTAGCTCCCCCATGTCAACAAACAAAGCACGCTCCCCTCCCCGGATCAAAACGAAATAGCCACAACCCTATTGGATCAAACTGATCCAAATCGGGCACATTAGAACTCACCAAAGACACTCCACGATAATCACCACTAGGCAACCACCGCTTCCTTGCCACCACCGTGAGCCAACATCTTGGCCATCTGCGTTTCTCTTCAAGGCTGGGCGCCACCATCTTGCCAACCCACTGCCACTCTCCCTCCTCGACACCTCCATGCATACGCGATGGAGACGTCCACGACTCCCCATCCATGCTCCGGTCGGACCAGCCTACTACGAAGACAAGCCCCATTCGTCCCGTCCGACGACGCCGCCTCAAGGCGTGCCGCCGGACAGGCCTAGCAATCTTGACAAAAAACCAAGGCGGCGGCCTAGGGTTCTCTTTCTCAAAAGATACTCTTGAAAATTAGATGAGTTTTAATATGTAAACTTAAAACTAGATTTAGTTGTTTAGACTTTAAATTCTAATTTTTCTTTCTTTTCTTTTAATTTGATTTGTTATGAAATTACTCAAATTAAACAATGTCATGTCATTTGCCTCGTCAATTATTTATATGTTAACATCATATTAAGAATTGATTTGAACCCTTAAATGTTTTAAAATCTAATAACTAAGAAATGATGTAAAAATTTATCTGTCCTTTGAAACCGCACCCAATTGTATTAGGTTATGAGTTTGTCTATTGCACTATAAATATACGTTTTATGTCACCAATTAACCACAAAAGGTTATACTGGTCCAGTATGGACATTGCTCATATCATGTGTGCTTGTCCCTTAGCAAAAGACATTATATCCAGGGGTTCTCTCAAGCTTTCTGCTATCATGTCACCTATTTTTGACTTTAAAGAATGGATGCTTGAACAAGCGTTGTCTCTCTCAGCTGAAAAGTTTGCAAAATTGCTGATGGTAATATGGGGTTTATGGAGAAACAGGAATAATACCTTTTGGTCCCAAAAACCCCAATTTGCAGCTAATATTCTGCGTGGTACTATGGCTTGGTATCATGAGTTTGTGGAAGCTACTAAACCTCTTGTTCCAAAGAAAAATCAACAAACCAGACCTAGATGGAGTCCACCAGCAGTCGGAGTCCTAAAACTAAATGTTGATATAGCATTTCTGCATAACAATACTGATGGTGGTATTGGTGGCATTCTCAGAAACTCATCTGGTCAGGCCATTGCTGCTTTTGCTCACCATCTCACAAATGTCACCTCTCCAAAGCAAGTTGAACTGGAAGCAATTCGAACTGGTTTACAATGGATACACAAGCTGGGATATCGTGACTATGAGGTTCAAACAGACTGCCAGCTTGCTGTTCACGACATCAGTGCCACAGACTTCTTGTAAGTGGAGTATGGTAATATTCTAGCTGACATTCATGCTGCTCTTAACAGAATGAGAAATGTCAAGATCACATTTGCTGCTAGCTCCACAAATTGTGTAGCTCATAGAATAGCTAGTTTTGCTTTTGAACAATCGAATCAGCTTGAATGGCTTGATTTTATGCCTATCATGCTTAGAGATGTTCCATGTTATGATTGTAACAACCTATAATTCTGCTGAATAAAATTTGGGGCCGCTGCCCCTTTTCCCCTTCAAAAAATATATTTAAGATGTGAGAGACAAAATAGCCACAACTTAGGGTTATTGAGAAGTAGTCGCAGTGTAAGGTTCTATAAATATTATTTTTCTATTTGGTGTTTCTTCATTGTGAGTGTATTATGGGTGTGATAGGGTTTTTGGGTTTGAGTGTTAAACACCTCCTTTTGATATTAGTGGAATCTCCTTATCGTTTCAATCCGTGGATATAGCCCTTTGATTTGGGGTGAACCACGTAAATCTTTAGTCTTCTTAGTTGTGAGTGTATTATGGGTGTGATAGGGTTGTAGGGTTTAAATGTTTACAATCTCTTTTGGATATTAGTAGAATCTCCTCATCGTTTCCGTCCGTGGATGTAACCTTTTAATTTGGGATGAACCACATAAATCTTTAGTCTTCTTAGATTTTCAGTTTACCTTATCTTTTCTCATATTTTGGTACTTCGTATCAACTAAAAGAAAGTTGGTATAGTCTGTACTTCATACCAGACCACCACACAGAAGTGAATGAAATTGTTCAAATTAATGTAGGATTATATCATCTGGATTACAGCATAAAATGTGCCTTTGCGCTTCAAAGTGCAAATTCCCCAGTAGGAAAGTGAGTCGATGATGAGGAAGGAGCTGATAAACTCTCAGCTGTCATTTACTGGAAAAAGGGTGTTTGAGTAAACACACGAAATGTTCTTGTTTAGTTCAGAATAGAAATATGAACAACCCCACTATAGTCTGGTTTTGCTCAACTCTAATAGGGAAACATGGATAAACATTTGTGATAGAAATGAACCCTACAAGCAAGAAAACCGTTTCATAAACGGTTTACATATTACATACAAGTACTACAGGTATTTTACTCAAGGTTTCAAATATCAGTATCGGTATTATTATTTTGTAACTTCATATTCACATTTCGGTCGTTTAAAGCTTGTCTACAAACCATTCATTGGGAAAGATCTAGAAAAATTAACAGAAAGATGCACAAGAAATCACCGGGGAAACGTATCGTTCGTCAATACAACATTTTCATGTGACCAAGAATGCATAGGTAGTAATGAGCCAGGGTCCGCATATCATGTAAAGATGACTAGGTTTGAAACAAAATTCAAGAGCCCCCACCATCACTAATGATTGTTGAATTTCACCATATGCTAGGCTAAATTCAATCAGCTGTTTCAAAGACATCGGATGTGTTAGTATCCTGTATTATGTGTAGGGATACTAATCAATTGGTTTCTTGCTTTGTGCTTCTAGGTATTTACATATAGATAAGCAAGGACTATAATTTCTGTTACTTGTTATAAAATGAAGAAGCTCAATAAGGTAAGTGTTCAGAGAAACCCCAACATTATGGTAGCCCACACTGCAGAGGTAAGTCTGGTTTGTCATCTTCCTGGGTTTGTAATTCAGGTATTATGATGAGTCTGTAAAGCCAAGACAGAATACTTTGAATGCTACAATAAACATTAGAAAGTTCCCAGATAACCCCACAAAAGACCCTGAATAGCACACCTCCTTACCTCACTGTTTTACTTTATCTTAACAGCAACATGGTTAAGTTTATGATTTAACCTTTACTAATACTGAGTTGACAAGTAAAAGGAAGCGAAAAATGGATGTACCGGCCAGTTCTGCATTTATGAGATCGTTCACACACTCTGCAGAATGAATACACAGAAGCTTTGCGACCAGTTGTGGCGATATGCCAACTTAACCATAAAAGCATACCCTAGAGCTCTATAGGGATGATTGATGTCAACTTCTTATTCCTTCCTATATATATGGGATGAACAATTCTCTAATCTACTTGGCCATATCTTTTGTGGTTAAAGCAGAATAACAAGCATCCACAAAGCAATTTTTCCATTGGTCTGGAGTAACGAAGCTGGACAAACTTAAAACAAATTTCAAATGTTCAGGAAGAAATAGAACCCTACACAGGAAAGCAGTTTGATTAAGAAAGTAGTAAAGGGTAGAGCATCAATAGGGAGGCCAAAATGTGACCTAGGTAAACTAGGAAGTAAAGATTATCATTTTGAATGCAAAAGTCAATGGACTCAAATCCAATTTGGATCAAGAGTTGGTGGAAATCTCTATGGTAATTACCTATTTGCATATGCTAATATTCACATATTGTATAGTACTGGCGCACACAAAAACTTTGGGTTCGTTTGATGACTAAACAAAGACAAAATGAAAAAGAGGAAAAACCAAACACATTTACATTACTAACACAAAAAACATGAAAGTGAAATAAATATTGAAGACACTAGATTTATCGGATAAAAGAAAGTAAGATATATCCAGGGGAAAAGAGTGGAAGATGTGATTGAAAAACTTACCTCTTTATTATTTATTAATAATACTGATATTTACAAGGTCTCTAAAACAATTTCACTGACATCTAAATCTACTAAGCTTTCTTTCCCAAATAGCATAAATGCCACGGTCGCCTGCAAAATGACAATTAATGTATTGTGTTGGTTAGGTTGCAAGAATCTAAATTTTATATTTCAAACATTGGGTCAAGATCCTTGAGTGAATTCATGCACATGGAGACACTACCATTTCAGCTATGCTTATCCCAAATAAAAATGCATGTATGCATATTTCCCCTATCAACTTCATTTCTAACAATTCATACTAGAAACAGTATACCTTTTTGGTTCTGCGATTCAGCTTCTTCAGGCTGCCTTCATATTCAGCAAAAGTCCCAGATAGAACTCGAACTTTAGAACCTAGAACGAGTTTTTTATCCTTTGCCGTAGATGAACCATTTATCAGAGGATCAGAAGCTTTTCCGGATCTCCTTTTGGGTTTAGCATCTCCAGCAGATTTTGCAGCATCACTAGATTTCAGCTCAGCGCTGAGTTGCTGCTCTTGTTGAAAAGCTAGGTCAGATTTTTCTTGTTCTTCCTTTGCCTTTGCGAAGATAGCTTCCATGTCAAACTCAGACACTGGCCTGGGTCTGTTAATCTGTCTCTTCCTGTGCATATCAATATAACATTTCTAAATACTTGCTGGAAAGTACACAATAGAGATAGTGTTCTACATTGATACATAGTTAAGGTGGAGAATCTTGATCAACACATAAAGTAACATGGATGTAACAAGAGCCCAATAATGTCAGAACATCAGAAAACTTAACACAAGGTTCACCCAAATCAGACTGAACCATCTATCAGGCATATCTCTTCATATCATGAAAGTATGTAGTCGTAACATGGCTCGAAAACTTCAATTATTAGTCTCTCTTCAAATTCTTCATATTCTAATAAACCCACGAACTTCTTCATTTTCATTTGACTACTTGAATTCCAGTACCAATGTTCTCAACTTGTAGTTAATTTCAGAACAACAATATTCGACACCACAACATCAAACCTACCATATAAGAAAATTTTACTCACGTATTTCCAACCTTGGCACCAATAAAGCCTCCAACTCCATCCAACTCCGTCACGAAATCATGTATCTCCTTGTCCAACACACACCTCAAAAAGACACATCCCGGAAACAGTGGCTTTGCTTTAACCGAGTATGTACCATTCTTCAATTTCCTCCTCTCCGGTATCGACGGCGCATATACCTGAAAAACCAAACACATTTACATTACTAACACAAAAAACATATCCATAAAACCAATGCATCCACTTGGGCTAGTAAAACACCTTGAAATCCATATGAGGGTAGTTCCTAGCGAGCAACCGAGCGATTAACTGAGCTGTCTCCTGTCCCTTAATCCTAGAAACTCGGACGATCCACCACTGTGGGCCCTCGCGAGCGAGGTTGTTAATGTTGAGCTCTTCTTTCCAGTGCGCGAATTTCTGGGTGGGCTTTTCCAGAAGCTTCTCCTCGACCTTTTCTTTCCAGCTGGTCCCTGCTTTGCTCTCTCTCCTCTCGTTTCTGAGCTGCCTTCTCTCTCTGGCGGAGAGCTGTGGTTGTTGTTGGGTGGAGGATTCTAGAGAGGCGGAGATGGAGAGAGGGAGGTGGGTGTGTTTGGAAGTGGGGATGGAGATGGGGAGGAGGGAGAGGGAGTGGTGGCAAGGACTCCATTGGAGAAGTCCTTGGGTCATCTTCTTCAAGATTAGGAGAGCTCTGCAGCTGCTGGGATAAGGGTCGTTGTGGAGGTTCTGTTTGGGCTTAGTTATTTTTTGAAATAAAAAATATAAAAAAAAGGAAAAATAGTGCGGCCTAGGCCTTTTTGCGGGCTAGGCGGAGAGGATGTGGGTCGAGGCGGTGAGGATGCTGGTGGGCCGAGTCCGCCGGCCGAGTCCAAGAGTGTCTTCGTGGATGAAGTCGATATTACCCCCAGGATTCAATTTATTTACGCGTTCTGTTTTCAAAACCGAAGCGTCATCACTCATTACTCAGATCCCATTCCCAGTTGATGCAACCACTTGGTTTTGCCAAACACTCTCTTCTAAGTCAGTAAAAAACTATACATAACTATCTGATCTCGGGTTGGAATCCCTTTATTCTTTTTGCAGGCGAAGAGCACAGAGCGGTTGTTGTTTCTTTTGAATGACTACATATGCTTGAAGAAGGTAATGGTGGGAAAGACCTGGATGGAAAACATTGTTGCCATACATGGTACAATTCCAACTCATCCCATCTGTTGTTTTGGTGTTTTTAGAAACTTTATTTATTTATTTTGTGTTTTTTTAAATTGCTGACGGAGCCGTTAAAAATTACAATGTCTTTAATGGTCATATCAGTATTCTAACAGAAAAAATTGACGGAAAGATCATTTAGATGAAAAATCGTGACTTTAAGGACCATTCAAATTAAAATAATATCATAAGGACTGAACAAATGTCGACTTCAAACCATAAGTATTAAACAAATTTCAATTCATAATAGATATACAACAATGTGAAGTAACAAGTCCGTAACTGTTTTCAGAAGCTGTCTGTTGGTGCTTGTATAGCATTAAGACTAATGTTCTAAAAAACGTTAGATGCTAGTCGGACGGACAGCCAGCGCCTAACGCTCAAGATTAATCGGACGCTTAAGCGGTTTTGTATTTTCCATATTTTTATTTTTTAATAGCAAATAAAATATAAAAATAAATTTATAGAATGAATTATAATGTTCCAAAATAGCGAATATACTTCAAAAATACATAAAATGGTTAACTACTGTGTTCTTAGGAATAAAAATAAAAAACAATTTGAAATAAACAAATTAGATTCTTATGACGTCTTATGTAAGTCTTTATACGTTTAGAAGACTGTTGTCAAGATCGTCTGTGCGTTTTGAGTTTAGGTAGGCTTTGATGTGTTTTGGTTTAAAAAAATGCCTAATCAGGCCGCCTAGTTGCACCACCTAGACGCTCAGGCGCCATCTAGCCTGCCTAAACGGTCGTTTTTCACGTTGACGCTCAAGTTAAACGATGAGTAGGAAATCAAAACGGTGAGCTGACGCCTATCCACTAAATGGCCCTGGGCGACGATTTTTAGAACATTGATTAAGACTATAGTAAGTTTGTGCTAATTTAATACTTCCTGGTAGTGGTTACAGTCTTAGCAATTTGTAGTTCTTCACTATTACTATCAGAATTTTGTTCACATTGTCACAACTCACAAGTTGTCGTAACTCGTAAAACACAAAAATAAAACATGTTCATATCTAGGCTGATATATTGCTTGTTAAGCTAAATCTTCACCATATGCGTAGACAAATTCCAACCAATCTTATTAATCAATCCAAAGAAGAAAAGATTCATTTTATGTTTTTGGTAAGATAGGAAAATAACGTCTATATTATTATTGTTGATTGACAGTGACTCTTATTGAATTAATTTGAAATACATCAATATAGACTTACAAAACTATCTTCTACTATGAGCATCAATACTATCATGGAACCAAGGATGCCCAATTCAAGACAAAACTAGTTTGTATCATCTTCAGAGCATTCCTAGCAAGAGTATCAGTAATCTTATCGTGACGTTTTCGCACGTGCTTAAAAGACACAATTGAAACTCTGTTTTTATCTTACCAACTGCATCTATTACTCGTCCAATATCGCTTAACAAAATTAAACAGAAAAAATAAATAAATCAAAGGTCTATTTCACGTACGTGTGAACTTAGAAAGAAATTTCAATTTCCCACACAAATATCCATATTTCCATGTACTTTATAATTTATATTTATAAGCATGTGGCCTCCAGAATAAAAATTACATTTCAATATAGGGTGGTCTTGGCGGAGAACCCCCTTATTTCCCCAAAAACATTTCAAAACTCCCGCGCCCCCCAAATCTTCCAAAATCTCCCTCCATATAATCCCTCGCGCCCCTTCATTTTCCATTTCCTCTCAGATCTCATCTCCACCACCTCCTCTCTTCTCCTCGGCGGTTCCTCATCTCTCTAACTCTCTCAAAAATGACGAAACCGAAAGCCAAGAAGCCCGAGAATCTCGGCAAGGGCACCGTCACTCCCGTCCAGATCGCCTTCCTCGTCGACCAGTACCTCTCCGATAACTCCTACTCCGAGTCCCGCTCCGTCTTCCGCACCGAAGCCTCAACCCTCTTCTCCAAGTCCCCCATCCGCGAGGTACCCAACTACCCACTCTTTTTCTCCCTTTAATTTCTTCAATTCGGTCCAAAATCTGATCTAGGGTTTTTCGAATTTGTTTCAGGCGCCGAAGAGCTTGCTGAGTCTGTCTGAGATTCTGAACGAGTACATAGAGTTGAAGGAGCAGAAGGTGTTGCTGGACCATGAGAAGGCGAGGGTGGAGCAGGAGAAGACCAGGGTTGAGACGCTTTTGAATGGGTTGCAGAATTCGATGAACATTTACAATGCTGGTGGAAACCCCCAAATTAATAAAGCTAACGATGCTGTGGTGCCGAAACAGATGCTTATGGTTCCTCACCCTTGGATGATTAGTGGGTCTTCGTTTTCTAAAGGTAGATTTGATTGATTTGAGAATTTTTGAGCTAAAATGTGTGCTTTGAACTTGTAGATGCTTTGTTTTGTTTGCATAAAGAACCTATTTGAACCCATTGTTCATCAGTTAGTAGAGGCTCGCTAATCTGGACTAAAATGTGTAAATTGAACATGAAGGTGTGATTGCTATTTGCTAATTAGTCTTTATGCTCTCTATTGCTAGTTAGTGATTACTAGTTGTGTTGAGGATTGGCATTTAAGGAATAGAGAACACAGTGGATGCTGTGTGTTGTATACAAATTGTAAATGTTACATTTTGTCTACTTAAACAATTTATTGACTCCATTGGGGACTATACCATGTGAGTTAACAAAACAAAAGCTCACAAGCCACTCTATAATTCAACATGAGTCGTGATTGTGTATATACTGACTGTATGTGCCGACTGTGTAGTAAGTGTATTGTTTTTGATGGCCTCTCATAGCATTTTCTATGCATCAAACAGCAGTTGTTCATCCAGTAGTCACACCTACCAACACCAACATGGGGCCTGCATATCTCTACTCACCGATTATAAGTAACCCGCCTGCAACCAAGAGAAAGGGTTTCATAGTTGGTGCCAATCCCCCTCCTGCTGCTAAGAGGTCTCGCAGCAAAGCATTTGCCAGTAAGATTCCAAAAAAAGGTATGTTGTTCAAAGTTTTGCTGCTTAACATTTGATGTATGTTAGTTGGTATATATTCTTATTGATCTTATGCATTAGCAGGTGAAGCAACACTTAAAGCATCAGGTAGTTCACCTAATAACCAAGGAAGTGCCCCGCCCACTTCAGCTGTTCAATCATCACTACAGAACTGTGCTCCCAGTGGCTCCTTGGTTCAAGGATCCACTGTGGCCAAATGCTTGTTCACCCAGCCTTCATCTTCCAATACCACGGTTACCACCAATTCTTCTGTTCCTCAAACACCTCCACGAGCTATTTCCTCTCAAAGTGATAAATCTGTGTCTCCTGTTGAGAATTCTTCAATTTCTGCCAACAGTGATAACAATTCTCCTCCTGAAATCAGTGCTAATTGCTGCACTATATTTTCCTCCAAGAGAGTGACACTGACCCCTAGCAAAGCTTGCTACACTCTGGAAACAAACCATTGCATTTCTTCCTCACCTGCCAAGACAAACTCAAGGATGTCGAGTAGGAGGGAACATGTAAAAGGGAGACTAAACTTTGATTCTTCTGATGTGCCAATGGGTTTGGACAAACCAGTTACCGATGAGATTTCAGCTGACAAACCAATCGTTGAAGATATATCAACTCACAAACCAACTGGACATGAAGTTTCGACATCTGATTCTGAAAAGGAAGCGGACATTTTTGACATGGATATGCCCAACTTTGAAGCCCTGGGGGTGGATTTCAACTTCACTGAAATGTTAGGTGAACTAGATCTTGATTATGGAGAACTTGGTTTCACTTGTCAACCATCTTCGAGTGCTTTCATGGGAAATGTTTCAGGGTATTCTCTACATTCCACAAGTATTTCCCGTATTTATATTTTCTACGGTTGAATCAAATGAGTTCTCTTTTCCTGATGTTCTTTTGCTTTACAAACTCTGCACAGGTTATCTCATGCAAATATGGATGGTAATGAGGGGGCCAATCAAGTTATGTCAGAATTTTCATCAACTGTGACAGAATTAATATCAGAGAAGGGCACTAGTGCTCAAGGTAATGAATCATCGGGACTGATTATGTCTACCCAAAAGAAAAACAAATCTTAATTGATATAGTTTCCACATATATTAAAGCAATTCTGGGTTGTTGCAGGACCTGATTCTATGACAACAATGAAGTCTGTAACAAAATGCATCAGAATTATAAGCCCAGGTAAAGTTTCCTGTTTTTGTTATGCTTTCTCAGTTTCTCTCATGTTGATGTAGCTGTCTACAATCACTAATTTGTATGCTCTTGGAATTGCAGTGAAAAAGCGAGGATGCTCTGTGGATCAGGAGAACTGTACTGAGATAAACTAAATGGTTTGTTGGAATGACTGATAGACTGACAGAGGATCTTTTGACTATGTTAATATTCCACAAACCATGTTTAGAAGCTAAAACCGGTCTTGGTTTAGCATTAAACATCTGACGAACTCCTTAGGATTAAGTTTCTTGTTAGCATTGTAATTCTAATATGCCCTGGATGTAGTAGTCAGGGGCTTACTAGGCTAATGGTTTGTTTTTGTTCATCAACAGTTTCTCACCCTAGGCTTGTTCATATTTGATTAAGTGGTATTATCAGCATGATCTGTTGATAGAATTCTTATTCTTTTATGAGATTGAAATGTTAATTATGGAAGTTTTGGTTCGAAGCAGTATTGTCTCAGAATTACTACACATGGTCAGTCTAAGATCTGGTTAGATTGTTACTGCCTAGTACCGAAATAACTAGACACACACAGGCATGGAACATAAGTACACGTCTTTAATCGAGTGTTCTTTTTCTTGAGGAAAATTCCCACACAACATTATCTTCATAAACAAAATTAATCTGTTTTGCTGTCATATACTGATCAAGCTAAATACTTCTCCAACTTCTCCACCTCATCTACGCTTCCAATGTAAAGGGGAACGCGCTGATGAATCTGTCAGAAACAAAAAAAAAAGAGAAGGCCAATTTCTAGTCATTCGATTCACAAAGAGATTGATAAGTAGAAACTCAAGTTCCTCAACTGATTGTACTCACCTCAGTTGGCTGAATGTCTAGTACTCTGGAATGGCCATCAGATCCTTTCCCCCCAGCTTGTTCCACTATGAAACTCATCGGTGCGCATTCATACAGTAGCCTCAGCTTTCCATTCTTGCTCTTCTGGTCTCTTGGATACCCATAAATACCTCCGTAGAGAAGCGTTCTATGAAAGTCCCCAACCAAACTACCAATGTACCTTGCAGAGTAGGGCTTGCCACTCGGACCTGGGTCCTTAAGGTCATCAATGTACTTCTTCAACTTGTCATCCCACAGCTGATAGTTTCCCTCATTGAACGAGTAGATCTTTCCTGCTTTTGGTATCTGAACTTTTTCTTGGGTCAAAACGAATTCACCATACATGGGGTCCAAACTAAATGCATATACACCTTTCCCAACTGTAAGCACAAAGATCACAGAGCTTGAGTACATGCAGTAGCCAGCAGCAAGTAGGTTGCTTCCTGGCTGACACACACTCACTATACATTTCTGTGCAGCACTGTCAAGCTGCAATGCAACATATAAAATTTTGGTTATTGGCTCCATCAATAGCGGCAGGCCGGCAGTAATGCTAAGGTCACTAAATTTGTTCATCAAAGGATGTGTCAAAACTAAACTACGTTGAGAGCAGCTCATTGTAGTATAAACGAAATTAAACACGAATAGATGAAAGAACTGAGTAGTGGACTTGCATTTCCATCATCAATGTCAGCTAGGCATTCGTCATTTGGGCTGTATATTCCGAAGATTGAACCAGTCGAAACTGCAGCATCAATGTTGGATGATCCATCAAGAGGGTCAAACACCACAATGTAGTTTCCAGAATAGCTCTCTTCCACAGCCACCGGCACATCCTCTTCCTCAGAGGCTATAATCCCTGTTCGTCCACTCGATCTCAAGCAGTTGGAGAAAACCTGTCAACACTAAATAATCAAACTCACATTATGAAGGCCGGTGAGTACATATTAATGGGACACCATAAGGTTCATGTGCTTTGGTCCGAATGAACAATTGGTGTCATTGCTAACAACTAACAACTTCTGCAATCTATGTCATTTCTATTATTTTGATGCTAAAAGAGTAGAACTGTAAAAGACTAACAGGGTTTTATGCAATTTTTAGTTACATAAGCCAAAGCCCAAAATCAAATTTCAAGCCAACTTCATGAGCAATATGAAATGTCTTCCACTCTTCAAATCAAAATTACAAGCCAACCTCATAGCAATTCTTCAAAGTATTACTGTATATTTATGAGAAGCAAAATAAAAATATTTTTTGGACCGTAGTTATTGGTCTCTTGCGAACTTAGGAACATCAATCCGTTGTAGTCTAGTTGGTCAGGATATTCGGCTCTCACCCGAAAGACCCGGGTTCAAGTCCCGGCAACGGAATCTTTTGTTTCCTTTTTTTTTTTTTTTTTCTTCCATCAAATCTATCAACAATTTAAAGCATAGACCAACCTCATTGAGGACGACGATTTAAAGCATAGACCAACCTCATTGGAGACGACGTCGAGTTTCTTCTGGTCCTCTCCTTGAATGTTGACAGCGCCCTGAACACCAGTCAAGTTAGAAATGCTAGCTCTCTGTACCAACGAAGCAATCTGCTTACACGCCAACGAAATGCTCGAAAGCACAATGGTCAGCTCTGCATCAATGGTACCCTTCTGTTCTTGCTCCAGCAACCAGTTCGTCAGGGTTGTAATCTGGTACGCAGTCTTCTTCTTCGGCTCTGTTTCAGCTGCCACCGCCATGCATTTAACTCCAACGCTGCCTACACCCCTATTTCTCTTGCTGCTGTTTGGGGTTGTGGCAGTGGTTGCTTTGGAGCCGAAGAAGCATTGTTGCAGAGGAGAGAGCTGAGAAATGGAGCGAGAGCTTGAACACAAAAGCTGGGATGAAGTTGGAGTTACTGCTGCTGCAACCATGGCTTTGGTTTTGTGATTGCTTTGTCTTGTTATTCTTCTTGTTCAAGATTTTTTGGGTTTTGATCGATTTGTTGGTTTTAGTTGGATTGTGTTTTGCATCGAGTGGGGGGGATTGTGAGGTTGGCAGCCGTTTCTGTTATTTTTCTTCGTTTTTGGGGTCCCACTTATCTTTCTTTCTGGTGTTCTGTTTTGTGTGTGATCATGGTTCCTCTGCTTGGAGAGTCCATAGGACGAGAGAGATTACAAGTAACAAGTGGAAATGCAAATGGGGATGATGAGTTGGATTTAATTTGGGTTGGGTAACTTGGGTTGATGGGTTGGGCCATGTCCATCCTTGAGTTCTTGGACCAATTTGAGAATTTGAAATTCAACGTAACTGAGATAACTTTCTAGTTAAGCTCTAAACAAACCCCACTTTAAGATCAATGTGAAACAAGAAAACTATCTAATACAAAAGTAATTAAATTTCTTTTCTTTTCATTCAAGACTGGTGAACTACAAGATTACCTAGCTTACTCTAGAATGCATTTTACAGGCTAGAAAACCTAAAGAACGTAGTTGTGGCAGTCTATTCCTGTCCGACTGAGCGCTTGGCTGAGCTAGTGCATGAGGGCGGTTGTATATGAGGCATGTGTAGTGGACTAGTGGGCATTAAGGTGTTAGGGTTGATCAAGCTTTTTCCTTGGGCGGAGGAGGATAGATGCCATGGACACCAAGTCTTGCTCTTTTGGGCTTGGGTTATGCATGTGGGCCTAATTTGGGCTAGAGGTTGGGTATAGGCTCTTTTCTTGGGTTCTATTTCTGTTATTTAGTTTGGTTGCATTATTTACGAGCAATAATATAAGTCCATATATTAGTTCATTTAGTTGTGTAGGGTGAGTTGGGTTATGTGTCTGTTTGTGCACTTAATGTCTATTCTAGGTAGGTAACTATTTTCTTATTTTGTCGAATGGTTGTGGCCACCTAGTGGTAAGGTGAAGCTAAGTGTTGTTAGATTTTTTTTTTTTTTCAACGGCAACAGAGTTAGAAAGCTGAATTGTTTAACAAAGCGTGTTACATATCTAGTGATATTTTCAATAAGTCACCGTTGTATGAAAGCAAATAGATTGAGTCACCATTAGAGCGATACTTTTTGTTAGTTGGTGTATGTTGAGTACATGCATGTTTGTAGAGATTCCAAATATTGTTTTAGGTTTTTGTAATCAGAACGATGTCTCCCCTTGTATTTGATAATTTCATTAATCAAGATTTAAAAATAGCAGCACCGGTCTTTAATCAAGGAAAAATAAAAAACTGGTGCAAAGAACGGAACCCCAATTCCCAAGCTATACATGCCTCATGGTCACGCATTGATACACGTATTATAGATTCATAGGTAATGTCGAGGTACTATGAATAAGTCAGAGAGCACACTTGGTTGTTTATTGGAAATGGAAGCAATAGATTATGGGTTTTTCATAATCTTTTACTTCATAAAACCTTTTAGGAATGGTTCAAAGACGTATGATTAATGTTCATTAATCTCTCAGGAATTCAGGTTGATCAACATGATGCTGACAGACCAAGAGAAACTTATGCACTTGGCTACCTGCTGGGATATAAGAAAATATAAATGCATGTTCAAAACTTAAGTTACTAGTATTAAGTAGCAAATGGAGTAACCGGGCAACTTTTGCAAATGGAAGACTTCTCTTTAGTATTGACATTTGATTGTCTCCTTATTCTTAATTCCATATACATTTGACAAATCATTTTCTTAATGTATATATGCTCTACTACCAACTTGATTCTCCTTTGATCATTCCATACATTCTGCCATGATCGTATGCTCTCCCAGTCTCCCTCAAATCCTTTAGGCTTTCTAATTCTAAAGGTATATAGAATTAGATTTCATTATAATGGTGTTAGATATATAGAAAGTTGTTGGGAGCAGTAGAGGCACGAAGAGAATGGTATCTAGATTTCGTTCTTTTAATTTCTTTAGATTTCAATAGCTTTAATTCCAAGAGTATTATGAACATATATACCTTCATGATTAAGACCTTTTCTGGTCAATACATCGCCTAGATTAATTAACTCATAATTAAATTAAGCGGATCTGCACATAACATTAAACGTTCTCTCTTCCTAGCTTGATCAAACAGTCGCGTACGTTTTAAAAAGTTTCTTGACAAGGATTGTAATGTGTGTGAGAACTAGATAGCACGTCTACATATTCTGCGTGGAATAAACTTCACAACGAAACAGTGTGGCCTGCAGGTCAGTCGATTTGGCATCTTGCTTTCATACAATTCTAACGATATATTAGGGTTGTTGTTGCCAAGTGCCGAAGGCTCGGGTCAGGAAGAACAAGATTGGCTTCCATTTGAAGCTGAGGGAACCATAAACTGTTTGACACTTGGAATCCTGGGTAGCTGTACGTGGTTCCATCGATGTAAACTAAGCAACCAAACGTTGCCGCCAAGATGGCTTAGATCAGTTTTCCTATCAACATTATTCACACAGGTTAGGGTTCGAGTCGTTTATCACGCATTATATATGTATGACCTAGTCTTAGTCTTGGTGAGGCAAAAGTATTGGTAACGTGTGTATTTTGGTTTGGAAGTGAATTAAAGGTCAAGACTACTCAGAGGATCTTTTGTAATCTATCATGGAAAACAAGGTGAAATTAATCGAGTTAATTGCATTTATCATGTTGGTTGGGCAGTAATCAAACCTAATTTGACTATGCATTTGCATAACAGAGACAGAAAGTACCATTTTGGATTTTGAGAACTTTTTTTTTTCTACATCATACGAAAAAGATTAAGTTTTAATTACAAACAGAAACCATATTCCATATCGACATAGTTACAGATGGCAGAAAGTCTTGTTCTTCTATAATTCACCATTTTGTTTACGTTGCACAGATGAAGAATAATTATTTATATACATTGTGTATATTAGAAAATATCAAGAAGAAAATAATGTGTTTATAAGATAAATAATGAATGAATGCTAAATGAACCGACTTGACTATTAGAAACATCCACTTTTATGAATCTTGTGTCTCGGTTATCACATTCATTTGTAACCACAAAAATAATTGATTTTTTTTTTAACTTTTATTAATAACTCACACACGCTACATATGTCAATGAGATTTAAACCCATACCTCAAAGTTACCAGTTGTTTAACCTTAACCAACTGCTCACCGACAAATTGACTTATTTTGTAAGATACTCTAAATTAATTTCCAGAAATGGAGCTTGAGTTAGCTTGAGTTAGGATCTGCATGTAGAGGCTCTGCAAGCTGCTGGAAACTTCGGCACACTGGCTATTCAAGTATTCAACACGTCTTAACTAGGCGTCAATAAGAAAGAACGTATTAAACAAACCAAATGAGTCAATTACAATGAAGAGTATAATTCAATTTAGAATGGTAATTAAGAAAAACACAAATTATGGACAGCACAGATTTAATATTCAAAGACGATGTGACAAGTTAGAGCTTCACACCAACCCCTCGGGTTTGAAACGCGTCCTGGAATATACAGACTCGTTATTATTCAACGTAGCCAAACTTCCAAGCAATTTATTTCAGAGCCTTAAGCCGGTGGACTCTTCTCTATATATAGCTCGTTCAACCATTTCAGTTTCATAGTTCATAATCTGATATTCATACCTCTTCTCCGTACACACACACACCCTCCTCTTTTCTTCCATCTCTCACAAACAAATCAAACTTCTCTTACCTCATGGCGGCCAAGCTTCCATTAGTTCTCTTCCTCTCTTCTCTCTTCATCCATGCAGCTCTAGGTACATAAATTTTTATTTCAGAACATGTTAGGAACTTAGGATATCCATACTTGAACAGTATTGATTTCCAAATATTAGACTATGTGTCAACTTGTACTAATGTTCTGTGTGTTGGTTCTCAGCTGCTTTTGTATGTGAGGATTTGCCGAATGACGTTTGCGCGTTTTCGGTGTCTTCTGCCGGGAAAAGATGTTTGATAGAAACCATGGCAAAGAACAATGGAAACGTAGAATACCAGTGCAGGACATCAGAGGTTATGGTTGAGGGGTTGGCCGAGTATATGGAGACAGATGAGTGTGTGAATGCTTGCGGTGTTGATAGAAAGTCCGTCGGAATTTCCTCCGACTCCCTTCTTGAGCCTCAGTTTATGAGCAAGCTTTGCTCACCCAACTGTTACCAGAAATGCCCCAACATTGTTGAACTTTACTTCAACTTGGCTGCCGGAGAGGGTAAGTTGTTACCTAATTCACAATGTTGTTGATACTTTTCAATATTTACATCCAAAACATTTCCAATTTAGGACCCAAACACTGAAATACAGTAGAACAAAGTAATATGTGGTTTGTTCGTAAAGGCACCTACTTAAGAATCTTTCTACATTTCTTGCATGGTGATGCTTCCTTTTCATTCTCTGCCCATGATGGTGTCATGATACCTTTCTTGTGATAAATACTTAATTTCGTTTTAATTCCTTAAAAAGAAAGAAACTTAGTTGATTGATGTTCTTGATGGAAAATGCAGGAGTGTTCTTGCCTGATCTGTGTGAGAGACAAAGATCTAACCCTCACCGTGCCATGATTGAACTTATGAGCTCCGGCGAGGCTGCCCCTGGTCCGGTTACATCAGAAGACATGCATGCCGCCCAAAGCCCCTTTCCAAACGACATTGCTCCTTCTCCTTTCTAAGGATACAGTGGTTTCTTAATCACAACGTTTCATTTTCAATATATATGAGTGTAAACGGAACGAGGAATAATTTTTAGCAAGTTCATTTCCTTTTTTCTGGATGGGGTAATTAGTTTGATGAGATTTACGTTTGCTCGAAAATTTATTGTAATACTCATTCAACATATATATATCGATCGGCAGTTTGTACATGATAATAGAATGCCAAAAAAGATCAGGACAACATATCTAATGTTTTTCTCCAAATCTTTTACTTTCTTGCTCTCTAGCCAAGTGATTGATCAATAACATGTTTCTTTAAAAGGAAAAATGTCCAAACAATATCACACATTTTACTGAAACTAACATTTTGTATCTCATATTTAAAAAAACTTCAAAACGGTATTTCACGTTTTTAAATCGATTGAAGATTAGTATCTGGAGCTATTAGCTCAGATAAAAAATGACAACTGAAGGATATTTTCGTCTTTTCATCTAAACATTGTTTTTTCTTCTTCATTAAAAGAAAAAAACAACGACAAAAAAAAAAAATCAAGGCCCCCGTGTCAAAACCGAAATGAGAAAAAAAGTTTCGTTCAATTAAATTTCAAAGCTTTGGTTTGAATTTGGTTGGAAGATACAGAAGCATATGAAGACAAAAGATTGAGGTGAGTCTTGGAACGAGGAGAAGAGAAAAGAGTGTTTGGAAGAGGAGAAGAGAAGAGAGAGAGAGAGAGATAGAGAGAGAGTGAGAGAGAGATAGAGAGAGATAGAGAGAGAGTGAGAGAGAAGAGAGTAATCCAGTATATAACCAATTTTTTTTCAAAATGGGGTAATGGATTACGTTCCCCTACTTCTCTTTATCAACCTGTATGATTCAATCTGCGTTGCGTTTTCTTTCTCAGCTACAAGTAATCTATTTTCAGTAAAGTATCCCATTAAAGGTAATCAATTTGAACCCAACAATTCCAGAATTCTCTTTCGAACAAGAAAAAAACCCAGAATTCTCTTTCGAACAAGAGCAAACCCCGAATTCTAGATCATGATCCCAAGAACAGAAATATTCCATATGAATTTGAAACCCAACAACTCCAGAATTATAATTTGAACTAGAACAACCCAGAATTCTAGATCATGATCCCAAGAACAGAAATATTTCATTTCTCATACTCTCTAAAACAAATTTCTAGATAAGAAATAGATTGAATATCGATATTCAAGCTCGAAAAAGTGCAGTATTGGAGAAAGGCATTTTAGCCAATTTGTTACTACTAACTTTCATTATGGTGTCAGTTTGCTACCCTAACTTTTTTTCCTGCCATTATGGTATTTCACGTTTTTAAATCGATTGAAGATTAGTATCTGGAGCCATCAGCTCCGATAAAAAAATGACAACTGAAGATATTTTCGTCTTTTCATCTAACATTTTTTTTTTTCATTTAAAAGAAAAAAACAACGACAAAAAAAAAAAAATCAAGGCCCCGTATCAAAAACCGAAATGAGAAAAAAAGTTTCGTTCAATTAAATTTCAAAGCTTTGGTTTGAATTCGGTTGGAAGATACAGAAGCAATGAAGACAAAAAGATTGAGGTGAGTCTTGGAACGAGGAGAAGAGAAAAAGAGTGTTTGAGAGAGAGAGAGAGAGAGAGAGAGAGTATAATCAGTATATAACCGAATTTTTTCAAAAATGGGGTAATGGATTACGTTACCTACTTTCTTTTTATTCAACCTGTATGATATCAATCTGCGTTGCGTTGTCTTTCTCAGGCTACAAGGTAATCTATTTCAGTAAAGTATCCCATTAAAGGTAATCAATTTGAAACCCAACAATTCCAGAATTCTCTTTCAACAGAAAAAAACCCAGAATTCTCTTTCGAACAAGAGCAAACCCAGAATTCTAGATCATGATCCCAAGAACAGAAATATTCCATATGAATTTGAAACCCAACAACTCCAGAATTATAATTTGAACTAGAACAAACCCCAATTCTAGATCACGGTCCCAAGAACAGAAATATTCCATTTCTCATACTCTCTAAAACAAAATTCTAAATAAGAAATAGATTGAATATCGATATTCAAGCTCAAGAAAAGTGCAGGTATTGGAGAAAGGCGTTTTAGCAATTTGCTACCCTAACTTTCATTATGGTGTCAGTTTGCTACCCTAACTTTTGTATATTAGCCGAATTGCTACCCAAACCGTCAAATCGTCCAATTTCTGTTATGTTTTTCCGTCCAGTGGCTACATGTGCTTATCACGTGAGGGGCATTTTCGTCATTTATTAGACTTCCTTTAATTTCTTTCATGGCTAGCCTTCTTTCATCATTCGGCTCTTTTGTTTCACTTTCTTCCTGTTTTTTTTGTCTCCATTCTCTGTCGCCGCTCTCTGTCTGGGATTTCGCCTTAGCTTTCTTCTTCAATCTTCGTCAAGTCTCTTTATCATCTGAAAGATCGGGTGAGTTGTGTTGCTTCCGAAAATCCTCTTTTTTTTTTTTTCGTTTTTCGATTATGCGTTCTGGGATTGATGATGTAGATTGATTTAGGGTTTTTAGGATTCTTATGTTGGGTTCGTCAAAGGCAGGAAAGAAAGTGTTTTTGGGTTTCTGATATTGGGTTATGTGTTTGTGTTTAGATTTCTAAATCCATTCTCTTCTAATTGAATTTTGTTTGAGTTTTGATTTTAGCAATATAATCAGTAGGAGTTGCAAAATCCTCTCCACCTTTGATAGGGTTGTTAGTTTTTGAATCGTATTCTTCATCTTCTTCGATTCAGTCTCTGTTTTTAAATCGTATTCTTCATTACTTTGATACAGATGAGAGAATCAAACAGCTGAAACAAAAGATGAAACAAATTGGTAGTCTGGGTTCAATTTGGGGAACCTAAGAGCTTTGACGACGTAGTCGCGGGATTTCGTTTTCTATCAATATGGGGGACAACGGAAACTTTCCTACACTCTGTAAGTGCTCAAATTTTCAATCAATTTTCAATTTGCAAGTCTATAGATTTCTCCCAATTGGGGGAATTTCAAATTAAGATTTATATGTAAGTGTGTATTCTCCTGTTTAGATTTGTGGTGGTCCCATATTGTTGTGTTGTTCGATCTAGATTTCATGAAAGTGATATAGGTTAATACTAGATTCAATGATTTTTTTTCTTTTTTTCTTTTTACCTTACAGCTCTTCATGATGTGTCTGGTGGTGTTTTGGAAGAGTCTGGTATTTATGATGTTGATTATACTGAATACACTAATGACGAATCGTATGAAAATGAAGACAATGATGAGATAGAGGAGGACCCTGATGATAGAGATTTTTGGATTGATGAGCATTATGTACAAAATGTAGAAGAAGATTTGAAGCAATTTGAGAAGATTGTCATAGATGAAAGACCATATGATCATCATGTAGAATTTGGAGAAGATTCATCTGATTACGAAGGTAGTGATGACCTAGGAAGTGTTGATAGCTCCTCGTCTGATGATGAAACTCAAGTGAGAAGGCTCAAAAGAAATACTCTGAAGTTCAAAACATATAGGAGGGAATTGATTTGAGGCATCCCCAAATGACATTGGGATTAAAGTTTCCTAGTATGAAGGAATGCAGATAGGCTATAAGAGAGTATGCAATATGCATTGGGAAGGCCTTAACATTTGCAAAAATTCCCACATAGGGTGAAGGTAGAATGTAAAGGTGTTGCTGCAGCAAAACCTCCCATTCGTATTGTGTGCAGGCTTTGTGGGGAAAAGGTCCTACTGTGAGGGTAAAAGAATTTGTACCAGAACATTCGTGTGGAAGAATCACCAGCAATCGCTTTGCCCTTCTACTTGGTTAGCTTCTAGGTTTGATCAGGAGATTAGATTGAACCCTAAGATGAAGGTGTGATTTTATTACTACAGTGAAGGACCAGTATGGCATTATAGTGACCAAAGATCAAGTCTACAAAGCAAGACAAAAGGCTGGAAAGAGTATTCAAGAAGCATTGAAGAGCAATAGGGCTGCTTCGAGATTATGGAAAAGAATTAATGAGAGTTAATCCTGGAACTACTGTGAAGTTCAAAACTGAGTTGAGGAATGACGAACCTGTTTTTCTAAGGATGTATGTGTGTTATGGAGCACTAGGACAGGTTTCCTTGAAGGGTGTAGAACTGTTGTTGGTCTTGATGGGTGTCACATTAAAGGTCCGCACAAAGGACAGCTTTTGAGTGTTGTTGGTATTGATGCTAACAATGGCATGTTTCCAATAGCATTTGTTGTTGCTGAAATAGAGAACCGAGATAGTTGGACTTGGTTTCTAGAAATTTTCATTGCTGATATGGGAATCCAAGATGGTGGAGCTGGTTAGGTGTTCATAAGTGATAAACAGAAAGGACTTAGAGGTAGCAATTAAAGATTTGGTGTCAAATGCTGAGCACAAACATTGTGTCAGACACTTTTATAACAATTTCAAAATGATGGTCATGGTGGGCTTGCATTAAAGCAAACAGTGTGGGGAGCTGCAAAGGCAACAACTATTCCCTGGTTTGAAGAACAAATGGATCTTTTGTTGAGGCAATCAAAAGACGCATGGATTGGTTCCAGAAACCTGGCAGGACACCAAATCATTGGAGTAGATCACATTTTACAACTCAGCCAAATGTGATATTCTTCTTAACAATTTATGTGAAGCATTTAATTCTGCAATCATACCTGCAAGGGATCAGCCAATATTGACCATGCTTGAGAGGTTAAGGATTTTATTTGATGCTGAGGATGGCAAAACAAAGAGAGAAAAGGTGGACACAGGAAGTAGCCCAAGAATATTTGATATTGTTGAAAAAAACAAGAAGGATAGTGACTCATGCATCGTTGAAATTTCAATTAGAGGACATTATGAAGTCACTCATCTTTATGGAAGGAAGTTTTATGTAGACTTGGAGAGGCACACTTGCTCGTGTCGGAAATGGGATCTTTGTGGCATTCTTTATTCACATGCAATGGCATCAATATGTTGGATGTAGAGGAATCCATTGGATTATGTTCACAGCCTTTACAAGAGAGCAGCATATGATAGAGCGTATGCCACTATATGCCCCATGTCTAGTCAAGATCTATGGCCTAAAACTAGACAGCAAGCCATTAGACCTCCAAAATATCACAAACAACCTGGAAGACCAAAGAAAAGCAGGATTAGAGAGGCAGGTGAGATCCGCAAGGGTGCAACCAAGTTGCCAAAATACAATGTTATTATCATTTGCCGTAGATGTGGGGTGAAGGCCACAATAAAGCAACATGTCCTCAAGTTTCATTTGCACTATATTTATATCTATGTTTATATGTATAGTTATATATGAACACATCTAATTACTGTGTACTTTTTTTGTGGGGTAATTTTTGATATGGCTTTATAATTATATGCTAATTTCATGCATGTTCAGAATTTGGTTGAACAAGTTCAAGGTAATCTCTCCTCACAGACACAACTCAAGCGAGCATGTCAACACCAGCCAACACACCAATTCAAGCTAATGTGACCTCAAGAACACAAACTCAAGTGAGTACACCGACTGAAGCCAACCAAATTTCTTTCTATAATAATGCAATTTAGAAACGTTTATTTGATCTTTGTAAAAAAAAAAATTGTACATTTGTGGGCAGGGTACGTATGGAGGTAGAGCTGGCAGAGGAGTGCGCGAAGAAATGGAACTGGCAGAGGAGGTGCAGGTGGAGCTGGCAGAGGAGGTGTGCCAGGAGGTGGAGCTGGGAGGAGGTGCGCGAGGAGGTAGAACTACACACTTTTCAGTAGGTACACCATCAAGGCTGTGGAGGCCGTAGAGTTCATGAAACTTCAGAATCTAGTGATAGGGTGACCATTTTTTTTGTATATCCAAGTTGGGATAAAAACATATAATTATAGGCCTCTTATGTAGAGACTATTTTGTGTAGGTTCATTGATCTTATTCTCAAATATGTGAGATAAACCATGTGATATTTTTGTTTGATTTGAGTATTATCATGGATTGAATTAATAATATCAGTTTTTTTTCTTCTATCGTCCCATGTATAAGTGTTTTTTTCTCATCTATAACTTGAAATATAGATATATCAATTTATTCAATTAAATGATGAAATGCCCCTCACTGGACGGAAAACATATCAAAAATTGGACAATTTGACGGTGGGGTAGCAATTCGGCTAATTTACGAAAGTTAGGGTAGGAAAATGACAGGTAAAAAAGTTAGGATACCAAACTGACACCATAGTGAAAGATAGGGTAGCAAATTGGCTAAAAAGCCTTGGAGAAAAGGTGAAGAACAATTTGGGTTTAGATTTGGTGATTGGAAGTGACCGCCGATTGATCTGGAATCTAAACATTGGGGGAGAAGAGTGAACCCAACCTCTCAATTCCACAATCACGACGACAACATGTTTGCTTCTCCGACGACATCGTTTCTCTCTTCTCTCACCTCCAACGGCGGCACTGCTCTCTTCTCTTTGTCTCTCCTCTCATCTCTGACGATGGTGCTTCTCTCTTCTTGTTCTTCGCACGCGTTTCTCCGAAATTGGAACAAAGTAAATCACGACGCTGTGGAGGCGGAGAAGACGATGAAGGCCTGGTACCCTTCTAAGGATGACACCGGTAGCGACGGCCAATGTCGTCAATACAACAACTACCATATCAGAAATTCAAAAGTCAAAACTCACCTTCAATTTTTTTTTTTTTGCTGTTATCATTTTTGAAGAAAACATTTAAAGAAAAAAAGAAAATAACGAAAAAAAAGTGAAAGGGTATATTAGTCATTTTTTGAAGAAAAAAATTTGCTGTTAGTTTTTTTAACGGAATTATTAGATACTAATCTTCGATTGAGTTAGAATGTGAGATACTGAAGTTTTTCAAATATGAGATACTAAAAGTTAGCTTAGTAAAATGTGAGACACTATTTAGACAATTTTTCCTTCTTTAAATTTTTTTTTCTATGACTAGCTGGTTACCAAATACGAAACGTTGTATGTCGTTTAAGAAGCTAATTTAGTAGATGGTGTGGAACTTGAGCAAAAATGTTATTGGGCATATAGAGAAATAAGTATCATTTGGGACATCATATATATGACCTTTCCATCTCATTTTGATTTTGATTGTCATAAGTCATAACTCATAACTAATAATGAACAACTTGATATCCAGCAAGACCCTAATTATAGCAAATAGCACAGGCCAGCTTCCCCAAATATAGAGACTAGTCTGTTTCCTATGGAGCCGAATTAAAGGCAATTAGGAAACCAAGCCTAGTCTGTTTCCTATATATACGAACCTTCTCTGATCATCACTCTCTCAAAAACAAATTCCCTTGTTTGTCAATCAACTCCACATCCCCAGTACACAATCTTCAACTACAATATAAGCATACATATGGACTTTCATCAACTAAGTTATCTTTGGTCTCTTCCTCTCTTCCCTCTCCATCCATGCAACCCTAGTGAGCTTATATGTGAGGAGTAACCGAATCATGTCTGCTCATTTTCGGTATCATCTTCCGGGAAAAGGTGCTTATTAGAAACAATGCCAGGAAAGATGGAAGCATGGATAAACACTGCAGGACATCACAAGTTGTGGTAGAGAAGCTGGCTGGTTACATAGAAACAGATAAGTGTGTAAAGGCATGCGGGTTTGATAGGGATGCTGTTGGTATTTCCTCTGTTGCCTTCCTTGAGCCTCACTTCCTCAAAAACATATGCACTGCGACTGCTATGAGAAGTGCCCCAACCTTGTCGAACTTTACTTCAACTTGGCCGCCGAGAGGATATGCAAGATCCATAACTATAACATAGCGGTATCAGAGAGCAGGCTCTCTAATTAGTAACGTTAGAATGGCATAGCATGGAAATAATTTTATATATTTTTGAGTAATGTTTTTGCGTTTTGCAGGAGTATTCTTGCCTTACCTATGTGAGAGACAGCGTTCGGAACCTCATCGTGACATGAGGGAATCTTCGAGTTCTCACGCTGCCTCTGGCCCTGCTTCAGAACAAGTAGAAGAAGTAGATGGTGTTATGGCCCCTGCCCCTGCTTCAGAACAAGTAGAAGTAGATGGAGCTATGCCACCTGCCCTGCTTCAGAACAAGTAGAAGTAGATGGAGCTATGCCACCTGCCCTGCTTCTAAACAAGTAGAAAAGTAGATGATGTTATGTCCCCTGCCCCTGCGTCAGAACAAGTAGAGAAGAAGATGGTGCTATGGCCCCTGCCCCAGCTTCAGAACAAGTAGGAGAAGAAGATGATGCTATGGCCCCTAGCCCTGCTTCAGAACAAGTAGATGAAGAGTAGATGATACTATGGCCCCTGCCTGTATCAGGAAACTAATCAGGGAAATTGTTCAAAGCGTTAGTGTTAGGATATTAAGTACTAATTGTATCCAATTAGTAGTAAAAGTGTTTAGCTGTTAGTTAATTAGCTAGCTTAAGCTCATACTGAGCCATAGATAAGGGACACGTGGTTGGTCTCTATGGTGTCTTAAGACATCATATATTTGCTGTAACTTCTTTTCTTTTCTTCAATTAATCAGAATCACAGTTTCCTTATCTTCTGTATTGCTTTCTTCTTCTCTAAGCTAGTGAATCTCTCATTCCATGCTCTAGGAGCCTGTTTAAGTCCATATAAGGACTTGTTCAATTTGCAGACATAATTTGGATGCTGAGTACTCACAAAACCACCAGGCTGAATCATGTAAACTCTTCATTAAGCAAACCATGAAGGAAGGCATTCTTCACATCCATCTGATGCAAATTCCAATTATGATATGCAGCAAGACAAAGAATTAACCTTACTGTAGTATGTCTGACAACAGGTGAGAAAGTTTCTTCATAATCCACACCATATTCTTGACTAAAACCTCTAGCAACAAGTCTTGCTTTGTACCTGGCAACTGAACCATCAGCATTTCTTTTAACCTTAAACAACCATTTGCAGGAAACTAGATTTTTGTTGTCAGGAAGAGGAACAAGAGACCAATTCTTTTTGTTGTCAGGAAGAGGAACAAGAGACCAAGTATTTTGATTCATAAGAGCAGTGTACTCCTCATTCATTGCTTCTTTCCATTCAGGGATTTTCAAAGCATCTTTGTAATTTTGAGGTTCTGTAACACCTGGATGAGACTGAATCTTGGCAAGGAGAGCACTGAAGCACTTTTTCTTTGAAATCCCTCTTTTTGCTCTTGTTACCATAGAATGATCATTAACTGGAACATTAGAAAGACCCTCTATTGGATGAAGGATATTGGCTTTAAAATGGAAGTTGCTGTTGGTTGCTTATCAGAATGAAGAACAACAGAAATATTGCCATCACCAGGAGCAGAAGAAGAGAAATAGTGCCATTATTCTCTTCAAACTGAACAGTTGTATCAGTCTGTTGTGAAAATAGAATTTGAGAAATGGAGGTATCAGGGAGAAATGAAGAACATGATCATTATCAACAAAATCACAATGTTGACTAACTGATAATGGTTCAGATAAATCTTGAGCACCAATATGAGAATCAGGCTGATTATTTCCTGCTACTGAGTCAACTTGAACAGTGTCAAAAGTACTAAGATGAGAAGGCTGACCTGAAGTATGACTTTGAATGAGAGAAGTAACTGGACAGGTGAGGGCAAAACCTGGGACTGAGTTTGAAGTAAGCATGATGATCTGATATTCTGCTGAGACTGATTACTGGAAGTTGAAGAAGGAGAAGTCTTCACTTTATCTACAGCATATGGAAAAGAAGTTTCATCAAAGAACACATGTCTTGAGACAATGTATTTTCTGCTAGTTGGATTATAGCACATAAACCCTTTGTATCTGCAGCAAAGCCTATAAAAACACATTTCAATGTTTTTGGCTGTAACTTGTTGGATCTGTATGATGCTAAAAGAGGAAAGCATGTACATCCAAAAACTCTGAGCATATCAATCTTAGGAATTGCATTGTACAAACTTTCAAAAGGGGATTTGTGATTAAGAACAGAAGAGGGCATTCTGTTAATCAAGAAAGTAGCCGTAGCACAGGCATGATACCAAAACTGATCTGGAAGCGAGGCATGCTGCAACAATGTAACTGCTGTCTCTCTAACATGTCTATTCTTCCTTTTTGAAACACATTTTGTTCAGGTGTATAAGGACAAGAAACCTGATGAAGAATGCCTTTTTCATTCAAAAAATTCTGAAACAACAAGCTCATATACTCTCCACCTCCATCATTTCTGAGAGTTTTAATGGACTTATTAAATTGAGTAGACACAATTGTACACAATGATTTAAAGAAAGAGAGAACTTCATTCTTCTTTTTCATTGGAAACATCCAAGTGAACCTTGTACAGTCATCAATGAAAAGAACAAAATATCTATATCCATTATGGATAGAAATGGCGAAGGTCCCCAAACATCTGAGTGTACAAGTTCAAAAGGAGAACTACTTCTAGACTGAGAACTGCTAAAAGGTAATTTGTGAAATTTTCCTAAAAGACATGGTTCACATATTGTATCATCACTGTCTACAGAAGATGGAATCTTGGCTTTGTCAAGCATGAGTTTAATCACTTCATTAGTTGGATGACCAAACCTTTGATGCCATAGAGAGTGCTTGATTTTTTGACCAACAAAAGCTGCTGATGATGAAGATGCAACTGAACCTTTATTCTGAGCATTCTGAATTACTGAACCATGAAAAGCATTGTGCACTGAACCTGACTGCTGAGCTTTTGACTTATTATGGAGAGGAAGATCAAAAGGTATAGGATATAATCCATGCTTACTCAGTCCCTGGTATAAAATATTTTTTTTTTTACCTGGAAATATATATATATATATATATATATATATTTTAGTAGGAGGGACCTAACTCCACTCCTAACAAAAATAAAAAACAAACCTATAACTCACAACAAAACAACAAAAGTTAACAGAAACGAAACTTAGGGTTTAAGGTTTAGGGGGTTTAGGGTTCCCAATTACGTTACTCTTAGGGCAACAGGGAAAGTGGGTTCCCAATTACGTTACTCTTTCAGAATTATTCAGGGGAAAAGTGTAACAAATTTTCTAAGAAATTCCCTAATTTACATAAAACTACTAGCACACATTGATACAAACATATTACCAGTACATTTTTTCTCCAAGTTCTTATATTTTACGACGGAGTAGATCCTGACTTTTGCTACGAGTCATTATTAAGTGATCATATGTAAGAACCTTTTTCATCTTCTGGTAATTAACTAACACTGGTAATTTTTCTTCCTTTATTTTTTGGAGCTTGTAATTTTTCAATGTAAAACTGTAGTACGTAGTATGAAAAGAACAATGTTAAAGTAAAAACAATGTTGACGCCTTATACAATACAATTGACAATCATATATTGTCACTATCTTTATTACAGTTTATTTTCAATATCTTTATTACAGTTTATTTTCAAAAGTATATTAGCAGTGCTGAAACTATAGCAATTTCTCTTGGGATGAATCTTGAGTTGGAGAAATATTTAACATTTCGGTAGATCAAGTGGTGGTGGAGGCAAAGTAGATGAAGGAGTTGGTCCATTTTCCACCTCAAACGCCATGGCCAGACCCCATGGCAAGTGCACGTCCAGATGACAATGCATCATCCATACACCTATACATTATAAAGAAAAAAGAATCAATATAGGGTTCGCAATATATGTATGCCACAAAATATTAGAAAAAAATAACAAGAGCTAGCTTTTGATTAGGGATTAATTAACCTGGATTATTAGCTTGAAATCTGATCACCGCCCATCCTCCGACCGGAACACCAATTGTGTTACGAAGTTGTGGGTCGACAAGATTGAATTTCTTGCTATCGTTAACGGAGTCATAGTTTCCAAACCCTTGAGCTAATACGTGGAAGTTGAAACCATGAAGATGAATAGGGTGATTCTCGATCGCTAAAAGGGCCGTGTTCTGCAGCACGATCTCCACGGTCGAGTTGTACTTCAACTTCTTGACCTTGGTAGATTTCGGGGCGAAGATCAGGTTTAGGTCCAGGCTGATGTTCGCGTTCGTGTAGTCGAACTTCACCGGAGGATTATCGGGGAAATCGGTGGTGTAAATCCCGCTCACGTTGTAAACTGATGCTTCTAGCATTGAGAGTGTTGTAGGGAGCTGGAAGGATTCGTTGTTCATGCTCGCGGACAATCTGTTGTTAAGGGGACCTTGACATGTCACACCCTCGGCACATACATCCAGATTTACACCTATTGTCACGAACATATGCTCGTCTACCTGGAGCGGAACCGAAACCCATGAGGCCCGCCGGCTAGCCCCGTCAGGTTGTTGGAGAATCTATGCGCCGTTGACGTGTCACGGGGATTGGGAAGGGCAGGCATGAGAGGAGCGCTCGAGGACAAGTAGCCGATGTATACTAGGACACCGCGTGTGGTTGTGTTAGGAAATGGTATGGTTGCACTAGCGTATGGAGTGGCGGCCATGTAGTACGACCCGACGGGCTGGTTGGCGGTGATGAGAACGTCGGTGGTCTGCCCTGGCGCGACCACGACGACTTCTGTGACGTACGGTTTGGTGTAGGAGGCGTCGACAGCTACCACGGTCATGTTGTGTTTGGCTATGCCGAAGAAGAGTTGGTCATTGAGTGCAGCGTTGATTATGCGTAGCATGTATGTCTTTCCCCTCACCACATTCAGCTTATATATCTCTGCAAAACAGATAACAATGCATCGTGTTATTCATCATGGTCAATTTGTTGTATGTTATTGTATAGATATGCTAATATAGGTTACGTACGGTTTTGAGAGCAATTATAGAAGTCGCCGGGTAATCCATTGATCGTGTAAGCATTGGAATTGTTGGGAGCACCTCCGGTGGCTAGTCCTTGATTCTCAACGTCGACGACATTAGCATTCCACCACTCTCCTGCAATTTCATGCATGATTAATTAACTTTGATTAATCTTAAGTGCTTGAAGGAAATTAAGGATCAGTTAATCGGCTACTTACCTAACATAATCGGTTCGTCCTGGAAGGGTGCAGGGAAGGGGTAGGATCGAGGGAATCTTGGGTGGATTATGAGGCGCCATAGACAGTTGCACGGAGCCATGAAACATGCGCATGCCACCAGAGAGTACCTTCCTGTCCGGTGATGTTGAATCTGTAGGTGTAGCTATTTCCAGGAAGTATAGGGCACTGGGTTACATATGCAGGTCCATCTGCCCATGCACTTAGAAGCTGAAAGATACCATGCCTGCATATTGACAGAAAATGAACACCAAAATCCATCAACAAAAAAGCGAAAAACAAAATAAACATTTATTCCCTATAGTCCAATAACGCGTGATTTGACAATATTCCAGTATATAATCAATGTATATATATACATATATTCAGGTTTAGAACTTTAGATTATCATAATCGAGTAGGTTTGACAAGTTAAAATGATTAGGTCTTTTACATATTATACAAGATTGTTGTGTGAGGAAAATGAGAGCCTAGCTCTTTCAGACTTTTTTCTTCACGAGAGTAATAGGGAGGTGTAATCACCAATGAATAGTAAGGTTGTAGGGGGACTGGTTCAAGACGTGAACGACAAGAGTGTCACCCTCTGTTGCCCTTATTGTTGGACCTGGATACTGCCCATTAACGGCGGTTATCAGTTGATTTTTGCACAGCCGTGTAACAGTCAGGTTATTCACCTGTACGTAAACAATGAGAGTTAGAAATTGAAAGTCTGGTTGGAACACATTATAGAGTAAAGCTTTGATCGTTTTTGAAAAGCATGCATGTTTACCAGAAGCAAGAGCGTTAAGCGTTCTGGTAGAGTAGTACTTAATTAGGACAAGCTAGGAGTTAACTTGAGCCAAAGATCAACTTACGTAGAAAAGTTGCTCGACTATTGTAGCAGAGGCTACTGAAGAAGCCAGCAGAGCTAGGGCACACGCTAGCGCAAAGACAAAGCGCGCCATTCCGGTGGGAAGAAGGGCCGGGGTAGCAAATTAAACCCGGAGTTCAGACTTCAGAGAATGATCGAAGAGAGAATGAAGGAGATCGACTGATGTTTTTTTTAAGTCAGAGTATGGCTAGAAGAAAGGGGCATGATAAAGATAATGAAATGTATACTTCTATTGATCTTGTGCTATTGAAACAAAGACATGTATGCCTTATATATAGGCATGTTGGCCAATATTAGTGCCTTGCCCCTTCTCCTTCCACAATTGCGTGGCCGCATGTATTACTATCAAAGTCCTTTTAAAATTTTCAATGGATTTGATTATGGGTCCCGATCAAGTGACAATTTATTTTACACAATTTCTTACATTATTTTTTAGCTATTAGATCTACTTAAGTTTAACGGTCTTGATTAATTTCCCACATGATGTGGCAAATGACATGAAATTATTTAACCAAAACATAATTAAACTTATATCAAACTATTTAAAAATCAAGACAAAAGCTAAAAACTGATCAAAAAAAAAACTAAAAAGATCACATGCAAAAAAGCATTAATTATGAAATCGTCTCTTGGGCAAATGAAACTAACAAAAAAGAATCTTCATTTAGCTGAAATCGCACCACCTCCATAGCCATAGGAGTAAAGCTGGTGCATGTATAGTTTCTCTATCTTTTTGTACTCACATTAATTATTATTGCATGAGAACATGAAATTCTTGAAAGATTCTCGATAGAACAATGCTATTGGAAATTGATTTTCATGTCAAATCAATTTTTTTCCTCCCTTGATAATATTTGCTATCATAACACATCTAAATGGATCATAACCTCATAACAACATTGATTTTGATTAAGACCTAATCTTATAGATATCCTGACCACCCAGCAACTAAATATCAAGGACAACATACCTTCTGGTTTAGAACCATTATCCCACAATGAACCCTAATTAATTTTCCAAAATTGTAATTTCTGAACCATCAAATATAAGCTCTAGTTCTTTATGTACCACACCACCCATTTCATCAATTCACTCTAAAACCCTATTTTCATATCTAAACCAACGTTTGGTGAGTTGGTGTCCCTGCAACGCACTGGGGTTCTCTTGTTCTTGTTTCTGAAGAACAATACGTCCTCTATTCTTCTCAATGTTTTTTTGAAATTTTTAATTATTTATGTTTACAATTAAAATGAGGGTATTATAAATTCATTTAGTTTTTGTTGAGAAATAAATTAAATTCCATGTCATTTGCCACATCATTTGAGAAATTAATCATGACCATTAAACTTAAGTATATCTAATGGCTGAAAATAGTGTAAGAATTGTGTAAAATAAGATGTCCTTTAATCCGGACCCTTTGATTATAGGGGACTTTGAATTGAAATTGGCATTGCACCAGCTGCTTGTAACTTTCGTAACATATATATCCAGCTAACACTTGATCAAACATTCTTGATTATTAGCGTAAAGCCAGAGATGATGACGAGCAATTACTACGTACTAGTCAGAAACTAGGTTTTGATTTCAACAAAACACCTAGATCGAGCCGGTACTTTAACTTTTTGAATATAATCATTTTGACTGTGCCGGCCATTTGGTAATGAAAATATATCAAACACTGTAGGCGCGCATTTGCATTGGTAAAATTAGATTTTGATTTGAACTTCTGATGTATTATGTATATCCATCCACCTAAGTTCCAATAATCATTGATCTTATGCTTAACACAAGAGAACAGATTTTGTAGGTGATTCTACTCATTCTTGCCTGCTAAACTATTAACGAAGTAGAACACTTGTCTATGACAAGGGTATGTTCTATATATTCGCATTCTTCCCCCACTGCTGGGAAAAACGAATTGATGCATGAATATATTTAACGCATATATAATGCATAATGAATGATGAACCCTAAACGTACTATATATAAGCGATCTTAATTTTCTCTTTTTCTTGTTGGAACAATATCTTAAATTAGTACATTGTGATGATCAGTTGGTGATGACCTATTTTCAAACCATGGAGTATTGTCTATCACTCTATTTTATTAATAAAAAAAAAAGAAATAAAGGAGGGAATCAAAACCAAAACCTCCAGAAACAAATGACAGACTAGCTTAGGGATGACAATAATCATCAGCGGGTAGGGTACCCACGGCTATTCGGCTCTAACAGAAGAGATATACGGGGATAAACGGGAGACGGGTATGAGGATCCTCAGTATTCGGATTTTTTAATCGGGTATGGGACGGGTATGATATTTTAATATTTGTCCTCATCCTCACCATTTAGGATGGAAATATTATTATATATAATTTATTATATATATTTTTAAGGGATAATGCCCATTTGCACAAAACAAGGTTTTTAAAACCCATTCCAATGAAAACAGATTTGAACAGCCTATTTCAATTATTTTGATCAAAAAGACAATATTACCCACACTCTTTTAATCTACCCTCCTCTCTCTCTCTCTCTCTCTCTCTCTCTCTCTCTCTCTCTCACGCGAATCAGATTTGAACAGCCGACGAAGCACTTACGATCTGAAGCACCGGCGACGCGAAGCACTAGTGACGACTGACAAGGCCTCGACGCCGACGAGGCTAGATCTCTCATGTCGGTTCGTCACCGCCCGATCTGGCCACCATCACCTTCCGTTCTTGTCACAACGATCAAATCCGACCATCCCACTGGATATGGTCCACCGCCGACTAGGCTCTGCTCTTCGGATCCGGCTTCATCAACTTCGTCGGCTCCGGCTTCGTCCGCATGGTTGAAGGTCCAAGAAAGACTGGGTTGTAGAGGTCTCCTTGGTCTTCAAATCCAAGTGGATGGCTCGTTGGTTTCGGTGCAGGTGGAATCGGAGGGGGAAATACAGTATAATAGTCTTAAACAATTGAGTTGATGCAAGAAGAATGGGCAGAGCATCAGATCGAGGATGAGGAAGGATTACAAAGGAGGGAATCGAAGGGAATAATCTGAATTTTCTGTCAAAATCTCAAGGTAGTTCTCGAGAAACGAAGTTGGTTGATTGCAGAAGTACCTAAGGTAGTTCGAAGTCCAATGATATGCATGTTGTTAACTACGTGGCTATTTTAGGTGCAATCAGATTCATGTATGTATACACGTATACTCATCATCCATTGACGTCTGCACTCTCTCATATCAAGAACCTTGACAATTTCAATGGTGTACTGTGCTTGTGTATTGTGCTTTGTATCATCCATTGAGATTTGTAACCTGATTATTAAGGGTCAATAAGTGATTATTGGGTGAATACTGAGTGTCAGTAACTGAAAACTAAGTGATTACTGGGGGTCAGTAACTGGTTACTGGGAGTCAGTAACTGGTTACTAGGTGTCAGTAATTAATCAATAAC
The DNA here is from genome assembly GCA_010134655.1 of Fragaria nilgerrensis. NCBI lineage: Eukaryota > Viridiplantae > Streptophyta > Magnoliopsida > Rosales > Rosaceae > Fragaria > Fragaria nilgerrensis. Next base: position 9,040,362 of record CM020982.1, read on the forward strand.
TGGTTACTGGGGGTTAGTAACTGGTTATTATGGGTCATTAACTGGTCAGTAACTGGTTATTGGGTGTCAGTAACTGGTTATTAGGGGTCAGTAACTGGTTACTGAGTGTCAGTAACTGGTTACTGGGTGTCAGTAATTAATCAATAACTGGTTACTAGGGGTTAGTAACTGGTTATTATGGGTCATTAACTGGTCAGTAACTGGTTATTGAGGGTCAGTAACTGGTTACATGGGAAAATCCGGTGGCCGGAATCTGGCGGTCGGGGAAATTCCGGTGACCGGAATCCGGTGGCCGGAGTCCGGCGGCCGGTGACCGGAGTTTGAGGTTCCGGCCAAGTCTTTTCATGTTGAAGAGGTGGGGGCAAAATAGTCTTAAAATAATATGGTTTGTTAAGACTTTAGTAAATATTTGTGCATTTGGGCATAAAAAGGGTTACCTTATATTGGAATGGGCTAATGCAAAAGATTATCATTGGAATGGGAAATAAGGGTTTGAATTAGTACTAAATGGACATTTTTCCTATTTTTAATATATATATTATTTATAAATAGATATTTATGTAAAATATTTTGTAATATTTTTTTACTATGATTCTCTAAATGAATATTTATAGAAACTTCATTTTTAACCGAGACTTGTACTCGTTTTTGTTGGATTGAATCAAGAAACTTATTTATATATGTATTTGATTTTATTTTCATATTTCTATATTTCGTAGTTATTTTTAAAAAATTAATTATTACATAATTGTTAACGGGGATCGGGACGAGTATGGGAAGATAACCCCAAAGGGACGGGGACGGGGACGGGGACGAGGAATCCCCATTATCTAAGCAATTCAACCATCAAATTCAAATAGGCCAAGGAACAAGAGAAGGTCTGCGAATATAATCAAGTACCAAAGATGAATCAACTTCCAACCAAATATGTTTCCAATCTCGAACTCAAGCAAGCTCAATAACTTTAATAACAGCCGTTGACAAAATCATTTCTCAACAGCTTTAATAACCCGACAAATAGGATACGGGCAGCCGTTGACAAAATCATTTCTGACCAGCTAGAGTTTGGCCACTTCCTTGGCACATAAGCAACCAAAGAGCATGAGCATTTTTTTTTTTCGATGAAGAAGAGCATAGCATTTCTTAATGGAAGTCAATTAAAGCATATTTTCTCTTCAAGAAACTTAATATATTCGTTTGCATGTCAAAGTCATGCTGTGTCATTTATTTATATAACCACAAAAGGGATAATGAGAAAATTAAAAAATAGGGAAAATTCTTACTCACCCTAATTTTAAGGAATTTTTTCCCACCAACAAAACAAGAATCTAAAATTCTCACTAACCCTATACACTCTTAGAACATACATCTTTAACAATGCTAGCCATTTGAGTTAAATTTTTGTCAAATTAGTTAAAATGTCATTTGGCTAGCAATTTTAAAAATGCGGCTGCATCGATCAATGCTCTCTATTTTAGCTAGCATTACATCAACATTATTCTTCAAATAAAAATTAAATATTTTAAATATATTATATATCACGTAAAATATCTTACAAGAAATGTATTAAATTATAGTTTGTCTTATCTGAGTTATCTCGCTTTCTATATTTAGCTAACGAGATAGCTGAAAGTCATAATAGCTAAACTTTGGCTGGTCTGCTGAAGCTCCGAAAATATAAAAAAAAGTTAAACACGCTCTCTAAATAACTAAAAGTTAAAATAAAGAGTCTGCTAAAGTTGCTCTTAGTATTTATCCCTCTAACAAAATATTCAGCTTTCCCTATTTTTATTGGCAAAACTACCCTCTCTTCTTAGTTAGTCTCTCATCTCTCTCCTTATCCGATTTCTTTCATATCTAATCTCTCTCTCTCCTCACCATATAAGGTTCAGACGACGGCGCTCGATGCTAAACGATGGCCTTCTGAAGACGACGACTCTGTTGCATGCATCGAAGTCCCCTTCGGATACTGCAGATATGAATTTCAAAGTTAAAACGAAGGGGAAGGAAAAGACTGAATCAGATTTGCCGCCATTACCCAGCTCCTGAAGTTGCCTGAGCCGATTTGAGCGTCGACGATGATGTCCGTTTGTTGCGTCGTCGCTCTTGTTGGCGAAGGAGGAAGCCACGATGGTGATGGTGATGGTGAAGGGGTGGAGGCGTATCGAAATGAAATGTCAGGTTTTGTTGACTTTCTTGGGCTGCAAATGTGAATTCAAATGCATTAAAGGAAAATATTAAATTACTATCGACTTCTTAAAGAAGTAGAATAATCTTTGGCTCATAAATTATGGTAATATCGTTGTAAATACATAATGTGATTGATAGTCTACCTTACATTTTTAATTGTGACTGACCTAATTATGCATTAAAACCAAGCAAAGTCAGTGCGCATGTCTCTTTAATAGCTAGGGTCTTGTGTACACTAGAAAGTTGAATCACCTTGTTTGATTATTATATATCATTTTAGAGTGTAATTAGCATTAAAATGGTGAATGAAATTAATGTTATTTATCAAGGGTCATACTGCCCCTAGTAGGAGGTTATACTGCCCCCAATAGGAGGTCATACTGCCCCTAATAAGAGGTCTTATTGACCTTAATAGGTGGTCATACTGACCCTAATATAGACATGTTATAAGTGACTGAAGCACACAGTTAAGTTCAAGGGTCATATTGCCTCTAATAGGAGATTTTACTGACCTTAATAGAAGGTCCTACTGACCATAATAGGAGGTCTTACTGACCCCAATAGGTGGTCAAACTGACCTCTAATAAGAGGTCAATGGCCGTCGGATCCCGATCAACGTCGTCGGTTCCCGATCAACGGTCGCCGGAGTCACGGTCAAAGGTTGCAAGAATCCGGTTATAGATATTTATTTTAAAATAGACCTTTTATTGTTTATAATAGTCTATTGTAGTTTATTTAAATCATTAAGAGTATAATTGTCTTTTTCTTGTTTAAGTTGCTCTTTGGAATTTTAAAATCTGATTTGTTGGTGGGAATAAAATTCTTAAAATTAAGGCTAATAAACATTGTCCCTAAAAAATAAACATAAAAGTACGACCCATGCTGATTCGAACCTAAATTTATTTTTATCGGTTAGCTAGAAACGAATGATTATATATAAACCTTGTGATAGCCAGGGAATTACAAGATTATATAGTTACATAACGATAATTACCAATAGTAAAAATATTTTATTTCAAACAAATTAATATCATAAAATGTGATTGATAAGCTGAGAGCTACGGTGCCCAATACCGTTAATCTAATGACATAAGCAGGGACGGAACCAAGATTTCAAAATAAGTTAGGCTAAGCTATCATTCGATAAAAGCTCCGAAATATATTAAAATTATATAAGATTTCGTACAATCCAAAATTGCCAAGAAATTGTAAAAAAAAAATCTAATTTTCACAAGAGTAGATATGAATAGTAAAAATAGACTACTTAATCGAGAAATGTGAAAATGTTGATAGTTTAGGATTGTATTTAATTATATATTTTTTATTATTCTTTTTCTTTTGTTTTTGGAAAATATTATCCTTTAGCTTATTAATAAGAGGTTGACGGTTATAACTTTTTTGTGCCTAACCATGAAAACTTCGACAATTTGACCGGAATAAGCATATGTTGTTACCTATAGGCTATGATTAAACACCTACTTGATTAGGAAATGTACAAAAAACTCTCTGGGTTACAGCCCAGACACTAATACACTATGTAGATGGAACTTAAGAACTGGAATACCTAATTAATTAACCATTCATGTCCCTCATCAACCAATGCACAAAAAGAAATGTCAACTGAAACTAGGGTACGTATACGAAAATTTGAAATTTCAATGGGTTTGTCCTTCAGGTAAACTAGATCCTAGATGAATAAATAAATTGAAACGATCTCAAAAGTCAAAATCCACTCACGCAAAAGACTTTTGATTAAGTTTGATAGTCGGTGGGAACTGGGAAGTCCATCTTCATCCTAAATTTTCAGACTAATATTCTTGTTTATATATAAATGAATAGTCGTTCTGATATATAGTCGATTTCTATCCTGAATATTCCACATTTGGTTAGGTTTCCATCACAGTTCGATAAGCATGGAGTTTTTTACATGGTAGTTTTGCGCGTAGTACTCCAGTACCTCTTCCAATATTGCACCTGTTACCATCAAATGTGTGACCAATTAATTCAAACCGCATGCATATTCTTTGTTTTTATCCACATTACTAATCTTTGGATTAACGATTTGTTCCATATATTTGTGCGATACTTTTCAAGCTAGAGTATACAAACTGAAGATAATAATCCAAACACATTAACGCATGTTAATTAGTATATGACTACTTAACTAGTGTATAACTGAGGTTCTTGGTGCAAATGGCTCACGAAGAGTTAAGATTTAGATGATAATGTAATCGTTAACCTTTATACTTCCAAAACATATTTTTCTTTTATCGTTGCATATTGCGACACTGTATATGAGAAAACTCCGTACCAACACTGCATGCCCAAATTTGTTAGAATGTGGGCTTGGCCAGGTCCAGGTGGTTGCTCATCATTTCATTTCAGACACGTGAGTGACCAGTGATGACAGCAGCAAATTTCCGCCAATGATACGCGTCAAGTGGGGGATTTTTCTGACGGTGAGAGGCGCGTGGCTAGTCCCGCCAATTCACAAGCACACCGAATTTCTACTCCGCTTACTTTTCGATTTTTCTATTTCATGGTAAATTTTTAATTACAAAATAAGGAAAAAAAAAAAAACACCTATGATGAAAGTTGATTATGAAAGACAAATTAACAGTAAAGGAGCTTGACAAATTTGTCATTTAAATAACTAGTGTTATTAAATCGAAACGAATCAAATCGAAAGTTTGTAGAATTACTGTCTTTCGAAATGATAACCACTACACGTGGTCAAGTTGGTAAGAGTTTAGGTACGAAACCTCTATATCTATGCTTGATTCTTATGATTGTAGTTAAATTTCAAATATTTGTAGTGACCATGAGGAAGAAAGCGTTTTTGACATAATCATTGACACAATTTAGCTTTTCGGTCTAAAAAGTCTTTTTAGAGAACAGTGTGATATCGATACACCTTATAATGATTTTCAACTTCTTGATAATATTTGGATCATTTTAGATGAGTATGTTGCAATATGGAGCACATTTTGGTGCAAGAAACTATGTTTATATATGATTAATAATGGGGTAAATGGTCAATTGATTCAGTGTAGGTTAATTTATATTTTGTTTATTATTAGTAAAGGATCAGAGGGTCTTATGTACACGATTGTGTGTTTATACCTACTAGTGGATGGCTAAATTAGATGACACTAATACAGATACAAGTGATTTACAATATATAAATAAGGTGCTTCGAAATTACCCAGCAAACTTCTAAGTACACCCAACATTTCAATTTTCATCACACTTTTTCCTGTTTGCCCCATGTCTATTACACCCAGCACATCTTCATAAAATATACCATCACCTCTCTCCCATTACCAGATTTTGTTTTCAAGAACAGAACCATGATCGAGAGTAAACAATTTATTAAGATGATTATTGTTCACAAACTTGATTTGACTCAAGACTCCACATTAAATTGCAAAACAAAAAGATCATGGATTCGTAGTATACAACAAAGAATTCGAACACTAGACAATAAATTCACAAACAAAATTAGAGGACGAACAATGTGAGAGAGATGCAAGAGAGCTTGAATTTCGCAACGCATCTTCAACCTCAACCTCAATTTTAGTCTGAAGCTTTATCAAATCTGGGACGGTCTGGGTTCATACCATTCCCTTAACATGAATTTAGTTTCTCCTTGATCAGCATTTATTTTGGTCAAATTCCTAAATCATCTTAATTAATAATCAAATCATCTATCATATATTTTTGTTGGGCTCCCATGTTCGAATGTTTATATGCAATACAATTAATTTCTGATCGAAAAGGAAGAACGATGAGAGACAGGAGAAGTTTCACTAAAGCAAGATTCAAATAGGGGTAAAATTGGCAAAAAAAACTTATGCTGGGTACATTTAGAAGTTTGTTGGGTACATTTAGCAACACCCTATAAATATAAGTGTGCATGACCCTTCTATTAAAGGATCCATTTTTGGGTTTATATGAGGGTGACACTGTTACCCATTGGATCTGGTTTAAATAACTAGATAGTGTTTGCGATATGAATTGAGAATTTTATCAAGCATTGACTCACCAGAAAGATTAGGGATTGAGAGTTCTGGGTTATAAGGGTGAGAGAAGGTTGAATTCCTAGACGCAGCCCTTCAGTCTCGTTAAACCATATCCAATGGCTAAGAGTGTGTCCCTCATATAAACCCAAAAAATGGACCCCTTAATGAAATGCCCTGTATACGTCTGTGTGTGTATGAATGGTTATTAATAAGTAAGATCACACCGTGTACTTGCATCACAATATATAGTTATATACACTTTTTTTTTCTCATTAAGAGGGAGGAATCAAAATTTTGATTGCCAATATTTAATTTGTTACGCAAAAATGACAATAGAGGCGACGAGTTGATAAGAGGTTAGATGTGGAACCCTCTTACCCAGGTCTAATCACGCTGATGATGCTAATTGGAGTTAATTTTCAATTCATTCTTAGTGGTCAGGAAGGAATAATAGTTGACAAAATCTCCTGATACAAATTAGTCTATGTGCTTAGACAACTTTGAAAAACTGTGTGATCTTACAAAAAACGGTCCATCTTTGATTTAAAGAAGGAAAAATTGTCCAAATAGTGTCTGACATTTAGAGAAGCTAACTTTTAGTATCTCAGTTTTAAAAACTTCAAAACGGTATCCACGTTCTTACTTTGATCAAAGAAGATATCGAAACCGTTTAGTGCCGTTAAGAAGACTAAAGCAGACACATTTCATTACAAATGACATATTTACCCTTCATTCTTTTATTCTACTTCAAATAATAAAAATAAAAAATAAAACAGAGACTAAGAATTTTTTTGTTTAGATCGCAGTTATAGTTTCAACCTTTTCTTCTGAAAAAAAAAAGTTGTCTCTTTTTGGGTTTCGTTGAGCAGAGAGGGTTTTGTCGACTACCGTCATCTTGTCTAAGCACGGCGTCGGTGCGAGGAGGAGACTCGGTGGACCTGCCACATCTTGTGTGGTGGGGGGTCTCACCGTTTCAAGCTGTGGCTTGATTTTGATGGCGACCTTGCTATCAACTAGTGGTTGCGGCGGTTTCGTTCCATTATCGTTTGGGTCGAGGTTGCTGAGGCGATTCAATATCCATACCAGCTTAGGATTGGTCGACGAGTAATCGATCTGGTAATTTCGTTGGACGAGGTCTCTCTATTGATGTGGGAAATCTAATTTGGGAATCGATCTGGGTCTTGCTCCCTGGAATAAATATGAAGCTCGGTTCACCTCCCTGACAAAAGCACTCACCGCTTGGGCCTATTCCCCATTAGCTCTAGTTGACAATTCCAGTCTTTGGTATGCACAAACTAACACCACCACTTCCAATTTGACACAACTTTGTTTCCCCGAGCAATAAGCCAATAAGAAAAATAAACGCCTTTCTTCAAGAAATTGCAACCCTTTAATTTACTGAGTTCCATAAATTTTGATGCTAGTTTCAATTACATGCATGTGCACCCCAATTTAACCATAAACCCAGAAGAAAGAGTTTGAGACTCAAGTACAAAAAGTGCAAACCAACACTCTGTTGCATCCAATACAACAAAAATACAATGGCAAGAAGGGGAGAAGGGTGAAGGGAGCACCACTGGATATGTTGAAAGCAAAACCTGGCATATACCAGCAACCCAGAACAGACGAAGAAACAATTCCACAGAAAAACCGTCGAGTTAGGAAAGGAGGAAGAAGAAAAAATAGGAGAGAGAAAAAAAATGTTTACCCGATAAAAAAAATAACAAATCATATATACATATTTAAAAAAATTTGAAACACAAATAAATTTATTTATGTTGTTGTTAAACAAATAAGGACAATTTTTAATAATTAAGGACAATATTTTCTCTGCATGTCATGTGTCATAGTTTAATTTATCAAACTAACCTTACACTAATTAAATATGTTTTTAGAAGAGAAAAGTTTTTCTTTTTGAGATTTGCAGAGTAATGGAATATAGTAACAGATTTTTAATAACTTAGAGTAGTAGCAGTTAATTCTAGTATAAGTAATAGCAGGGGTTACATTCCAGTAAAAGTAGTAGAAATATAGTAGTATGTTTTAATAACTTTGTGTAATAGCAGTTAATTCTAGTAGAATAGTAGCATGTAGCAGGGGTTAACATTCCAGTACAAGTAGAGCAGAGGGGGTAAACATCCAGTAGTAGAGTAGCACAAGTATGGAATATAGTAGAAGAGTTTTTTAATAACTTAGTGTAAACAGTTAATTCCAGTAGAAGTAGTAGTAAGAGTTACATTCCAATATAAATAGTAGTAGGGGGTTAATATCCCAGTAGTAGCACAAGTATGAAATACAATAGCAGGTTTTAATAACTTAGTGTAGTAGCAGAGTTAATTTCAATAGAAGTAGTAGACAGAGGTAACATTCCAGTAGAAGTAGTAGCACGGGTTAACATTCCAGATATGTAGTAGCACGGGGTTAATATCCCAGTAGTAGTGACACGACCCGCCCCGAATTTCACCTAAACCCGGAGTAAATCATGCGGGGACCACCTCCAAGGAAAGATTTACCGCAAAATTCGGTACAACCTCCCTTGAAAATGGACAACCTTCCAATAAAACCTGCAAACACTTCTAAAGGTTCCAAATCCAACCTTAACTTCTGGAGCCTTCGTGCTCCTCAAAAAACAATCATCACCAACAGGATAATAAACATTATCTAAGATAATATACATCATCGTCAAATATTCTAAAATATAAACAAGCCTTCACCCACAACTAAAATATATACATTAAACCCAAGTATTCAGAGCTACTAGACACTAGCGGAAGCAAGAAAAGACAAGTAGGCTAAACAGGTAACCTACTGGTGAAAGTGGTGGAAATACGGGTGACTATGTCTCGTCTCTACTAGATTTAATCCGAACTCTGCAGACTGAGCATTTTAAAACAAAGGGCCCAGGGGAAGACATTTAATATTATTAGAGTGAGTGGACAAAATAATTTATAATAAACTATTATGCATTCCCATTTTAATTTCATAGAAAAATATACTGCATGCGGCAGCTTAAAAGTGTTCAACTCATAAATGATAATTTCACGACTAGCACTGGCTAGTCACAAACTCAAATAAAATGGAGTCTCTCAGGCTAAACCATATATATTCATATATTCGTATGTATCTACACTCGTCAGACTCCTTGTATGAATCCTAGAAACAATTCAGAAAAATAGAATTTCATACAAGGCTACAACGCTGGCGTCTAACGCTCACGTTGTGCGCCATAATGATATTTTCCTCATTATGACCGACAAAAGGACGGTGTATATATACGTGTGGACTCCCTATATGAAAACCTAAATAAACCGAAAAAGAAAGAAGTTTTATAGGGCTATGACGCTTGGTCTAACACTCACGACACGCCATAATGGTTTTTACCTCATTATGACGGACCAAGCACGTATGGCTAGCTAGCATTTATATACATACTATTCTCATAAAATCCAAAACATATATATCCACCGAAAATCTCATTTTCGGGATCTCTCCAAAGGAGGAAAAATTGTCAAATAGGCAAGAAATCATAAATCATCATCAGAAGAAATAAATGATTAATAAAATCATTCATCGCATGCTTTTTATTTAAAACAAAGGTCCACTCACAAATTAAGCCTAAGCCTGATGACGCTCCGAGGCTTCTTCTGCTCGGAACTCCTCACGTCCTGTTCCAAATATATAATTAATTTACTAACTGAATTCAGTATTATAAAATAGGCAAAATTAATCGAGAGCCAAATTACGCTCATCATTGCCTAAGTCGATATTTTAAATCGGAACAATCCAAACTTTTATATCATACTCGGCAGCGTCGTATAAACAACTTTCCCAGAAATTGATTTAAATCCTACGGTCGGATTTTACATTATTAACCGCTTTAATACCAAACTTCGAAAATTCAAAATCCAAACATATATATCCATCCACCGAAAATCTCATTTTCGGGATCTCTCCAAAGGAGGAAAAATTGTCAATAGGCGAGAAATCAATAAATCTCATCAGAAGAAATAATGATTAATAAAATCATTCATCGCATGCTTTTTATTAAAACAAAGGTCCACTCACAAATTAGGCCTAAGCCTGATGACGCTCCGAGGCTTCTTCTGCTCGGGCCTCCTCACGTCATGTTCCAAATATATAATTAATTTACTAACTGAATTCCAGTATTTATAAAATAGGCAAAATTAATCGAGAGCCATAATTACGCTCATCATTGCCTAAGTTCGATATTCTTAAATCGGAACGATCCAAACTTTTATATCATACTCGGCAGTCGTATAAACAACTTTCCCAGAAATTGATTTAAATCCTACGGTCGGATTTTACATTATTTAACCGCTTAAATACCAAACTTCGAAAATTCATAAACCTATTCAAAATTCGTCCGAAAATTCTAAAACTCATTCCATTAAATTCCTCATAAAAATCTCCACCTAAAACAATTTTTCCAGCGGCGGCCGGCGACCAGCTCCGGCGACGTCCAATGTCCCAAAATTTGACAGTATCTTCCTCTCAACCTCCTCTACAACATTCAAAACTACCACAAACTCAATTCTAAGCCTAACCATGTCAATCGAACGCAAACACACAATAAGCCCTAGAATTTCAACTTCGAATTTCTCCTTACCGAGCTCAAGAGGGATCGAGCCTTTTGGAGGGGTTTGTTGCACGGGAGGAGAGCTTCAAAACCGTACCAAGCTTGCCCGATTGGTGGCCGGAGGAGGGAGTTCCGGCGACGGAAAGCCCAAGGCAGCCGCGCCTTTCGGGCGACGTTTCTCCTTCACGGCGGCGCTACACGGCCTGTCACCGGCCCAAAAAGAGAGAGGGGACGACGGGGGTCCGAACGGGACCAGTCCAGCGGTCGCTGGTGGCCGGACGGCGGAGAAGAAAATCCGGCAGGGGGGAAGAATCGGGAGAGAAAAGAGAGAGGAGAGAGAATCGGGAGGGAAGAGAGAGAAATCGTAAACCCAATCCAAAATTTAACACCCCTAAAATAATACCCTAATAAAAATTACTTTTTACTAGCTGAATTTACCATTTTTTACCGTCGTTACATTTTTCTCCTACGAATAACTCTCCGAAATAATCGTCCCTCAAAACCCCTCTAGGGACCAATTAAACTATATGTCAATGTCGGAGACGGTAAAATTCTTATTATAATCAAGCTATATAAGATGAAATCTTACGGGTCGGGATGTGACAAGTAGCACAAGTATACCTCTACTAGGAAATCACAGAGGATTACCAAGGGTATTCCAAAGAAACAATATGAACCAGACATCAAAGCCAAAGCTAAATATCATATAGCTAATTACATGTCTAACCATAGGTTGGCTAGGTCACATGTTCTTGTCATTAATCAATTATCCAGTATTTCTATTCCTAGTACTGTACAGGTTGCAATGGCGGATCCAAAGTGGACTCAAGCGATGAATGAAGAACTAGAAGCCTTCCAAAAGAACTTGACCTGGGATCTTATTCATAACCTATTGGAAAGAAGACCGTTGGATGCCGTTGGGTATTTACGGTTAACTCAAAGCCGATGAGAGCATTGACAAGTATAAAGCTAGATTAGTTGCCAGAGGATACACCCAACGCTATGGGATTGATTATGAAGAAACGTTTGTGCGCCTGTAGCAAAGATCAACACTGTTCGAATCTTGATTTCACTTGCGGTAACTAAAGATTGGCCTCCACGACAGTTTGATGTGAAGAATGCTTTCCTCAATGGAAACTTGGAAGAAGAGGTATATATGGACATGCCCCCAGGAGTCAAATGTAGACCTTGCGATGTCGGAAATGTTTGTAAGTTGAAGAAGTCTTTATATGGTTTGAAGCAATCTCTTAGAGCTTGGTTTGGAAGATTCTCCAAATTAATGAAGACATTTGGTTATAGACAAAGCAACTCAGATCACACTTTGTTCATCAAACGTAATCAGGGTAAGATCACCGCTCTGATTATGTATGTTGATCATATAAATGTTACAAAGAATGACCCAAAGGAGATGGAGGCTCTATAAAAGTATCTTTCAAAGGAGTTTGAGATGAAGGACCTTGGACAGTTGAAGTATTTTCTCGGAATTGAAGTTGCAAGGTCAAAGAAGGGGATTTATTATCCCAACGAAAGTATGTACTTAACTTGTTAGCTGAGATCGGAATGCTTGACTGCAAGCCTGTTGAGACACCAATTGAGAAGAATCACAATCTTGCTATCTATCTGAATCAAGTTCCAACTAATAAAGGAAGATACCAACGTCTAGTAGGGAGACTTATTTATCTTTCTCATACTAGATCTGATATTGTTTATGTTGTGAGTGTGGTTAGTCAATTTAGGCATTGTCCCAGCGAAGAGCATATGATGCAGTGTATCGTATTCTGAAGTATCTTAAGATGACACCTGTAAAAGGCTTGTTGTTTGAGAAGAAGGGTGAATTGGAAGTTGTAGGGTACACAGATGCTGATTGGGCTGGTGATAAGACTGACTGACGGTCTACATCTGGTATTTTACATTTGTTGGAGGAAACCTTGTAACTTGGCGTAATAAGAAATAAAAAGTCGTTGCAAGATCAAGTACTGAAACAGAGTTTCGAGGTATGACACATGAAGTTTGTGAGATGCTATGGATTCGTAATGTATTGAAAGAATTGGGTTTCAAACTCAAGAAACCCATGGACTTGCATTGTGATAGCACGTATGCTATTGAAATTGCTCATAATCCTGTTCAGCATGACCGGATGAAGCATGTGGAGGTAGATCAACATTTCATTAAGGAAAACTTAGACAGGAAAATCATTCGTTTCCCTTTCGTGTATACGGAAGATCAATTAACAGATGTTCTCATAAAAGGAGTGTCCAGGAAAGTGTTTAACAACTCGGTTGGTAAGTTGGGCATGATCGATATCTATGCACCAACACTACAACAAACACAGTCATTTCCAAGGGTGAGATTTGGTCGAAAAAACTGTAAATAATTTAAAACTGGTTGGATGTCAAAAAGAGAAAAAGTTTCAAACTAGAAAAACTATATTACAAGAAAATAGCTAAATATTCAGTGTAATCCTTAAGCAAAAAGACAAATGTTAAACAGAAAAACTTTTTCCGCAAGAAGTTCATCAGAAAAACAAATTTTGTGCGGTTGTAAAACACCTCATGAAATTGGCTTTTTACAAATCTTCATCAGAGATCTCCAAGTTCATTTTTCAACGCCATATCATCAAAATTTCTTATCAAAATTTGTTTTCATCCCATCAGTACCTCTAAAATAATTTAAGAACTTGATGTAAAATAAAAAGAAAAAGAATTTAAACATAAAATTATAAAAAATAGCTAAACCATTTAAATAGCATAAACAACAGAAATACAAATATTAAAGGTATTAAAATGTGGTTCTTGCACAGAATTGTCAGCAGCAGCAAATTTTGGAAAACTTGAAATTTCATTACTTCAACCACTTCCTCACTGTCTCATAATCTCTTTTCATCAACGCCATACATTTGGTTAATATATCATTTCAGCATAACCCATCACCATAAGTCACATCTCCATATTCTCCCAACATCAACTTCATAAAAACCCTCTTCATCGATCCTTCTCCGTAAATCCTCCTGAAAAAATTTTGCAAATTTAAATAAAAATAATCACAAAATATGAATAGAAAAAGTTATTTAATATAGGATGGAACATAATAAATTTCTTGCCTTTCACTTGTCAGAGCTATGGTTTTGTCAACTTGCCTTACATGGAACTTTCTCCAACACTTTATTGGCTAGGTTCAACTCCATTCCGATCAAGCTATCATATCGAACAAAATGTGTTTTAGAAAGATTAATATATAAGTAATTTATTTTCAAAAGTGTCTAGGAACCAAGTACATCTGCATCTTTCAACAGTCCTAACAATGACTTAAAATGATTCATTGCTCCAAGTATTGCTGCACTTGATGTGCATCAACTTGACAAGAAAGGACAAGTTAGAATACTTTCTGCAACCCTCATATAACGGTGTCTGCTCTTTCAACAACTTGTAAAATCTTTCCGCATCTTCATTTGGATCTTCCTGATCTGGAAAAATTTCTTCTATCAGATCTTGCATATCATCCAGTAGCTCCATACGATCTCCATAATCAGCAGCACTATCACTCTCACTATTACTCTGATCATCACTTTCATCACTATTATCATCATCATCAGCCTCCCCATGCAGATACCAGACAGTATAGCTTTGTTTAATTCCATATATAAGGAGATGCCAGTTCACTTCAGACCTCACAAGTCTGTCTCTATTTCCACATAATTTGCATGGACAAATGATCATGTCATCCTCTACCCACTTATCATGGCTATATGCATAATCAAGAAACTCTATAACTCCTTCATCATACCTTGGGTCTGATCTACTTATTTCATCCAAGATTTATCAATCGGCATCACATCTTCCTCTCAGATTATGCTAGTGATAAATCTATAGCAAAAAAATAATACACTCTGATTTTCATCAAATCGACAGAGATGAGAACTAAATTCATAAATAAAGTAGAGAGTGAGAACGAAATCTCACTAAGTATCAGAATAGCCGAGGACCTCGACAACACTTTCGAAAGCTCGAGCTCCTTAACCCCTTAAACTTATGCAACGGCAAACCATCAAACGCCAGCGACGATAGCCTCAGCTGCTATAGAAGATTGAAGATATGAACGATACCCCCAAAATTGAAGATATGAACGCATATGAACACGAAATTGAAAGATTTCAATTGAAAATCTTACCGATCAATTCAAGAAGCTTCTCCGACGTACAACAACCCTGATTTTGAGAACAGCTCTGTTTACAGCCCTGTTTACATATCTTCTCTGATCTTCTCCGATCTTCTCTTATCGGGTCAGAAAGAGTTTAGGGTTTTGGGGAGATACGAGGAAGTTTCGATTCTAGGAGTAAAGATTTTATTTTTTCCCCTTTTTTCTGAGATAAGGAGTCTAGAGCCTAGCCTCCTAGCATAGCTAGCTCAGGCGGGAACTTCTCCTAACCTAAATTTCATTATTTTTCCGAAAATTTTATCCTTATTAAGTGTTTATGTAGATCAAGGAACATAAATATAAATAATGTTTTTCCTTAACCTATTAGAAAAGTGAAAACTAAGTTTAATGAAGTTCGATCCCCTTCATTAATAGGAATGGGCTAGGACAAATTCATAACATAATCTATATGTTTAAATATATGGCAACTAATATGTAGAAGATAGTTATTGAGTTTAAAAACATGTAATAAATGTAGCTCTTCGTTATGTTTGCTTGCGACATGATTATTGCATTGATAGGTGAAAAAATCCGGTCCTGACATAGATCGAGGTGGAAAAATTTAGTCATAAGGGAATATATCGTCTAGTAGGAATAACTTGTCAAGGAACATCTTAACCCTTCGATAAGGATCCGAGCTCGAGCGGAGGATGAGATTTTCCGGTCTTAAAGAAACTCATACATACCTCTACCTCTTTGAGATACGATCCCTTTGAAAACAATAAGCACTCGGATTAAGGTGTGTAAATACCCGGTTGACATACAATGGGAAATCTAATATATAAAGATGCAAATATTTAGTTGAAGCTAGAATATCTAATCAAGACTACTAGCCTGTCGAGTAGGAATTAATAACTTAAGCAAATCTTATTCCCTTCAAGGAGAATCAAAACTGACGAGAGATTTGCTCGAGGAAAATTCGTTCATCTAGCTACAATTCAACCTCGTTGAGATCGATACAACGTAACCCATTCGATCGAGACACATACAATCCCTTGGGATCCAAACTGAAAATAAATTGATAAATAGACCACAATCAATTAGTTCTTCATGGGAAATGCAAAAGAACGTAAGTCTCTTTATGGCGGCCTCCTCTATACTGTTTGCTTAGTCCTTAGGGTTTACAGTTAGCTAGGATCGGAATGGCTTACTATATAGTTTATTCCTCTGTGCTTAATATTTTTATAGAAACAACTAACAAAATTATTTCCAAGGGCCTATTTTCGACCGAAATGATCACTTATTAAGTACGGTATTTTGTTGCAGTCTTAAACAAAAAACAATTTCTAGAAATATTTTCAAGGGTTTTAGTTGTTGGAAATTATTTCTTATTACCGAGGGTAATAACGCATTTCCGACAAAAGCATATTCTTCTCGGAAATAAGGTTGTCTTTTCCGACAATATAATCTTACCCTCACAAATAAAATGCATTTCCGACGAAAGCATATTCCTCTCGGAAATATGGTTGCCTTTTCCGACGATATAATCTTACCCTCGCAAATAAAAATGCATTTCCGACAAAAGCATATTCTCTCAGAAATAATAATGGCACCAAAAAATCCCGCCAAATTATTTGCTTTTTGCGACCATATTTGAACTCTTTTCCGACAAGAAATTGTCCGTCGAAAATAATGTATGACTTTACCAAGTATTTCCGATGACGAAGTGTTGTGGTCAAAAATAACGTGTTTTTGCGACAAGCGTCAGAAATGTTGGTGGGAAATGACTATATTTGTTGTAGTGTAACTTGAGGGGGAGTGTAGAATATTCTGTTATATTTACTTTTCTTGTATGTCTAGGTGTAGATGTAAGAAATTTTTTTTAGTATTTCCTAGTAGCATTATAATTGTATCTCTATATAAAATTTCTATTCGGAGATGAATAATACATTGAAACATACCAACCATATCAAATCCTTATTTTCTACTGTATGAAAAAAACAATGTTACGGTAAAAAGAATGTTGACGCCATATACAATACAATTGACAGTCTTATATTGTCACTATCTTTATTACAGATTATTTTCAATTCAATCAGAACCGAATGAAATTGATAACCAAATCATAACAATAACAAAGGTATATTAGTAGTGCTGAAACTATAGCAATTTCTCTTGGGATGAATCTTGAGTTGGAGAAATATTTAACATTTCGGTAGATCAAGTGGTGGTGGAGGCAAAGTAGATGAAGGAGTTGGTCCATTTTCCACCTCAAACGCCATGGCCAGACCCCATGGCAAGTGCACGTCCAGATGACAATGCATCATCCATACACCTATATATTTTAAAGAAAAAAGAATCAATATAGGTATGCCACAAAATATTAGAAAAACAAAAATAACAAGAGCTAGCTTTTGACTAGGGATTAACCTGGATTATTAGCTTGAAATCTGATCACCGCCCATCCTCCGACTGGAACACCAATTGTGTTACGCAGTTGTGGGTCGACAAGATTGAATTTCTTGCTATCGTTAACGGAGTCATAGTTTCCAAACCCTTGAGCTAATACGTGGAAGTTGAAACCATGAAGATGAATAGGGTGATTCTCGATCGCTAAAAAGGCCGTGTTCTGCAGCACGATCTCCACGGTCGAGTTGTACTTCAACTTCTTGACCTTGGTAGATTTCGGGGCGAAGATCAGGTTTAGGTCCAGGCTGATGTTCGCGTTCGTGTAGTCGAACTCCACCGGAGGATTATCGGGGAAATCGGTGGTGTAAATCCCGCTCACGTTGTAAACTGATGCTTCTAGCATTGAGAGTGTTGTAGGGAGCTGGAAGGATTCGTTGTTCATGCTCGCGGACAATCTGTTGTTAAGGGGACCTTGACATGTCACACCCTCGGCACATACATCCAGATTTACACCTATTGTCACGAACATATGCTCGTCTACCTGGAGCGGAACCGAAACCCAATGAGGCCCGCCGGCTAGCCCCGTCAGGTTGCTGGAGAATCTATGGGCCGTTGACGTGTCACGGGGATTGGGAAGGGCAGGCATGAGAGGAGCGCTCGAGGACTTGTAGCCGTTGTACACTAGGACACCGCGTGTGGTTGTGTTAGGAAATGGTATGGTTGCACTAGCGTATGGAGTGGCGGCCATGTAGTACGACCCGACGGGCTGGTTGGCGGTGATGAGAACGTCGGTGGTCTGCCCCGGCGCGACCACGACGACTTCTGTGACGTAGGGTTTGGTGTAGGAGGCGTCGACGGCTACCACGGTCATGTTGTGTTTGGCTATGCCGAAGAAGAGTTGGTTATTGAGTGCAGCGTTGATTATGCGTAGCATGTATGTCTTTCCCCTCACCACATTCAGCTTATATGTCTCTGCAAAACAGATAACAACGCTTCGTGTTATTCATCATGGTCAATTTGTTGTATGTTATTGTATAGATATGCTAATATAGGTTACGTACGGTTTTGAGAGCAATTATAGAAGTCGCCGGGTAATCCATTGATCGTGTAAGCATTGGAATTGTTGGGAGCACCTCCCGTGGCTAGTCCTTGATTCTCAACGTCGACGACATTAGCATTCCACCACTCTCCTGTAATTTCATGCATGATTAATTAACTTTGATTAATCTTAAGTGCTTGAAGGAAATTAAGGATCAGTTAATCGGCTACTTACCTAACATAATCGGTACGTCCTGGAAGGGTGCAGGGAAGGGGTAGGATAGAGGGGATCTTGGGTGGATTATGAGGGCGCCATAGACAGTTGCACGGAGCCATGAAACATGCGCATGCCACCAGAGAGTACCTTCCTGTCCGGTGATGTTGAATCTGTAGGTGTAGCTATTTCCAGGAAGTATAGGGCACTGGGTTACATATGCAGGTCCATCTGCCCATGCACTTAGAAGCTGAAAGATACCATGCCTGCATATTGACAGAAAATGAACACCAAAATCCATCAACCAAAAAAGCGAAAAACAAAATAAACATTTATTCCCTATAGTCCAATAACGCGTGATTTGACAATATTCCAGTATATAATCAATGTATATATATACATATATTCAGGTTTAGAACTTTAGATTATCATAATCGAGTAGGTTTGACAAGTTAAAATGATTAGGTCGTTTACATATTATACAAGATTGTTGTGTGAGGAAAATGAGGCTCTTTCAGACTTTTTTCTTTACGAGAGTAATAGGGAGGTGTAATCACCAATGAATAGTAAGGTTGTAGGGGGACTGGTTCAGGACGTGAACGACAAGAGTGTCACCCTCTCTTGCCCTTATTGTTGGACCTGGATACTGCCCATTAACGGCGGTTATCAGTTGATTTTGGCACAGCCGTGTAACAGTCAGGTTATTCACCTGTACAAAAACAGTGAGAGTTAGAAATTGAAAGTCTGGTTGGAACACATTATAGAGTAAAGCTTTGATCGTTTTTGAAAAGCATGCATGTTTACCAGAAGCAAGGGCGTTAAGCGTTCTGGTAGAGTAGTACTTAATTAAGGACAAGCTAGGAGTTAACTTGAGCCAAATATCAACTTACGTTGAAAGAATGCTCGACTATTGCAGCCGAGGTTACTGAAGAAGCCAGCAGAGCTAGGGCACACGCTAGCGCAAAGACAAAGCGCGCCATTCCGATGGGAAGAAGGGCAGGGGTTGCAAATTAAACCCGGAGTTCAGACTTCAGAGAATGATCGAAGAGAGAATGAAGGAGATCGACTGATGTTTTTTCAAGTCAGAGTATGGCTAGAAGAAAGGGGCATTATAAAGATAATGAAATGTATACTTCTATTGATCTTGTGCTATCGAAACAAAGACATGTATGCCTTGTATATAGGCATGTTGGCCAATACATAGTGCCTTGCACCTTCTCCTTCCACAATTGCGTGGCCGCATGTATTACTATCAAAGTCATTTTCAAATTTTCAATGGATTTGATTATAGGGGACTTTGAATTGAAATTGGCATTGCACCAGCCGTTAGTAACTTTCGTAACATATATATCCAGCTAACACTTCATCAAACATTCTTGATTATTAGCGTAAAGCTAGAGATGATGACGAGCAATTACTACGTACTAGTCAGAAACTAGGTTTTGATTTCAACAAAACACCTAGATCGAGCAGGTACTTTAACTTTTTGAATATAATCATTTTGACTATGCCGGCCATTTGGGAATGAAAATATATATATATCAAACTCTGTAGGCGCGCGTTTGCATTGGTAAAAATAGATTTTGATTTGAACTTCTGATGTATTATGTATATCCATCCACCTAAGTTCAAATGATCATTGATCTTATCACTCTTATGCTTAACACAAGAGATCGAACATATTTTGTAGGTGATTCTACTCATTCTTGCCGGCTAAACTATTAACGAAGTAGAACACTTGTCTATGACAAGGGTATGTTCTATATATTCTCATTCTTCCCCCCACTGCTGGGAAAAACGAATTGATGCATGAATAATGAATTGATGAATAAATCAATATGGATGATGAACCCTAAACGTACTATATATAAGCGATCTTATTTTTCTCTTTTTCTTGTTGGAACAATATCTTGAATTCGTACATTGTGATGATCAGTTGGTGATGACCTATTTTCAAACCATGGAGTATTGTTGCAGGAATCGACGACCTAGTTCCATATCTGCATGCCCCTAGCTAATTAATACATGAATGCTGCATTAATTAGTTAACCAATTATAAAGCACCTGATGGAGATTATTCGAGAGACATATATTAACAAAGCTCTAATGTCGTAGTTCTTACATCTAGAAGTTGCATATATACTTAGATCGGTCGGTTCTCTTAAGTAATATTCAGCTGCAGATTAATTATAGTTTAGTTTTATATGATTATATATCTACATGTATAAGCTTCTGGAGGGAGAAGACTTTTGATTTGACAAGATCTTATGCTCGTTTTTCACGCTGTTTGCTTCCAAATCCAACCCATTCGATTCGCAGCTAGCTACCTGTTTTCCATCAACAGTTTTTTTTTTCCTTTATTGACCAGTTGAAATCCCAGAAATCAATTATACATTCTGATTGTCTAGCGTATATATGACTCGATCTTATCATGCGTTTCCAGGCTCCAGCTAGCTCCTTCGATCGATCTTGTGGTGATATAACCATACAGGTACATATCTGATGACGCCGTTTACAGATAACTTGAACCTTACATAATATAGCTGCTAGGTTTATAATTACAGATCGATATCAGGAGGTCTTATTTAAATTCCGTCGTTGCCATTATTCTTTCTCATCATATATATAGTCAGTTTTCCATGTACTATTTTATGGTATAGTTTGTTTCTAAATATTAAAAGGTAACGTTTTGAAGTTTCCCCACAAAGGGATAATGAGAAAATTAAAAAATAAACATAAAAGTACGACCTATGCTGATTTGAACCTAAAATTTATTCTTATCGGTTAACTATAAACAAATTATTATGTATAACCTTATGTGGTTCTTAAGAATATTATCTCCACTTTTCAGCAATATATCTATTAATACTAGAAGACTTAAACTTGATTGAGATGAACCTACATATGATCATAGAGATAATATTCTTAAGAACCACATAAGATTATACATAATGATTTGTTTATACCTTTTTCTGCTTTGTTCATTTTCAGGTTTTGTTTTGCTTTCTTTTTATTAGCTTATTTTATGTTGTTATGTGCTTTTTTTGTCTTTGACTTTGGTTGTATTGGGCTTGCCCTCTCCTTTTTAATTTAATATACTCGTTTATTTACCCAAAAAAACAAATGATTATGTATAACCTTATGATAGCCGGGGCATTACAAGATTATAGTTACATAATGATAATTACCAGTAGTAAAAATATTTTATTTCAAACAAATTAATATCATAAAATGATTGATAAGCTGAGAACTACAGTGTCTATTACCGTTGGCCTAATGACATAAGTCTCTCATTTTTAAGTGAGAGATCGTGAGTTGACTCATAATATTGTAATACATTAATTGTGTATTTAATACAAAAAAAAGAGGAAACATGTTGTACGTTGTCAATAGTTTTTATATGATTGTAGATGGAACTTAAGAACCTGGAACACCTAATTAATTAACCATGTCCCTCGTCAACCAATGCACCAAAAAGAAATGTCAACTGAAACTAGGGTACGTATACGTATACGAAAACTTCGATGGGTTTGTCCTTCAAGTAAAATAGATCCTAGATGAATAAATAAATTGAAAGGATCTCAAAATCCACTCACGCAAAAGACTTTTGATTAAGTTTGCTGGTATAGGTGAATGGGAACTGGGAAGTCCATCTTCATCCTAAATTTTCAGACCACTATTAATAGTCTTCTATCCTAAATATTCCACATTTGGTTAGGTTTCCATCACAGTTCGATAAACGTATGGAGTTTTTTCCATGGTAGTTTTGCGCGTAAGTACTCCAGCTACCTCTTCCAATATATTGCACCTGTTACCATCAAATGTGTGACCAATGAATAAACCTGCATGCATATTCTTTGTTTTTATACACATATGAATCTTTGGATTAACGACTTGTTCCATATCATTGCGTACTGTTTTTTCTGAATTGCGATACTTTTCAAGCTAGAGTATACAAATTGAAGATGATAATCCAAAACACATTAACGCATATTAATTAATGACTTTGTATTTGACTACCTAACTTAGTGTATAACTGAGGTTCTTGGTGCAAATGGCTCATGAAGAGTTAAGATTTAGATGATAATTAATGCAATCGTTAACCTTTATACTTCAAACATATTTTTCTTTTATCGTTTGCATATTGCAACACTGTATATGAGAAAACTCCGTACCAATAAACTTGTAGAGTTGTAGCTAATTTTACTGAATGGATGAAACGATCTTTATGCCATCTATTGTTCATTATCACTTTTCATTTCATGAATTGATCATTCCTTGGGTCAATCGAGATTCAATAAGCTAGGTCGTTCATTTGATTCTTAGAAAACCGAAATTTGGAGCTTAATTTGCAATATGTTTTGGGGTGAAGCAATGTACGGTGAAAGAAAGAATAATGATTACATTACCGGATTCGGGTGCTTAGCAATGGCCCATATTTGTTAGAATGTGGGCTGGCTTTGGCCAGGTCCAGGTGGTTGTTCATCATTTCATTTCAGACCACGTGAGTGACGAGTGATGACAGCAGCAAATTTCCCGCCAATGATACGCGTCACAGTGGCGGGATTTTTCTTGACGGTGAGAGGCGCGAGGCTAGTCCCGCCAATTCACAAGCACATCGAATTTCTACCTCCGTTTCGACCAAAAAAAAAAGAATTTCTACCTCCGCATTACTTTTCGATTTTTCTATTTCATGGTAAATTAAAAATTACAAAATAAGAAAAAAAAAAAAACCCATGATGACAATTGATTAAATCGAAACGCATCAAATTGAAATTTTTGTAGAACTACTATCTTTCGAAATGATAATCACTACACATGGTTAAGTTGGTAAGAGTTTAGACATGAAACCTCTATATCCATGTTTGATTCCTAATGATTGTAGTTAAATCTCAATATATTTTAGTGACTATGAGGAAGAAAATGTTTTGACATAATCTCCTAACACAATTTTGTTTCTTGGTCTAAAACGTTTTTTTAGTTAACCGTGTGATTCTGATACACCTCATAATGATTTTCAACTTCTTTATAATATTTTATTCATTTTAGATGAGTATGTTGCAACATGGAGCACAATTTGGTGCAAGAAACTATGTTTATATGTGATTAATAATGGGTAAATGGTCGGTTGATTCAGTGTAGGTTAGTTTATAGTTTATATTTTGTTTATTATCAATAAGGGGATCAGAGGGTCTTATGTACACGATTGTGTGTTTATACCTACCAGTGGATGGCTAAGATTAGATGACACTAATCCACTAAATTGAGGACTAGTTGATGACTTATTCGTTTCACCCATTTTTAGATCGTATATTCACATCTCGACTGTCTAGTTTATAAATATATATGAGTAGATCATGTTTACAAATTTTCATCCAAATTAAAAATCTTTAAGGCATTCATTAATGTGATTTACTAATTATAAACTTGAACAACTCTTTTTTGACAGATTTGAATCGTCCATTGATTTGATTTAGTTTGATTCATTAACGATCACCGATTTGGCTAAAAATTTGTAGAAGTGATCTACTTATATAGACCTAAAAATTGAACGGTTGAGATCAAAAAATGTGATTGAAAAGTGGGTGCAGTAGGAGAAATTTTTCAGCTCTACGAGAGGACCACGTGGCGGTATGACGTGGTCCTACATTCCAATCAAATATTGACACATGAATTTTGTTAAGAGGAAAAATTACATCAGCTATTTTGTCAAAGACAATTTTGGGTTTGTTGTTGCTTTTTAAACCCTAAACTATCAACTCTAAACCCTAGACCCTAAACTCTAAACCTTTGACCCAAAACCCTAACCCCAAACTCTAAACCCTAAACCCTAAACCCTAGTCCAAATTCAACAAAGACCCATGAAGGTCATTTCATAAAAAATAGAAAATCTTAGTTTATATTTTAGTTGTAATAAATCTACGTGTCAATATTTAATTAAAATATAAGACCACGTCATACTGCCACATGGTCCTCCTGTAGCATCTAAAAATTTCTCGTGCAATAAACGATTTAATAAGAAAGTCTTCAACTAATCCTAAACATACATATAAATATAGGTGTGCTGAGATTAGCCATTAGATCTGGTTTAATGAGACTGGAGGGCTGAGATTAAGTTAGGAGTATCACATTTTCTTCTTTCCAACCACAACGTTTTCACCACTGTGGTTTCTCAAGAATACTCGATCGCAATCATCGAAAATGAAGAAAACTCAATCGCATCTTAAGCACGTATCTTTTTCAAATCCTCTAGAAATCAGATGGGTTTTCAGGTGGGTTTTCTATTCGTATCGACTCACTGACTCGGGAAAACTGAAATTCGTATCTTTCCAAAGGGATTGAGAATGGGTATGAGTAAGAGTTGAGAACCATTACAATTACAGAGACAACGAGAATCGGTACAAGTAAGAGTGGGTTCATAGTAAGAGATGAGGATCATGGCAATTAGAGAATGGGTACGAGTAAAGCCAGATCGGAAAATTGGTCAACGGAAACGAGATAACAGTATGCATATAACTACAAGTAATTGCAACTTGCAACTATCTTAGGTTTCATTGTAGGGTAATGCTAGAGAACTCAAAAACTTTTACCAAATTTTGTATACCAAATTATGTGGCGGCTGACATGTAATCACTTTTTGCCTTATCAGCTTTGTTGTCGCTAAAAAATTAAAAAATTAAAAAAAATAATTATATAAAAAAGAAAAGATCAAAAACAATTCTTCTCCACGTCTCCATTCTTCTCATCTCTGCAGACGTCCCATGGCTGCAGAAACAGCCACCAATTTTATTCAAACTCTCACAAATATATATTATTTATATCCTTATAATAGAAGAAAGATTTGATGTCATGTAATCGTATCTAGCTATGAGAAAGTTTCTTTTCCCAGATTTTGATAAAAGGAAAGTGATTTCTAGGGCATTTTGATATTACTCATATTAGCTTCTGCTTCTTTCTCCCTAGCTCTCAAGCTTCCCAGATTGATCGTGATATCAAAATCAAATACTATTCTAATCCATAAGCACCAAATCAATAACGTTCTAATCTATTAACTTTCAAAGGTAATTCTTCTATCATCAAAAAAGGCATAACCATTCTTCTATGTAGTTATCTAGAATCAAAATTCGTTCAAAGGATTGAATTCAAAAGACAAATATGGTTGATCGATCTGTTTGTATAATCAAAACTTGAGTTTTGGGATTTTAACTGATTAAGTACATTTTCAAAAGAAAAAAAAACATACCAAGGACATGTGGAAAATATGAAGTGTGTCAATTTAATGATGTGTAAGCGCCACATCATTTTGTATTCAAATTTGGTAGAAATGTTTAGGGTCTCTAGCATTACTCTTCATTGTATAGGCAGAATAATTGTACTTTTTTTTTTGAATAAAGGGCTGGTGCAACTGCCCTTAAACCTTTATTAAGGAAACTGTCGAATACAAAAAGGAGACATGAAACCTAAACCCCTGATTATAAAGACCCGAAATAATATCGAGAATCTCTACAACGTACCTGTATTCTAACAAGCACCAACTAGCAAAGAGTACTACTCTAATGACGACTTCATTTGTTTTGTCACAACGCTGACATAATTGAAAGATCAATAGATACGTAACACGATTACATATCCTAATATCTAATAATGCAGCTTTCCTACTATATTGCCGCCAAAGATTGAATCCGACGACACTTAGTTTTATCCTGCCACTAGGAGGTTGCGACCATTTGACTAAGCAAAGGACACGCCACCTACCTAGAGCAGATAAAGCACACAAGGTGCATAGACCGGCACAAGGCCCTTTGCGCCCTACCTCAAAATGATAGGGTATTATTTACGGCCTAAAACCGCTTAGTACTAAAACTGAAATGCAACAAAGCATAACTAAATTAAAAAAATAAAGCATAAAGAAAATAAAATTTCGGACTAGGGCCTAAAACCATGCTCAGTTACCATCCAGCCTGAGCCAAAACGCAGAGAAGCCGGACGACGTCCACTATACCGACGGGCGACGGCACCCACACCTTCCGACCACCTTCCGACATCACCACCTCTCCCAGCATGTCGCCTAGAGAATTCAATCAAACGCAGTGCCCAATCACGACGGTTAGAGTAGTTGTTGCTCCCGACCATGATCATAAATAGACGAAAGCAAGTCGGATCTAAAGGACCCGATTTGAAAACTGATCCCAGCGCCGTCGCCAACCAATCGTCACCTCTAGGTGATCCTCAATATCGCCAGGCCAACTTGCCAGAATAATTGTACTTTGTAAGGTGTCGTTCGATATCATTTTATAAAACTGTTTTTTGTTTTTCAAAAACAAAAACGACTATAATTCGCGTTCGGTTAACATTCTCTGAAAACAAGGAAAACCATTTTTGGAATATGAATTCAGAATTATGTTTAAAATTTAGAAAACGTCTGTAACTGCCCGGACCTAATTTTACATAGTTACCGGATTTCTATTAGTTACTGAGAAATTTATCCGTGTTCGGTAACTTAGTAAAATTAGCATTAGAGTTTGTTTTCGAAGGCATAGTCCATAGTTTAGCTTTCGCTTATTTGTAAATTTTGTTTCCTTTCTTCCCTTCTAGAGTTGCTCTGAATCTATGAATTGTTTGGTTATGAGATTATTTTTAGATTAGTAATTAGCTTGGGAGGTGTTGTGAGTTTGGGGAGCATGAAGGTTCCAGGAGTATAAAGTTGGATTTTAAAATTTTTGAAGTGTTTGCAGGTGTTTTTAGAAAGGGTTGTCCATTTTTAAAGGATGTTATGCCGAATTTTCGGTAGCATCTCCTTTTGAGGTGTCCCCGCAGGATTTACTTCGGGTTTCAGGGTGAAATTCGGGATGGGTCCTGACAACGTCTCTGACATGTTTTCCATGTTTTTAAAAATCTGTTTTCATATGTAACCAAAAAAAACAAACTTTCATACCAATCCTCAACAACAATACATCAAAACTCTCTTAAAAAAAACATCAAAACTAGGATCATCATTAAAACCATTGCAGCCAAGAACATGAATTGTTTTAGTCTGAGTACGTAGTTTCTGTAATTGCCGCTTTGAATCAGTTCAACATTTGTGTTGGTGTTTCTCTCCTTGTGTGAATGAATTATAGAGAATGGGGAGACTCCAATTTCCCCACCGTTCGTGAAGCTTTGATTGAGAGTTTCTTCCAGAAAGTGAAGATGGATGAGAAAAACAAAAACAATTAAAAAGATGGTCTGTGCAATAGAAGATTGAAAGGTGAATAGGTGATACTTGATAGAGATAAACTTCACCATATAAGTTGGTCGATAGAGATAATGATTTTTTAGGACAACTGAACATGTTTTTACTTTTTGAGTTTTTGTAAAACTCTTTCACAAGTACGCTACCAGACACATATTCAAATCTTAAAATACATAATTGAATTACCTATTTTTATTTTATAAAACTGTTTTCAAAAAATGAATTTCAAAACAATACAGGACAGGCCTATTGGCCTAAGCACTTACCAATTTCTCTTTGCTTAATTCAATCCCATGCCTATATGCATCAAAATTGTTATCTTGTTCTCTTGGGAAATACTCACTAGAATGAAAACCCACTTAATTTCAAAGAGATTTTGAGGAAATAGATAGTGTTTGCGATATGAATTGGGAATTTTATTGAGCATTGACTCACCAGAAAGTTGGAGATTAGGAGTTCTGAGTTATAAGGGTGAGAGAGGGCTGAATTCCTAGACGTATTCAATCTCAACCCTTCAGTCTCATTAAACCAGATCCAATGGGTAAGAGTGTGTCCGCATATAAACCCGAAAAATAGACCCCTTAATGAAATGGCCATGTATATGTGTGTGTTTATATATACGAATGGTTATTAATAACTAAGATCGCGCTGTGTACTTGCACCACAATATATACACAATTTTTTTATCATTAAGAGGGAGGATTCAAAATTTTGATTGCCAATATTTAATTTGTTATGCAAAAATGACAATAGAGGCGACCAATTGATAAGAGGTTAGGTGTGGAACCTCTGACTCAGGTCTGATTCACGTCGATGTTAATTGGAGTTAATTCTCAATCTATTCTTGGTGATCAGAGAGGAGTAAGACAAAATATCCCGATACAAATTAGTCTATGTGCTTAGACAACCTTTAAAAAACCGTGTGATCTTACAAAATAGGTCCATATTTGATTTTAAAGAATGATTTGATGTGGTATAAATTTTAGCAATTAACACGTGACATATAGTGTAATGTTTTGATGGTGTCCACGTATAAAATTTTTGTATATGAAAAATTATTACATAGTTTCAAAACATGTTATACGTAGCGGTTTTGATTAATGTCATTGGTCCGGACTTTTTCTTTTATCTGTTTAGTTTTCCTTTTATTCCTCAATCTATTCATAGCCCTAGAATGTTACAGGACAATGAGGACATTGTAGTGATCCGAAAGCAAATAAGTAAATTCCGAAACACAATTGTCCTATAATAAAATCAGGTGACTCGTCTTCTGTCTTGTCAACAGCCAACACTGTCTTTCATCTCTGTTCACTCTACAAATGGAACCGGAACTGGCTGAGGACTCCACCGCCGTCATCGGAATCGACGCCTCCGAAGACGATGCCGGAAGCGGGAAAGATGCGGCGGCCAAAGGCGAAAACGGTAAGAAGCGTAAGAGCAGAGTGAGAGGGGTTTGGTCTCAGGAAGAAGACCGAATCCTGAGTCGGCTGGTGAGTAAGTTCGGAGCCAGGAATTGGACCTTGATCGCCCGCGGAATTCCTGGACGGTGCGGCAAGTCTTGCCGTCTCCGGTGGTTTAATCAGCTCGACCCAATACTTAAGCGCAAGCCCTTTTCTGGTAATTAACACTCCCCTAAACCCTTTTCCATTTCTTTGTCAGTGTATTGTTTTTCAGTTGTTCTCTAAATTATGAATCTTTGGAGTTGTTTCTCTTTTGGGTTTTCTGAATGATTTGGTTGGCATTTTCGGATCTTGAATTTGGGTGTTTTAAGTTTTAAGGAACACTGAGATTCGCTCCAATATAATTCCTTTTCTCGTATCAATATTTGTGAACAACTCAATAATTGAAAGAAACAGTTTTGACAGTTGATTCTATCTGTATTATGTAGCATTGCCTTAATGCTGTTGAATTCTTGTCATAGGATTCATAGGTTTAAGTAAAGTATGCTGCAATGCCTAGAAAATTAGATACCAATGTCCTAGATATCAAGATGTTATGGCATTTTAATCTTCTGGGACAATGTCCACAGACTGGATTTACATTACATTTCTGTGACACATGCTCAACAAGTACTCTAATTTCCTTCATTAAAGTAGCCTTCGATATTAAGTGGTAGCCAATTTGTGTTAGAGCTTTCGATCATGAATACAAATTTTTGTTGAAAATCTATTTCCAAGGTGCCATTATTGGAAAAGGATTGGGTTTAGTCTTATATTCAGAATTCAGATATCATATTCACCAGCACCACTGGGTAAAAGAATCGTTTGAAATGTATGTATTCTTCCTTGATATCTGTGCCACCTGAAAGAAAGAGAGTTCTGTAAGGAAGTTTCTGGAATCGTGGTATTGTTAGCAAAATATATCAACAGAGATTGGTGCAAGATGTGCCATCAATTTGGCTTCTAGAAAAGCCTATGCAGTTAGCTAAGTTGCACTACATCTTTAACAGGCTCACTCCGCTTTTTATTTGACAATTACATAGTAACTGGCTGTGTGGAATAATGTTTTATGCTCCCTATACTGCTGAGATTTGGACTGTGTGTTTGATGCAATTGAATCATGCAAGACTAGCCGGAGAGAAAAATAGAGAGCTAACAAGTGAAAACTTTCTTCCCACTTTTCTATGTGAAGATAATGCTGGTTTTGTTTTCAATTTTTCTTATAACTCATACAAAAGGCACATCTGAGTTGTTATGTGTATATGGTTAGTGGAAATACGCAATGTACTGAAACCTAATAGCATATCAATTCTGAGTCGAATCAATACATGTTGTCCAGTCCTTTTTTGTGAATTTATGTTTACATCATTCTTCCCTGTAAAAAAACTGATTATTGTGAATTGTTTCAGTGGAGGAAGACCGGATGATAATTTCAGCCCATGCAATCCATGGAAACAAATGGTCTGCAATTGCAAAGCTTTTACCAGGGAGAACAGATAATGCCATAAAAAACCACTGGAACTCCACACTACGGCGTCGAGATCCGAACAGATTGATGTCAGAATTGGGTATTGAAGATGTTAGCTTGGACAAAAGAAAAGCATCTTCTGAAGAAACACTCTCAAATGGCGATGTCAATTCATGTAGATCTACAGAAGGAAAAGAAGTCTGTTCTCTAGAGTATACAGATGATCAACATGAAGACAAGGTATCAATGGATGGTCAGTATAGTAATGAAACCAGAGAACCACGCACTCTTTTTAGGCCGGTTGCACATGTAAGTGCTTTTAGTGTATATAATCATTTAGGTGGCCAGGATCCTTCATCATCATTCCAGAGGCCAATTCCAGTTCAAGGACTTCTGATTCAAGAAGCAAAACTGGATGTTGGCATTTGTAAGTTGGTTGGAATTTATGGTGAGCAGTCGGTGCCTGATCAGTGTGGCCACGGTTGCTGTTGCACACAGAATGGCAGGACTACTGGAAACTCTCTGTTGGGACCAGAATTTGTGGAATTCTCTGAGCCTCCCTGTTTTCCAAGTTTTGAAATGGCTGCAATTGCCACAGATATAAGTAAGCTTGCTTGGCTTAAAAGTGGTTTGGAGAATAGTAGTGGAATGGTAACAAGTGATGCAGCTGTTAGTAGACTCTCTCATGGGTCTCAAGGGCAATTTGGACATTCTGAGGAGAGTCGAATGAATCGTCTTCTTCGTCAGGAAAAGAGAAAGGATAGGTTAATGGGCATGAAGACTAATGTGCTATCAACCTAGGACTGGTACACTAGTTCTTAACTGCATTTTACTATATACCAAGAAAATTAAGATACTTGCTTCCCTGTCTGAAACTTGTTGTTACAGCTGAGTCGACTATATAGGAAGGACTCTACTTGTTCTAGACTTCTCGCTTGGGTTCCTGAATGTTGTACACTTGTACTCATAATAGCTGATGCATAAATGATAGACTGCCTTCATTCGGAGGCTGGAGGCAAAGTTCTGGTACAGTAGTATGATGCGCGGCTGGAAATTCACAGCTCCACATTCTATAGTGACAATGAAACTTGTCAATTTGGGTATTATAGTTCTCTTGGACTCGAGAAAGAGATGTTTCACTTGTAGCGGCTGTAGGCTTCAGATTTCAGAAACCTGTTTCACTGATCCATTGTTTCTGTTTGTTGTGTAACCATATAAATCATGTTGGTCTATACTCTATATAATCAAAGTTGCTATAGTACTCCACATCGTTTTTCTATTGCTCATGAATGCTTTGGAGAATCATAGGCTCTGGCCGCCCTGCATTTCCAGCTTCTTAACTTGTGAAAACTTACCTGCTACCATCAAAGAAGTTAAGGGGGTGATTCACAGTGGTTTCAGAAGTACCAAAAGCATTTCCGAAATTCGGCAGAAATGGTTGCTGCTTTTAGGAGAAGCATTTCAGATGGTTCCACAGGAAGTGCTTCCCAGCTGCATTTACAAAAGACACTCGAATACTTGATGAAACTTTTCAAATGCTTCTATAAAACAACCATCTAGCAGAAATGTTACTGGGGCAACGCACTTCCCACAGAAGCAAAGCAATCTCAAATGGGTGATGAGTGATGAGCCGGGACATGATTAAGTTCATTGAAGCTCAAGTTTGGCGCCAAAGCATGTCATGCGAGATGAAGAAAGCACAGAACAAATGTAGACCCCAGAAGACGGATTATATGTTTTATGTTCATGTTTATGTTGTCCAGACTCCAGACCAGACCCGTAGCTTTATGTGCAAGGTAGCTGTCGCCAAACTGCTCCAGTCAGATATTTAAAGAAAAGCTTTGTTTTGGGGCAGTGGCTGTCTGACTGGTAAAGAAGAAAAAAGCACAGGAAAACCCCAAATGGAAGAAGCTAGATTTGGCAGCAAGAGCCCCACCATGATATTGATTACTTGCTCCAATTTCAATTCTAGGATATGAGAAAGTGGGTCGGTTCCACCTACACATGCCAAAGAGATTAAGGGGATTCAAATTATGGATTTATGGATTTGGTGTTGTTATTATTGGGCTTCAAATTATGTTCTTATGGAAGAAAAGCTCTGAGATTTGGAATCAAGGATGACCCACAGCACAAGGAGGATTAGGAGATTAAAGCAAAAGAAGTAAAGTAGAAGAAGGAATATGATTCCAACTCCATTGCTGATTATGTATCTAAGGCAATATAGTGATATACGTTTGCATTAACCCTTTCAAAATCGAGCACAAAAATACTTGGAAAATGAAACGAAAAAGAAATCAAGTTAGCAGGCAATTTGTTTCACTTCTATTATGTGATATATAGAGTGTGTTTTGATGTATTAGCTTAAGTTTTGACTTTTAAGTTTACTTATTTTAAATTAACGATAAGATCGTTGGTAATTATATCTTGTAAAATTTCAACATGTCTCACTAAAATTGATTGATTGTATTTATCCCTTCATTCTTGATCTATTTTAGAGGTAGATCTTGGCAGCAACCAGATTTGAATTGTAGCTCTTTTCATTGTTGTAACTCATTTGCTATCTTTGCACTTGTTTATTACATCAAAGACTTAACTTTTGTGTTCTTCACGCAAAGGCAGATTACATAAGCAACACTGACCTAGAAAAGAGTTGGTCCACCTCCGGTCAACTGCACGATGATTCTGAAATTTACAGAACAACAACAAAATAATCTTTGAACAAAAAAAAAAACTAATCAGGTTATATTCTTTAATTTCATGATTTTTTATTAATGTGTGACGATTAAGGTAGAGACTGACATGCACAGACACACTGCTGCAACTACTAGCTTTGTATAATTGAAGTACAATTGAAGTATTGGTTAACTGGAAGTGATCAAGTAGATAGAGTACAAGCAACACTGCTAATATATTCATTTCCTTTCTGACACCTTCCCTCTTCTTCTAAAAACATCAATATTCTTTCCTTGCAGTGCAATATTGTCCAAATCTATGTCCTTAAAAAGAAACTCATGTCCATCTATGGAGCCGATACTCTTTTCCAGCCCGAAAATAATGTTTCTGTTACCCATTAAATTCATCTAAAATGATCATTGTTCTGCCTCTCTACCTATAATAAGGATTTCTCAAGTTTACAAACATATATTTTAAATCAGGTTGGTTAATTTTATATGATGACCTAAAATTTACGATTCTAACTGCATGACGTAATATTTTCTGTCATGTATTGTTTTGATTTTCAATTACACAACAAAATACGTATCGGCAAATCAAAAAATCGAAACTTAAAACATGAAAAACTAAATTTTCCGACGTTGTTAAAAAGCACTTATCCTCTCTCTTTCGCTCCACACCACAATAGTCTTTCATGGACAAGTTTCTCACACAAGCTCAAAACTACCACCACCGTACAGAATCTCCCTCACGACAGTATTTAGTATTCTAGTATTGGCACCAAATGTTCCACTCAATCCTTTTTCTTTTTCTCATTTTCTTTCTCTTTCAAAAAAGAAAAGAAAAAACAATGGAAATTGGAGTTGTCTTTATCATTATCAATGAATTCTCTCTTCTGAGATATAATCAGTGCACCCACTGCACGTTTCCCTTCCCACCTTCAACTGTCCCCGACTCTCTCTCTATCTCTCTCTTGGGCTCTGCAACCCTCTGCAACCCTTCTTCTTAATCTGATCAAACCTTCTATATATCTCTGCATTCATTTTCCAGTACCAAATTTCAGACACTAATGGAGTTAGCACTACACCTAATCCAACATCCACTTCTTTAAACACCCCAAAAGAGCTTAAAGCTTTAATGCTCCAACTCTTTCTTCCTCTTGTTTCAGCTTCCGGGCGTTTCCGTTTTGTCCTCCAGAAATGTCAGGAGTCGATTTAGAGCGAGGAGGAGCTGCTCAAACCCACCGCCTGTCCTTCTCCAGGAGTGACGTCAGCGGTGACGGGAGCGTCTGCTTCTCCGACGCGGACGACGGGTCGTGCTACTCGCAGTTCTTTTCGACCAACGGCGGGTCGTACGACGAGTACAACTTTGCCGCTTTCGTGTCTGATCCTGCGGAGGCCGGAGTGGTCGGGGTAACGTTGTCTTCGTCGTCCTCGGAGGAGTCTAGGAGAGACTCGTCGGTTTCGGAGTGTTCGGTCCATGTCGTGGAAATTGAGGTTGGGGCGCCGGAAATTAAGGTGCATTTGGATAGAGTAGAGAGAGATTGTCGGATTTGTCATCTGGGCTTGGAAAGTAACAGCCATGAATCCGGAGCTCCGATTGACTTGGGCTGTTCTTGCAAAGATGATCTTGGTTCGGCCCACAGGAACTGCGCTGATGCCTGGTTCAAGATCAAGGGAAACAAGTAAGTAAAGTTCAAGTCTTTTCTGTAATCCTTTTAGTAACTTAACAACTTCGGATTATATGTTCTAGTCTTTTCTGTAATCCTTACTTGAGTAACTTAACAACTTTGCATTATGCAAGTTTTACATGTCTTAGAAGTAAATTTCATTTATTTTTGGTAAATTTAGTTACCCATTTAGCAAGTATTTAACTTTTGCTGATTTTAGTTCATGTTTGTTAACCCTATAAGTTAATTAGCCTTACCCATGTTTGATTTATAGTACATTTCTTAAAGTTGAATGATTAGAAGGCTAATGTGATAGAAGATGCTGCAGAGCTTTTGATTGACAAGAGGGAAAGTAGAAAGGATGATTATTTATTTTGAATAGGGGGAGGAAATGGACAAAGAAAAAGCAGAGGGTAATGGGATTGAATGTGCCCAAGTACAAATGATAATACCTTGCTGTTCTGTCTTTTTCTCAAATTGTAGGAATCTCTCCTCTGCTCCTTTAGGGATTCCTCTTTCTCTTTATGAACAAAGTGGAGACTTGACATCTTATATATTGATTTGTGTTCCCAATACTGTTCATATATTGGCAAAAGATCTAAAGATTACTGCTTGGCTGCCGACGCACTAGTAGACTATTCATAACTTGTATAGTTTCATCAACTTTTATAGTCTTGTATAGTTATATAGCTTCCTCTGTTCATATCATATCAATAGTACATTTCAGCCAACTTGAACTTTATTGGATTATTCGCCTAAAGTTTCTTATCCAGATTAGTAAAGCTTTTGGAAGATTTGTCATTGTGTCACTCCTAATATGAATTACCTTTCACTGTGCTACCTCTTTAATCTTACTTGTCCTAGGGATAAGAGGTTCCTTAGAGCTTGACATTGTTATTTAAATCCTTACCCACACATGGAGGGAGTTAGTTTAAATGAAATCTTGAAAGGCTTTATGATGAAACTTTGAAAATTTGTTGGTACATTCTAGTTTTGGTTGATGTATGTGCTGTGTATCAAAACATATAACATATGCAATCACCGTTCATCAATATCACAAAACCATATTTCGTGATCAAAAGGAGAGTTGCTAGCTTCTCCGTTCTCCTACTCATCCTACAAGTTGAAGTAGGGTCTTGACTTTTGGTTCTTTATAGCAGGTTTCTGGGTTTATTTTGTGGTATTAATCAAAGAATCATTAGTATGTGACTATGTACTGACTTGAGTCTCCCATGGTCTTTTTCTAGGATCTGCGAGATCTGCCATTCAATTGCCCGCAACATTGTTGGGCCTAATGACATTGAGATGATTGAGCAGCTGAATAATGAAGCTGCTAGTGCCTCAGCTACTGCTGCAGTCTCAGCACCAGGGCCTTCAACAGACACTCGAAGCTTCTGGCACGGTCATCGCTTCCTCAACTTCCTTCTTGCTTGTATGGTATTTGCTTTCGTCATATCATGGCTCTTTCACTTCAATGTTCCGTCATGAAATCTCAGCAAACAACTGAAAAGAGCAAACAAAAGAAGTGCAACCGAAGCTGCATATTTATTTTAGGATGGTAAGTAAGGCGTAGGTTCATGGCTTCATGCCTTGCAGATGTCACATCGATATCTGCCTCTAGAGTGTTTGTTGTATCAGTATCTGCCTCCTGTTCATAAGTTTAGAGCTTTTATTTAGTCATCGATCAGGTGTTTTATATATTTAGTATTTCTCTCCCTTTTTTGGGGCCAATATATTTGGTGTTCTTTGAACATTACGAAACTGCTGAATTGAATTGTATTACGGCATCGCTTCCTTCAGTAGTTCAGTGTATAATCGTACGGTAATCGAGTCCCAAGAGGATTTCTCAACCTTAACTTGCTTTCTCTAGGTTTAATTATCCTGATCCATATAAAGAAGATTGCAATATATATCAACAAGGCAGGAAACTATCAAAAATAGCTAGCCTGTGGAACTTGGAGATGGATAGGGCACAGAGAATGAAGAGCAGCAACAATGCAGAGCTAAAAGTGATGGGACTATTAGAATTGCCCTCGGATATCCTCCTTAACATCCTCTCAAATTTGCCAACCGGATCACTTTTCCTCATCCGAAGCGTTTCTAAGGCCTTGTTGAACATTGTTGATGACCCCTCTTTTGCTAGACTTTACAACGCGCATCCACAAGTGCCTCAGCTTATAGTTTTCAATCATGAAAGAGATTATCATCCTAACGCTGGGGGGATTGAAGTTTTAGCATCTCTGCAATCTATCAAATACGATGGCTGCAGGGCCTTGACAAAAGGCCAATATGAAATTAATGTCATCGCAAGGAGAATATACAACTCCGAGTACTCGTGTTACAAAATAGACTTTGTTTTCTGCAACTTGTTTTTCCTGAGAAAATGTTGTGGCGGAAGCCGTTGCTTCTTGGTCAATCCTCTTAGGGGAGGAGAAGTTCTAAGACTTCCAACAGTGAATGACATTACAAAGTATGGTAAGTATTTCAATGTAAAATGGGACTGGTATGGTATGGGATTTGATAGTCTATCAAACAAACACAAGATTGTTCGTGTTTCCAGAGTTTACAATGGTACCTATACTGAGAACTGTCTTGTTACCCAAGTTCTTGTATTAGGCGAAAGCTCATGGCGAGAGATACCTTCGGTTCCTCCTGGTGGCTTCAATGGTAAGAGAGTATGTGCCAATGAAGACATGCATTGGTTAATTAAAGGGAATTACACAATGAAGGGAAGTGAAGGAACATGCCACATAATTTCTTTTGACTTCAAGAGAGAAGAGTTCTACTGGACTCCTCATCCCTTTTTACAAAGCTCGAACAATCACTTGAAGTTCTCAGACTTGCACTTGCTTACTCTAAGAGGATATATGGCCCTGGTGTGCACTTCATCTTCAGGAGGTGGGACGACGACGGATATTGAGATATGGGTGTTGAAAGATTATGATAAAAAAGAGTGGACGCGAGATTACATCATAAGCAGCAAACGTATTCAGGGTTCTTGCCATGAATGGGAGCATGGCATATATTTTAATACGTATCTGGGTACAGTCTTTTTTGATCTCAATTGTTTTTCTGTGAATCGCATAACATGCGAGTATGGAGAGTATCCTACCATCCTGAGTTATACTAGGAGCTTGGTTTCCTTGAAAGAATATGGTAATTTGGTTGAAGCTGAACCATCAGAGTATGGAGGCCTGGAAAGTTATGGCAAATTGATTGAAAGAGAAGAACAAGGGTTTAGTTTATCTGATAGGCACGTTCTTACCCTTTCTGAGAAATTCTACTGAAAGGGAGTGCCTTAGTTGGATCAGGTGGTTTGGTTCCTTTCAAAAGTATAATGTGTTTATTTTCAGACATCTGTATACACTATAGATTCTTTTGCTGCTTAATTCTAGTAGTGAGATGTTTCGTCTTTGCAATTGTGTTTAATATTACGGTAATACATTAGGAATGTCCTCAGTACATAGGTGTGTATCGACAAATACAAAACGGATTAGAGGACAACAATACTACAGCATGGTTTGCAAGATACCTTACATCAACAAGAATTACAAGCAATTAGCTTGCGACAGATACTGTGACACTTCATTTCATCTCTAGCCTAATACCCTCAAATCTTGTAGCTTGTTTTTTCTCCATTCCATATTATAAAAGATCTTAGATTTGATGGCTAAAACTTGTTTGCAGATGATTCAGATAACTCTGCAACCAATAGGGAAAATGTTGTCCAATGCCATAGACTTGCAGCAAAAGAAAAGGGAAGAGTTGGTGTGTATATTTATTCACTGATATATTCAGTGTATAGTGAATAACAAGGGTTATACCTTTGTTCTATCCGTTAAAGCTCCACGGTGGATTTTGACACCACCGTTGGAAATGCAATAGTTTCTCTGGTGTACAACTGAACTGGTCATTTGCTCCACATGTGAATCCGTGGTGCCAAAATGGTGAAATTATAGTCCCATAGTAGCCTTGCTGAAAAATAACAAGGAGCGGTTTGTGTACATATTCGAAGCTGTCTCGAGCCTCAAGTCTTGACAAAGACCGGAACAAGAAATTTGGGCAGATGTTCAAGCTGCAAGCCATCAACAGTTTTCCATTCAACAGCTTGGGGTAACTGAAAGGTTTTGACTGCTTGGCTTGGCACTAAGGAAGAGTAATCAGGTCCTGGATTTGTCCAAAAACTGCAATTATTTTATACACTAAGTTGCAGAGCATAATACCGTACAGTAATAGCATCCCTTTAAGACATGTTCTTTTAACCCGAACTGACTGCAGTAAAATACCTATGAAATCAGGATATCCACATAAATTGTACTTATCAAAATTCCCGAAACTGCTGTAAGCACAGTACTCAGTCTATCATGGCCAATATATGATTTGCTTTAACCACTTCCTGCACAGAAATGAGAGCAAGCGCTTCAATCAAATGACCTGCCTCGCTCACTTCTTATCTGTAGATGCCAGACAAAATGTTATTGCAGAAGTATAAATGCTAAAAATCAAAATGTCTGCAACTCAAGTATTGGAAATTTTTCTTTGTACCTGTAGCAGTCAGAGTGTCAAACGACAACATGATATTTCCACCAGGACTTAATCCTGCAATGCTGACAAAGAAATCAATGATATTGAACTTTAGATGCTCCTGCAGATACAATGTAGGTGTAAGCTGATATGGAATCGACAGAGCAGTGAGATGCTAGGGGAAAACATCAGAAGAGATTAGAAGGTGTCTTATAACTTACACATTACTGCATAACTTGGAGCAATTTCACCTTGACTCATACCACCAGGAAGCTCTTATTCTCAAGTGTGACAAAATAGAGTCCATGAAAGCCCGTCTCAATAAACTAATAAAAAAGTACAGACGTTAAAATTTCTTTAGAGATGCTTCAGAAACAAAACTCGTGGCTTTAGAAGTGACTAACTAGGATTTTGACATCAACAATGACTTTTGTAAATAGGGGCATACAACTTCACAATACGAAAAGAAAAGGAGTTACCATCAATTTGTGGAATAAGAGAAATCTTAGGTCACTCTGGGCCGCTTTCCTCTCTGCATCTCTCGCTCAAAAGGGGACAGTTGCCGATGTATAGCTCCTCTAGTTTAGTGAGGCAGTGCATAGCTTGGACGGAAGGCAGAAACATCAGATTCTCACAATTCCAAAAATAGAGGGACTCAAGAGATGCGAGGTTTCCCAACCAATCTGGAATAGCCTCCACTCCCTCGAAGCAATTTATCGACAAATGCGTCAAAGACGTCAAGTGTTGAATCTGTTCAGGCAGAGACTTGAGCTTAGGCCACCCGTAGATTTCTAATGATTCAAGTTGTGGCAAAACGTGAAAAGCAGGGAATGCATTTAGCTCCTCCCAAAACGGGCCAATTGACAAGTACTTGAGACGGGTGAATGCTAACCCACTTGGTAGACTTGTTAATCTGGAACAATCTCGAATCTTCAACTCACGGAGGGATGTGAGCTTGTCTAAACCTGGAACAGTCTCTAGATCAGGGCACTTCATTATTAGCAGCTCCTTAAGAGGGACGAGGAATTGAAGATCAATTTGTGAACTTTGACAGTTCAAGATTGTCAATCGACGGAGGGACGTGAAGCCGCCGTGTAAAATCGGAAGACTCTTCTAGATTACTTAAACACAAGGTTTGGAGACTTGTACTGAGAGTGTCAACTGGAATGGAGGTTACCTTAGGACACTCTGTTATTCTCAAATCAGCAAGAGAGGTGCAGCAGCCTAGCCCGCTCGGCAGGCTTGATTATTCAGGACACTGCGAAAGCCATAGTCGAGAAAGGGACGGGAACCCTTGAGATGGAATTGGAATGGACTTTATCTTTGTGCACCTCTGTATTTTCAAAATTTGAAGAGATGTGCAGTACTGCAGCCCCTCAGGTAGACTGGATAACTGCGGACAGTCATAGATCTTCACTTCTTGAAGAGATGGGATGATTGGGATGCACTCCAGAATGTCGCATTCTACTATCCGCAAGGTCTGGAGAGAGAGCCCATAATCAGGTAAACACCTCAGCCTACGGCACCGCCTAATTGTCAGTTCCCGAAGAGATGCGCAGGCAGCGCAGCAGTGGGATTGGGGTGGAGCAATACAAGTTAACTCCTCACAATTGGCTATATGCAAATATGAAAGATTCTGGTTGTTTTGTAACAATTTTTCCGGCAGACAAGAAAGTCCCTTCACATTCCGTATATGTAGATTAGTGAGAGTGGTCAGACTATCGCTTAGAATACTTGCTATTGCATTGCCTCCACTGTTCATGTCTCCAAACTCCAACTTTTTCAGGGATGGAAAATAACTGGGAGCATTTCTCAATTGGCCGCAACCGGTCAGGGTCAACTCCTCAAGGAAAGAGAATACCTCCACTCTTTCTGTTGGCACTCCCATCCATTCAATTAGGTTTCTTGCCTGCGTTATATGTAATGTTCTCAATGCAGGAAACAAAACCTTTGTATCATCAGAAAGGTGATCATGACCATAAAACTCATAGCCCAAACACTTGAGGTTCTGCATACCCTCCATGCTCACATGTACAAGATTGGGCAAAAGGCCAAGTGTTGGGACTCCATCGCAGTTGATGCATCCCTGTAATTCAATCTCTTTCAAGTTGTTCGATTGCACCAACCATGATGGTAATTTAACACCCATGAAGCCATGAATTTCCAAAAATTCCAGACTAGAATGTGGTCGCAGGACTTCAAGTACAACTTCATCACTGTCAGCACAGTTGCTTGGCCGACTAAGCCCCCATCTAAGCACCAACTTGCGTACATATTTCTTCTCCGCTAAATTTGCTTTCTCTGATTCTTCTTTATCTCTTACAGTTTCCAGATTATAAATGGATAAGGTGTCTTTCAGATGGTTTAAGCCACCTAATTCCCCAATTCGAGGACCCCCCCCCTTACCTACCTTAAACA
Organism: Fragaria nilgerrensis; assembly: GCA_010134655.1. Lineage (NCBI taxonomy): Eukaryota > Viridiplantae > Streptophyta > Magnoliopsida > Rosales > Rosaceae > Fragaria > Fragaria nilgerrensis. The sequence goes on from CM020982.1 coordinate 9,082,389, forward strand.
TAAGGTAATGAACGGAGATTCGTCAATCTTTCAAAAACCCCAGCTGGAACTTTTACATTTTGACCAAAATAGACATGTCTCAAGTTGATCAAATTTGCAATTTCCATTGGAAACTTTTCAAGGATACGAGGCATTTTCAATGTCTGAAGGTTATAAAGCTGACCCAAAGATTTGGGAAATGCTTTGATCTTTGTTTTCATGACATTCAGATACCTCAAGTGTTTCAGCTTTCCAATTGAATCCGGTAACTCCTGAACATCTGTCTTGTATAAGTTTAAAACACGAAGACCTTTAACTTCAGGTGAGTTCCTGCCAAGGACTGCTCCATTGAAAAATGAGGAGCGCATGTACTTCGACTTCGACTTCGAAACATATATAGCAAGATCATGAACAAGATCGTGCATCTTGCATTTGGTTATATTACCAAAGACATCCTTTTCACATCTTGAAAAAATGTGTTTTGTAATAGAATATTGAAATATTCATTACCTGTATCCTCCATCTCTAGATCATATTGGTTGGGAAAAGGGTGAAGCCATCCTTGGATTAAGTCATCCTTTCCAAATTCAAAGTCTTTGATAAACATTGAGCAATATGCAAAACATTGTTTCAACGGTGGAGATCCCAGTTCATCAAAACTCAATTTCAAAACTGCTAATATTCTATCTTCTCCCTCAGATAAATCCCATATAACATTTTCCACAATTGATTGCCATCCTTCAAACTTTTTGGAACGCATCATATTTCCCAACACCTACAGTAAAATTGGTGATGAAGCAAGTTAGATTTCTAAAATCAGTAACATGGCAAAGTATAACAATAACAAAATATACAGTGATTAGTCGTAGTGAAAGATGACCTAAGCACAAATGTTGAATTTTCTCTACTGCAATTTCAATAAGAAGTAGAAACATGATCAATGTTATAATTTACATACCTTTGCTACTAATGGTACACCTCCACACTTTTTAGCAATCTCCCTTCCAATTTTCTCTTGATCTTCAACTGTAGGAGGGCTCCCAACTGGAATTGCTCTATCCTTCAATATTAGCCAACACTCATCATCCGATAGTTTATCTAAATCACACCTTGGAAGGGTCTCCACCATTTTTGCAACTGTGTCCCTACGGGTAGTGACAAGAATGCTGCTTCCTTGGGTATCATTGACGTTTACCAAACAACTGATCAATTCGTCCCACTTATGTGTATCTTCGTTCCAAACATCATCAAGCACAAGAAGATACCTTTTCTCTTTCAATTCTTTTTTGAGAATTCTACATATTGCATCTATAGCTTGTACTGCAGCGTGTTCAGGTTTAAGAGACTCCAAGATCCCCCTCAAAATCGAGTTGACTTCAAAAGGTGTAGACACACAAACCCACATCTTTTCTGGAAATATTGCTCTATCTTAGCATCATGATATACAGATTTGGCCAAAGTAGTCTTCCCAAGTCCTCCCATTCCCACAATGGCCAAAACTGATATATTATTTTCCTGATTTTTGTTTGAGTTGGTCAAGGCTTTCACTACATCTTCCACAACAGCCTTCCTTCCAATGATATTGTTTTCATCTGTTTTGAAGTCAGAGTAGGTCTCCCTATCGATTCTTCTATCATGGGAGCTTGTTACCCCTAAGGGAGGCCTAGCAACTAACCCAATGGTACTTGCATCTTTTTTCAGATCATCCATAGATGTGTTGATTTTCTTAATTTTATGTGCCATTTTAACACGAAACACAACAGAATTGGAGAGAGGAAAGAAGTTGAGCACCTTTTTCTTCATCTGATTTTGCAGTTCCACCTTACGTCGAAGAAGCTCATATCCGTAGTCATCTAACACATCATAGGCGAGATTAGCTATGTCTTCAAGCTTCTCTAGCCAGAGGTTGACAGCATGGCCCTGATCTTGTCGTGGATGTTCGGCATCTCGTAGCACAGCTTCAAGCATGTTTAGCGACCCCCGCAGCTTTGTCAATTCTTCTTTAAATCCCCATACAAGAGTAAACTCTTGAGCGGCAAGTGAAGCCACTTTCATCAGCAATTCTTGAGCACCAAAAGTAAGAAACTCAGCCATGGATTTCTGCTCAAGAGAGTCAAGAGTTGAGACAGAGAGCAAAATATGCTTAAACGTCGAGTCGGGGTCCGACCGAATCAGCTTTCTTTTATACTTATCACCGACTTTATTTTAACGGCTGTGATTGATCGGTGAAGATTCCACGCTCCAGATCGCACCGAAGGAAAAATCTAATTTTCTAAACTATTTTTAATTGAGATTGATCTAGAGTGTCTGATTAGATCGAAGTTGTGTATAATGTTTAATTTTGGCAGTTATCATTGGGTGTGTTGGAAATATGTTGCATTATGACAAGTGAAGTTTTTATTGAGGTTCGTGACTCGTGGAGCACAAAACGTCGGAATCCAAGTATGGGATTTAGAACTTTTCACGATTAATGTTTTTCCCATGTTTTTTTTTATAAATAATGCATGTTTGGTTTGATTATATATTACGATTGTTATTAACGAAACTGTAAGATTTATCGATGGCTTGAGAGTGAGTGAAACATAGATTTCGATCCCTTAAACCTCCGAAAGGGCTTTTATAGACAGAAGATTGTCTTACATCTCTTGTGGAGTGACACTGCTTCTAGACGATAGGACGTAAGTTAACACTCTCACTACACTTCTTGTACACACAAAAAGTGAGGTAAGTTAGTGGGTACAAGGAAGCCCCAAAGCCAAACAGACCCTGCTGTAAACAACAACATCCGATGTTTTACATGGCTGTTTGAACTCGGATATTATAATGATTAGAGTCCACAGAATACGTAACTGGTTGTTCAACTTGTTTGTGTTTACAGAATTAGTATGCATGTTAAGAGTTTGGAATTTAAACTTACTGCTGCACAATAATTGCATATGAAAGTATAAGTCACAAGGATGATGTTTCAGACTCAGTCACCAAGTGCTTCTGCATATATGACGCTAGAACAACATTTCATCAAAGCAAACATTGATTTCCAACAATCCTTGGGTGGAATAAGCAAGGCTTAATATACGGAGATCATAACATCAAAAGAATAGATACAAATGACTAAACAAGACTACATATATAGTAGAGCCCTGGGTATTATAGAAAAATAGAAAAAGAAAAGGCATATACACATCAAGTTTTGTTCTTTTTGGCTTCCAAGTTTGTGCCATCTTTGAGTGTTTCTTGTGCATCATTGTCCATGCCAAGCTTGAATAGGCAAGCTGCTTGAAGATATAAAGCACAGGGCCACTCCGGAGAAATCACCTGAGCTTGCATGGCATCCCCAAGGGCTTCTTGTGCCATATCATTCATCAAGTATGATAGACAACGCCGAGCATACACCGTTGGTGATACCATTGTCCCACAATCAATGAACTACCACAGAGAAAGTCAAAAACAGATTAACCAGCTAGCCACACCTCAAAAGTAATCTATGTTCGCAAACTAAAGACTCACTAAGGCTTGTAAAACGACAGCATGATTATTACACGCCAGTTTAAGATTATTCTGAGAGAGGACTCACTTGCGTATAGGAATCAATTGCAGTTGTGTAGTCTTTTGCTCTAAAAGCAGAATCTGCACTCTTCTTAGAATCCAAAGTCTCTTGCATTTGATTAGTCCACAACTGGAAAGAAAGCTGGAGTCACCAAAAGCAAAATTAGCACCAAATAGCTTTACCAATAGAATAATAAAGAAATAGATATTGTTCAGGGCTAGGACAACAGACCTCATTAGCGATTCCCTCATCATCCTTGTATCCATTCTTCTCCAGAATTTCATGTATGGCTGTCAGATCCATTCTCAAACAAGCTTCACCAAAAGGTGTTAACGACAGTGGCTGTGCTGAGGATGCAGTTTCTTGTGGGATACCCATCAAAATATACGATGCAACCTGATCAGAAACTATTTAATCAAAACTTGTACTCCTTTTGTTCAGTTAAGCTAGCTTTGACAAACTATATTGTATGCATAAATTTTGGTGGGAAACTTAAATTTATTATCCAATAGAACCTTCTCTTCTCCACTACTTTTATTTGGTCTAGTTAGAAAAGAAATGAGGTTAGAATCAAGGTGGTCTAACATTTAGAGTAACAACAATCCCAAAAGGGTAAATTTACACAACCGAACATATAATTCTTTTCTGATGTTGAAGTTGGTAATAATGTACAAGAGGAACTCCAATATGCTTATATTTCTACTATGATGGTAACAGGGGTAGTAAGTTTAAAACCATATGAAGATAAAAGCCAACTTCTCTTTGGATTCATCATACATGTGAGATATGCATTAACAGACCAAGAGTCGAGGTTCATCCTATGATCAAGAGTTATACATGTATAGTAAAGTTGGTTTGCTGTAAGATCTTCAGTTAGAGGAGCTGTCAGCATGAATAATTAATCTAGAATTCTAAATAAAAGTTAGGTCAACACTGCATATGAAGCTACACTTGTTCAATCCCTGCTATATCTGCAGTAATATGAGCTGAATGGTGCACTGTTGACTCTAAAGATTCTAATCAAAAAGAGAATGTAAAGCAATGGTGAGTGGCAGTGGTGACTGGGAGCAATTTTACTGCCAAACTAGTACAAGCCACCAGGCTCTGAGTAATAATGCACTAGGCAAAACCTATATATGTGCTGAATCAAAATTTTGTGTCATACAGGATAAGACATATCCAACAATAATGATACAAAACCATACCTCTGTTTCTTTCTGAAGTGACATAAGAGCAGTGGCTAGGGATTTCGCATTAGGCCTCTCACGAGCTTCATACTGCAGACAACGGGAAGCCAAGCGTACTAACTCTGTTCCATCATCATTTGAGAAATTACCCTCCAGAGCCGAATCCATCAGCATCAGGAAATTCTTGCCACGAATGAGATCTAGTGCCTTCAATGCAGAAACCCCCCAAGTTAATGTAAGAACAACTCAGACCAATATTTGAAGTCAGAAATTAGACTATAAAAGAGATAAACATGGTAACCCCAAATTGCAACTTCTGCAATCTCCAAGGATAACTGAGAAGCTTCCCAAATTGGAGCATGAAACTATTTACAAGCATTAGTAATAAATGAAAGAAATTGAAATAAAGTTTGTTGCAAACAATATAACAAGGTAATTTAGTTGAAACCACAGGCTTAGACTTCTGTATTTCTGTTTTGACATACGCATCTATTTCCACCATGGCGCTCCGAAGAAATTAACACAGTACTCATTCAAGTTGACATGTTTCACAAAAGACAAATATCAATGAACTCACATGGCTGGGGGGAATATGTTTGCCACTTAGAAGATCTAGCAACAAGGTTCCAAAGCTGTAAATTACACTTTCTTGTGTCACCCTACCTGCCAACCAAAGACACAGCCAAACAATGTATCAGTTACATCACTGGAATCCAATAGCAAGCTAGTTTCTAGGCATGTCAGCAACCAAAGCATTTCAATTCCATGTACTCGATGCCAGGTATCCAATTTACTGAAGCCATCCCGGTCAGATTCTAGTTCTAGCAAATTGGTTTTTAAGTTGTGTCTGTGATCACAAAGTTGATACTAACAGGTATCCCAGCATTCAGACCAAAAAAAAAAAAAACTCTGCTAGCAAATTTAGTTCAACCCTGTCCGATAATCATACCTGTTCTGAGGTACTCTGGAGGAGTGAAAGCCAAGTTTGTACTATAACTCTTCCCATCCCTGCTATTCTTCATAAGTCCAAAGCAGGACAGCCTCGGATTTGCATCCTGCTCAACCCAATGTGAAACCATCCAAGTTAAAACCCCAAACAGCAAAAACAAATTGATTCACAAAACACAACTCAAAAAACTACCAAACTACCTTATCAAACAAAACTCTATAAGCATTGAGATCATGATACAATGCACGCCCTTTACTACTACAGTACTCAAGAGCCTGAGCCAAATACAGAGCCACCCTCAACCTCATAGCCCATCTCATTGGCTGGCTCTCCCAATGAAACAAATGCTTTGCCAAAGTCTCATGTGGCATAAATTCAGCCACCAACAACCTCTCATCTCCTTCACAACAGCACCCAATCAGATTCGCCAATCTCTCACTTCTCAAACTCCCAACCGATCTCGCTTCCTCCTATATATCAAAAAGAACCAAACTTTATAAAATTAAACACCTCAAAAAAAAAAAAAACAAACTTTATTGCATTTATGAACTCAAAAACTAAAAAGGACCAAACTTTATAGTACGAAAGAGTCTAACTACGGACGAGGAATTGACGCGAATCTGGCCAGGCAAGCTTGTTGAAACGCTTGACGGCGATCCAACGTTCGGCGTTGTTGTCGAGCTTTCCTTTGTAGACAACGTTGGGGGCTTTCTCGCCGTGCTCGGAGACTATGTTGTCGGAGGAGAAGCCGCACGTGGCGGCTTTCAGTTGGTCGAGGCTGAACTCGGTGAAGCTCGGGCACGAGTTCTTGTCGCTTTTGCTGCCCCCATTCTCTGCAAACAACAACGAACTCAATCAAAGCTTTGCTCTTTTTTGTTCGGAAGAAAAAAAACAGAACAAAAAGGTTGGAGAGCTTTAAATGGTGACTAACCGAGGTCGGTGGATTCGAGGACGGAGGGTTTAAGGTGGGAGCTGAACCAGCAGAGAGAGAATCTGGAGCAGCGGGCTCCCATTGAGGAAAGATCAACGGTGGGGAGGGAGTGAAGCTGGAGAAGTGGGGAATGATCAGACGGTGGATATCATAATAGCTCAGAGAGTCTGAGAAAGAGAGAGAGGTGTGGATCCAAAGCTGATTCAGTTTGGTTTGGTTTGGTTTCAGCTCTGATGTCTCTGCTGCTGCATATATCTATGATCTGGTTCAGTGGGTTCAGTAAGGGGAAGAGGGAATATAAAAGAAACAGAAGAAAAATAAATAAGGGTCTGAAATTGTTTAATGTATTATTGTTATTACTACTACTATTTGGGATTTTGGGAAGCCATTATTATGATCAGGCTCAGTGTGTCCCTCACGTTTTCATGTGGTTGGGTATGAGGCTTCCACAGTGTGAGTGTCAGAGAGAGAGAGAGAGAGAGAGAGAGAGAGAGAGAGAGAGACTTTGTGTGAAGCAAGAAAATGCAAAGGGGGAAGCAAAAGGGAAGGTCCTTTTTTTCTCCTCCTACTTTCTGCTTTCTGGTGATTTGTCTGCAATGCCATCATTTCCTCAAGAAGGAGAAATTGTCTGTTGAAATTTGGTTTACTGTGGTCGATTAGGAGTCAAGAAAGTCAAACAAAGGAATTGGAGTACAGGATTGTCCTTCTAATTAGATTTGACATATAGTTGCTATCATATTATTCTGTTTAATAACTTATTCACTATTATAGGACCAATTCTAAGAAGAGAAAGAAGGCATTGTTAACCTACTGTGAATAAATTACAGACTACTCAAACTTGGTAGTTGATTCTTAACTACTTAAAGATGTTCCTGACTTCTTTAGTTTAGTGTGGCAAGGTTGACCCAATTTTGGTTTCTCTTTTGTTTGATTTTTGAAGTATGTATTAGTTGGTAGACAGAGGAGTTTTATTGGTAGCCAGAGGAGTTTTGAAGAGGCCTATCACAAGGGGTGGGCCTCTGTTAACCTGATACTAGCTAACGGGCCTTATTGCTAATGGGCCAATTCTCACACTAACTTGTCACTAATGCAAGTATTTAATAATCCTATACTATATTGATTTTGCGTTTTCAGTATGGTTTGACAAACATGTTTACTAACCTGAAATGAAAGTCGTAGAACTTTTGGTTAAGGCGTACAGTGAATCCGAGATTTTAATAGAAATTTCAATGAAACTAAAGATTTTATGAACTAAACTCTTTTGGGAGGTGAGTACGCAATAGCTACTTCTTATTCCGAGTTTTTTTTTAATTATTGAGGAGATGACTTTTTAAAACTTACTCAATATTGTATGTCAACAGTGATAGTGTAATTAATAACAACTAATGGGGATTTAGGGGATCATACAGTCTCAATATGAACTTGAATTTGATAACTATTGTTTTGATTTAACATGTTTGCTAAGTGCTAACCATACACTTAGTTCTCATTTTCTGTGAATCTCTTCCTGAACCAACATTTTACAAATTAAAACATAGTAGGATTCATTATGAACTTTATAACCATAACATTTAGAAATCAAATTCCTTAATGAGGTTTCTACTGATTCCTAATTTTTCAAATAAGAAGTCAGATATTTGTACATAAGAAATAGGGTAAGAAATAAGCCAAATAACACAGGAGAAGAACTACTATCACACTCCAACCTCTTCTCTCCTCCATTATTGCCACAACATGCGAGGAACCTCCAACACGAAACTTCAACCATCAACACTGCAAACCAGTTTGTACATGACAACCAAAATAGGTCGACAATGTTCCTTTCTTTAGCTTCAAGAGGGTGACTATTCCAAATTATAGTAAGTCCAGAATCGTCTCAGCTTTCCACACCCTAGGTTCCCATCCTACAGATTCACAAGCCCCATCTATCTAAACCCTAGCTAGCTTTCAAAACCCAACCACACAAATCTGCATAGAAGCATGTTACTTGTATCCAGGAACCCCAATCAAACACCTTGACCTAAACCACCGGAAATGAGCAATGCATGATCGGAGAGACACCGTGTGACCCATAGTGTCTGCGGCTACTTAAATAGCAACAGTGCAACATGCACCCATATAGGGGCTCTATATAGGACCACGACCACCCCCTTTACATAGAGCTCATGATGAAATCGCACCCTCTTCTTCATAATCATACTTAACCATGCTCCCTCAACCTCTGGTTCTTTTTTTTTTTTTACCAGCTTTTGGCGCTTAAATTGCGCCGGCGTGCTTTCTGGTAATAGCACAGGTGGGGGCTGTTGGGGTCTCAATGCTGTCAAGTATATGTCACTGGAAAAAAAGCTCACATGGAAGAGGCACAATTCGCTGTGATACGGCAGAATTATTAAGCAAAGAAACTATATGATAATTAAAGGGATAAAGATAAAGATCTACTTTGCAATGATGATTTGGTGCTAAAGCTTGATTTAGATTGGATTAAATCCAAATCACAAATCTGTATAGTTCTGTTTGTTGGTTCTAATTATATTATGTACAGTTGCAAGTGTCCAAATAAGTAATTAGATTCTCAGTGTGTGTGTGATGTAATCCACTTGGAGGTATCCAAACTAGAGGCATTTCTTTTGTGTTTATGTGTTGTAAAGTGGCTTATCCACTTAAAAGGGTGCTTACCTAATGCAATAATATCATAAAATTGAATATTTATCAAGCTATGTGAAGAGTTGGTATTCACATTTTTCAACTTTGTACTTTTATCCCATTATTAATAACCAGGAAAATCTCCATTTAGATCTATCTGGATGATTTTTCTTGCAACATAGTCACTAGATCATGTAAGTGTGGTTGCTTTTTACCGTAGGTGTATTTTGTGTTTGCCTACGCAGGATGGATGTTTAGGGTTTAGGGTTTGGTATATGACACACTCTAAACAAATGTTTTTCACAAGCAGGGGTTCAAACTAGATACCTCATATTAATTACATGAAAACTCTTACGACATACTCCTCATAGTGAGCTACCACTACGGGACTAAGAGCGACTTTGGTGTGAGTGTATGACACATTCTCAACAGATCACAAACTAGAGACCTCATATTAGTCTATTGCGTGAAAACTCTTACAAGTTACAACATAATCCCAGAGTGAGCTACCACTATGGGACTAACAACGACTTTGGTGCGAGTGTATGCCATATTCTCAACAGATGTGTTTCACAAATTTGAGGTTTAAATCAAAACCTCGATTTAATCTATTGTTTGAAAACCCCTAAAACGTACATTCCATTTACAACGAAACTTCTACTCGACCAACCTATTGGTTTCTTATCTAAAAAAAAAAAAACCGACCCATTGTTTCTCTAGTTTAGATTTTTTATTTCTAATTAATATAGAAGATCAAGAAAAACGCAAAGTTTATAGCGTCAAATGTGACGGGGATGATGATGTAAGAGACAGGAAGGCACGTTATCAGTCCACATGATAAGATCATAAGATAGAAGAGAAGGCATGTGAGGTGCTGACTCAGTTTTGCAGTGCATTGCGAAATATGCAGGCCAAGAACAGTGTTGGGGTAGACGAGTCAGGCATGATTTCTAACTATGTTCCCATCCCTCTCTCTTCTGCCTCTACCTCCCATTTCCCCACCACCAATGCTATCAATCCCCAGTCCCTTCCAAGTGCAACGATTTCAAACACTTCAACCCCATCTCTGCAAATGCCGCAGATTAACCTCCCACCTAGTAACCATTCTGGAAACTCTCCAAGCTCTTCACACCTTTTCCCTTCTAACCAAACACACTTTCACCGTAACCCCACCACCATTATTCCTTCACAAGATCATCCAACCACCAATTCTACCCTAGAAAATCCAAATACTACCTGGAAAAAGCCTCCCATTGGTTCTATCAAATTTAATTTCGATGCAACTTGGACAAGTGTCACTAACCTTCCTAGGCTCGGAGTTGTTGTGAGAAACCATCACGGTTCTCTAATTGATGGATCATCTCAATGCTGCTGTGCAAGTTCGGCAATTGAAGCGGAAGCCCTAGCAGCCGTCGCCGCTCTCTCTCTCGCAAATAAATACTCCCACCTTCCGACACAAATTGAGTCAGATTGCCAAGAATTGGTTAATATCATAAATGGTGTCGTTTCAGGAAAAAATTGGAGGATTTCACCTTTGATTGCTCGGTTACATAGAGCTCCTCCTTCCAGGCTGATCAATTGGTCTTGGATCCCTAAAAAAACGAATTGCGCAGCTCACCGTGTTGCGTCGCTTAGTGTGAGGAAGACGTGCCCGGATGTCTAGATTGACTGACCGCCGTCCTCCCTGGTCCACATCTTTTTGCGCATGGCTTGCCGTGTCCTCCGCCGGAGGGAGCTACTGATCAAAATACATAGCAACGTAGGCTCCTAGATTTTCACGTTTCTAGGCTTTTTTTCTGCTGTGTTTTCCTAGTTTGGGCTTATCTAGTCTCCCATCTTTTTGGGCTTTGTGACTATGAAGGTCTGTGTCTGTTGGGCTGTTTCAGAAGGCTTGTTGTTTCTGCCTTTTGGCTTTTCAATGAAGGTTCTTTCGTCCAAAAAAAAAAAAGAACAGTGTTATCCCATGTTTCAAATTAGACTACTCGAATCTACATCTCACCCCAACGTCATAGGACTGATATGAGTGAAAAGAATACTCCCAGAGTAAAAAACCAAGGTGAAAAAGAAAGGTACAAAGAATCATGTAAGCAATAATGCCTCGTATCTTGTGACATGAGGATGAATGGATGGGATGGCATTTCTTTTCACAACGTTTTTCCCCTTTTCCTAAAAGCACAGAAGATTTTCATTCTATGAACAAATGTAAGTCCATGGTACATGCTGATCATGATCTCAAATAGAACAGAAGAAAGAGGACTGCAAAAATGTGAAAAACACTATAGCCCGAATTCCATTTTCATTTCCACTAGAGATACAACAAATCATGAGGCGTAGCCAAGGTCCTAAAGACACCTAACCAAACCATAGCCATTTAAGCAGCTCTCCTGTTTTGCAGAAAGCATTGTTCCATTCTATGCACCGTTCATTGTAGCATCGGTATGCACTACTGTGTTTCCGTCTTCCGATATCTTGCCATTAACTTGAGTTCTTTGCCTCTGGAGATATGATGGAAAGATTGTCAACACCGGTTTCAGATAATAGAATGATGAGTTAAGAAGAGTTGGTGAATATAACGAGATTACTATACCCGATCAGCAGGGTCTCCAGACATTCCATTCAATAGCTTGTGATTCTCTTCTTTAGTCTTGCTGTCCTTGTCCTTTGTGCTTAGTGGTAACAACAATGATGCAGCTGTCCGGTCAGGTAATTCTGCATCAACAACTCAATCAGTACCACTCCCCCAAAGGTGTCTAACCAGAACTATCCAGGAGTTAAAAACAGAGACGTTATTCTAACCTGCTAATTTCTTGTCGATAAAGAATACAACCAGATTAACAGTGTACCTGAGAGAAACCATATTGTTCAGCCAAGTAGAGAAGTCAGAAATTATTATTTTGTGTTTAAAAACATATATAAACATGAAGAGCACAAATTTCTTGTTACCATGCAACAACAACATCAACTGTGTAATGTTTGCGGGATGCCACAATCAACAAACTCTGGATCACAACGAGCAACCAAGCCAACTGCTTTATAAATCTGCAGTGATCACAATGAGTGACCGAGTGAGAAACTTAAAAATTAGGCAAATTCAAGGAAAAAAAAGCTTACTAAACTGCAGTTGTTAGCCTACACAATGCACTTATATTCAATTCAACACATATCAGTAAATCATATGCTATAATTTACCTTTGTGTGCCGTATTTCTGATAAGTACGCACAAAGGTGAGACTAAAGATCATGTGTGACGAAAAAATCAAGTCGCCACAGCCATATAGCACACCCTTTGGCACTGCATAAATAGGTATTGCAAATCAGGACAAAGCATAAGACCCAATCAACAAAACGACCGAAGGAAAATGAACTTACCAATCACAAGGGCCTCAAATACAGTCTCTGGAGGAGGCAACCTGGCAAGTTTAGACCCCTGCATATTTAAGATATAGCCTATCACTTAGCTTAACTCACATAGTAGAATAACCTACAATCTCATCAAGACATTAACCAATAAACAATCAACCTACCTCACGACAATGGTAATTTGGACCAGGAAGCTGGGTGGAGTAGAATGTGAGGATTCGAAGAAATTGACAAGTCTGCAACAAACAGTGGCAACTATGAGGGGATTCAAGCTGTCATATTCTATTTATAAATGCAAGTTACCATTTCAACCAACATTCTCATAAATCACTATGGGTAAAATAAAAATTCAAAAGGAAAACATGAAATAGGATAGGAAGAATTGCATAACCATCACTTACCACTAAAAATGCTAGAACCCTACACCATATTAGAACTGTGTATATCTTTTTGCTCTTGAATATGAAAGGATGAAAAGTCCACTGCAACAGAACATGCACCTCATCAGGAGAAATTAAATAATGTAAACAGAACATGCACAAGTGGAATTAGCAAGACCACAATAGAAGAGGACAAATCAGATGAATGCTTAAATAAATCATTCAAAGAGAAAGACAGCAAGAACTTTGAATAAGAAAATCAACCAGAAAACTGAAAACAGCATGGAAGACAGGTAATAAACCAAGTTCAAGTGCTTCACTCTACAAAAGAGAATAGTATATGAAGCAGCTTTAAAAACAGGAAAAACTGCCATGAATTTTCTGGTTATCTGCAGATAAAATCAGTTAAGCATATAAAAAATAAACCTTTAGGGTTAAGAAAACAAAATTTTCTTATACAGCAAGCTCTTTGAAAAGAGGAGCAACAATTTAGTCGTCAATACGCATAGTACATTTGACTTTATATTCAGGCCAGCTTTAAAAGAACATACATCAAAGCTTACACTACTAAAATGCTCGTCATTTGAAAATAAAAATCAATTTTCAGTCTATTAACAACTACGTCCCCTAGAGATTGAACAGAATACATGCACATAACACCAAGCTGTAGAGATTAAAGCATTACAAAGATGACATAATGAACCTTACCAAGACAAAGGATAAAAAGATGAAGGTGAACAGGGTTTCACTGATGTAGGCTCTCTCTTCCCCCAGCTCCTGCATAAACACCAAAAAAGTGAATACAACAAAGCACAAGATGGCACTTCCAAAGGGAATATAGACAAGGCACCAACCGGAAGAAGAAAGAAACCAGCATCCTGCAGTGTTGGCCCTGGACGATGTATATAATGAACTCCTCGAGCTGCTAGACCATGTATGTACTGTAAATAAGATAAACTTGACAATAAGGCACCGCTTACACATATATAAATTAAAGAAGACTTTGAAGATCAAAAATTGCACAGCAAAATGAGACTCAAAGCATCTCCTTCCAAATTAAAAAGAATTTAGCAGTCTGATGGACTGAACTCTACCGAAATCGACAAAATGCATTCATCAACTCCGAAGTCCAAAAATTTCACCACAAACCATCAGTTTAAACTGATATGAACTTTTTTTTCCAATGCTTAAAAAGCCTGCATCTTCCTCAAAAGTGCAGAAAATGTGACAAATCATGACTCTGCAACTTTTACCACTTTCTGAATGATTTTCAATCCGAAACAACAAAGTAGGACCAGAAAGAGCTTCAAAATTTCAACACGAAAAGAGCAATCAAATTCCAACATTCACCTGACCAACAAGACCAGCAAGAAGATACTTCCAATTCGCCGCAAGTAAATTGATCTCGGTAACTAACTCAGCGCAAATTCTCTTCCAAAGCTTCGCAAATCAAAAAACCACACACAAAATCAGTGGCAAACTACCAAAAGCACAAAAGCAGAAATGAATTAATTCAAAAAAGCTAATAAATGCTGCTGCAAAGCGCAAAGCAGAAAACGAACCTTGGACGACTCACGGCCAATGTAAAGCGTCATCTTCTCAATCTTGTTGCGGTTATGATTACACGTTCAAGCACAACTTCCATATTACTTCACAAAGTCAACCTCACCATCATTCCCTGATCCTATCTCACCAAAACGCCGTCGTCTAAACGGATCAAAGAGATCTAAAACCGGTGGCTGCTGCCGAATCGTTTCAAATTTTGTTGATAAATCAGAAAACGGAAAAGAGAAAAAGCGCGTTTTGGAATTACGAGAATTTGATTCGTTCTTAGATTTTATGAATGGGGAATGGGTAGGGGGTCTTCTCTATGTGGGGCTGTCTAGTAGTGCTGGACCAGAACGCGAGTTCAACACGGGGGCGACAGTTGAGAGAGAGAACAACAAAGAACGAAGAAGAAGAAGAACGAATCAGGGAAAAAAAAGAAAAATAACCAAAATGAATTCAATTCAAACACCAAAACTCGCTTCTTTCCTTTCTACTTAACGATGGGGGATTTTTAGACAGAGAAAAAGTCCTTTTGAGAAAAGGACTTTTTTTAAATTATTTTTTGCGCTTGTGAAAAATCGCCGCTAGTTCTTCCTTCCTCGGCGTGTATTAATTAATTAATTAAAACAAAGAAATTGGGGAAACGAGGTGAAAAGGCAGATATTGTGGTAGTGGGGGAAAATAGGGCGGCAATTTTGTATTACAGTTTTACAGCGGAAGAGGCGGTAAATCGTGAACGTCCGTCCACGGCCTGCTCTTTAATTTTTATTTTTTTTGGTCTTTAAGTTGTTGGGGTTAATTCTGGTTTAAGAAGTTAATTAATTATGTTGGGGTTTGATTTGATTACGGTGGTGTCCACGTTGTTAGTGGGAAAGGACATCTTTGGTGCGCTCGTCCGCTCATTGGATTTCAAATGTTTGGGTTATTTTCCAGCAGCTTGTGATAATTATAAATTTATTAGGATATATATATATAGTTTTTATCCAGAGCGAATGTTTGCCTTGAAATTAATGTGCGAAGTTCCTTATTTGACTCACTTTTCAGACATATTTTCACATCTCCACCGTTTAATTGATATAACCCAATGCATAGATCACTTATGCAAAGTTTCATTGATTTAATGATCATTTGGGTTTTCATAATTGTTATTTACACAACCAGTTCTGTTTAGACAAATTTATAATCCGTTCATTGATTTAATCTAATTCGGTGTCTTAACAATCATCAAGTTAGATGAAATTTTGCAGCAATGATCTATTCATTAGTATCAATAAACTGAATGGTGGAGATGTGGAAATACGACCGAAAAGTTAGTCAAACAAGAAATTTCACATTTTAATTTTAGAGCGAAGCTTCGCTCTGGATAAGAACTATATATATATATATATATATATAGACACACACACAGAGCTTCTTAGCTGCGGACGTCCGCATTTATTCTTATGATGCGGATTTTCACTTTACACTCATTTTTCATTTTACGGTGTCTTAATGATAACCAAATTGGCTGAAATTTTACAGAGATGATCTATACATTAGTATCTAAAGACTAGACGGTGGAGATGTGAAAATTCGATTGAAAAGTGAGTGTAAAGTGAAAATCTACACCGTAAAAATAAATGCGGACATCCGCATCTGAGAAAATCTGTAATTGAAATTCATACACCATTTTTTCTTTTTTATTAACTTAAATTTTGTCTTTTAGTAACTTAAACTTTATCTTTTTGTGAATGTGTTAACCAAAAAAGAAAAAATTGTATGTGGATTTCACAACATATATATATATATATATATATATATATATATGATTATCAAGTATAAAGTGTTACGATTGTGATTATTCTAACAAAATTAAAGTGTTTAAATGCTATTACCCTTGGTATATTACCATTCTGAAGTGATGAAACAAGATTCTGAATATGAGACATGATGGAGATGAAACCAAAATGGGAAAATAGGGGGAGGTGAGGGGGGTAGATTCCACCTGAGTTCATTACCAAATAAGACGATTTGTTATAACCGCGTAAAGAAATACGCTAATAAATTGTTGGGACAATGTCCATTAGCCTTAATTTTAAGAATTTTATTCTCACCAACAAAATCAGATTTTAAAATTTCCAAGAGCCAACTTAAATAAGAAAAAGATAATTATACCTTTAATGATTTAAATAAGCTATAATAGACTATTATAAGAAAAATAGAATGTCTATTTTGAAATAAATATCTATGACGGGATTCTCGCTACTGTTGACCGTGACTTCGACAACGTTGACCGGACTCCAGCGACCGTTGACCGGACTCCGGTGACCGGATGTCTATTTAGGGCAATAGGGGGTTCGTTGGGGGGTCAATTGGGGGCAGTAGGGGTTCGTAGAGGCTTTTATTGGGGGCAGTATGGGGTTCATCGGGGGATCTATTTGGGGCAGTAGGAGGTTCGTCAGAGGGTCTATTAGGATCAGAAGGATCTCCTATTGAGGGCAGTATGACCTTCTACTGGGGTTAGTAGGACCACATACTGGGGTCAGTAGGACCACATACTGGGGTCAGTAGGACCTCCTACTGGGGGTAGTATGACCCTTGAATTTAAGGGTATGCTTCAGTCACTTATAAATGCAAGTATATCTACACTTCTGTTTTCATGTAAATGCAACTGCCACGAGCTCAAAAAAACTAGGTAATCATCCATCAAACTCAACAATCACAACCAAAACTCAACAATTACATAAGTTAATGTACATGTCCTACATGGCTGCACTAAAGAATTGATTTACCATTACCGATCACAACAAAAATATTCCTGCAGAAATGTATGAACATTAGGAGTCTTCACATTCTCAGTCCCACCTTGCTACTCCAAGCTCGCCTTCCAAGTCTCCGGAATCTCCTGGACTTCTCAATCTTGGGATCAACCACCACCGGAATCAGCGATTCCAACACCAGATCACAAGCCAAGCCCAAATCATTCCCCTTGTTACTCATCTCCTATCTCTTGTCCATCGGAAACACCTCCGACGTCGCCTCAAGCACACCTCTGATCTCTTGTTACTCATCTCCAATCTATTGTCGAATTCGGAGAAGAAAATCGGAGTCGATGGTCGCCAAATCGGTCGTCGTCGGTGAGGCATCATCCTCAAAGGTGTCATTGGTTGTCGTCGAGATGTTGGAGAAGAGAGAGACGATGTGGAGGATGGTGGAGGCTGTGTTGTCAACGGTGGTTCAGACATTGTCGGGAGTAGCCTGGTTCAGATCTCGTCGGCAGGGCTTGACTTGGATGTCATCGGAGGCGGCCTGGTGTCGTTGGAGGAGGCGTGGTATCGTCGTCGGAGGCCTGATGTCGTCGGCGACGGCCTTGTGTGTGTGTGAGAGAGAGAGAGAGAGAGAGAGAGAGAGAGAGAGAGAGAGAGAGAGAGAGAGAGAGAGAGAGAGAGAGAGAGAGAGAGAGCATATACATATAAAAGAGACTATGAGAAAGAGATAAGAGACAAGGGTAAATTTGTCAGAAAAAATAGTTAAATTGCTAACAATTTTGTTAGTGAGAATAACATTTTAAAAGTGTTAGGGTTGATGAGAATTATGAAATATAATTTTGTTAGTGGGAAATTTTTTTCTCAAAATTAGGGCTAATGAGAATTTTTCCTAAATTGTTGTAATGTTTCTTAATTTTGAATCACAATGACTATTTCATAAAGGATCATGTTTCAAACTTTTATGTTCGGGGTAAATGTTTCTTTACTGTGATGATTACGGTTTGAGCACATTCTACTCTATTATGTTCTACTTTGTTGTATTATTAGGGTGGATAGCGGCTCAATAACAGCCTCATGTACGTAGAGACTTCTCTGCTGCTTTGCTTGTGGATGTAGACTCCTCGTTCATTAGTTGATTTCGTCATTTTCTTAGGTTTGGACAACCTCGATCAATCAATTACCTTTGGTTAGCAGATTTGGAAGAACAATCCTTCTTGATTCGATAACTTTGTTTGTCTACATTTGATGACATGATAATTCGATCATTTCAGACTATTATTTCTCTTTAGTTGTACTATTGATATAATTACTTACGGAGTGTATTTTCCATGGAAAATTTGTCCCTTTCTCAAAAAACATATGAACTTAAGAAATCGAAGACTTGAAAAAGTACCATTCCTAAAACTACATGTAGCTTCATAACAAGTGATCGATTTGGGGAATTACAAAGATATGTAGATTTGGATGAATGTGGAAGAATTATTACTTGGTAGGGTAAGAATGGAGGAAGGAGGAACAAAAGGAAACAAAAGCACATGGGACGTACGTGCTAGCAGGTTTTGGGCTGATGATTGGTGTTGGTGGTTATTTTTGATGTCCCTCTAACTACGAATTTTTCTACTGCAGCTATCTTCCAACCACTCCTTTTTACCACTTTGGTGTAAGTGATGTGTATGACAAGACAGTGTAGAACTGTAGATTCTTCAATGAAGTTGTGAGAACTTCGTATTCGTGTCTCTTTTCTTAATTCACTGGTGGCTAGTAAAGTCATTCACCTTAACATCATTGGATGCCATTTAAAATGGAGCTAATGTCTAATTCGATATTCACCGTAAACAAAATTATGTTAATATTCGGTATTTTTAAACACTAAACAAAGTATCTTAAAAATATGTAATTGTCTTACCACCCCACCAAACACACGCATGAGTGACATACCCATCACAACCAATTTTGTTGTTGACAATATACAGTAATTGGCTACAAGACATCATGACCAATGAGGGCCTGTGCCTCCAGAGAAATATTGAATTTCGTTGGTTGATCTTCTTTGTGCCCTTAAAACAATTCATCTTTTTTACTTCTGATGAGGAGGATGCATATCTTCTCTTCTATAGTTATACTTCTTGTATTTGGGCTTTAGCTTTTTGGACTATGCTTTTGGATTATGTACCTTAAATTTTTCACAAAAAAAACTATATATAGATTAAGACAAAAATCATTATTAATTTGAATTAATAGATATTATTAACCTGAAGAATTAACAAAGTGGTCATGGATAAAACATTTGGTATGTATGAACTTTAAGTTTAGGTTGGGAGCTGTGTAGAGGATGTAGATAAATTATGAGTTTTGCACACACAAGTTAGCCGTAAGTAATGGTTATAATCGTGCGTATATATATTGTTAGTAAAATTTAGCCGCAAGAAATTTGTGTGCCCCCATTGATATATTTTTCTTCCTCTCGTGACATTTTTATATTATTATAGTTTCAAATTTAACTTCATTGATATTTCTCTTAGGATGAAAATGCATGAAATCCCATGATTATTAACCCATTTTGAATAAGGCTCGAAAGAGTAGTTTCGTTAATGACTTTATCAAAGGGGGTAATGGTGCAACAAAATGGACTAGAGATTATGAAAGAGAAGAGTAAAGGAACACGGTGGTGGGGAGGTCAAATGCAGAGACCAACGACAATAACCAACGGCCAAGGGCGGCTTCTTCCATATGATAACGACCCGTCGTCGTCCTGCTACTACGTGCTGCATCTTTCTTGATTCTGTATATTGCCAAAAGCTAAAGATCTCCATATCTTCCTTGATTCTATATACACTAAAAACCATTTTGTAACTCCCCTTGCTAATTCAGATTAATCTTATGTTTAAGAATCTCTAGGGTTTTTGGAAGGTTTGGGTTTGAACTTTGAAGGGTCGCAACTAACTTTTCAATGGGCAGAGCTTGACTCCATTTGTTACTTGTATGTCTGAAACCAGCAAGCCAAGGAAGTTGAAGAATCAGGTTGACCTAATAGGACCACGGGAGAAGCCACTTGGTAATCATGCAACATGACCAGTCAATTTCTATCACCACCAGAAAAACAAATATCTGATCTTATGTACTCTCTCTGGCTCTGCAATTCCAAAATTGAGGAGAAAGAAAGAAACAGAGCTTCTTCCATGGTAGACCTCTCAGATATCCCATGGACCATGATGATGTTTCAAAAAGCTGTCCATGCATGTTCAAGGCTGAACTATACAATTCCGAGAAGTTTTTTTAACATTACATTTTACGGTTTATGCATTAATAAATTTTTATTTAAAAAGTAAAAATAGTTTTTCGTTACTTATTTAAAGACAAAATATAATCGTCATGTAGAAAAATTCAACGGATTTTCTAATACAGGGGTGAATCACCCTTTCGTTCTTGTTTCATAAACCTTCAAGGGCCATACAATGCTGACTTTGGATGTACGGAAGATTTCTGCTTCTAAACAACCATATCTCTCTATGTTTGACCCCTCTTATTGACTTGTACAACTTAAGCAAGTTGAGCTAAACTTGGTCAAAATGTGCATAAGAGAAAGAGAGATATAGAGTTGATTATGCAGCACTACTCTTGAGGTCTTGATCAAACTTGGCATGTGAGTTTTGTATCACACCTCACCCCCTCCATTTGTGTATTAAATAACAAGAAAATGGGTTGTCAAAGATGTAAACTTGAGCTATTCAAATTTCCAAACAAAAACAAAGCAAAGGAGCAATATCTTATGCTATTGTTCTTCAAGTACAACAAGGAAAATGATGGGGCATTCACATTATTGTTGTTTTCATCCATGAGAAAACCTCATATTCCTAATCTTGGAATGTTTTTGGAAGTAACATGCAACTGTCCCCAGAAGTTTCTTGGAACCCTTCCTCCTTGTTTCCAGAATGAAAATGACATCCTTTCTGGAAGGCCCAAAATCAAGCTCATATATCTGATCTGGGCTATTCAGATCAGCCCAAATAGGCCCATATATCTGATCAATGCCTCTCCTACATTGTCTTTCTTCAGCTTCTTTCTCTCAATAGGCAGAGGCCTTTGGAGCCCTAACCCTAATTCTTATCCATAACTCCTATTATACAATTCTGGGTTTTATTGCAAGATTACATATTCATCATGGCGCTTCATTCATCCAGCTTCTGCTTAAATGTGAGTTGTGCTTGTGTTTTTTCCCTCTATATTGTATACTCTGTGATCTGTATGATTCCCCAGTTTAGAAAAGCTGGGTTGATATTGTTTAATTAAGTTACCATTTGGACCAAATCATGTGTATCTAGCTGTAGAATGTCTTACGATTGATGCAAGAATGTTAATTTATGTTTCCTTTCTCTCAAAGAAGTGTTCTTTTGCTTCAATTTGATCAAGAAGCATGAGGTTTTGGGTAAAGATTAAGGCCGTATGTGTTAAATTTTTGAACTTTTAAAGAAGCCCACTTGGTTTCTGCATTTCCATGTCAAGGTTGATTGTTAGATATCTAATGTATAGATTGGTTCATCAAATACGAAAGAAACAGTAGCAGAGTGCGTGAATTTGTTTTAGAATTGACTATAATCTCAATGACCACGATTGTTGAAATTTGATACTGGAAAGCATTATAGATTATGTGAATTATCCTACAATGATTTTCGTATGTAATGTCCGGGTTCTTTTAGGATCCCAAGATTATGTTCGATATCTTTTGTGTTCAATTTTCTCATTATGCATTCTGAGTTGAGGTTATTGAGACTGATTTTTACCTTGATTTATAGGGAAATCTTTCTTTTAAGGAGTTTAATAGCTTGCCGTGTGCCTGTTACAATTCTGAGATGCTTCATCATCCGTCTTTACCATCGAGGAAATACAATTTAGTTGTAGCAAATACTCTTGATAGGGGGCATAGATTTCGATTTTCACCTGGAGATGGTCATCTCAAATTGCGAACTGCACAATCCAGTAAGTTTTTATAGCCTTGCCACTATAATCTTTATGTTTATCACGATTGTTAAGGTTTGACTCGTAATGGCTCACCATGATGTTATGATAGCTTCAAGTCCATTAACCTTCAGTGCAATGTAGCATCCAATTAAATACTCCTAATCCTGGCTTTTTCCAGTGCAGCATCCTCTCTTCCAGCCTCTGGTGTGCGATCATTAAAGCCACGCAGTGCAAAATGTGATGACTCAAAGGATAGCTCAGTTAGCGAAAATGTTATTTTGGATGCAGAAACCTTAATGCGGGATCTAGATATTGCCATTGCAGAGGAGAACTATGCTAAAGCAGCAGAAATTAGGGATAGACTCAGACTTCTGCGGGAAGATAGTATGACTTCTGTTTTAGCAGCAAATGCTCGATTTTACGAATCATTCAGTATAGGGGATCTGGCTGCAATGCAATCTCTTTGGGCCAAACGGGATCAAGTCTGCTGTGTACATCCAGGTGCACGTGGGATATATGGTTATGAAGATGTTATGACTAGCTGGGACTACGTATGGGCAAACTATGAATTTCCACTACAGATTGAGCTGAAGGATGTTAATGCTAATGTTAGAGGGGACATGGGGTTCGTTTCTTGTGTGGAATTGGTTAAGACAAAAGGTAGCAGTTGGGGAGGACAGTTTGTAACAAATGTGTTCGAGAGGATTGATGGTCAATGGTTTATCTCTGTTCATCATGCTTCGCCTATAGACTTGTGAAGTATACAGACTATAATAGATATACGATGTACGAGTTCCCTCTCAATTGCCATTTTGTCTCTGTTTTGGTTGGCGATTTTTGAACCGTTAAATGTACTATTCTTTACCATAAATGAATAGCAGATTATCTATCTTTAAGTTTTATTTCTATTCTGTAATAGGGCTACCAGTCTAGCCGTTCTACTGCAGCTTTAATGAAAGTCTGTTGAAGTTACAAATGCGAACTATTATTGATGCATGAAAGTGAAGCTTAGTAATCTACATCATTTATCAAAGATGTTGAAGCTTAGTATCGGAGTTTTCTATTGACTGGCAAATTTTCCTTTACACATGGTAATGTCGGTACAGTAGTACAACCAGAACAGAATTACAGTGGTCATACTCAATGTCTGCAACAACAGGTACTCTGGTTAAAGTCTCCCTAAATTTGTTTTCAGTCGATTCACACAACAATGACGTGTTCACTATGAGAACTAGGAGTTCTTCTACTGCTTCCTCATTTGTTTCAAGCCAGTTGCTGGTTGGTTGGACTTGAAAAACAAAACGGCTTCCATTGCACAAAACTAGACTCTCCCAACAGGGGAGTGAGGTGGATTTGGTGCATACTTTGATGGCCCTGTCACCTGCATTCCACTATTTCCATTTAAAATTGGCTCCTGAAAAGCTTTTGCTTCGGACATATCTGATGGCTTCCGGCTGCTAATTATGACAACACAGATGAAGAATGCTTGTAACAAAGAAATTGAAGTATTGAACTCGATCGAGTAGGTTCCATCCTTCTCTGGCGCCAATCTGAAGACTGCCCTGTTTTCCTGAGCTTCTCCCTGAAACAAAGTACGAAAACCAAAATGTAAATTGGCTATAGTAGCATTACTTAATGTGCAGGTAGACATGCTTAGCTGAAAACAAAAAGGTAGTACCTCGGCAAAAAGTTCAAAATGATCTGAACTAGGAGAAGTTATGGACATCTTGGAAATTTGACAGCACTTGTTCTGGTTTGAGATAACACGCAATTTACAACCAACATCCCAACCTCCACAATCACAAGATCCACCAGATTTCCAACGCGCAATTAATGGCGAGAGCTCTCCTTTGTTTGGTGAGCTATGGACGCCACCTGGAAGTATGACTACACTACTGTCTTCCCAGTTACAGATTGTCTTACGATCTGGTGAACACTTGGTGCAGTCCTTCTCCATAGCTTCTTCATTGCTCTCCTGTTTAACATCACTTGGATCTTTGCTAGGTATCTTGACAACAGCAGCAGCAAGCTCCCTATTTAGCATGAATTGTGGTGCTTCTTGACTCGCATGCTGTCTTAGCTGAACACTAAACAAAACAGACTCTCTTGTTATATGCTTGAAGTTCTGTTCATTAACATCAGACAGATCAGAGGTTGAAACCTTCATTTGACCAATAACATTGTATGCATAGCCACAACTTTTGCCTTTACTTCCTTGACTCATCCAGCCACCACCTTTTTTCTTGATTTCATTCACACAGTAAAATGTAAAGTTCTGACCAAAATCATCTTTCTCAGATGAATTTTTCAGGGTTGCCACAAAACAGTTGGTGCTTCGGTCAACCAAAAATCTAAACAAAGGAACTCCATTCGTAATAGTTAACTGCAACAATGCTTGGACTGATGATACCTCACGCTTCTCCTTCTGTAGCGACTCACCAACACTAATGGGCCTAGAGACACAGGAATTACGACTTGCTTTCATAGGCTTCACAGCTTCAGCAGAATGGAGTGGATTTGCCTCCTTGTGCTTCAGTATTGGGTCTAGCAACCTTCTCAATGGGCTAGACCTACCTCTGTTATGACTACTTGTTTTCTCTCCCTTTCGATTGTCTGAACAATCAGAAGTTTCAGGTCTCACAGGGCCTGACTTGACAGTCATACATGTGGAACTTGACTGTGGTGCAGCTGCATTTTCTTTGAAACTGAAACTTCTACCGAGCCGACCCAAGCTGAAGCTAAATCGGCGATTGGGTGATGGATTTCTGCTCTTTCTAGTTGACAGTTCAACATCTTCTTGATCTGATGTTTTGGAAATATCAAGTGCAGAAGGCAGTGGGCATGAATGTGGAACTTCAGAATACTGTTCTTCATAGTCCATCTCGCTGGTAGAAAAGTCACCTGAGAAGCTAATCTTATTGGCGTCTGCCAAATGCACATCACAGGATGCTCTTGCTTTTGGAAGCTGGCATACTTTTGGAGAGCCACTTTGGGGCAATACCTTTGGTGGAAGGAGATCAATGTTATTCTCTTCAACAGGACAAGGTTGATCAGCAAGATTTGTATCTAACTTTGGCAACTCCTCCACAATTTTCTCAGTTTTGTCATTGCAAGCAATCGCCTTTCCCTTTGAACTCAGTAAGACATCATAACTTTGAGATTTTGAAGAATGAGATCCCATTTCTGAAGTGATCGTTTCATCAATTTTCTTTCTCTTTATATCCGACTCTTGCAACTCCTTTGTCTTCTTGGCCTGACTGTCACAACTGCTCACATCTTCCTTTTGACCAGATGAGACTCCATAACTTTTCGAAACTAGTGCAGCTTTCCTTTCTGAACTGATCCTCTGAGCTGAAATTTTTCCCTTTCCCTTATCAAGCATTAAATCCGAGTGGTTTCTACCAAAAGACCTGTAGGGGAAGGGCACCTTCTTCTGCCCATGAATGCCATTCTTAGAAGGGGTTTCACAGTCTTGGAAGCGCACAACACTCTGAGCAGAAGGTTTGACACCCTGAGAAAGGACATCCTTTTGAGATGACTTGAGACTAGAAACACGCGAAGACTGTTGATCAGGACGTGAGCCAGGTCGAACTACACCAGTCAACGTAGATGCTGCAGCAATATTTTCCAAAGGTGTATTATGGCTATCTTCTCCTGGGGAATGCTTCTGCTTGTGCTTCCATTTTTCTAGCCGAGACCAATCCAGAACTCCAAAATTCAAAACCTTTTCTTGCGGTTTTTCTCCTCTCTCGGGATGCTGAAGATAACCAGGCAAGTTTGACATGTGCTTCACAAGCTCATCAACTTTGGCACCTTTCTCCTTCCTACTCTGCCTATTCATATTTCCCAAATATTTTTGTTCTACCGAGACATTATCATCTCCATCTTGTCTCACTTTATGATGAGACTCATTTCCTGCCAAACCAACACCAGCTCTCACTCTCACCCTTTCAGGATGCTTTGTTCTCCGATTCGCTTGATGATGCACAACAGTGTCCTCTACCGTAAACTTGTTCTGCTGTTTTGAGCTATTCCCAACCTCCAAACCGATCCCCATATCCCCAGCAGGTTCTACAAAGTGATTCTGTGGACACACATCAGCTTGCATTGTAGCTCTGCAGCTCCACAAGCAGCCAGCACATCATCACAATCTGTTCTATCAATTTGCACTCTTTTGTAACCTCAAATTCTGGCAAACGAAAATAAGATACCTATGAGTGTATGTGATTTTAAAGCAGAAGAATCCAAATGCAGATAATAGTTAAATGATGCGACATTCCAATTACAGTTCTCTCATGAAAAAATGCTAATTAGCTGATGAAATTTCATGTATATATCTCTTCAAATAAGCTAACGATCCAAGATTAAACACAGGATGAACCACACAAATCGAATTGAATGCAAAAATTTCAATAGATCTAACCAAAACTCATACAAAACAAGCAATCACACACCAGAAAAACACAAAAATCCCCAATCTTTAAGCTCTGTTTAGCACAACAGAAAACAAAGGACTCTAAATCCATACGAATCAACCTAGAGCCTCATAGTTTCCACTCCATACATTTTCCTCAAGAAAATCAATTCTCCTCTTCCATTTTCGCTTAGACTAATTCCTGAGCAACCAAACGGAGCACAAATAACCTAAGCAGAAAAACGAAAATGCGCTAGGGATTTCGAGCTGTACCTCGAAGCTTCTGGAACCGAGAGGAGAGCAAGTCCTCAATCAACAATGGAGGAATCGCATTCTCTATTAGAGATCCGAAACGTAACAATCCAAGCGTGGTGGTGATTTGGTGACACGGCAAAACGTAAATTATAAGCAAAGCAAGGAACTTTTTACCGCCAAAAACCGCCTGTGGATTTTAACCGCCGTTTGTTGGAATCCGTGTCCCGAAACTGCGTCGTTTTGCTCTCGCCGGAGCCGGTGGTCCGGAACAAACAGAGGTTCAGAGAATGGAGACAATCTGCAACGCCACTAGGCAATGAGCTCTCTTTTGCTGACTGGTCAGAGTGAGAAAGAGAAAGAGAAAGAGAGAAAATGGCGTTTGCGGTTGTGATCGGACGGTGGAGAGAGAAAAGCGGGATTAGGGAAGGGAGGGCTAAGATGCCGTCACATCGAGGTAGGAGGAGGTGGGATGGTGGGGCCCTACAAGAAGACTTCTTTCCTTATCACTGATCCCGACGGGGTTTGTGGGCCCCGAGATGTTGCCACATGTCTGACATCAGCGGACTGTGATTGGAGGTGGTGGTGGTGGTGGGGGGGGGGTGGTGGGGGTTCAGGTTTAGGCGCCCTGGTGTGGAGAAATTTAGGGTTAGATAAGGATTCCTTTTCGTTCATTTTTGTTTTCATGTGGACTTATTGAGCTCTCTAAATTGACTTCATGCCTTCATCCTTTGTCACTTTGCCTCGGTGTAAATTCACACACACTTACTCTTTTGTTCATTTCTTTGTCAATCAAAATGTAAAACACGATATTGTGAATGTACAAAAAAGTTATCAGAATTACAAGCTATTATGAGTGTCTTCTATGTCTGTGATGTCGATAGTTCATGTTAAAATTCTTCGTTCGGTTAATAAAAAACGAATTTGTATTTAGGCTACAATTAACATTAGCAAGATATGAACTCGAGTGTCGGAGTTTTACTCCGGGAGGCTCTAGGCGACTTGACCATCCATAGCAGATGACTCGATATTAAAAGGTTGAACTGAATCTGTGAATTGCGATCAAGATTGGGTTTTTTTAATATGCCAAATCAAAAAGGAATCTGAGGAGGTAAGATACCTTTTGGGTTCGAAAAGAGTTGTTATTGAAGAACAGAATAATACGATCAATAATAGCTACGTTAAATTCAACTGGGGAAGGAAACCAGATGATGATGCAAACCAGTATTCGCGAATGAATTCTCGGGTCATATCGAGTTGGAGAGTTGGAGAAAGCTGGGATTCGATTATGAATGAAGACCGAAGATGATCTCCCAATTTAAAGCTTACTTTGGAGATGATGATGAATGATTTTTTTTTTTTAACAAATTCTGTCAACGCGTGGAATTGACGCACCGTTGGTGAGATTTCACTCTATGGAGGGAATAATCTCCGCATCGTTAATAGTGGGTATTCATTGAGTAAAATGCTTATTTAGTACTAATTGTAACCCTTCATTGCCTATTCTAATGACAATCTTTTATATGAGTCAATTTGAATGAAAGTAAACTTTTTTTGTGCCTAAATGGTCAAATCTTTACTAAAATCTTAACAAACTATATTATTTTAAGACTATTTTGCCCCCACCTCTTCAACATGAAAAAACTTGGCCGGAACCTCAAACTCCGGTCACTGGCCGCCGGACTCCAGTCACCGGAATTTTCCCGACCGCTGGACTCCGGTCACCGAAATTTCCCCAGTAACCAGTTACTGATCCCCAATAACTAGTTACTAACACCTAGTAACTAGTTACTGACCCTCAATAACTAGTTACTGACCTCAGTAACTGAGTTACTTTGGTCACCGGCCGTCGGAACTGAGTTACTGACCTCCAATAACTGAGTAATAATTTCTTAAAAGGCTATTGATCCCAGATAACTTAATTACTGACCCCTAGTAACTCGAGTTACTGACCCTCAGTAATCAATTACTGACCCCCAGTAATCGATTATTGACCCCCAGTAATCGAGCTACTGACGCCGAATAATATGTAACTAACTCCAATAATCATGTTAAAATATACTTTATGTTCAAAAATCACTCTATTATGATTTCTAAACTAAAAATTTGCAAAACAAAACAGTGTATTACATCAAATCTTTCCCATCTCACCTATTTGTGGACAAATAATTCTCTAAAAATCCATTTAACATCGGCACCATTTACTTAATTACTCACACTTAGATAACAAAATTATGCTCAGAGGCTATCATACCAATAAAGGAAGCAAAAAGCTGAAACAGAACACGTCCTTTTGGTTCCGGACTTGCTCCGACGAACTTGTTCCGGATCAGAGCGACGAACTTGCTCCGGATCCTTGTCACCGCATATGTGACGTCAACGACCTACTCCTCAGCATCCAGCTGCCGTCACAATCATCATCTTGTTGAAAAACAAGATTCAATAACCTCATAATCACGTCTGAGTTGGTCGACCTCACCAACGAGGATGCAGATGACGCAATGGAATCGAGGGAGGAGAGATATGAGCACTTGCTGACTCCTGATCGATGGTGGATTTGGTTCTTTCTTGTCGGAATGAGGTTCTTACCGGGCTTGACTGAGAAGTCCTCGCCGGTGGCTCGAGGCTGCCCTCGTACTCATCGTCTGTCAATCTTGAGCTTCTTGAGGGTGCGGTAAGCGAGGTCGCCGGAGATGGAGATGGTAGAGGAGATGACTTGGGCGGCGGTAATCTTTGAGAGAGAGAGTTTTCAGAGGAGGAGGATGAGAGAGAGAGAGAGAGAGAGAGAGAGAGAGAGAGAGAGAGAGAGAGAGAGAGAGAGAGTGATAAAGAGATATATTAAGTTAAGGGTAATGTTGTCTTTTTGATAGGAATAATTGAAATGAGCTCATTAAAAGTTTTTCATTGGAACAGGCTATTGAATCCCTGTTTTTGACTAAATGTGTATTTTTCCTTATCTTTTCAACAGTTTTGGTGATGCAAGCCACATCACACATAGATCATAGATGTGGAAGCAAACCTCTACTATTATAAAGCTAGGAGTTCAGAAAATTCATCAAATTATATTTTGTGTAAATTACCCTTAATGAATTGATTGAAACTGACACGACCCGCCCCGAATTTCACCCTAAATCCGGAGTAAATCGTGCGGGGACCACCTCCAAGGAAAGATTTACCGCAAAATTCAGTACAACCTCCCTTGAAAATGGACAACCCTTCCAATAAAAACCTGTAAACACTTCTAAAGGTTCCAAATCCAACCTTAACTTCTGGAGCCTTCGTGCTCCTCAAAAACAATCATCACCAACAAGATAATAAACATTATCTAAGATAATATACATCATCCGTCAAATATTCTAAAATATAAACAAGCCTTCACTCACAACTAAAAATATATACATTAAACCCAAGTATTCAGAGCTACTAGACACTAGCGGAAGCAAGAAAAAAGACAAGTAGGCTAAACAGGTAACCTACTGGTGAAAGGTGGTGGAAATATGACTATGCCTCGTCTCCTACTAGATCCAATCCGAACTCTGCAGACTGGGCATTTTAAAACGAAGGGCCCAGGGGAAGACATTTAATAATATTAGAGTGAGTGGACAAAAATAATTTAATAATAAACTATTATGCATTTCCATTTTAATTTCATAGAAAAATATACTGCATGCGGCAGCTTAAAAGTGTTCAACTCATAAACTGATAATTTCACGACTAGCACTGGCTAGTCACAAACTCAAATAAAATGGAGTCTCTCAGGCTAAACCATATATATTCATATATTCGTATGTATCTACACTCGTCAGACTCCTTGTATGAATCCTAGAAACAATTCAGAAAAATAGAAATTCATACAAGGCTACAACGCTGGCGTCTAACGCTCACGTTGCGCCATAATGATATTTTTCCTCATTATGACCGAAAAGGGACGGTGTACATATACGTGTGGACTCCCTATATGAAAACTTAAATAAACCGAAAAAGAAAGAAGTTTTCATATAGGGCTATGACGCTTGTGTCTAACACGCACGACACGCCATAATGGTATTTTACCTCATTATGACGGACCAAGCACGTATGACTAGCTAGCATTTATATACATACTATTCTCATAAAATCCAAAACATATATATCCACAGAAAATCTCATTTTCGGGATCTCTCCAAAGGAGGAAAAATTATCAAATGGGCGAGAAATCAATAATCTCATCAAAATAAACAAATGATTAATAAAATCATTCATCGCATGCTTTTTATTTAAAACAAAGGTCCACTCACAAATTAGGCCTAAGCCTGATGACGCTCCGAGGCTTCTTCTGCTCGGGCCTCCTCACGTCCTGTTTCAAATATATAATTAATTTACCAACTGAATTCCAGTATTTATAAAATAGGCAAAATTAATCGAGAGCCATAATTACGCTCATCATTGCCTAAGTTCGATATTCTTAAATCGGAACGATCCAAACTTTTATATCATACTCGGCAGTCGTATAAACAACCTTTCCCAGAAATTGATTTAAATCCTACGGTCGGATTTTACATTATTTAACCGCTTAAATACCAAACTTCGGAAATTCACAAACCTATTCAAAACTCGTCCGAAAATTCTAAAACTCATTCCATTAAACTCCTCATAAAAATCTCCACCAAAAACAATTTTTCCAGCGGCGGCCGGCGACCAGCTCCGGCGACGTCCAAATTCTACCAAATTTTAACAGCAGCTTCCTCTCATCATTCCAAACAACTTTCATAACTATCACTAAGTCCAATTTCAAGCCTAACTAGGTCAATCGAACGAAAACATCCTAAAAGCCCTAGAATTTCAACTTCGAATTTCTCCTTACCGAGCTCAAGAGGGATCGAGCCTTTTGGAGGGGTTGTTGCACGGGAGGAGAGCTTCAAAACCGTACCAAGCTTGCCCGGATTGGTGGCCGGAGGAGGGAGTTCCAGCGACGGAAAGCTTAAGGCAGCCGGAACTTCCGGGCGACGTCTCTCCCTCACGGCGGCGCTAGAGAGGCTGCCACCGGTCTAGAACGGTAGCTGGGTTGGAGACCGATCGATTGGGACCGGTGCGGCGGCGAACGGTGGCCGGACGGCGGAGAAGAAAATCCGGCAGGAAAAGAGAATCGGGAGAGAAAGAGAGAGAGGAGAGAGAATCGGGAGGGAAGAGAAATATGTTGGGCTTGGCCCAACTGGTTCCAACCCAATATATACCCAATCCAAAAATTTAACACCCCCAAAAATAATATCCTAATTAAAATTACCTTTTACTAGCTAAATTTACCATTTTTTACCGTCGTTACATTTTTCTCCTACGAATAACTTTCCAAAATAATCGTCCCTCAAAACCCCTCTAGGGACCAATTAAACTATATGTCAATGTCGGAGACGGTAAAATTCTTATTATAATCAAGCTAGTAAATAAGATAAAATCTTACGGGTTGAGATGTGACAGAAACAACTAAATAAAAAAGTTATTATAGTAAAGAACAAAATAAATAAAAAAAAAAAATATAAAGAGACATTGTGTAGAAAAATGTGGGAAGTTAAAATTAATAATGGTTTGCCATGTCAAAAACCATATAACTAAAATTAACAATCTACGATTTTTCTGTGCAAATATACAAGTAAAAGGCTAGTGAAACTTAAAGAGATGTATGTTGTTTGATATATTTTATCGGTGAGCCGTGACTTGGTTGATTAGATAGCTTAATCGACAACGTTGAAGTCATGGGTGCAAAACCTCACTAACATATGTAAGGGTGTGTGAGTTATTTAATAAAATATTTAAAAAAACAAAAAAAGTTGTTTGATATATTTTACAATTTGGTTTCATTTGTTATTAATTATTGTTTAGAATAGGGTTGTCTGCATTTGAAGCTTTGTCTATTTTTGCAGCCTTTTGAGCCTCGCAGATTGTCATGAGAACTCTCAGGTTGCTATAAAAAGTCAGCCAACTACGCAAAATGTTTTTGGCATAAAAACCCAAAAATCCGAACCGACTCTGTTATGTTTGGGCTTTATTGGTTTAGTTTGCTAAAACTACTGGTTCAAACCGTTACTCCCGGGTTCAGACTCAGTTTTCATTTTTGTTTTTTAAACCAAAACGATCCAAAAACTGGCATACATTATATTATGGGATACTCATTCTCTAACTTGACGGAGTGATGTCGTATTTTAATGAATGGATCTTGAATCATTTGTCTGGAAAAAAGAAAAGAAAAAAAAACATTAGATGATTAACATGGTTTTGACAGTCTGGTAAAAAAAAATGCAAGATGAAATGTTTGGTTATGATAACATAATAAATTTTTAATATTGTATATGATGTATAGAGATTCTTTTAGTTTCAAAGCATAGAAACAAATGTCCCACATACCTAAGACCAAGCAAATTGGGCATGTTTCTTTATGAATCCTCTCATTAACTTATAGTCCAAATGGATAGGTAGGTAATAATCAAAGCTTACATTAATCATTAGTTTCTTAAGCTTTTGCATCTGGCCAAATCCATTTATTCCAATGTTATCTCATTGTCTGTGGGAGAATTATCATCTCTTCGTTTTGTCATGGATTAAGGATTAACAAGGTAGACGGAGCCAGATACAAATTTGCTCCCCACCTTATTTCCCCCACCTTCATCCCCACCTATCTAAATACATGACACATGTCTTATTTCTTCAACTCATCTAACCATGGTTAACAATATAAATCTAAAATTATTTATTTAATTTAAATTTGTAAGATTGGGTATTGAGTTTTAAGGTGTAGGGTTTAAGATTTTAAGTTTGGGGTTTGGGGTTTGGGATTTAGGGCTTATTCTTTTATCATGATTAGCTAAACCCTAGTTAAGTAAAACCCTAAACCCTAACCCCAGACCCCAAACCTTAAAACCCGAAACCTTAAACCCTAAATGCCCAACCTCTAAAATTTATATTAAATAAATAATTTATATTACATTTATATTAAATAAATAATTTATATTACATTTATATTAAATAAATAATTTATATCGTTAACCATGGTTATGTGAGTTAATAAAAATGGACATGTGTCATGTATTTAGGTGAGTGAGGATGAAGATGAGGAAGTAAAGGTGGAAAACAAATTTGTATCCGACATAGCCATACTTCTAGAATAATGATGGGATGGCTCCTAGAATAATGATGGGAGGAGTGAAGCTCACACCAAATGGTGGTACAAAATGTTGAGAATTACTTGGATTCTTGCTGGGAATCTTTCATTACTTATTCTCTCTTTGTTGTCTTTCTGTTTTTTGTGGCTTGTCCTTTTCATATTCCTACCCTCTTTTCTGGGTATTTTGGCCCTATTCCAATCTAGACCTGCATTATTCGACATTGCCTTTACCCCAAGGCAACGTGTTTGTGGGCGATCTCTCCACATTTTCTTTTTCTCTTTGTAATACTAAATCTCTGATTAAAGGGCAAAGACTAAAGAGCATATGTTAAAGTGAAAAGCTCGAATGAAAATAATATGGCCTGCAAAAGCTTCGTCTAACTTCGAGTGACTTGGCTTTTTAGGCAGCTTGTAGATTTGGCCACATTATGCATTTACCAAAAAAGATTAAAAAGAAAAAGAGAGAGAAAAATATCAGATCGATTGTACAAGATGGTCCATGAACACACTCGTCCATTCTTCCAAAAATCTCAATTGAGTGGGCTTGAAAATCTAGTTTGGGCCCAAGTTTCAAAACAAAGCAAATTTAACAAAATAGCCCAACCGAAATTGGCTACATAACGTCGTGTGGGGTAAACTATGTGGCACAAAGGAATCCGAAGACTAATTTGCATGTTCTTAGTTCCCCAAGAGAAACGAATCAAGCTGCGCAGCCTGCGCATGCTTAGAATAGGAATGTAAGACACTAGGACCTGGGCGCAGGGGTGAGTTTGTGAATGTTAGGAAACCAGTTCTTATTCTCTCGAGCAGTTTTTTTATGATCTCATATGTCGATCAAATGTACAATCTATGAGAAACTTTCTCAACCCTTGTAATGAAAAACTTGCAGTTATACTCGATCAGATACGTAATACGTTTTCATGTAACTTCTCTCGATTTGCATGTGTATGCTTTCTACTATTCCACATCCATATCGGGTGCTTTAACGTAAGTGAAGAGTTCGGCTTTTCACTATTTACTGGCAAAGATCCAAAGCCAAGGGAGTGATCGATTATGACAGTTTGGTAGGGATTAGATCCCCCCATGCGAACTCTCTTTCACCACACACACCCTTATCATCATCAATAAGACAATAATTGATCCTCTCCGAACACCAAAAGCTTTGCATTTTGCACCTCATCGATCTGAATCGGAAACTAAGCTAATAAGTTTTCTCATAGAGATGGAGATGAAGCTCCAGCCACAGCCACACGTACTACTATTGCCCTTCCCAGCACAGGGACACATCAAGCCAATGCTAACCTTGGCGCAGCTGCTCTGTCATGCAGGCATCCACGTCACCTTCGTCAACACCGAGCACAACCACCGCCACCTCACCCAACGCGAATCCCTCTCCGCCCGCTTCCCTACTCTCCGCTTCCGCTCCATCTTCGACGGCCTCCCCTCCGATCATCCACGCTCCATTTCCCCTTATTTTTTGGACTTAGTCACGTCGTTGAGGTCCACCACTGCGCCGCTCCTGCATCGACTCCTGGTCTCCCTCGCCAGCAAAACCAACGACGACGTCGGCGCTGCAGCTGGTGATCAGCTGCCTCCTTTGAGCTGTGTGATAACGGACGGGCTCATGTGTTTCGCAATTGATGCGGCGGAGGAGGTTGGACTTCCGGTAATTGCCGTCCGCACCAGCAGCGCCTGCAGCCTCTGGTGTTACTTATGCCTCCCCAAGCTGATTGAAGAAGCTGAGCTGCCTTTTGGAGGTCAGTAACTGAGCTTGTTTTCTTTTTATTTCTCAGACGTCAACAATCGTTTTACATATTCCAAAGCTTTTATGAGTTCATCCTATCGCGGTTATTATCATCAACATGTTTAACACATTTTGTAACAATTCGCGCTATAATATTCTCCCATTCAACAATGATAATAAGTAAGATCTTCAGAACCGTACCTCTCACGTACTTATAGCTAGACTAATACTACTAAAATGTCGAAACGACAAGTCCTGTCATGAGTGTCATCTATAGGATGTGCCCTGAAGTCTTTGTTCATTACAACAATGGATTTAGTCTATCACCAAAACTTATAGGATACCCAAACTTATATTGCTGGTTTAAAGTTGAGATTAAACGTTCCATAGAACATCAATGTTCAATGGCGGAGTCGGAGATTATAAATAAGGCATATCATTATATGTTATTAACCTAAGGATGAACTTATTTAACCACCACAGGTGATCGAGTTGGTAAGAGCCTAGAAGTGGAACCCTCATACCCAGTTTCGAATCCCAGCTGACGCTAATTGGAGTTAAATCCCAATTTATTCTTAGTAGCCAGGGGGGAGGAAGCGTTCTGACATGATCTCTCGGTGCAGATTAGTTTCTAGGCCTGGAAAATTTTTGAGGATACCTTCGTTGATACTCTCAAAAAAGAAAAGAAAAAAGGATGAACTTATTTGAACTAAGTCACTAACTTACGAACAAGACACACATATACAAGTTAAAATTTAGAAGGTGTCATAACCCTTGTTGGCCCTTAAGTAGTTCCGCCCTTATAGATGTTTACTTTATTGTAGACCGTAAGTGTGCGGAGAATGGTTTACCACGTGCAAGTTTTTGTTGAAATTTTTTTGTTAACTCTATGATAATGATGAGAGATTTATCTGTGAATGATTATAACTGATGAGAGCCCTTCTACTGAGGCTTCTTCTGAGGACTTTTAAATTGAGAACTTTTCAGGTTTATGGTTTAAAAGACTCATTTTTCGATTACATTTTAACATCTCATCCGTTCAGTTTTTAGGTTTATATGAATAAATAATTTATACAAATTTTCAGCCAAATTTGTGTTCGTTAAGATAACAAACTAGATCAAATTAATGAACGAACCAAATCTGTCAAATATGAACTGTTCAAGTTCATAATTGATAAATCACACTTATGAATGCCTTAACAATTTTCAATATAGCTAAAAATTTGGAGAAGTGATCTACTCATAAATACCTATAAACTGAACGGTCAAAATGTAGATATAAGATCGAAAGGTGGGATAAGCCGAAAAGTGCTCAACAAGTGCTCAACTTAAGAGTCCTTATTAGAAAGTCTTCAACAAATGCTCAACTTAAATGTATTATAACTGATAATGAAATGTTTATTAGTTTAATTTGGAGAAAATATCCATATTAGTTAGATTAAAAGTAATTTTGAAAGACCTAAAATTACCCCTACAATTAGATGGTATCTTAACACCAAATTTGCCACAAAAAGTAAACCTTGATTAGATTTAACTTATTTTTGTTTCTAACTTCTATGTTGATGACATAAACTAAGGAAATTCATATTTTTAATTACTCTGACAGATGAAGACATGGATAAGACGGTATATGGTGTTCCCGGGAAAGAATGTCTTTTGCGACGAAGAGATCTACTAAGTATATGTAGAATGCCACTTGACCATCCGGTATTCAAATTTTTCATGGAAGAACACATAGCCATAACTCGAGCTTCTAGTCTCATACTCAACACGTTCGATGACCTAGAATCGTCAATTCTCTCCCACATTGCCTCTAAATTTTCAAAAATTTACCCCATCGGACCATTGCATGCTCTCCTCAAATCCTGTGTAGGTGACGACGACCTATCTTCCTCCTCCACCGCAGCGGCCGCCTCTTTGCGCCGAGAAGACCGTAGTTGCATGACGTGGCTGGACTCCCAAAGGCCTGGATCCGTTATTTTCGTTAGCTACGGGAGCTTGGTGAAGCTAACTCGTGTTCAATTGCTCGAGTTCTGGCACGGCTTAGTTAATAGCGGGTCCTATTTTTTGTGGGTCATGCGCTCGGATATGCTGAGTGACGAAGGAGAGCACGCGAGTCACGTGACCCCTACGGAGTTGGAAATAGGTACAAAAGAACGTGGGTTTATCGTGGACTGGGCCCCGCAAGAAGAGGTTCTGGCCCATGAAGCTGTTGGTGGGTTTCTGACCCATAGCGGGTGGAATTCGACATTGGAGGCAATTTGGGCCGGAGTCCCAATGCTTTGCTGGCCCCACTTAGCGGACCAGCAGGTGAATAGTAGATGGGTTGGGGAGGTTTGGAAGATTGGGATTGATATGAAGGACATGTGTGATAGATCGACGGTGGAGAAGATGATCAAAGCCTTGATGGGAGGTGAAGAAAGAGAGGTGTTTACAAGGTCGGTGGATCGGTTCTCAAAATTGGCCCGAGCTTCTGTTAGTGAAAGTGGATCTTCGTATCATAACTTGGAGAAACTTATTCAAGACCTAAGAAACCTGTGATTTGATGCATGACAGTATGAGGTTACCTTGCTAAGTTTGACATCATCATCAAATAGTTTATGTACTATAGTTTCAGGGTTGTACTAATACTGCATATGTCAAAGCTCAATGGATAAGAAAGGACATTGAGGCTATGGTAAGAAAGTTGTTCATGAAATCCAAGCAGGAGCTTCAAAGCTCAATGATGCAATCTCAAAAGTTGTTCGTGCTAGTGTTGGCAAAGGCGTGAGATCTTCAACCCAGAACTTGGAGCTACAATAAAATTGGAGGGATCCTTCCATTATTTTCTTCACATTCATTATTCTCTCTTGAAAATTCCAGATCGTCCTTCAGTGTAGAGGGAAATTAAAGAAATGTCTAACACATTATTGGCAAACTATAAAATCAAATAAGAGAAAACGATCATACTTGTACGGTTATACCCTTAAGCTTCCTGTTCATGGTATTTATGTACTCCGAACAAAAATTATTGAATACAATGATTAGACGATTAATAAAATTGAGAAAGATGAACTCGCAAAAAATGATTCATAACAATACGAGTACTGAAAGTGAAGAACTCGTACAACCCTAATTAACTAGCTTGCAATCTAAACAGGCAACCGCCTTACACAGAGAAATCGAAAGTACTTAAGTAACTAGCTAGAAATCTAGAACTAGTTCTAGAACGATTTTGGAGGCTTGGAGCTACGAAAAGAAAGATGATCGGGCTAGTAGAGGTGGCGGGGGTTGAGCAGATCCCTAGTGATGAACATAGCCAAGATAGAGACGGTGACCACGACCCAGAAGTCGTTTGCCGGTAAAACGTAGAACAAGCGCAAGAGGTTGGTCAAGGTAAGAGACACCAGCGCCACCTTCATGTACACCCGGACCTCCGCGTGAGGGAAATCCTCCCGGAAGAAGCAGATCCGGTAGACACTGAATACCACAGCAAATGCCACTGCCTTGACGAACTCGAAAGCGAAGAGACGGGTGCTGCATGTTGCCTTCCGAGAAAAGTAGACGGCTTGAGGAGTGTTGGCCACGGTGATAAAGGAGCTGAAGTAGATGAAGTAGCAGAACAGCTTTGCCAATCTCCTGAAAAACGCCATTTTCTTTTGATCTGGAATATCTGGATGGAGTTTGAATGTTTGATCTCTCAGCTCAGCTGGTTTGATGTATGTACGTACTTCTTACAGTGGGAGAGCATCTTGTGAATTTAGGTGAGGGGCCGGTTAAAGAAACATTAAGAACAATCTTTACTGGTGAGGTAATTCAATTGGTGTAAAACAACACGCACAGCTAGCTTCAGAGAGGTGACTAAACTCTGAGAGGGAAAGAGAAGTAGTACTTTTTATCGTGCAGTTTTACATTGCATGAAAATGGAAACATGATCTTTTGAATTCAATTTCCTATATATTTTTTGAGTGACAATGAAGTTTCTATGTCTATGCTTGCTTTTAAGAACTTACTTCAAGGTCCTCCCTGTTTGATTTCTAGCTAGCTGGATCCGACTACACAGTCTTCATAATCATGACATCTGATTCAGAAATTTGATTATCACGGTCCAGTGATTTGATTCTCTTTCTGGTATTCATGGTATGCCAGAAACTCACTTTCTCTTTCGCAGAGAGATTTGAGCCAAACTGCTTCATTTATCTCTTTCTCCTTGGGACCAATGTAATGAGCCATTGTTTGTGAATTCAAAGATCTCTCAAAGTTGATAAACAACAGAGGATTTTTTATTTCCTCTGCAGTCTGCACCAGTACTAGAGCTGAGTTTGGCAGTCTGCAGCGGACCAGAAGCCTACGATTTTCACCAACTTTGACTGCTAATTTTCACTTTGGTTAAATTTGAAGTCCATCCAGCTTTTGTCTTCAACCTAGAAGTCCTACTGTCCTAGCTAGCAAGCTTGGACCCTTTCTCGGTTTCTCCATGCAACGATTGTGATGCCTGTCAAGACTAGGGATTTCAGGGTTTAACATTATGCTATTGAGGTATATATGACCATTATCAATCTAAGTAAAATGATATTCAAGTAATATATGAATACACAAAGTAGAATTTTCATATACACCCAATTTTAAAAAGTGGTTTTAAATAAAACCCATCTAATATTCATATCTGATAGACATCTAAAATGTATCAATTATGATAAATATTATGTCTTATTTTTTCTAAATTTTACACAATTGCCACCATTCAACTATAACATATAAATATAATAAATTGATGAAGTGAAAGTAATTTGAGAATAGAGAACCGTGAATGATGTGTATCTTATTCATTGATAGGAGCCATTTATATAGGGAATTACACAATACCTAATATGTAAGGATATGATTACATAGATCTAGTCAAACTACATATCCTATTGGCATAAGGCAAAGACACACATAAAGAATATCCTTAGAAACTCCCCAACCTCGTCACACCCCTGTGGGAGCCTTGACCGTTCAACACACCAGCCTACTTCATTGAGATGATACTCCTCTGATGTGAACATTATTCAGACAGACTTGATAGCCAACGCATGCCTATACTTTTCACATGTTTCTCAAAACCAACGCATGCCTATACTTTTCACATGTTTCTCAAAAGTAGACTTAGGTAAGGACTTAGTAAATAAGTCTGCCGCGTTTCTTTCGGAACTAACTTGGTTCACTTGAATGTTGAGAAACGCCTGTTGCTGTTGATTGTAGAAGAACTTGGGTGAAATGTGTTTTGTATTGTCACCCTTAATGTAACCTAACTTCATTTGCTCAATACAAGCTGCATTGTCCTCATTAATGCATGTAGGTTTATCAGTTGTAGAATTTAATCCACTAGTCCTTCTAATGTGTTTAATGATTGATCTCAACCAAACACATTCCCGAACAGCTTCATGCAAAGCTATAATCTCTGCATGATTTGAAGATGTCGCCACTAGAGTCTGCTTAGTAGACCTTCAAGATATCGCCGTATTCCCAACGGTGAAAACATAACCAGTTTGAGAACGTCCTTTATGAGGATCAGATAAATATCCGACATCGGCGAAACCTACCAACGTATTGTTGGGTGTCTCGACATAGGACAAGGCGGCGGCGGTGGCGTGCTCGGTATTGGACCCGTGTCCAGCAGCCATGCCGGCGGCATTCATGGCGGCGGTCCGGTCCCTTGGTGGATCGGTGCCGTGTCTTCCATGAGCCATATGACCATCTTCTGTCCTTCTTGAATCAGTGTAGGGAAAGAATAGTCCCAAGTCAATGGTACCCTTAAGATATCGAAAGATGTTCTTAACTCCGGTCCAATGACGTTGGGTTGGCGCTGAGCTAAATCTAGCTAACAAGTTGACTGAGAATGCAATGTCTGGTCGAGTGCGTTGAGCTAAGTACAATAATGTGCATATTGCACTAAGGTATGGAACCTCTGCGCCCAAGACCTCTTCGTCGTCCTCTTTCGGACGGAATGGATCTTTAGTTATATCAAGACTTCGACCAATCATGGGAGTGCTGACAGGATGCATCTTGTCCATATTAAATCGCCTGAGCATCTTTTGGACATATGCAGACTGATGGATAAGGATTCCACAAGCTCGGTGCTCTAGTTCAAGACCTAGGCAAAAACGAGTCTTCCCAAGATCTTTTATCTCAAACTCGGATTTTAGATAAGTGGCGGTCTCTTTGATTTCATCAAGAATACCGATAATGTTCATGTCATCGACATAAACGGCCACTATTGCAAATCCGGAACTTGTCTTCTTTATGAACACGCACGGGCATAGTTCATCATTCTTATATCCCTCCCTAATCAAGTAGTCACTTAGACGAGTATACCACATTCGCCCGGATTGCTTTAATCCGTAAAGTGAGCGTTGCAACCTTATAGCATACGCACTCCGTGGTTTAGAGTCACTTGACTTAGGTAACGTAATGCCATCGGGCACTTTCATATATATCTCTGAATCTAGATCCCCATAGAGATATGCCGTAACCACATCCATGAGCTGCATGTCAAGTTTTTCGGACACTACCAAACTGACTAAGTAGCGGAAAGTTATGACGTCC
The DNA here is from genome assembly GCA_010134655.1 of Fragaria nilgerrensis. Taxonomy (NCBI): domain Eukaryota; kingdom Viridiplantae; phylum Streptophyta; class Magnoliopsida; order Rosales; family Rosaceae; genus Fragaria; species Fragaria nilgerrensis. Next base: position 9,124,731 of record CM020982.1, read on the forward strand.
ATGACTGGAGAGTAAGTCTCCTCATAATCAATCCCAGGGCATTGTCAGAAACCTTGCGCCACAAGGCGAAGTACCTCATTCTTCTCATTACGCTTCCTAACAAAGACCTATTTATGTCCAACAGGCTTTACACTCGGCGGAGTTAGCACTACTGGGCCGAAGACCTATCTCTTTGTAAGAGAGTCTAATTCTGCCTGGATTGCAACTTTCCATTTAGGCCAATCTGCTCTGTTTTGACATTCTATAACAGAGCGTGTTTCGATGTCATCATGCTCAATAATTTCATGAGCCACAGAATAAGCAAATATATCATCGACAGGGGTTGATGACCGGTTCATCAATTCATAAGTGTTATCATAACACATGGAGATCTCTATGTTCTCTGATGTTGACATTGACCCTGAGGCGTCCCCTATGGATTCTAACATCAATTCGTGGACATAACTGTAATCAGAGATGATCTCATGAGAAGGATTCTCAACATCGATGATCAAAGGATTGACATAAGCCTTGTCGGTCCGTTTCTTTCTCGGACACGTGTCAATCGAATCATGTGGCATCCCCCTTTTCCTTTGGGGAGCCACGGCCTCCATCCCTCCACCGTGGGCGGCGCCGCCGGCGGTGGCAATACCGAGCCCGGGGATGGCCGTGCCCTTTCTAGGGACTTCGAGCCTAGCAGGAACATTTGCAGCTGGTATATCTGATCTTGTCACTTTTGCAATCTCGGAGAAAGAGTCAGGCATCGTATCTGCTACTTTCTGAAGTTCGAGAATATGTTTCACTTCACTTTCAGTCTGTGAGGTGCGGGGATCATAATGAGACAGAGTGGGGACAAACCACGACAATTTCTGTCGTTCCATATGAACACGTTTGTTCGTATCTCCCCTTAACGACGAGAAGAATGTCTTATCAAAGTGACAATCCGCAAACCTTGCGGTAAAAAGATCACCTGTTAATGGCTTGAGGTATCTGATAATCATTGGAGATTCATAACCAATGTAGATACCTAATCGTCTTGAGGACCCATTTTAGAACGCAGTGGAGGCGTAATTGGCACATAGACTGAACAACCAAAAAAACGTAGATGCGAAATGTCAGGCTCATATCCAGTGACAAACTGGTACGCATTGAATGGTTGTTTGGCAATGGGTCTGAAACAAAGAAGTAAGGCTGCATGCAATATTGTATAGCCCCATGACGCAATTGGGAGGTTGGTGCGCATCACCAACACTAGAGAAATAAGCTGAAGCCGCTTAATTGTAGCTTCGGTGAGACCGTTTTACGTGTGAACATGGGGTACGAGATGTTCAACTTCAATCCCGATAGACATGCAATAGTCATCAAAAGTCTTTAATGTAAATTCATGAGAAGTTATACACAAGAATTCAGTTCCATCTTCACAATGAGTTTCCAAGTGGAAGCCATTAGCGCGAATGTTCTTAAAGCTCAACAGGGTTCGGTGCCCTTTTGGGGCATAAAGAGCGTCCGTGACATGGATCATAGTGCCATGAGGTAGAAAAAAGCGAGCGGTTCCACGCCCGAGGATCACAGAAGAAGATCCAATCATTGTCGTCACAGATGATTTAGAAGGCACCAACTCAAGAAATAGTTGCCGGTTCCTTAGAATTGTGTGGGTTGATCCACTATCTGCGATGCACTCGATCTCTCCAAGAGACATACCTACAAAACAGAGTAGATATATGAGTAAATAGGTCGATATCGAGCCATTTAGAAGGATTGAAAAAACTAAAAGTAGCAACAATCCCGAGAGTGCTGAAAATTTGTCGCGCATAATGACCTTTGTGCACTAAAACAGTCATAACTTCTTCGTTAAAATAGATATGGACAAACCGTAAAATGTTCTGAAAACTAGACTCATAGAGCTTTCTAATGATATAAAGCTCATTGTCTGGTTCATCCGGATCTGTTCACAAAGCTCAAACGAAGTGACTGTCCAGGGAGGACAGATTACTGTTTTTCGCAGATTTGACATTAGCGAAGCTTTTGAAGCTTGCTGGTGGCATGGACATGTATGCTCAGCCACAAAGATGTGTTGATGATTAAATCTAAGTCCAGAGAACCTAGAGAATTTAATGGTGATCCGGTTTTGCCAAGTCTTTAACGTCTTTTACAGAACGGCAATTGGAGTAATAACGTAAGGGGAATCCAAAATTAAAAGCTTTCGGTAACTCCAAATTAAGTATGACCAGACATGTCCGTGGAGGGTCGTAGTGCAAGACACACATAAACCACTAGCTCCTTAATTTCGGACAATTCTAAGACATCATACTAACTTAGATGAGCCTAGTTGAACAATTGATGATGAAAAATCCGCTATAGGTAAAAAACTTGAACCGGAAAACACGTGAGTGACCCTCCTTGAGAGTCACGGCGCCGTACGTCACCTCCTTTAAGGGAGAGACCAAAGACGGCGTTGATACCATGTTTTCTAAGGTAGATGTAAATCAATTGAACCATGTAGAGACAAGAAGAACAAAAAAGAAATAAACTTTTATTAATGCGCTGAAAAGAGTACATAAGGGTCTCAAAAATTGAGAAGAAAACTAAGCATGACATGCTGACGATGCCTTACTACATCATGACTTATAAAAGTGAAAACAATCTAGCGGTGACGTCAAAGTCAGGGGTATCTAAGTCAGAACAATGTCTATTGGGGTCTGCGACCTTGAAGGTAACATTATGTTCAACTTCATTGTTTTCTGTGGAATTGACTTCCATCAATTCCTTGTATTTCTTGTATGCGGAAACAACATTTGCAGAAACGCGACAGCTTTTGTACCAGTGGTCCTTGGACCCACATCTGTTGCATTGACCATTAGAGGCAGAGGAAGAGCGAACATGCTGCTTCCGAGGAGGGGCGGCGCCGCCTTTGGGGCCGACGGCACTGGTGTCTCGACGCCATATGTTGGTATGGCCACTAAAGCCTAAAGCCACTACCTTGTCCCCGAGAACCAGAGGCACGGTGGTGTTGATTCCCACGTGCATAAGGTTTATTCCGATGTTGATCCTTGCGTTTTGGAGATTTCTTACTCTGATTGCTGTTGTAATTAGATTCTAGAATTTTTCGGGTGCCTACAGGACGCAAATTATGCTGATCATTGATCATGTTATTTTTCTTCCATAAGGAGTTGCGTTATTAAGCCGCTGAATGTAGTAATCCTCTTATTTGTGAACTCAAGCCGATATTGGTTCATGAGGATCTTAGCAGCTGAAGGAAAGGTCGAGAAAGTCTTTTTGATCATGTCGGCATCACTGTTCTCGGCTCCACATGAGCTCAGTTGAGCTTGTAGGCAAAACATATCCCTATTGAAGTCATCAACCTTCTTGTAATCCAAAAGTCGGATTTCATCCCAGCGAGCAATTAGTTCTGGGAGCAAGGTCGAGTGAATGTTGCCGAAGTGTTCGGCAAGGGCATCCCACAGATCTTTTGGATCGTGCTTGGATTGATACTGCCTGCGCAGTGTAGGATCGATATGCTTACGAAGAAACATGAGCGCCTGAGATTTTATTCTCTTGTGGGGCGGTTCCTGAGTTGGATCGGGGAATATGGTTTCGGTCAGATCCTTAGCGATGAAGGTCTGCTCTATGTTTGAGACCCAACGATGGTACTCAGTAACATGGCATCGAGGACGTCGAATTCAATGCCTCTGTCCATCTGCATACAAGAGAGTACAAGTCGTATTAGTTTTCTGTTGAGACCCAAAAGGATACTCAAATACGATGCTTTTTATTTGGTTTGTCTCTCTAGGGTTGATCAAACACAACCCTCAGTGTCCGGAGTCGATCAAACACGACCCGGAACTTGTGTGAAGGTGATCAAACACACCTTTAAAATAGCAATAACCAAAGTTGATCAAACACAACTTTCGACCCGGGGAGGATAACCGGGATTTTAAACCTGCAAATACACCGTCCCAAGCATAGAATGAAGTAGAAGAAGGGGAGAAAGCACTTTATTTCCCCCGATGTTATTGAACCTTGAAGAGTTTTAGGGTTGTAAAAAAAACATACCGTGAAACTTGGATGCTTGAGCAGACGAGAAGAAAGCAGTGGAGCGGACGGCCGGGAAGCGGCAGTCGGTGGGGCGACGGCGGCGGCGGCAGCAGCGGCAACGGCGGTCGAGGCAGGGCCGAGAGTTTTCGGCTTTGGGAGTTTAGGGTTTTGGGAAAGTACTATTAGCTCAAAGGTTTGAGCAAATGACTGATAATGTGATGAAGTGAAAGTAATTTGAGAATAGAGAATCGTGAATGATGTGTATCTTATTCATTATAGGAGCCATTTATGTAAGGAATTACACAATACCTAATATGGTAAGGATATGATTACATAGATCTAGTCAAACTACATATCCTATTGACATAAACAAAGGCACACATAAAGAATATCCTAGAACAAGTTGAAACTTGAAATCAATCAGAGTGGAACGTATTATACGTACACATCATCCATTATTCTTCATGTTTAATGACATATAGTTTCCAGTTTAGGGACTTTTACAGTTTACAATGTTTGTGGAATTAATGATCATTTTCGAAATATATGTGGAATTAGTAGTTTAGTACTACGCTAAATATCTGAAAATTGGAAAATGACCCACATGGCATGCTTCATGTATCTCTTATGACTTCTGTTATGAGTTTGTATAATATAATTTTACACATTTTTCTTTTACGCTCAAAGTTCTGGCAACACAAGTATTAGTGATCGATGCCTCCTCTTCCTCAAAGTTGAATTGTATACGTAAGATAAAGTCTATAAGATACCGTATTGGAAAAAAGTCTATACGTATAATAGATTAAGGTGTGCGAACTTGACCAAACTATTGCATCTTCAACTACTTGCATCAGTCTATACTAGATTTTGTTGCCCGCGCGTTGATGCGGGAAACAATGAAGTGTGGAACAGGATTGGGCATTCTTAATGAAGTGTATTCTAGTTGAATGAATGGATATAAATCAACAGAGTAATGTATCTGTTTTGTGAGAACAAATTGAACAAATTTGATGTGAAATATTACATACATTACTCTATTGATTGTAGTCCCATATGTTATAATGTTAGTGGAGCTATTACAAAAACAGTAATACACAACTGTGTATGTATCACTATAGAGTTGATCTAGTCTTGACACATTTGATTTCGCCTTTGCATCTACAGAGCCAATCAAACCAAAACATAGATTATTATTTATGTAACTTAACAATATATTAGCGAAAAGAAAAAGGAAAAAAAATGAGTAATGTAGAAATAACCACTTAATTATATTTGACTGCGTGATATCCTCAATTCCTCCTCATTCTTAACCAAAAAGCACAAAACTTCAAGGTAATGAAGGTAATGTCTTACATCAACATTTACAATATAATTCACATAGTTGAATTAGACTCTCTTCTTTACAAAGACACCCTTCATATAATTTTACACAACATCCAAAAGAAATAGAACTTTGTATGATACGCATATTTTGAAGGCACATGCATGATACTTGCTACTACATCAGATAATTCTTTTCTTAAAATATTTAAGATTTTCAGGTAAAATGCATTGGTCTACCTAAATTATAATACTGATTTCTTTCCATATTTTCTTTAACTTTTTAGAAGATAATAGTTATGCGCCTAAACTATTTCCTTGTCTAAAGACTTCTTTTGTATCTGATATCCATATACTTGACAATTTCAATCTATCCCACATTGAAAAATATAAACATATCATTATCTCATTTCCCACATGTGAAGACGACTGAACATCATATCTAGCAAACTTTTGTCGACTACAGATGTTACCATGTTTAGATCCTGAGATCAGCCACTACTTTTTTTTTTTTTTTCCAGTTCTTGCAATCTTTTTTTATAATCCAAGGCTACAACTATAGATAGACTGAATTCAATGACACAGAACATTTTGATTTTCATCTAAAGTTGTCTTCCTTATCATCTGCCACCTCCTCCTCATCGTCACACGCAACACAGTCGGTCTATACTGTCTATTCACAATGAATAACCTCAAACTTAGCAAGAAAGAACACCTAGAATACTCAATGCTAACAGGGTAACCTCATTCCATATTGGTAAACTTAAACTACATGTTGTAGTAATCGATGCAATATTGAATATAAAAAAAAACCCATGACAGAACAAAACCACTAATTTTGCAGTATGGGAAATCTTTACTTACCTGAACAATTTGCTCATTTGTTTTTGGATGAGTATTAAAAGAGCTAAACACACTTAAATTCCTTAAATTCAACCAATCAACCAAATCAAAACCTTGCTTTTTCAGATATGATCAGATATTCTAATACGATAAACAAATCAAATTCCACAATCCACTTCCCGGGTTCCTAAAAAGAAAAAAAGATTAAAGTTGTGATTAGATCGGCTAATAGATTGAGAAATCAATATGAAATTGTAAAGAGAGGACATTGGTACTGCACATTTCAATTTTTTCACAGAAGAATTGGTTTAGCAAATAAGCTTCAGACCATGCTTTAAAAAAAAAACAAAAACAAAAACCTAAACATGCAAAGAGTTTGAAACCTGAGAAATCCTATTGAAGATTGAACTGTCACTTTACTATTAAAAAACACGTGCAAGTAAAAGAGGCCGAATAATCCACCTCTATGCAAATCCTGGTTCCAAAACCTTCTGCAATCTGGATGAACCAATCGGTTTCCCAACTATCAAGTGATGGTCAGTATTCAACCAAGTTCTTTCATGTACTTGAGTCCATTAACGTCCAACCAGTATTTTGCTCATTGATTTTTTTAATATCAAGAGATAAGAGCTGCCCATTTGTAATTTAAAACTCTAGCACTCTATTTATCCACTTCATTGTGAAAACATATTTAATTATAATATGTGAAGGCAAGTTCTTGTAACATACAACAAAAATACCTAATATTACTGACAGATAACAAAAAGGTCACCTTAAAAACAGAAACTGCTATAACGAATTTCTCCTTCATTTCTGTCATGTTTCACCGATCCTGGCACCTAAAATAAATCAATCAATCAACAACTGAACATAAAACATTCCCACTGCAGAACACCAATATCTCCATCCCATCAAAGTCACTTGCATAATGAGATCAAAATAAACACTTCAAAGCATTGGAGCTGATTTTCTTGTTGATGGAAATGTATTTTGTTTCTGGAAGAAAATAATACTAAAATTTGGGAAGAGTTTGAGCATACCTTGGTGAGATAATGTTCAATATTGCCAATTTGAAAAGCTGGGTCCATTCTGTAAAAATTGAAACATAATGAAGATAAGTTTCTAACTTGGGGATTGTTTTTGAAAGGAAGAAAACATAAACTTGTATTATTTTTCCATTTGATATACTCATGAATCTTTTTCCACATATATATTGACATATTGATCTTGGATTATCAACAGGAGAATATGGTCCTTACTTTTATGTGTATATCCAACACACTTCTATTTTGCAGCCTTAACCTGTTATAAGGACCAATATGGAGATGAATATATAAGCCATGTTGTTGTGCCAACTTGATGAACCTGATCACATCCTATCCTCAAAATAATACTAACATTTTGAAACAAAAACAAAGCTGTTCATGAGTATAAATGCAGATATATCGAGGGAAAAGTAGAATTTAAAATGCTTTTGCAAATTATCTTTCTTGGGCTTGGATCTTGCCCATCCCAAAACACATAGGTCTGTATCATGTCCAAGCCTCCATCTTTGGCCTTCTGATTCAAATCCAACCACATCTGTCAAACCCAGAGCATCAAAAATTTAAGCTATAAAAAGGAACAAAAACTATACAAAAATCAGATCTCGACTATCAACAACAAAATCATATAAGATAAAAGCAAAAAGAACATAAAACAGAAACTCAACGAAAACACCCTTATACCTGGAGGAAGTAGGAAAGCTAGCAAAATCGATTAGAAAACCCGCATACATGAACGTAGTTTAAAAGTAAAAATCCTAGCAATTAGACAAAATTAAATAAAGAAAACAAATATATATACAGAACCACTTACTCAGATTTCTCTTCTTTTGTCTCGGTCTAAAAAATATTAACGAAGACTCCATTGTCTTCCTCGCAGCAAAACCCTTTGAAGTATATGTGTAATTCGATTAAGACCTCTTTGGAGTCATCATGCCTTGCCCATCAAATCAACCTGAAAGAAGAGTTTATTGTTAATATAAGAGTATCTTTCCTATTATTTAAAGATCCAACACAAACAACAGAAGAGTCTATGTGTGTTTGTTGTATGCCTGTATTTTATCAGTGAATGCAGAGAAATTAGATCTTTAGCCATGCTACCCTACTGCTAAAGTAAATGTAGAGATGTTCAATCAAATATCCCATATCAACATACTTCTGGAATGATATATTCGAAACTGACATGTTACTACAATAAACATAAAAGTACTTACAAAAAGATATTCTGATTTTTCTCGTACCATGTCTTCTCAAAGAGGCATCATCCAAAAAATTTCCTGTCTGAGCTGCTTTTAGTTACTCTGGTGCAGAAATTGCTTGAAATAATGACCAGATTTGAGCTTATTATGATAACCAGATCCAATTCCTTGATCAACTTCTCTAATTCCTGAAGAAAAGAAAACATATGTCAATCTACCTTCACGCATTAGTTGATTCAGTTGTCCTACTACTAAGCTAGCTGATTGGTTAGTTATTTACAAAATATAGATATAATCACAATCAATTAAAGACTCAAAACTTTATTGCCTCATATTTCAGCTCGAGTTCTTTCTACTGTATCCTATTTCGAATATATTTTATTTTATTTTTTTTATCTTCAGAAAGCGTGTTGGTTCTGATGCGCGTCTAACCCAGTAACAATGAACAGTTAAAATTATAACTATACTATTGCTGCATTCTAATATAAGTAACAGTTAAAATGAAAGAAGTTTGCAACAGGAGAATCAACAAATTAAGGGATTAACAGTCTTCCTTCATTAAAGAAAAAACCAAGGACCATTGAAAACATTTGACACAAATTATCAGAGCTAAAAACTGATGAAGAAAAACAATAATATCAAAGAGAGAAAAATTTACAAACCTGTATGGACATTAGGGGATAACTTGAGGGTACAATTCCTTGACCACATTTTTGTTCATGAGTACAGTATGGGAGATAGGCTTTTAGAATGAAACAACTACTTTTACAACCCAGGCACTTGTTTTTACTTGAATACCATCTCTGAATAACTTTTCTCTCGCAACTTTTGTAAATGACCTTGTGTGTAACCAGATCAAACCAAGCATCTTCTAACTTTGTTAGTAACGCAGGAAACCAAAAACCCAGAATTTGGTATGAAATAAAGTAACTGAAAGATGAACATGCAAAAAGGTAATCACCAAAATCCAAAACTTATGTCCAAAATAGAATGGGAAAAGCAATTACCGTCATAACTTTGATGGAGAAGGAAAGTTTAGGGAAAAAAAATTACCGATCAATAATCAGACAAACTTCAATCAGCTGGAAATCGAAAAGCGGATTAATATGAGTAAATCAAACCCAATCGATTAGTACAAAAACAAAAAAGCAAAAGCAGAAATCCAACCACACTTACCTGAATTCTTCTTGCTCTTATTACCAAAAAACAATTCTTCTACCTCTCCATCAGCTGGTTGTAGAGAAAACTGAAATTTGACAGATACTTTGAGAAGAAGATCGGCGCAAGAGAAACAACGAAGAAGAAGAAAGAAGATCGGGAGGCTTACAGGGCAACGAATTTGAGCTTCGAACAGTCTATTATCTCCCTTTCTCTCGAGTCTCGGCCAAACAACCTTGCTCCCTCTGTCATCTTCATCTTTGTTTGTGACAGTTGACGAAGATGCCAGAAACCCAGAACGACTAAAGAGCGACCGTCGAAGAGAGAGCAAAGAGGAAGAGAGAGACGAAGAACAGAGAGCGCGGAGAAAAAAGAGGGCTTGAACTGATCGGTCGAGGAAGGGATCTCTCTTCTCATCAGAAGACTTGAGGAAGCGATCTCTCTTCTCCTTTCGAAAAGGGCAGGAACGAAGAAGAGGGAGAGAGGACGCATAGAGACGAAGAAAAGATGATTCGGTGGAGTTTCGAGAGAGATCGAGAGGGAGCAAGAAAAAAATCAGAATACGGAGACGCAGGCCCAAGCCCGAGCGAGAGACCAGAGAGAGAAGAAAAAGTCCAAACCCAACTGAAGCCGGCGCGAGGCCGCATAATACTAGTTAAATATGATACCTAATCGAAAAAAGTCTATACGTATAATAGATCAAGGTGTGCGAACTTGACCAAACAATTGCATCTTCAACTGCTTGCATGATTGCATCAAACAGATGCTATATGCATCTAAGGCTCTCATAAGCGACAACCTCACAACCATATCTATCGCTCATGAGCTGATCAGTTCCTTTCAGCATTTTTGTCAGGTACGTAGTACTATTTCTATATATAATACTTATTCGCATGTAATGTTGAGGATTAGTGTCCAAAATAATCACGTAATTAAGGAAAATTCTAATATACTATATGATATAGCAATAAAATGTGTGGCTATCATTGATTGAAGAAACAACTAAAAGACTGTATAATGATCATTTACCCCTTCAAAAGTCCTCATGTGCCACATAACTAGACATATTTACAATAGGTATGTCATATCATATATGGTATAAGAGATAAATCCCGTAATTAATACATGCATTAATTTGGATTTTACCATTTCTACGTATGATGAACCGGTCGAAGAAATTGTCAAAAATATAACCTTTCATTCAACTCCGTAAGACTTTAGAGACATGACCAGAGGAAAACGTAGCAGCTTATCTATAGCGGCTATATAATGTCCACCTTCTCCATGCATCAGTACCCACAAGCCTACTAACAAAGCCATAAGAATCGAAAGTAAAGTAGATCGATCAATTTAAGAAGCTTGTTGGCTCAATGGAGAAATCTCAATCTCACGTAGTGATCTTTCCATTTCCACTACAAGGCCACATCAAACCATTGCTATGCTTAGCAGAGCTTCTCTGCCATGCAGGCCTTCATGTCACCTTTGTCAACACCCGCCACAACCACAACCGCTTAGCCAACCTCCCTGCCCTCTCCGCCAGCTTCCCCACCCTCAATTTCGAGTCCATCTCGGACGGTCTCCCCCTTGAGCACCCGCGTACTTTGGGCAGCGAGTTGTTGATCGCATTGAAGACGTCGATTAAGCCTCATTTCAAGGAGCTGCTCCAGTCACCCCTTAAGGCTAACGGTGTTGCGCTACCGGCTCCGACATGTATTATTACAGATGGACTTGTGACTTTTGCCTTTGATGTTGCAGAGGAGTTGGGGTTACCTATACTTAGTTATAATGTTCCATGTACTCGTTACATGTGGACTTGTCTTTGTCTCCCCAATCTCATAGAACAAGGCCAGCTTCCTTTCCCAGGTGACTAACTCTTCTTGTTTATTTGAATCCGATCGAACCTATGCTTGCATGCATGTATCTGATCTATATATTCGAGCGAGATGATTTTGGATACAATAGTAATTAGTTTACTCACTTGATTGAGTTTTAAACATATCGTATAATATCTTATGAACAGATGACGACATGAATGTGAAAATTACCGGCGTCCCGGGAATGGAAGGCCTTCTGCGACGTGTAGATTTACCTGGTTTTTGCAGAGTAAAACAGTCGAACCATCCTGGCCTTCAATTTGCCATCCACGAAACTCAGACACAAAAGCGAGCTTCGGCTCTAATCCTCGACACCATTTACGAGCTTGACGCTCCATGTCTGTCTCATATGGCCAACATGTTCCCTAAAATCTACACTCTCGGCCCTCTCCACTCTCTCCTACATTCTCAAATCGGCGACGTCTCACGATCCTTAGCATCCCACGGCGGTCTATGGAAGGGGGATCCGAATTGCATGGCATGGCTCGACTCTCAGCCAACCAAATGGGTTCTTTATGTCAGCTTTGGAACCCTAGTGACCTTGACGCGCACCCAAATCATAGAGTTCTGGTATGGTTTGATCAACAGTGGGCATCCATTCCTGTGGGTTATACGGTCCGACATCACTTCGGGTTTAGGTGGAGACCCGATTCCTATGGAGCTTGAAATAGGGACCAAAGAGAGAGGGTACATAATGAACTGGGTCTCGCAGGAGGAAGTCTTGGCTCACAAGTCAGTGGGAGGGTTCTTGACACATAGCGGATGGAACTCGACCCTAGAGAGCATTGTAGCAGGAATTCCGATGATTTGTTGGCCTAATTTAGGGGATCATTACATCATTAGCAGAACAGTGAGTGAGAAGTGGAAGATTGGTCTTCAACTAAAAGAAAACTGTGACAGAAAGGAGATTGAAACCATGATAAGAATGTTGATGGAATTTAAAAGGGGAGAGATCCAGAGCTCAATGGATGTAATTTCAAAAGTGGCTCATGATAGTGTTGTGAAAGGTGGATCTTCAAACCATAATTTGGAGATGCTAATCCAAGACATTAGAAATATGCATGCAAGACCACAGTGAGAAGGTTAGGGTCAAGCTGGTTCCACGTTGTTCTATCCTTATTGGGTAATTTTAAATTTTTTATCCATTGTATTAATTTGTCCCTTGTTAATTTTGTGATGCTAGTAATTTTAGCCAGACAAATGACTAGAGAATCACCATTTGTTCATTTGTAATTATTTGTTTGTAAATAAGCTAGTTGCAATGTCCATATATATATATATATCTGCTACCTTTATAATTATTTTTTTATGTGTCACTTAAAAGTTTGTTTATACGTGATGAGACATGTTGAGATGCGAGATCACATATTAAAAAAATAACAAATAAAATATAATTTATAAGTGAGTGGATCATACCTAATTATATAGAGACATTTGATGAACGAGTGGTTAAGTTGAGATAATATTAGTACGTACAACGAATGATTCATGAACCACACTTGTAGCTATATTTAACATAGACTTGTACATGCTTTTTCCACTTGAATGAAATATACTCCACATTAAAATAGCTGGCAAAAAGATGGATTATGAAAATATTTTACTTGTTTAATTTCCAAGATAAAGACCATTTCGGCTCTTTACTCTCTTTCAACTATATATAACTAGAGTGTGACAGCCACTTCCTTGTCTATGTTCCATGAATAATTCCATTTTGGCTAATTACTATCATTTTCTATTATCACTATCCTGCTCCGGTCTTCTACATTTGGTAATGGTCAAGATTGGCACGCCGTCGTAGCTAGCTAGAAAATACGCTAGATAGCTATTCAAAATTATTACTTTCTTCTTCATATCATTTGAGAATCCTGTGCACGGTGAACCTAAACAGTTTCTTATCATTGGGGACATTATACTTGTAGATACGTATGTCTGATTAGCATAGTTTAGGTACGCTTAGGTTAGACATAACTGTCATACTCGCTCATAATCAACCGTTTTCGTCAAGACATCAAAAACAGCTCTCGCGTTATGACGCACCCGCACACGCGTCACCAAAACCGCCCAGCAGAGCAAGAAAAGGGACATCAGTCGCACATCAAAGAGATGCAAAGACCTTATACACCTTCAGCCTATAAGTGGTAACTCTATCTCTCTTCATTTAATACGCAATTACTACCTAGCTATCTGCTATTACTCTGTTAACATAATAACTGACTTAGGCATCGGAGCGTTGAAGACCGCTAAGAAGCGGTCTCCTATCTTGACGCACTTGTTCTTATTAACAGATTCCCAAAAGACTAAGAGTGTTTTTACTCCATTCGACATCACTCCACATAGGGGCGTAGGGCTAGGCTCGGCCCAAACCGACATACATTTTACAGGGACGGGGCCTGGACCGAGTACACTTTCATCGGGCCCATTATGGACTTAGAATTTTAAAGACCGGCAAGAGCCTGGACCGGTAAGATTCGGGTCGGTCCTGCCAGGCTTGTTTTGCAAGAATTTTGCCAAATATGTAAGAGAGAGGGTTCAAACCTCTAACTCCTCACATGAAAGACAAGAAAGATTCAACAGGGCCAACCTACTCCTTTGTTGCTGAGCTTGGTAACGTGAGCTTGTGACCCGAGTGGGGGCGTGAAGGAGTTGGAACATTGGTTTTGCGCCAGCGGGTCGGGTTTGGTCATGCTTCTTTCTGACCTACCCGTTTCAAGCAGAGAGTTGGGTCATGTAGCTTGGGCGAAGGCTCTGGGTCACATGGGTCCTTAGAGTGGAGGGCAATGCGTGAGGCTAGATTCACAGAGCAACATGCTGTGGAAGGATAATGGGTCGGTGCCTCTCAGATCCATAATGGCCTGTTAGACTTTGTTAATTCGACATTCTCTTTTTACATAAAACTGCACATATAAATTAATTATCAAAAAAAAAAAAAAAAAAATTGCTCCTTTGTTCAATACTGTACAAATCTTTAATATATTCAATCTTACTTCTCATATTATCATATTAAAATCATTTTCCCGTCTTCTCTCTCTGAGTTCTTCTCCTTTTTTCTTTTTCGATGAAGCGTTCTTTATTATTTGCAAACCATAACAGATACAAAGCTCACATAATAGTACTATACATACAAGCATATATGCACCCAGACAACACCCATTCTCTCTTTTCCTTCTGCGTTTCCAGGTTTGGTCAAGTTCTCTTATCTCTCTATTTTTTTCTTCTTCTTTTTTTCTTTATTTTTTCCACTCCCCATATCCCCATCTGCAAATACCCATCAAATCAACATCTGATCTTCATGTCCTCATTAAATTTTCCACATCTAGTTTCCATCACCAAGTCAACATCATCAGCTCATCCTCATCTCCAAATTAGATGATTCAGATCCGTAGAGGCAACTTGAGCCCGAGTCGACTCGCCATTGTTGACCCGACGATACCAACGGCAGAGGAAGACTCCCATCACGCCAAGCGGCGCATTCAATGGCTGTCTCTCCACTGAAAATTTAAGGGTGATGGACTTCTTCAACAAGAGGCTTGACCTTCAGACTTCATTGAAGATTCAATGAATTTTGAGAGAGAGAGAGAGAGAGAGAGAGAGAGAGAGAGAGAGGGGAGGGAGACTGTGTGATTGTGATGCGGCTGATTAAGGGTTGTGGGCCTAAATTGATATATATTAACAGTTGGATACTGAAGTTCTACTAGTGAAAGGGAAAAGGGGTGCTTTCAATGGGCTGTATTGGATTAACATCCGGGCTTTTGGGCCATAACTTTTATGTAATATCAGGGACCGCGCTCGGTCTGGCTGTTATTAGGACTGGACCGGATCTGTAGAAAAATGAAATAAGACCGAGAAAAAGCTCGACCCGGCCCGGTTAGGCTGGCCGGTCCGGTTCAGTTTTTTCTTTGTTCGGGTTTTATGCGCACCCCTAACTCCACAGACCTAACTAATACAAGGAAATGATAAGTCGCTTATCCGACGTATCAACTGTAATACCCTTAATTTATATAATTTATAAAGTATCATCTCTTTATTTGGGCTAATATGTTCTACATACATATACACCTGTATATATACAAAGTTCATGTATTAATATAAGATAAATAAATGTAGTCGAGTAACCACAAGGTATGAGCTCGGTTAAAGGCAAAATGGTCATTTAACAATAATTATGTATAATTAAATTACGGGTTCATGAAGGTTCGGAAAGGGAGGTCGGTGTTGGAACCGACATGGAGAGAATTTAAAGGGGAAGAGGTTTCCAGAGAAAGAGGAGGGAGCTCGAGAAGCTTCAAGGCTTCTAAACCCTAATCGGGAAAGAAATGCCTCAGTCCATGAGGTGGACGGGAAGATCTCTTTCAATTTCTTTCTTCATTGCGGTGTTGCCACAATTTTGATTACTCAATATATGGGTATTCCGGCTACGATTTTTTGTACCTGAGGTGAGAGACTCCAGACTTGGTTCTCATGTCAGGATCTTTGTCTGGTATTTGTTTTAATCGAGTTTTGAATGAGACTAGTGAATTTTGGGAACTATATTCCTTGAATTACTTGTGGGTCAGGGTGTTACATCAACATTGGTGTCATTTGTGAGAATCCTTGAGCTAAAAGTTTGTCACGTCACATCACCATGGCCAATGAAGATGACAATACCTCCGAGTCCCCTCGCCAGCGGGACCCGACATAGGTAGCAAAATGCTGAACTTTGAAACTCCTCAAACGGATAGAGACAACGTTGAAACTCCTTCACCAAACAGAGGAGCTTTGGCCTTGCGACAAGCGGGACAGACCTCGCTTGGCGACGTGGAGGCGAAGCTAGCTCTCGTGCTAAAAGACCTTCATGAAGAAAAAAAGGGCGCGGCAAGCTGTCGAGAAGGACCTACGCCTGTCATTGGCAAGAATGGAGAAAGCACATGAGAGGGTGGACAACAAGTCCGTTACATACAACTCGCGTTCAAGGAGCGGCCGATCACACAGCCCCAAGAATTGAGAACATTGATGTCTCGCTGACCCCTAGTGAGCTAGGCGGGAAGCGAGTGCCATCTCCGGTAAGGTTGGGAGACCTAATAATCATTGGAGATTCATAACCAACGTATACTTAATCGTCTCTGAGGACCCATTTTAGAACGCAGTGACGCGTAATTGGCACATAGACTGAACAACCAAAAATACGTAGATGCGAAATGTCAGGCTCATATCCAGTGACCAACTGGTACGCACTGAATGGTTGTTTGGCAATGGGTCTGAAACAAAGAAGTAAGGCTGCATGCAATATTGTATAGTCCCATGACGCAATTGGGAGGTTGGTGCGCATCACCAACGCTCGAGAAATAAGCTGAAGCCGCTTAATTGTAGCTTCGATGAGACTGTTTTGCGTGTGAACATGGGGTACGGGATGTTCAACTTCAATCCCGATAGACATGCAATAGTCATCAAAAGTCTTTGATGTAAATTCTCTAGCGTTATCCAGTCGAATTGACTTAATTGGATTATCCGGGTGGTGAGCCCGAAGTTTAATAAGTTGTGCTAGGAGTTTTGAAAATGCAGCATTACGTGTGGACAGGAGCGCGACATGAGTCCAACGCGTTGAAGCATTCACCAGGACCATAAAGTATCGAAATGGTCCACATTCAGGATGGATGGGTCCACAAATATCACCTTGGATACGATGTAGAAATGGAATGTTCTCGGTGTTATCTTTAGCGTAAGACGGTCTCGATACTACTTTTGCTAAAGAGCAAGCTTTGCAAAATGAACGATGAGTGTTTGAAAGAGTCAACGACACATCAAGGGAAGAACAACGCGCCTCAATTGCTTGAGGGAGCGGCCGAGCGGCAGCCATGAAGTTGGTGCCGAGCCCGGGAGACGTCAAAGTCCCCGTTGGCCGTGGTGACCATTTGAGGCGTTACCACTATGATTCAAAATGATATCATTTCCCAAATGTTTTCGTTTTGATCTGAAGAAGGGATGTCCATGAGAATTACGCAGAATACGGATCATCATGTCCCTTCCAAGATGACTAAGTCGATCATGCCAAAGCTTGTATGAGTCAGAGTCCCAAAGATCCTGTTTGGCGACTACATGTGATTCAATAATCTGAATCGTAGTAAGGTAAAGACCACTAGATTGACTCATGAGTTTCTCCAATATACGTTTATGTCCATATTCATGAGAAGTTATACACAAGAACTCAGTTCCATCTTCACAATGAGTTTCCAAGTGGAAGCCATTAGCGCGAATGTTCTTAAAGCTCAACAGGGTTCGGTGCCCTTTTGGGGCATAAAAAGCGTCCGTGACGTGGATCATAGTGCCATGAGGTAGAAAAAAGCAAGCGGTTCCACGCCCGAGGATCACAGGAGAAGATCCAATCATTGTCGTTACAGATGATTTAGAAGGCACTAACTCAAGAAATAGTTGCCGGTTCCTTAGAATTGTGTGGGTTGATCCACTATCTGCGATGCACTTGATCTCTCCAAGACACATACCTACAAAAGAGAGTAGATATATGAGTAAATAGTCGATATCGAGCCATTTAGAAGGATTGAAAAAACTAAAAGTAGCAACAATCCCGAGAGTGCTGAAAATTTGTCGCGCATAATGACCCTTGTGCATTAAAACAGTCATAACTTCTTCGTTAAAATAGATATGGACAAACCGTAAAATGTTCTGAAAACTAGACTCATAGAGCTTTCTCATAGAGCTCATTGTCTGGTTCATCCGGATCTGTTTCACAAAGCTCAAACGAAGTGACTGTCTAGGAGGACAGATTACTGTTTTTCGCAGATTTGACATTAGCGAAGCTTTTGAAGCTTACTGGTGGCATGGACATGTATGCTCAGCCGCAAAGATGTGTTGATGATTAAATCTAAGTCCAGAGAACCTAGAGGATTTAATGGTCCGGTTTTGCCAGTCTTTAACGTCTTTTACAGAACGGTAATTGGAGTAATAGCGTAAGGGGAATCCAAAATTAAAAGCTTTCGGTAACTCCAAATTAAGTATGACCAGGCATGTCCGTGGAGGGTCGGTAGTGCAAGACACA
The DNA here is from genome assembly GCA_010134655.1 of Fragaria nilgerrensis. Taxonomy (NCBI): domain Eukaryota; kingdom Viridiplantae; phylum Streptophyta; class Magnoliopsida; order Rosales; family Rosaceae; genus Fragaria; species Fragaria nilgerrensis. The sequence goes on from CM020982.1 coordinate 9,143,215, forward strand.
CATAAACCACTAGCTCCTTAATTTCGGACAATTCTAAGATATCATACTAACTTAGATGAGCCTAGTTGAACAATTGATGATGAAAAATCCGCTATAGGTAAAAACTTGAACCGGAAAACACGTGAGTGACCCTCCTTGAGAGTCACGGCGCCGTACGTCCCCCCTTTAAAAAATAAAAGAAAAACTTTACTACCCCTAGTTATTTTCACAGTTATTGACCAAAAAAAAAACCCACCCATTAATATTATTACCCCAGCAGAGCAACCAACAACGTCGCCATACCCTCCACCACCACATCCAGTACCACACATATTTCATCAAGAAAAAAGGTCTAAACAATATCTCACCTTCTAGTAAAACAAAACTTTCACATCTCACATTTTAAAAACTTTAAAATAGTGTCCCATATTTAGACCCGACCTAATATCAGTATATAAAACAATTAGTTTCGTTAAGAAAACTATGATACTTTCGTCTTTTCTCCCTAAACACCGTTTTTCTTCTAATTTTCAATTTTTTTCCCTACTCTCTCTTTCCTAAATAAAAATTCCTACTCCCTCGTGCTCCCATTGAAACCCAGCCCAAAATTTGCGTCAAAATTCTCTCTCTCATCCCTCAGTTAGCTTTTCTCACTCAACACCGACGACTCACTCCCAAACCACTGCTCCAGTCATCGATCAGGCATCGCTGCCCATACCAGTCGACCCCAACTTAATCTGATATTTTCTTGCTTTATTCTTTGAATTTATTTGTAATCAGGCACAATATACGTTTTTTTTATTTTTGTTCTAATAGTATGAGAGAAACGATATGGATGAGTTGGTTTCTCTTGTCTTGTTGCTCATTACAAATGGTATGCTTTGCTAATGAATTTTATGGCCTCTACGTCTGGGTTTAATTTCACTGTGAGCATTGTTCTTAGGTGATTATGGGGTTTGAGTTTTAAGCCATTGGAGCTAATAATGATGATGGGGTTATGTGCTTGCAAGAAATGCATATCTGGACAATCTTCACCCAGATCAACCCTCCCTCCTCATAAACGAGAGTAGACCAAGATTAATATAGGCTCAATAATTTCATCGAGTTTGATTTTGGGTTGATTCGTTCTTACGCATCAGTTTTTTTTTTTCAATATATGGAAGCATAGTTTAGAATTGGGGATTGATTACGGTGTTATTATGATTTATGAATCCCCAATTGCATGTGTTATGGCTGCCAGCTAAGGAGACTCTCCATTAACCAAACATAAATATGGGTCTTCCACTTGCTTCTTTGTTGGCCTCTAAAAAAAAGAAGATGGAGCAGTTAATTAAGAGAAAGAGTTGAAGTATGGGTTTAGGGGACGTTATAGAATTGGTTTTGAAGGTGGTGATTCGACGAAAGAAAAAAAAAAAAAAGAAGTTGAAGATGGAGGTCTACGGTTGAGCTGGGAATTTGGGATCAAAATTGGTTTATGATCTGGGGACGACAATTGATGTGACTAAGAAATAGAGGAAGGCCAATTGCTGTTGGGTATTTACGGAATAGATAGAAGAGAGAGTGTTGAGACCTGAGAGAGGAGATACATTGGGAGAGTTGATATTTTTGGTAGGTTGAAGGAGGATTTGAAATAGATGAAGGTGGTGGGTGAGTCATTGTAGTTGTAGATCATCAGAAGAGGGCGGCAATTGTGATGGATAGAGCCAGAAGGAATAAATGAAGTCATAATATATAGAGAATAAATAAAATAATAATGAAAACCAAAAAGGTTAAATTGGTCATTTAGAATAAAAACATGTCTACCGTCAATTTTTTTAACAGAGTTAACGTCCTCAGATACTGATCTTAGGTCGAGATCAAAACATGAGACACATTTTTGAAGTTTTTAAAATGTGAGATACGAAGGTTTTGCTTTGCTAAAAGGTGAAATACTGTTTGAACCTTTTTTTCCTTTCATCAATTTCTCATCGCACAACCGAATTCTAGCTCCCACACAAAACTACTACTCTACTAGATCTCAAAAAATCCAAATCCAAATAAATTTGATCCGAAGTAGATCAGACTCCGATGACGAAATTTGGAGCAATGAAGGTTGAACTTTATCGAATGAGAAGGATGACACCGAAGAACCTTAAATTTTGGGTCCGAAACAAATGCCAAATTGTTGAGGACGGTGGTGCCGTCGTCGGTGATGATGAAGTTTATAGCGAAGGCTGATGCGGACGGCGTCGATGACGGTGCGAACGACGAGGAACGCGGCGTGGCTTCTACGGTTGTCATCGGAACCCTAGCCAATGGTGAGGAAGAGATTTGATGCAATCCGAAACCGAAACTTTCGCCGACTTCTTCTCCAACAAGAGGTGATGTTGATGCTCCTCGATCGAGAGGCCATCGTCGACGCCATCTTCTACCATAGAGGAGCACTTACGCTTCAAAGTGTATATATATTATATATATATATATATATATATATATATATTATATATATGAAGGATCTAAAGAGGACTTCCTTACTTTAAGAATTTGAGGATTTTTACTATTTTATATTAGTAGATGATTTCTTTTAACGATCTCAATCGTTGATCTTCTAGATTCATATGCAAGAATCATGTCTACAAAATTTCAACTAATTTCATAATCATTTAGTCATTTAAATCGATGTAAACAATTGTAGGTTGTTAGATAAATTAAAACGAATATTGTGCTAATGAAATGGTTAAAGGTTTTTCATTTTGGCTAATTTTTTGTATGATTCATATGGGTAAATAACTAGGGAAGGGAATTGGTGGCTTTGATTGTCAAAATACATGCTAGAACTAAAACCATCTTTACTTTAAGAGTTTAAGGAGTTCCTCTCTAGATCCGGATTATATATATATATATATAGCCCTTCTAATGAGGACCTTTAAGTTGAAGACTTTTCGGCTTATCCACTTTTTGATCTTATATCCACATCTTGACCGTTCAGTTTATAGGTATTTATGAGTAGATCATAACTGTAAATTTTCAGCCATATTGAAAATTGTTAAGACATTCATAAGTGTGATTTACCAATGAACGATTCATATTTGACATATTTGGTTTGTCAATTAATTTGATCTAGTTTGTTATCTTAGCGATCACCGATTTGGCTGAAAATTTGTAGGGTTAATCTACACATATACACCTAAAAACTGAACGGGTGAGATGCTAAGATGTGATCGAAAAATATGTCTTTTAAACTATAAACCGAAAAGTCCTCAATTTAAATGTCTTCACTGTAAGAGCTCCATATATATATGAATCAAATTTCCATACAATTTCTTTGTTTCGGCCAAATCAAATTACCTATAAAATTTAAAAACAAACAAATTAATTATGTAAAAATAATATAAATTATTTTTATATTTATATTTGACGAAGAAGGAAGGGAGGGGGAGGCTAGTTTGTGATTCGAGACTCTTAAGTAAGTATGATTGCTGGAGGGGGGCTAGACCTCTTCAAAATTTTCTTTCAGCTGAACATGCTGAAGCATTGGCATGTCAAGCTGCTGTGGGTTTTGGTTTGGAACACAATATGATGGCTTTTGTTATTGAGACAGACTCATCTCTGTGCAACGACAAATTTCTGCTCAAGCTAACCTGTGAAAATTTACCACACGAAGAGGGGTGCTAACCTGTTGCTCATGTCCTAGCAAGTCATGCTAGGTCTCTCTGAGGCAGGAGATTTTTTTCTATTATTTACCTACTTTTTGCAAACTGCAGTTATGGTTGGTTTGTCATCTTTCTCAGTTTTAAATAAATGGATGACCACATTTTACTCCAATAAAAATAAAAATACTCGCGTGAAAGCCTCATGAGTTTAGGTATGTTGTAGGAGCATTTTTTTTTAACATTACTATTATTATTCAAATATATGTTTTTGCTTTGTTAATTTATATTATTTTTACATAATTAATTTGTTTGTTTTTAAATTTTATAGGTTAGCTGAAACAAATAAATTGTATGGAAATTTGATTCGTTTTGAATTTTAGACGTTTGAATCAGATAAGAAGAAGAAAGTTTGGTTCCAAGAAAAGATATATTAATATTATGCTTCTTAAGATCAGAATCCCCAGCTTCTCCATCTGCCAAATTCATTTGTCTTTCCAATAACACACGTACTTCTTTCGTGTTCTCTATGATGACGAATAACTGAATTTTGTTTAGTTAGGGCTGTTTTTAGCTCAGCATTTAACTCTTCCAGCTCTTATATCTACGTACACACGTCGATCTCCATATATAAGCTACTCGATCTCTTAAATTGTTCAGCTTGCAATTCAAAACAAAATCTTATCGTATGTCTTGCAAATCATGCCTCCCTGGAGAGTACTTAAATGTTATAGATCAGTGATTAAGCAAGGATATCAAGTCAGGTTGCAATTCAAAATCAAGTCCATGGCGGGGGATAAGTACTGTCATTAATTTCTCCAAGGAATCCCCTGAATTAATTCTATTATCATTTCTTGGTAAGAATTTCATATGGTGTACTTTTAGATCGATCTTTAGTTTAGTGAGTGCTGAATTTGGTACCCGTTGTTTGGCTACACATAATTAAAAGGTTTCTGGTAAAGTAATGGAGTTAATCAAGCATATACCGTATTGCTCCTAGCTAGTAGATTTTATTAATTTGTTTATCGTTCTACTGATGTATAAATGTATATCATCTAACTTAATGTGTACTCTGAATTATTTAGGCTCGATGGGGGTGGTGGCAAACCTAAGACCTTGAGGTGTTGAATTAATTGTTGAATGCATGGATGCTTAATTACCTTACTGAAAACATTTGTTTGTAATACTCCGATCTGCAACGATGCATATGTTGAAGGTTTAGAAGCTCTAACGTCTAGAGCTTTCATCATCATTAGATACATGGATGCGTACACGGCTAGCTGGTTTGGATTTGTATAATAATAATTTATTTGTAATTTGAATAATTGATCAACAAAATGAGTGAAATATAATACAGACGATCTCTGAAAATTTAGTTGAATCTCGAGAAATTAATTTCCAACAAGTAAGAAGTATATACGTGACGAGCAAGTAATTGTATTCAGCATTTCAATAGCGCAGATAGCAAATTCCAATTTCCAAACTCATGCAATTTCTTTTGGTTTCCTACTACAAACCAGCCACCTCTGACCAGCTAGCGCAACAGCAGGGCATTGGCCTAATGAAAGAAAGATCTATATCTATCTATATATATAATTATATATATATATATATATATTAATTATATAGATTTTCTCAGTGCGGATCTCCGCATTTATTTTTACGATGCAGATTTCCACTTTACACTCATTTTTTTCACATCTCCACCGTCTAGTCTTTAAACACTATGTAGATCATCTTTACAAAATTTCAGCCAATTTGGTTATCATTAAGGCACTCAAACACAATTAAACCAATAGATAAACATAATTCTGTAAAACTTGAACCGTTCATGTTTATAATAGAAAAATGCAATTTTGAGTATTGAAGAGTATTCTAGCACAGGAGTCAATGAGTCTGCGTAGTAAGCGGAGCATGATTGTCAAAAATTACTTGTCATCCTTTGTCGTTTTTGTTTGATTATGCATTCATCCTATACAATGCTAAACATTAATTATGTAGGATCGTTTGATTTATGACTATTGTTACTTCTAAGAGATGTTGAATCCCTTGCAAGCATATTGTTTTGCCTTTTTCTTGTAAAAACAAGTCTTAATTATACATTGTTTACTTTACATCCCTTATGCAGTAAACCCCTGGAACTATTATGTACACAATTTTGGTTAGTTACTTTCTACACAAAGTAGTAGTTTCATTGGTTTGGATGTGTTCAAAAGTTTTTGCCTTGCACCTGCAAACTCTATTAATCAATAAAAATAACGAAACCCAGTACTTATTAATCAACCGTGGTATACTAAATCCATCAACAATTGCAGACATGTAATATGAAAATTTCATTAGTGAAGCAAATATACATGACTACACCAATATGCACAACACTAATCAATATAATAACAATCAATCAAGAACTAGATTTTACAGTGAATAAGGAAAAAGAGATAAGAGAACTTATGAGGGTTATCATGTCTTCGAGTACAGATGTTTCTTGCTCTCCACCATCAATGAGAAGGGATTCATTTTGGGCGGGTCAGCTTTTTCTTGGTGGTTCTATTCCGGTCATGGGCGCCCAATCCGTCCGGAAAACCTCCATTGACCTCATAATTCAAGGATTCGACATAGAAGCCAGAAAAAGCAAAATCATCAAATTTTGGAGGAAAAAGAGATATTGAACAAACTTTGGAGAGATTAGGGGGAAGACAAATTGATGAGGCGTCTTGAGCGTGGGCTGTTTTCCGGTTGGCTTTGGGTGCGCCGAGCATAGCAGAGGAAACGGAGAAGAGAGCTGTGTGCGAGCAGTTCAAGAATTTGATTGAAGCATCATCCAATTTTGGAGAAATCAATAGAGATCAAACAAACCTTGGAGAGATTACGAGGGAAAGAGGAGTTTGTTTTTCTGGTTGCTTTGGGTGCGCCGAGCACAGCAGAGGAAGAGGAGAAGAGTGCGCGACCACACAGAGGAGAAGACGTCTTCTTCGATAGTCTTTTTTTTTTTTTTTTTTTTTTTTCTTTCTTTCTTATTTGTTAACTCGTCGTGGTTTAACCTTGGTCAGGAGAAGGAGAAGTGAGTTGTGACCCGTTAGATTTAAGTGAATTGATCTAAGTTGAGAGAGGAGAGTCCCGCACTCTAATTTCAAAGTGAGATCCTACTCTGAAAGGAACTGTACGTGTGTGTATGTATATATATATGACTTACATTCATCTTGATCTTAAGTGATAATTAAGTGAAAAAGGGATAACTAAGAAACTAAAATTGATTATTCATGGAGACTGGAGATCGAGTGCATGTTGATTCGGTCCACCTCATGCTTTTCCTGGGGTAAATTTCTTATTCCCGAACCACCACCCGATCGACTGTTACCAGTAGTACAGTCGCATTCTGCACTGTACTAGACCATTTGGATTTTGCTTCATGTCCGCGCATGTTTGAATGTTATCTACTTTTCGATTTTGTTTCAACTTTGAAATCCCTCTAGCTATCTCCTTCTACTGTAAAACATATATATCTTGTTCCAATCTTCAATTGTATATTAGATCATTAAGCTAGGATATATGTGTCGGCGCTTCCACCCATCGATTAGGGTTTAGGCAGCTGCTGGCTACTTAGCACAGAAGGCACGTATATATTTTGTGCGAAGCACGCATGTAAGACATATTAACCGCGAGATATCTTATGAAGGCCGATGGAGAAAAGAAAAAGTGGGAGAAATGTTTGGGCCCAATTTTATATTGGTTTTCTGATTTGTAAGTTAGCCCATGGACCAATACCTGCGGTCCAAATGTTTTTATTTCTTTCCTTGTTACTTGGGTAATTACTGGCAGAAGATTTGTAAGATATCTCGAAGATATGTTGTCAAAGGCTCGACTAGGAAAGTATCTTTCCTAATTCAATTAGAAGATCCAACCGCCTTGGTTAACGGTCATTTGCGAACCCTAATCATCCAGTTCTCTATAAAAGGAGGTGTTAAGCGAAGGAGCAGCGCCCCCGACAATTCAAACAAAATCTACATCACTGCAAATTGGACGCCTCCCGGAGCACCAAATCTACCAAAAAAGCCTCTCTAAGGAGCACCACCAAAGCCTCATTACGAGCACCAGTCCATCCCATTGTTAAGAAGCGATTCTTAGCAAATATCCTTTACTTTATTGTATTTTGTTTACTAAGTAAATCCTCAGAGTTATCCTAGGTCATTGCGAGAATCCGCAGCAGAGAACGACCGTTTCTGCTCACAGTTGTTTGAAGAGAAGTCAAGAGAAGCACGCAAACCAGACAAGATCAAGACATGCACACTTCCTCAAGGTGTTGGCACGCTCGCACCAAATGGTTGTTTGAAGGACGTAAAAATTCGACCTGAACATTTTGGCATGCCTGTCAGCAGGGACACATCAGTAGCAAAATAGCGACTGACGATATATAAGTAAGCAGTATCCTAAGTGTTCCTTGCCAGAACATTCGCGCTGTAAACCTCATAATCCTTTGAGATTAGAAGATCCAACCGCCTTGGTTAACAGGTCATTTGCGAACCTAATCATCCAGTTCTCTATAAAAGGAGGTGTTAAGCGAAGGAGCAGCGCCCCCGACAATTCAAACAAAATCTACATCACTGCAAATTGGACGCCTCCACCAGGAGCACCAAATCTACCAAAAAAGCCTCTCTAAGGAGCACCACCAAAGCCTCATACGAGCACCAGTCCATCCCATTGTTAAGAAGCGATTCTTAGCAAATATCCTTTACTTTATTGTATTTGTTACTAAGTAAATCCTCAGGAGTTATCCTAGGTCATTGCGAAGAATCCAGCAGCAGAACCGACCGTTTCTGCTCACAGTTGTTTGAAGAGAAGTCAAGAGAAGCGCGCAAACCAGACAAGATCAAGACATGCACACTTCCTCAAGGTGTTGGCACGCTCGCACCAAATGTTGTTTTGAAGGACGTAAAAATTCGACCTGAACATTTTGGCATGCCTGTCAGCTGGACACATCAGTAGCAAAATAGCGACTGACGATATATATAGTAAGCAGTATCCTAAGTGTTCCTTGCCAGAACATTCGCGCTGTAAACTCATAATCCTTTGAGGTGCAAAGGGTTGACCGGTGAACAAGTCAACCAGCGTTTCGATGAAGAAACGATGACTGGAGGATCTGGAGTTGAGAGAGTATGTCACTCAAGAACAGTTCACGGATGCATTTGACAAGTTGAATGCAAGCATAAACCGCGAGTGTGACTTCAAGCGCTGCAAACATGAAGGCGTTACAGGATTCATTGGAGGCAAGTATTGCTCAGAGCGCTGCCCAGATGTGGGAGAAAACAGGAGACCAAGCTGAGAGTTTGCGCGTGTCGCAGAAACTATCTAGAAGATAGATACGTTCTTTATAGATAAGTACTTACGCAAGAAAGACGTTGAGTATGAGGTGAACCCACCAACTGAAGGAGCTTCAAGTGCTAGAATCCCTACCATGAAACCAGCAGGGACGATAGTCGTCAAAGTGTTCCACAAATAGCGATGGTAGTGGTGAAAACCAGTTCGAGCAAGTTAATGAGCCGGTAATCCAGGCAGGAGCACAGCCATTGGCTGCAAACGTGGTTCAGCAGCCTGTGCAGCCGGAGTGTGTAGCAGCCGCGAATGGTGTAAATCGACCAGAGGATATCCAGGGCATATATGACCGTGCACTGCAGCAGCTTAGGACTGAGTTCAAGGAGCCTAGGGTGAACCTTACCTACCAGACTCATACCCAGACTATGTGGCAGGAGTTGATTGGCCACAAAATTACAGGAGCATTCACTTTACTCCTTTTTTAGGGGAAGGGCCTGAAGATGCCGCACAACACATATTTCGAGGTTCCAAAGTGAATGCGGTCCCTATGGGAACAATTCTTTGCTGAAACTAAGGGTGTTCGGTTCATCTTTGGTAGGTTCAGCTCTCACATGGTATACCAAATTGGTACCCGAGTCCATTCATGATTGGGCCACTATGGAACGAATGTTCATAACAACCTTCGGTACAGTTGAGCTAGAGGTCGACCTTTCTTCTTTAACTTCAATGTACCAAACAACCTACAGAATCTCCAGTTGAGTTCCTTAAGAGGTTTAAGGTTTAGCATGCTAAGTGCAGGTCTCCTGTCTCAGAGGAGGATGCCGTTCGCATTGCAATTAAGGGTTTTGGAGTCGAGGTAAAGGCTCAAACATCATGACGGACAGTTCGCTAGCATGGCTGATTTAATGAACAAAGGTTGGGAGTTACCAGATAGTTTTGAATGACATGGATGAAAGGCAGAACGCATCTAGCAGAACATACACATTTGGAACTCTGAAGCCAAGATTTGGGCCCAATCAGCATAGAACTGTGGGAGCCGTTTATTCGCATTATAGACCCATATTATCCTGCGTCGGTTGCTCATCGATACAACATAGACTATGATGACGAGGATGAGGTAGCTGCTTTGGAGTTGGTAAGCAAGAGCCTGCTAGGTCTCAGAGTTTGAGGTTGCCAGGAGTCCAGTGAAGATCTCGGCAGCAGAAACATTTACTAAGCCACAGTTTCATCGTACACTTATGATGCGAACAAGGCTCATGACATGCTGGATGACTTTTTAAGACAGAAGAAGCTGGTAAAGCATGATTTTGGTCAACTTCCAACGCCAGAACAGCTAAAGGGGAAGAAGTACTGCAAATTTCATAATATATGGAATCACACACCGCGGACTGTGTGAAGCTGAAGGATCAAATCCAGGTTTGGATCAATGAAGGGTCGTGACCCTGGATGAAGAGAAAACAGTGTCGTTGGTCGATGAGAATCCTTTCCCTACAATAGCCATGATAGATGTAATCCCAACAGTAGCCATGATGGACGTGGTCCCGGCACCAAAAACACAAAAAAAAGTCCAAGTACGAGTTCTACACCTATAATGCAGAATTGGCTCATATTTGTTGGACGAGTTGATTCAGGAGATTTACTCAATATTCCTTGGGGGGGCATACCCTTCAGAGGAGCAGTTGGCAAGTAAAAGTACTGTAAATTTCATAATGCATGGAGCCATGATACTTCTGAGTGTGTGCAGCTCAAAGCCCAAAGTGCAGTAGTGGCTTAACGAAGGGCGTTTGGTCATTGAAGAAGGCTATACGAACCACAAAGGACCACCAAAGTGAGGTTCCATGTAGTAATGGTGTATGTTATCTGGAAGAAGAAGTCTGACCGGAGACCTACACCTCCTACAGAAAGTGCTTTCAAGAGGTTGTCTAGTACACCAGGATCCCCGAAAAGGAGGTATGTATTGGAGAGGTTAGGTTCGGTGCCTGTAGGTGAGTCTGCATCTTCTAGCTCGGGAAACAAACTGTTAGTGCGGAACCTGAGGCGAAGCGATTTAAGTCAGAGCCTACACCTAGAAAAAGGGTGCAAGAAAGGAGGCTCCAGTGGAGACCTAAATTGACTCAACCTAGCACTGAGGTTGTTTTAGTTTAGCAAGCGAAAGAACCTATACCTGAGGTTAAAAATGACTACAACAGATACATCGTTGGTTACAGCCATGGTCTAGACCTTCGCTGAATGAAATTAATGCAACACCAGTCATGGAGTTGGCGAAGAATGAACCAAAGTTGGCTATAGACGAGGACATTTCCACAGATGAAGAGGAAGGGGAAGTACAGATGCATTGCAACATAGTCTATGTCATCCTTCCAAACATGCTTTGCCAAAGTCGAGAGCAGTGTGTTCTGTTACTGAATCCCAAGAAGCGGTGGACGAAGTCACGTGAGAACTGAAGAAAGTCACAGTAGATTCAGTAGCAGGTTCGTCGGCGAGTGTGATAGCGACCGAAACCGGGCATTTTAATTAAAAACTCTTTTTGTGTCAATTGTAGTATATAGCAAATAAGGGTATCGTTATAAAAGCCGGAGATTGAGGGTACCTTTACAATTTACGTTAATTACAGAACAAGATAAAACAAAAGATGATAGTACTAGAGATATGAGATTTTGTGATTATAAACAAGAGAAAATAAAGAAACAAAATAAAGCAGAAAAGATCAGATGGATGAGACGTTAGAGACTTAGAAATCCACCACCAAGTATATTTCAAGACATGTTAACAACCAAAGCTTCAATCATTAAGTCACAAATCGGTATCAATCAAGAACAAACCGTGAATGCACTGCATAAGTCCTTATTACTTTCCTTGAATACTTAAGCAAGATGAACACACCATTACTAAGCCTTTAGAATAACCAATCAAGGTATAGAAGCTATCCTATCAACAAATTATTCTAAGCATTAAGATCAATGAAAGTTTGATTGAACAAGTATGCAAAACTAGTGTGGAACTCCTACCTAGTATGCAATCCTTTTTATTTGGTTTCACCTATTGTCCTATAGGTTTTACTACTTTGAAACATGCCTTTTAACGTTTAGGAGATTAATCAACATATTTCTAACCCCACTCACAAGTTCATAATGTTCTATGTTGCGCATACATGAACATAAATAAGCAAGAGTTCCCCATAAACCAAAACCAAATAAACAATTTGAAAAACTCAATAATTTGAAACCAAGGTTCAAAATAATATCTAAAACATTATTGGGGCTTCAAACCTTGCTCCTAACTAAGAGAATTCAGCCAGACATGGCTGCAAAATCACACAAGGAGAATAAAAGATGACAAAGGAAAGGTAAACCGTGGATGATAGAGAGATCAATGATGGCTTGGCGGCTTCCTTGTGCGAGTCTGCAACTATGGAGGTTCTGATGATGTGAGATCGTTGGCCTCCTCTAATCTTCCCATCCTCCTTCTTTTCTGTTGTAATTAGGGTTATGAAACCCTCAAAACTCGTCCATGGGCTTGCCAATGTGGTCTGGGCCTCAAAATATAAGTTTTGGTCCAAATCAGAAATTCGGACAGACTGACATTGGCCACTCAAACGGTCATAACTTCTTCTCCAAAATAGGTATTGATGATCCGTAAAAATTTCTAGAAAGTAGACTCTTGTAGCTTTCCACTGATATATTGTACATCTCCTGAATCATTGTGAGCTAATCACAATCTTCTGTCGAATTTGACTGATAATTTCTAACAGATTTTCTGATTTCTTTCCTTGCACGACATTGATTCGTTTTCCTTCAAGATTCTCCTCTTTCATCTCTTTTGGCTCCTCAGCTTTATTTATGACATAAAAACACAAACTTAGTTAATATGAATATTGTTAAGGGAATTATAACTAAATAGGGTCAGAAATACATTATAAATATAATATTTTGTGCTCCTATCACATTCCCCCACACTTAGCTTTTGCTAGTCCCTTAGCAAAATCAAAGACTCGAAGCCCAACTAGACTCGAAAACAACTCTAATGCCCTTAACAAATTGTCTCAGAAATCCCCTACTTTCATAGCACCAAGAACAACACCTAACCAAGAATTAAGTTCACATTCGAGGGTTAATATTCAACATAGCACAAGTAAGACTTGAGAGAGAACAATGGTGATGGTTAGAGCTCAACATGCATCAGACAATCATGATTTCACCTCACAAGGATTGCACTCTTTTTCTCTCAAGATTCAAGGTATGCTTAAAAGCTTTCACTTAAGTGTATGCGAGAGATCAAAATAAAAATCAACAAATAGCTCACATATGTAAGAAAGAAAGAAAAAGCTCAACGAAAAACATGATTTATAATCCCATGAAGGAAATCAAATACTTGCCAAATGGACCACAATATGCTCAACTTTTGCACCTAACTCCACAAATCATAGTATGCCCATCTTTTTCAAGGTTGTAATGGGGCTAGGCTTAGGGTTACAGAAACAAGGAATATGAATTCAAACAAGTATCCTGAAACCTAGCAGAGCTTTCATTGATGTAGAGAGATTCCTCTTGTATTCTTACACCATCAAGGTCTCCTTGTAACTTCATTGTGTCCTTAAATGTGCCGAATGTCATTGAGTTGGGCGTTGCTTCATTCTAAACACTTCAAGAAATTAGCTCGATGTTCTTCACAAATTCTTTTTCTTTTGTTTTCTTCCTGGCAGTGCAATAATTTTTTTTGATTTTTTTTCACGGCCAGGGATTGCAATCCAGCTTGAATCCTCCCCACACTATTCTTTCTCATCAGCTTCATATCACCTTGGTTATGCATATATCTCATGTATAGCTCTACTAGATTCTAGAACAAGGGCAAAGATATAGCTATACTAAACTCAAGTCAAGATAATGAGGGTGATGCCAAAAAGGTTTAAAACGTAGCTCAATGGGGTTAATCTACGTGGTGTAATCTTGTGTACACAACTGGGGACACATGCTGATTTGGCTTTGATGGCGATCATAAGTGCCTCAATCTCTTCCCCAATTAGGGCATGTCATGACTAAAAGTTTTGAAAGGTGGCAAAAGTGAGTTCTAGTAAACTCTCTAGTCCATTAAACTTATTGCGGCAAATATTCAATCATGAAAGAATAATGGATTTAGCAACAAGCATATCATTGAAAATCGATAATGAATTTCAAATCTCTCCAAAGAAGGCATTAAGATCAATAATCTCACAAGGGTAATTTTGAAATCCCCATTCAAAATAGCATGTTCAAATATTTTGTACCAAAGTCTCAAGCCATATCTACTACAAGTACGCATGCATCACATAAGACTCGATTAACCAAAGAATGTTATGCTCATCATCTCAATTTAGTGATCATCTTTTAGCCATGATTTCAGAGGATTAGTATCAACCTAGACTTGTTAAGGCTTCTACGACTCAAAAACAAAAACAAAAACACAAACAGAAACAATTTTTTTGAATTTTCAAATTTTTGATTAACAAAAACAAAACAAAACACATAATGTGTGCAGTCCCTTCTCCCACACTTAAACTACGCATTGTTCACAATGTGAGAAGAATATAGATCAAGCAATGCATAATAGATGTATAGAGGAAAGTGAACAAAACAAAAGATAGAAGGTGAGAAAAGCTCCCTCATTGTGTGCTCTGTAGCCAACTTCCAGTTGATATAAGTCCCTGTTGCAACATCAAATGTCTGAGATTCCAGTTGGAGATGAAAGATATCGTTGCTAGCTTTATGTGCATATGTGACATGTTTCCTAACTCTAAGTGGATCAAAAATGGCAGCCCTGCAAAGTTAGAAGAAAAAAACATAGTTTGCACAGAATAGCTAAGAAACAAACCTTTACCCATTCAAACCTGATTTCGGGTGAATTTTGGTGCCGGAATGTAAAATTTCCTTAAGTAAAGTTGAAGCTAATTCAATAGCTTTCCTCCATAGCATGGCTGGAAGTATCCCCTGTTTTGACCTTTTCCTGGCTGCACTGTATAATTTCTGGTTTCCTGACAGTGACCTTGCTGCCTTCAAAATCAAACTAGGAATGACTCATGTATCCAAATCTACTTCTGTAAAATCCTACAGAAACTAGACTCAGATATCTTTCTTTTCATATAAAGCACACATTCCCATGTCTTATGAGCTGCAAACCGTAGCCCTCAAAGTCGGCAGAACTATTTTTGGTGAGAACACTGTTTTGGCAAAACTTGGAGTTTTCATCAACTCTTCTCAATTCTAACCTGCACACACACAAAACGCATCAAAATGAACAAAAACAAAACAAATAAAGCACAAAAAGTTGGGTTGCTATGGCTTTTTTTTAACAAGAGTGGTAAGGAGGTTAGGGTCACGGTTCAATCAAATGCTTGACCCTTTTCAAAGATATTTCATAGTCCTTTGGTAGCAATTTGAGTAACTTGGGAGTAATGGATACATAAGATATGAAGCTTCTCTTTTTCTTTCTCTTCTTCCATTGTCTCCAACTTTTCTCAATCACAACAAGAATCTCCTTATCCGATTTGAGACATTCAGGTACCACCATATCTACATGCTCAACAAACTCATCACATGATGCTTGGATAGGAAGAACATGTGTAGAGCTTGCATGATGGAGTGGAGAATCATGTGTTCGTATACCAGCAATAAAGGTCCAAATGTAGGTGCCTTGATAGACTCCTCTTTTAAACAATCCTCAGAAGTCTCAACATCGCGTGGCTCTTCATAGGAATCTTCCAAATCTGTTTCTTCATCCTCAAAAAATATTGAATCATGGAATATTGCATCATGAGGTTGACACAGAGTGAAGTTGCAGGAAGTTCATGTGGAGTTGTCATCAATGGGATGGCTGCTCTTGAGATATTAAGGTCAGTAAGATGTCCAAACTCCTAGTTTCTGCCCAACTATCATTGAAAGCTTCTTACTCCTCACTCCGAGCTTTATTTGAAGAAGCTAGAGCCTCATTCATCTCATTAGAGACTTGATCATCTCATCGTAATGATTTAACTTATCTGAGAGTTGATGAGATGATTCTTGTTAATGTGGTCTGGGCCTCAAAATATAAGTTTTGGTCCAAATCAGAAATTCGGGCAGACTGACTTTGGCCACTCAAATAGTCATAACTTCTTCTCTAAAATAGGTATTGATGATCTGTAAAAAGTTTGGAAAGTAGACTCTTGTAGCTTTCCATTAATATATCGTACATCTCCTGAATCATTGTGAGCTAGTCACAATCTTCTGTCAAATTTGACTGATAATTTCTGACTGTTTAAGGAAATTATGTTTCCGTCCTTCTGTTATCTGTCTTGCCCTAATACACGTAGGATTGGTTAATCCGGTTTTCCTTATTAGAATATATTACAGTTGATAGATCTTCTAGATCCTTTGGGAGACTCTATGTAATGCCTATAAATAAGTCTTTCTATCAATGAATGAGTAGACCGTTATTCTCGTTATCTTTTCTCCTTCAACACATTATCAGCACAACATGGATTCATTTTCCTTCAAGTTTCTTCTCTTTCGTCTCTTTTAGGCTCCTCGGCTTTATTTATGACATAAAAACACAAACTTAGTTAATATGAATATTGTTAAGAGAATTACATAACTAAATAGGGTCAGAAATACATTATAAATGTAACATTTTGTGCTCCTATCAGAGTGGTCCGCCAGAGATTATAGACGCCATGCGAGATGGTACATGATATTTTTAAGGCCTTCCCCTGCAATGATGGAGCACCTTCGCCCTCTGTACATCACAGGAAACATTGATGGTTCGAAGGTCAGTAAGATTCTGATAGATGTTGGAGCTGCAATGAGCATCATGACAGTGCGAACAATGACTATGTTGGGAATAAAGAAGTCCTCTGTGATCGAGACAGCTATGACTGTCAAAAACTTTGCTGGTGGAGTTACAAAGACTTTGGAGATTTTAATGGTTAGATTGAAGGTAGGACCTGCAAACATTGTACAAGGTTTCTTTGTAACTAACTACACTGCTCCATATAGTTGCATTCTGGGCAGAGATTGGATCCACAGAGCTGCTTGTGTACCTTCATCAATGCATCAAGAGTTGCTCATGTGGGATCAGGCTAGCGGACGTGCGGAGTTGGTTAAGGCTGATCCTAAGCCATTTTCTGTATTCGCGAGTGAGATAGGTGTAGATTACTATAGCAGTGATTTGCGTCCTTTGACAGTGGTCGGCATCGAACAAAGTGGAAAACCGATTGGGGTTACGTCCATCGAGTTAGCGCAGTGAGGTCTTTCTCAAGTCAAATTTGATACATCTAGACCTAGCCTCATGGTGCCAAACCCAACCAGCAATCAATGTTAACACACCTGGAAGGAGAGGAGTTGCAAGCGTTCGAGTGGCTGCATCAACGTTTGTCTGTACATATGGACGAAAGGGAAGCTTACGAACGACTAGCAACTATTGAATGAGTACCGGAGGATATGTTGGAAGTAATAGATGAAGAGGAGGAGGTTATTTTACCAGCTCCAACTGCATTGGATGACACCCCACCTCAAGTTAAAGATCCAGTAGAGAAAGTCAACTTCGGAACTGAAGAGGAGCCCATGGAGGTTGGACTTAGTAAATTGTTAGAGCCTGAGCAACGACAGGAACTCATAGCGTTGCTCTTAGAGTTTAAAGATTGTTTTGCAGAAAAATATGAAGACATTCCGGGTTTGTCACCTGAGTTAGTTTGTCACCGTTTGCCTACCACACTAAGAAAAAGGCCGGTGCAGCAGGAGCCGCGGCGAATGAAGACAGAAACAGCGGATGCCGTGAAGGAAGAAGTGGAGAAGATGTTCAAGTCCGACTTCATCAGGGTAGCAAAGTATAATGAATGGTTATCCAACATAGTTCGGGTTCGAAAGAAGAATGGTAAGATAAGGGTCTGTGTGGATTATAGAGATTTGAACAAAGCTACTCCAAAGGATGTGTATCCCATGCATGTGGCGGACATGCTCATTGATGTTGTTGCTGGTCACGAGATGCTTTCTTTCATGGACGGTACTGCTGGTTGCCATCAGATTCCAGTTGCTGAAGCAGACAGACACAAAACAGTGTTTTGTTGTCCAGTTTTCATAGGAGCTTTTGAGTACGTGGTCATGCCTTTTGGGTTGAAGAATGCCAGAGCCACATATCAGCGAGCTATGAACCTGATTTTCTATGACATTCTTGGTAAGATTCTGGAGGTTTTTATAGATGATGTGGTAGTCAAGTCAAAAGTCAAACAAGACCATATTGCAGACCTCAAGAAAGTGTTTGAACGCATGCGAACATACAGACTTTGAATGAATCCTGCTAAATGTGTGTTTGGGGTACATGCATGGGACTTTTTGGGTTTTGTCGTCCATCAGAGGGGCATTGAGGTGTCGGGTGACAAAGCCAAGGCTATTATTAATGCACCTACGCCAAAGACCAAGAAGGAGTTACAACAACTTTTGGGCAAGATTAACTTCCTTAGAAGATTCATTTCAAGCTCAGCTGGGAAGGTTAAGCCGTTTTTTCGTTGTTGAAACTACAAGGTGCCAAGAAATTTGTTTAGGAACCATGCCGTCAGGAAGCTTTTGACATAATCAAGGAGTATTTGGCGAATCCTCCGGTTCTCGTTCCTCCTAAGCCTGGCATTCCTTTAAAGCTTTATATCTCAGCTTCTGAGAATTCTATTGCGGGCCTTTTGGCTAAAGATGATACTAACCAAGAGGGTCGAACCATCAAGCGCGCCATCTACTATTTGAGTAGGACCCTTTGGATGCTGAGACTAGGTATTCGCCCATTGAGAGGTTGTGTTTAGCTTTGTACTTCGCGGGTTGTAAACTTTGGCATTATATGCTGTCTTTTACAACTGTCGTAGTGGCTCAAACCGACTTAGTCAAATACATGCTGACACTGCCTATTCTTAGAGGCCACATTGGTAAGTGGATGTTTGCTTTATCAGAATTCTCCTTGCAATATACACCACTTCGAGCACAGACCGGTCAAGCGGTCTCTGACTTTCTACTCCACCATCGTATTGATGAGGATCATTATTTCTGAGATTTGGACATTGGGGCTGCTATCTTCAGCCTTAGACTTTATATTTTGACGATTCTAGTACTGATAAATTGTCCGGAGCTGGTATTTCGTTGGTCAGTCTAGCTTGAGGTAGATATTCTTATTAGTTTCAGTTGGAGTGGAGATGTACAAACAACCAAGTAGAGTATGAGGCTGTCATTATAGGACTGGAGATGTTATTTGACCTCAGCGCACAGGATGTCGACATACTTGGTGATTCTTTGTTGGTCATCAATCAGTTACGAGGGAAGTTTCAGTGTATCAGCTTCACGTTGGTCCCTTTCCTGGAAAGAGCTTTAGAGTTGTTGGATAGGTTTGCTACTGTGTCTTTGGAGCACATCGCTCGCGAATGGAATTTTGCGGCTAATGAACTTGCCCAAATTGCAACTAGAATCAGTTTGGCTAATGGCGTACATGAGCGAATTTTGAAAGTAAAAAGCGGACCTTACCCTCGTTTATGGCTAGGAAGGAGGACAATGGCGAATGGTTAGTTGCAACGGTTGACGCGTTGGGCGTTGATTGGAGGCAACCTATCATAGATTATTTGATCAACCCTTCTAATGTAACCGATAAGCGGATAAGATTCCTTGCCCTCAATTATGTGTTGAAGGGTGGCGAGTTGTTGAGAAGGGGTGAAGATGGGGTTGATTTCCTTTATGTCTATGGACGTGAAGCTAAGCGGATCATGCGCGAGGTTCACTTGGTGTATGTGGATCACATCAGGCTGGTCCTAAGATGCGTTGGCTCATTCACCAGCATGGTTTTTATTGGCCTACTATCCTTAAGGATTGCATCAGTTTTGCAAAGGATTGCTTGAAGTGCCAGGTGCACGGTCCGGTTCAGCATATTCCCAATATCCCTATGCAACCTATTATTAAACCTTGGCCAGGGCGCGGTTGGGCTCTTGACTTTTTTGGTGTCATTCATCCTTACTCCTCCTAGCAACATAAATTCATTCTTGTGGGAACATATTTCTTTACCTAATGGGTGGAAGCAGAACCAGTTAAAGAAGCTTAAGCAAAGACTGTGTGTCAGTTTATCTTCAAAAATATCATCTACCGATATGGCATCCCAGAGTGTTTGGTGGCAGACAGGGGAGCATCTTTCATGGTTGACGAAACTCAGGAGTTTCTCAATGACTATGGGATTAAGTTCTTACATTCTACCCTTTACTACGCTCAATCCAACGATCAAGCAGAAGTCAGCAACACGATCATCTTATCCATTCTGAAGAGAATGTTGGCAAACAACCCACACGACTGGCATAATGAATTAGACAACACACTATGGGCCTACAGAACTTCAAAGCGGACTCCTACTGGAACAACCCCCTATGCACTAATGTTTGAACATGATGCGGTACTTCCACTGGAGATTAATGTGCAATCACTACGTGTCCGCGAGCAGCATCAATTACTTGGAGACGACTATGTTCAAGCAATGTGGCAGGAACATGAGGACTTAGATCTCTAGCGAATGGCTGCTTTGGATCATCTGGTGGTCGAAAAGAAGAAGGTAGCACGGATTTATGACAAGTGTACTCGAGGTCGAAGTTTTGGAGTCAAGGATCTAGTCTGGAAAGTTATACTTCCCCTTGGTGAAAAGCTTCATGGTCGAGGAAAATGGCCCCCTAAGTGGGAAGGTCCCTTTGTGATTGACCAAATTTATGGCAATGGTGCTTACACACTTAGGGATATTGATGGCGACATTCACCGAAATCCTATCAACGGCCGCTACCTTAAGAAGTATTTCCCCAGCGTTTGGGAGTTCGAAGATCCACCTCCAGCGAACGTGACTGGGGGGCAAGATCCGCTTGCATAGAGTTTAACCATTCTTTACACTTTGAACCATCCGGGGGGGGGGGGGGGCAACGCTCTACACTTATTCTTGTACCGAATTTTTGAAACTTTGAGGGTTTTGATTTAATTTACTCTTTCTTTATAAACCGATACTTGCAGTTTAAATTTTTTCTTCTGTTTTTATGTTGTTTGTGACAAACATGATGAAATACATACAGTTGTAGAATGAAAATTTGAAACAGCAAAAAACAATACATTTATTGTTTGGCTTTGTCGCCATAACTTTTACATAATTCAAAAGAGCCAGAAAGTGGCTCTGATACCATGAAACTGTCCTATCTTCTAACACTGCATAATCTTCTTATCTAGCGATGCTGCTAGTGTCTTGGTTTGCAGTAGGATGACCTCCTAATTCGCCGAGGCGGATATCTGGCATCTCCTGCAGCAGGAGGTCATTCCAGAAGAGAACACCTCATTGGTGTTTCCCATAATCCTCCTATGCACTCCCTGGAAAGAATCAAGCATCAAGACAACCATCTTCTTTGCCAGTTCGTGCCAGAAGGACCACCCAAGGTTAAATCTTGAGACTTAACCTGGGTTCAAGGTTAGATCTTGAGACTCAAGGGTTTCTAATGGAAACTAGGGAAATCTGGGGGAAAGAATTTCAAGCATGGGAGGAAAATGGAAGCATAAGGAGCCATGGCGTGTTGGTTTGCAGGAACGCTTAACATCATTTCTCTTAAATAGAGTTTGCATGGTGGACGTGGTTTGAAACGTCGCGCGGTAATTAAGGCTGAGTAAACGCTGCAGCTTTCAAAAACATTATATTGGCCAGTTGTGCAGGCGTGAAGGAATCAAGGTGATATGTTTGCCTTTCCAGATCCCAGTCATAACTGTTAGAGTTAATGATTTAGGCTCGGGTCTGGGTTTGTTGACTGAACTATCTAGGGTTTTGAATAACATAGTGGGCTTGAAAGGAAATATTTTTATAGATAAAGCCTAGGAAACAGGCCCATGATTACATACATATTCATACAAGTTTGCCCAAAAGATGAATGTCGAGCAAGGTTCGCTTCAGGTCAGAACGGCTGGCTTCAGTGTCGTCCTTAGCTTGTTTGGTTGCCCGAGCAACAACAAGAGTTTCCTCTTTGAGTTTTTGGAGTTCTGGGATCTTGGGGTTTTAACAGCCTGGACGTGCTGAGCCTTCCTTTGCTTAGCAGCTGCAATTCTAGTTTCAATATATGCCCGCTGTTGTTCCAAGAATCTGATTTCTGCATCAATTCTAGAAAGGATACAACTGTGCTGAGAGCCGAGTTGTTCTTTCTCGCTCTTAAACTTTTCCTCCAAGGTTGTTTGCTTGTGGAGGCGTTCGCTGGCGATCTGTTCCTTCTGTTGCAAGTTATCTTGGAGGTCAGGAATTTGGTTAAGACGAAACTCAAAGTCTTCCAGGTGTTTTATCTCTGATGCATTCGAACAAGACCGCAGAGTCACTATGGCTTTGGAAATCTGAGATATGCACTCTTCGTCCGATAGGTCAATCTGCTCCAAATTACTCAACATGTCTCTAGCAGTAACCACCTCCGGAGCAAGGGAAGGCATCTTAAGAGCATCCATCAAAGTTGCTTCCATAGAAGTTTGGGGAGATGACACAATAGGAGGATCTGAACAAATAGTGTTTTGAAGCTCGCTATTCGCCGAAACTGTTCCTTCCCTTTCAGAGGTTGCTTCTGCTGCAGCATCGACATCAATTGTTTCCATTATCAATTTCTTGCATATCTCAGCAGTCAGTATTGTAATTCAGGGATAGAAGATGTTCAGGGAGTTTTAAGAAATGCACCTCAGTAGCTTGGGGGGCAAGGTCCTCCGCCATACTTGTTTCATTCACAACAGTTGTAGCCCTTGGTTCAGTAGGTTCAATCTGAGCAGTTGTGACTTCCTCAGGTGCAGACATAGGAGTCGTTGTTTGGACCAAAGGAACATTGTCACTACTAAGAGATGAGGCGTTCGCGAGCAGTATTAGTGCTCCTCCACCTCCCACAGCAGTTTCAATTTGCTGGTGTACGACGTTCCCCTCCTCAAGCACATTCACAGTTTCAGCTCCAGAGTTTCCATCAGCATGGCCAAGAGTGACACGACCCACCCCGAATTTCACCCTGAACCCGGAGTAAATCGTGCGGGGACCACCTCTAAGGAAAGATTTACTGCAAAATTCGGTAGA
This sequence comes from Fragaria nilgerrensis, assembly GCA_010134655.1. NCBI lineage: Eukaryota > Viridiplantae > Streptophyta > Magnoliopsida > Rosales > Rosaceae > Fragaria > Fragaria nilgerrensis. The sequence goes on from CM020982.1 coordinate 9,166,206, forward strand.
ACCTCCCTTGGAAATGGACAACCCTTCCAAATCAAAAACATGCAAACACTCCTAAAATTCTTAATCCACCCTTAACTTCTGGAGCTTTCGTGCTCCCCAAATACAATCACACCAACAAGATAATAAACATCAACTAAGATAATATACATCCTCCGTCAAATATTCTAAAATATCAACATGACCTCACCCATAACCAAAAATATATACATTAAACCCAAGTATTCAGAGCTACTAGACACTAACGGAAGTAAGAAAACACAGGTAGGTTAAACAGGTAACCTACTGGTGAAAGGTGGTGGAAATACGGGTGACTATGCCTCGTCTCCTACTACATCCAATCCGAACTCTGCAGACTGGACATTTTAAAACGAAGGGCCCAGGGGAAGACATTTAATAACGTTAGAGTGAGTGGACAAAAATAATTTAATAACAAATTATTTATGCATTGCCATTTTAATTTCATAGAAAATATACTGCATGCGGCAGCTTAAAAGTGTTCAACTCATAAACTGGCAATTTCACGACTAGCACCGGCTAGTCACCAACTCAAATAAAATGGAGCCTCTCAGGCTAAACTATATATAAACATATATTCGTATGTATTTACACTCGTCAGACTCCTTGTATGAATCCTAGAAATAATTTAGAAAAATAGAGATTCATACAAGGCTACAACACTGGCGTCTAACGCTCACATTGCGCCATAATGGTATTTTTCCTCATTATGACAGAAGAGGACGGTGTATATATACGTGGGACTCCCTATATGAAAACTTAAATAAACTAGAAAAGAAAGTAGTTTTCATATAGGGCTATGACGCTTGTGTCTAACACTCACGTCACGCCATAATGGTATTTTACCTCATTATGACGGACCAAGCACGTATGGCTAGCTAGCATTTATATACATACTATACTCATAATATCCAAAATATATATATATCCACCGAAAATGTCATTTTCGGGATTTCTCCAAAGGAGAAAAATTACCAAATAGCCGAGAAATCAATAAGTCTCATCAAAAGAAATAAATAATCAACAAAATCATTCATCGCATGCTTTTCAATTAAAAACAAATGTCCACTCACAAATTAGGCCTAAGCCTGATGACGCTCCGAGGCTTCTTCTGCTCGGGCCTCCTCACGTCATGTTCCAAATATATAATTAATTTCCCACTAAAAATCCAATATTTATTCAAAATAGGCAAAATTAACCGAGAGCCATAACCACGCTCATTATTGCCCAACTTCGATATTCTTAAATCGAAATGGCTCAAACTTTAATGCCATACTCGGTAGCTGTAAATACAACATTTCCCAGAAATTGACTTAAATCCTACGGCCGGATTTTACATTATTTAACCGTTAAAAATACCAAACTTTAGAAATTTCCAAACCTATCCAAATCTCATCCAAAAATTCCATAATTCATATCAATATACTCCTCTAATTATTACACATTTAAAACCATACAAAACTCCAAAACGGCGGGGCGGCGGCGGCGGTCGGAGGCCGATTCCGACGACCTCCAAATCCTATGAAATTTTAACAGAATAATCTTCTCATCAAGCTCTAAAACTTTCCTAACTAGCACAATCACCAATTCCAAGCCTAACTAGGTCAATCGAACGCAAACACCTAAAGAGCCCTAGGATTTCAACTTCAAATTTCTCCTTACCTAGCTCAAGAGGGAGTGAGCCTTTTGGAGGGGTTGCTGCACGGGAGGAGGGCTACAAAACGAGCTAAAGATTTCGACCTATGGCGGCCAGAGGTGGGATTTCCGGCGAAAAGCTTCCAGGCGGCTCCGGCGGGTTTTCCTCCTCTCCGGCGGGTTAGAGGCTCGGGCACTAGGCCGGGAAGGGAGAGGAGGTGGCGGGGCTCCGAACTGGGCTGGAGCGACGGCCGGTGGCTAGCCGGACGGCGGCAGACTGCCAAGAAGAAATCAGACAACGGGAGAGAGAGACGGGAAGAGGAGAGAAGAGAAAAGAAAGAACGAGGGAGGGGATTGGGCCTCACCCAACCGGTGCAACCCCTCTATATAACCCAAAACCAAAAATTAACACCCCGAAAAAATAATACCCTCATAAAACTTACCTTTTTACCGGGTAAAATTTACCATTTTTACCGTCGTCACATTTTCTCCTACGAATAATTCTTCTAAAATAATCGTCCCTCAAAACCCCCTCTAGGGACCAATTAAACTATATCTCAATACCGAAGACGGTAAAAATTCTTATTATAATCAAACTGGTAAATAAGGTAAAAATTTAAGGGTCGGGATGTGACAAAGAAGGACTCGGTTCCCTGAAATATCCATGGTGGCTATAGGGGTGGCATGGCAAACTGGTAAGATGTTGTGGAGCATTTCATTCAGGGTCATGAGGTCATCTTCCTCGGGGTCTTTTTCCAAAACAATGACATCTTCATCAGCTGGGGTTGCATTTCTTCGCCTGCGAACCTGTAGAGCTCAGAGAGTCAATAAAAGTTGGAATGCAACACAGAATGAGGCATTTTATTTGGTCACAAGATTCATACTAGTGGAACTTCTGGTTCGTCCTCCGAACTTGAAGCTTCCTCTCTTCTTCTTTTCTGAGGAGTTTGTGAGGATGAAGGCTAGCAAGGTTTCGGGGTATCTTCTTCATCCTACATGGTCAGACAGAAAACAGTTAGTGTTTTCATCAAACAAGGAACTTTGAGGTGTCAATGGATTAGCTTTACCTCATCATCCTCAACCATTTCTTGGTTCGTTGTTGTTGTCTCTGCCGGTACATGACTTGAAGAGGTACCTTCACTAAAAAGAGCTTGATAGGGTTCGACCATTAGCAAAGATAATTCTGAAACGGTACAGGGGGTCCATAGTCCAGAAGTCGCCACAAATCATAGACCACCAAGCATTGTAGGTTTGGCTGACTTCCTTGCTGGCAAACATAAGACTAATGCTTCGGACCTTCACTTTGAAACGAGTAAAAACAGGCTGAAAGCGAGGGTCATCAGTTTGTTTCTTCCCTTTCTTCCTCAAGTGCCAAGAGGTATACATGTTCACACTTTCGCATAAAGGAAAGGGTATCTCCTGTTGAAAGCCAAGTTGACTAGCGAAGTGGTTTGGTGCATACAGCTCGAAACCAACGTCATCAGGAAGTCTCAGATCAGCAATGGAAATGGCTTGTTCGAACAGATGCATAGCTTCAGGGGAGTGAGTTGTGCACCACATAAATTTGTTCGCCAAGGCTTCTGGATACATTCAGTTGAGCATCAGTTTGCTGGCATCCAATGCATAAGCATCCAAGGTGTACAAGTGTTGGAAGCATTCAGAATAATCAAGAGGATCGTGGGCTTTAACTCCGGCGAATGCCATCCCTAGCACTTGATTATCTGGGAAATCTATGATTTGGGGATTCCTAAACTGAACAAAGTAAATCTGCAGCCAAAGGTCTAGTATCCAGAGGGGCCCTGATATAGCACTATAGTTGAATGGGTGAAGGGCAAAATCATAAAGAGCTCGGTACAACATAGCGAGGGTCATCTGGGCTAGTCCTAGCTTGTGACCAGTAAATAGAAGGGTGGCCGCGCGAACCCAGGCATCAGTGATCTTTTGAATGTTAGTGCAGACTATGAATTTAGTAAGCCACAATTCCAGAAATGCAATGCCACTAGCCTTATCACTTTGAGCAATGTAATGATCAGTCCTAGAATTCATAAGACTTACAGAAATTATGGCGATTGGGGTCAGCTTCAAAGGCCACTGCTTCTTCCTCAAAATCAATCTCCTTGTATGGTTTGTCGGAAACTGGAAGACCTGTAATCGCGTACAAGTCCAGTAGCGTGATACCCATTTGCCCGAATTTGAAATTGAAGGTGTTGCTGGAGGTATCCCAGAAACAAGCTGCTGCCATCATTGGAGCCATGTTCGCCCATGTGCTTTGAAGTTGGCAGCTTAAATCAATTGCGTCTGTGATACCCGCTTGCTCCCACCTCTCTAAATCCAAGGCTCTGCGATTTTGATACCATGAGTGCATGCGCGCAGAGGGATAGGGCCATACCCCTATTCTTATATGAATTTTGTTTAATTGCCCGTTGGTTTATATTATTACGTTTTCATCTTATATTATAGTAATCGGTTGTATAATCGATATTTTATATACAGACCCCTCATAAGTTCAAATCCTGGCTCCGCCCCTGCTGGCCGCGAGTCCGCGACGTAGTAGGTGGTCTTGTTCTTGTTTGAAAATCATTGTTACATATAAAATAGCTGGCTCTCGTTTCTCATATCAAACGACTTCATAATTCATTTCTGGTTTGATTGCCCAACTTCGTTTAAGTCATAGTCCATTGATGAATCGTTTAAGTCATAGTCCATTGATGAATAGCCCTTTGTAGTTTGTAATTTGGTGTTGTAATTTGCAATGGCTAGTAACAAATCGTATAAAGCTGTTCGATGTTATGATCGCAATTCGGCCGGATTCTATTTCAAATTTTGAGTATTTTTGTTTACTAGATTGTGATTCATCCATATACTTGAATTTATCCATTGAATTTAAGATATAACATAACAATTTACTATAAAAAAAAAGAAAAGAAAGATATAACAGAACAAGTTGACTGAATTTGGTCATTTATACACTCGGCCTTGGTCTGTTACAATAGCTTCTTCCCCTCAAGTGAGACGGATATCTAGCTAGCTGCTCAAAAATGATCGATCGATACTCTCCTACTAAAAAAGACAGCAAATATAAAAGAAAAAGAAAATCATTAAGTTTACGTTCTTGAATTACTTCTTTACACATTACTAATTGTTGCATGTCCGTACACGCAAAAGAAGATCCAGCAATTTTTTGTTTTCTTTTATTTTTTTGGTTGAATATTTTTGTTTAAGAAGAGAAATATACTTTGTAAGATCCAAATTAATACATGAAAATTGAACACATTGTGTAGCCGCTAGCTAATCCCTCGTAATCACCTCCAATTCTCCAAACGTAACGTTGCTTCCTTTCACCTCTTGTTCGTTTCTGTTGAGCCGTGCGATATAGCTGTCTACAAGAAAGCCTATCTACGCCCAAACTAAGCTCAACTTTCAAAAGCTCCGCAGTAATCAATCAATCACCATGGATATGAACATGACGATGAACAATATCACGATGGATATGACCATGCAGATGAATTTCTACTGGGGCAGAAACGTCACTGTCCTCTTCTCTAAGTGGCCTGGAAACGACCAACACAACCCAGGCATGTACATATTGGCTATCTTCTTTGTGTTTGCCATGGCCTTTGCCATGGAAGCTTTGTCCGTCTGGCCGACTATCAAGCCCGGCGGAAGTGCGGTTGCGACAGGGCTGACTCAGGCTTCTCTTTACGCCATTCGCGTCAGCTTGGGTTACTTTGTGATGCTCGCAGTTATGTCCTACAACATTGGAATTTTCATAGCAGCCGTGGCTGGGCACACGGTTGGATTCTTTGTAGCCAAGACTAGTGCTCTTGCCATGACCAAGCCTTCAGAGCTCGAACCTTCAACGAGCATTTGAACATAGCTATTTGATGAGTAGTTATAGTTTGTGAATTAATTAATTACATGTTTTAAAGAAATAATTTCACAATTTTAATCCTTCGTTTTATTATGCTTCAAGTAGAGCTGCTACCCTATAGGTAATATCATGGAATTATCATGAATTGATTTTCATTTCAATTTAATTTCTATGTTTTGCCTAATCTGTATTTGGGTGGTCTTGTATTAGAGTTCACTCCAGCAGAACTACAGTATTCATTCACCTGAGCATGTTCATGTGAGTTTTAGCTTTGTCAACAAGTTTGATTAGCGTTTCATGTAGATAAATAGATTACATGAGATACCTTATATAATTAGTTTCCATGAACGAAACTAGACTTTTTTTTGAAGAAAAATGATTATTTCATTAATTGAGGGCAAACCCAAATTACAAACCTGTAAACGTAAGGTTAGAAAACTAATAACAATTAAAGAGCACGAGTCTCCAACTCGATCAAGATAGAAAGAGTGAGAGGAAACCAACAGCTCGCTAAACTATGAAACTATGTTACACGGACACTTCACACCTTTAGAGTGTCGGAGTCTCCGACACGCCCAACACGGCGACACGCCTCCAACACAGCCAAACACGTGTCGAGAAATGTTGACCCACACGCCACCTCAGCCTCCGATACGTCACATCATCAATTATTAATATATATATATGGGTCCGGTTCAAGGGACATCAAATTTAACACAAATTTTGACACTATTTCTTGATCATTAGATTTTAAAACATTTAAGGGTCTAGATCAATTGTAAATATGATATTAACACATAAATAATTGATGTGGCAAGTGACGTGACACTTCCTAATTTTATAACAAATCAAATTAAAAGAAAAGTAGGAAAAATCAGAATTATAAATCTAAAAAACACAATCTTATTTTGCAATAAAAAGAACTCAGACGCAAAGAAAAAAAACGAGAAGAGATCGATATGTGTTCTCATTCTCAGACCGAATGGCTACTGAGATTCAAGTTCAACAAGTTATCACCCTGTGTGTGATGGGATTAAGTACCCTCACCCCTTGGTTTAGAGACGTTGTCGTTGGTATTAAGGGTAGTAGCTACAAACAATTCTTAGCGGGATTCTAGATTCATTGGCTATGAGATGAAGTATATCTTTCAGGAGTGCAACGAAACCTGGTGAATGATTGTTGGATTAAGCAGAGTTTGAAGTGGAGTGGTCAATTATATATAAGGCTCCTTATCAATTATATTCGTCGGCTAAAGAATTTTTTCGTCGGCTATAGTCTGTGCACTATAGCCGACGACTTTTAAAAATACTTTACCCGACGAATTTTTTCGTCGGCTAAAACCTAAGTAATAATTCGTCGGCTAACCGCATCTTAGCCGACGAATACCTTAATATTTCGTCGGCTAAACCCTAAACCCTAATGGTGATATATTTTTTATACGACTTGTTGCGTCTTATCGATTTGAAACTATTTTCAGTTGAAGGTCCGGCCGAAATACGTAATTTAGACGGTCCAATGACCTTTTCGGTGCGTTTAGGGGTTTGACTTACGGGATTGACCGTCCGGATCGAGCCCTTAACCTTGTCGGATCAAGTTGAATTTTTTCCCATGTATTTTATCATGTGGTCAGATCTGGCGGTCGGATTTTTGTTTCTCAAGTTTGATCATCACAATCACAACATGCCTACTAATGTTGTATAACTTGTTTACCAAGTGTTAAGTAAATGTTCCGTTTCAAAAACAAACTATACGTAGATCCTTCAAACGCAAAAAAGTCGTGAAATAAGATATGACCCGAATGGTGAAATACGTCTACAGTTGAAAAAAAACGGTATTCCGGTAAAGTCTCGATGCCGATAGTTGCGGTCAATGTAATTTTCTCTTATTATTCACTATGCTGCAGATTTGGCGTTCGGTGTCTGATTGATTATTGTGATACCTTTCCGGAAGCGTAACGGCCCTACGAGTCAGACTCATTGCTATTGTCATGATGTATGGGCCTTTTTGGCCATCCGAGTCCGTTTAGGGCTTCAAAATGCGGTTTTCTTATTTCCGATTACAGTTGACCGTTTCGATCGAGCCCTTAACGTTGTTGAATCCAGTTGAATTTTTTACCATAGACCTCTTTCGTCATAATGATCATATCTGACGCTCGAATTTTGGTTTGTAAATTTTAGTCATCGAAATCAAACGTGTCTACTATTTACCGTTATTATTCCCTATGGGGAGCCCTATCGTCGGAAGGTAAATGTCCCAAAATTTTTATATGGGCGGTTGCGTCTCATCTACGTGAGAGTTTTCGTGTGGAAGGTTTGACCAAACTACGTAATATAAGGGGAGATATGAGCGTTTTCGTGTGATAAGTAACGATGGATTATGGTTGACCGTTTCGATCGAGCCCTTAACGTTGTCGGATCCAGTTGAATTTTTTACCATAGACATATTTCGTCATAATGATCATATCTGACGATTGAATTTTAGTTTGTGAATTTTAGTCATCGGAATCACTACGTGTCTACTAATGTTGTATAACTTGTTTAGTAGGTTATACAACTTTGTGAACCAACTCTACGTAGGAAGCAAAATTATCAAAAATATCGTGAAATAAGATGTGTTCATAATGGGGAAATACGGCTATGGTTCAAAAATCACGTAAATCGGGTAACGTCTCGGTGCCGATAGTAGCGGTCAACCTTATTTACCGTTATTATTCCCTACGAGGAGCCCTATCGTCGGAAGGTAAATGTCTCAAAATTTTTATATAGGCGGTTGCGTCTCATCTACATGAGAGTTTTTCGTGTGGAAGGTTTGACCAAACTACCTAATATAGAGGGAGATATGAGTGTTTTCGTGAATTTATAGACTTTAGCCGACGAGATATTAAAAAAGTCGTCGGCTAAGGTCAAAAAATGGACTTTAGCGGACGAAAATATATGAAAAGTCGTCGGCTAAAGTTCAAAATTTTCAAAAAACATTTGGCGGCAAACAAATTTGGGGGAAAATTTTCAAATGACTTTAGCCGACGAAAATATATGAAGAGTCGTCGGCTAAAGTTCAAAATTTTCAAAAAACATTTGGCGGGCAAACCAAATTTGGGGGAAAATTTTCAAAATTTTCAAAGGAGTTTAGCCGACGAAAATAAAGAATTTCGTCGGGTAAAGTTCTTTATATAGGGTTAAGAATTCAGAAAATCAGAAATGCTTTCGCCTGCTGAATTTTCTTCTCGGCCTAGCTCCGCCGTCAAGCCACCGGAGACCGTCACACTTGTCCCAAAAGCTTCGCCATCGTCTCTACTTCATTGCTGGACAAGTGGTGCATCGAGTGGTGCCGCCGTGAGGGATAAATCGAGCTCCAAAACTCCGCCGGTTCGGATTCGGTGTCGATCGAATTTCTCCTTCCTCAAGTCACCATTTGGTGAGTTCTATATATGGATAAGTTGAGTTTGATTAGTACTACATTCTCCTAGAATTTGGTAGCTCGATTCGGTGTGTGTGAGGAGAATCGAAGATTTGAAGTTTTTAGGGTTTAAAATTGGGGATTTTTATATTTTGATTCAATTGACCTGTTTAGGCTTAGAATTGGGCTTCGACTTCTTCTAGAAAGTTGTTCAAAATGTTGAGAGGATGATTCTATCAAATTTTGGTGGTGATTGGAGGTGGCCGAAAGTTTCTGCAATTTTTTTTTCTAAAACCAGCAACTTTAGCCGACGATGTTTAAATACTATATTCGTCGGCTATAGTTTTTTTAATTTTTTTTATAAGGTTTAGCCGATGAATTATGGCGTGTTTCGTCGGCTAAACCCCTCTAAAGCCGACGAAACAGACTATAGTTCGTCGGCTATAGTGATTTTTTTAATTTTTTATTACATACTTTAGCCGACGAATATATGTTTCGTCGGCTAAGTCTCAGGCTAGGCTGACGAAACATTTTAAGATATTCGTCGGCTAAATTTTAGGACAAAAGCCGACGACTTTTTTTTCGTCGGCTAATTATGGACTATAGCCGACGAGGACTTTTTTTTCGTCGGCTAAAGTTATCGTCGACGACCCTTTCCTGATGAAACTATAGCCGACGAGCCTTCGTCGGCTAAGATCTTAGCCGACGAATTAAGTTAACAGGCCGACGAAAATTTTCGTCGGCTAAAGTGCTTGTCCTGGTAGTGTAATGCCACGTCATTTACCACATCAATTATTTTTGTGTTGACATCATATTTAAAATTGATCTAGACCCTTGAATATTTTAAAATCTAAAGGTCAAGAAATAGTGTCAAAATTTGTGTCAAATTTAATGTCTCTTGAACTAGACCTTATATATATATACATATACAGTTCCTATCCAGAGCGAAGCTTCACTTTAAAATTAAAGTGTGAAGTTCCTTATTGGACTCACTTTTTCGGTCATATTTTCACATCTCCACCGTTTAGTTGGTAGAACCTAATGCATAGATCACTCATGTCAAGTTTCATTGAATTTGATAGTCGTTAAGGTACCGAATTAGATTAAATCAACGAACGGACCATAAATCTGTCTATTCAGAACTGTTTGTGTAAATAACGGTTATAAAAACCCAAATGATCATCGAATTCAATGAAACTTGGCAGGAGTAATCTATGCATTAGGTTCTACAAACTGAACGGTGAAGATGTGGAAATATGACTGAAAAGTGAGTCAAATAAGGAACTTCACACTTTAATTTCAAAGTGAAGCTTCGCTCTGGATATTTACTGTATATATATATATATATTTTTTTTTTTTTAAAAGAGAGGTTTAAATGGATTATGAAATGATTGAAAGTTTTTTATCTATTATGTGTTAGAAGGCTGTTGTGTTACTAAGTTGATGCCCAGTTTTTTTTAAAACATATATCTGCCTACTTGATTCTCTTTAATGACTTGTATTTGATTCTCTTTAATGTTATTTTAATATGTTTATGCAATCGATTAAATTTAGACAAAAAAAAAAGAAAAAAAGATTGAATTTAGAACATTATTTTGTAATGTAATGAACTTATTTCATATTTTAGTATATTTTTTATGTATTAAAAATACATAAATATATTATTCTATTTGTCATGTCCAAGCTATGTCGGGAACTCAGGTTTTGAGTTTTACCGTGTCGCCGTGTCCATGCAACATAGCTATAGAATGATGACCCTACATCCGAAAACATAAAAGCAACAATACTAAGAGTCATTGTGATCGCAATGTCATTATATATTCCTCACATTCACAACATGATTTGCAATGTCATTATATATGATTTTGCAATAAAGACCAACTCGGACATGGTAATTAATCATCTGAAATGCAATCTTCTAACAAATATGCAGACTTACAAATGCGCTTATGCACGCAGACTTACAAATCTATAATATGCACTTAATTTGAATTAATTTTTTAGAACGATGCACTTTGAAGTGTTCTTATTACTCAAATAGCCAAATGTACGTACACGTTGTTTTTAGCTCTTGAACCTCAAATACCATCGAGAGTTGGCATCCACAAATATTTCAACTTAATTATATTAATTCCATAATGCATTTCAATGTATTGGTCTATATTCATTCAACTTTGACAACACCAATGACCTCCTTATATTATTTTCTTTCTCCCACATAATAAAGGTACGGAGAAGAGAAATTTTATTAACACATCCCTAAATGTTAGATACACATCACTTTTTTATACAAATTAGATAAGACTTTATATGTACATAAAATTACCAAAATAGACATTTATATCAAAAGTAAAGAAACCTAGTTAAAAAAAAATATCCCGCTTAAGACTATTATTCTCCTCTACGAGAACAACGTATGTGAAGATACCAAACCCTAATAAAAAAGAGCTAGCGACATCCATAGTTTCAAGCAAAAACTAAAGACAACATAATGGAACCCCTAAACGAAGTATAACTTCTCTATCTTTGATTAAAATTGATCTACTACAAAATTTAGATTTTATGATTTGTTGTTTGATTAGATAGTACAAACTGAAGTTGGAAAATTTATTTTTTACTGTTCACACATGTTAGGTCGTTCAAAAGCATTTACGTTTGAACACCAAACTAGAACTTGGGATGGTGCTATATATAATTATATATATACTCTTCTAGTTTGCTTGTCATTGATCTAACTCAATGAGAGAGATCTTAAGCAAAATCGTGCCCTCGTGACGCAAGAGATCTTACTGATGTGAATTTTCTTTTAGATCTAGAAAATATGTATTTAGTGAATGAGTTGTGTATTTAGTAAATAAATTGTGTATTTTAAATGAGGGTATTGTAAGAAATTTAGGTATGTGTATCCCGTAAAATGTTAAAACAATAAAGTTAATAGATAGTGTATTAAGTATGATATGTGTATCAAATAATTAGGGATGTGTTAATAAAATTTATTAAGAAGAAACAAACAAAAACCATGTGAAATAAAAGAACAGAAGAATTTGAGCTAGCTATATCAGAAGGCCACTCATCTCTTAACCCCGTCATCAACTACAATGTCGTTGCTTTCCAGCTCCTCCCTTTACATTATATACACACATTTCTATCAAAAAACCAAGCATTACCTTATTCACTTTGTCCAAAGCCACCTGATCATCCTAGTTAACTCTCTTTCCTCTCTTAAGGAGGTATGTCGATGCCGCCGATGGCGCCCATGCCGCCGATGGCTCCCATGCCACCGATGGCGCCTATGGCACCGATGCCGCCGATGGCACCGATGCCGATGACTCCACCTTCGGGCGACCTGAGCAACACATCCATGATCATGAACAACAACCTCCACTGGGGCATCGATGTCACTATACTTTTCTCCGGCTGGCCCGGCCACCACCACCCCGGCATGTACGTCTTATCTCTCGTCTTCCTCTTCCTCCTCGCCATCGCCGTCGAGGTTCTTTCAGTGGGGCCTACCCTGAAGCCAACCGCCACTCCTCTAGTCTCCGGCGTCACTCAGACGGGTATATATGCCGTGCGCACGGTTTTGGCATACTTGGTCATGTTATCTGTCATGTCCTTCAATATTGGAATCCTCATAGCCGTGGTGGCTGGCCACGCCCTAGGTTTCTTTGTCGTCAAGGTTCGTGCGCTTAACCACATCGCCGGCCAGGGCCAAGTCGACTCGAACGATCCGCTCAAAGTGTGATCGACAATGAATCAGTGTGTCTTCTTCTTAATAAGGGCGTTGTGGTTTGTTTGTTATCTTTTGTATCATATTGCTCTTGACTCGCCTGGTTTTAATTGGTTTGTTTCGTTTATATATGTAAGCTTTGTTCTGTGCGACCTTTCTTTCGTCGTTGTTGCTATAGCCTTTTCTATTAAATTGTGCGTGCTTGTTGTGCTGTAGCAGTGTTGTATTTTAAGCTAGCTAGTTTCTTGAGGCTAGCTTATATTGTATAATTGATTCTGAAAGAGAGGTGGTTATATTGTATAATTAATTGCATAGTTTTAAACTTTTATTGAATATTTTGCACTCTTGCTTAGTGCTCAATAAAGTTATTGTTGAAGTCTAGAATGACCACTTTTCATTTTCTTTTTCACGTAATAAAATCCGTTGAATTATGAGCTGTGATCGAAATGATTTATCTCAATTTGAAAAATACACGTATCCATAGTTCGTTATACTATACACGTATCATATAGTTCGTTATCTATATGATTACCAGTATAGTATGATTAGTATCAAAACCAAACATTGTTCTCATCGCTACTCTATAAACCACAACCTGGATTCCTCCGTTTTCTGTAATTTAGTGTTTTGAATCACCAATACGTAGTTAGCCCAGCCAAGTGCCTAAATTGAAGCACCTTATATATATAGTTGGCTGGAGTTACAATCTAAATTGTAAAAACACCCATCACCATATGGAGGGAGGTAAAGGACGAATGGGGAAGTGCTATACGATTATGAATGCAGAAGATATGGCTGGTGTTTGCACCCGTAACTCCGTGACTACATCACTCTGTAAATTCAGCTTAACAGTGACTATTTCATAGGTTAATGTAAACTTTTATGATCAGGATTCATATAGAAGAAGACTAGGGAGTAAGAAAACGAAAGGGGGCTCATAAGGACCCTTACAAATCAACCCCGTTTTGACCTCATTAACAATAGAGCTGCGTAATACAGCCACTTCTGATTTACCAAAATTGTATATCCATTGTCCGTGGAGTATAGAACCTAGGAAGTATGATTTTACTTGGTAGTTGGATCTCTGTTGTAGTCTACAATATCTCTGTTAGTCTTCCACAGTAATCAAAGGAACCCGTCTAACTAATCCACTGGTTCAGCAAATAGGCCAGAACAAAGACAAATGTGAAATTGAAAAGCATGGTGGTCCATCCTATCCGTCCAAGGACTGTGAGCAATCTGGCCCAGAATGAGGTCTGCGGGGCTGATGTTTGAGCTGCATTCCCTGCAACTTCACGAGAGGTGTCCGAAGTATCTCCATCCAAATCCTCCTCCTGATCACCATTCTTCTCGTTTACATCTGCAGTCTTATCTCCATTTTCTTCAGTTCCAACCTCTGAAATTTCCCCTGGGTTCTTGTCAAACAGTCCCTTGAATTGTTTCCGTTGCTTCTTCTCAACTTCCTGATATGCCAAGAAAAGAAACAGATGATATTGCATGATCGAGAATTCTCACTGCAACTCAAACAATGAATTAAATTTTTTCATGCTCAACCCACCTGTTCTTGCTGCTTCACTTTAAGAAGAGCAGCTGTTGCATCTGGTTCCGTCAACTTGTCAAGTTGTATCATCTAATAGCATCCAAAATAAAAATAAAAAAGATGTATGATAAGAATGTATCATTCATCAAACAAGTAAAATACCACCGAGTTTAAACATTACCTTGTTGAAGTCACTCTTGGCTTCCTCAAAATCTCCAGCAGCCATGAAGGCCATTCCACGGCGGTAAAGAGCCTTAACATGACCAGGGTTTGCCTCTATAACCTAGAAAGATCAGATACGTCACAAGCCAAGTCAAACTGATTAACTTGGCACTGCAATATCAACTATTTTGACCTCATATACTGTATTATGTAATCAAGACATACCTTGTTGCATGTCTCAATGGCTTTTCTGCATTCCCCCATTTTAATGTAGCATGCAGCCACATTCAGATGTAGCAGATTCTTCAAACCAGAAACAAGGGCAAATTATCAATCACTGATGTAAAGCTATCATACATACAGGCTCTGTTGCTAAGTTAGAAATGATGAAGTGAAGATATTTTAATCAAGAATAATTGGACAATATCCCTTCAAGCACATACTAAATATATGGCAAGACACACAAAGTAGAGTGATACACGCAAAGCAAGATGCTTACCCTCGTATTTGAAAATGTCTTCCCTTCTTCATCATCTTGTGGATTAACGTGATTAAATTCCCGAAGCACCTACATGGCCCAGCAGATTGGAATTAAGCTCAATGAACACGTTTTCAATTATTTCTAATAGTTGGTGGTATTGCATTATCAGTTTTGGGAAAAAACGAACTGAGCTAATGGCACTTGGATGCCAGTAATACAGCTCCTCAATGGATTGACCATGATATAAAGGGATATTAAAAGTTACAACTTCCTACAGCATATAAGTTTATAGCAGGCAGCACACAACTTTGCAATGGGATCAAACAAATGACTGTTGTACGAAATTATCCTTCTACATGCAATTATGCATCAGAAAATAGTGTCCAAAAGGAATCATGCAAAATATGCATACAGTACCTTGTCATACTTTGCCTTGGCAAGTTCAAATTTTCCTTCTTTAAATAGCCTGTTCCCCTAAAATGAAAATGACAACACAATTCTAAGTTCACATAATTTAGAGTTTGAGTAGCCCACTGAATTAATGGGATGCACTAATATAAAAAATATAAAATACTGAAACAACTTCGTATCTTCTGAACATGAATGTGCAGGCACGAAAGGATACAAAACTTGAATCAGATGAGATTCTCCATTAATACACACAGCAGCTGTTAGATGGTTATTTGTGGCGAAAATCAAATCTTATTAATACATACTGTGTTTCTAATCTTCTCTGCTTCATCCATTATGCTTATAAAGTCCAAACCGGTCCAATCCTGCAATCGTATGAAACTAAGGCATTAAACACTTGGCATAGTGCAACTCGAAAGGAAGGACCTAAGAAAAAGAGCTCTCAAGAGCATATGTAGATAATCGTGCCCAGATGACCATGAAATGAGATAAGCCTTAGCAGTGACATCAAATTCTAGAGCACCCACAGCTTCCATACAAGTCTACCTCTCTTCAGAACCACTAAACGTAAATGTCAAAGAGAACTATGCAGAGCCTTAGAGTTACTTTGAGTCAAAAGCTAATTCTCAAAACAAGGTTGATAATGAAACCTCAGATTAGATGGTATACCAAGATGATTACCTAATACTTCAATCATCAAATTATGCAAACTTTTTCATCACCCATTCTCAGACAAGATATTTTCATCTCATATTGACACAATTTAAATTCATACCAAAAGAATTAAATAATAGTCATAGAGATAACAATCCTTATCATAACAGATTACATTAGTTAAAGAGAAAACATTACAGAAAGAATAACTTTAGAAATTACCTTTGGCATCTCGAAACCAAGAAGCTCGATTTCCCATTGAATATGTGCCCCTTCAGGAACGTTAGCAGGCCTGGTGATATGGGGGAAAAACCAGTGACACATTTGAACTGGATGAACAAACGAAATAATGACAAGAGACATCCAATTTTGGCTAGTGTATTAATTTAGGGAATTGTTGACTGCAAATCATAATGAATTACAGAAGGCAAGCTCGAATTCAAAAGGTAACCTAGCGAACTTGTCGTATGCATAATCAGGAGGACAGGTGACCAGAGCTATCTCACCAGGCAGCATCAAACGAACACACATTTCGAACCCCTCAGGCACCTTCATACACAAATAAATGTTTCAGTGCAATTAATTCCGCCCTAAATTTGTTGATATCTGAAACAAGGTCCCAGAACAATCTATGCCAATTGCATCGTGCAAATACATATATAGCACTACCAGAAGAATGAAGATTAAAATCAAGCATAAATATTTCTCCCCAGAGATGGTGAAAGACTCACAAGGCCTTCGCCAGAACAGAACTCCAAAGGCTGAGCATTGTTGTCAACTCTCGTATCAAAGAAGACCGTCTTTTCCTCATTAAGAATCATGCCCTTGTAATGGACTTGTAGAAGGCTGTCGTGAAGAGGACAATCCATAGGAAACTCACCTGATTGTTCCAAAATATGATAAACATGTTACATTTGAGTCATTTTGTGTCTAAGTTTAATATATGCACATATTGGATTTTAGGAATATACACAAAAAGTACAACTTGGTATAAATCACAGTGAAGTCGAAACAGGTGGCATGACGCTAACAGCAATCGCATATCATGTAGCATTTCATGAATCATATTTTTGATGAAAATTTAATTTATTTGAAAAAGGTTAAAATTCTAAAACCACACCTTCTCCATCACGAACACGCCTTTTAATCAGACGCCCATCTCCAAGCATGTCTCGAACCTTTTAATACATAACAATAGAGTTAGATCAGGGCCTACTTTTTAACCCATAGAAGAAAACTCACTGTCAAATTACCTACACAATATTATTTTGAGACTATGATTGAGAAATAAGAACTTTGCACACCTGAATAAAGTGGACAAGCTCCACCTCAAAATGAACTTCTTCAACACCATCTACCACAGGCAGGAAAGGAGATGAAGTCAAATACTGACTGCTGACATATATTATTGCCTTCTCTTGCCGAGCCATTGTACCAATTCCCATCTCAAGACCTTTAGGTATCTAGTTTGTATTTAAAGCACCATAGTTAGTAAAATGAAGTAGTCAAATGCAATTTTCTCCCACACAGCCTGAAAATTGATCAGGCCTTTGCTCTTATTATTACAGAGTGAAATGTGAACCCATCACGTATGTCCAGTTAAGGGCGATTTTATTGTTTTTACACAGAAAATGAACGAGAAAAACCGAACACAGTAACAGCTGAAAGTTCACCAACCTCCGACTTTCCAAAGTTAAAGAAAAATGGTTCTTCTCGAGTACATGGAACAAGCACTTTCCCATCAGCAGTCTTTGCGGAAATCCTAAGAATGGTCACATACCCCTCTTTAATTAGTTTAAGCATATTCCAATTTGCAATACAATAAAACAGAGGAAGTACTAGTTGGGAACGGCGTAAAAAGGTTTATACCAGGCTTTTACTTCATATGGTTCCCTCGGAGATTCCCAACCCTGACCTTCAGTTATTACCTGCCGAGTGCAAACAGGGAGTCCATTATGAAATAAAAGTTACAAATATGGAGCAAAGAAGGTAAAATAAAATTCATAATTTGTTGTCTAAATTATCACCTACCTAACATCCTCACTTCATTAGATTCTCTCTTGTTTTCTATAAATCATGTCATTTGACATATTAAATTGATCACTAATCTTATCATTTCTAAATGTTCTTCCATCAACTTTTTGCCATGATACAAAAGAGATCTACGCCCATGCAGCAGAGCTATAATTTTAAGAATACATATTACCATGATAGATGCCAACGACAACCAAGTACAATTGTAGAAAAGCACTTTAGTTCATTAGAATGTGCATAACCATTTCAAATAAAATGCAACAATATATTATTTCCAATACCTTCTTCACAACCCCCATGTCATCACTAATGACCTGAAAAAGAACGTAAAAGCCAAACAAGATCAGAGCCAATATGAGGTCAGGAAGACAGGTAAAAAGATAAAACCAATGTGTTAATCACCATCTAAATATCTAATCAATTGTTACATAAGCACACACAACTTTCAACTCAGTAATATTCACGTTTGATATGGAATCAACATATGCTAGGTGGAGCTCTCCAATACCGTTAACATTATGGATATAAAAAGGTGGTTTCTATTCGAAGGTCTTACCTTGGCTTTGAAGAAATCTATCATCTCAATCTCAAAATGAAGTTCATCATCCTTTGGGAAGTCAGTGAGAGCTGATAGTGGGCAATCATCCTCACCATAGTGCACTTGAGGTTTCATTTTCAACTGAGTCATTACACAAACAAACAATTACAGTCATATACAAAATGAACTATATACACAAGCACAAATAACATTTCATCAAATATGAAAAGGTTTATCTTCTTCAATATAGGATTTTCTACCCCATAAGATTCTTTCTAACTTTTAGAAAGCACATTTTCCGGTTAGCACAACAAAACAGCAGAACCAATTCAGTTTCAAATTCACCAATTTACACATACAGTCATAGCCAGACTAAAGAACTCATGAGACTACAAAGATATTACCATTGCAATTTCACCCTTCTGCATTGTTGGAATTCCTTCTAGCAATCCAACTATCATCTTGCTCTTTCCCAAAACACTTCGGATGGGGATTCCCTTGCCTGTCGACAAATGATTATTAAACTCAATCAGTGGAATACAACATTTTCGCATTAAACTCAATCAGATAATTCCACAAAACTGAACACAATTTTGAAGGAAAATATCAAGATATCCTCTATTAATCTCTATAGAGTTGTCTAAATGTGCTTTCCTAACACACAATTCAACTCACCGCCATATTCCAATCTTGAAGATTGAACAATAACTCCATCCAAGGTTCTAACAGTGCAATGATAAATGACCTGCAAAACAAACAATCAAATTTAGCTTCCACAATTTGCTTTCACACACAGTTCAATTGCTATTTTAGCTTCAATAATCGCAATGTAAGCCCAACCTGATCACCATCCGAAGGCGTTGAATCACCTCCCCCTGGTCTGATCACCGCTTTCATCAAGCTTCCGGCCACTATTTTCATCCTCCTAAAACCAAACAAAATCATCAAAAATTCGAATAGCATTTCCAAATTTCCACAGATTCATTTGCTAAAATCGAAGCTACATACCTCTTCTCGTCATCAGTTGGTTCTTTCTTCGGCTTCTCTGGCGCGGCGGCTTCAATCACAGCCATCTCCGATCAACGTCGTCGGAAGTTTTAGAACGATGAAATCCCTAGCCGTACACGAAGCAAAGAGCTCCGGTTAGTTGAGGCAGTCGGAGTAGGAAGCTCCGGTCACAGTCAATTAGCTTCGTAATCACAGAGCTTACCTGACTGATTGACTCAGAGAGTCGTCGATTCTGGAAGCTTCAGTTCCCTAATTTGATTTCCAATTTCAACGAACGGATCACTTGACTAAAATGGAGGATGGAACAGTTGAGCACTATAGAATTACCGTCGGTAATTCGTACCTATATTTAACTATTTTACTTTGCAGTTCACTGGGTCGTAGAGGTTATACGGTAGGGACTCGGGCGGAGGATTAATGTGTGATTTGGCGCCATATGTCGAGCTCCGGCGGCGTCCAACTTGTTTTGGCGTTAGTAGTGACAAGTGGCACCACGCTATTGAGGATTTGACACAAATTATTGTTTTTTTTTTTCTTTTAGAAAAAACACAGCATAGTTGTTTACCTGTTATTCACGTACCAAGGACAAATTTGAAATTAAATCATTACGGCATTACATTGTTGTTTACCTACTTGTTTTAGTGGCATCAACTCTATGAATTTCTTTTTTTTAAATTATTTCCGTGCATACTCAATCTGAGTCAACCATATACACCGTTGAAATTATGTTACATTCACAAATACGATATTATTTTTTTTCTGTTTAAAAATATAATATTCACCCAAGTTATGTTTAGGCTTAGTTAGTTCAATAAAAAATTAATTACATTTTACCCCTACACTATAAGAGCGTCTTCAATTTCATACCCAAGTATCAAATTCTTTTATTTGAATACCCGAACTTAACACCGTTAGTCACATTCATACCCGTCGTAAAAGAAACCGTTACAAAAAACTGTCATTAGCTGAGGTGGCATTTAACTGACAAGGTGGCTGTTAATTGATAGGTGAACAACCTAGAGAGATGATAACAAAGAATTAAGAATTATCCTACATAATTTCAATCTCCAGGTTGAGCCAACCCCCCAACCACAGGTACGTTTTCCTTCTCCGCTGAAACATGCCCAGATCGGTTCATTTTCCGATTGTGGGGTCGAACCAGTCTGCAAGTTTGAGGTCCTAATCAATCACCAGCAGTGTCCATCAACGGCTTCCACAGAGGGCGGCCCAATTACAGGGCGCGGGTTCCTGGTCGCGGAGGCGGATCGCTGGCTTGTGTACGATGCTTCAATGTTGTGAATGAAGCGGGTATGACTCTTGTTTTGGTTGATCGATCTTACTTCATTTGAATAAGTTCATATCAATTGGTGATAGAGCACCTCCTCTTTGACTCTTGTTTTGGTTGATCGATCTTACTTCATTTGCAGACAAAAAGATGGATTCTTCTCTCGTTTCCAGGAATGGATTAAGCTCTGGTTGTAGATTTGGGGATGTTTAGGTGAAGTAGGAATCGGTTGGGTTGTTCAACGAGAAAATTGGTAGTTTTAGAAGATTTGGGATTTCTCTGGGATAATGGGTTTTCTGCTCCTCATTGGTAGCTCATTTTGTCTTTCTTTGGGTTTTCAGATTCGTACCAAATTCTCCACTTTCTAGCTAGATTAGTTGCCAGTTTTATTCCTTCTTCTTCCAACCTCCACGGCTCCACAAACTCTAAATTCTTGTTTAGGTTTGAATTACATATTTTTTCTTTAATTTCTTATTCATATGGCAGTGGTCACCTAGCACTTAACCACCACTTCAACAATTAACTGCCACCTAAGCCATTTACAGTTTTTTGTAACGGTTTATTTAACCACGGGTATGAAGGTGACTAACGGAGCTAAGTTCGGGTATGCAAATGAAAGAATTTGATACTTGGGTATGAAATTGAAGACGCTCTCATAGTTCGGAGGTAAAATGTAATTAATCCAGTTTATGTGGGTTCTGCGTTTATCATGGATAATGCTCACATTGAATATATAATTGTTCATGCAACGGAGGCAAACCGGGGTGGCAACAAAGGTGAAAGAGGTGAGAAGCGGAGCCAAAGATAAGTGATGAACCAGGGTGACAACAAAAGTGAAGCGGAGCCAAGGATAAGTGATTGTGAAAAAGGGTGGGTGTAAAATGTCTTATACTAAGAATGAGCATAAGAGGAGTTAAAGTGGACAAGCAAGTTTAACAATGATGTTCATATATTATAGAAAGTAAAGCAAGATCGTAACCGCACGTTTGGTAAGGGGGATTGTGTTACCCAGGCTTAATTTCTTTCACAAGCCTACATTATAGAAGTTTGGCTTATGCTATGTAATCATTTGAGCATTGTTTGGTACCAGCAGGATTATGATTGAAATTAACACCAGCCATCACAAACCTGCAAACCAACAAAGCTCCGAAAGACATCAACTTCTCCGGTCGGCGTTTTCAGGCCCGATCTCCGACGAATCAGTGTTGTCCAGACCTAAGCTCCGACAACACCAGCCGTCATCCATAGTTCAGACTTATCAGCTGTCCTCCGACGTCCTCATCTGCTCCGATCTGATTGTGTTTTCGCTTAGCCTAGCATTTGCTTCAATTCCAACCTAGCCGCCCTCGCTCGCTCTCTTCCTCCATTGCCCGATTATCAAATCAAGATATGGAACCCTGCTTGGAGAAAATTCGGCCACAGACATGAGGGAGGAGATGACTAGCAAAAATTGAATAGACGGGTTGAAGGCAGTGACGACGATGGGTAAAGGTGGTGACGACGACAATGGCGGTGGGTTGAAGGTGACGAACACGGCAGCGGGCGACGATCTGACCGGTTGAAGGCGACGAGAAGTTTGGTGAAGGTGCAGCGTGAGAATGAGGCTTACATAAACCCCTCAATTTTGGTCTCTCTATGTAAGCAGGTGGTGGAGGGTTTTCAGGACTCTAGTCCATTAAATTTAGTCTTGGGTTCTTCCCAAACATATGATATGTGGGCTTAGACTGTGTAAGATTGTCCAATCCCTACTAATCTCATGTAACAAACACGCAGTAAGATTAATATGACTATTATCTTTACGAAAGTAAACTAGTAAAGAATACAAACTTAGATGTTAACTGTAAATAAGTATTCGGGGAAAGCATTTAGGAGTATTTCTCTTAAACAAGAACAAGTATCTTTGCTTTGTAGAGTGCTTACTCATTCATGTACATTCTCCTAATCAAACAAGTATGACAACCAATTACCCATGAGTCAATATTGGCAACCCATGTTTTAGACCAAGAGACATAAAAACACCACAAGATAAGTTAGAAGTGCTAGCCGACCTATGCTGCACCAGCTAGGTACAGAGCCCAAACAAGTAGCAACCATCAAGCTTCACCATTACTCCACGCTGTTCCTATCACGGATGGTTACTTTCTGGTACAAAATACAAACCAGTAATTCGTCTTGGAGCCCCTCTTATGTCTATTGATAACTCGATCCGTTTCCAATTGACGGGTCTTAATCGGGTCAGGACGAGGCCACCGTCGAATTCCAAAACCTTTCACCAAAATGGCAAATAAAACATGCCTCGATTTCCCTGGGCAAAGCGTTAGTGCTTTCCATGTTGCTCTGTATATCCAATATGGCCCACTGAGTCTAGTCCAATATATCAGGTCCGTGTTATGGAACCAAACAAATACCAACATGACTTGATGTATCAGTGCTTCCACAGCCGATGACAAATACGTTCCATTCTTTTACATGGACATGGGCAACTACTTGCATAATTATGCTCCAAAAATTGCAAACATACCATATTAAGCAACCACATTGTCATTGTATCATTTCCTAAGACACATTGGTTTAAGGCTTAGACTGTCGGCTTAGGCCGTTGCTAATATGTTTTCTTTTTGCCAATCTCACTAATCTTTAAATTCTTGAAATCTATAGGAGTGTATATAGTCTACCACGGTTGAATGGTAACCGACAACATGTGGCCATGCACTTGACGTTTTAAAAGCCTCTGATGACCCCGGTTCCAGCTGATTTTGGTTTCTCCATGTCAGTTTGGTGCGGTTTTAGTCGGTTTTGGTTGTCTCGTGCCTAAAAGTCTAACCCTAGTTGCATGGTACTTGTAAGGCCTCGTTTGGTTCATGTAAGAAAATGTAATTCCTTGATCTTTTCTTTGGGAAGGGAAAGAGAGGGGAAATGACAATTTCTTAGTACTTTCTATTGCGATGTTTGGTAACATAAAGAAAATCATCTAGATAATTGTTAATTAATATGTTGTGAGTAATAAATGTAAGGAAATGAGATAAGAGCATCTTTAGCAATTCTAGTCATTTTACATCAAATTATAGTCAAAATAGCTAAAAAGTTATTTTGCCTAGCCACTTTAGAAATACTTATATCAGTACTATATGGTTCAACTAAAGTTTGATTTATATTATTGATTAAATAAATAAAAATTAATTTAAATGTGGTTTAATATTTCATAAAATGATTTATACCAGTACTATATGGTTCAACTAAAGTTTGATTTATTATTGATTAAATAAAGAAAAATTAATTTAAATGTGTTTTAATATTTCATAAAATGATTTAAAATGAATACATTAATTAACATAATTATAGAGAGCCTCATCTTAGCTAGCTAGCGAGATAGCTAAACTAAAAGTTAAAATAGCTAGCCACTTGCTAGTCTGTTAGAGCTGGTAAAATTGATAAAAAACTAAACTTACTCTCTAAAATGGTTAATGAGCCAATACAGAGTTTACTAAAAATGCTGTAAGAAAGTGGTTCATTTAGATTTTGAAATGAACCATTTTTTTCTCATATTTTCTACTTCACAAAAGTGTTTTCTAAAGTTCCCAAACGCAAAAAATGTATAATTTTTCTTTTTTATCAATTACTTTTTGCAAACCAAATCATTTACTATATATCTATTCTTTGTCGTACTGTTCACGAGAACAGTGTAGGAATAGTATATTTCCATGTTTTGCCCCTATTTTTTCTCTGTTATTCCGACTTTGCCCTTTGTTCTTGGCTCGCCGTCTCTTGAACCTTCCAGATAGTTCTAATTACGCTTCTGCCCTCTGTTCCAGCCTTAGGTGTAAAAACAGTTCATCATCGCTCCTCATTTTTTCTCTCTGGCCACCTCTTAGAGACCGATCGAACCACCTCTTCATCCTTGCGCCTCAAGATTTTGCTGTGATCGAACCAGCTCTCCCATCCAGTATGTTGAAAGTAGTCCAATTGTGTTCCTCTCTCATCTTTGCGCCTCACTTTTCCCCTCTCACCGATCTGTTTTCCTCTCCGGCTCTCTATCTCTCTTGAATCTCTAAAATCCGGAAAAAATCTGAAGGATTGCTCGATTGTACGTCTTAAATGTACAACCCAAGCAAGCCATAGAGTGCTTTTGAGGTAATTTTTCTTCCTGACTTTGGTTAGGGCTTATGAAATTCGAAAATTTTATGGTCGGTTTTGGTCATAATAAAATGGAGTTTAATGGGTCGCTTCTAATTTGTAGGAAACTAATGATAGAAGTCTTATGAAGTAGTGAGTTGTATGGTTTAGGTTTATATTGTGGCAGAAAAGCTCATTCTATCATTGTTGTAGTATGAAATAGATTTCCAGTTCCTCGGAACTAGATCAAGGGGAACTAGCTTCAGTGTCATGAGCCATTATAGTTTATAATTTGAGAACTATCAGGCTTTGTAGCTTTTAGTTTTACACTTGAAATTCCCAGAACTTTCCTGTCCACGTATAAACAATTGATGTTAAGCCGTTATTAACCAATATCAAAACAAACATGAATACCATTTTAGTTGTCTTATCGTATGTTAGTATTATGTTATCTTAGACAAAGTTATGTTATCTTCCTGTCTACTGGAGTTGACTCGAGTGTTTTGAAATGTCTATTAGGAGGTTAATTTTCAGTCAGTTGGAAATAGCATGCTAGCGGTTTGAAATTCTATATCATCTTTTTTTTAAGAAGAATAAAAGGCCAATAGAAAATACAAATTGGAGGATAAAAAGATGATAGCTAGACCGACTGACCAAAATGCTCAATTCCCAAATGTCTCATTGCATTTTTTCATCATTAATTTCTTTTAAATAGAGTTGTCATGGTCAGAAAATTTCAAACACATATGGCCATGTTTATAGATTAAGTGAATTGAAGTTGGTATGTTTTTTTTTTACACAGAATATTGTGTACATGATGAATGCAATAAGGTTGTCCCAAACTCAAGGAGGTAATTTTTTGTGATTTGGATCAGACACTACTACAAAGGACTGAAGGAGTACTATGCATAATAATATAATCCATATTGCTAGAAATTTCATGATGACATACTTATCTGCATAATAAGAGAATCAGTTTGATTTTTCTCTTTTCAATCAAGATTGTTTCTTCTGTGCAGCTAAAGAACTGCT
Source organism: Fragaria nilgerrensis (assembly GCA_010134655.1). Taxonomy (NCBI): domain Eukaryota; kingdom Viridiplantae; phylum Streptophyta; class Magnoliopsida; order Rosales; family Rosaceae; genus Fragaria; species Fragaria nilgerrensis. Next base: position 9,192,111 of record CM020982.1, read on the forward strand.
CAACATACTGATTTATCAATGTGATTTCTTTTTTGTTCCAATTATGTTCTCTCTAATTAAAAGGTACTGAAAAGGACAACATAGTTATGTTAGTGATGAATTAAGATAACCATGTGTTCTCTTTCAAGTTGTTTAAGTGTTGTTTTGTTAGAATTATATCTAAGGAAAGGGCTGAATATATACTATAGATAGTTCTTCGATCATGTTGTAGATATTGTGAAAGATAGATAGAGTTCAGCTACAAATCATAGATACCGAGTTGTAAGACCAATCTTAGTAAAATGTTTGTTGGATTTTGCATCGATTCTTATCGATATTTTTCTATTTTTGTAGGTTCTAATTAAAGTCGATGGGAGTCGGTCTCTATTTTGAAGTTCTAGGTTCTTTTACGGTATGTCTTTATTTTTTCTTTTTAATTTTGTTGTTCTGTTTTGCTATTTGGGGGTTTGATTCTATTGGTCAGAATGATAAAACTAAATGTATGATACCGTGCAGTCTTTCATTCTCATTTCATCTATTATGTTTCAATCTCATGTCCAAACTAAGTATATGATATACCGAAAGTTCTCAGATGCACCAAAGTTGAAGAGAACCAACATGTATAATATAATCTTAGCCGTTTTTTGATCTAACACTAACTTCATATTAACACCGTTAAAAATCCCATAAAGTAATAACTAAATATTCCATTTATGCAAACCAGGCTAAAGTTCAATCGAGGAGAGGCTTGAAGATGAGACGGGCCTGATTTGTTTGAGAGAAAGAGATCTGCCCGTCAAAATGACGTCGATTTTTGTCTGAGAAGGTGATTTTAACGAGCTGGAGTTGAGATGCGATATAGTTGCAGAGCTCAGCTGCGGCGGAGATGAGTATTGGCGGCCATGGTGGTGTTTGAGGACCAAGAGAGACTGGTATCGTGGTTTATAATTAAGATTCATTCATCAGAAAGCAAACTAGTAACCAGTACAAAAAGCCAAAATCAATTCCTGTGAGATTTGAAAATGGGCATGATTTAATCGATATGGGTATAAGGCTATTGATTTGGAAAGAAAATGAGTGATTCTAATGTAGTTGGTATGTCTTTGTTTAGCAGTAAGAAGTTATTTGAGATGGTGGAAGAGTATAAGCCAGCCATGAAGTGTCGAAGTAGATCTGAAATTTTAGTATTATTCTGAATTAATCTGTTAACGATGATTTAGATCTGTTAACTAGTTCAATTGCACCACAGAATCCGCTCCGATGATATACAATGCATACAATGCAGTAAGGCTTTAGGTTGATAGCTTTTGTAATCATAAAAAAAACCCTGTAACATCAGTTTTCTAAATGCAAAATAATATATTCTGTTTCTTATCTTCAGCTGAAAAAAACAATGAGGTCCAAGAATTGAACTCTCCTGATTCATGGAATAATGTCCAAGAATTGAATCGAAGATCAACAGAGGACAAGGACAAATCCATCCCGCAGCAGAGCGCAGGCGAAATTTCTAGTTCTTTACGTATCCACTGAATTGAAGTTGTAATTAATCCAAACAAAGGGACTTAAGAATGAGAACAAAAAAAAACGAAAGAATGCAATCACGCAAGAAAGGAGGCATCTGACCAAGTCAAACTGACAATCCAGCGAGATGTAACGCACGCATATCCACTCACGCACCTCCTCCACCACTCAGGACACATCAACCGACTTCCCCCTCCTATTCTAGTACAACCCGTAACATTCCCCAGCCGCGTCTCTCGCGCGTGTAACCCGCAACCCAATAACCAGTAGTGCGCGCCATGTGATATTTTTGAAACAGCCTTGCATGGCCCCTTCGCGACGTGCTTCGCCACCACCCCACGCCGGCAACCACTCCCTTCTTCCCAAACCCCTCCGCTCAGTCTGTCAGTCCCACCATTCATTTCTTTAACCCAAAAAAAAATATCTCGATTTTTTTTCGATAAAAAAAGAAAACTTGATTGATACGCAGAGTTCACATAGCAAAAAATCTCAAAATAAAGCGCGCAATTGACGCTCATTGGCGAATGCCACGTGGAGAAAGCAGGTCACGCGTTGGTCCCACTAACGACCACCTCGCGACGGCTCATTTCGGTGGTGGTAGTGCTTCTCTCTTAAGCAAAACCCCCATTTCCAGCTCCAGTTCCGTTTTGCTTAATGATTTTTAATTAACCACTAATTAATACAGGACTAACAGGTTAACAACGACCCACGAGACTAAACAATCCAGCTTGCCGGACCTCGGGGAAACCAGAAAGTCCTTTTGTCAAGCAGCTTCTTCTAGAGCTAGTGGAACTGCTACAAAGAATTACTATACTAATTAACGTATCCCCTTCCTTAATTAATTTAATGATACAAGTTAAACCAATTAGGCACACTACCCAACAACATTAACTGCTCGACAAACAGCACAGCGGTCAAGAAAATCTAAAAACAAGAATAAAAATATAAGAACACAGAATTTGCAAATACACCCTTTTATTATATCATAATAATACTGCTGGACATGGTGTGTGGCCAGGCTGGGAACCCAGAAATACACAATTTGAATTTCGGAATTTAAATTCACACCGATATTTCTAAAATATCCCAACCTAATATCCCATGAACAAAAACCACAAAAGGGACCCCACCACTTCTTCGCTCCTTGAGCCCAGCCAGAAGAGAACAGAGAAGGCTGGCTGCTTCTGCTTGTGCCTACTGCTGCAGCTTGGCACCAAACGAGGCAAGCATTTATTTTTCACCTAAAACCCCTAAACCCAGGACACAAACATTTCCTTCATCCTTCTTCTTTGTTCCCACTTCCCAGCATTTCTTCCCTGTCCTGTCTCTCTCAAAACCCCTATTTTCTTTTGTCCTACACTTCCTAATACTATTAACCCTGTTACCTTTCCCCTTTACTTCTTCCTAAAACCTTGTTCAATTTTCCTTTGTCCCTAAACAACCCCCCTAAAACCCAAACACACCCACAGAAGCTAGTAAGTCCACTCTTGAGGAAGCCTAATTTCATGGTTCACTGGTGCCTGTGGCCTCATCATGCTGCGATTCTGCTGAGCCATGGCAATTCTGTCATTCCGAAGCCGAAGAGCAAGTTCTGCAATATCCATTAAACCAAATCAGTAAAAACCCAAATGGTAAAATCAGTGAATCAGTTAAATTAGGAGGACAAGTTTGTTACCATAGTCAGGAGTGTTTCTTCCATTGAAAGGGTTATGGACTTGAGCCTGTGACGGTGCGCACACTTCCTCAACGTTCAACTTCAATGCATGCACTACCTTCGCTGGGACGAAAACCGTTGTGCAAGCTGTAAAAAACGCCCAAGAATAAGTGAATAACAGAATGTAAAGAAGCCCACCAAAAAAATTTAAAGCACAAGACAGTCCACCAGACCAGATCTGGAATTTTCAGGGAAATTTATTTCTTTAGCACATCAGAACCACCCAGGCCATAAAAATCAAAGTTCCCCCCAAAAATCTTAATGATGTTGACCAACTAGCTTCAATGAAGAAGAAAACAAAATTTATTTGTTGGGTTTTTTTAGATTTTTTTGAAAACGAAACAAAATTGTGGGTGGGGTAGAGAAAAGTGGACCGACCTTGTTTGGGTTGTTGCTTCTTGCCGCGAGCAAACTCAGCTGGGGCTCCGATTTGGCGGGGCAAGAACACACCAGTACCAGTAGACTCCTTGGCTGCTCCGACGACAACACCACCTCCGAATCTAGGCCCATTGGGCTGAAACTGTTGCCGTTGAGCTTGTTGCAGTGGAGGCCAAGCCGACGGTGAAAGACCCAGAGGCCCATTGTTGGTGTTCCTGACCCTGTTCTGGACCATCAGATGTTGGAATCGTTGGTTCGCCTGAGACTGAGCAATTGCCGCCGAGAGGTTGTTCTTCAGAATCTGTTGCTGTCTCAACCGCTCAAACTGTAACCAAAAATAGGCGAAAATTTAGGGACCGAAGCAGAAATGGCAAAAGTGCTGTTTCGAGAAGTCGAATTCTTTTTACCTGCAAGTGCTTCTGGGAAAGCGACTGCTGTTGGTGCTGGAGGTAGTACCCGAAATCAGAGACAGTGACCGGAGAGGTCTCTCTTGGAGCACCCAAGATGCCTCTGCCTTTTTGGTTGAAACGCATAGCTTCTTCCCGGATGCGCATCTTGGCCACTTCCCCTGCAGCCGCATGTAGCAGATCCCAAGTGGCCGGCGGCGACTGAGCGTTCGGGCTTCCCCGGCTCGAGCCTTGTCCGCCGCAGCTGCAACCACTCCCGGCCGCGCACAGAGTCGATTGCGGTGAGCCAGACGAAACCCACGGCTGAAAAAACGGTAAACAGAATCAGAATCGGCATGAAAACGCACCGTTTTGAAAAATAAATAAAAAATTAAGCTTCGGTTATTACCTTGGAGCTGTTCTTGGAGCCAAGAACCGAGTCATAGCGCTTGAACCCGTCGTCGAGAGAGGACTGAGCCAGGTGGCGAGTCAATCCAGCAAGATACTCCTCCTCGTCGCTCTCAGTCTCGCTGGACTCCACCGGGGAAGCCCCAAACGCGGAGTAAGGAAACTCGAAAGGAAAGAGAGCCGGCTTGGAGTCAGCATCAATGTCAGAGCCGAACGAGCTCATCTTCCGGCTACCGGAGCCAAACTTGGGGCTGATTTCGCCGTCGGAGTCGGTCAGAATCTCCTGGGGTAACCAAAACGCGGCGTGGTCGAACTCATCAGCCATGAGTGAATGAAGCAAAGGGAGTGATGGAGGTTTGCTGCTGGGTGAAGCTATAATAATAATAGCCCCAGGGTCCCAAAAGCCCAAAGCAAAAGAAGCAGAGCACTCTGGGGAGTGAAGAGAGAAACAACTATGGAGGAGGATGGTGGTGGATATAGAGAAGAAAGAAACGAGAGCCCCAAGGCCTCTTTTATTTCTCGCGCACACACCTCTTTCTCTCTCTCTCTACTAATTAATTAATTAATTAATGGTTAAGAAACAGTGACCGTGGAGGGGATTACATTTTCACGCGGAGAGAGTGGCGCGTGGGAACCCGCGGAGACTCCCCAGAGGGGGGGAAGGTGGGGACCTAGAGGGAGGAGGTGTAACGAGACCCACCCCATGTGAGTGGGTGATGCGAAAGAAATTCTGAAAAACCAGTGAAAGCGTGAAGCCGTGGCGGCCCACAGACAAGGTCACTCCCTGAGCGGTTAAAACCCATTATTACCTTCCCTGAGTTCCATCAGAGGCTGTCCTCAGGAAAGAGCAAAAAGTAATTACTTGTTACTGCGGGAGAGTAACTGCCATTTGTACTCTAGGTTCAGTTCCACTTGGTAATTCCCCACATTGCCCTCCATGCAAGGCCCTCTGGTTCATTGGATCCCTCTGTATGACCAAAATGCCCATCTGGTTTCCGATAAGGTTTTGTGTACTTGTGGGTTGGTCACTTTCAGCTAAAGCCTGCTGCGGGAGGATCAAGCTTTGGCAGAAGGCGATCTTTGCGGAGAGAGAGACCCAATGGGAGGAAAACGGTTTTTACTGTGGGTTAAGGTAATAATGAAGAGTTGTCATTTCTTGTCTTGGGGTGATAAAGCTGGTAACTTCGTTCGAATTACGAGCCAAATCCTCGACTGCGTCAGGAGGTAATGATTTGTTCTCTCGATGGGTTTGTAAAAATTAATTACCAAGAACAGTTACGCGCTAATCACATGGATTAGGATTAGGATTAGGTGAATGGAGATGAACACAATCAATTGGAGGGTAATTAAGTATCTGGATGTTCAAAGTTTACAGCTCAAAATGATTGGTGATTAAGGATTCTTTTACCGGTTCCGTCATAACTCACTTACTAATCAGGCAATACCTTTGTATTTAAGGACGCATTTCGCTTAGTCTTCGCATTTAATCACATTAGTTCAAATAGCGTGAACAAAGACTCACTATTCGTGTTTTCCTTTCAAAGAAGTAACATTATTTCCTTATTAAGGTAGTCAAAAAAAGTTACGTTATTTCCTTATTACAATAGTTTCACGTAATAGTAACTTCTTTTCTATTCTATTTTCTTACCTTTTTTTTTCAACATAACGTCGTAAAATCTGTAAATTTAAAATTTAAATTTCAAAATAGTTTTTATTCTGCCACTAAAACTTTGGTTATGTCCATTTCATTAGACTAGACAACGTAAACAAAATGTGATAAGTGTCACAAACCTCGTTGAATCATTTTGTTTGTCAGACTAATAAAGAGTAATTCTTGTCAAATAATATTCCACCAACTCTTTTACCGTCTCCATTTCCTTAAAATGAGTCAGTTGCCAATTTCTTAGTCCTCAAGGAAAAAAGATACAATATATTAGTCTTTCTGCACATAAAAAGTTAGCTAATGACAAATTTTACATACATATGTTGTTTCAGTGTATCGTTTTACCCTTTTTATTTTTACTCAATTACCCAACTCATCCCTCCAATGATCGACTTGCTTCAATTCGAAGTTACCCCTACCATACAAGTTTTAGGGGAAAAGCTTCTCATTTTGTAATGCACAAGTAGAAGTTATGTGTTGCAGACATGGATATTCCCTATGAGGCTAAGAAATATCGAATCACATATCTCCCTTTACACTCAAAAGCACACATTTGTGAGTTGGGACGGTGCCATGGACATACCCAATCCACGTTCAGTCAAAAAAGTGTTACAACCCCAGGGCACCTTTCCAACTCGTCTCACTTATCCTGATTTTAGTCTATGTAGATGCTACTCTCTGGGATTCGTATCAAAAACACAGAGCTTCAAAACAAAGTGAATGAAAACAGAACCATATCCAGAAAAGGGCATTTAGGGATTGATGGAATGGAGGTGCAACCATTCGGGGTTTCGGATCAACATCTTGACAAATCAGAAGTCCAGCTAGGTAGCCATGAGATATCCCTTAATGTGGTAAAGGAATATGAATTCTGTTTCTTATATTGTTCTTGATTAACGTTTGTAATCTATGCCTTCTGTCTTCGAAGTAGGACTGTTTTTTGGTGTAGATATCATTATATATTTCACTCTAAATGCCGGTATGCCACCATTTGTCTTTTTACTGTATATCCCAACTCGACGAAAAGAAAAACAAAAAGATATTATGTTCAACCAATTGAAAACTTTTTGTTAATTATCAGTATTGTCAAAAATGAAATCAGATTCTCTATCTATATTGTTACTATAAGTCTACATATACACACAAACACATAAATATATAATGATCTAGAGGGTGACAAAAACATATCATACCTCATAATTTCCATGAAAACTCGTGTAAATACTTTAGATGTATATCAAATTCTCTTCTTTACATTCTGCCAAATTATATTGTGTTATACGTACAGTTAGGTAATTGAACCAGACACTATGATCGCCATACATAAATGGTTAACTCGAATTCAACTTTGTATAAATTAGCATTGACATCAACAATAATGTCAATAATTAACTGATCCCATGCAAACCAAACATATTGATTCGACTATATTTGCCTATAGCCTATAATGGCCCATACACAAGCTAGATTTAGTTATTTTTACCAGTTTTATGCATCGTTGTACTCGTTGGCGATCGATTTGTTGATTCTCATTGATTTAACGATAAATATTTGAATGATTTTAGTTTTTATCGGAAAATATCTTTATTTAGTTATTATAATTTTATAATTTTTTGATCGCTTACACAAGTTGTTTCATTATTAGTGTATATCATTTTCATTAGTTATGCTCGAAAACACGAAAGAACCGAACGAGAGGGTTCCATCATAAGATTCTTGTGAAAACAATGTCACCATTGAGATGACTAAATTCAACCTAACTATGTCTTTGCTCGTTTTGAATGAACGAACTCCTTGCTAGCTACACCTGCAACTTGGAGACATGAGGAGAAGAAGAAGAAGAAGAATCTCAATCTCCGACGACACGAGGCTAATGCAAATCTCATGATTCGGCAGCTCCACCATCATCAACTCTCTTAATTTATCTATGACGTTGCCATGGTCAGCCCATTTCTCTCCTCCCTTCTATTTGTTTCCACGACTGGGTTTGTCACATCTCCTTACGGCGTGTCGTTTTCTACTTGGCCAAGTAGTAGTGCCGGCGTCGGACGACTCAGATCATGAACTCCTTTTAATAGTGTTTAGGGTTACCAACAAAATTAGTCACGAAACTTAAAGAAAACCAATGATTAACAAGTGTATGATTGAAGAGAATAATTATGGAGCTATTTGAAGGGACGTGCTAAACAACTAAACAACACAAGGACAAGTGGATAAAGATGTGAGCTAAGTACGTCCCAATGTCTAGTGACGGATCAATGATTCTCTCTCTTTTGGCATGTAGAAGAGCTAACTCTTGCTTGCTTTTTACAGGACTTGACAATCCAAATGTACCGTTTACATGACACTAATATCAAAATTTCGTAAGAAAATCTCTCGAGAAATCTATGAACATCAAATTTGAAATTGACATGATAATCATTGTAAACGATCCTCTCTAACTAGTATGGTTGCAACAACAAATTTATAAATTTTCTCTGAATGTAAAACGATGCACATCGACTTGTTTCCTTCGTGTCTCGTGTCATAAGACCAATTTAGGATGAAAACAACTCGCTTCTCAATTGAGCTAAGGAGGCCCACATATAACTAGTGACAAATCGATAATTTTATTTCTTAATTCTTTAGTGTAAAATGGATAATGTGTCGCTTCTCGATAGAGATATCACACGCGCTCGCGTATCACGTGACAAGTTTTTTTGTTTTTTTTTTTTTTCCGGATAAACTACTCAAATGACATAAATAGTTTATTTTGAGTTGAACTCATAACCTCTCACCTATAAAGAGGAGACTATGTCACTAGACTAATTGATACTGGACGACGATAAGTTGTGAAGCACATCATACTCCAATTCGCATGTTTTATTGAAGTTAATTATCAAATTATTGCACCATCTACAAAAACAAAAAAAGAATATATATTCTATCACCTGTTTAAATGTGATCCACGACAATTTTGTTGAGCATGTTGTGGATTTTATCAAATCCCATCGTATCACGAACAAACTTTAAAACCATGAAATATAACACACTTTACCTTCCTTTTGATTAATCTTTCTTTGTATAATCGACGGAGCATGCTTGCCACATCTCTGTCCGATCAAGTCTCGCACCCACCATTGCTTCTGAAAGCAACCTTTGCTTCCATCTTCATTTAGCGGGAACTTTGAACTCTCCCGCCGAAAGAGAAAGTACCCAAAACAAATCAAGCTCAGTCATTTTCACACCATATTATTGACTAATCTGTCCATGTAGCTGTTTTCTAGCTATAGCTGAAAATTCCTTAGTCCACTAATTTGGACACAGCACCATAACCATGTGCATACGAAGCTTATGATATAGGCAGCCATGTGAGAAAACAGGTACATTACCAATAAGAAGTGCACCATTTTAACTCAGTACACTAGATTTCGCAACTGAATTAGATAACTAAAATTTTCTTTTTTAATGAGAAATGAAAAATTCATTAACAAGGGAAAAACTCAAATTATAAAACTTGCGTCCAGTACCTATTATCTAGTGACAGAGTATCCCCTTATATGTGAGAGGTCGTGGGTTTGACTAATAATATACTCGTTGTAGTATCTCAGTTATTTAATTGATAAAAAAAATATAAAAAAACTTACAAATACAAGACCTAAAAACTACAAATAACAAAGAACATGAGTCTCAAACTCGATCAAACTAAAAAAAAAAAAAATCAACAACTCACTATATTATATACCGACAACCTTACAACCAAATACATATATAAACTCTTAACTTGGAATAAATGAATTATGAATAATTGCATGCTCGCGCCGTTGATCCATTTGGCTCTTAGCCTCGAACCCAAACTTTAAACATGTGCTTTCTTCTCAAAAAAAAAAAAAAAAAAAAACCTTTAAACATGTGCTTAATGAAACAGTACGTTGAGTGCAATTTGCCATAGCTAAAAGCCTAAAACTAGGTTAGCCAATTTGTGGAGTTGAGGACGTGTGACAAAATTAGAAGACGAGAACGAACAAGCATAAGAACAAAAAATACCGCCCACTTTTGTATATTCAAATGAGGATATGTCTGAGTTGAAATTTAGTATTGTTCGTTTTCTTGCTTAGCAAATTGCAAGGAACATGTCCACGACCTGTCTCGTATTTTGAAATTGAATTATACTTTACTAAATAATTGGCATCCTCTATAGTGGAATATTACCCACTTAGTCGTGTATCATTTTTGGGATCATATTGTCTAGTTTATATTGCGTTTGCATGTCCAATTGTCTGTGTTTGTGTGGTTAATTGCTTATCTATCCTTTTTTCTGTAAAGGTATGGTAGTGAATGAGATCCTTAATTTCATGAAAATGATCTTAAATGGATTTTTTTAAAGTGCTTTTTAGCAATATGTATAGTGCGATGCCCCGAAACTAAATGATACTATATAGTACCATAGTTTTATCAATACAAATAATAACATCTAACGCTACACTTTCCTTGTAACACATAACGGGGACATTCCATTTGCTTTCGACGTGTTATGGCCCCATAGCCTTGAGGGAGTCCCAAGTTGAATCTGGGTTTTATTTTGGTAGCGTGGACAAACTTGAGAAAGCAGTGGGGAAATGTGGACTGTGATTGAAGCAGTGAGTGGAAGGCATGGTGGTGTGCGGGTCTTATAGCTAAGGTTGTAATCTTGAGAAGGAAGGGATCGAAGTGTGTACGTATATGTTACTCCAATCATATAGTTAGGGTTTGAGTCATCCTTAAGCATACTATGGCATTGTATTATCATTTCCTCTTTCGCCATGCCAATAGCATTACACCATTTTATTTGCTCTTTGCCTTTTACGTTTTCATCAAACTTTTCTCCCCCTTTCCTTATCCATGTATCTCTCGACGGTGCATGGTCTCTTGTGGTGAATCCTTTTGATCATATCTCCTTTTACTTGCGTGAAAAAAATGTTCATGTTCGGGATTTTTTTTTTTTCGAATCTCGATCAAACGAGCTCATTTGGTTCTAATCGAGTAAACGTCTATAAAATTTAAAGTCTGGTTGTTTCGCGCGTTCATCTATTTGATGCTAATATATACAATGATGCACGTACGCACAAGAATCTATTTATCTCAAAAGGACATATATACATGCTGAAACAAAGGTGGCTCTGGCTCTGTGGCTCATACTTCATTATTATTCATCTGTACTTCATAAATTAGAGCAGCAGCTTGATCCAAGCATGGTAAAGGCGCTTCACAATTACTTGTAAACTAAAACTCACTATTTTATTTTATTTTTTCTTTCGGGGTGAATCTTTCTCTATAAAAGGTCCTAAATGGAGAAACAAATTTAGCTCATCAAGTGAGCTAGTTCCTGTAACTTCTGTTTTGATCGATCAGCTTTGGTCAAAAATATGGTGGGTGGCTGTGGCTCAGACTTCATCAATGTTCATCGACTGTACTTCAAACATGGGCAGTAGTAGTAGTTCGATGACTTCGATCCAAGCATGGATACGCATCCTCCATCATCAATCTGCTCATTATGAACAAACAGTGTGTTTGGTAGGAAGGAAATTAAAGAGAGATCGGAAATCATCACAGACTGTTGCAAATTATTAATCAAAGAGAATGACGCAGACTCTGCTTATTGCAGAATAACTACTACTACCACTCGATCAAGGAGAGTATTAAATCACATACATGATCGACCAATAAGTACAATGAATTCCTTTTGGTAAAGCTATATCATTTCATAAATACATAAACCAATAGATCGAACTACTTTCCCAACTTTCACTATCTGTTTATCCTCATCGATCCGTACAAAATTCCCAGATTAGTATTTCTGAGAGCAAGCTAGCTGTTCATCATGTGCAATATTGCTTAGCTTGACTAGTGTCGTATAGCAATGAGATGGGCTAGTTAATCAAATATTAAACTAGCTCCCAGTAATTAACTAGTTAATTAACAGAGAATAAGCTCTGTATGGAAGTCCAGCTGTGTTTAGGAAAGCATGCATGCAAACTGTAAAGTGTGGTGACTGTGAGAATGTGCAAATTAGTCTCGAGGAAGATGGAGGCGGGTGAGCGAGACTGTGAGAGAGAGAATAACGAGGAACATGTCACCTTGATTAGCGCTCAAAGCATGGGGTTTCTGTCTCAACCTTGTCGTTTGCCTTTTTTGATTTGCAGTTTTGTGTTTGTATGCGATCTGTGTCTCTTAGCTCACTGAGTGAGAGATTAGAAGAGTTTGTGTGAGATTCTTCTTCCAACCAGTTTGACCATCTGTCTGTTCTTCTGCACTTGCAGCTATATAAGTATCCACACCAGTTTGACCGATAAACCCTAGATTGATTAATTAAACCCCACCCTTCCCCTGCAGATCTGCATGCCATTGTCTCTCAGTGGAAACCAGACCACAACAATCTCAATCCTTAATTACAGTTAAAGCTAAATCTCATTCTAATTATCCGTAAAATAAAATAAAATCATTAATGGTTGGTTGCATCCGGGCCCTGGCAAGCTTTGTCACCAAATCTCAGTACAATCATTAGAATTTTTTTATGTTGGAAGCCAATAATGAGAAATTTGTAATCGGATTGTGGCAAGCAGTCCATCCCCGGATCCACTTGTTCCTCCTATGAACATGTTGGCTTTTACAAATTGCTATTTGCATTGCGTAAAACTTGGACAATAATGGTGTGCAATGGTGGACCACGGGTCACGATTGCCCTTGTATAACCATTACTTCAGAACGGATCCGAAACGGACGTCCGCATTTCTCTTATTTCACAGATGAAAAAGTGTTAATTGGAACGCTTTGTTTTCACTATATACCCACTTAAATAATTGTTTCCCCTACCTTTCTAAAAAGGTAAGCAACCGGATAAGCAGGTTCGCATTCCTTTTCTTTAAGAAAATTTTGACGGAACGTAGTGGACTCATATTCATGAATTTGTTTATTTTGATATTTTGCAGCTAAAATCTATCATCTATACTCGAAGGTAAACAATTAATTTTTCATTATCATAATTTCGCTTCTTACTAGAACACAATTGCTTTCTATTTGCAAAGAAACTAGAAGAACAAAAGCAATTGACAATCCTAAAAAGGTTTACATCAACACTTGATAGAGAAGATCCTAATTATTGAGATAATATCTATTTGGTTCAGAGAAAAATCTATAGAGTTCAAAAGAATTATCAAAGAAACTCTTAAAGTATACCAAAAACCTCTAAATTATCTCAATATAGGATAAGTTTTCTTTCTTCTCAAGTAGACCATCTCGAACAGATTTCACCTTTAGCAGATTTCACTTGAACAGTTTTCACCTCGAGCAGATTATCTCGAGCGGATTACTCTGATAAGTTTACTGGTATCAGAGCCTAGCTTTTGGCTGGTGCTCAAAGAAATCCTAAGATGAGAACATGAATTGAACAAATACTAGAAAAGCTTGAATTTCTAGTACAACAAGTTGATGCGAGGCATCAAGAATCTCTAGCAGAAGTGTCTAGACATATAAAATATTCAGAGGGAATCTCAAATAGAGTCTATCAGTTGACTAAACTAGAAAGCAAAATACACTATATTCAATCTCTTCTAGAAGAGAAAGAAGAACTATTGACAAAAATCAATAGTAAGATAGAAGAGCTTAATCAGCAACAGGTAAAAATCTTAGAATATGTTCAAAAGATAACTGGAGAACATAAAAGGCTAAAAAATGAGATCCAATCTAAGATGAATACCACAAAAACTCATGGATTCAAAGCATTAGAAGTTCCTCAAGAAAATTCTTCACCAGGAAATTTCCTTTTTGAACCAACAATGAGTCCAAGAGTTTTTGGATCCTCAGAAACTCCAAAGCTTAAACATATAAGAGACATGAAGATGATGAACATCTTTGGAAAGAAGAAAGGAGTGCAACTGCTAAACTCCAAGAATTCGAATACAATGAGTTAGAAAGTAATGTCAGGAATTCAGCAATTCCAAAATTCGAATTTAACCAAATCTATAAAAGAGGAAATTTTGATTTGTTGGATAGCCATCAATTCAAAATTTTAGAGTTTACCACTCCAGCAACATGAGAAATATATCTCTTCTTAGTAATACTTGAAGAGGTGGCTAAGGCCAGAAAAAAAAATTATAAATTTATATTGGAGTAGTTCAAGTAGGCATAAAGCTACTCGCCAGAGAAAGATTAAATTGTTCAGTTCTATGTGTTTTACAAGATAATAGACTGACAGATTTTCAGAAAAGTTTGTTAGGAACTCTTCAAGCATCTCTATGCAATCAAGTTGCATACTTCAACTGCTTCCCAAACTTTTCAACAAGTTTGAATGATGCTGCTCACTGTTTAAGGCTGAGAGTCAAAACAGATGGCACATCCATGAAAGAAGGCATGCAAGAGCTTGCAATAGTTTATAGGATTTACTATAAACTAATGAGTACAACAGTAGAGCCAATAACCAAGTTATCAAATATCCCTGGCCTTACTACTGGATTCCTCACAAATCCAAAAAATCATTCAGAACAAATTCATAAGGTTACTTGGGATGAGGTAACGTTTCCACTAGAATGTAAATTATCTGGCCCTAAAGAAAAACCAGAAAGTGCGAGGGCAGCTATTTATGAAAATAAGAGAACATGAGACGTCAATCTCAAGTTCGAAGGACATAGAAGAAGTGATACAACCCTTGAAAGTCTAAGAAGTGACAACTCTTAGGAGATGCAATACTTCTAGAGAAGAAAGTACTTCTAGAAGTACTAGAATTGTAATTAATGATGAATCTATTCCAGTAGTGGAAGAAGATTTAGAGGAAGAACTTCACAGAGAAGTAAACATGCTAAAGTCAGAAGGACTTTATGAGCTTTATGATGAAGCAGAAAACTGCAAAGATCCAACTCGTCTAGAGCAACTGATGGAAAAAATAAAAAAATTTAATCTTAAAAAAGAAGAAAAGTTGAAAGAAAAGTCTTTCCTTGTCACGATGTCAAAATGGAAGAGGAAGAAAGCTCCTCAAAATATCCGCAGACTATCATTATCAAAATTAGTGGAGATACAAAACTTCCTGAAAGAAAAGGGCCTACGGGGAAGAGAGACGACATAAACTCTCAAAGATTTGTCCTAGAACTAAGCATACCAAAAATGCCAATATCACATCATGGTAATTGGTTAGATCTGGACAAGGCCCTAGACAAGAAGAAAGCCATAGATGTAACGCCCCAAATTGTACCTCTTCAATTTAGGCACGTCATAGTGCCGCGAGTCTCAAAAGGAGAAACGCAAGGCAATGAAAATAAGAAAACATTTAAGAAAAACATAACAGAAGCGTAAAAACATTTTGAGGTGTAAAATTTAATTTTTCTCAATGTACTTTAATTCACCAAAAACCTGATACAAGGAATGATTATGAAATCATGAACTCAAAGGAATACAAATTATCAGTTAAAGTATCATATAACAAACTCATAATAGGATTGGGCTTTTCCCTTCGCCTAAAATTTGATTTACGGAATGACCAATAAAAAAATAAACTTAAATAAATAAAATTATAAAGCAGAACAAAACAAGACCGATATAATAGAAATTAATACATGAAGCTCAAATATAAAAATAAAGGGGACAACATAGAAACCGAGTTACCAATTATAAATATGCACACCCAACTCCTCACCATTATCCCGTCCCAGTGCACATTACCTGCATCCACAAATTGTTGTAGGGGTGAGTTTTCGTCCTCGCTACTCAAGGAACTCTTGAAAACAGATAAAGAAATAGTTTCATAAGGCCCAGTATAAAAACAAGATTGAATCCAAATATTTAATGAACGACAAACTTTCAAAAACATTTCTATGATTAAATAAATGCAGCGCCATAAAACTGTACCTGATTGCTGGTCATTTTTAGACCCACTACCCAACTTACTTCACTATATATGTGGACAACAGGTAAGTGTAGCGAGAGTGTCCACAAACACCCTATCGCCTAGAAGCAGTGCCACTCCACAAAGGACGTAAGACACTCTTCCGTCCATAAAGGCCCCTCCGGAGGTTTAGGGGATCGAACCCAAGGTAGTCACTATGCTCCTCTCACTCTCAAGCCATTAATATCTCTTAACACCGGTTACCATATTTTTATCGGATAGCCGGATCATGCAATATCATATATGCATAAACATTTTATAAAATAAATACCACCAATCAAGGGAGTTCCGGGTCCCCTACCTGGAATCCGTGGTTTTCCTCGCGAACTCTCAAAACCACAAGCCTTCCGCTCCTCGGGTAACTGAAGTCCCTAATGTCCGATATAACATTTGTCAATAATGCATCAATCAATTACGAATATGCCGAAATGAATCAAACATCGATTTATTTCCCAAACATAGAAGGTGCACCCGAATTCACTAAGGGCACCCTATAACTGGCTTCTCTTCTTACTGCTCTTTCTTTTCTCTTTAGACTTGATCCCGTTTCTAACCAAAACATTGATTCAATGTCTATACTTCTCAAAGGCATTATAACAATTCATTTACCCAAAATCATAACAAACTAATAACTCAATTCCCCATTTACTACCAGTAGTTCAATAATGGGATCAAGTTTAGTTCACCCTTTTCAAAACTATTAACTCAGGCATGTAAACTAAATCATGACACATGCCTCTTACAAAACTAAATCCTTTTCAATTCCCGGAACAGTAGCATATCAATGATCAAGTATATACCAATCATGCCTAATAATCATTCTAGAATCTAGATATATATATACCAGTCAAGACGCAAAAACCCAATCTTGACAACTAACATGCATATTTCCAACTTTGAATCTTCTAAATTACCTTTTGTAATTAACAAAAGCCAACTGGGTTAACATCCTATGGACGTTGAGTAGAAAGACTCCACCCTCGACACCATCTTCTCAATTCTTGATAATTGGCCAAGTATTAAACTTGTTCAGTTGTTCAGTTCCTCTGTACATAACAAACAGAGGTCACCTCGGTCAAGTGTGGCTTCATCTAACTTGCCAATCCAGATCAATTTCTCAATCTCTGCATTCCAAGCGTAGCTAAATATCAATACAGTTTCTAACTTAATTTATAATCGAAAATTAACCAAAGGAGGTCGAGAGTACCACCACGAACAGTACAATAACTTTGGCAGGACACATCCAACTCACCAATCTATGCAGCTCAATAAATTAAACTCTGCCCGACTCCAATTTGAGTCCCAAAACGTCAAGAATAAACCAAGAAAACCAAAACAACCACCATGAACAGCAACTCGGAGAGGCCACAATACCTCGAAACATTAACTCTGTTAAAACTCAATCCAAACCAAAATCTAATTATACTAGAACGTAAAGCGCGACTAGAGGGTGAAGTTTCATACCACATGCAGATGAATCGGTTGTCAAAGTTGCTGGAAATCTCACAAAACCCGGCCGTGCACCCCGAGCTTCTCGGCGTCTATTCGAGTACCTAAATTGACGATTGAGTGAGCAACCACCACATGTGCGATGTAGACAAGGAGAGGAAGAGAGAGATAGTTGCACAGTTGAGAAGAAATCGGATGGCAGAGACATGGCTGGAGAAACTCGTTGTCGATGGTCTGGTTTCTCCAAGTTTCAGAAAGAGTCGAGAGAAGAGAGAGAAAAGGAGAGGCGGTCCTGACGAATTTGACCAAGTCTCCCTACAAAAAGAAGCTCCACCGCCCTTTTAATTTTTTGGTGGCCGAGATCAAACAGTGATAATTCGACGACCCAGATTGCATGTTGAAACAATTTCTTTTTATAAATAATCCAATAACTTTTAATCTTCCGAAATTTATAAAAATTAGATTGAGTGTCAGAAAAACGCTCCGAAAATACCTACGAACTCGTCATAACGCATACTTTATTATCCAACTCTTAAATCATAGACTTGATCTAATACAAATTTCTCAAAATCTCCTCGAGCATATTCAGTACTATCGAGGTCGACAAACTATTTACCGAACGACCTCAGATTAAACAGGTCAAATATTCCGGGTGTTACAATAGATGACTGGATCAATGCTATGTTTATGGCAGCTTGCACCAAGGAAGAAAATTTCGGTGATTACGGAAATTTCGACCATTTAAAATATGGAAATTTCGACGGAAATTTCGGGGAAATATCGATTGTAGTAAAAAAAATGAGAAAATTGACGGAAATTTGAAGAAAAACAAGGAAATTTTAAACCAAACTTTAAGAGATGTTTGTTTTCTATATTATGTACTATATTTGAAATGAAAACCTTGAATAAACATTGATCTATATGGAGTTGTAGTAAGTTAAGGTGAAAATGTTAGAGCTGAAATGTTAATAATTTTAAAAGTCTTTTTTTTTTTTTGAAAACACAAATGAAAGTTAGGTCATCACGTCTTATATACATATGATACATTTCACATGGAATTATATAAGTGCTTTAAAACCACGTAGAAGACCTATGAGGAACAAAATTTTCATTAGTATTGGTTGGAAATATTGGAAATATCAGGAAATATCGAGAAATATCAGGAAATATCGAGAAATATCGGGAAATATCGGAAAATATCGAGAAATATCGGAAAATATCGGAAAATATCGAGAGTTTCGGACGAGAAATGCTTGGGAGGGGAAAAATATATCGCTAGGTGAAAAAATCGAAAATTTCGACGAAATATCGCCGAAACTTTCGATTTTTTCTTCTTGGCTTGCACAACATATCGAAAGTTTGAGGCACAAAACCTACAAACAGTCTATCAAGCTACTCTTACAGGAATGACAAAGAAATTTTATCTTGCTTGGAAAAAAACTCAAAGGGGTAGAGCATGCACTACAGGAAATCTCTCCCTAGGCACAATAGTAGTCGCTTAGGAACTTGGCCGACGAATATTATGTCGTCTAAGTTCCGTCGCCTAAGTGTCGTGAGGTAGACACTTACGCGACGGAAAATAAGTTAGTCGTTGAGTAAGAGATATCCTACCCGACGGATCCTGTTCTGCCTTGTCGACAAACCTATCCGTTGACAAGTATCTATACTGACGAAAATTTTCTATTGGAAGGTTTCTTAGCCGACGGATACGAAATTGTTCTTAGCCGACGAAATAGGCCTCCGAAAATATGCGTACCGACGAATGTTGTTTTGTTCTTAGGCGACGGAATAGTCGTTGGTAGAGTTTTAAACCGAAGAATTCGGAACAGTTCTTAGTCGACGATCGGTTTGTATTCGTCGGTTAGGATTTTTATCTTAGGCAACGAATGTTGGTCTTTCCGTCGCCTAAGTGGTTTTATTTAGGTAAAAAAAAATTGATTTTTGTTTTTTTTACCATATTCATTGTTTTCAAAAATTACAAATCAGTAACAATAATCAAACACATACATATACATATATACCGGAAGCATTAGATTTGGAAAACATATTCATATATTGATATGATAACTAGATCGATGGACAAATATTGTTCATATATATATACAAATAATTAATGAACTAAGTAGAAAATTATTCATACAATCTAGCTAAACTATGAATTAATGAAGTACTAGAAAATCAATAATGCCAAGGACGTCCGTTGTCCAATTCTATGTTGTTGCCTAGATTATCATTGTTTTGTGGGGAAACATGTGGAAGAGAAACAACTGGAGGAGGAGGAGGTGGCGGTATACCTAGGCGCTCATATATGGTGCAAATTGGGACTACACAGCACTATACATAGACTCCGCACGCAGGACACGCTGATGGACCTCTTGATATTGATGTTGGGCACGCTCCTCTGATTCCTTCAGTCTCTGAACCATTTGAAGATTGGCTCACGTCTCGCTCGCCTCCTCGTTTCATCCCTCGGATCTCCTTTCCTTTATGAGTTTCGAGCACCTTACCCAACACCTCAATTTGTTGGGACTGAACACTCTCCATAATCTCCTCCTCCGTCGCGTCAGGGTGTTGTTTTTTAAATGCATCCTTTCGTTTATTGACCTCATCAATCATGTCATTCTGCATGAATTTAAAATACATCAATTAATAAACAAATTTGCTCAACACATGTATTAGCACCTAAAATAGTAACACTTTAAGCTAGTAATCACTTGAAAAAAAAAATCTGTAGCAGTCAGCAGGGGTGGCTGCATGCGCGGCCCAGGGTGCCTGCAGCGCGCCCCAGGGCACCCTATCGTCATTACCAAAACCACAGCCACACATATATAGCTAGACACAAACCATGGGTACTTGTACAAATCACAATCGATCTCTAATGACAATCAAAATAACATCTAATACGTAGTATCTCTTTTATAGTTACCTTATCGTCATTACCCTATATCAATAAAAATAGTAAAAGGAAAAACACTTACATATTTCTTGGTCGTATTTTCATCACTGGCCCTGACACAGGTCTTCTCAAAACCTTTGATAATTGGAACCTGCTCCCCTTGTATTCTGAGTTCCTCCATTGTGTAGATGATAGGAGAAGATCCCGTGTGGTGGTGCATAGTCTTCTCCCCACGGTTCCGGTTGTTTGCCAATGAGAGCCTCTAATATATACACAGAAAAATATTAAATAGATTAGTAAAATACAAGGGAAACAATGAAGGTAATTTAAAAAAAAATGAAGGTAATTTAAAAAATCACCTTGAACGCATCTGACTCAAAGTGTTAGCATAGAAACTTCCACTGGTCCTCTCTCTCAATGAAATCTGAAGGCATGCCAGAGGGCCATTCCTTCAGATAAGCCATGTGACACTGGTACTTTCAGTCCTTGTACCTCTCCTGTGCCCTCTTTAGTATCCAATCGAACATTGGCTCATCATTTTCATCCCACTCGTACTTCGGCTAAGTGACAAATAAAAAAAAATTCTCATGTTAAGCATTGAAAAATAAAAAAATAAAATGTTATGAAGTAAATATACTTTTTAAACTGTTTTCAGTTACTTACCGACAGTGCATTCCACACCTTCCACTTCTCATTCTGATCAAGGTCGTAGAACGTCTTTGCCCTCATTCCCATCAGACTCCGTATGGCAGAACCGATATCATGCGCCACCAAGCTGTTTATCCCCCTCACGCTAGGGCCTTTTACACGGGGGCAATATTGCAGCTTGATCTTCTACCCCGTTTGTATAACGATATCCTCCGCCTTCTTTCCATAACATAAACCCCGCTTCTTTTTCGGGGCCGGAGCTACAATTAATATATATACAAAATATTAGGATAAGCAAGGGTAAGCAGTAAGCAGGCCAGGGGTGCTAGCATGCGCATCCCAGGGTGCCTGCATGCGCGCCTGTAGGGCACCCTGGGGCGCGAATGCAGGCACCCTGGGGCGCGCATGCAGGCATCCTAGGGCGCACAACTTAAATTCACTGGTGCTCAAATTAATACAAGTATAAGAGGAATGAATATATTTACATGTTGGGCTTCTAATTTTCAAACGAGCGCTGCCGACGATGTGTTTTGCAGATTCGGGTGTCGGTGTAGATGATGGAGATCCCGTTGAAGTAGTGTCAACGGGAATGGGCCGCACGATCAAGGGGGGAGCCGCTGGTGGTACTGTCTCAGCCGACATGGGGGAAGGGTGGCTGCTACTGCTAGCTGAGCCGACGCTCTGCCGTATAGACTCCATCAAAGCACCGGCCTTAGTGGCTCCGACCTTCCTCTTCCCCACGATCACCATCTTGCACATGAATAACACACAATTGTCAAAATTTAATCTAATGCCAACAAACTACACACTTTGTCAAAATTTAGTCTAATGCTAATGCCTAATGACTACACACTTAGTCAGTTGCACAACAAAATAATCCAAGCATTTTCATCCAATTATCAACAAGTCACTGCATATGTATTCAGCCATATGTATATGTATTCAGCCTCACATCAACAATTTCACAAACTGCAACAAGTAAATCTATACAAGATCAGCCATATGCACATAGCCATACAAGACAGTCATGTACTCCTACATACAAGATCAGCCATATGCACATATACCTTTTATTCTAGCAACCAGAACATATCGTTCCACAACTGCCAATGGCAAGTTCATCCCAAATCCTATCATTTCATATTAACAATGAGATAGTTTCAGTCTATACAAGTAATACAACCATGAAAAGAAGAGGAAATTTGAAAACACTAAATAACCAAATTTGACAGGTCCTGTTCTTATGTTTAACATAGACAAGAACTGTGAACACCACATATTGACCAGATGCATACCTCTCATATCAAACCCAAAATTCATTATATGCAAACTTCTATCAATTTAATCATCTGTAACAATTCACAAGCTCTAAACTGGTCACTGGCCACATAACAAATTAACCACATATTACCTTTTTGTGAGAGTCGGCTTCGGCTTCGGACTTGGGAGTGAAGAAGGGAAGTTTGAAGTTAGGGTTTTCCGGCAGAGAGGAAGAGGAAATTAGGTTTGCTGGGTGGCGAGATCGGAGACAGAAGGACTGTGTAGCGAGATCGGAGGAGGTGGGTGGCGTCGATGCGGTCGGGTAGATGCGGTTGCCGATAGGTGGATGGCGGGATCTCCGGTGGGTGGAGGCGGTGGATTCCGCTCGGGTCTCACAGCTCTGGGACGACCTCAGTCGGGTTTTAGGGATCGATCGGTTTATGTGAGAGCTCGTGTGTGTATCCGGTTTTAGTTGCGATTTCTCTTAACCGACGGAACAAGTATACTTTCCGTCACCTTAGAAGTACTAAGGCGACGACCACTTCAATTTTCGTTGCCTAAGGCTTAGCCGACGACAGTATTCTATCGGCTAAGAAAAATTTCTGTCGCCTAAAAAATTAAATTTCGGCCTAAAAAAAAGACGCAAAATGTACCCACCTAATATTTCTGTATCCTAGGTGACGGAAAAGGTCACTTTCCGTCGCCTTGGGATAACTAAACCGACGAATTAAGCAAGTTCCGTCGCCTTAGAATATCCAAGCCGACGACTTACTCGATTCCGTCGCCTAAGTAACAAAAAAAATTTATTTGCCCGCCTAATATTTCGGGAATCCTAAGCGACGAAAATTCCATATTCCGTCGCTTAAGAAGTTCTAAGGCGACGAAATATTGATTTTCCGTCGACTAAGTATATTTTTAAAAATTATGGACATTTTATTATATTTACATCCGAGTATTTTCGTGTAACTTTAATAAAACTAAACCCAACTGTACTTACTCCACGTAAGTATTCGGACATAAAAAAGCATACATATATATGCATTTAAAATATTTACACGCGCGTACATATACGTACGTACATGCATGTATGTAGAAATTAAAAATGGAAATTTGCATGAATAATTAATAGTTACAAGTTAATATAAAAATACATATCCGAAGTTATGTCAAATTAATGAATACATGTAGATTAGACCGATCGAAATCCACAATAATATTGGACTAGTACATTAATCGTACTCATGATAATCTGAGTCGTCCGAATCATCATCCTCCTCAGTTTGGTCAGAATACTCATCATCCTCTATGTATTCGTCATTTATGAAGCCGTCGTCATCATGATTGGGGTTGCGTTGTAGCAAGTTCAGTTCAGATGGTGTAACTGCAATGTAACATATGATAGCCGAAACATGTTCGTTGTTGACACGAATATCCTCAGTATCGGGGACTACATGTGGAGAATCCTCTTGATATGGTTCATTCGGTTGATTAGTTGTTGGTTCACTAGGCCCACTTTCATCATCCCCTCCTAGTGTAGCTGCACTCTAAATATTCCTATGTGACATCACCTGCACCACTTTCTAACCCTCACCCATAGCCAGATCATTAAGATAAAACACTTGTTTTGCCATGGTGACAAGAATAAACGGCTCATTCTCATACCATACACTGTTTGAGTCCACTGATAACAAGCCACGATCCAGAATTGTATTTCTTCGTCTGGTTGGGTCAGTACTAACCATTTGCACTTGAACAACACGACTGACATACCTTTGCCGTAGATTAGTTCGATGACACTGACAAGAACCCCGTAGTAGTTGAAACCCAAACCCTCAACCATGACTCCATTGTTTTGGGTGACATGGCTTTCATCTCGTTCTGACGTCACAAACTTAACACCGTTCACAAAACATCCAGCACGAACTCTATGGCTTTGGGGTCCTCCAGCCAACGAGCGCAACTCCGGGTTGTAAGAAGCAGGAAAATGTTGTAGAATGTGCATCATCTGTAACAATTTTAAGAGCAACGTTGTTACATTATGTAACATAAAAAAACAACATATATTTAATTTATGTAACTCCAAATATATATATATATATATATACACACAGTTCCTATCCAGAGCGAAGCTTCACTTTGAAATTAAAATGTGAAGTTCCTTATTTGACTCACTTTTCGGTCATATTTTCACATCTCCACTGTTCAATTTGTAGAACCTGATACATAGATCACTCCTGCCAAGTTTCATTGAATTTGATGATCATTTGGGTTTTCATAACCGTTATTTACACAAACAGTTCTGAATAGACAGATTTATGGTCCGTTTGTTGATTTAATATAATTCGGTACCTTAACGATCATCGAATTCAATGAAACTTGACAGGAGTGATCTATGCATTAGGTTCTACAAATTGAATGGTGGAGATGTGGAAATATGACCGAAAAGCGAGTCAAATAAGGAATTTCATATTTTAATTTCAAAGTGAAGCTTCGCTCTAGATATGAACTATATATATATACAAAGCTGATCAGTCGCACCAAAATTTTGGTGCGGATTTCCATTTTTGGACCACTTCCCGATCGAATTTCCTCAAACTTCCTTCTAGACATATCTATATCATCTTGTGTAGATCATCTCTGCAAAATTTCAGTCAATTTGGTAATCGTTACGGCCCTCAAACTTGCGTTACAAAACCGACGGACATAATTCTATCCGGTTCTGACATATAATAGAAAAACGCAAGTTTGAGGGTCTTAATGATCACCAAATTAGCTGAAATTTTGCAGAGATAATCTATATAAGATGATCTAGATATGTCTAGAGGGAAGTTTGAGGAAATTCGATCGAAAAGTGGTGCAAAAATGGAAATCCGCACCAAAAAGTTTGGTGCGGACGTCCGCACCTAAAAAGCCTTATATATATATATATATATATATGAGAATTTGGACCGAAGTAATATTTGACTAAGGAAATTGGATTTTTTATATGACTCATGGAAGGTTCTACATAAAATAGGAAATGCTCATCCCTGTCAAAATAAGGGGTGAATAGGCTTTGATACAAAAACACGGATTTCAGGGTTTGAAAGAAAAGTAAATTTTACTGGTTCATCAAAAGGTAAGTAATAATACCATCATATTTATTTTTAAAGGGGTAAATTAAAGTAATGAAAGGTAGTCCTAAAATTACTTGATCTGTTAAATTTTATATATATATATATATATGTGTAGAAGATCCAGAATCTAGGAAAATTAACCCAGAAACTAAAAAAATTATTGAACAGAATAATTACACAAACCAAACCCTAGTAACCATAAGAGCTCAATTAGATAAAATAGAAACAAAAGTTGACAACATATCTTCCAAAGTTAACATTCTACCACAACCTAAGACAGAAACCCCTTTAGTTCATTTTAGTGAATTAAATAAACCTTCCCTAAAACCTACTTCATCAATTCAAAAGATAGAACAAATGTTAGAAAAATTAAAAACTGAAACAGCAGAACCTAGTAGAATTGCAGTAATCCATACCCAACAACACTCTTCATCCATTTTTTCTGACAGCGATTCTAGTAATACTAGCCAAATTCCAGAATTAGACCAAATGTTTCAAACTTTAAAACTAGACAGAATAATTCATCCAAAGAAAAGACCTTTTAAAACTTGGACAGAACGTCCTCTCCCCTTAGATATACAACCTACCAATCATCTTAACAATCAATTTTCCGTTTCTTCAGACAAAACTTATGAATGGAACATTGATAATCTATCAGAACAAGAAATCCTAAATAAATTACATCACATGTCTATGGCAGCCAATAGTTATGTCACTAATCATAATTTCAGCCAGCCTGAAATTATTGACATACTCTCCACAGGATTTACAGGAATGCTTCATTCCTGGTGGGAAAAACATCTCACTTCTGACTCTAGATCATCTATTAAACATGCAATCAAACGTGATGAAGATGGAACGCCCATCTTTGACGATCGCACAGGAATTGGAGTTTCTGATGCCGTTAATACCTTATTCTACACAATCATCCAACATTTTATAGGAACTCCTAGTCATATTACATCCAGAATTCATGACCAACTCAGTAACCTTAGGTGTCCTACCTTAAGTGATTTCAAATGGTACAAAGATGTTTTTATTTCCCGAGTCATGCTTAGAGACGATAGTAACCAACCTTTAGCCTTGATTTATAGAATCCATTACAAAGTCACTGGTACAAATATGAATTTCCAAGCCATTAGCAAAAGTCCCAAAAACCATACTCTCTTAATTCAAAGTAGTTAACAGAACGCCAACATTAGTGTCCCTCACACAATCCAATGGTCAGATGTCCATCTTCCTTCTGAATGGTCTCTCACTAGTGAGAATCAACCATCTAATTCACAACATAGTCTTTCTGATTTAGACTGTATTCAACAATTTAATGATGGCACAATAAGAATTAATTTTCAAAATTCTAGGATAAGCCAAAACCCAAGAATTCAAGAGGTAGGAAACTCCTCTAGACATTCTTTTGCTACAGCTAGACATTCATTTGCTGGTTCCACCACAGCTGAAACAATGTCTAGACGAGATTCTGATCTAGATAAAGAAATTAAAAATATTAGGATTAGAGAATTAGAAGAAGAATTGCAAAAGCTCAAAATTAAAAACATCAGAACTACTTCCCAAGTCAGTTACCCAAATTACATAGAAAATGAGCCTCAAAATAAATCAACCACAGATGAAGATCAAACTTCTCCTACTGCTTCTGATTTTCTAGTTACTCCCCCACTAAATCCTCAATTAAGTACACTTACTCAACCTTTTGTAATCAACTATTCTAGATTAGATAAACACCTTGAATTAGAAGAAAACATCCTTAAAAGAAATCTTTATAGAATGAAGTTCCCTTTCATAGATCAAAGAAAGCAATTATTTCGTGATTGGCAAGCGTTTATGCTTGAAACAAAATCTGAAATATTCTTTCTTGATTTCATAGATCAATTAAACAACCAAAAAATACAAACTTTAACAAAAGCAAGATGGAAAACCTCCAATAATTCAGTCCTTTCCAGTCATCCTCCAGTTGAAACAATAATAATTGATCATCTTAACAGTCCAATCATAACCTCACCCTTCAAAATGGTGGGACATAGTCAATGAAGGGATATAGTTACGTGTTTTATATATATATATATATATATATATATATATAGGAGGTGCCCAAATAGGGAAGTAATCAAGAAAATCTCTCTTGTGTATGACTTCGTTAGAATTCTGCCTTAGTAAATGAGACTTCAAGTACCGCTCGGCTTCTTTGCAATGTTGAAGGACACACCAATGAGCATCTTTGATTTCAGCATTACTTAATCTTTCAGCATTACTTAGCCTGCCATACGGTTTAACATCGTTGGAAACAACTGATAGATTGAATTGCTGACTACTACCCGCTCTAGATGATTTCCCTACTATGTCTTCATCATTAAAATATGCGCTGCAGTAAGTTACGCACCCTCAGCTTGAATGTATGCCACTGTGATCGACCCTTCAGGAAAAAGTTTGTTTTTGTTCTTCTTCTTGA
Organism: Fragaria nilgerrensis; assembly: GCA_010134655.1. Lineage (NCBI taxonomy): Eukaryota > Viridiplantae > Streptophyta > Magnoliopsida > Rosales > Rosaceae > Fragaria > Fragaria nilgerrensis. Next base: position 9,219,885 of record CM020982.1, read on the forward strand.
AATCCCCTAGTTGCCTGCAAAACAGATATATATTAATTTATTCTCTTACAATAAATATTTTAAAAAAATTATCTAAATTTGAAAGGATCGATGATTAATTAGAATAAATATGAGCGCATACCTCTCATTTAGATAGCACTAGGTATACCGTACCGGATTAGTAAGCAAGACTTGTTCGGGAAGGTGGATCATGAGGTGAATCATGATGTCAAAGAAAGTTGGGGGAAAGATCCTCTCCATCTTGCACATGATGTACACAATGTCTTCTTGCAATGGCCGAACATCAGACTTTTTAAGCTCTTTAGCGCATATCCTCTGAAAGAACTTGGACAAAGCCACTAATGTGTCAACCACATCACTCTACAAATACGGTCTAATGACCACGGGAAGAAGACGTTGCAGCAAAACATGACAGTTATGAGTCTTCAACCCAGTAATCTTATCTTCCCCCATCTTAACACATCAAGCGATATTCCCTGCATACCCGTGAGGATACTTAACGTTTCTAAACCACTGAAACACTTCCGCCATCTTTTGAGGATGGACTGTGTAGCCTGCTTTTGGCATTATGACTTTTTTTGTTTCTTAGTTCTCTATTAGCCATAGCTGGGGGCGTATACCCATCATCTTAAGATCAACACGGGCTTTGGGGGTGTCCTTATTCTTATGTTTGAGATTCAGAATTGTTCCAAGAACGCTGTCACAAACATTCTTCTCTATGTGCATGACGTCCAAGTTGTGTATGATTTTCAAGATCGACCAGTAAGGCAATTCAAAGAATACACTTTTGTGCGTCTAATACTTAAACTCATCAGGCGTGGGAGGATTCAAGTCGGTTACGTCTTTACTGGTGCTCAGATATCCAAACCAGTGCTGGTTAAGCCTCTCCAAAATCCAATCACCAGACCTCCATGGGGGTTTCAGATTATGCTCCTCAGTCCCAGGAAATGCGTCAGCATCCACCGCCACTCGTGATCCTCGTCAATATGTCTATGAGATCCCAAGAAACAAATTTTCTCGGCGTGCCATGTAGAATTGACGTCATCTATGCATACCAGGAAAGCCTTGTATCCCTTAGTTTGTTGGCCAGACAACATCCCGTAAGCTGAAAAATCACTGATGGTAAAAATAACAGCTGCTTTCATCATGAATGAAGTTTAACAATGCCTGTCAAAAGTAGGGAGTCCATTTTCTCGTAACTCCTGTAGCTCGTCAATTAATGGTCTCATGTACACATCCAAGCACTTTTCTGGAGAACACGGCCCTGGAACCATAAGCGTAAGAAAATTGTACTCCTTCCTCATACACATGTTGGGAGGTAGATTGTACGGAAATACTGTCACAGGCCAAATGCTGTAAGACAAATTCATGTTTCCAGTATGATTGAATTCGTCTGTTGCAAGTTTGAGTCTAACATTTTGATAGTCTCTAGTAAATTCGAGAAAGAAACGGTCAAAGTGCTGCCAAGCCTCCCCGTCTGCGAGGTGTGTGAGATTATCCAGATCTATCCTCTACTCTCCCTGGTGCCTTGCCTGGTGCCATCTCATATGCTTGGCCGTATCTGAAGACATGTACAGACGCTGCAGACGAGGACCCAACGGGAAGTAACAAAGAACCTTCCTAGGAATGGGCTTTTTCTGCTTAGATGAAGTGGAAGCTTCATACCTTGGCTCGTAGCAGTGTGGGCACTCAACTTCATCCTTGCTGTCTTTGTAATACAAGATCCTTGTTGTCTTTGTAATACAAGATGCAGTTATTGACGCAAGCATCTATCTTCTGGTGATCAAGATCGAGGTTAGCCAACATCCTTTTTACCTGGTCGAAATTTTCTGAACAACTATTACCTTTGGGAAACACTTTCTTCATAAGTGCAATATCCTCATCAAAACATGCTTTAGTCTTCCCCGCTTGTTTTTTATCGTCATTTGCTCCATGACGGTACCCAAGAGAGTATGCTCACTGCCAGGATACAATGGGGTTTGGACTTCCGTACAAGCCTGTTGTAATTATCATAATCACTGCTGTAGTCAACGTGTGAGACATTAGGGAAGGTGTCAGGGGCGTTGTCATAAACAACGTTTTGCTGATATCCTGAGGCGGCGAACGGGAAGACATCGTTTAAGAAGTTCATCACAGCAGGGTCCCCGTAACTAACATTGGAAGATCCTGCCTGCTGATTATGTTGTGCTTGAATTTCTGCAAGTGTAGGCATTTGAACTTGATTTTCGCCATGCCATATCCATGTGGTATAACTAGGACAAATACCGTTTAGTGCCAGGTGAGAATACATGTCTTCATATGTTACTGGTTTTCGATTGAGACATTTGTTGCACAGACATATGTGAATAACTTTGTCTGAAGGACTATGTAGACGCACGAACTCAAAAAAATCAAAAATGCCTCTCATATAAACAGGGGACCCTCTCCCTAATTGCATCTAGCTTTTGTCCATATTGTACACTATAATAACAGGAAACAAAAATATAGTTGTCAAAAAATCGTTAATAATAAACGGGTGATGAAGTAAAAGTAATTTGAGAATAGAAAATCGTGAAAGATGTTATGTTATTCATTGATAGGAGCCCTTCATATAGGGAATTACATAATACCAATATGGTAAGGATATGAATACATAGATCTAGTCAAACTACATATCCTATTGGCATAAGGCCAAGGCACACATAAAGAATATCTCTAAAGATACAGAATATCCTAGAACACTACCCCTTATGCCGCGTGCTGATATGCCGATGGTACTGATCTGTTGCCTCGTCAAAAACCTCGTCAAGTCACAAAACCCTGTGGGAGAAAACTGAACCTTGATCGTAGGAGAAAAAGAGTACAACGCACCAGCCTACTTCATTGAGATGATACTCCCCTTGATGTGAACATTATTCAGACAGACTTGATAGCCAACGCATGCCTATACTTTTCACATGTTTCTCAAAACCAACGCATGCCTATACTTTTCACATGTTTCTCAAAAGTAGACTTAGGTAAGGACTTAGTAAATAAGTCTGCTACATTTCCTTCGGAACTAACTTGGTTCACTTGAAGGTTGAGAAACGTCTGTTGCTGTTGATTGTAGAAGAACTTGGGTGAAATGTGCTTTGTATTGTCACCCTTGATGTAACCTAACTTCATTTGCTTAATACAAGCTGCATTGTCCTCATAAATGCATGTAGGTTTATTAGTTGTAGAATTTAATCCACTAGTCCTTCTAATGTGTTTAATGATTGATCTCAACCAAACACATTCCCGAACAGCTTCATGCAAAGCTGTAATCTCTGCATGATTTGAAGATGTCGCCACTAGAGTCTGCTCAGTAGACCTCCAAGATATCGCCGTATTCCCAATGGTGAACACATAACCAGTTTGAGAACGTCCTTTATGAGAATCGGATAAATATTCGGCGTCGGCGAAACCCACCAACGTATTGTTGGGTGTCTCGGCATAGGACAAGGCCGCGGTAGCGTGCTCGGCATTGGACCCGTGTCCAGCAGCCGTGCTGGCGGCATTCATGGCGGCGGTCCGGTCCCTTGGTAGATCGATGCCGTGTCTTCCATGAGCCATAAGACCATCTTCTGTCCTTCTTGAATCAGTGTAGGGAAAGAACAGTCCTAAGTTAATGGTACCCTTAAGATATCGAAAGATGTTCTTAACTCCGGTCTAATGACGTTGGGTTGGCGCTGAGCTAAATCTAGCTAACAAGTTGACTGAGAATGCAATGTCTGGTCGAGTGCATTGAGCTAAATATAATAATGCGCCTATTGCACTAAGGTATGGAAACTCTGCGCCCAATACCTCTTCGTCGTCCTCTTTCGAACGAAATTGATCTTTAGTTATATCCAGACTTCGACCAATCATGGGAGTGCTGATAGGATGCATCTTGTCCATATTAAATCGCCTAAGCATCTTTTGGACATATACAGACTGATGGATAAGGATTCCACAGACTCGGTGCTCTAGTTCAAGACCTAGGCAGAAACGAGTCTTCCCAAGATCTTTCATCTCAAACTCGGATTTCAGATAAGCTACGGTCTCTTTGATTTCAACAATAGTACTGATAATGTTCATGTCATCGACATAAACGGCCACTATTGCAAATCCAGAACTTGTCTTCTTTATGAACACGCACGGGCATAGTTCATCGTTCTTATATCCCTCCCTAATCAAGTAGTCACTTAGACGAGTATACCACATTCGCCCGGATTGCTTTAATCTGTAAAGTGAGCGTTGCAACCTTATAACATACGCACTTTATGGTTTAGAGTCACTTGACTTAGGTAACGTAATGCCATCGGCACTTTCATATATATCTCTGAATCTAGATCCCCATAGAGATATGCCGTAACCACATCCATGAGCTACATGTCAAGTTTTTCGGACACTACTAAACTGATTAAGTAGCAAAAAGTTATGGCGTCCATGACTGGAGAGTAAGTCGCCTTGTAATCAATCCCAGGGTGTTGTGAGAAACCTTACGCCACAAGACGAGCCTTATACCGAAGTACCTCATTCTTCTCATTACGCTTTTTAACAAAGACCCATTTATGTCCAACAGGCTTTACACTCGGCTGAGTTAGCACTACTGGGCCGAAGACCTGTCTCTTTGTCAGAGAGTCTAATTCTGCATGGATTGCAACTTTCCATTTAGGCCAATCTGTTCTGTTTTGGCATTTTGCAACAGAGCGTGGTTCGATGTCATCGTGCTCAATGATTTCATGAGCCACGGAATAAGCAAATATATCATCGACATGGGTTGATGACCGATTCATCAATTCATGAGTGTTATCATAACACATGGAGATCTCTATGTTCTCTGATGTTGACATTGACCCTGAGGCGTCCCCCATGGACTCTAACATCAATTCGTGGACATAATTGTAATCAGAGATGATCTTGTGAGAAGGATTCTCAACATCGATGATCAAAGGATTGACCTGTGGTTTAGGATTGACCTGTGCCTTTTTGGTCCGTTTCTTTCTCGAACGCGTGTCAACCGAACCAGGTGGCCTCCCTTTTTTCCTTTGGGGAGCCACGGCCTCCATCCCTCACCGTGGGCGGCGGCGGCAGTACCGAGCCCGGGGATGGCCGTGCCCTTTCTAGAGACTTTGAGCCTAGCAGGAATATTTGCAGCTGGTATATCTGATCTTGTCACTTTCGCAATCTCGGAGAAAGAGTCAGGCATCGTATCTGCTACTTTCTGAAGTTCGAGAATACGTTTCACTTCACTTTCAGTCTGTGAGGTGCGGGGATCATAATGAGATAGAGTGGGGACAAACCACGACAATTTATGATGTTCCACATGAACACGTTTGTTCGTATCTGTCACACCCCAATTCGATTAACGGTTTAATCTCGAATTAAGGAGTGAATCACACTTTAATTACAGACAGTTTAACATCCATAATTAAAATGAGACTGATATCATTACATGACATATAAAACATAACCTTCAAACCTTTATTGAAATTACAACCTTTCAAGAAGGTACTTAAAACACACATGTTTTAAACATTACAAAAAACAACAAACAAACAAGAATAGCGTTTCTTTTCGAAATGTCTAATCTTTATTCAAGCCCTATTTACAAACGAAAACGTGAAATTCTTAATTTACAATATATTATGCTTGCGGCCTCAAGGTCCACACCTGCAATGGGTTTGATTAAGGGGTGAGCTACGCTCAGTAGGGCTAATTAAACTGCTAAACACATATAACATTAACTTCAAACAAAAGCAAACAAACATGGCATATCATGATTACATAAATGCAATATGAACTTGACTTACACCCCACACCTCACTTCACCCTCGAAAATAATTTCTCCATTTGTTAGTTGTCTTGTTAGACTAATGGTCTCCAAACCCGAAACCCGATTAGATCGCTTTATCGATGTCCGCCATCGAAGGGTTCTGCATTCCCCGGTTCGTGTACTTATGGGCTGACATGGATTCATGGACAACCCATGAGGAAACTCAAAGTACACAAAATGGTTTCCTAATAACAAAGTTTCATATATTCCTAACACTCATTCTTCCTTTAATCTCCAACCTCACTCTTTCCCATGACAACATGTAATGTAATTTTCAGAAAAATAGAAACTCATACTTTCCAAAATCAACATGTCATAATCAATTCAAAAGTTCAATATCATCCAGCATTTAAATCAATTCATATCAAACAACCCAATACCAAATAATCCAATGTCATCAACAATTCAATATCAAACAAACCATGTAATAGCATAAATAACAATAACACAAACACCCCATCAAACCCTACCTCGATTTGCACAGCACAAACTCGAGCTCCAATGCCACTTATCACACTTGTGGATTGCCAAGATCGTCTCCGGAACCTTACCCAAAAGGTAAAGTACATACAAAGAACGATGAGCTAGAGTTAGTAACTATATATGCTATAAGTAGTATACAAAAATAAGAAAACTCTACTACTTTACTATGAAACAGAATTTAAATAACACTCAAAAGCTATTTAAAAAGCTACTGAAAAGTAACTAAATCAGCTGCTAGAGAAACTGATTCAAAACTAAGTTTCTAGTTCAGCTTTTGTGTTAAAACTGTGTGCAGGATGCCATCTTTGCCTTCAATTTCCACCCACTAAACTCCAACCAAAATTACTGAACCCAAGCCTATTTTACAGATGGTATTACAGGATTTAAATACAGAGTTTAAGTTTTGAAAACAAAGCCCTAGATAGAAAGTTATGGTCTTGCAAAGTTGGAGCAAAAATCTGAAAACCCAGAAATTCCAGTTTTTGCCGAGTCTGCTACTGTTTTTGGCAAGCTAATTATCATACCAAATGGTAACCAAAACCTGTGAAATTTAACACACACAATGATGGATATACAAGGTTTACAAAGCTACTTTCAGATTTCAAAACAAAGGCCTGAGCTAAAAGATATCATGCCTCAAAGTAGGCATGAAAATCAACTTTTTTGCAGAGTTCTGGAAATTTACAGCAGGAAATAAAACTTGGTTCTTGGAGCTTTAATTCGACCTTTGAAGTAGCAAAACCAGTTCTAAAGCTTCAGAACGATAAGCAACAGATTTCCAGAACATAGAACGATTTTAAACATAACCAACAGTTGAAACAAAATGATCCAAAATTTGATTTGGACACCCAAACTCAAGAACAAAGTTCTTGAGCAGCAACCTAAAACGATTCCAGAACAAAACAGCATCTCTGATTCAAATTCGGACTCCTATCTATACAAATCTCAGAATTCGAAATCACCAACCAAAATTAAACAAAGGAATCATAGTAAACTCAAAACAAGAAAACAAGAATCAAAGCAATCCATACACAAAACTATGAAATTGAAATTGAAATTGCTAGAAGAAATGGGTTTTACCTTAGGAAAACGAATTGAAAAGGTTTCCTCTCTCACTCCACAACTCTCCCAAAATCTGTCCTCTCCAGAAAATCTGTACTAGTTTTGTCGAAGGTTTTAGCTGACTCTCCCAATCCATTCTAATCTACTACAGCTGCTCTGATACTAGACGCCTAGACCTCCAGATAGCCCTTACTCCTATAAGCCTAAGCTTGTACTCTTGACACCTCCTGCTTGCTAAGATGGTGGAGCAGAGAAATGCAAAAGAAAAGAAGAGAGAGCCTGCAGTGTAATGCAGCTCAGGTATTCTTCCGTTTTTTTTTTTTTAACAAAACGTTTTTAAATACCACACAAAACTTTAATTAAAACAAAATAAGTAAGGATGTTACAGTATCGCCCTCTAACGACGGGAAGAATGTCTCATCAAAGTGACAGTCCGCAAACCTTGCGGTAAAGAGATCACTTGTTAATGGCTCGAGGTATCTGATAATCGTTCGAGATTCATAACCAACGTAGATACCTAATCATCTATGAGGACCCATTTTAGAACGCAGTGGAGGCGTAATTGGCACATAAACCGAACAACCGAAAATGCGTAGATGTGAGATGTCAGGCTCATATCTAGTGACCAACTGGTACGCACTGAATGGTTGTTTGGCAGTGGGTCTGAAACGAATAAGTAAGGCTGCATGTAATATTGCATAGCCCCATGACGCAATTAGGAGGTTGGTGCGCATCACCAACGCTCGAGAAATAAGCTGAAGTCGTTTTACGTATGAACATGGGGTACGGGATGCTCGACTTCAATCCCAATAGACATGCAATAGTCATCAAAAGTCTTTGATGTAAATTCTCCAGCGTTATCCAGTCAAATTGACTTAATTGGATAATCTGGGTGGTGAGCCCGAAGTTTAATAATCTGTGCTAGGAGTTTTATAAATGCAGCATTACGTGTGGACAAGAGCGCGACATGAGTCCAACGCGTTGAAGCATCCACCAGGACCATAAAGTATCGAAATGGTCCACATTCAGGATGGATGGGTCCACAAATATCACCTTGGATACGATGTAGAAATGGAATGTTCTCGGTGTTATTTTTAGCATAAGACTGTCTCGATACTACTTTCGCTAAAGAGCAAGCTTTGAAAAACAAACGATGAGCATTTGAAAGAGTCAACGACACATCAAGGGAAGAACGGCGCCCCTTAATTGCTTGAGGGATCAGCCGAGCGGCAGCCATGAAGTTGGTGCCAAGCCTGAGAGACGTCAAAGTCCCCTTTGGGCTGTGGTGACCATTTGAGGCGTCACCACCATGATTCAAAGTGATATCATTTCCCAAATATTTTTGTTTTGATCTGAAGAAGGGATGTCCATGAGAATTATGCAGAATTCGGATCATAATGTCCCTTCCAGGATGACCAAGTTGATCATGCCAAAGCTTGTATGAGTCAGAGTCCCAAAGATCCTGTTTTGCGACTACATGGGATTCAATAATCCGAATCGTAGTAAGGTAAAGACCACTAGATTGACTCATGAGTTTCTACAATATACGTTTACATCCGTATTCATGAGAAGTTATACACAAGAACTCAGTTCCATCTTCACAATGAGTTTCCAAGTGAAAGCCATTAGCGCGAATGTCCTTAAAGCTCAACAGGGTTCGATGCCTTTTTGGGGCATAAAGAGCATCCCTGACGTGGATCATAGTGCCATGAGACAGAAAGAAGCGAGCGGTTCCACGCATGAGGATCACAGGAGAAGATCAAATCATTGTCGTCACAGATGATTTACAAGGCACTAACTCAAGAAATAGTTGTCGGTTCCTTAGAATTGTGTAGGTTGATGATCCACTATCTGCGAGGCACTCAATCTCTCCAAGAGACATACTACAAAAAGAGTAGATATATGAGTAAATAGGTCGATATCGAGTCATTTAGAAGGATTGAAAAAGCTAAAAATAGCAACAATCCCAAGAGTGCTGAAAATTTCTTGCGTAGAATGACCTTTGCGCACTAAAATAGTCATAACTCCTTCGTTAAAATAGATATGGATGAACCGCAAAATGTTCTGAAAACTAGACTCGTAGAGCTTTCGAATGATATAAAGCTTACTGTCTGGTTCGTCTGGAGCCGTTCACAAAGCTCAAACAAAGTGACTATTAAGGGAGGACATATTTCTGTTTTTCGCAGATTTAGCATTAGCAAAGCTTTTGAAGCTTGCTGGTGGCATGGAGGCGTATGCTCAGCCACAAGGACGTGTTGATGATCAAATCCAAGTCCAGAGAACCTAGGGTATTCGATGGTGATCCGGTTTTGCCAAGTCTTTAACGTCTTTTACAAGATGGCAATTGGAGTAATAGCGTAAGGGGAATCCAAAATCAAAAGCTTTCGGTAACTCCAAATTAAGTATGACTAGGCATGTCCGTGGAGGGTCGGTAGTGCGAGGCACACTTAAACCACTAGCTCTTAATTTCGGACAATTTTAAGACATCATACTAACTTAGATGAGCCTAGTTGAACAATTAATGATGAAAAATCCGCTATAGGTAAAAGACTTGAACCAAAAAACACGTGAGTAACTCTCCTTGAGAGTCACGGCGCCGTACGTCACCACCTTTAAGGGAGAGACCAAAGACGGCATTGATGCCATGTTTTCTAAGGTAGATGTAAATCAATTCGAACAATGTAGAGACAAGAAGAACCAAAAAGAAATAATCTTTCATTAATGCGCTGGAAAAAGTACATAAGGGTCTCAAAAAAAATTGAGAAGAAAACTAAGCATGGCATGCTAACGATGCCTTATCACATCATGACTTGTAAAAATGAAAAAAATCTAGCCGGTGACATCAAAGTCAGGAGCATCTGAGTCAGAACAATGTCCATTGGGGTCTGCGACCTTGAAGGTAACATTATGTTCAACTCCATTGTTTTTAGTGGAATTGACTTCCATCAATTCCTTATATTTCTTGTATGCGGCAACAACATTTGCAAAAGCGCGACAGCTTTTAGACCAGTGGTCCTTGGACCCAAATATGTTGCATTGACCATTAGAGGCAAAAGAAGAGCGAACATGCTGCTTCCGAGGAGGAGCGGCGCCGCCCTTGGGGCCGGCAGCACCGGTGTCTCGACGCCATGTGTTGGTACAGCCATTAAAGCCACTACCTTGTCCCCGAGAACCAGAGGCACGGTCGTGTTGATTCCCACGTACATAAGGTTCATTCAGATTTTGATCCTTGCGTTTCAGAGCTTTCTGACTCCATTTGCTGTTGTAATTAGATTCCAAAATTTTCCGGGTGCCTACAGGACCCAAGTTATGCTGATCATTGATCATGTTGTTCTTTTCTTCCATAAGGAGTTGCGTCATTAAGCCGCTAAATGTAGTAATCCTTTTATTTGTGAACTCAAGTCGATATTGGTTCATTAGGATCTTAGCAGCTGAAGGGAAGGTCGAGAAAGTCTTTTCAATCATGTCGGCATCACTTTTCTCGACTCCACATGAGCTCAGTTGAGCTTGTAGGTAAAGCATATCCCTGTTGAAGTCGTCAACCTTCTTGTAATCCAAAAGTCGGATTTCATCCCTGCGAGCAATTAGTTCTGGGAGCAAGGTCGAATGGATATTACCGAAGTGTTCGGCAAGTGCATCCCACAGATCTTTTGGATCATGCTTTGATTGATACTGCTTGCGCAATGTGGGATCGATATGCTTACGAAGGAACATGAGCGCCTGAGATTTTGTTCTCTTGTTAGGCGGTTCCTGAGTTGGATCGGGGAATATGGTCTCGTTCAGATCCTTAGCGATAAATGTCTATTCTATGTCATAGACCCAACGATGGTACTCGGTACCATGGGCATCGAGGACGTCAAATTCAATGCCTCTGTCCATCTGCATACAAGAGAGAACAAGTCGTATTAGTTTTCTGTTGGAGACCTAAAAAGGATACTCAAATACAATGTTTTTGGTTTGTCTCTCTAGGGTTGATCAAACACACCTTAAATGTCCGGAGTCGATCAAACACGACCCGGAAAACTTGTGTGAGGATGATCAAACACACCTTAAAATAGCAATAACCAAAGTTGATCAAACACAACTTTAGACCCGGGGAGGAAAACTGGGATTTTAAACCTGCAAATACACCGTCCCAAGCATAGAATGGAGTAGAAGAAGGGGAGAAAACACTTTATCTCCCCCGATGTTATTGAACTTTGAAGAGTTTTAGGGTTGTAAAGAAAACATACTGTAAAACTTGGATGCTTGATCGGACGAGAAGAAAACAGCGGAGCAAGTTGCCGGGAAGCGACGGTCGGAGAGTGATGGCAGCGGCGGCAACCGAGGCAGGGCTGGGAATTTTTGGCTTTGGGTGTTTAGGGTTTGGGAAAAACTATTAGCTCAAGGGTTGAGCCAAGAGCTGATAACGTGATGAAGTGAAAGTAATTTGAGAATAGAGAATCGTGAAAGATATTATGTTATTCATTGATAGGACCCCTTTATATAGGGAATTACATAATACCAATATGGTAAGAATATGAATACATAGATCTAGTCAAACTACATATCCTATTGGCATAAGGCCAAGACACACATAAAAAATATCTAGAAAGATACAGAATATCCTAGAACAATGGGAAATATATATAAATATATACGTAACTATTATATATATATATATAAGATTTATTAATATACGTTGTTCACACCTACAATCTTCACCTTATGCCTCCGGTTAGGGCCCTAATCCCATTTGAGAGCACATGACATTGTGATTTTGTTTGTTGTTGGGGTGTTTCGAATTCGCGTATGTGAGAAAATTTCGGCAGCATCTCCCTACAGTTCCCTAAGTGTACGAATATCTATATACCTAATATGCACTCGAGGAACAATAAAGGAAGATCCTGTCGAAATATATATACCCACAATCGAAAACGAAACGCACCAACAACAAACAGAATCTCAATGTCATATATGCTCTCAAACTGTCCAAATATGAGATAATTCGAAAACCATTTTACTAGACACAGTCGTAACATAATGGTTCTCGAACGAGATTTCTAAAGGTAACGTATAATATATATATTAATGATGAATGTATAAGAATATTATTATAATTCTTAATTACATGATTCATCATTTTATTTTTTATCATTTGAATACACAAATGATTTGCATCAAAACGAAAATTTGATAAACATATTATGCACATAATTATTAATCATATGAACAAAAGCTAATATATATATATATATATATATATATATATTCTAAAAATTATACACACACAAAAGTTAGATATATATATATATATATATATATATATATATATACAAATTAAAAACATAATATATATTATACACAAATATTATACGTACAAACATATTATACACACATATATACAAACATATTATACGTATATACACATATTATACGTACACACAATATATAGGTACAAACATATTCAACATGTATACTATTTTTGATTTCCATTTCTCCAGCATATATTACCACACCAACACCTTTCCAAAATTCTTTTGCATTTCATCATATTTGTCTCTAGCTAATAAACTCTTTCTATATCAAGATTACCATATCCAAGAGGCCATTATATCTATATCAATAATCATGAAAGACTCCAAAGAGTGCTTAATTATATCAAATGTTACATATATCATGCATGCATCAAGCAATCCAGTAATTAGACCGGCAAAATTGGACCGCCGGCAAAGTCGTTGGAAAGTTCGCCGGAAAATAGATATGCCACTACCAGGACAAGAACTTTAGCCGACGAAAAAATTTCGTCGGCCTGTTAGCTTAATTCGTCGGCTATAGTTTCGTCGGGAAAGCGTCGTCGGCGATGACTTTAGCTGACTAAAAAAGAAGCCGTCGTCGGCTATAGTCCCACAGTTTAACCGACGAAAAAAATGTTGTCGGTTTTTTTTCCAGACTTTAGCCGACGAAACAATTAAGATATTCGTCGGCTAAACCTTATAAAAATTAACAAAAATAACTATAGCCGACGAAATATAGTTTATTTCGTCGGCTAAACCTTATAAAAATTAAAAAAATAACTATAGCCGACGAAATATAGTCTATTTCGTCGGCTAAACCTTATAAAAAATTAAAAAAAAAAACTATAGCTAACGAAATATAGTCTATTTCGTCGGCTAAACACTATAGCCGACGAATATAGTATTTAAATATCGTCGGCTAAAGTTGTTGGTTTTTGAAAAAAAAAACTGCAGAAACTTTTGGCCACCTTCAATCACCACCAAAATTTGACAGAATCTTCCTCTCAACATTTCGAACAACTTTCTAGAAGAAGTCGAAGCCCAATTCTAAGCCTAAACAAGTCAATTGAATCAAAATATAAAAATCCCCAATTTTAAACCCTAAAAACATCAAATCTTCGATTCTCCTCACACACACCGAATCGAGCTACCAAATTCTAGGGGAATGTAGTACTAATCAAACTCAACTTATCCATATATAGAACTCACCAAATGGTGACCTGAGGAAGGAGAAATTCAATCGACACCGAATCCGAAACGGCGGAGTTTTGGAGCTCGATTTATCCCTCACGGCGGCGCTACTCGATGCACCACCTGTCCAGCAATGAAGTAGAGACGATGGCAAAACTTTTGAGACAAGTGTGGCGGTCTCCGGTGGCTTGACGGCGGAGCTAGGCCGAGAAGAAAATCTGGCAGGTGAAATAGACTTCTTACCATCTACGTTTGGTAAAACTCCTATATAAAGAACTTTAGCCGACGAAATTCTTTATTTTCGTCGGCTAAACTCTTTTAAAAATTTTGAAAATTTTGGTTGACAGCCAAAAAAATTTTGTTGAAAATTTTAAAATTTTTCGACTTTAGCCGACGACTTTACATATATTTTCGTCGGCTAAAGTCCTTTGAAAATTTTCCTCCAAATCAAAAATTTTTGACCTTAGCCGACGACTTTTTTAATATCTCGTTGGCTAAAGTCTATAAATTTACGAAAACGCTCATATCTTCCTCTATATTACATAGTTTGGTCAAACCTTCCACACGAAAAACTTTCAAATAGATGAGACGCAACCGCCTATATAAAAATTTTGAGACATTTACCTTCCGACGATAGGTCTCCTCATAGGAAATAATAACGGTAAATAGGGTTGACCGCTACTATCGGCACCGAGACTTTACCCGATTTACGTGATTTTTGAACGATAGCCATATTTCACAATTCTGAACATATCTTATTTCACGAGATTTTTGATAATTTTGCTTCCTATGTAGAGTTGGTTCACAAAGTTATATAGCCTACTAAACAAGTTATACAACATTAGTAGACACGTTGTGATTCCGATGACTAAAATTCACAAACCAAAATTCGACCATTAGATATGATCATTATGACGAAAGATGTCTATGGTAAAAAATTCAACTGGATCTGACAACGTTAAGGACTCGATCGAAACGGTCAACCATATTCCATCGTCACTTATCACACGAAAACGCTCATATCTCCCTCTATATTACGTAGTTTGGTCAAACCTTCCACACAAAAAACTCTCACGGAGATGAGACGCAACTGCCCATATAAAAATTTGAGACATTTACTTTCCGACGACAGGGCTCCCCATAGGAAATAATAACGGTAAATAGGGTTGACCGCTACTATCGGTACCGACGTTACCCGATTTACGTGATTTTTGAACCATAGCCGTATTTCACCATTATGAACACATCTTATTTCACGAGAATTTTGATAATTTTACTTCTTATGTAGAGTTGGTTCACAAAGTTGTATAACCTACTAAACAAGTTATACAACATTAGTAGACACGTTGTGATTCCGATGACTCAAATTTACAAACCAAAATTTGACCGTCAGATATGATCATTATGACGAAAGATGTCTATGATAAAAAATTCAACTGGATCCGACAACGTTAAGGGCTCGATCGAAACGGTCAACCCTAATCCATCGTTACTTATCACACGAAAATGCTCATATCTCCCTCTATATTACGTAGTTTGGTCAAACCTTCCACACGAAAAACTCTCACGTAGATGAGACGCAACTGCCCATATAAAAATTTGAGACATTTACCTTCCGACGATAGGGCTTCCCATATGAAATAATAACAGTAAATAGTAAGACACGTTGTGATTCCGATGACTAAAATTTACAAACCAAAATTCGACCCTCAGATATGATCATTATGACGAAAGATGTCTATGGTAAAAAATTCAACTGGATTCGACAACGTTAAGGGCTCGATTGAAACGGTCAACTCTAATTGGAAATAAGAAAACTACATTTTGAAGCCCTAAACAGACTCGGATGGCCAAAAAGGCCCATATGTCATGGAAATAGATATGAGTTTGACTCGTAGGGCCGTTACGCTTCTGGAAATGTATCACAATAGTCAATCGGACACCAAACGCCAAATCTGCAGCATAGTGAATAATAAGGGTAAATTGCATTGACCGCAACTATCAGCACCGAGACTTTACCGGAATACTGTGATTTTTCAACCGTAGACGTATTTCACCATTCTGGTCATATCTTATTTCATGACTTTTTTGCGTTTAAAGGTTCTACATATAGTTTTTTTTCCAGATAAGTTGTTGTCCAGATCTGCAAATATAAGACACTTTAGCCAACAAAATTATATTTTTCGTCGGCTAAACTTTTAAACATTTCATCGGCTAAATTTCACAGACTATAACCGATGAAAAAAATTATTCAGACGATGAAATTTTAATTTCGTCGGCTAAAGTTGACCATAGCCGACGACGGAAAATTTCGTCGGCTAAAGTCCACTTCAGCCGACGAAAAAATAATTTGTCGGCCTGGTTTTTTTAATTTTCGTCGGCTAAAGTCTTTCTTCTGGTAGTGTGCATAAACGAAGAAATTAAGTAGATGAATTAAAATATAGTTACATACTAATTAGGAGAGAATGCTAGCTCTTGAAGATTGATCAAATTCCTGAAGTCAAAAAAGCTTTCAAAACAAGAATTGGATCGATCGGATGAATTATGTAAAGCCGGGTCGGGGGAAAGAGTATGCCATTCTTTTCTGCGTTCTCTTATGGGCAGAAGAGGTATAAATGATCTGTTTACTTAGCCGACGGAATATTCCGTTGCCTAAGACAAAAGACGTCGCCAAAAATATATTCGTTATGCGCTGTGTCAGGCAATAATTCAATTTCTTAGTCGACGGAACAATTCGTCGCCCAAGACTTACTTAGCCGACGGAAAAATGATTCGTCGCCCAAGACTAACTATACCGACGGAACATGGTTCATCGCCCCAACATCAACTTACCGACGAAATTATTCATCGCCTAAGAAACTTCCGTCGCTTCCGTCGCCTAATATGTTCTAAGCCGACGAAAATTTACCGACGGATTTATTCCTCGCCTGTGATTTACTAAGCCGACGAAACCTAGACGACGAATGTGGTTTCGTCGACTAGGAATATCATAGTCAACAAAATTCCTTGATAGTAATATTTCGTCGCCTAACACCTACTTAAGCGACGGATTATATGTCTTATACGACGGGTTTTATTTCCGTCGGCTAAGTAGTTATTTCTTGTAGTGATGGCTAGAAACTATAAAAGATGATAAATCTCCAACAACCTTTGCTACACCAATCTATGAGCAATTTTGTGGAGATATATCATTTGTTGGTGATAAAGCTAGAGAAACAGCCAGAATCAACATATATGCTTTCAAAATATGTAACATTGCTTATTTTGAAGAATACTTGAATGTGTTTCAAGATTACTACTGCACCATAAGAGATATGGAAAATATAGATCTGATATATCTTCCATATAGGAAACTCCCAGAACCATGGAGGACAGCTGTAAAAGAGAGCATAGATGTCAAACCTCTAGAACGACTCTCAGTTGGCGAAGTAACAGAAAGAATCAGGGAGCTGATGAGGGCACAATGCAAAACAAACATAAGAGCTAAAGCTGCAAAGAAACAGCTCAAAGAAGCTGATAATTTATGTACTAAACTCTTAGAAGTTCCAACCAATTAGGGTTGTGAAGAACTAGATCAACACAAAAGGAGGAAAAAAGAAAAGAAATTTCACAAACGTTTCAGAGGAAACAAAAAGAGAAATTGGAATTTCAAAAAAAGTTCTAACTACAAAAGGGAGAAGCATAACCCTAAAAAGAGATTTTTCAAAAAGAAAAAATCATCACATGAAAAATCAACTTCTCAGGAGTCTGAAAAGAAGAAAGCATGTAGGTGTTGGTTATGCAAAGCAGAAGGACATTATGCTAATGAGTGCCCCAAGAAAGAAAAAAGAACTTTAAAAGCTCTTTTTGAAGAATATGAAGAGGTCATAGAGATGGCCAACATAAAGGGATTTGAAGTAGTTTACTATGAGGAAGAAGACCACCTATCTGTTTACTCAGCCTGGTCAGAAGAAGATTCTTCAGAAGAATCTGAATTTGATTTAGAAGAAGATTGTAACCTAAAGAGGTTTACCTTCTTGTAGTCAAAAACTGGGAAGAAAACACTACAGAAGAAATAGTTTATTCTTATAGTGTAAAACCAGGGACATTTACCTGTGATTTTTGTCTTTGTCTTGAGAAGGAAGGTCTTCCCATATCATGTGAAAATTCAAGAAAAACTTATCACAAAGATTGTTTCATAGCTGAAGCAAGAAAGAAAACAAAGAATAGTTCAATAAGTCAGCTTGTTGAACAAGAATACGAAGATTACTTCTATGAGATAGAAGAAAGAAAAGAAATATTAAGAACATAAATTCAAAGAATTAAACTTGAAAGAATGGAATTTGCTAAAACCTCAGAGGAGGTAATATCATCGATAAAACTTTAGAAGAAGTAGTATCTACAGATAAGCAAGAGAGTGCTAAAAAGACTAATACTAATGAGGTGGCAGGAGAAATAATTTACAAACAAGAAACGTGCAATCCTTTTACAGAGGTAAAAGAAGATCTCCCACACCAAAACATACGTCAAGTAAAGACAATCTCTACAAACAGATTCAGTAACTACATGGAAATTGGATTAAAATTTCCAGAATACAAAAAATATCATCTACATGCGTTTGTAGACACTGGATCTGGATTTAGCTTAGTAAAGAAGTTTGCTATACCAGAACAATATTAGACAGTAGATTCAGGAAAAAGTGTTGTTGGAAGAACCATAGAAGGAAGACACATTCTCATGGATACAATTGCTAAAAAGGTTAAAATCACTATTGGAGGTGGAGATTTTATCATTGAAGAACTTTGGCAATCAGAAAATCAAGATGCAGATATACTGTTAGGAAATGAGTTCATCCTACAACAAACCTTCATACAAAAGGCACCCCTAAACCTAATAGGTTTTGAAAAGGGAGATAAACAAAGCGACTAAAACACGCTAGAAGCGTTGTTGGTCCCAAATTTACATCACAATATCAGAAGTCGCAGCAAAATCATGGTGATATTTATAAGCCAAAATTTGAAGAAATCTTATAATACAAGCAGTACAGGCTGCAAGAAGAAGTACTTCAAAATGAAGAATTTTCAGAAGAAGAAGACGAAGAGGAGATCAATGAAGAAATCAGTTTCGTTCAAGAACATAATCTCAAACATTTTGAAACCAAGCTTGAGCAGCAGAAAAAGCATACCCTTGGTGAGATTAAGGATATGCTGAAACAAAACATCGATATAAACCCATGAATGCCATGAATGTCATTCATGTGAATTAAAACTTCATGACATGAATGTCATTTGTCATGTAAAAGCAATCCCTCAATACAAAGAAGAAGATCATAAAGAATCAATCCCTCAAAATACAGCTGATCTCTTAGAAAAGGGGTTGATAAGACCATCAAACAGTCCTTATCATGCTTCTGCCTTCTATGTTAGAAATCATGCTGAACAAGTACGAGGTAAAGCAAGGATGGTAATTGATTACAGAGATGTTAACAAAAAGACTGTTAAGTATGGTTATCAAATAGCACAGGCAAGAGTGCTGTTAATAGGCTCAAAAGAGCAAAAGTTTTCTCAAAATTTGATACGAAGTCTGGTTTTTGGCAAGTTAAAATACATCCAGATAACATCCTCTTACTGCCTTCGGAACTCCACAGGGACACTACGAATGGTTAGTAATGTCATTTGGCTTGAAACAAGCTCCATCAATTTTTCAAAGAAAGATGGATAATATTTTCAAACAAGTGGCAGATTTCTGTGTCGTCTATATTGATGATATATTGGTGTTCTCCAAAACCAAAGAAGAACACATAACATTTATATGAGGTAGTTAAGCTGATAGTTCAGCATGGAATCATCCTAGGAGAAAAGAAAGTCTTTTTAGTCTTAGATGAGATTGATTTTTTAGGAATAAACATTAAAAATGGAGTCATCAAGCTCCAACCTCATATCCTAGAAAAAATATGGAAATTTCCAGATAAGATCCCAGATGCCAAAAGTCTACAGAGATTTTTAGGTGTCATAAATTATGGAAGAGATTTCCTTCCTAAAATTGCTGGATTAACAGCAGTGTTGTCCCCAAAAACAAGTTCTAAGAGAACTTGGAAATTTACAGGAGATGATGAAAAGATTGTCAAGCAAATTAAAGACCTATGCAAAAATTTGCCTCCACTTCATCAACCTAAAGAAAATGATGAGATTATTTTTCAAACAGATGCTAGTGACAATTTTTGGGTTGGTGTTGTTCTAGCAAGAACTCCAGGCACCAACACAGAAAAAATCTTAAAGTTTTATAGTGGCAAGTTCAACCATGCAGAGCAGAATCATCCCACAGGGGAAAAAAAAAATTCTTGCAGTAAAGAAGACAATTGAAAATTGTCCCGCCTTTTTAGGAAAACCATTTACTGTGCGCACAGATTGCGCAAGAGTTAAGAATTCAAAAAATTTCAAGCTTGATAGGGCAACTGATAGGGGTAGATTAGCAAACTGGCAATTATTTTTTAATCAATATGATTATAATGTGGAATTAATTGCAGGTAACAAAAATTATCTCCCTATCGCCTTAACCAGAGAATTGACAATGTTTAGCAGAAGTGAAGGAAGCGACGAAGGTCGTAATCCTAGAAAAAGAAGACCAGGAAAAGAACCAGAACAACCAGAAGAAATCGAAAGGGTTCTTAAGAGTTTCTTGCTGTGTCCTAAAAGACCAGCCACAACTGACCAATCCCAGAGTAAAGGATTGACTAGCCCGTCTCAAACGGCAGACGGTAAAGGCTTAATAAGACCGTTGATGGCTGCTGCTTTGCCAAAAAGCAGGCTTACTCCTAAGGGAGTCTTAAATGTTCATGGTTACCAATTTAATACTTTTCCTGAACCAATTTTTCGTTGTGGCAAAAAATTAGCTCTCTACCAGAAAACATTACTCGATTATCTAATGTTTGCCTTTTAAGAAAGTGATTTGGGACTCATGGTACAATCACTTCAAGCTCTGTCAGAAGAGTTGCATGAAGCAACTAAAGCCTTATACCTTTCATAGTAAACATCAAAAGGCTCATCAACATCTTGCTTGATCGATGTTATCTCCTTCCTTACTTGCATCACCCTCGACGATGGAAATTACTTTAGGAGAAACTCGCTCATTATTGTTTTCCATGATGTGATACGACAGGCCGGAACCGCAAAGAACCATCCCCTAGCTCGATCCTCAAGTGAAAACGGAAAATGCCTTCATCTTCACAAGTTGTAAATTCACTCCTCTAGGACACATGGTGTCGCAACAAAACTCAAATTGCTATAAATGTCGGTTCGGATCCTCCCCATTAAGTCCATGAAACGTTGGCAATTGGTGGAAGAAACCACCTCTCATCTCAAAATCAGCTGACTTACCCTCTGCAGCAGCCGGATAGGTGATGTTGGTCGGCCTTGGTGCCCCTTGTGTTCCATTGACTTGTCCATTCTCTTCTCTAAGTGAAGGCATCCTTACTTCTTGAGTTGGTGAAGTGATAGGATCAAAATCTGAAGTTGCAAACTCAGGATTCTCGTGAACCAAAGGCGAAGATTCACAACAAGAAGTAATTAACGAAGGTGAACTCGGTGGTGAAGAACTTGGTGAACTTGGTAATGAAACTGATTGTAAGCTCGAATGAGATGTTGATGGAACCTCAAGATCGTACTCTTCTCCAACACGCTTCAATCGATTTTTACTATCTCTTGTCCATGTATCAGAACTGGTCATTCATGGCAACCTGCAAAACCAATCTGGCACATTTGAACAAGATCAAGTTAGCATCATCGTAAATGAAAACAAAAAATATTTCAAGCTTTACAAAATCATACAATCAGTTATACAAGGGTTATACATGAAATCTTCAGATTTTTATACAATAAACACTCGAAGTTTTCAAAACAATATACAAAAACAAAATCTCCAAAGCTTCACACAAATCGTCATTCATACAAAACATCGAAAATTACTATAAATATGTGAACACCTTTCAAGCATCGAAATCAACATTATGTTCAAATACATGGTGTCACAACCTAGTTCTTTCTAGTTGATTTTATTCAAATTGGTTTGAAGAAAATAGATTACATATGCCAAGTTATTTTCTAGCGTCTAAAGTGAGATGATGCTTCAGCCCAAGCTCTTAGCTAGTTCGAGCGTGTTCCGTGTTTTCAGAAGGCGGCGTCGTTAAGATTCACGGAGGGCGAACCCCCTACAGGAACCAGACAGGACTCGTTTAGTGGTCACGGAGAGCGAACTCCCAATCGACCCCTTCACTAAGAAGAGATATCAGTCTATGACCTTGAGATCCAGTTAAACAAACCTGAGAACCATATCTATGAAAATAACTTGCCCCTTACTCAGTTGAGAACAAACTCAGGTCACTAGACCGGTCTACAAGTGTTAATCAAAGCCGCCCTCAACCTCATCAGATCATAAGATAACATGAAGGGTTAAGTCTAAGATTAATAAAAGTGGCTTCCCCCTACATGTTTCACTTTAAAAACTATAATAAACTCAAGCATACAAAAAACTATAAACTTTCTAGAAATTAAACTAAGTTATTACAACATGCATTCAAGCACACAAATCAAAACCGAAACTTGCAAAAATTAAAAAAAATACAAATCGGCCAAAATTAATTACAAGACGAAAACTAATAAATAAATAAAAACTATATAACATCTTCTTCGATTCTTCTTGGCAACCCCAGCAACGGTGCCAAAAATTGACGTGTCGTGTTACCGGGATTAAACAATTTCAATTTAATTACCCTGCAATAGTAGTAATATGGACAAGTATGGATTGTTCTAGCCGGGGAAACCAAAGGGCAATCGAAAGAAGAGAAACCAAACAACTTATAAACAAGTATTCACATATATACATCGAAATATTAGGGGTTTAAGATTGATTAATTCTAACAAATAACTTACTGAAAATTAAACCTAAGATTATTACATACAAGTGATCAACATACTCATGCAACACCTAACACGAAAAACCATCAAGAACACATAACAACTTCATGCAAGGCCGGGCAGCAACGTTCAAATTGTCCTAGACTCTAACCAATTCTGATTCTAATTAGAGCCTTTGCGGTTATCTAATTGTTAAGACTCCTCAAGTATTTAGAACCATCTTTGCGCTTGATCCTAAACATGAATGCTAACTCATTTAAAGACATGTTGCGTAGAGATTAAACAAGAAAACACTTTAGCACACGAGTCAATCGGAAACATGATCTAAGGCATGGCGTCACTCATCCTATTAGCCTGCAAATTATCAGAATTATATCCGCCCTAAGTTAATAACAAAGACCAAGACAACTTTGCGTATGAATCGATCTAAAATTATTATAGTAGATGAAACTGCACCTTAAGGACAACCATGACCGAGGCAGCCTCAAGGATTGATTTAGATGCACGAATTCATGACAATTAATCAATTAGAAATCAAAAACACATAAGAACATGCTACTGCCCCAAAACCTAAATCACGAAATCATCATATATTCAAGAAGTTACAAATCAAAACATAGAACAATCAAAGATCACAAAGAAATCCGAAAACCATGTTTGATAAATAAAACCAAAATCGAAAAGTATATTACAATAGAGTTTGAAACTATACAGAAAATAATACAAGAAGGCATGAGAAAATCACACTATTATAACCTTGAAAGATTCGGCAAGTGTGGGGAAAATCGGTGGAAGGATGGAATGATTCTTATGGTTTGTGGTAGATGAATCGGCTAAGTAATTTTCTGTATAGGGTTTGGTAGAGTTTCGGCTATGTAATTGTAAGGGTGGTGATGATGATCTTCTGCCCTTGAAGTCTGATAAGACGTATTTGCACACGCATCAATTAACCCTGTCAACAAATCAATCGTAGTATAAAGCAAGCAGGGATCGTTCTAAACCGGGGATCCAACTACAGGGTAGATCCATCTAATCTAATAAAAATGTCAAAATAAGCACATAGGTTTAAAGGTTTGATGATTTTGGAATAAACAATGAAAATAAATCCTAAATTACTTCTATACATATATACATGTGATCAACCAACAATCATGCAAACTCAACCAAACAACCATGTAAGAATAAAGAAGATGATTTCTAATCTCATTTAAGTATACACCGTGAGCAAATATACAACATAAATTTGATATGCACATAAGTTTCTACGTGGTTCCTATGACATAGACCAACTTAGAATTAGACTACGGGTTTCATTCAACATCGCAACACAACAAGCTCGGCTACGTGCTCTACTTATAGGTCACACACATAAACTAATCATGCAATTACGTATCACATAAAGAATCGATGTGTTTAAGCACAAGTCCAAATCAAACATATGTAGAAACTCGGTGAAAAAAAAGACAATGCAACTTATCAACTACGTGTATCAAAGTCGAACTTTGGATGATTAACACATGCAATATCAACTACTTGTATCAACTACACATGATAATATAAGAAAGCACCGAAAATCTTAAAGTATTTTATACATAAAACTCACGGTATAAACCTAAAATCATTGATTAAAAATTGAAAACTTTAATTCAAAACATGGTTCAAAAGTACTTCTATCTCATAGACAAGAATCGAAACATACTTAAGCAAAAACCTAAAGCAAACATCAACAAGAACAAACACATAGCAATCCGAAAATAGAAGATGGAATTCACTCTCAGAATATCCCTACTTGTTCTATTCTTCGAGTGGGCAGAATCCTAGGCTACTTGCTTTGGACAAATGCTGAAGGTGGGATCGGATTGTGGTGTTTGGAGGTTGATGGAGTTTCGGCAAAGGCTTTGGTGTTATTTGCACGGGTTGATGATGATCTTCTGTCCTTGAAGTCGTGCTTTATATAGAGGAAAAACCCTAGAGAAGTCAGCCACAAAGCCTAAACCAAGTTGGTTTAGGATTCCTAGTTCTTCTCAATTTCGGCAGAATGACCTCCTTCTGATGATTACGTCATAACTTCCTCTAGAAAATAGATATTGAGGTGATTCCAATTGATTTGGAAACTAGACTCCCGTAGCTTTCTATCCATATCTGGCACGTTTTCTGATTCATTGTGAGCTGTCCTGGAGAATCCGTTGAAGTTGGCAGACATGCACAGGAATTCTCCCGATTTGATCCGGATTTTCAAGGCTTGGACATTCTTGAAATTCTGTCGAATTTAGATATTCTTCTACATATTGGACTTGGTTTAGACCTCTCCTTCATGGACTCGGCTTCGAGGAAAGATGGAATCCTGATCAAGACATGAATCCTGAGTAAACAAGGATTTCCAATACTTAGCACAATTTCAACACCAAATTATTCAATTCCGAAATTACTATGTATTCTAACACTAAAACCTACATATTTCTATATTAAGCAATTATTCTATACTAAACACAAATATAAAGCTAAAACAACTAAACAAGAGTTAACAAAGGGTAAATAAAGGGTATAAACATATTAAGAACGTCACACTTTGTGCTCCTATCAAAGTCGTGCTTTATATAGAGGAAAAACCCTAGAGAGGCCGCCACAAAGTTGAAACCAAGTTGGTTTAGGTTTCCCTAGTTTTTCTCAATTCGGCAGAATGACCTCCATCTAATGATTACATCATAACTCCCTCTAGAAAATAGATATTGAGGTGATTCCAATTGATTCGGAAACTAGACTCCCGTAGCTCTCTATCCATATCTAACACGTTTTCTGATTCATTGTGAGCTGTCCTGGAGAGTCCGTTGAAGTTGAGAGACGTGCACAGGAATTCTCTCGATTTAATCAGGGTTTTCAAGACTGGGATATTCCTTGATATTCTGCCGAATTTAAATCTTCTTCTCCATATTGGACTTGGTTTAGACCTCTCCTTCATGGACTAGGCTTCCTGGATCAGCTGCTTTGCTTCCCATGAACTCTTCTACATGTCACCTAAGTATCAGAGAAGTTAAATCAATTTATGACAATGTAAAAACTTTACAGAATCATAAGAACATCTATGGCTCCACAAATCGGCTTTTGACAATTTTCTACATCATTCCTCTATGTTTAACACGTTTTACACACAACTCTACCAAAAACTTTCGACTCTACATTATGACTCTATTCTATAACAATAAAAGATAATCAAAGTACAAATGACTCTATTCTATAACAATAAAAGATAATCAAAGTACAAATAGAAGTAATAACACATTAAGAATGTCGCATTTTATGCTCCTATCAGTTGTATTCTCATTCGTAATTCTATTTCTTGAAGTTCGTTAATATTTGGTAATTTCCTAAATTAAGTTTGAGAGGAATGAAAGCGTTCAATCTTGTTATAAGTTTGTGTTGTGATACTCTTAGTGGGAAACTGTATTTCTTTGAGTTCATTATTTTTAAACATCCCTTATATCATGCTCTTGGTGAATTAAAGTACTTTGAGAAAAATAAAGATTTTACACCTCAAAATATAATTTTACATTTTTGCTTTCTTTTTCTTTAATGTTTTCTTATATTAACAGCCTTGCGTTTCTCTTTTTGAGACTCGCGGCACTGTGACGTGGTTAAACTGAGGAGGTGCAGTTTGGGGCGTACAGGGTGCCTCCCAGGAAAAAGTACTCCTATACTCCTAGTACCTTCACATCGAGTTGACGAAGAGGGTACAGGGGTTGCGTGATATCGTCGACTACATCACGTCACCCGAAGGCGGAAATGGCTTGCGTGACTCCACTCGGAACGTGGTAGCCACGTCGCCTTGAAAGGCGGAACAACATGTTAGCATGAATATCATAAATAATCTAATAAGTATGGCATAAGAAAGGAAAATATAATTTTATATGATTTTTCCAAAACTCATAAATCGAGCATAAGTACGATTCCCAACCGTACTCGGAAAATTTCAAAGCAAGGAAAATAATTAAATTCAATCACGTGTCCCACACGTTAAAATGCTCAATGAAATAAATAACTCAAATCATTAACATGTTTCAAAAATTAGACAATACTCAAATCCTTAAAGAAAACTCAAATCCGGAGATCAAAAGAATATCATAATTCAAATACCAAAACAATTACCCAACTCAAAATTCATAAATCATTAACGATCTCAAAGAATTTCCGATCCAAGTCATAAGTCAAAATTATAATATATGAGCTCGATAAAAAAAAATAACGATAACTTATAAATCAAGTCATGCATGCATATTTAATAAAAACCAAAATATCCACTCATAGATTTAGGCCTAAGCCTGACGAAATCCGAATCACCACTCAAGCGAGGTCTCCTCGTATCCTAGCACAATATTCATGCTTAGGAACAACTTCAATTTCGGAAAATAAATAATTAAATATAAACACCTAAACTCTTCCGCTTAACCCACTACTCTTACTAGGGTTAAGTTTACCGGATTTACACCAAACTCCACCACAACCTTAAATCATCGATTCTAATATTTTAAAATAGACACCAAGAAAATCCAACGGTTCGATCTTTATTCTAGCAATCGCCAAAATCTTTAATCTTTGAAAAAAAATCTCTAACCTAACCAAAACTGCTCCAAAAATTCTAAACTTCACATCATTAGCCTTACTCCGGCGACCTCCAATGTTTTCTAAAATTTAACACAATATTCCTTTCAACACGCACAACAACTTCCATAACTAGCACAAAGTCGAATTCTAAGTCTAACTAGGGTAATCAAACCAAAACCACAAAAATCCCAATTCTAAAACCCTAGAATTTCAATTCGATAATCCTCCTTACACACTTCGAAATGGTTGATTACCTTCTGTAGGATTGTTACACCCAGAGAACACTTCCAAATGAGACCAAAATCTCCGGTGATGGCGGCCGGAGGAGGGAGTTCCGACAACAAAACCACCTCTGCTCTGTCGGGCTCCCGAGCGGAATTCCTCCCAAATAGCAGCGCTATAGACCCGATCACCACTCTAGAAAGATGGAGGAGGAAGAGAGGAAGCTAACGTGACCGGTGCGGCGGTCAGAGTCGGGCAGACAACAGTGATCGGCGACGGAGTAGAAATCGGACCGAGAGGAGTGTGATTTTCCAGTTATGGAAAGTCTCCTTTAAAAACTTCTACCCGAAAATAGTAAATTCCTCTCTCTCCTTTTTATCTGATAATTTTTACATGCTAACTTTGATTTTAACGTATAGCATGTCCATGAGTTCGCATTAACGTCCTCTATGGCCTCCTTTAAGAAATTTTCCCGAAATAATTTTTCTATAAAAAGTCAACTCTAGGGTCTTAAGTAGTAAACGGTTACTGAAAACGGTAAAAGACCAAAGTAATACCAAAAGTAAATAACCACAAAATAACTTAAGAATCGGGGATTGACAATATTGATAAATAAGATATTAGAAGACTGTTGAGACGGTTGCCAATTAATTTCGACAAATGTATGTGACCACAAATATGGCTAATGGAGATTGGATGAGGATAAGAAATACATATTTTATTTTTACTAATTGAAATAAGAGAAATACACATATCTAAATCACTTAATACACATCCCTATATTTTTGAAAGTTTTTTAATTCCTCTTTTACCCTGATAATTAATATATGATAAAGAAATTGTCAATGATAAAATGGTTGCTTTAAAAGTAACAAATGATAAAACCATTGAAATCTCATAAAGCGTTGCCCATGAAGTTAAAAAAAATTACACCCGTGCCATTGAACTCCACGTCGTCGTTATTGGGTAATTTTCTCATTCATTTCTCTCCCTCAAAACCATCAAAACCACTCCTCATTCTGCGAAAACCACTCTTCTCTCTCAATCTGCGAAATCAAGTTAGGAGCCAATTCTTAGGACGAAATCAAGTTTCGAAGCCGATTCTTTAACTCAGGTAAAATCTCGGACTATAGATCTAGGGTTTATATAGATTTGTGCTGATTTTTTGCATATCTTGGGTTCATAGAGCAATTTAGGGCTTAAAAATCTGATCGATGATTCGAGCCAATGATTCGACCAATGAAAATCTATCTGACTGTTCGATTGAAGTTCGGCGTTGTTAGTATTTGTTCTTCATTGGTTTTTGCTTTGTTTTTTCGTTTAATTATTGTTCGTTTGTCCTTTGCTTTTGTTCTATTTAGTTTGGGATAATGAAGATAGCTATTGGTGTGTATTTTTTGTTCGGATTCTATAGTTCATAGGTATGCATCTGTGATGCAGGGATTTGAGTTGTATTAGTCGTTTTATATGTAACTGCCAATGTAATTATCAATCTCTAGTTATATGGGTAGTTACATTGATAGATACATGTCTTAGTGTTTGTCATTATCTGCTTAATTTATGATACATAAACTCTAGTTACATGGGTAGATACATATCTCAGTATTTAGGATTTAAGGCTTTGAGATTTTGAATTTTTGTGGATTTGTTGTTGGGATTCTAGAATTTATAGGTATCCATATATGCTTTATTTGGAGGGATTTGAGTTGTTTTTGTCTCCGATGAAATGATTTGAAAGTTGAACTATGTGTGTAACTACCATTGTAACTAGGAATTTGAAAAAGTGATATGTAATGTGTTTCTTTGTGATGATAGGTGGTCTTTGCTTTTGTTTATGTTTGCACTGTTCTGAAAACCTATATGTAACTACCAATCTTTTAGATACATGGGTAGTTACTGTGATAGATACATATGTAGTTTGTTTGTTTTAATGTCCACAGATGGTATCAGTTTTCTTTTAAATATGAATGTGGGTAGTAGTGTATCAAATTATGTCTTGAGGAGGTAGATATGGTGAGAGATTTGTTATTGTGGGTGATATGTTTGTTTTTATACAGCAAAAGTTTCTTAATGTTTATATGATGTTTATGTGATGAAGGTAAATGGATAAGCGAAAAATAAACACAGTTGATGAAGAAGCAAAGAAGAGAAAGAGGACAGTTGATGAAGAGGATGATGGTGTATTGTTGTCCAAACTAATTCTGGGACAGGAAATAAGAAAGAGGAAACAAGAGAAGAAATCTAAGATAACGGAGCCAAAGAAGAAGAAGGCTAAGATAGAAGAGGCGGAGAAGAAGACATCTGAAATAGAGGAGGAAGAAGAAGATGAGACAGAGAAGAAGAAATCAAATCAGTTCAGATCAACATGGCCTGAAATGGACAATTTCAGAGATGTCTTAGATGAAGAAGCATTGAATGAGCTGAGGAATGACCCATTTGATTCAATTTTTGAAGGATTTTATGAGCACGTCAAAAACATGTCAAAGTCATCAAAACTGAAGCCCCTGGAAACTATGTAACTATCACAATAAAAGAAATTGCCAATGTAACTGAACATTTAACTAAAAAGGTACCTTGATTCGCATCCTTGGCAGATGCACCAATAAACTGCCCTCTGTATTTGTTGGTGATGAAGGTAGCATCAATGAACAAAATGGGTCTGCAAGACTGAAAACCCTTCATCCACGCATCATAACACACAAACATTCACTGAAACCTGCGAGTTTCAGGTTCATACTCAATCTTGATAGTAGAGCCAGGGTTTGATTCCACTGTTTTTTGACCAAACCAAACTAACTGAGCATAAGAATCAGCATCACCACCAAGAATAGATTCTCTAGCACGCTCTTTACCGTACCAAGCCGTACGATAAGATACCTCCATCCCATAATCTGACTTTATTTCATGGTATATATCTATAGCCTTCTTGTTAGGATTCTCACGAACCTTATCAAGCATTATAGACTTTATAATCTTAGAACCCATCATCTTATTAGTTTGCAAGCAAACAACACCATGACAGCTATGCTCATTCACCAGATCAGTAATGACAAAAAAACGATTATACTCTAACAAGGAAGCTTTCACACACCATCGGCAATGCTCAGACTCTCTCTTAGAACAATAAGCAACAACACGTTTCTTAGTATTTCTAACATACTGATACTCAAATCTCATCTCAATTGCATACATACGTAATTTCAACCTAAACTCTTCCACACCACCTTGAAAAATCTGGTCTTTTGATTTAATATAATTCTCCCACCCTTTGCTACAATACCTCTTTGCTTCCTTTGGTTTGTAACATCTTAAATAATCATTTTGATCAAACGAAACACTAGACTCTTCACTAACATTGTTACTCAACACACATTCAGAACCAGAAGCACTAACATCGAAAGAGCAAACATCCACATCAACAAATCTGAACTATAACAGGCCAAAACATTAAACATCATCTTCATTTTCAAAATTAGCAAAATCAAGAAAAACAGTATACCTCAGCTTGACAATGCTTCTGCCCAATACAAGAAATTGGTCACGTACAGAATTAACAAAATCAAAATATGAGACGTTATAATCAAATGAAACTGCTGCTTCTTCACCAGAGTACACAAGCTTTGCAGTATAGTTACTGTCCATAGTACCTGAATAGAAATATGTATAGTATTTCAGATTACAAGTAACTCATGACAGCTATGCTCATTCACCAGAGTACACAACCAAAATGCAAAAAATTAACTTTTTGAAAGACTAAAATCACTAAAATCCCTAGGAGGCTGGGAATATAGCACAGATTGAGTCAAAGAGTTTCAAATCCCCAAATTCCTATGAACCCTAGAATTCACCGATCAACATTATATAAAATTGTAACGATTAAACACAGAAACAAATCAATCAAAACATCAAAATCTGAAAGAAATCAAAAACATTGTGTCTGAGCAAAGCATCGACCTCATTTGCGTTAGAAGGCGGTGGATGACGGAAGCGAGTCGTTCTTGAAATTGCAGAACTGATGGAGCCACCGCGTCATGGATACGAAGTAACTATCGACAAAACTCAGGTGGTGCCGATGGGATGAAAGATAAGCGATGGCGGCGGGGTTAGAGAAAGAGAGAGAGAGAGAGAGAGAGAGAGAGAGAGAGAGAGAGAGAGAGAGAGATCAAGATCGAGAGAGAGAGACTGAGAGAAGAGAACGAGAGAAAGTAATAGAGAGAAAAGAATGATACATAAAGGGTAGAATCGTAAAACCTTAAAATTTAAATATGTACTCTTTTTTTATATCATAATCGACACTTATTAATGACCATTAGATCATATGATATAGAATTAAGTAACCATTGTATCATCTAATAACTTTAGGGTGACCATTTTAACATGTGGAACAATTGATTATTCTTTTATCATTTGTACCTTCAAATGGTACTTTAGCGTTATTTGCCCTATAAACTAAGTATGTGAAGCTATATCTGAAGATATCATGCTTTTGATAATAACTTGAGTTTAGTTTCTTCTAATATCCTAAATGCAGTTGCAAGGTTCAAGTGCTTAAGAGTTGGTACTGCCTTCATTCAAATTTTCATACATTATGTGTGCAGATACGTTATAAAGTCATGTCGTCCCCATCTATATCTAATGACTAATGACCACCATCTATATGTAATGACCACAACAACACAACATTAGAGATGATCCGAATTATTTATGTCCATATATATATATATATATATATATATATATATATATATTTGTTGTAAATATTATAATATATGTGGATGTCCTTAGAGATGATCCAAATTATTTATGTCCATATATATATATATATATATTTGTTGTAAATATTATAATATATGTGGATGTCCTTGTAAATATTCATTAGTTATGTCTTTAAGATGTAAATCATACTCCTATATAAAAGAGCCTAATGAGAATGAAAGCGACACTTCTTCCTCCTCCTACATTATGTTCTTCTCTTTTCTCTCTACGTATTCTTTAGTTTATAATACGTTATCAGCACGATTTCGCTCATTTTTTTACATAAACTCCATGATGATTTATGAGATGTTGGTGCAACTTTTGTTGCTTATTATCTACACTCACGATCTATGAGTTCCCTACTATTTTGATTATATCTTGTTTACATATATATTTTGTTTATATTACTCAATTCTATGTTTACAATTGCTTATATTGGTGAGCTGAAGTTTCGCTAATAATACTTTTTGAGATTGTGAACCTGAAGTTCAATATTACATTAGACTTGAAGATCTAATTGTGTAAGCATAAACCTGAAGTTTTATGCATGTACATGTGATCTATTATTCACAAGATTCGAACCTGAAGTTTCGATATTGATATTTCTTTCTTATGAACATAAAATTCTAGACAACATAATTGGATCCATTATGCATGATCGATGTGGTCTATGATGCAAGACTATTGCTTAAGACCATGAACCATGATCTATGAGTTTATGAGTTTATAAGTGGTCTGTATTTTATTGATTTAGATAAATAATCTATGGTTCTTATTCCCATTTGTTTGGATGAGTTGCAATATCATGGTGCAATTTTATGCATTTCTGTGGATAATTTTATGGAACTTTTGAACACATGTTCAATATGAGACACTAAGAACCATTATTCTACCAAGAGCCATGAATGAACACATTTGCGTCTTCTACTATGGATCCTGATATGACTATAGATGTGGCTATAATAACCATTTTTGACGCATGCTTTAACATTTAGTGGCTCTCTACGAAGCCCTCTAACAAAGGTAATAAAGCTAAATTCAATCATACATACTAATTAGTCTCATTGAGATTCATTTGGACAATTTGTGGACAATGAAACATGTTGATGTGGTCAACAAATGATGATATTTGATTATAACTATTATTGTTGTAATAATGAACATTAGTTGCAACCATTTTAATGAGACTATTACCATTCTTTTACTTGCATTTGGGATTTATTGAATTGATGTGTGAGTTATTGATTTAATGTAGGAGTTACTGAAATAATTAACTCAGTTTACAACCATCATGTAGTCAGTTATTTTCTTAATGACTTTTCATATATTACCATTTTTATTATTAGGTTGTTATCAATAGTTTTTTTTTTTTACCATGATTTCTATCACCATTATCTCACTATTGTGTAAGTTATTGTTATTAATGACGGTTCTTAATTTCACTTTTATTATGTGATAATAAAACAAAATTTTATCTTCCGTCATGGCCGGGCATCTTCTTCTCTTTCCAAAGCATAATAGCCTTGCATCTAGTAATTTCCTCATTATTGACTTTGGTCTAGTAACTGATGATCATGTAAAATGTACATACAAAGGTTTTTTTTCAACTAAGTCTCTAGCGGAGCTTATCGTATTCTTACGAGTCAATTATTTATCTTCTTCATCTCACTCTATTTTGATCGGAAAGGTAACGGTACAACATGGTTGTTTTTTTCCTGCACTAATGTTAATCTATGAATTTCTGGACTAGTATTCATTGATGATGGTTATCGTATTATTACGTTTAATTTTATTTGGTGCGATAATATATTCCATTGTTGCTTATATATTTTCATTTTATTATGAAGGTATGAAAATGGATCATGAACACGCTCAACTTAAAAATAGAGAAGATAATTGTCTTGCTGACAATGCCACCACACATATAATCCTTCGTGATCGGAAATGTTTCTCCATCGGAGTACCTTCTTAAACTAATGTGACCACCATATATGGTATTGCCAATTTAGTTGAAGGCTCCGGAAGAGCCCACATTAGTCTTCCAAATGCAACTCAGTTGTCCATTAAATAGTTCTTGTAATCTCCTAGACCAAGAAGAAATTTCATAAGCTTCAAGAATATTTGTTTGAATGGATTTCATGGAAATGCCACAAATGACACGAATGTGGAATATCTTTACATTAATTTCAATGTATGCAGCCA
Organism: Fragaria nilgerrensis; assembly: GCA_010134655.1. Taxonomy (NCBI): domain Eukaryota; kingdom Viridiplantae; phylum Streptophyta; class Magnoliopsida; order Rosales; family Rosaceae; genus Fragaria; species Fragaria nilgerrensis. The sequence continues at coordinate 9,254,384 of CM020982.1, forward strand.
AAGGCGCATACTAGAAAGTATGTTTGGCCTATCATCTGATTTATATTTCACCGGCATTTAAGTTTTTTTAGACGTAACATATCATAAACCAGAAGTTCAAGGACAACAATACATTTATGTTTTGGCATGACTATTTATGTCACACCATATCTAGAATGATGTGTAGAATACTTGCAAATTCCAATGGTCATCCATTATTGACAAAAAAAAATTATAATTTTGCCAAGCGACAACCCTTGTCAATATTGTTCTCAATGAAAGCTGATAATTACATCCTCTTATGCAATATCATTATCTATTTGTGAATTTTATGTTCATAAATCGAGACATGATGTCTCTTGATTAAACTATAGAGGCCTGAAGTTCCTCAAGAGTGATCTAATGAAAATTGCGACAGGAAGTTTCCTAAAGCTTATGCAAACGAGGGCCAGAAATTCCTCATAGTTATAAATGATCATCAAAACCACAACTTGTGATCCCTAATTATATGAGGGCCTGAAACTCCTCTTTATTTTGATGCAATGTTATTGTGAAATTAGAGAAGAGAAACAAGATTATCATATTCGTGAAGGTAACTAGACCAAAAGTTCTTGCACTTCTTATGGAACAAGAAGTTTCCATTGTCATATTTTATTTATACTTGTTCCTTACCATTTTAGAGTTTGTTTTTCTCTTCTAAATTTTATTGTTACTCATACGGGCCAGCAACTTTATAGCACGAACACATGAATTTCAAATGTCATGTTTTTGAACCATAAGTTCAAATTACTGAATTATAGAACATAAGTTCTAATGGTAAAAGTTCAAGCCCGAAGCTGAGTATGTAAATTAAATTAGTGAACTTGAAGTTTCAGTTTAGTTATCTGGAACTTGAAGTTTCCGGCACCAAATTTATTTGAGCTAGAAGTTCAACATATGAAATATGAGAACTTGTAGTTTTAACATTATAAATTTGAACTTGAAGATTCGATTACACATATGATTGATGGCTCTGAAAAAGCACATAATATCCCATCTTTACAAGAAGTGGCTTCAATATGGTTCCAGAATATGTATTGAGATCCCACATCGCCCGAAGGAGGGGAGGAGATGTGTTGCAAACATAGCTCCCCATGGTGAGACTAATTTTGGGTTGGCAACTCAAGCACAAAATTATAGAGCGAGCGAGATCCAAAGCGGACAGTATCTTGCTATGACGCCTATTACATGTGTTAAATTCTATAATATAATGAAACACATAATGTCATGAACTAGAAGCTCATTGAACCAAATTATTTATTTTGGCATGACTAGTTACATCATATTTTACCTATAATGTTGCTTGAAATCAGTAACAACTTTTGATGTCTGGTAGCTAACGCTACTCATAGCAAATTGTTTATTTGCTGCATTTTTTTTTTTTTGGTTTGTCACTTTAATGAGACACTTCTCTTGTTATGAAATGGAGAAAGATTGTTCGTGAAGAACAACATGAATTGTTGTGGAATATTTACTTATTGTCTCATTTTGAGCTTGAGGAATATCATAGCTAGTGACTTAATAAAAACTCGGGTAAAATTATATGCTAGCGGAAGAAAATTTACTTGGGTAAAATCCCTGAGACCAACCATATTAACAAAAATAACCTTGCCCCCGTTTGATTTGTGGGAAGAATGAGTATCTAAGTGACATGGTTCTCCTAACGAGAATGTCATTAAAAATGTCCTAATTCCTAATATGACGGCTACAATATTACACATACAAAGGTTAAAAGTACACCATCAGAGGATGATATCTTGGTGATACAATTATACATCAATATGGTTGATACTCATTAATTTAATATTTCTGACCTTAAACTTGGTTTAGGTTCGCCACCAGCCAATGGACATTTTCACTCGAAAGGAAGTGATATACATTTAAACGCATTTTTATGCATGGTCATAATAAGACAATGTTCCCATCGTTAGGGGGAGAGAAAATACTACTGTCATTTGAATAACGGCGCAAATTTAGAGTGGAATGTATCCACCAAGTCTAAAGTTTTAAGCTCTTGAAAATGGAAGATTATGCATGTCCTATAATGTTTTATGGTATTATGAATATAGATCCACATTCGCTAAATATAATTCATCTATGAGAGATGTTTGTCGTAGAAGTGACAATATTTGCCACAGAAGTGACATGGGTACCCAATATTAATAAGCTCATAGTAGCTAATGCATGCATATAAGAATGTGTGAGATCTATGAATGATGATCATCAATGAAAACTTACATATGGTAGCTACCAAAGACCTTTAAGGACTGTATAATACAATACCATGTTTCATTATGAATGTCGACAAAGCATATTATTGGCCAAATTGGATTGAGGCAATTCCAATAAACTGAATATTTAAAACGTGATGAGATACTTAGACCTTTAACTCTACATGATACAAAATGGTATTAATCACAGTGAAAATAAATCACTATATATGGCACAATGTCTACAAGACACATGGGAATTACAAATATCTTTCCTTATACGTGATAATTTTCTGTAAGTACAGTGTTACATATAGTTATTGACGAGAGACTTACGGCAGTTGTCATCGTATATTATAAGGATCTTAAAAGACTTTGCTAAAAGTAAAACCCCAAAAGTATAGCGTCATTATAAGCGTATCGCTTATCAAATCCTTAAAGGATCCAAGTACATGAATGATTCAAACGTAAATCGATCCATGAATACTTGAGAGAGTCTGAATATGAGATTCCTTATCGCCTAAAGAAAATGACGTAATGTGCCTTATACATGCAAACACAACTCCCATTAGTGAGACGTGTCTTGGGTTGGAACCCAAGAAGAAAGTTATGAGGGGGAGGCCCAAAGGCGAGCATATCTAGTTATGCTGGGCTGTTAAACTAAAGTTAACTCATGCAATCGATAATCTGCTAGCTCATATATATTCATTCTGTTATAGTTAACATGATCAAAATTGTCTCAATGAGTATTATGATTGGACTACAAAACCGAATTCGGATTATGTTGCTACATATTCTAACTTTCGCGAAGTTATGAATTGCTTAAAGCTCTTGAAGAGCATATACGAGATGTATCAATAAACGAAAATATTGATATGAGTGGCTAGATATGTCATGTTGATCTTCCAATGGTTTTGAACCATACATAGTAATGTGTTAATTAGGTTCTACTGCTTAGTTATTACATAATGTATGAATTTGAACATGTGAGGTTGTTTCTAACATTATTACATGAGGTAAGACCTATTAAATTGTATGCAAAACGAACAAGATCTCACTTCAGTGATAGACAAATCAAACTGTTATTTACTGTACACGAAGCTTGCAACAATCAGGGGGAATCTCATCAGGGGGAGCATCCAGAAGTATGCTACCTAGGACATATGCGCGTTGCACTCTTTTTCTCCTTCGACCAGGGTTGTTTTTTCCCACAGGGTTTTTATTACCTGGCAAGGTTTTTAACGAGACAACACTAAGCGCGTCCAACATCATATTATTAATGGACATCCAAGAGGGAGTGTTGTAAATATTATAATATATGTGGATGTCCTTGTAAATACTCATTAGTTATGTCCTTAAGATGCAAATCATACTCCTATATAAAGGAGCCTAATGAGAATGAAAGTGACACTTCTTCCTCCTCCTATATTATGTTCTTCTCTTTTCTCTCTACGTATTCTTTAGTTTATAACAATATTGATAAAATTCAACAATAGTCAAACTAACCAATACGTCAGGAGTACTATCACTTATGGATCTACTAATCTAATAATAACAAGATTATACAAAGTTTTTTTTTTTTTTTATACGCAAGATTATACAAAGTTGTTTAAGCCAATCATCAGGTTGATCGTTAAATCAATCATTTGATTAAGTATGAAGCTTATTGGAGATGCCCAATAAACCAAACACTGATAAATCACCTGAATTCAATCCTCTTCCCTAAGGTTAAATTATGATCGTGCAAAGATTGGAAAGATTCGTATCAGAAAAAGATTAGAAACATCTAAACCCAAGGCCAGCGGTCTTTTATAGAGCCTAAATCCATAAGCGTGATAGAAATTAAAGCCAATACCTAGTGGACTGTGAAAGGCGTAAACTCAAACTTATGGGCTTGATGAGCAAAACAGAAAATGACTTGTGGGTTTGTTTTGGGCCTTTTGGCCCCGAGTAATAAAAGTACATTAGCCTTGATTCTTTACACATTTATATATGTTGCAGGAGAAATAAATTGAGAGAGAGAAATTGGGTAGAATATCGTTCTATTTCATTCATAGAATAAACCTCTACATATAGAAGATACAATACATAAGGAAAGTACATATATTCCTATTACAACATTGATATCGAATCCTATTCTGATTCTACTTTGACTAAGGCACACATAATAAATTATATTTCCTTAAACACTCCCCCTTGTGTCGTGTCAAAGTAATATGATATATTCAGATGCATTCTATGTTGCCTCATTAAAAACCTTGTCAAGTAACAATAAAACTTCATGGGCAAAAATAACCTTGGTCGAAGGAACAAAAAGAGTACAACGCATCATTCACATTTGAAATTGACATATATGTGTCAAACTCCCCCTGATGTCTACACCTCCCCCTGATTCTTACAATCATAGGAGCTTTAGATAAATTAAGTATACCAATGCTTTAGACATGTATTTCAAATGTGACCTTAGGCAATGATCTAGTAAAAAGATATGTCATATTATTCTCATATCTAACTCGTTTCACTTTGATCATGAGGAAAACTCATTCTTTACTGATCACGTACATGATATATACTTGGTGTTATCGTTTTTGGTAAAACATTACTTCATATGTCGAATGCAAACATCTTTAACCTCATAAAAATATGTAGGTTCATCTGTGGTAAACATTAAACCATTTGCTCTTAGAATATGTGTAATTATAGGCTTCAACCATATACACTCACGAACAATTTCGTGTAGAGCAATCATCTAGACATCATTCAAAGATGTAGCGATAAAACTCTGTTTAGTTCACCAAGATATTACGTTGTTTCCCAATATATAGCTCACATGGAAACAACTTTTATGTGGGTTAAAGAGATACTCAATATCAGCAAATCACACCAAAACATCACAAGTATTTGGTAGAATGAGTAGAAGGCTGCCCAAGAACTCAAAATAAGAGTTTGCGTCGAAAATCAGATTCACGCGTGTCATGACCTTCGTATACTAAATCAGTCATAACTTCCTGCTCAAAATAGATATGAACAAACCGTAAAAAGTTCTGGAAACTACACGTCCGTAGCTTTCCAACCATATATTACTCATAATCAGATTCGTCCTGAGCTGATCACAAAACTCTGTCGAAGTTGACTAATCTGTAAAAACAGATTTTCTGGTTTCGCCTTTAATGCGTTTTTCTTCACGCATGCCTTGCGGCAATGGCTATGTGATGCAATCCATCATGCCAAATACTCTTCTCTTTATATAAGGATAGAATAAGCCCAAAAGTATCATAAGTATCCAAAGATTAATCTTATGTCAATCCATAGGTAATGCGTGGGCGCATAGCTGCATCTAGCTAACAAGTTCACAATATGGATGAGATCTCGAGTCTTGTATATTTTGCTCGGTACAATAATGCGCTTATTGTACTTATATTAGGCATTCAGCCTCTAAAACGTGTTCGCCGTCATTCTTTGGATGAAACGTATCCCTTTAAGGGTTAAGACAACGAACGATCATGGGAATAGTTATAGGCCTCACTTTATCATCATTAGAGTGCCTTAATATCTCATAATATAAACCGATTGATGGACAATACCATCATTATGGTGCTCGAGTTCCAATTCGAGACAAAACCATATATTCCCAAGATCTTTATCTCAAAATTCGGATTTCAAATCCATAACGGTATCTCTTAGTTCATCAAGAGTCCATTAAAACTTATGTCATTAACATAAACCGCAATAACTGCAAATCCAAAACTTGTCCTTATAATAAACACGCATAAGCATAATTCATCATATCCCTTCCCAATCAAGTTGTCACTTAGTGAACGTTACAACTTTATTGTAAACATGCTCCGTGGTCTAGAGCCACTTGTATTGGGTAAATGAAGTTAACCTTGGACATTCATGTATATCTCTTAACTTAGATCTCTATAGAGATATTGTGACCACATTCATAAGCTGCATGTCAAGTTTTTCAGAAACTACCAAACTGACAAGGTAGTGGATTACAATGACATCCATTACGAGAGAATATGTCTCCTCGTAGTCGATCCCAGGGAAATATGACAAGCCTTGCGCCATGAGGCGAGTCAATAATTATGTCTTCTTATAAGGACTTATTAAATTGATAGGTTTTACACTTGGTGGTGTCGGCATCACCAACCCAAATACCTTTCTTTCAACTTAGCCTGGATCGCTTCTTTCCTTTTAGGCTAATATTAACTACGTTTGCATTTTTGCAACGAAGTAAGGTTCGATATCTCAATATCTCACGTCTGCATGTACACTAGTGTAATATATAGTTGTAGAGATCTCTATATTTCAAGAATTGGTTCTAACATTGAGGCGTCCCCCAATGATAACCATAATTCATAAATATTCACATGAGACGGATTTGAGTATCAATGATCAATAGATCAAATTGTGCCAAACTCGCTCACTCCTTTGGGTGAGTATTGATCGAACCTATAGGGTCTCCCTCTTTTCCTTGGGGAGCCACGGCCTGTGACACCATTATGCCACGTTATGGCATCACTATGCCACCATCCATGGTGACGGCGTAGACACCAATTTCATTAGGTGGCGCTATGTCCTCTTAATAGGACATCAATCCTTACAGGTATGTTTGTAGCATGTATATTATGATCTCATCACTTTAATATTACAAAACGCATCAGGCATCGAATCTGCTACGTTATGAAGATCAATTATTCTACGCACTTCAATATTGTGCTGTTTTGGGGATCATGATGAGACAAAGTGAGGATAAATCATGACAATTTCCTGTCGTTATCTTTGAACATTCTTGTTCTTATCTCTCCCTAACGACGGGATAATTGTCTCATCAAAGTGACTTTCCGCAAATATGGCGGTAAAGAGATCGCCTGTCAAGGTTTCAACAAAGCGGACTATAGTTTGGAGACTTATATCCAACATAAATACTTATTCATGTCTAAGAACTCATCATAGTGCGTTGTGGCTGCACAATTTTGGCACATAAATGCGTAAGTCACTGGCTTTAACGCATAAAAAGGTTAAGTGGTGATGGTTCGTAGATGAATTAGTATAACTGCATGCAATTGCATAACCCAAGCGGAAAAATTGGTGCACATTACCAAAATTTAGGCTGCTATCGTAGTCATTTACTTGTAACTTTCCGCGAGACCATTTGGGCATGTACATGGGAACATGATATCAAACATCATTCCATCAAAATGTACAATAGTCATCGAAAATTGTCGATGTGAATTCTCTAGCATTATCAAGTCGAATTGACTGAATGGGATGATACGGGTAGTGAGCCCAATACATAATTTGTGCTAGAAGTTATATTATAAGCAGCATATATAACTAGTAGACGATAGTGCGACACGTGACCAACGTGTATGCACATCAACCAACACCATAAAATATCAAATATGTTCGCAAGTTGGTTGAATATGTCTACAGAATCCCCTTGGATTCAATGTAATTTAAGATCATAATGAGAATACATGTGTCCTTTGCATAGGATGGTCTCAATCATAATTTTCCAAAGAAATAGGCTTTACAAAACGAGTGATTAATTGGCTTTCAGAAGTAACCAATGAAGATTTTGGTTTAGCCATAAAGTCATAATTAACTTGAGAAGCATAATAGGGAACAATTGCACCAACATATGCATCAAAAATGTCCCAGAGCCGCCTAGGGGAAGCGACGGCATTTTCATACAAGTAGCAGTATTTGCCTCTTGAACCATGTTCTTTTGGTTCTTGCTTCTTTTCACTCAAAATAATGGATGTCCGTGTGCCTTTTTTCAATAAACGGATCATCAAACCATGACTATGATATCTTAATCTGTCATGTCAAAGCCTATATGTGTCATAATCCCAATGTCATCTCATATGACGTTGTTGGATTCAACAATTATAATAACGGTTACAAAATTAATCCACTAATGACACATAATCTTCTCTAATACTCGTGTACATCCGTAGTCATTAGAGATAATGCAAAGGAACTTATGTCTATTCTCTCTTATGTGTTTCCACATGATAATCGTTGGCAATATATCATTTAGTACTGATAAAGGTTCGATTAGCTCTTGAGTATAAAGAGCTTCAATGATAATAATCATAGTGCCATAAAGACAAAAGAATTTGAGCCGTCTATCGCTATTTTTTATCAATTGTGATGATGCAATCATTTGAGTCACAAAGGGATTATAAGACATTATTCCACAAATAATTACCTACTTTTAGGTATTGTGTGGGCAGTCATCCTATCGACTTTGAATATTCGATCTCTCCAAGTGATATATGACAAATTATAGGAGATTAGTCAACATATGTTCAAGACATATAGTATGTGAGTGTAAATATACACAAATAAACAACTTTTTTTTTCTTTTCTGTTACTGTTCACGGTGAACAGTACCGTTTTCTCAGTTGACTTTTTGTCACAGTTGAATTTTTGTCAGAGTTGACTTTTTCGTCATAGTTGACTGTTTCACTTTTTTTCGATTCTTTGTCGAAAATATTTTGTCACCCTTTTGACTCATATTGCTACACCATGTGCATTATGGTGGAAATATTTCTTTTTTCAAACCATATATCAGAATAAGGCATGATCACAGCTTTGAATATGCCATTGCAATAATAAATTCAAACAAAGCTCAAATCTCGTAGAAATATATTCGAGATTTTATTAATATGCCAACGTACATCGAGGTTTTGTAATCAAATCTAATCCAAATAATAATAATCATGACTAAACGTCATTTATGAATTGAGGCATAGAAGCATGTACAAGTATTCTTGGAAAATAAATGCTCCAATCAAAATCTGCAACATCAATATGTTCTTTGCCAGATTTGAAGTATGTAATAGTGAGACTGACGTCATTGTCATCTTCATCTTCTTCTTCAGCTGCATGATGAGCCTTTTGCTCTCTTATATATTTATATACTTTATATTGTGCAGCTAATTTAGCACTTGCCTTGCAATTCTCAAAATTAATGCTTATTAAATCCATGTCCATAGCATATATACCTCATCTTCAAATACGAAGTCATGTCATAGCAGTGAGGTGGTTCTCGATGTCAGTCACGCATTGGTGATATTCAATATTATTATTCCGGGCATTTTTTTTTTCTTTGCCCCTTTTTTTTCGACATCTTGAGAAACAAGAAGAAGATTAGTGTCGTAGTCCCAAAGACTTCCTCGACAACTAATATTTCTAAGAAATTTGGATTAGACCAAAACCAAGTGTGTAAATGGTCGTTTTGAGGCTCATGAATTTTTTTCATAGCCATAATTTTCTTTTCGATGCTCATGACATATGAATCCCCACGATTCAATTAATTCTCAAAAATCCCACGCCATATGAGGGGTCAGGATGTAGAAGAAGGGAAGTTGGAAAATCCCCGATAAAAACACAAGTCTTAGAAATCAGGAACTTTAATTTAAAGCTTACTTGACAAAATTTAAGCTTGAAGTTCTTGATATATGCACGTGCCAATGCAAACGTATAGAGTCTTTAAGATTGTTGTGTGCTATCGATCCTAGTGCGGGCTGCGATCCTCTCCGGTAATCACCGTTCACACACCACGGCAGTTACGCCTCTTCTTAGCATTAGATAGAGTAATTTTATTAGTACCTTGTACATAACTGTATAATCAAACAGTATATGTAAATCATAATACAATTAACTCATAAGATGAGGGGGTACTTCAAAATACTTAGCTTTTGTAAATCAGATGCATTGGCCATTCGTGGCTGGGTGCGCATGGTGTTCGATCTTGCTGTATTGACTTCTTAGTTCCATAACGATCCAGATGTTCAAGGATCCCTTTTTCTTTTCTTTTTTTCGTTTTGCCCTGTTATTAGAAATAGGCACAATCTTCAATTTGTAGGTGCTCTCCCTTTATCAAAGTCCATAAACGTAGTGCTCCCTTTCAATCTGAAATCACCTAAGAGGAGGTGATTGGCTGTGCAAGTGTATGATTAGATTAAGAAAAGGTGAGGCTAAGTATTGTGCAGGTTGAAGAAGAACAAAAAGATTTGTGTATGGGCAAAGGGTACGTGACGGAGGAAAAGTTTGGTTTTAGGGTTTTTTCTTTTTAGGGTTTCGCTATCAACTCAGGCTAAAGCAAAGTGTCTGATAATGTGTTGCGGGAGAAATAAACTGAGAGAGAGAAATTGGGGAGAATATCGTTCTATTTCATTCATAGAATAAACCTTATATATAGAGGATACAATACATAAGGAAATTACATATATTTCTATTACAACATTGATATCGAATCCTATTCTGATTCTACTTTAACTAAGACACACATAATAAATTATATTTCCTTAAACAATATACTATTTTTTGTCGCACTGTTTTACTGTTTAAAGTAGTGTTAAAGAAACTGTTCATATGGAACAGTTTTGGGCCTCAATGGACCTGCTTCGTTCTTCATCCATGCGTCTCATTTTTTCTCTTTGGCCACCTCTTAGAAGCTTCGAGACCGATCTGAAGATTTCACTGTGATTGAACCAGCTCTCCCATCCAGTGTTGAAAGTAGCCCAATTGTGATTTCAAGATTTCCTCTCTCATCTCTGCGCCTCACTTTTCTTCTCTCACCCGATCTGTTTTCCTCTTCGGCTCTCTATCTCTCTAGAATCTCCGAAATCCGGAAAAAATCTCAAGGATTGGTCGATTATACGTCTCAAATCTACAACCCAAGCAAGCCATCGAGTGCTTTTGAGGTAATTTTTCTTCCTGACCTCATGTTGGGCTCCCGTATTGCATGTTGTTGTTGCGTGGCGTCGTCCTCTATTTCCCGAATCCCGCTACGTCTGAGCTCACCGATAGCTTCCTCTCTCGCACTCTTCGTCTCACCGGTAACTTCAGGTGCTATCCCTGATTTACAAATAGGACTGGATTAGTTTTAGCTTCTGGGCACTGAGGCGCGGTGTGAATTTTCAGTTTTATTTGTTTATTTATTTATTATGAAGTGTTGGTGCGTATGACTACAGGTTGGACAGCTAAGATATTGTGCGATATTTCTGATGTTGGATAATTAGTTTAGAATTATGGATGAGTGTACTTCAGAATTGTTCTTTTGTTGCAATGACTGCCTTATGAATTATTATGACAAATTAAGACCAAAATGACTAATTCATCTTAAACTAATTCATGTGTTGTTTGGTCTTGGATTCATTTTTCTTAATATTATACATGTCATGTGTAGTTACTAAGTCTATTTGGTTTATTCACTGTCGTCGCAATTACAACGACTCAAAATAAAATAGTTAGGGAAACTACATCTTTAGTTCCCATGTCAGATGATGTTCAGCAGAATGGAGTGGCGGTCTCTTTTCATGTCTCAAATATAAAAAAATTGGCACTCTAAAGGAGATATTCAAGTTTGAACCTACCTTTGCGTACATCTTGGTAAGTTCTCCTTCTGCTTTCATCTACTTTTTGTCCAGTTTTGGAAATAGCTTCCATTGTTTTACTTCTTGGATAGCTAAATGTCTAGCAATACTAAGAAAGTCTCAATTTCTTTGTAATTGTTGGGTTTTTTCAAAATCAATTTTTTTTTTCCAGATGGTCTATAAAACCCTTGCCTTGTATCTGAGTAATTGTGTTTATATCTGTTATTGTTTGGATCATAGGAATGAAAAAAAAAAAAGAGGGCTAAGCAGAATTTTAGCAAATTATAGCCTGATATGTAAGTGATGGAGTCCATGGGGTTTTACAGGATGAAACAGAGGTGATATATATATGTTAGACAGAAACATGATAAGATCATGGGAAAAAAATGTAATGGAATACTTCTGCTGATGCACCTCTTTCTTTGAAGTTATATTTTCCTTATGTGTGGTGCATTGGTCATTCTTTTGTATCTTTATGTTTATGTATCTTTTCAGGGTCCTATGTTCTGCAGCATTTCATTGCTTGGGTTTTTAGAAGTAATCAGCAGTTTTTGATACTTTAATTGACTGTGTTGTATTTTGGATAGTTACTGGCTACCAATCTTTGGTTGTCTCACTGTGAACACGGTTGCAATGCCTCATTAGAGAAGATTCAAGGACGCACTTCCTCTCTGAGTTGTTAAAATGATTGTGAAGGCTCGCACATGGAAACGTACCTAGTACGGTTAATTCAATCGTTAATATGTTTTGTATTGTTATCTGAATCTACATCTTACATCATGATAGAGTACTGAAATTGTTCTCTATTTTTTCTGGAAAAAAAAATTGTAATTGTCAAGTGTCTAACTCTGTCCAATTTGCCTCTAACGTGAGAGTTTATTAAGTAATTTTAATGAATGTTGGTTTTGTTTTTCCTTTGAATGTTGGTTTTGTTTTTCCTTTGAACATTGGTTTTGTTTTGGTTTTGCAGCTACGTTGCCTTGGACTAGAAGATTGAGTTAATGAACACAATGGGTAATTTCAAGATGGAAATGCATTGCTGGAAGATAAAAAAGATTCTGGAAATGCATGGCCGCGAATTATATGGTTAAACTCAGTTACTTCACTGTATAAAGCTCGGTTTTTTATTTCATTTAATTCACGAATGTATTTTGTTAGTGTCATGGTGTATTTTAACATTTCGGATTTGGTTGTGTTGATGGTGTTTGGTTTAAGGTTTAACAGTGTTTTGGTTTTGTAATGGATCTCTCCAAATACATGTGAGGATTATTTGTTATGTTTAGAATTCAAGAAAAAAAGGCCGCAGCAGCGGCGCGGCCGGGCATTGTCTAGTAATTATATATTGACACAAACCCATCTATGTCCTCAAATTGTATTATTTTGCAGACATGCTCACATTGCACTCATACACAATTAAGTGATACAATTTTAATTTATATTAGCTTTATTTTTTTTCTGAAAAGATTTTCTTTTGTTCGTAATAATAAATATTTTTTAATTAATTTAGGGGACCCAAAATTATCGATTTTCCAATTTTGGTGTGTGAAAATGAACTGGCAATGCAGCAAAAGGATGGCAAGAGGGACGGAGGATGGTGCATGCTTATCCGAGCTACAACTTTCTTCACCCTTTCAATTTAATTAAGCTTAATTATCTTAAAATCTACATATGTAGCTAACTTTAGCCCAGTCTATTATACAAGCCATATGTCATAATTACAAAAGAATTCAAAGCTTTATTTCATCATGACACACACTGCCACCTAAATTAATGCAAAAATCTTATTCATACGGTTCATCCAAAAAAAATTCACATTAAAATTTTACAATAAAAGCCCATACAAATTAGAGTTAACTGTATTTTTGATTTTCTGGAATAGGCAACCGATTTAACTCAACCAATGGAGTCTATCTAACACTAAATTATAAACCAACACTAAATTATCAAACGAAAGTTTAGCCGAGTCTACTTTGAAATCCTGGCTTTGTTCCTGGATGCCAAGATAAGCTGGTAATCAACTAATCAAGGAAGCATTGGATGTCTTGTTCAAAAAAAAAAAAAGAAAAAAAAAAAAAGAGGAAGCATTGGATATGTGTGTTTGAGTCATATGACAAGGACAAAGGAAACTTCAGAGCAGCTTCCGTCAACCTCTCCTCTGCTTAATTTCTATTTAATTTAATTACTTATGAGGTTTTGATTATCTCAAATCTATTTAATGGTTTTGGAGTTCCTATCTTCAAAGCTAAATTCGGTTCACAGCTTCAAACCAATCAAGCCCGGCCTCTTGCTCCTTCCTAGAAGTATCCATCAGCTTCTCTCAACCGAACTAGAGAAGGAGCTTTTCTCTACTAGAATCATTGAAAACCGACCTATAGTCTACTTCAGCACTTATCTCATCTCATCTTAGAGAAGCCTAATAAGACCTTGGACTTCTTAATTGAAAGATACAAATATCACCTATACGGTAACCGAAATTTTATTAAATGATTTTTTGATTTGTAAATCAAACCTGATGCGAAGCTAAATGTCAACAAAAATATGGTTTTGTAATAATTGAACACCCTTGCGGGTAAGAATGATTCAAGCACAATTTCTTTTACCGTGTTATTTATTTGACGGTGACTATCCAATGGTCTATGATCTGTAAACGGAAAAGTAAACATTCCCTTTTCTCCATCTTTCTTCTCCTTTATATTCTGCTTCCTCTCTAAGCCATTATTCTTTAACCTTCACCAACCCCACACGCTACACTTGTGTCGTTCTGATTAGCAGCCCGACTGTTACATAAGGAGCAAGAAGGAAAGACGCTGACGGAACAGAAGAGAGATCAAGATCAGAAACAATGGTGAAGGATAGGAGGATTGGTGTGGCCATGGACTTCTCCAAGAGCAGCAAGAACGCTCTTCAATGGGCTATTGACAACTTGGTCGACAAAGGTGACACCCTACACATCATCCACATCAACAACAACAAACACGATGAGTCTCGCAACGTCCTCTGGGCCAAATCTGGTTCTCGTAAGTATATAAAGCCTCAAGCTTTTATTATCTAATATCGCTTAATCCTTGAATTATAAATCTCGAAACCTGAAGGTTGTATCTGATCCGGGTACTTTTTACTGCAGCTCTTATTCCATTGTCTGAGTTTAGAGAGCTTGAGGTGATGAAAAAGTATGGTGTGCCAACTGATATGGAGGTGCTTGATATGCTTGACACTGTTTCTAGGCAGAAAGAGGTATATTTTGTTTAATTTTCTTCCCTGTTTTTTCTTGCACCTATCTAATCCGATCAGCCATCTGGGTTTTGATTACGAATCTTTTGTCTCTTTTATTGGTTGTGATAGGTGACCATTATTACAAAGGTGTACTGGGGAGATGCAAGGGAGAAGCTTCTTGAAGCAGTTGAGGATCTGAAATTAGACTCTTTGGTGATGGGAAGCAGAGGACTTGGTACCCTCAAAAGGTATGCAATGTTCTTGTTCTTTAAATTTTTCCTATGTAAGTTTCTTGTAAATGATCTAAAATTCATCACCTCTTGTGATTGTTCAATACAGGATTGTACTTGGAAGTGTGAGCAACTATGTGATGACACAGGCTCCAATCCCTGTGACCATCGTCAAGGACTTTCCCAATTGATGATCACACAGTTGGATGTTGGGTTTTCCGTGATCGATCTAGCTATCATCAACAAACATTGAGGCATTGTTGAGCTTTAATGCGTTACTTGATCCTGGTTTCATCAAGTTGCTCCAATTATAAAACCCAGATACTGTTAGTCTCTGTTTTGAAGAACAATGCATGTTATCTGGCTCCATTTAGATCTGCTTTTATGTATTAACATTTCTGTCTTGCTGTTATTATGCGCAATTATGAGTTTCCATTACATTCCTTTATGAGCCATGCCTCAATAATTATATTTCTTGCAGAATAAGATCCTTTTTTTTTGAGGAAGAAAGGGGCTGAAACCCCAAAGAAACTATACCAGTAATGCAGAATAAGATCCATGTTTTCAGTAAAAGTAATGCAATGTTTCTGGTAGAAAGTTATAATATCTAGGGATGGCAATAATTCCCAGCGGGTAGGGTACTCACGGGTATTCAACCCTAACGGAGGAGATATACGGGAATAAAACGGGGTAACGGGTATGGGGTTCGGTATTCAGATTTTTGAATCGGGTACGGGACGGGTATGGTATTTTGATATTTGTCTGCATCCCCATTCATTTAGGATAAAAATATTATTATATACAATTTATGTAAAATCATTTGTAATATTTTTTTTACTATAATTTTCTTAATGAATATTTATAGAAACTTCTTGTATTCGTTTTTGTTAGATTGAATCAAGAAACTTATTTATATATATATATTTGATTTTATTTTCATATTTCTATATTCGTAATTATTTTTTAAAAAATTAATTATTACATAATTGTTAACGGGGATCGAGACGGATATGGGAACGTATTCCCCAAAGAAGACGGGAATGGGGAATCCTCATAATCTAATTACGGGAAATGGGGCGGGTATGTGGATGAGGAATAAAAAAGGATACGGGTATGGTATTTTGATCCCCTGACCTTACCCTAGCTATTGACATCCCTAATAATATCCTTCAAATAAGGCTTTTCATTTATTAACCTCGCGTTACATTAAAACCATCTTTAATAAGGCAGTGTCATTTATTCAAAACTGATCGAAAATATAATAGACATACATATGAGAACCAGTTTTATTATTGTTACATCATGAGACAAAAGATGGTTGCGAGTCATCTATGGTTTTGAACCAAAGCGGGTGCGGAAGAAAGCAATAAGCTTTCCTCTAGGAGGCAGAACTTCCTTGATAACAGCATGGTTGACAAACTCGTCACTCCATTCACATAGCTTGGGAAGTTTCTCCTTTGTTAAGAGCTCCATTCCGACAACCTCTTGAAAATCTCTAAGCCAGTAGCCTCCTATGAAGTCAGCAACAATGTCCACAAACCCAATCTCCTCTCCCCCAAAGAACTTCTTACCCTTGAGCTCATTTTCAAGCAGTTTCAGAGTCTCATAAGCTTCTTCCACAGCATTTTCACGATCCTCTGTACCGACAGAGCATTTGAATATCGCAGGCATGCACTAAACACCAACAAACAAGTTGATGATTTAGTTAAGGTGTTCGAAAAATTATCTCAAAGAAACCAAGGCAAAATTGTTACGTCCCGACACTATATGTGTTCTAAGTAATGAAATAAGCGCAGACAATAGAATAGACATAGTGTGTTACCTTTTCCTCGACAAACCTGGCCCAAAAGCGAGCAGTTGCTCTTTGATAAGGGTCTTTAGGCAAAAGGGCAAAGCCCTCCCATGTCTCATCTATGTATTCAAGAATAATAGCAGACTCTGCTATTGGTTTTCCTTTGTGTACGAGCACAGGGATCTTCTTGTGAACTCGGTTGTATTTGAGTAGCAGATCACTCTTGTTTTGCAGGTCCTCTTCAAAGAAGTCGTATTCGACACCTTTCAGCTTCAGAGCCATTTCCACTCTCTTACTGAAAGGGCTTCCCCAAACACCAAAAAGCTTCACTTCCTCTCCCATGATCGATGAAGTTTTGATATGAGTGACTTCTCCTCCTGGGGGTTCTTATAGAGAGGTACCAAAGGCAGAGTTTGCTTGTCCTCTACGAAGTCTCCAGACTTTGTTCAGTAGTCAAGCATATTAAAATGAAAATTTGTGAGGAAAGATCTAGAACAGGGAACTTCTTTGACAATTTGTTGATCCATCCGGCCACTGTTTCTTATGCTATTGTCACTGCTTTAGTCATCTAGATCATCTTTTTTTTCATGTGAATCTGCTTTGGTGTATTCTATGGGGTTCTAGTTGCAACTCTAAATTTACTAAATATACCTTCTCTTATTTTTGTAAAATTTTATTTCCTATTTTACCCATTTCTAAAGGGTCTTTGCTCTGGTGTTTTCTTCTCAAGTTTCTTGAAATTGCCTGACATCATTAGGGTATCAGAAATTTAGAGCAGATCTCTTTTCAATTAATTTTCAGTTAAAGAGATTCATCAACAAACTTCAATCTTTTTCAACACAAGCTTTGCATAATCAGAAATTTACAGCTTCCATAATCAATAAAACTTGTTTTGAAATATCATATTAAATTATGAACCCAGCAACTCATCAAGTGTAATTGGCTGGGCTGATGATCAAATACAAGAAAACAATGAAACAATGGTTGGGTTGAGATTGCAATCAGAACATGATATGATATTGTTTTTGTTAATATCTATATATCTCAGAGAAGGACCTCTCTCATGGAATTCGAGTCCCATGAAGTCTTTGCTGATTGGTTTTTTATGAGTGGTTGATTCGGCCTTCTTCCTCTCCTAATTAAGCAAAGCAAACAAAGGTATTGAAGAAGGCAGACTCCAAGAAATGGCATCAATTCAACCTTCAGGCTAGGTCTTTCGCAATTATTTGCTGCAAGTTCAATTCGTACTTCTCTTTATTCAAAAAAGAAAATTTTTATTGTTTTTAATGAAGGGTAAACCAGGAAAAAAAAATCTTATAAAAAAAAAAGGAGGTATATTTAGCAAAGAAAAATGTTTTTAGGCCTTAATAAAGCCTAGGACTTATGGTTTTATCCTAGATGGCATGCTAAATCACATATCTACATCATCAAATAAAAAAAATCATGTTATGTCATTTTTAGGTAAAAATACAATCTTATCCTTTCATATCTAATGGCTTTAGATTATTTTGTTTTTATTCTATAAAAATATGTTTTAAAGCCATTTTTTTCATTACTCATCCTTAAATTTAAAATATGAAATATATAT
The DNA here is from genome assembly GCA_010134655.1 of Fragaria nilgerrensis. Taxonomy (NCBI): domain Eukaryota; kingdom Viridiplantae; phylum Streptophyta; class Magnoliopsida; order Rosales; family Rosaceae; genus Fragaria; species Fragaria nilgerrensis. Next base: position 9,272,833 of record CM020982.1, read on the forward strand.
ATATATATATATATATATTTGTTTTCAAAAAAACATATATACACATACATAATTTTTTCAAGGAGAAAATTATACACAGATATATATATATATATATCTATATATTTGTCCAAAAAACCTTTATATATAGTTCATCCAATATAAATTCGATAGAGATTTTTTTTTTAATTACATTTTTAAAGTTCGATGGTGAATTATATATATATATATATAAAGTAAAAAGAAAAAATAATGGTGAATTATGAAGTCTAAAACTATTTGATTCACAAAGATAATTTTATTTTATTTTATTAATATCGTAATTGTGGCCCTAAATGTAATGAATTATTATAATATTTGACTACATAAAAAAATGCATTTAATTTAGTTCATGTAAGGTAACAAAATCAACTACATAAAAATGGTAACTAAATCATCTTGATGAAATTAAACAATAATTATTCGAATTAATTGATGCATGAAATATAAGGATTGAATAAGTAAAAAACTATATATAATGAATCAATGAATTGATGGTGGTTTGGTTTTAGATAGATCGTTATCAATAAATTATGGTATATAACTATATGTGCCTGTATGTATTAAGATACATTTAATTTAGTTCATGTAAGGTAACTAAATCAACTACATAAAAATGGTAACTAAATCATCTTGATGAAAATAAACAATATTTGGTATAATTATTCGTTAATTTTGTATGATTATTAATTAGATCGTTATGAATAAATTATATTTAGTATAGGGTATCTATATAGGCATGTCCGTATTTATAAGAGAATATGCAAACATTCCATATTAGTATACGTATTACCATCTCACTACAGGAAATATACACTTAGCCGACAGAATTAATAAGATTCCGTCGGCTAAGACACACTTCACCGACGGAAACAAAAATCGTCGTATAGGACACCACATCCGTCGCCTAAGATTTCATAGGCGACGGAAAATAACTGTCGACAACTTCCGTCGACTAAGATAATCCTACTCGACGAAATACTATTCGTCGTCCTATTTCCGTCGGCTTTGTAAATTCTAGACGACGGATATCTTCCGTCGGTAAGGTTTCGTCGCCTTAGATCTTTCTAGTTGACGGAAATTGACTGTCGACATAGTCCGTCGTCTAAGATTGTCTAGGGCGACGAATAATGTTCCGTCGGTAGAACTTGGCTTAGACGACGAATAATTTTCCGTCGTTTAAACTTTTTTTGGGCAACGAATTCAATTCCGTCGGCTAAGAACAACTTGGGCGACGAATAACCATTTCTTAGCCGACGAACATTTCCGTCGACTAAGAATTTGAATTATTGCCTGACACAAAGCAGAGCGAATATTTTTTCCGACGTCTTTTGTCCTAGCCGACGGAATATTCCGTCCGCTAAGTTTACACATCATCATTTATACACCTTTTGCCCAGAAGAGAACGCAGATCGAATAAAGGCATGGTCTAGCTCCCCCCCCCCCCCCCCCTCCCCTTCATCAGAATATTCATCCGATCCAAATATAGTTAATTTAGAAGCTTTTTGTCGACATGAATTTGATCGATCTTTAAGAGCTACGCGCTTCGATCTCGATCTCCTAATTGGTAACTACTTTAATTAATTAATCTACTTTCTTCTTTTAGGCATATTTTCCTGTGAACTTTCGGCGACTTGCCGGTCCAATTTTGATGGATTATTAATTGTTGCTTATTACTTGTATGCTTAATATAATTACTAGATATGTGTGTATAATATGTTTGTACGTACATATAATATTATATATGTCACATCCTGACCCGTAAGATTTTATCTTATTTACTAGCTTGATTATAATAAGAATTTTACCGTCTCCGACATTGACATATAGTTTAATTGGTCCCTAGAGGGGTTTTGAGGGACGATTATTTCAGAGAGTTATTCGTAGGAGAAAAATGTAACGACGGTAAAAATGGTAAATTTAGCTAGTAAAAGGTAATTTTTTTAGGGTATTATTTTTTGGGGGTGTTAAATTTTTGGATTGGGTTTATATTGGGTTGGAACCAGTTGGGCCAAGCCCAACCGATTTTCTCTCTCTTCCCTCCCGATTCTCTCTCCTCTCTCTCTTTCTCTCCCGATTCCTCCCCCCTACCGGATTTTCTTCTCCGCCGTCCGGCCGCCCCAGACCGCCGCACCGGTCCCAATCGATCGGTCTCCAACCCAGCTACCGTTCTAGACCGGTGGCAGCCTCCCTAGCGCCGCCGTGAAGGAGAAACGCAGCCCGAAAGGCGCGGCTGCCATAGGCTTTCCGTCGCCGGAACTTCTTCCTCCGGCCACCAATCCGGAAAGCTTGGTACAGTTTTGAAGCTCTCCTCCCGTGCAACAACCCCTCCAAAAGGCTCGATCCCTCTTGAGCTCGGTAAGGAGAAATTCGAAGTTGAAATTCTAGGGCTTATTGTGTGTTTGCGTTCGATTGACCTAGTTAGGCTTGAAATTGGACTTAGTGATAGTTATGAAAGTTGTTTGGACTGATGAGAGGAAGCTGCTGTTAAAATTTGGTAGAATTTGGACGTCGCCGGAGCTGGTCGCCGGCCGCTGCCGGCGGAGCCGCCGCCGGCGCCAGCGTTGGAAAAACTGTTTTAGGTGGAGATTTTTATGAGGAATTTAATGGAATGAGTTTTAGAATTTTCGGACGAATTTTGAATAGGTTTATGAATTTCCGAAGTATGGTATTTAAGCGGTTAAATAATGTAAAATCCGACCGTAGGATTTAAATCAATTTCTGGGAAAGGTTGTTTATACGACTGCCGAGTATGATATAAAAGTTTGGATCGTTTCGATTTAAGAATATCGAACTTAGGCAATGATGAGCGTAATTATGGCTCTCGATTAATTTTGCCTATTTTATAAATACTGGATTTCAGTTGGTAAATTAATTATATATTTAGAACAGGACGTGAGGAGGCCCGAGCAGAAGAAGCCTCGGAGCGTCATCAGGCTTAGGCCTAATTTGTGAGTGGACCTTTGTTTTAAATAAAAAGCATGCGATGAATGATTTTATTAATCATTTGTTATTTTGATGAGATTATTGATTTCTCGCCTATTTGATAATTTTTCCTCCTTTGGAGAGACCCCGAAAATGAGATTTTCGGTGGATATATATATGTTTTGGATTTTATGAGAATAGTATGTATATAAATGCTAGCTAGCCATAGGTGCTTGGTCCGTCATAATGAGGTAAATACCATTATGACGTGTCGTGCGTGTTAGACACAAGCGTCATAGCCCTATATGAAAACTTCTTTCTTTTTCAGTTTATTTAGGTTTTCATATAGGGAGTCCACACGTATATATACACCGTCCTTTTCGGTCATAATGAGGAAAAATACCATTATGGCGCAACGTGAGCGTTAGACGCCAGCGTTGTAGCCTTGTATGAATTTCTATTTTTCTGAATTGTTTCTAGGATTCATACAAGGAGTCTGACGAGTGTAGATACATACGAATATATGAATATATATGGTATAGCCTGAGAGGCTCCATTTTATTTGAGTTTGTGACTAGCCAGTGCTAGTCGTGAAATTATCAGTTTATGAGTTGAACACTTTTAAGCTGCCGCATGCAGTATATTTTTTTATGAAATTAAATTAGGAATGCATAAATAGTTTATTATTAAATTATTTTTGTCCACTCACTCTAACGTTATTAAATATCTTCCCCTGGGCCCTTTGTTTTAAAATGCCCAGTCTGCAGAGTTCGGATTGGATCTCGTAGGAGACGAGGCATAGTCACCCGTATTTCCACCACCTTTCACCAGTAGGTTACCTGTTTAGCCTACTTGTCTTTTCTTGCTTCCGCTAGTGTCTAGTAGCTCTGAATACTTGGGTTTAATGTATATATTTTGGTTGTGGGTGAAGGCTTGTTTATATTTTAGAATATTTTCGGATAATGTATATTATCTTAGATAATGTTTATTATCCTGTTGGTGATGATTGTTTTTGAGGAGCACGAAGGCTCCAGAAGTTAAGGTTGGATTTGGAACCTTTAGAAGTGTTTGCAGGTTTTTTTTGGAAGGGTTGTCCATTTTCAAGGGAGGTTGTACCGAATTTTGTGGTAAATCTTTCTTGGAGGTGGTCCCCGCACGATTTACTCCGGGTTTAGGGTGAAATTCGGGGCGGGTCGTGTCAATATATGCATGAAAACTATATAATATTATGTTTGTATATATATATATATATATCTAACTTTTGTGTGTATAATTTTTAAAGATATATATATATATATATATATATCTTTAACTTTTATATGTATGATTAATTAATAATTATGTGAATAATTATGTACGTACGTTTATCAAATTTTTGTTTTCATTCAAATCGTTTTGTACGTGTATTCATATGATAAAAAATAAAATGATGAATCATGTAATTAAGAATTATAAGATTCTTATACATTCATCAATATATATTGTTACCCTTAGAAATCTCGTTCGAGAACCATTATGTTACGACTGTGTCTAACAAAATGGGTTTCGAATTGTCCCATATTTGGACAGTTTGGGAGCATATGACATTGAGATTCCGTTTTTTGTTGGTGCGTTTCGTTTTCGGTTGTGGGTATATATATTTCGACAAGATCTTTCTTTATTGTTCCTCGAGTGCATTCTAGGTATAGATATTAGTGAACTTGGGGAACTGTAGGGAGATGCTGCCGAAATTTTCTCACATATGCGAATTCGAAACCCCCCAACAACAAACGAAATCATAATGCATGTCATATGCTCTCAAACGAGATTAGGGCCCTAACCGGAGGTATAATGTGAAAAATATTATTGGGGTAGTAATTAAACTCTCAAGTATGGAAAATGATTGGAAAATTATGCTCATGTACGTAAAGTGTGGAAAATTATTGGGGGTCAGTAATTTTCTGTATTTCTTGATACAACACATCCGCCTTCCTTTATTTTCTTCCAGTTTGATACTTGGATGTTTGTTTTACTCTTTTCCAGGTCTTTTCTTTAATCTGGAATGCTTCCAGTTTTTGTTATGCTCATATGTTCAAGTGTGGAAAATTATTGGGGGTCAGTAATTTTCCTGACCAGAGCAACCAAAGTTTATGGATGATTGTTATTACTTAGATTCCTTTCAACCATCCTCTAATGACATAATGGGGTAGTAAACTCTCAAGTAGGGAAAATTATTGGGGGTCAGTAATTTTCCTAAACAGAGCAACCAAAGTTTACTGACCCCCAATAACCACCCTGTAACTAAAAAAAACTGAAACTGACAACCAAAAATAAATGAAACTGACAGAAATATCAAAGGAATAGACCAAAATTACTAAAAGAACAAGTTCATTTACTGAAATTCAAGATCATTCATATGTTTTTGCAACACTATAAAAATACTACATTTATTTTGAAGATCCTACATCTAAAGTGCCACTAATCTTTTTTCTATATTGATGTCCATGAACTTTAGCAGGATCTTCTTCCTCATTTCATTACCACCATCTTTTTTGTCGGTTTTTTACTATGACATAGGCTCTCTATAAAGTGGAGCAAAAACGGTCCACAGTCTGACCTGCAATGTATTAAGAAACAGTGTTACTAAATTTTTCACCCCAATAAAACAGACAAGTAATTTCTGACCCCAATAAAACTCTTTAAAGGAAGTTTAAAGGTACTTACGATGTTTTCTTTTGCTGCGGGCAGGATAAGATATCAGTCAGCTTGTATCTTGCTTGATAAACGTTTTGGTCCAGCATCCATCTTCTTGTTCTTTTCTCTTCAGCACTCATCATCGAGTAACCGTCAACCACTATTCCTTGGCTGTCCTACTTGTCATAGTTTTCTCTCCATTCCTTAGGGTCCATGCCTTGGCTGAGAGGGTATTTGGTGGAATCATATACGCGTTTGATGAACACCATAATGTGCTCACCTGTTGGTTTCAACACACAAGTAAATTACAACTCAAACAAACTAAGAGAACAAGCAACAAACAAAAACCTGTAGAAGTTTACTGCCCCCCAGTAAACTTCTTACCCTAATAAATTAGTTACAACTCACCACTGCCATTGCATTCTGAAAGTGGTTGTTGGTGTCGGCAGAGTAATCTTTCGTTGGCGGTAGCATTGAGTTCAGGTGATAGAAGCATCGAGCTTTGTTGTCAATCAGGACCAAGGTATAGTGGTGGCTGACCCCGTGATGTACCGGAATGAAAACCAGGTCCTTACTGAAGATGGACCACAGAGGATTAATAATGGAAAGCTCTATATCCAATTCATTACATTTGAATTCCCCCTGTTTTCCTCCTCCAGCTAGGAACTCCTTCAGTTTTTGTTCATGTACCACCGCCGCGCGCTGTATTTATAAAAGCAAGTAGTAAGATTGTGTTAACTGAAAAAGTAACAGAGGAGACCGCGGTGTTGCGGCACGCTGTTATTTCAGGTTAGACTACTTACCGCTGCCTCTATGTCTAGGAATCCGACTGAGACCTTCTTCTTTTCCATTTCCTCCTTCAACATTGCGAGGTACACCTTGATGGTCTAAATGTACAACATATATAAGTCACAAATAATATAATATATTCATGCAAATTTCCATTGTAATTTTTAAAATGCATATATATATATATATGTATGCTTTTTTAAGTACGAATACTTACGTGGAGTTATAAAAATTTTATGTTACTTAGGCAACGGAAATTGTATAAGTCGTCTGCTTGGTTAACCAATGCCACGAAAAATGTATTTTCCGTCGTGTAGGATCCCCAAATATTAGACGGGTAAATTTTGCGCCTTTGTTTTTCCCCGAAATTTCGTATTACGACACGAATATTTGTCTTAGTAAGTTTAATTTAAAACCTATACTGACTCCCTCGCGCAATCCACAATCCCTAATTCACACCCACAATTCCCTATTCCCAAATCCCACCAGAGTCGCGCCACCAGAGCTGCGCCACCAGACCCCATCCACGCATCGGCAACCGATTAAAGTGCACGCATCCACCCACCTCCTCCACTCATCGCCACCGCATCCACCCGCCGCCCCGATCTCTCTGCTCTCACTTTCTCACCGCCGCTACGATCTCTCTGCTCTCACTTTCTCACCGCCGCTACGATCTCTCTGCTCTCACCTTCTCACCGCCGCTCCTTTTGCAGGTCTGTATTCTCTCTCTTCTCAGTGTCTGAATCGTAAACGAATTCGTTGATCGTGTTTCATTATTATTATTATTAGGATTTTTGTTAATTATCCGAAAAAAAAAAAACCCAATATCACATTGTATCTTCTGCTTAAGTGGCTCACAGTTTTCTGTATCACCAATGCATCAATTCTAAAAAAAAATAAAATAAAGTGAACAAATTCAAGTGGTTTGATCAACCTGTATGCTTTCTATGGACTATTTTTCGTAATCTTTATATATTACTCACTCATTTACTAACAATTGTGTGTTATTTATGTGCAAGATATGGTGATCATGGGGAAGAGGAAGGGCCGAGCCACTCAGGCCAGTGTTTTGATGGACTCAATACGGTAGAGCGTCAGTTCAGCTAGCAGTAGCAGCCATCCTAACCCCATGCCGGCTGAGAAAGTACCACCAGGGGCTCCCCCCTTGATCGTGCGGCGCCCTACAGTTGACAGTTGTTCAACGGGATTTCAATCGGCGTTTGTAACCGCACCCGAGACTGCAACCGCACCCGAATCTGCAAGACGTATCGTCGGCAGCGCTCGAATCAAAGTTAGAAGCCCAACAGGTAAGTGTATTAATTTACTGCCCCCAGTAAACTTCTACTGGGGGTCAGTAAACTTCTTCTGCCCCTCAGTAAACTTCTACTGGGGGGTCAGTAAACTTCTACTGCCCCCTAGTAAACTTCTTTTCGGGGGGTCAGTAAACTTTTACTGCCTTTACTGCCCCCCAGTAAACTTTTATTGGGGGTCAGTAAACTTCTACTGCCCCCAGTAAACTTCTACTGGGGGTCGGTAAACTTTTTCTGAGGATCAGTAAACTTATACTGGGAGGGAAGTTAAGTTGTTGGGGTAGGGGAGGTTATTATGCTTTCTAGTATTCATATATATATATATGTAGTTTTGTGGTTGTTATTTTAATTATTAGATGTAGTTTTGATTCAAGTTTGAACTTTGTTGGCTTGAGTGGTTTTCGGACCCTCTTGTTTGATCGTTTCGGTCATTATGATCAATGATCATGGGGGTCAGTAAACTTCTACTGGGGGTCAGTAAACTTCTTCTGCCCCCAGTAAACTTCTACTGGGGGTCAGTAAACTTCTATTGGGGGTCAGTAAACTTCTTCTGGGGGTCAGTAAACTTCTACTGGGGGTTAGTAAACTTCTACTGGGGGTCAGTAAACTTATTCTGGGGGTCAGTAAACTTATTCTGTGGATCAGTAAACTTATTCTGGGGGTCAGTAAACTTATTCTGGGGGTCAGTAAACTTATAATGGGGGTCAGTAAACTATCAGTACAATATGTTTGCTTCATTTTCATGCCACTTACACACAACATATATCCTCTTGTATATTAAGTATATATCATAATGTAATAATGTATTTTCACATGTTAATTGTAGCTCCGGCCCCGAAAAAGAAGCGGGGTTTTTGTTCTGGAAAGAAGGCGGAGAATATCGTTCAACAAACGGGGCAGAAGATCAAGCTGGAGTATTGCCCCCGTGTAAAAGGCCCTAGCGTGAGGGAGATAAACAGCTTGGTGGCACATGATATCGGTTGCGCCATACGGAGTCTGGTGGGAATGAGGGCAAGCACGTTCTACGACCTTGATCAGACTGAGAAGTGGAATGTGTGGAATGCAATGTCGGTAAGTAACTGAAGAGTATATGAAAAGTAAATTTACTTAATTACATTTGTTTGATAACATATATATGATTGCTTATAATTGGAAGACATGAACTGACTGAATTGACATCTCTCTGTTGATAAAATTTCATGTCTAAGGATATGTTTGCATAAGACTGAGTTGTCTTATAAAGTGAAAATGTTATGGATATGTGTAAAGATTGAATGTGTGTAAAGTATTGTGTGTTGATATGAATTGAAAGATGTCTTTTGTGATAGTAATTGACTGTATTAATTTATTTTATTTTACTTTTCAGTGCTTAACATGGGATTTTTTATTTATTTCTTACTTAGCCGAAGTACGAGTGGGATGAAAATGATGAGCCAATGTCAATTGGATACTGAAGAGGGCACAGGAGAGGTACAAGGACTGGAAGTACCAGTGTCACAAAGATTATCTGAAGGAAGGGCCCTCTGGCATGCCAGTAGATTTCATTGGGAGAGAGGACCAGTGGGAGTTTCTATGCCAGCATTTTGAGTCAGATGCTTTCAATGTGATTTTTTTAATTACCTTCATTGTTTCCCTTATATTTTATTATTAACCCATTCATGTATAGTTATGTATTTATAACTTGAAATGTGAAATGTGCAAAATGTTAGAACTAATCTATTTAATGTTTTTTCGTGTATATATTAGAGACTCTCCTTGGCAAACAAGCGGAACCGTGAGGAGAAGACTATGCACCACCACACGGTGTCTTCTCCTATCATCTACACAATGGAGGAACTCAGAATACAAGGCGAGCAGCTTCCAATTATTAAAGGTTTTGAGAAGACCTATGTCAGGGCCGGCGATGAAAATACAACCAAGAAATATGTAAGTGTCTTTCCTTTTACTAGAATGTAAGCTTAGCAAATGGTTCAAGCATGTGTAAATCCGGCTATTGGTATATATATGAGACCATTAAGTTGAATGAAGGCACTGTCCAATTAGAATGTTATGTTTTCCTGCTTCTTCCAAAACAAAAAAAAAGTGTTATTATCATTGTCATTAATTAAGATGTATAGTTTTAGGGAGCAATAAAGTTGTTTACTAGGGAGTAATAAAGTTATTTATTAGGGTATCTGTTGTGGCCATGCAACTGAATTGCAAGTTTACTGACCCCAGTAGAAGTTTACTAAAGGTAGAAGTTTACTGGAGGCAGTAAATTTCTACTGGGTTTACTAGGGAGATAATGAATTGCAAGTTTACTGACCCCCAGTAGAAGTTTACTGGGGGGCAGTAAACTTCTACAAGATTTTCTAGGAAGCAATAAAGTTGTTTATTAGGGTATTTGTTGTGTGTTGTGGCCATGAAACTAAAAGGGAGATAATGAATTGCATGTTTACTGACCCCCAGTAGAAGTTTACTGGGGGGGCAATAAACTTATACTGGGTTTACTAGGGAGCAGTAAAATTGTTTATTAGAGTATCTGTTGTGTGTTCTGGCCATGAAGCTGAAAGGAAGATAATGAATTGGAAGTTTACTGACCCCCAGTAGAAGTTTACTAGGGGCCAGTAAACTTTAACTGGGTTTATGAGGGAGCACTAAAGTTGTTTATTAGGGTATCTGTTATGTGTTGTGGCCATGAAATTGAAATGGAGATAATGAATTGCAAGTTTACTGACCCCCAGTACAAGTTTACTGGGGGACAGTAAACTTCTACTTTGCTTAATGAGTTTACTGACCCCCAGTAGCTTATTCCCTGTTTATTATGCAACCAGTAAACTTTATTATGGAAATGTTGAGCTGCATGTTTTGTTTATTAATTGATGTATTTTAAATGCAGAATGACATGGTTGATGAGGTTAATAAATGAAAGGATGCATTTAAGGAACAACATCCTGACGCGACGGAGGAGGAGATTATGGAAAGTGTTCAGTCCCAACAAATTGAGGTGTTGGGTAAGGTGCTCAAAACTCGGAAAGGAAAGGAGATCAGAGGGATGTGACGAGGAGGCGAGCGAGACTTGAGCCTTTCTTCAAATGGTTCCACTTCACGTAGTCGTCCTCCTAGAGTTGATGAGCAGCAACTCCAAGAGGTGCAGGAGCGCTATGAGCAGAGACTAAAGGAATCAGAGGAGCGTGCCCAGCAGCAGTTCCAAGAGGTCCAACAGCTTGCCCGACAGCAATACCAAGAGGTCCAGCAGCGTCCCCTGCGTGCCGAGTCTATGTATAGTGCTGTGCAGTCCCAAGTTGCAGCCATATATGCGCACCTAGGTATGCCACCTCCTCCTCCTCCACAATTTCCTCCTCCTCAATCTTCTCCTCCTCGACAAGTTTCCCCACAAAACAGTGATGATAGAGGCGACAACGTGTAGGATTGGACAACAGTGCCCCTTGGCATTATTCATAGTTTAGCTAGATTGTATGAACAATTTTCTACCTAGTTAATTAATTAATTAATTATTTTGTACGTATATATATATATATGAATAATATTTGTCCATCTATCATCAATATATGAAAAATGGTCCAAATCTATTGCTATCAATATATCTCTGTTTGATTATCGTTACTAATTTGTAATAAAAAATAAAAAAAAAAAATTCAGTGTCTTTTCACCATAAATAAAATAACTTAGTCGACGGAAACAGTAATCTTCGTCGCCCAAGGTAAATATCATGAGCGACAGAAACAGCAATATTCGTCGCAATTGATATTTACATTCAGCGACGGAAATCAACCATTCGTCGCGCAAGAGAAACAACCCAAGCGACGGAAATAGTAACATTCGTCTCCCAAGATGAAATATCTAGGCGACGGAAATAGTAACTTCCATCGCTTAAGAGAAACAACCTAACCGACGAATTCAAAGAACAATCATCGACTAAGAACTGTTTCGTATTCGTCGGATTACAACTTTACCGACGACCTTTCCGTCGCCTAAGAACGACTCAGTATTCGTCGACAAACATATATACCGACGTAGTTCCGTCGGTTAAGAAGAATTTTTTATTCGTCGCGTAGGAATTTTTCCGACAAAAATTGTTCGTCGATAGGGACACTTATCGACGAATAAATTTGTCGACAAGGCATGTCAGAGTTCGTCGGGTTTGATCGTTCTTAGTCGACGAAAAACTTCAATTCCGTCGCGTAAGTGTCTACCTCACGACACTTACGCGACAGAACTTAAACGACGAATGATCGGTCTCCTAGGATCTTAGGCGACGGATATTGCTTCTTAAGCGACGGGTTGATTCCGTCGCCTATGACGAGATTTCCTGTAGTGATATTAGTTTATGTTAATGTGAATGATGACTTCTATTTTAGAAATTAGATTCATTAAATGAAGTACACTTCACACTTAACATACTTATTCAATCACTATATCTCATACCTATTCAATGAAGTTCATCTCTTGCCAAAAAAATCTCATGCTGAAGTCCATCACAATATTTCGTGAGGTCCCGGAACTATAAGATATGTTTCTGACTTCAAATCACAATATCAATGATGGCTAGCTTCTTTTTTCAATGTTATTGAAATCATCATTGGATATCTAGTACGTATTTATTTGTGTAGAATAATATATTAGTTTATGTTAATGTGGATGATGATTTCTATTTTAGATATTTGATTCATTAAATGAAGTACTTCACACTTAATATACTTATTCAATCACTATATCTCATACCTATTCAATGAAGTTCATCTATTGCCAAAAAAATCTCATCTGAAGTCCATCGCAATATTTCGTGAGGTACCGGTATAAATGTGTATAATATATTTTCTTTTTATTTTGCAAATTTAATTTAAGATTTGATTTTTCTAATTAATAAGGAGGATTTGTCTATAGATGACAATACGTATATTAATATGAAATGTTTGTATATCCTCTTATAAATACGGACATGCCTATATAGATACCCTATACCAAATATAATTTATTTATAACGATATAATTAATAATCACACAAAATTAACGAATAATTATACCAAATATTGTTTATTTTCATCAAGATGATTTAGTTACCATTTTTATGTAGTTGATTTAGTTACCTTACTTGAACTAAATTAAATGTATCTTAATACATACAGGCACATATAGTTATATACCATAATTTATTGATAACGATCTATCTAAAACTAAACCACCATCAATTCATTGATTCATTATAGTTTCTTACTTATTCAATCCCTATATTTCATGCATCAATTAATTCGAATAATTATTGTTTATTTTCATCAAGATGATTTAGTTACCATTTTTATGTAGTTGATTTTGTTACCTTACATGAACTAAATTAAATGCATTTCTTTATGTAGTCATAAATTATAATAATTCATTGCATTTAAGGCCACAATTACGATATTAATAAAATAAAATAAAATTATCTTTGTGAATCAAATAGTTTTAGACTTCATAATTCACCATTATTTTTTCTTTTTACTTTATATATATATATATATATATATATATATATATAATTCACCATCGAACCTTAAAAATGAAATTAAAAAATAAAATCTCTATCGAATTTATATTGGATGAACTATATATAAAGGTTTTTTGGACAAATATATAGATATATATATATGTGTGTGTGTATAATTTTCTCCTTGAACAAATTATGTATGTGTATATTTTTTTTTTTGAAAACAAATATATATATATATATATATATATATTTCACATTTTAAATTTAAGCATGAGTAATGAAAAAAATGGCTTAAAAACATATTTTTATAGAATAAAAACAAAATAATCTAGAGCCATTGGATATGAAAGGATAAGATTGTATTTTTACCTAAAAATGACATAACATAATTTTTTTATGATGTGGATATGTGATATGGCATGCCACCTAGGATTAAGGCCATAAATCCTAGGCCTTATTAGAGCATCTCCAATGGGAATGTCAAATCCTTTTGTCAAAATTCAAATTTGACATCTTATGTGGCAATTTCAAAATTTGACAAAAAATCTCTCCAACCCAGATGTCTAATGCATATTATTATATTATTTTTATGCCTAATTTTATGATTATACAAAGTATAAACTCTTCACTTTTTTTTTTCACGACTGAAAGTCTGAAACCTTCCTCCTCCTCCCAGATCTCCTCACAGCCAAATTTATTATCTTTTGCATGTCACAGAAAATCGCCTTCCTTCCTTTAATCGACCTCCATATTTCAATTTGCTAGGTTCTGATCTTTCTTTCCTTATGCTCTACTCTTCGATTTCTTCTCCATTGAAACCTCTTTCTTCTCTATATCTCTTATGCCCAAATCTTCTTCTTCTTCTCTACATCTCTTCTGCTTAGAAAAATGGTAGCTTCATAACTGATGCTGGGTACAAGAAACAAAGATCTGATGGATAGTTGAATTTGGGTACAAATTCAAGGCTCTTGCTTCCTTAAATATATGGCCCTTGAATCCTTTCTGCACCTCCAAAAATATCTTATGGGTATCGGATCTAGATGTTTTGGTCTGGGTTCTGGGTAGTGGGACTAGAGGAGAGAGAGACGATCGATCGGTGTGTGAGAGAGAAGAGAAACAATTAAAAAAGAAAAGACCAGAAGTTTGGAGGATGTCAAATTTGACAGCAGAAACCCAAACTGTCATCCACGGTGGATCCACGGGGGATTTGAAGGTTGGGTTGGAGAGGTTAGATGCTGTCATTTTTTGCCCGTTAAGCCTCCAGCTGGAACTTGACAGTTCCACTGGAGATGCTCTTAAGGCCTAGAAACATTTTCTTTTTTAAAATAAGGCTATAAATCATTTTAAGACCTTAGTTGGTCATTTTTCAAAATTTCTCATCAATCTTCACTCCTTTGACAATTTAATAGTATTAGCTAGAAAGCTATTATTCCTTAACGACAATTAAATGATCAAATTATTTGAGATTGTACAAATTACACAACGATAATCTTTCATTGAAAGAAACTAAAAACAGCAAATATGAATTTTCAGAATTACAATACATATATTATATGCGAGGAGCGCTGTTCCCCTTACATAGAAGAAGCATAACCTTGAGTTTTATTTATGTACAATCCATATACATTCAATCAGATATTTATTTACGTACAATATCCATATTCATTCGATCTGATATTTCTTCACGATCCATGAAATGCGTATAAGCATGAACCATTTAGCACTTAGAAGTTGTCGCGCTTCCATAGTGAGAATGGAACACAGCGAGAAGCTTGTCTTTAGACGGCAGACAGTCCTTAACAGCATGGTGGCACACAAAGTGCTCGCTCCATTCACACAGCCTGGGAAATTTCTTTATGGTTAACAGTTCCACTCCCACAACTTCTTGGACAACTTTAAGCCAGTGGCTTATGAAGTTGGCAACAATGTCCACCAGTCCAATACAATCTCCTCCAAAGTACTTCTTATGCTTGAGCTCATATTCAAGCAGTTGTAGAAGCTCACATGCTTCTTCCACGGCCTTCTCACGCTCCTCAGCAATACTCGCGCAAGCTTTCTTTAGCGCAGGAATACACTAAATACACAAACGATACAGCAAGTATCAATCAGTCCGTAAGTTAATTAGTATGTTATGTAATCCAAATATGTATGTCTCAATCTTTGCGTCTGATTCAGTATCTTATAATATGCATGTCATGTATTAACACATGATATATTTTCTCCGATATAGGGCAAGGAAACATTATGTTTAGGAAAGAAAATTGATCAAGAATGCTAGTAGGTACCTTTTCATCGATGAACCTAGCCCAGAAGCGCGCCTTGGCCTTTTCACAAGGATCTTTAGGCAGTATGTTATAGCCCTTCCAGGTCTCGTCAATGTACTCCAGAATGACATGAGACTCTGCAATTACTTTCTCACCATGAACAAGCACGGGGATCTTCTTGTGAACAGGGTTGTACTTGAGGAGCGCAGGGCTCTTGTTGGTCAGGTCTTCTTCATAGTACTTGTGTTGGACACCTTTGAGTTTCAGAGCTATTTCCACCCTGCGACTATACGGGCTCCTCCAAGTTCCATACAGCTTCACTTCCTCCTCGGCCATATTTGATTACACTAGTAACTAGTCTTAGCTTGGATAATTGGTTTGTCCTTCATGCATGGGCCGGTTGTTTGAGCTCTATAAATAGGGATGAGAGGAAGGAGTTTCCTTGAGCTCCAAGGTTGTTCAATTGTCAACAATCATTTTTAAAATTTGCAGTTGGTGGAGTTTGAGTAACTTCTCTTACAATCGTATCCATAGTTTACAATATCCATTACAAGTTCTGAATTCAAATCGATCTAGTGCGTAACCCTAAACATAAATTTAGGGAAACACACTAGGTTTTATTTATAAAATACAATCAGCAAACATGAGGAAATTAATTGGATAACATATTCTGGAGGTAACATGAACCAGGCATACAGTTAACTAAAATGGGAGAGAAGTACAAGTGGGTATACAAAATAAGTTTGGAATGAGTCGTTAACTTTTCAATCAGATAATCCCTCTGTATAATGTAAACACCATCGAGAAACTTATCTGGAATTCTTATTCAACAGATCAGCATTCGCCATTGATGAGTCGACCTTGGCATGTTACTTGCATTTATATATGGATTTTGCATAATAATATTTACTTAAGTACTGAAGATCCTAACCGTGTTTATGCATTGAAATTGGGTTTGTGACCGATGAATAGATTAATTTGTAGCAAATTTGAATAATTTTGAATTTAGAACGCTTCAACTTAGTAATCCTTATTAAAAAAAATCTCTCAATAAGAGTTTCAGTTCACCGAATATAATTAAATCAAGCAGATTATAACACAACCAAATAGAGAATTCAAGTGCACTCCTCCGATTCTTTTGATCATCTATACGAAGAGATCATAGCTCATCAAATCATGACATGTTAAATTCACGGCAAATAGTACTGGATGCATTGGGTCCCACCATAAAAATTTCATGATATAAAACCCTCGTATCATGGTTCGAACGCCGGTGTATCTAGACTCATTTTCCTACTGTGATTCATGAATATTTCCATGGGTCTAATTGGGCTTGGCTGCTTGGAAACTTGGCTTACATGTTCATATCAACAAGATAGACTGGGCCTTAATAGAGAGTTTGTGAAAATTGGATATGTTGACATAGTAATGTCCGGTTTCGCCATCTCGGCACCTCCAATTCATTGTAGGAACTAGGAGTCCTTCAAGAACATCAACGGATAGATCCTCAATGTTTAATAACTCTGATAAATCAAAATTTCAAACCATGAAAGTTGAAATTCAATTATAATTATGATTTTCTTTGTATGATGTTTCGAAGGATGATGATAGAACAATATCTGATCAAAATGGTCCGAGTCGAATTTAGTTACCAAGACTTTGTTAGAGAGATATATCACTAGACAAAATGCTAATTGATAATCATTTGAGTATTTGCAACCACTGAATCCGCTAACTGAAATGTGGTGGATCAAATTTTGAATCTATAGGTGTAGTCGGTTGTACATAAAATAACTTCCTAAACCCGTAAACCAGCAGGCATTCCACCATGACTAATACAACTGAGGTCGTCCTAAGGTTCCTGTTCATAAGTAGGATGGGTCGGGCTCAACCTCGGTGGCAATACTGGGCTGGGAACAATTGCGGAAGGCATGAAGTCTATATTTGAAACAGTAGCAAAGACAATTGTCCCACATCGATTTCCAAGTAGAGAGAACTCATGCTGGGCCATAAATACGGATTAGCCACCAGCTTGTTATGTATCATTAATTACGTTTATAATTACATTTCAACTACAAATTCTGACTTAACTATCGAGGAGGAAAGACCGGAAGCCCCCGGTCATCCTTTAATTTGTAGGTCATCGGGAAGAAAGATTATCACCCAGCGAACATGTCTTCAGCTTTTACAACCCTATCCGGGACAATAGGTATTCATGATCTTTTGGAAAGGTACACATGCATGAGCAAGAAGGGAGACGAGGCACAGTAAAGTGAAACAGACTTTAACCTGGAATCACACATCAACAGACTTTAACTTCTTAATGGTAATTTCTTTTCGGTCCATGCCATGCATCAAACGAAGCAGCTTCAACCTTCAAGCTCAAGTTAGTCTTTCCCTCTTCGCTTATTCAATTTAGGAGTCAGAAGAAAACAATATAGGAACTTGATAATTCTAAGGAATCAAGTCAGCAATCAAAATATAGATACCATTTGTTTTGATTATTCTCCTCTACAGAACCAACAGATCATTCATCAATGGAATCACCGTACCTTCTCGCTAATTAACTTCACTAATATATGCATGCATGCATCACTACAAAACTTAATCAACTCATAGTTAGTACTTGTCAGGTATAACAATAACGATCTAACAAAATTAATAGGATTATATACTCATAGTTAGCTGAAACTTGCATGAAGATATTCAACTAAAATTGGAAGGCCAAGTGAGTGTGTCGTTGGAAAATCAAAATCATCAAATTTGGATTGATCGAGTCGTCACTCGTCAGCTACTTAATTTTCCATTTTTGCATGGGATTCTCTCTTTGTTTAACAATCAGAACCTGAATAGCTGCAATCAATCATGCATATATATATTCCCATTTGGCGCCATCATTAGCCAGCTTCCCTTCGAGTCGTACGTTGTCATGTATGCTTCTATTAGCTTTGCTCTTATTCTAATCACTAATCATCATTAGTGCAACTCCGGCCAATTTGTATTATGTGTGCGTACTAACCCCCAGTATCATATATATGATCATAATCAATTATTTTGAAAGAGTCTTTTACTGTGGATTCTTAAGTTAAGGACTTGGTGAGGATTTTTTGGTTTATGGTTTAAATGACCCAATTTTTTTATTATATTTTGACATCTCATCCGTTTAATTTTTAAGTTTATATGAGTAGATCATTTATACAAATTTTCAGCCAAATTAGTGTTCGTTAAGATAACAAACTAGATCAAATTAATGGACGAACCAAATCTGTCAAATATGAACCGTTCAAGTTCATAATTGATAAATCACATTTATGAATTCCTTAACAATTTTCAATATAACTGAAAATTTGTAGAAATGATCAACTCATAAATACCTATAAACTGAACGGTCAAGATGTGGATATAAGATCAAAATGTGAGATAAACCGAAAAGTCCTCACCAAGTCCTCAACTTAAAGGTCCTCACTAGAAGGGCTCCCTGCTTGGGAAAGCTTTTGGTGCATGGATCTACGTACTACTAAGCCTTGAAACTGGTTTTCGATCATTTGCAGAAGTACGTAGTTCTCCCGACAACTTCGTTGGAGGGACTCGAAAATCTTAAATCTTTTCGGTGTATCGGCTATGTTGGATTATGAAATTTGAAAGCGGGAACTGAATTGGTTCTACTATGCTTGCTTCATTCCCATTATTCACACTTGTAGAAGCAGAATCTATCTTTAAGTAGAATCACAAGCAGCAGCCCAAGCTTTAATGGAAACACAAGCTTTAACAAGGATCCATAAATCAACAATTCAAAGCAGAAAAACTCAAAAGAAAGCAATGCATTACTCTTTCAAATATATATCTTTTGATGAGTCTATAGAAAGAAGCTTGCAATTGAAGCATTGGTCTTTCCCTCTACGTTTTTTCAAATTTTCTGTCAATATCAAGCAAGGTGCAAATGGTTGAGAGGAGCCTTTCTTTGTAAACATGCATTTCTGATCTGTTAGAACAACCTTCACATCATCATAATGAGTTCATATATAAGATGATTGGTAGAGACAGACTAGGCACAGTTATTACATACTTAATTTTAAGATTTATTGCAAACAAATTTGGTCATCTTCATGAAAAATGCTTTAAATACTTGATCTGTATAGATGGCTACATACATATATAAATTAATCCTCTAAGATCTGACATTAATATAATGAAAACCGCTGTAACAAAAATCCTTGTTTAAGCACATTTTGAAGTTCCCAAAGAAAAGAAAAATTGCTGAAAGGCAAGCAGAAATGACATTCAAATCCTAATTAGCTCATAAAAACATATTTGACACACTTTTGTAACACTTTGATAATTACTTTTGCATGTTAAGCAGACTTATAATTTGATTACAAAAGTGTAAAAGAAGTGTATTTCTTTTATTTGATTAAATGGACTTTGTGATTTTGTACTACTAGTTTTTAGTAAATGTCATTGTTAAGTAGATCATACCATTCATAACTTCAACTCTATATAGTTAGTTTGCTTAAAATAATACCATATGACCATAGCTTTGTTTTGTGTTTCTCAAGTGTGTTTAACCCCTAATCTGAATTCTTTATTCTTCGTCTCTGCTTCCAAACTCCAAACCAGACTGATTTTACTATATTGCCCCAGACCACATCTCAATGACCAAAAATATGAAAGACAGGTTAGCACATAAACTCTTCATACCATGCTTGTGTTTTACTTTTCTAACAATTAACAGTGACATTCTTTGCTCTATATTCGCATTGGATCCTGGAGTTAATTAAACAAAATATTTGAAGCTCCTGTAATGGTGATCAATGAACAAGATCAGCAAATTTAGGACGAGAAGGGTAAAGCAGTCACTTAACACCAGAACCAACACTGTCCTCAAAGCTTAGAACCCAAAAACAACATAATCAAGGATAAACTGGTAGAGACATCATTGAGTTAGAACCGTTGATTACACGACTCCCATAACTTTTCTTTATCATATAATTCAAAACCCTACTTAGAATTATTAATCCCGTCATCATTTTTGAAATCTTGTTTAAGCAAAGCAGAGTTACAGAGAGAGAGAGAGTCACTCAAAGTTTACTGTTTGATTAAATATTTTGGAAAGGACAAGAATACGCTCTTTCAAGTTCAAATATGGGTCTCACTCTCTCTGTTTCTCGCCGCTGTTCATGTGTTTGAGCAAGTCTGAGTTAATCATGACCAGCTTCTAGCTTCACATTTTCGCTTCATATAAATAAAGCACCAATCTTTTCCAGATTTTCTTCATAATTTCACCAGCTACCTTTCACTGTCAGACATGGTTGAGGCCTCATGGAAGCATCTTTCACTCACCAAGAGGAAAGAGAAGGAGCCCATCTACATAACCAGCACCAACAGCTCAAGCTTTGTCTGCCATTGGTGAGGATCAGAGGACCCAGCACCCAGAACCCACTTTCCATTTTTGGGTTTTGCTTGTCCAAGTACATAAGAAGCCTTTATTCCAGAGCTCGAATCTCTAACTCTTGTTGCTTGGGGAGGCTGAGTTATGATGTTATGGTAGTGAACAACTCTGCATTTTGTGATTCAGTTGAAGAAGGGATAGCTGCAATGGAGGGTTTGATTGAGAAAAGTGAGGGGCTTGATGAAGTTGTGGGTAAAGTTGAGACCTTTGGGGAGTTGATTGAGGTTGAGGAGAAGGGTCGTGAGAGCTGTTCAAGTTCAGATTTTTTGACATCTGAGACTACAGGGCATGAGGAGCAGAGTCACAGTAGCTCTGAGGAGTCATCTTCTCCACCCTCATTGGGTTGGCCTGTTCAGAAATCTGAGGCACCAGATTGTACCAGTGGGAATGGGACTGAAACCCATTTGGATGATAGGAAATTACAGAAACAAGGGTCTACAATATCAGGTATTGTCTCTACTTCTTAAGGCACATAAATTGCATGTTGTATTGTTGGTTTTGATATTGAGCTTGATTTTGGTTTATGGGATTGTAGAGACTGAGTTGATGAAGGAGAGGTTTGCGAAATTGCTGCTTGGAGAAGATATGTCAGGCTGTGGAAATGGGGTTTCTACAGCATTGGCTATATCGAATGCCATTACTAATCTTTGTGGTATGGAATTTTTAATGCACTATCTCAATGTCTTGAAATCCTAGCTTGTAGTGTTGGTTTAATGTATATATAATTTGTTCAATTCTGTAGCTACCCTATTTGGGCAACTTTGGAGACTAGAACCTCTACCGCGGGAGAAGAAATTGATGTGGCGGAGAGAGATGGAATGGCTTCTTTGTGTGAGTGATCACATTGTGGAGTTAATACCTTCTTGGCAGACATTTCCAGATGGAAGCAAATTGGAGGTACAATCTGATTCCAGCATGAATTATTAGGAACATTTTAATTTCTCAGCTTCTGCTTCCCTTCTTCTAATATGCATAAAAATGTAGCAACGTAATGTATATATTGTTTATAATTTTGCTACACTATAAAATGGTTGTTTTGAAATGTAATGCATGTTTATACTTTATGCTCATTACTGGTGATAATATTGTGATTGGCAAGTATAAAGTGTCCAACAACAAACCTTAATTATGGGGTACTAAATTCTTTGAAGTTGTTTTGACTTGTTACACCTCAATTCAGGTCATGAGTTGCAGACCCCGCTCGGATCTTTATGTTAATCTCCCAGCCCTTCGCAAATTGGATAACATGCTTCTTGTAAGCTTCTCAAATACTTGTCTTACTCTATAAAGATCCGGTTTCATGTAATCCATTCTGAATTTAGCTAGCCTATCCTTGCAGGAGATATTAGATGGTTTTGACGATACAGAGTTCTGGTATGTTGACCAAGGAATTCTGGCTCCAGATGCTGATGGGTCAACCTCCTTCCGAAGAGCATTTCAGCGCCAAGAAGAGAAGTGGTGGCTTCCTGTGCCCCGAGTTCCTCCTGGTGGACTCCATGAAACTACAAGAAAGCAGTTGCAGCACAAGCGTGATTGCACAAATCAAATACTTAAAGCTGCAATGGCGATCAATAGTATCACTTTAGCTGATATTGAAGTCCCTGAATCATATCTGGAAGCTCTTCCAAAGGTTTGAAACATTCTCAAGATTCCAGTTATATGGGCTTATTTAGTTTATTTTTTTGGCAAATATATGTGCTTACTTGGACATGGTTGTTAAGTTTATGTTATAACTTGGTTTCAGAATGGAAGAGCAAGCTTAGGGGATGTTATTTATCGATACATTTCATCGGATCAATTCTCCGCTGAATGTCTGCTCGATTGCCTTGATCTGTCCTCTGAACATCAAGCTATAGAGATTGCCAACAGAGTTGAGTCCTCAATCTACTTGTGGCGCCAAAAGACAAACTCAAAACCTAAAAATAACAATACCAGAAATAATTCAAAGTCATCATGGGAAATGGTTAAGGAAATGATGGTGGTTGATGCAGATAAAAGAGAGTTACTTGCAGAAAGAGCAGAAAGTCTCTTAATTTGTTTGAAGCAACGGTTCCCTGGTCTTCCACAGACATCCCTTGATATGAGCAAGATACAGTACAATAAGGTTCCCAACTTTGTCCCAATTAAAATTTTCTTCTGATTTAGTCCTTCAATTATTCTTTTCTTCTTACTTAATTAATCAACTTTGATTTGTGTAGGATGTTGGGAAATCTATCTTGGAAAGCTATTCAAGGGTTCTTGAGAGCCTGGCATTCAATATCGTGGCACGCATTGATGATCTTCTTTATGTAGATGACTTGACAAGGCATTCAGATCAGTTCCCATCAAGGCACTCCGATCAATTCCCATCAATCTCCAAAGTTAGTGTGATTTCACACAAGGCAACTCCTATTCCGTATTCATCAGTGCCCATCTCAAGCACCCCATATAAAACTGCTTATGCCACACCAAACTATTCACCTGCACAGCGAGCTAGCCCTCTCAGGGTAGAAAAATCACCTTTCATGACCAATGCCAAGATTTCTCCTCAGCGTGGATTAGGCGTAAAGAAGGTTCTGACTGATTATCTAAGCATTGATACAAAAGGAAAGAACTACAGCAACTCGACTGAGTCACCAGGTTCAGTCTCGGACACGATGCAAGCAACTCTTGCATCTCAAGTGCAACGAGGTTCTTTTGAGTCTTCAAGCGCATCAAGCAGCCCGGTGACTCAGGACTCAGACACACAAGAAAGGATCCACATTTAGGTTGTTGGCTCTTGTTAGAACAAGATGTGTGTTATGGTGTTGAGTTGAGAGGTTCATATTTGTAATGTGCATTACTTGTATTTCCAGTTTTGAGTTTGTTCCCGAGTCACTGTCTGGCATGGGTCAAGCAGTGATTGTAAAGAGAGAACTAATTCCTACACTACTACTTTGGATAGAGTATATGAAGTTCTGTTGCTTTCTCATGCAGCCTGTGGATATGATAGTCAGTGCATGATATCACTAGAGCATTTTGATTACATCAAGTTGGGTTTGCAACTCGGTGTTCGATATTTAATCTTTAGCGACGTGATCCCTCAGCAAGCTCAAGTGTAGCTCTAGCCCTGCATCTGTATGTCCATTTAGGGTTGCACACCCCTGTACTTGCAACTAGACTTAAATCACAAGTGACCTGTGATCCCAAATCTCATCGCATTCAAGTATCAAATTTGATGCATGCTGTAAAGCTCGGTTCTTCTCTGCATCCATATCCTTATCTCGATCATATCCTTCCTTCTAGCACGTTCAAGGCGTGAGGCTGCACCCAAGTTGAAGTAGTCTAACTCTAAGATAATGGTGGAATCTAGCATCTAAGAAAGCTATGGACCTTTCAGCGTACACTCCTCAGTCCTCACTATATATCTGCACTCAATCACAGTCTCACACAGGCACGCTCTTAGGCCCTTCATCATCTAACAAAAGAAAGACTCTGTCATGATTTCAGCTATTGAGGGGGAGTACTGCAGGATAGGAAAAATATAAAAAATAATTGAGGGGGCATTCCGAGAATTGAACTCGGGACCTCTCGCACCCTAAGCGAGAATCATACCACTAGACCAAATGCCCGCTTTTGTTATTAATACCACAAACTATGTTGACATTCGTTGGAGTTTTATAAGATCTCTTTGTAACTTCTTTCCGTTACATGAAGATGGACTTAAATTTCAATAGAAAAATAGATCGACCTCTTCAGTAATGGACTGAAATTTCAATAGAACAAATTTCCAGTTAATGGAATTCAGCTCCATGAAGGCATGAACTGCAGGGAAGCAGCTCTTACAAATTGTCTCGCATTCAGTTTGATTACAAGAACATAGTTTTCTGGTTTAGTGGATCAAAAATGGTTTGTTCTGGAAGATCCATTTAGTGTGCCAGTTGGTTACACGTTTTGACAAGGAAGAGGTCCTTCCATGGTCGGTAATAGATTTATGAGCAGTTGAGGTGAGGTGTCTGGATAACATAAGAGCTTCCAGGTTCTTCACTGTCACTAATGGCTACACCTTAATGATATCTAT
This sequence comes from Fragaria nilgerrensis, assembly GCA_010134655.1. Lineage (NCBI taxonomy): Eukaryota > Viridiplantae > Streptophyta > Magnoliopsida > Rosales > Rosaceae > Fragaria > Fragaria nilgerrensis. Next base: position 9,297,770 of record CM020982.1, read on the forward strand.
ATTGAAGATGCCAACCCAAAATTGAGTAAAGTGAAACACCTAACCCCTCACCAGTTTCTGCACCCAAAAGTGATGATTAAACATGCTGCTTGCTTCTAGTGCTAGCTCCATTACTACTCAGTGGGTGATTGGAGAAACCACATTTTATGTGCTTCTATTCAGCTATAAAAACCCTGTCTCATTGTAACATAACAACATTGTGGGATCATTCAGAGTATTAAAACTTGAGCATTCTGAAAAAAAAAAAAAAAAAAAATGGAGACACCAATGAAGTTCATTTGCATTCTGGGATTGCTTGCAGTGGTTATCAGCTTCAATGTGGTTGATGCGGCAAGCGCATGTGGAAAGTCGACTCCAGATGAAGAGGCAATGAGCCTGGCCCCTTGTGCAATGGCTGCACAAGATGCAAAAGCTGCTGTTTCTGATGGTTGTTGCAAGCAAGTGAAGAGAATTGGAGCAAACCCTAGCTGTCTCTGCGCTGTTCTGCTCTCCGACACTGCCAAGAGCTCCGGTGTGAAGCCTGAAGTCGCCATTACCATTCCTAAACGCTGCAACTTCGCCAACCGCCCAGTTGGCTACAAGTGTGGAGGTAACTATACCTCATATAATGTTGTGATGTTGTGACATGCATGTAATGTTATCACTGTCAATTTTCATACTCAAAAATACTGAACCCCCCTACTAACACAATGCTAATGTTGCAGCTTATACACTTCCATGATTGGATCAAAAGGAAGTGGTGCAGAAGGCCATGTATTGGAGCTCTTGGCTACTAGCTAGTGTAACCAAGTATAGATTACTCCTTGTACTTTGACAAATAAAGCTAGTAGCTTGTATCATTTTACTGTATCTTAAATAACAAAATATGGAATTTCAGTATGAGAACTCTCAATGTGCTTGAATAATTGTTCTCTCCTACTTTTGACACATATCTCATTTGCTCTTGATTTTGTACTCTAAACTTCAAATTGACATGTATTTTATAGCTAGTGCTCTAAAGTATTAAGACATCAATGATATGAAACGTTATATTAGTTTAATAGAAAATACACACCGCATTAAAAAAAATCACACTATTTAGTTGCTTAACAAAGATGATAGAATCCACAAAGCCCATAGATGAAAACAAGAACCATTACAGACAAAGATTCATGGTAACATCAAAATCAGACCCAACTTTGAATCTTATGCTGCTCACATGACACACCTGCTATGCTTTCCTTTAACGACCGAAACTAACTACCACAGAAAGCAATATCCCACCAGACATGGGATAAGGACTGGTTTGAACTGTAGGTCATATATGGATAGGGGAATAACTTCAACTGACAATCTCAAGGTCGGATAAGAAAATTGAAAGGACAGTTTAGAGGTCATGCAGCTCGACAGGTTGCCAAGATAATTGTGGATTCTGGGCCACACCGACTTTGAAGAGTGATTTGGTAGTTAGTAGTGCGTGGCACTTTCAAATTTGGGACCTCAGCTTTGAGGTGAAGAAGAAGAAACTGTAGGGATAAGCATGCAGACGCAGTAGTAAAACTAAAATGGAAGAGTGCAAGGGAAGAGAGTTGAAAAGCCATTCATCCAAGCCTTAACATTAGAAGTTCAACCTTACATAAACTGTAGTTACTACATATCCAAATCTCCAACTACATTACATGATAGTAGTTGTTGAGAAATGGAGGATACTAAAAGGAACATTTTACATTAGAGACAGAGCTGGAGATGGAGAAAGAGAGAAACAGTTCTACTACATCTTTCTTTACAGTGACCCTAAAGAAGATGCATGCATATATAAACTGTGGTTTCATACGGATCGCTGTGTGACTGACCAGGGAGAAAGAAAAGAAACCAGCTTCCACAACGATCTGCTGCTGCTATTAAACTACTTCCTATTATGCCTGCAAGGAGTTCAAACAGAAAACTATTTCGTTACATCAAACTTCAAACTAGGAAAGGCATCAAAACATGGAACAATGTTCTATTAGCAGGAAGGAAATTAATTTATTCAAGACAGAATTCACATACTACTTAAGCATGCATCTTTTCTTTTTTTATCAAAATTCATGTGTTTATGTAAAGGAGTTTATCACGGCGTTTAACCACCAAAGCTAATGAATGATGTTTATTGAGCAACATTCGTTCAGAAAGAAAGATAGAATTGAAATTTTTACTTCAAAGAATGACAGAAATATAACTAATAACTTTGGTTAAAAAAGAAATAAGAATCCCAAACCAGAGACTCAGATTCTGTAGGGAATCACCAAACTTGTAGTTCAGCCAATTTTAAAGACAACCAAGGGTAACAAAGCGGATGCCAAAGAAGAAGATATCTCGATCTAGAGTTCCTATAAATGTTGAAAATTTACCTGGATGAGACTGGCGAGAGACTTCTTAATAATAGAGAGACCCTACAAATGGAGAAAGTTGGCAGAAAAGGAAATGTCAGAACAATACAGCTTGATTCCGAAAAGGCTTGTTCATGAACAATTACCGGTTCTTACCTTGCCACCAGTTTCCTCTGCAAGCAGTGCCATCATCGTCGGTCCCATCTTTCTTGTACTGAAGCAAACACAAAACAAATCATCAAGTTAGACACAACGGAATTTCTGCGGCATTACTGGATGAGAAATTTCTGTATTTGCAGCAGCCTATAGTCGAGAACTGTTTCAGCGGTAAAAGACAGTAAAAAAAAGAAAGAAACTCTCAAGTCTCACCGTAGAGTTAGAAGAGTCCTGGCTGTTCTGGGGCTGATGATAGATGTCTTGACCACCATAGTAGATTGATGAACTGAGATGACATGGTTGTTGCGATCTCTGATCATAATAGTATGAACTGTCCTTGATCTGTGTGCTCTGACCCTCAACTGCTTTGCCATTAGAGTAATCACCTGCGCAGACAGAAAGAAACCATGAATTATCACAGACACAAATAAAGCCAAGCATTACTGAATCTACAAAATTGAAACAGGACCAGGTATAACTCACTAGCTATTTGACAAAAATCAAGAACTAAATACATACTCTTCTATAATCAAAACAATGGGAGCAAGACAGGCCTAGTAAAAGATTATATTTCCGAATTCCATTTGTAACAATAAGCTAGAAAAGCCATGCAAAAACCTGGCTGTGTTGAGTTGAAGTGCAATGGCTGATCAGTGTACTTTTTCCTAGTGAGCTCAGAACGCAGTGATTCCCTGCTTAGCACCTAGATCAACGCCAAAACAAACCTTTCTCAGAATCTAGTACAACATGAAATAAACAAATGTATGCAATCACACAGAAATGGTAAAATTAACATACATGCACCACCATTGCATAAATAATTCAAGCCCTCATTGCAAATCTTGTTTTAACAATTCAGATAAGAAGTAAAAAAGGGAAAATTCACTTGTATACCATGATTGAGAACCTTCACTAGATTTGAAGGGAAACATGGATAAACCCCACGAAGATTTTAGAATAACAAAAACAAATAATACAATCCAACAAAGGCGATGGTTTTCACCTATATCCAATCCAAAACAGTCATAAGATTCAAACCCCATTACCAAAAGAAAACAGAACAGAACAAACCTCTGCAAATCCTCGAATGCAGGGGACATCAATCACACGACCAAATTGAATAGAATCAAACATTACAATCAAAATATGCACCAAAAACATAAACCAATACCTTCGGGGAGTTCAAGGGAGGAGCGAAAATGGCTCCGAAAATCCCAGATGAAGAGGAGGAGGACGAGTCTTTGGACCCGAACAGCTCAGAAGTGAAGGAAGAAGAAGAAGACGACTCAGCTGGCTTTCTTCCCTCCATGTTTTTTTGTCTCTCTGATAATCCTCACAATCCCAAAACCTCTCTGTATCTCTCTGTGTTTTGTGCCTGAACAGAGTGTTTAGGTGGGATTATATAGAGAAGCACAGAAAGCACCGTCACGAGAAGGAAGCTTATTAAATATGAAACGGCCCCTGGAAATGGGTCCGCTGGAAAACAAAAACAAAAACAAAAACGAAACGTCGATACACAGAAACACAGCAAAAAGAAAAACAGAGAGCCAAGAGGGAAGGACACGTGAAAAATCAAAGGGCATCGAGTAAAAACGAAACCGTTGCTCCCACCCAATTTATAAGCCAAAAACGACGCCTACCCAATTCAAACTTTTATTTTATTTTTCCATTTTAATTTTATTTTTCTCAATCAGACTTGAAAATCTCGTACTGTGATTCTCTTTTCTCTCGTGTCTCGCCTAAGATCTCTCCTCTGTTTCCTCTATTTTTTCGTTCTTTTTTACGTCTCTGTTTCTGGTTCTTCAACCTGTCCGGGAGTGTTACAGATTGCCGCCACGTGGAGAGGTGGGTCCTCTGTTTATGTTCCAATGTATTACTGCCACGAGTACCTCTAGTGGATAATAACCACCCTGCCCTACTTAACCCTATTTTTCTGACTTTCTTTTCCCTTTGTTTTGGACACGAAAATGGGGCGTGAGGTACATGGTTTATTGAGGTTGAGAGAACCAAACCTATGTAGCCTTATCTTTTTATCTTGTCGGACCAAAATAGAGATGGTCTTCTCCTACCCTCCCCATCCCCTTTTACTTTCTATGATTTCGCATTTGAAAGTTAGAAACTCAAAAGATAAAACAATGATCACGCTAATTTCTACATAATTTAGTATGTTATGTTACCGAACAAAAATTGTTAAAACATGTGACAAGTTATGTAAGTTGCATAATTTATGGATTGGTTTCATATATTAATCTTAGATTCGATTTGATTTTCCTAATATGCATGTTGTGATCGTCTTGTTAGTTAGGATAATTATTGAATTAAATTATTTAATCAGTCTGACTAGGTCGATACGTTACTATGTCTAAATTTTAATTTCTGAACATATGATGTTTGTTATATGTTGACAGGTAATGTTTTGGCATGTACACGTGTTATTTTGTTTTATCTTTTTCTTTTTATGTTGTGTCAGATCACGAATTAAGGTATTTTGTAAGGAGTAATTTCTTATGTTAAACCGTTACCATATTAATTTAAAGCGTTTTGTTGTGTTGTGTTGTGTTGTCAACTTATTTAGTTAGTGATTTATTATTAGATGCTTTATATTATGTCTAAATTTTAATTTCTGAACAGATGATGTTTGTTATATGTTGACAGGTAATGTTTTGGCATGTACACGTGTTATTTTGTTTTATCTTTTTCTTTTTATGTTGTGTCAGATCACGAATTAAGGTATTTTGTAAGGAGTAATTTCTTATGTTAAACCGTTACCATATTAATTTAAAGCGTTTTGTTGTGTTGTGTTGTGTTGTCAACTATCTAGTTAGTGATTTATTATTAGATGCTTTATATTAGTTAGTTAACAATTGTGTTCATATACTATCAAATTAAATAAGTTTTGATTCGTATTACGGTTGATCAGTTGACAAATAATGGTGTCAGAAAATAATTATGATTTATGAGAATCATTAATAATAGTTTGTCTGAGCTTGGTACACGTGCTAATTCACACCACGTGTTGAGTAGCGACCAGCTTATGCGGTGTAACGGTGTGACGGTGTGTTGTGTAATAATTAATTCATTATCTAACGGTTTAGATTGTACCTTACTGTAGTCACACGTCATACTATGTTGTGAGAATATCATATTACATATCGATACCGTCATTCAATAAAGAGACAAATTTTTGATAAAGTAGTTGTTTTATGTTAATTACTGACATTATACTGTTTATAAATTATTCATTGTTGAATGCTTCTTATTATCAGACAATATGTTATGATTGCAGGTACATGTTGTATTATTTGAAGAAATTTACTTAGTATATGCCACAATCGAACACGTTATACATTGTGTGAACATCTAGAGTACAATAACAAATCGAGACAATTATCAAAAGAAGATGGAAGTTTGACGTTGTTGATCAAAAGTCTTATAAATTATTTCACACACATTGGTTAAACGCATATCAAATAAGTAGTTTCGTATCAAATTCTACCGATAAATTAGTTGCTATATTACGTCAAACACTTTCACGTAAACAATATCGTTTAAACAACATTCTATGTGATTCGATCAATGTTTTGGACAAGAGATCGAGTTTAAAGCTGATAAACAATGAGTCAAATTTCTTTGGATCCAAATTTGTATGTCGGTGTTAAAGACAAGGTTTTCAATGGTTTGAATTTGTAATCGGAAATTAGTTGATAATGAAGATTAAGGGGCCACAAGTAAAGGGCATTGTGCCCGACTCATACATAGGACAATAGAGTGAATTGACATATATACCAGGGGGTGTTTAGCACCACTGAGGATCGCCGCATGGTGCACGTGTGTTCAATTTTGTGACACGTGGAACAATCCACACCATACAAACCTTTTCACTCGCATTAATTTTGTGTTTCCGAATAAAATAAAATAAACCTTGATGTATGGAATCCGTTATGTGTTTTGCATAAACACACGTTAAGACCATCTTTAACCGGAGGGGCTAAAATAGTTCTCGTGTTAAATTTTAGCCCATGAAAATCATGTGCATAAATTGTGAAGGCTAAAATTTTAATTATCTCCAATCTTTAAGGCTATAAGTTTACATTTTATATTGTTTTGCTCACTGTGATTCCCACAAACAAATAGTTCAAGGGTTATACAAATAACTAAATGTAGCCTAACCTTTGGCCCTTGTAGTTCCCAAACTCTTTTTTTGGTTTAGCTTAGCCCTAGGTTAGAGATGAAATTTATCAATTTTGGGGCTATATCCACCCCATAACCCAGGGTTGGAGATTAAGCACACGTTATTTAGCGACCAAAAGAATCAAAATGAAGTGAAAACCCAAGACCCCATAAGGCCAGAACATTGTTTCTTCATCATAAACCACTGACGTACTGTTGCATTCTACGCGCTCATCTTCTCGGCTCAAAACCACTAATCTCCCCTAAACCTAGTTGAGTTGTCGAGGTCTACGTCCGCGTCACCGGAGGTGAGATAGTTCCGACAGTTTTCTCGCTCTCAAGAGCAGAAGTTCATAAATCCAGAAACCCAAAATTGCTTGGTTATGAATTTTTCAAACCATGGCAGCAACCATTCAGCTCCACTGCTCTAATGTCTATGGCAACGACAATCCTAACAAATCTAGTCCTTTCATTCATTTCCAAAAGCCAGGAATGAGGCTCTATCATTCGTCCCCAAACCCAATCAGGTAAGACGTGACCTTTCATTTTTCGGCAATGGAAGCAACGACGTTGGTGGAGGAGATGGTGGGAGTCGTTGCGGTTGAAGACACACAAATGACAATAAATATTAGAAACGTACCCTCAATTTTCTCTAGCCCTTTATATTTTTGATTCAATCACAAAAAGCCCATAATCGGAGAACCTCTTCTTCAATTTTGAGAGTGGCATACTCTCCCCACATTTCCTACTTCCACATTTTACCTTGATTGATAGAATTAAATTTGTACTCATTCCATGTGTTTTTACCATGTTTATCAGCTTTTTTACTTAAATTTTCAATCTCTAATGTGACCCTACTACTAAGGAATTAGGAACTTCGAAGAGAATGAGCACTCTCGTTTTAAAGTGTATTTTATTTGTTTTATTTACCTTATAGAATCATCAACTTTACTGGACATAGTAAATTATAGGAAATTAATATAACATAAGAAAAATAAGGAAATAAATCTAGACGAAGAAGGTAGTATGATAAAATCGAATCAAATATGGAATTAATATTTACCTCTCTATTACCTGTTATAGGTGTCTCACTGACTTCCCAAAAACGAAAACTCTCTCATATGAGAAAATGAGATACGGACACATACATCTCGTCATGTCATTATACGAGATAATGAGGTGGTGACCAAAACCAATTAATAAATTCCATCTCAAATACGATTTTACCAAATCCTCATGTTGGATTTGATAATTAAACCTCATAGATTTCTAGTCTTCCGGTTTTGTGAAAAAGGCCATCTCAATTTCCATATAAATACAACTTTACTGGATAACAATTGCTTATCTTGCTTATCTTTGTTTGTTTCCTTCGATCTTTTTTCTTTCATTTTGTCATTCGCTTTCTTACTTGTCCAACTATATTACTGTGTGGATACAACAATTTCCACCGTGCATTGTTGAATTCAGGTTTTGTTTTAGAATATTCTATATTTTTCTAGATATTATGTATGTGTGTCTTGTTTTTATGTCATTATGATATGTAGTTTGATTAGATCTATATATTTTTTATCCTTACCATATTGATATTGTGTAATTCCCTATATAAATGACACATATCAATGAATAAGATGATGATTATCTTGCTATCTCTTTGTCTCTACACTTCATCACGTTATTATGCACTTTGCTCCAACCCTAGAACTAATAACCCACCATTTGTTTTCTAAACCCTAAAAAACAATTCTTTCTCAAACTAAAGGTTCTTGGCCCTGCCTCGGTCTCGACGTTGTCGCTGCTCCCGACCGCCACTTCCCGACCGTCAGCCCCGCCTTCTTTTCTGTTTTCGCCGATCGAGGTTTAGATCAAGAAATCCGAGTTTTTAGAAGAAATTTTACGGTATGTTTTAAACCCTTCAAAATTCAATAAACTCGGGGGAGAGAAAGTGTTTTCTCCCCTTCTCCATCTCAATTCTATGCTTGGAATTTTATGTGTGCATGTACCAAAAATCCCGGAATTTTATTCGCGGTTCAAGAGTGTGTTTGATCACTCTTGTTTCCTTGTCCGGGTTATGTATGATCAACCCCGATCTATCACCGGATTGTGTTTGATCAATCTGAGGCCTTTTCCTAATTGTGTTTGATCAATTCGTGGCTTTTCCGGATTGTGTGTGATCAATCCGAATGACAAACCATTAAAAGCATTGTTTGTGACCTCTATCGAGTCTCATAACAGCTTGGTTTTGTATGCAAGAGCAATGTAACATTCTGCTCCTTTGAGTTTGACATACTCGATGCCTAAGGCGGATCTTCGCTTGGTATCTGTGGAACTTTTCATTAGAAAGGATTAAACCACATGTTTTGACCCCTAAGCTAACAAGTCTAGATGCCGAGATTTCACATCTCATGTGTTCAAAGTCTTTGAAGCGCCACATCAACAAAAGTCTTCAATGACAATCTGTGCAAAAAGTAATGGCTACAAAGTACTGTGGAATGCTCTCATTGAGCGCTTCTTGAAACGTTCATATAACTCGACTTGTTGAGTTACTAGTCAAGTGGATTGCTTACCACCTTAATTGACTACATATTGTCGATGATTTTTTGTGGCATCATGATCCATAATCTTTAGCGGATTCAATCATCATCAAGTTCTCTAGGTTCTCCAAGTTGGTTTGGAATTACCAACGAGACTTGATTTTGATTATACAATTACAAACGGGAATTGTATATACGCTAATACGATAAACGTATTTAGGATTGTCCCCTAATGTGGGAACAACAATATGGGTCACGGCAACGGCAGAAAACGTCGTGTCGATGTCTAGAAAAGAGGGGGAGGTGTCACTGGCCCTAATGACGACACTCTCGGTCATGACAATGTAACTGTTGTGGATCTCCGGATCACTGGTTCAAGAGTTGTCGAGTTCTCCTTCTAATTATGAATGCATACAAAAAGGTACGGAAAATCAATATGAAGACAATACCGTCATCCTCATGATCGCGAATTTCAAAGATTCAGATCCTTCTCTAGCTACCCATGACTTTAACGTCATCGGCTAGATCGACTTTGATTTTCTTTCCAAGCTATATGAAATACGGCGTATGGGTCGTATTGATTTGAGACCTCGATGTACTTCGTCTATTTGAGACCTCGATGTACTCACATTAGCAATAACGAATGCCTTGAGAATTTTTTTTCGAAGTGAAACTATTCTCCTCTTATGGGTCGTATTGATTTACAATTAAGATGTACACTTACATCGTCCTTAGAAACATGGCATATTATGCCGATTTTGGTCTCTTCCTTTGAAGGTGACTCATGGCACCGCATCCTCAAGGAGGATCGCCCACGTGTTTTCCGGTTAAATCTTCTACCCTATAGCGGATTTTTCATCGTCAATTGTTCAACTAGGCTCATCCAAGCTCAGTGTAATGTCTTAGAATTGTCCGAAATTAAGGAAATAATGGTCTCAAGTGTGTCTCGCCCTACCGACCCTCCACGGACATGTCTAGTATACTGACTTGGAGTTACCGAAAGCTTTTGATTTTGGATCCCCTTATGCTATTAAACCAATTGTCGTCTTGCAAAAGACGTTAAAGACTTATCAAAACCGAGCAATCATCATCATGATCGAATCCTCTAGGTCTTTGAGTTAGTTTATGTTCATGTCACGGAGCTTTTGCTAACTAGTCATGGAGTTTACAACCTTGGAATGACCAAAAGAATTTGATTTTGATCATATACACGTTATTTTGGCTTCGGCTGATGCTCACATGCCATCCGCAAGCTTCAAAGCTTTGCTAATGCTAAATCTACGAAAAACAGCAATCTGTCCATTCTGTACAGTCAACTTCGTTTGAGCTTTATGAACAGCTCCAGATGAATCAGACAGTGAGCTTTATATCATTGGAAAGCTCTATGAGTCTAGTTTTCATAACATTTCGCGGTTTGTCCATATCTATTTTAACAAAAAAGTTATAGCGGTTTTAGTGCGTAAATGTCATTCTGCGCGGATATTTTTATGCACTCTCGGGATTGCAGTTTTTTGTAGCTTCTTTCAATCATTCTAAATGGTTCAAGTAGAACTATTTATTCGTCTATCTACTCCTTGTAGATATGTCTTATAGAGACATTAAGTGCATCGCAGATAGTAAAATTATCCACAACATTCTAAGGACCCGGCAACTATCTCTAGATTTTATGCCTTGTAAATCTTATGTGACCACAATAATTGAATCATATACCGGTCATTTAAGGATGCGGTTTAGCTTGCATCTTGATGCCTTATGACACTATGATCAATGTCACAGATGCCCTCTATGCATTAAGAGACAACCGAACCATATTAAGCTTTAAAGACATTCATGCTAATAGTTTTTATTTGAAAACATATTGTGAGAATGAACAAGAGTTTTTTTGTGTATATCTTCTTATGAATGCGGATTGAAGCGCATCTTAGAGAAATCCATGAGTCAATCTAGTGGACTGTATGTCACTATGATTATGATTTAAATATCGAATCACATGTTGTCGCCAAACATGATATTTGAGACACCGACTCATATAGGCTTTGGTTTGACCAAATCGGTCATCCTGGAAGAGATATTATTGTCCAAATTTGGAGAAATTCTCATGGACATCCATTCTTCCGCTCAAAACGAAGACATTTTGGATCTAGCTTCTCCATGAAGAATGATGGTGACGCCATGGTTGTAAATGGTGGCACCCGGGGGACATTGACGTCACCCAATCACGGCTCCAACTTCCGGAGGCCGTCCGGTCAATTTCTCAAGCAATTGAGGTGCACCGGCCTTCCCTCAATTTCTCATTGGCCCCCTGCAATGCTCATTACTCGTTTTGACAGCCTATTCTTTAGTTAAATTATGAGTGAGACCCTCCTACGCTAAATGACACAAAAGTGAACATTTCATTCTTACATCAAACTATGTAGATAGATACAACCAACTTGCGGACACTTTTTTATGCTTTATGGTGTTGGTTGAAGTGTTAACACACTGGTTATGTGTTACACTATTATCTACTGCTTATGTTGCTTATGCTTCTATGGACTCACTACCCATTCTTTAAAGAAGTTTATCGGGATATAAGTTGAAGTGTCTGTACCCCATGTTCACACGCAGTATGGTCTCACCGAGGCTACGACCAAGCAACTTTAACTTGTCGCTCGAACATTATTGATCGCAGCAAATCTTTCAATTGCGTCTTGGGGCTATGCAATATTTGCATGCAGCTTTACTGTTCATCTACGACCTACCATCATTGAATATTGTTGTACTATAGCTCGTGACTGTGTACGAGGATTGACACGAAATTGCAATCTTTGAGCTCAAACAAGATTGAAACGGATCTCCAATCTTTGAGCTCGGCTAGATGTTATTTCTAGGTACCAAATCGTAATGATGGGTTATTTGAGATGAACAAGTATTTAGGTTGGATATGAACCTCCACCTATAATTCGCATATGTAGAAACCTTGTTAGGTGATCTCATCCACCGCTAAATTACAGATTGTCACTTTGATAAGACAATATTCCCGTCGTTAGGGGAGATAAGAACACAAGTGTTTAAGTGGAACGACGTGAATTGTCGTGGTTTGTCTCCACTAAGTCTCATCTTGATCCCAAATGCTTAAAGTGTTAAAGTGACGAGATCACATGCTGCAAATATGTCTGCAAGGATTGATGTCCTATCAAGAGGACATGACGCGACCAAAATGTGTTGGTCTTGACGCCATCACCATGGATGGTGATATGGTGACGCCATATAGTGTCAAAATTGGTGTCACAAGGCCGTGTAGCTCCCCAAAAGGAGGGATGCTCTAATGTTCGATATATTCTTGCACTAGGAAGAAAGCGAGCTTGGCACAACCTGATCTATTGATCAGTGATACTCAAATCCGTCTCATGAAGTCTGAATTGTGATTATCGTTGGGGGACGCCTCAATGTCAAATCCAATTCATATAGAGATCTCTATAAGTATTACATTAGTGTACAAGAGGACGTGGGATAATGAGTCTACTATCGAACCACCCTTCGTTGATGGATATCAACTTAGTTGATTGGCCTAATGGAAAGATGTGATCCAGCATTAACAAAGAGATAGGTCTTTGGGCAGGTGATGCTGACACCGCAAGCTAAACCCTGTTCACTATGTCTTTGTTAGATAGCGTAGTGAGAACAATAGCTTAGAGTCACCTTATGGCGCAAGGTCTCTCACTAACACGCACTAGGATCGACTACGATGAGATATGCTCTTCTAATGGATGTCATTGAACTCCACTACTTTGTCAGTTTGGTAGTTTTCGAATAACTGAACATGCAGTGACACGACCCGCCCCGAATTTCACCCTAAACCCGGAGTAAATCGTGCGGGGACCACCTCCAAGGAAAGATTTACCGCAAAATTCGGTACAACCTCCCTTGAAAATGGACAACCCTTCAAATAAAAACCTGCAAACACTTCTAAAGGTTCCAAATCCAACCTTAACTTCTGGAGCCTTCGTGTTCCTCAAAAACAATCATTACCAACAGGATAATAAACATTATCTAAGATAATATACATCATCCGTCAAATATTCTAAAATATAAACAAGCCTTCACCCACAACTAAAAATATATACATTAAACCCAAGTATTCAGAGCTACTAGACACTAGCGGAAGCAAGAAAAAAGACAAGTAGGCTAAACAGGTAACCTACTGGTGAAAGGTGGTAGAAATACGGGTGACTATGCCTCGTCTCCTACTAGATCCAATCCGAACTCTGCAGACTGGGCATTTTAAAACAAATGGCCCAGGGGAAGACATTTAATAACGTTAGAGTGAGTGGACAAAAATAATTTAATAATAAACTATTATGCATTCCCATTTTAATTTCATAGAAAAATATACTGCATGCGGCAGCTTAAAAGTGTTCAACTCATAAACTGATAATTTCACGACTAGCACTGGCTAGTCACAAACTCAAATAAAATGGAGCCTCTCAGGCTAAACCATATATATTCATATATTCGTATGTATCTACACTCGTCAGACTCCTTGTATGAATCCTAGAAACAATTCAAAAAAATAGAAATTCATACAAGGCTACAACGCTGGCGTCTAACGCTCACGTTGCGCCATAATGGTATTTTTCCTCATTATGACCGAAAATGGACGGTGTACATATACGTGTGGACTCCCTATATGAAAACCTAAATAAACTGAAAAAGAAAGAAGTTTTCATATAGGGCTATGACGCTTGTGTCTAACACGCACGACACGCCATAATAGTATTTTACCTCATTATGACGGACCAAGCACGTATGGCTAGCTAGCATTTATATACATACTATTCTCATAAAATCCAAAACATATATATCCACCGAAAATCTTATTTTCGGGATCTCTCCAAAGGAAGAAAAATTATCAAATGGGCGAGAAATCAATAATCTCATCAAAATAAACAAATGATTAATAAAATCATTCATCGCATGCTTTTTATTTAAAACAAAGGTCCACTCACAAATTAGGCCTAAGCCTGATGACGCTCCGAGGCTTCTTCTGCTCGGGCCTCCTCACGTCATGTTCCAAATATATAATTAATTTACTAACTGAATTCCAATATTTATAAAATAGGAAAAATTAATCGAGAGCCATAATTACGCTCATCATTGCCTAAGTTCGATATTCTTAAATCGGAATGATCCAAACTTTTATATCATACTCGGCAGTCGTATAAACAACCTTTCCCAGAAATTGATTTAAATCCTACGGTCGGATTTTACATTATTTAACCGCTTAAATACCAAACTTCGGAAATTCACAAACCTATTCAAAACTCGTCCGAAAATTCTAAAACTCATTCCATTAAATTCCTTCATAAAAATCTCCACCTAAAACAATTTTTCCAGCGGCGGCCGGCGACCAGCTCCGGCGACGTCCAAATTCTACCAAATTTTAACAGCAGCTTCCTCTCATCATTCCAAACAACTTTCATAACTATCACTAAGTCCAATTTCAAGCCTAACTAGGTCAATCGAACGAAAACATCCTAAAAGCCCTAGAATTTCAACTTCGAATTTCTCCTTACCGAGCTCAAGAGGGATCGAGCCTTTTGGAGGGGTTGTTGCATGGGAGGAGAGCTTCAAAACCGTACCAAGCTTGCCCGGATTGGTGGCCGGAGGAGGGAGTTCCAGCGACGGAAAGCTTAAGGCAGCCGGAACTTCCGGGCGACGTCTCTCCCTCACGGCGGTGCTAGAGAGGCTGCCACCGGTCTAGAACGGTAGCTGGGTTGGAGACCGATCGATTGGGACCGGTGCGGCGGCGAACGGTGGCCGGACGACGGCGGACGGCGGAGAAGAAAATCCGGCAGGAAAAGAGAATCGGGAGAGAAAGAGAGAGAGGAGAGAGAATCGGGAGGGAAGAGAGAGAAATATGTTGGGCTTGGCCCAACTGGTTCCAACCCAATATATACCCAATCCAAAAATTTAACACCCCCAAAAATAATACCCTAATAAAAATTACCTTTTTACTAGCTAAATTTACCATTTTTACCGTCGTTACATTTTTCTCCTACGAATAACTTTCCGAAATAATCGTCCCTCAAAACCCCTCTAGGGACCAATTAAACTATATGTCAATGTCAGAGACGGTAAAATTCTTATTATAATCAAGCTAGTAAATAAGAAAAAAATCTTACGGGTCGGGATGTGACATGTAGCCTATGAATGTGGTCATATTAACATCTCTATGGGATCAGAGATATACATGAAGGTCTTAAATGTACTTCATTCATCCAAATCAAGTTGCTCTAGACCACAGGAGCACGCGTTTGCTAAAAGTATTGAAACACACATGGACTCTACTTGATTGGGAAGGGATATGGTGAATTATGCATTTGCGTGTTCATTCCGGATTTACATGGACTCTTGATGGATCAAGAGATACCAATATGTATCAACATCCGAAGTTAGAATGAAAAAGATCATGGGAAGACACGGTCTCAAAAAGGCACTCGATGACTGTATTAATGATGATTTTTCATCAATCGGCTTCGGCGCTCTAACGAAAGTGAGGCCTACATATACTCTCATGATTACTCAAAGTCTTTATTCTAAAGAAAGATCCATTGTTTTGTCTAAGAAAGATGACAAATATGTTTTAAGAGATGAAATTCATATCTAAGTACAATAAGACACATCAATGTACTTGACACGATAAGAAAAACTTGACATCTCATTCACTATGAAAAGTTGTAAAACTAAGTGTAGCTATGCGCCGACGATGCCAATGTAATGACAGTAACTCTTTTTTTAATACTTAATGGTATAAAGGTTAAGGATTATTCTATCCCTACATAAGAAAGAAACATCAAAAGCGAAATCAGGATCTGTCAAGTTTCGTAGGTCAAATTCCATGGGACCTACATGAAATCTCACTTACTAGAAAATAGTGAATTTGGTACCATTGGAAATGTCTATGTGTCTACTTTCTAGGGACATCAACCATTTGATCATACCTATCATATTGAGTGAGTTATGGCCGTTTTCGTAAAGTAGAACGAATCTGTCGGAGAATCTGATTTTGGCAAAACAGTCAACTTTGACGGGACTTTGTGAATAGATACTGATGAACCAGAATGTGTGTAATATACAGTTGGAAAGCTAAATGGGTCTAGTTTCCAAAACTGTTCACAGTTTGTTCATATGTATTTCTTAGAGGAAGTTACGGCTGTTCTAGTAACTGAAGGTCATGCTACACGAAATTTGATTTCCTGCACGAACTTATGTTTTGAGTTCACAAGCGGCCTTCTCCTCAAGATCTAAGTGTAAAAGATCATTTGAGGACAATACAGCATGATTTAGTTAATCATTGCCTAATGTCACATTTGAAGACATGTTAAAGAGTATTGACATGCTAAGTTATTGAAATTTCCGTGATTAGTAAGAATTAGGAAGAGCCTTATGATTGATGTAAAGATCAAGGGGAGGTGGGAACTTCAGGGGAGTCTAGCACATACATACATGTCATTATCAAATGTGAAAGGTGCGTTGTACTCTTTTTCTCCTACAATCAAGGTTCAGTTTTTCTCCCACAAGGTTTTTGTGACTTGACGAGGTTTTTGACAAGGCAACAAACCAGCACCATCGGCATATTAGAGCGCGGCACAAGGGGAGTGTTCTAGGATATTATATATTTTTCTAGATATTCTTTATGTGTGTCTTGTCCTTATGTCATTAGAATATGTAGTTTGACTAAATCGATGTATTGTTTACCCTTACCATATTGGTATTGTGTAATTCCCTATATAAAGGGCACTTATCAATGAATAAGATGATGATTCTCTTACTATCTCTTTGTCTCTACACTTCATCCTTCGTCAGGTCTTTATTTTTCTTGGCATGCAAGATGAAACTGGAAGCACTAAAAAAAATTTTGGACAAGAAAAAAAAAACCTCTACAATATCATTTTCTTGTGCTGCTTGCCTGCTTATTGCATCGTAATTTTATTTATTAGAGCTTCTAATAGGCATTTTATTACAAACAGTGACCAATGTTCTACAGAATTCATCATTAACGTAAAAAAAAACTAATGTAATTTTGTCTGCATGTATTGTCTAGATTTTTTGAGGTCCAAGTAAAATACTTCAAGATTTTTTGAGGTCTAAAACTATAAATTACACATCTGGGTTTATCTGGAGTCTCCTAAAACTTAATCCATCTTATCCATACAGATTGTAACCCTAACATATATTCCATCATATGACAGATACTGAAGCTGGGTTATCATAAACGTGAGCGCCTTTATATATATTATCACAAGTCTCTCACTTATTTCCATCACAAAATAGTGAAATACAGTATGCTTGCTTGTGCGTTTTCGATTAATATCTAATCAAAAAGGGTCCCTCGGCGTTCAAGTTAGTCAAAAAGCCAGAAAGGCTCTGTTCTTTTCATAAACTAATTAGGGATAAGACTCATAACAGATGTGGATCAGACCTTAACAACACCACCAGGCACCAGCTTATGATTAATATACAGATCCGAATTAAGAACAAGACGAACAACTCTGAGAAGGAGAACAATCGATCGCAGACGCATGCCCTTTCTTTCTCTGAACCTATCAGTTTCGGATGGCAAGGATAAGAACCAAAGCCAGAAAAAAGTGCAAGAATCCAAAAGATCCACGTTAACAACATGAAGACGATGGATGCATGATATCACTTTGCCCTAAGCCCTAGCGAGGCCCGCGTGTGCTTTTTCACTAGCCTCCAAATTTTTGGGATTCGGCTACTACTGTGTATATCAGCATATGCAAAGTTTCAGTGCTGCAAGGGTTTTGCGTTCAATTTTGTTCCTTTGGAAATTGTGTTGTACGTTTCAAGAGAAGATGGAGATAACGTGAACCAAACTCTCGGGTCTCGCGATCGGCAGAGCATAAAGGTTGTAGAGTTTGGGAACTCGGATGCTCTAGCAGCACAGTGACTTAGAATTGTCAAATTTTATTGACTAAAAAACTAAATTCATTTTCAGTTGTTTTCTAGCAATTACATAATTTTGTTTAAAAAAGTAACAAAAACTTAATTTCAACTGCTTGTTATATACAAGATCGTAATGAACATTATTTCTGAAAATACCAGTAAATAATCATTTAAAATAAACTTTAAAATTTCATATCATGCACGATTTATATTAAAAAAAATATGTTGTTTTTTCTTTAGTGTCAATGCATGATAAACATTAATGTATTGCTTCCATTTAGCTTATTTGTAAAAAAAAAAAAAATCGTAAATGAAAATGAAAGCATTAAAGTACATATTAGTATGGTAAGAAACCCTTGACACGATTTGTATTAATTTATATTAAGTATTTCAATAGTATAAATTTTTATTTTATTTTATTCCATTCCATTAGTGTTGAAGAATATTTATGATTAATTAAAGATTTCTCAAAGGAGAATGATCAATTTATAATTCATTCTATTAATAACCAATCTTCATTAAGGCTAATTAAGATTTTTTAAAACTTGAGAGGGTTCAATTAGGGTTTGGGGTTCAATTAACATCCAATCTTCATATTGAACCATCTCGCCCTTAGCTAGCTACGTCACTGTGCGTTCTAGCTGTAAGTTCTAACATTATCAAGTACATACTAAAATCAACAATGACATTGCTAACATGAATTTTTATTAAATGAGAATCCCTTATTATGTCCTCTCTCTCTCTCTCTCTCTCTCGGAAATGCACTACAAATCTCTATCTCCTCTACAATTCCTTCTCTTTTCAATCCCATCCCTCCGCCCATGCTTATGTACATTTAGTTGATTGTTAATCTTTAATGCAACATCATGACAAGCTATTCGAAATTAGACTTTTATCACTTTATCCCGTAATTCTGAAAGAAAACTTTCATACAATAACACTAACATTTTTGAAGCATAGACAACGAAATTTCATCAGAAAAGCAAAGATACTCTCAAATGTCTTTCTCATCATAACATTGTAGAAGTTCATAGTACTTAAAGCATTTCATCATTCAATTATAAGCATTTATATCAAAACATATTCCTCGTCATTCATAACTTTGTGAACTCATGACTCAATACCAAGTCATTATGTTTCCTACCTAGACAATGACAAGCCATGCTCTTGTCATTCTTTTTATTTTTCGGTACACTAAAACAGAGAATAGTTTGATACGAAAGTTCTTGTATGCACCAAGGTTCAAGTGAACCTAATATCAATATTTAATCTCAGTCATTCATTTGATCTAACCTTGTACATGACACTAACTCTTATACTAACATCGTTAATAGCCTGGAAAAAAAAATCATCATCATTGTAAAAACACAAAAGATGAATAAAAATCAATCAAGGTAAATCTTGGTTTATAGGTTTTATAGGTTTCCTGGTTCTTCTTCAATCTCCAGATTCTAGAATCTGGGTTTTCTATCTTTTCACAAATCTTCCCCATAATTAAAACACCATGAAGAATTCTTGCTTTCAGACTTTCACCAACTAATCTCACAACTTCGTTACTTTTTGGGCCTTGTTTAGATTTGGACCGGTGTGTTTCTAATAGGCTTTTCTAAAAAAACAAAAACAAAAAAGAGGGAAAAACGGAAGAAAAAAAATGCATGTATTGTATTTATGTGACAAATGATCTTCCACAATATTTCTTAAAGTTGTGGTAGATTCATTGAAACTCTTCAAAAAATTATATCTTTGAATTTATCTAAGGTGATCGAATATCAATCATTCAATATAAAATAATAATGGTTACAGCTCGATGATCGTTTCTTTCTCATGATTCTACATATTCTCTTAACAGTCAATTTTTCCTTCTATTATGAAAACATGGACTTCATATCAATCTTTCCTAAAGCAAAACTTTGGTAGAATAACATCAAATCCAGAAAAGCAACGGTGCCTCTGATTTCTGAAATGCCTTGTTCATCACATTGCACAACTTCGAATTATGAACATTCGTATCAACGTTTTCGTCATCAGTCTATCAGTTTGTGCATTCATGACTCAATTGCAGGTCATCCATGCCTCTGCTTTCTCTCTTTTTCTTGCTCGTAGCACAAATTAAGACAGGCAGTGATTTGAGATTGTGTATTCATTATGTATTTGCCACATTCGACCTCGAATAATGTAGAAAAGAGAAGGAAATCAAAGCAGAATGGGCCTAGTTCAGACCAAAATGGGCCTACAAAATGACTCGCGCTGTCATCACGGATTGTATTCTTCTCCTTTACAATGAACTCACCACATGGGTGAAGCCGTTACAAAAATTATTTTCGAGGTTTGAGCAAATTATAAATATTACTAAGATGAAAATATTTTCTGAAGTTCTGAAAATATTCCGCAGTCTTTTATCAAGATTTGGGAGTCCAATTTTCCAGACCTCGTCTCAAATATGTTTTGATTCACTTACGAAGTACATAAAGGATGTGTAAACATAAACAGTAAAATTGGAGCTCACTACACTGGCCTTCTAAAGTGGTATCTTATTCTTGGGTTAAGGAAAATGATCTCAACATATATTTGTTCAACTAAGTGAAATCACTGAAATGTTACCAAACTAGGTTATACATTATGATTCTGAGTATGTCCTAGTTCAACGTATTTGTATCAAAAATTGCTTAACTTGTGATATTGATAAAACATCTTATATTTTATAAGTTATGTTGTCAAATTGCCGCTTATAGAGGTTTTTTTTCCGACTACGCTACTTATAAAAGGTGAATGAAAAGAAGAAGAATATGATTGTTTTCGTGAGGTTTAAATTAAAACTATCTCAAACTTTAAACTAACTGGTATTTAATCTCTATTAATAAAGCCAGAAGGGTTTTTTGACTTTGTCAACGGTTAAATTTTTAAACTACCTATAATACCTTTGATTGATTAAAACTTTAAAATATATATTCTAACCGATAAAGGACAAATTAGTAATTACAAATGTTGGACATCAGAAAAAAAAAGAAAAAAAGAAAGAAAAAAGCTTAAAACATGGAGGTGGGAGAGAAATCAGATTTTTATTTTTTTATTTTTTAGAACGGAAGGGAAATCAGATTTTGATAAAAAAAATATTCACACACGCACATAGTTTTATTAAAACAATTATCTGTTTAAACTGAGTGGAGGTCCTGCTTTTATGTGTGTTAACCTACTCCATGAGTTAATAGAATCATAGCACATTGCAACTTATGATGAGGGGTATGTAAAGGTTCAAGTTTTAGCGAAAGAGGAGACCAACTACCAAGTCATCCCGTTGAAGAAATTTTAGCCTAGTCATTTTCAGTTTTCCATTTTATGTCAGTCAGAAAAATTCCATATGCTCAATCTTGGCTTCTGCATATGGACTCAACACTAGGAACAAAGAGTGATCAGAGACCAAATTAGCTTATTTTTTTCATTATGATCAGCATCAGTTCATCTGGGAAGCTAGGATAGTTTTAGAAAAGATTGGAGCATAAATAAACTCAACCTGAGCAAAATTCCAGTTCCATCTGCATCAGAATTTCCTCTTATATAGTTACTGAACCTTCATTAATAATAGCCAATATCACAGGGGATAAGTAAAACCCAGGAAAGGGAAAAACATTAAGAAGGCAAAAATATAACATATATCTGCATATAGGTATTTACAAAGCTGAGGGAAGAAGAGAAAGCAAAAGAAGCCAAAGAAAAAGAGTTCTGCTTAATTTAGCTTCAAATTATGTTGCTTCCAAGGAAGACATTTGAGGCTACTGCAAGAACCAGTCCAACTACTTTTGCATTCACCTCCAGCTCCATCACAACACTCGCAAGC
This sequence comes from Fragaria nilgerrensis, assembly GCA_010134655.1. NCBI lineage: Eukaryota > Viridiplantae > Streptophyta > Magnoliopsida > Rosales > Rosaceae > Fragaria > Fragaria nilgerrensis. Next base: position 9,319,756 of record CM020982.1, read on the forward strand.
TATCCCAAGGGATCCAAAACCTTTGAATATTCTACAACACAAAACATAATCTTGATCAGCTCTACAAATCAATTTGGAAGAAACAGAGATTTAGGGTAGCTTAATCAGAGCCATATAGTCCTTACCTTGCTGTGAAAAGAGGGAAAGTGGCCTAGCATCAACAGCTAAAGACTTCTCAGAAGCACAAGCAACGAGAAGAAGCACCAAAGCTAGCAAAGAGCTACTGGAATTGGAGACACCCATATCTGATCTGGGTTACTTTGGAGTAGTGGATGATTTAGAACTATATAAATATCAGATCATAGAAATATATACAAGATAAACAACAATGTTTTCCCTATATTATATAAGCAATAGTTACATGTCTTAGTCAGTCTAGAAGGAAGGTTGGCTGTTTCTGTTTATATTGGTTAAGTGTGGCTTTTTTCTGCTGGATTAAATTGATTAGTATGGAAATTATGGGCTTCTAGAGTAGGGGCTGGGCAACTCTTATAATTATACACCACACGCTTCTCAAGTTTCCTACGTCTCCACGGGGTGAGATATCTGGAATTGCATAGAAGCTTCTCTTTCAATCAGTATCGTAAGTCTTTGAGGCGGTGAGTCAAATTGGGACCCTTTCTATTTTAACCTCTAGAACACCATTCCATGTAATCTTTGGATCTCTGTGACTTTGTGTGTGTTTCACACAGTTCATATTTGCATTATTATCATCATGGCCTTGTTTAGAAAGTGATGGGAAGTGGAATTATTGTGTGTTCCTGAGAGTTGTTGCAATGAAACTTTCCAGGAAAATTATTATGTGTTCCTGAGAGTTGTTGCAATGAAACTTTCCAGGAAAATACCTATGCAAAAACAACTGTTTATAGCTTTCTGCTTCCGAGTGTTACGAATACACTAACAATTGACTAAAAGAAAACTGAGGAAACCTTTGCCGGAAGAGTGCTTTTCATAAAAGTAGCAAGGGTTGAATATGAAATATGTGTGCAACTGCTACTTATAAGCAAGGAAACTAAAGGATAATAATTTATGACATGGAACCCAGATAGAAAGACTAGTGATCATAACTTGGAAACTGAAATCCTACAGAACATGATATACTTGACGGCTTGAAGCGGCTGATAAGCCAAAGAGTTTTACATTAGTTGAACACCCATTTACAAAGTTATATCAGGGACCAGAACCCATAAGTTTGTTGATAGCACTGATTAATACGTCAACAAGAGAGCTCACACAAAAGAGATCAAGCTAAAAGCAAACTACTACACTTGTAAGTTCTCTCAGATAGGGTCTGACCGGTTCTAGATAAAGTCCGAACCACTCCCGGGTTGCTCCAAGTCAGGGTGTATCCTGCTTCCTGGACCCTGTGGGCGCCTGTAACAGATAGAAAGAGCAAGATTGAGAAAATATTAGATCTCAAGAGGAAACCAGTAAAGGTTGAACACTTCTACAATTCCATCAGTTTTGCTAAAAGGTGAAATGGGATTCAATGAAGCACCAACTGGATGTGATTGGTGATGTCCATAAAGAATTTTCTATTTCATATACCTTGCAAAATCTGGATCAAAATCGGGAATACCAGGAGGCCCATATGGATCGAACCGAGCACCTGGAGGAAGACCACTGTTCCAAAATAGATTTAACCAAACTTAGAAAAGTATTACAAGTATAACATGTGCATGAGACGAGAAGAGAGTACAAAACTACTCACAATGGGCTTTCAGCACCAAAACGAGGATCGGGAACACCCCTGTTCCAAGAACACCTAAAGTTAGAACAGTAACATCAACTACACTATATCATGTATAGAGATAGAGTCTAAAAAAACTCACGGTAGTCCTCCAGGAAACCCCGGAAACCCAGGTTGTCCAACGCCACCAAATCTACGATCATTGGGTCCTATTTTCACATGACAATAAACTTAGTCCCACAGCCTCAACAAGATTGTTTTCCATCACACTGAAAGTTAAGAAGATCACACACCTACAAACATGCTTCCATCGTCAAAACCACCCCTGAAAGACATAACAAATATGTATTCAATATGGAACAGTTCAAATGTGAATATATTTTAAAGACCAGACACACAATCATTTGGTCAGTAAAATACCTGGAAGGCATTCCAGCACCAGGTCCAGGATAAAGATCGCCACCACCCACTGGAAACCTCGCAGGACCAGTGCCAGTCCCAGGATAAAGATCATCACCACCACCTGGATGCCTTCCAGCACCAGGCCCAGTGTAAAGATCCTCATCACCACTGCCGACATTAACAGGTTGATATCCAACTCTGCAAAGCAAGGCAGGATTTAGAGTAAACTACACTTTGGAATCTATGGGCATGATACATAAAGCATGTTATCCCAAAAAAAACCGTCAACAGAAACTTTTTCATGGGTACAAACAATGCAGAACTGAACTATCTATGAAAATTTGAAAATACAGTAAAAACTGCAATTTCTCAAAACTTTCATCTGATCAATGGGGTATCATTTTTGGTGCGCTATACCACAATAGTGTGTGAATGTGTAAATGGATGTGGAAGCAGATCTAAACATCCACCAAACCGAGGCTCATTTGCTGATATTATAGCTAGTGACATCTTAACTACCAACTAACAAAACCTATTAAAATGATAAAAGCTTGCTGATATTATAGTGAATCTTAACTACCAACTAACAAAACCGATTAAAACGATAAAAGCAGCATGTTCAGCGCATTCAGTGATCAATAACCCTGGTATGCGAATTTGGGTATCTAAAGATAGCTGTTCTAACTCAGTCTTACTACCAGCCTAGTTCATCTAATCCATATGGCAACCAGATAAAACGAAACATGTCTAAACTCACAAAACGCAACATGTTACAAGATGGAACAAAATTTACCTTGTCGGTTTGGGCGTGGAACTCTCCTCCAATTTCGACAAAACTAGAGTACCAAGATTCTTCACCAAGCTGTCCAAATTCTTAAACTGTGCAGAGTAATTACTCCCCTCATTTTCTTGCACATAATCACCAACACTGCAAAATTGTAAAAAACACCCAAACCCAATCAAGAACCAAGATTTCAAACGCCACCCAAATTCAAAAAAAAAAAAAAAAACACAGAATCACATGAAAAACCTTACTTGAATTCACAATGAATATTCTGAGAAGCCCCATCAGCCACAGCATCCACACTCAATGTTCCATTAATAACAAGACACTTCACCACAATCTTCTTCGAACCCTTCTCCGGGTTCGAATACACGAACGCGTACTCGTTCTCCAGTTCGTTCCAATTCTCAATACCCACTTCCTCTGCAAAACCCCCACCCAAGAATCCACATTTAATCAGGGGGTTTAGGGTTTTAGGGACAGTAGGGATTAGTGTAATTCAAAGGGGTGAGTGACGTACCAGTTGATGTCGAGGAGAGGGCAGTTTCGGAAAAGGCGGAGCGGCCGGCGGCGATTAAGTGGTAGCCGGAGGCGACGAAGGAAGCGTGGACGGCGAAGGCGACCTTGTCGTTGGGGTTGCGGAAAGATGGGCGTGCGGCTCGGATGACCGCCATTACGGACTTTTCGTTTGCCATTGCCTCTGCTTCTGAATTGTGGGGATTTGTAGAGAGATTTTTTACTGGGTTGTTTCTTGCGAGAGAGGAGATGAGTGCTTTCTGGAATTTGGAGAAGGCTTTGAGATACATACAGCAGTTTCCTAATCGGCGACGACCCAAGTGGGCTTCTTTTTGGATTAGGATCCGAGTAAACTAGAAAGCTAACCGACTAGGCCCAATCTCTATGCAAATCAAGTCCTTTCCCAAAATAATAATAATAATAATAAAAGACAAGAAGAGAAAACTAGTAAATCCTTTCTTCCAATTGCACATTTACTGCTTAAGAAATCGGCTAGTTATGTCTTTCCTCTCTGTCAACAGATGATCTTGGCCGAGCCGGGATGTGAGCGGAGATTGGGGGTCGTATGGGGATACGTCGGAGATCAGGCGGGTCGGGTCGATCATCTTGATCAGATGTTGTCTGCAGGTTTGACAAGAGAGGCTTGTTTTTAGATCGGTCCTCGACGTTTCTTCTGAGAGGCGGTGGTTGATGGCGGGCGGCAGATGTGTCGTGGGATGGTCGGCGATGACGACATGGATGGCGACAACGTCTTGCTGCTGCTCCGGCTACAAGGGTGGTGAGGAAGGGCGGTGGTGAGGCCGAGTCTTTTAGGCCGAGAATGTTGGGCCTTATCATCTGATAAGATCTTCAGGCTTGGGCTTTTGGTTAGCTGAAGTTAGGTTAGGGTTTCTTTAAGGGCCCTGGTTTGGTTTCTGTTTTACCTATTTTACTTTTTTAATTTAGACTAGGCTATTTGCGGGTTTAAAACATTTTCTTAATTATTGGGTTTCGACCTTTAATTAGGGTTTTTGATGCTCTGGTTATGGATGTAGTCAAATAATGATAGGTTGTGCATCTATCCATTCCTCCTTGTGTCTCGGTGACTGGTTATTTGTCTTGTTTGTTACCACGGAAGATTATTGTAGCGCTTCATCTCATGGTCTTTAGCATAGAGATTGTTTATTGTCTACTAGGTATGTCTACTAGGTAGTTTCGAAGGATATCCCCTGTGGGCAGATCATATTCATGTTGTTGTACTCTACTCTCAAGTTGTGATCAATAAAAAATAACATTCTTGGATAAAAAAGAAATGTCAGAATATAAATAAAATTGATTACAAGAATATGTTTCTTATACTATTTAATGCATAAGGTTTTTGTGTTTGGTAATTTTGGATTTTCATAAATTTATGAGGTAGAAAATGAATCCATAGGGACTCATTCACATTTCTATAAACGTGTTTACTAACACTAGTGGGGAATGAAAGGTGTGCCCCCCGCCTTATAATAAAATTAGGAATCATCCCCTCATTTTCATTCGTATTCTCATTCTTTGGTGAATCAACAATCTTCCAGAAATGACCTCTTTACTAGACACACCTTAGGGTGACATACGAATCAACTGTATTTATTAGAATGGAAGTGCTAAGATCGCGCACATTTTTTTCTCTAAAATGTATTCCTAATTTTTTTTTAAAAGGTAGTGTTAGAGGACCTTATTAAGGCCTATGATTTATGGTTTTAATCTTAGTTGGCATGTCAAATCACCTATCCACATCATCAAATAAAAAAATCATACTATGTCATTTTTGGGTAAAAATACAATCTTATTCTTTCATATCCAATGGCTCTAGATTATTTTGTTTTTATTCTATAAAAAAATGTTTTTAAAACCATTTTTCATTACTCGTGCTTAAATTTAAATGTGAAATATATAAATATGAACTCATTTGAATACACACACACATAATTTTTCCAAAGAGAAAATTATATTTGTTTATATATAGTTCATCCAATATAAATTCGATAGAGATTATTATTATTTTTTTAAAGTTCGATGGAGAATATATACATATATATATATATAAATTAAAAAGAAAAAATAATGATGAATTAAGAAGACTAAAACTATTTGATTCACAAAGATAATTTTTTATATATTAAATATCGTAATTGTGACCCTAAATCTAATGAATTATTATAATATTTGACTCCATAAAAAAATGTATTTAATTTAATTCATGTAAGTAACTAAATCAACTACATAAAAATGGTAAATAAATCATCTTGATGAAAATAAACAATATTTGATATAATTATTCGTAATTTGTTGTGATTATTAATTAGATTGTTATTAATAAACTATGTTTGATATATGGTACCTATATAAGCATGTTTGTATTAAGAGGATATGCAAACATTCATATTAGTATATGTACTACCAAGTAGAGGGAGGAGTATAAAAATGGTCTAAACTTGCAAAGTAGTTACACTAATACATAAAAAGTTTCCATGACATTTAAAAAACGTCATCATAAGGGTTTCATGACATTTATCAAACGTCATCTACTTCACCATCTTTACAGTAGTCATGGTTTCCCCACCCTTTTAATGATGTTTGTAAAACGTCATGAAATATATTTAATGACGTTTGATAAGCGTTAATGAATCTATTTCAATGATGGTTTCTAAATGTCATGAAACATTCTTCCACAACGTATTTTAAATGTCATAGAAAATCATTCATAACGTCAACCGTCATTGAACATCTTTCATGACAATTTCCAAACGTCATTAATAGTTTTCCATATTTTTTAAAAAAATATTTGATTTCAAATTAAATTTAGAAATCAAATATCTTTTTGTTTTCACATCACAATGGAGACAATATATTACTGGTTTCATTAAGATATCTACTCTTAGTTCTACACATCAAAGTGAGTATCCAAGTTACATTACAAAACGAAAATAACAATGCAGCAAAAATTTAATATGCACTTAACACAAAACAAGTACAAAGAACACAAAAGAAATCAGCTTAAAGTGCTACTGCAGCTGCTGCTTGCCTTGTTTTCCTGCACAAGGTATTCTAAAATCAATAATGTTCTCAAAGTTGCAGCAGAAAGTAATAAAGACATGAGCAATACTAGTATGTGGATCTTCATGTAAAAGGGTGAAATGATAAAATATCTAAACTTAAATTCAAAACTCAAACAATACCCAGTAGTAAATATTAGCCAAGGAATAAGCCACACTGCATGTTTGAAATCTAAAATTTATTTTTCTTAACAATCTCTGTTTTCTCAATCCTCCCTTTAAACAACGGTTTTAGGCAGTTGCAACATAAAAACAACTAACAGAAGATAAAGGCTAATAACTCATAGGGTATAAGGTCTCCATAAAAAAACCAAAAAGGAACCGCCCCTAAAATGCTTATTACATCCCATCTAGACATAGGTAACCATCAAATAGAACAAAACCAAATTCCACACATACAAGCCAAGGGAAACATAAGAAGCTAATATAAGTACCTCAACCATCTTTAGAAAGACTGGTGAATTTAGCTTTTGCAGGGTAGAGAAGGAGCATATTCCTGTATCTTAAAAATATAAAGTTAGTTATCGATCAGATTTTAATCCTTTTCTATTTTTTATAGTGAAATTGAATAACCATCAATGCATGAAAACATGTATTATGAAATTAGTGAACAAATATAAAAACATTATCATCCAAAAATACAAAAAAAGACAGGTACAAAAGATAGTAAAGAACATAATTCCATTTATGTGTCATCACAAATACTCATGACCTGACATCTCCATCTATCTTACGTTTACCACTACAAGAAGTTGGAATCATCTACTGGTAAAGCAAACCCTTTTTATGAAGCCACGAATTGGATAACATGCCCAATACACATCTGTTACCAATTCATACAGAATCAATGACTCATGAGCAACTAAGAAACAAGTGCACCGAAGAAAGAATCATGAACAAAATGCAATACATTCTGGATGTGCGGTAATCAAAAAACAAGATAAAGATCAAATCTTTTTTGGGCAAGAAAACTAATGAACAATAAAACTTACCCTTCCATATGCATTAATGTCAAGGTCATTCTTGAGAAGATCAACAACATCATTCTTCAAATACTTAAGCACAAAGTTCCTCTTCTTCTTAATCCCCTCAAGCCTCACATTCAAGGTCTTTATATCAGTTTTGCTGCATCAAAAAGACCCAAAATAAGAACCCCAAAAAAAAAAACTTCAAAGAAACATCAAAGAAACAAGACCCCAAATTCACAAACTTGAGTAGAAACACAAATGAATGAAACTCACTTTACTAAGACCAACTACAATTCCTCTTTGAAATTGTTCAACTTTAACTTTTCACACAAGACTTGCAAACAAAACCGTAAAGTAATGCAATGAATTGAGAGTCCACATTAATCAGGTCAAAACAAGTAACAGACTTACATTCTACGCATGATTAGATCTATTTATGTAATGTTTGTGGGTTTCCTAGTTTAGTGTCATGGTATCCCATCATTAACTCTTAGGAATGCATACAATAGAGTTGTTTACATGTATATCTACTAATTCTATCATCATACCACTGTTACATGACAACCGTCAATAGAGACTTCACCAAAACTACTAAACTCAAGACAATGAAATGAAGACTTACATAACATTGTATTTGAGTAATTGATCAAATTAAGTAGAACCATACCAGCATGCTACTCATCAATTTCAACATCCAAGTAAACCTTGGTGGCCTTCAGAATTCAGATCCTCCTTGTGTAACTTTACATGAAATAGAAAGAAAAAGCAATCAATTATTTCAACCTAGTCTACATATTTCATGACTGAAAATCGATAAAGACCCAGAGAGCGAAGTGGACGGGTTAGCTGAAATAATAGATAGGGCTCCAAATAGGACAAGAAATCGGAGATGCAGGCGTCGTATCCATGTAAAATCAAATCAAGCTCTTGGTTAAAATTGCACCACACCAATATATTTACATCTAATCGATGAAATCAAGCATGTTAACAAATACAAACCTAAATTGAGAGAGACCCCAAATCCAAAAACCCAGTTTGACATAGAATTGAATTTAAGGGTCGTCGACGAAATCGGAGATGCAGGCGTCGACGTCGAGATATGAGATGCAGGCATCGCTGACGAAATCATAGATGCAGGCTTTGTTGACGGTATCGGAGACGCAGTCGAGGTAGAGCCGGAGGTTGAAGAATGAAGAGAGAGAGAGAGAGAGAGAGAGAGAGAGAGAGAGAGAGAGTTGTGCGGCTGAGTGAAGAATAACAAGAAAAATGAGGAAGAGAAGGCTGCTAGGTTTTAAGTTTTGGTCATTGGAAACTTTATTTAATTTAACTGTATGAAAAGTAAAAGTTAAAAACTTAAAGGGGGAAATTTGATTTTTGGTGAAAAATAAGACGGGGTTAAATGAAAATTTTGAGATTAGCAGGTAAAATTTTTCATGACGTTTTGTAATGTCATGGCTCATTAGTCACTTGATAATGTTTATCAGACACTATAAAATATTTTTCAAGACGTTTTCTAATTGTCATGGCCCATTTTCATTCACGACAATTTTCAAACGTCATGGAAATACTTTTCATGACGTTTGGTAATCGTCATAAGAAAGATGACACGTAAAAAACATCATCAAATAGTGAGACATACAATGACATTTGACAAACGTCATAAACTTCGGACGAAATTTAGATCCATGACGTTTGCTTCCAAAAACGTCATGGAAAAAACATACAATGACGTTTTCGGGCAAACATCATAAATTTGTTGTCATAGAAACTTTTTTTGTAGTAGTGTGTATGAACTTGGTCAAATGACTCAATGAGGTAAGACCTATTTATAATCGTTTAGATTTGTTGGTATTGTTTTAACTTTGTAGGTACACAATTTTATGATGAGCCCTTATATGCAAAGCACGCATGGTCTCATTTTTGTAATGGAAAAATCAAACCGTTATTTATGGCGCATGAAGCTTGCAACATTCAAGGGAGATTCTCATCAGGGAGAGCATCCAGAAGTATGTTACCTAAAACATATGCGCGTTGTACTCCTTTTCTCCTTCGACTAGTATTATTTTTCTCCCACTGAGTTTTTCTTACATGGCAAGGTTTTTAACGAGACAACATTAAGCGCGTCTAATTTCATCATTTATTGGTGGACATCCAAGGTATAGTGTTATAAATATTATAATCTATGTGGTTGTCCACATGATTACTCATTAGTTATGTACTCTGATGTAAACAGTACATCTATATAAAGAGGCTAATGAGAATGAATGAGTAGACTTTTACCTCCTCCCAACTATTCTCTCTGCGTCTTCTATTCTATCTTTTCTTTACTTTACAATATGAGTTTATTATCTTTTTAGAAAAAATTCAGTTCTTCCCTCAAATCTTTGATGTCAAAATCAGTTTAGTTCTGCAACTTTTTTTTAAATATGTAGTCGGTAGTTCCGGTAGTTGGGAACTACCTTCCCCACCCATAGACCAATCATGAAACTTGTAGATACGATGTATATCCTACCTCGCCATGGTGAAAGATCATCGATATCACGTCGGGAATGTGCTCTCCCAAGCTCCACAAGAAAACATCATAAGAAGATATATGTGTATTTAATCCCACATCAGAAACATAATATGTGAGGGAACTTTCCTTAGCTATAAAAGGAAGACTTCCCATATGTAGAAAGGCTGATGGATGATGATCCCTACTCACTCCATCTTGGAGAGCTCTTGTAACACCAAGGGCCTATTGGCCATGATAGTAGAAGCTTAAGTGGATGTAGCTATGTCCTCCGATGACATGGTGAACCAATATATGTCCTTGTCTCTTGTTTATATGTTCCACTGTGATTCTTCATAGTCTCCGGGATTATGCAGAAACATTTGACGCCGTTTGTGAGAATCATTATAAAAAGTCACGTCGTTCTACCACAAAGAGGCATTCCACCGAGATGAATTCCACCGAGAGACATTCCACCAAGAGACAGTTCATTCAAGTCTAGAAGAGCAATAGATCCATCGGGTTGTACCTAAACCCAGCAAGCGCTAGCTAGTCAGCGGGCCAGCAAGTGCCCTGCCGGGTCCAACTGCCATCGGGCCCAAAAATATGTGATGATCCAATTAAGCAATAGGTCCGGGAGTTTTGTGCTCTACCGGTTGCCGATGCATCACCCATGGTTCCACTCCCGGTGACTCCAAGCAAGCAACACTCGGAGACGATTCAGCGAGACCCGGTAAGTCCATGTAATCACCACCCGCTGGCCGGTCATTTTCTATCATGGGGGGACATTGGTCGGCATCGTTCATCGTTAATCCGGGCGAGATGAATAATCGTCAGGGAGTGATAGTTCATGTAGAAGAAGGGGTCCGCTTAGTATCCTCGGTGTCCCGCCGTTGGCGACACTTGCATTGGTCTATCTCCGGGATCTCGCCGTCCTTGTTCATAAGTGTAGGGATTTTGCCAGTATAGGGTTTGAGACCCCGAGTTCGTATGGTCATCGGCATGACCCAGCTTTACCAACGGGAAGAGAAATCCAGTATCCGTAAAATACTCTGGGAAGGAAAAGGAAAATCATTGGCTTCACCGACAGCTCCCCCGCCTCCGGTACCGACTAGCGAAGCAGTCTCCGAGATAGGTGTCTGGCGAGAGAGTTCTTGGGGGAGTTGTATACCCAGCTCTCGAGCAATCGGCATAACAACAACGCTCATGTGGCTCTCGGGCAAGCCCCACCGATCGGCCGGTATGGCAATGGAAAGGGCAACTCAAAGAGGGGCTCTCTGGTCACCGGGAGGATTGATAAAACATTTGGTGATTTGGGTCCAATTTAATCGGAATGATCCACCAAGGTAACAGAGAAACGAGTCGGGATCCCGACACCACAGCTCGCCGGAGTTCATAATAGTTTGCTCTCTACACCCAAACATCAATTTTGGCCACCCGATGGCAGCCCCTATTCTGGAAACAGATAGCTGAATTCTGAAAAAGCTCAAAGCAAGCCAAAGCTAAGTCTTCCTACTCTTAAGTCTATTCAAATCTGTCCGGGATTAAATTTGGGAATTCGTTGGGAAGCATGTTTAATTATTGTGTGATTTTTGTGCTACCTTTCATGCCTATGATTGTGTTTGTGCTATCATTGGTTTGTTTGACAATCAACCTGTTGTGGGTGCAAGTAGAGTCACTTCTATGTCAGTTAAGTTGTGCATGCCTTGTGCAAGTAGAATCAGTTCTATGTTGATATGTGGTGTGAGTGGAGGTCATGACATGGTTCTATGCACGTTCATAGATGATTTATGTGCAAGTTCATAAAATTTTTGTCTGGTATTCTCAGTTGCATTCGACCCCTTGCTCAATTCTATATAACTAGTCTTGGAAGCATATATGAAGTACATATATAAGCTCTATTCAGTACAGTCAAACTAAGTATATTGGTTTTTGAAGTTATTAGTACTAAATGCTGCTGTAGCTTTACTACAATGTTAGTATAATTTGGACATTAGCCAATTGTGTGATTTTGTGCTGTAGCTTTTACGTAAAGGAAGGATAGAAGTCTGAAAATTCTGCAGAAACTGTTTGGTTCTGCAGTCACTTTGGAAATTCGTTTAGCTAACTTTTAAATCTCCAAGTTTTCTGAAACTTTTACATGTTGCTTCTTTGTTAGCCTACAAGAGATCTGGAAAGTTTGGTGTTGTTTAATAAGGTAGATGATTCATGGTGAATTTTTGAAGTTGGGTACTCTGTGCTGGAAATTGTGTTTGTGTTAAGCAGTTCAGTTACTTCGTATTTGAATTTGATTGGGTTTTGGGTCTTCGTTGGACTTGAAATTTTGTGCTCTTGTTCTTCTGTATGAGAACTATTGATCTGGAAAGTTTCAGCTTATTCCAATGTAAATTGATAAGTCGGTGATTTTTCAAAGTACCTTGCAGTTGGTAAAGTCCCAGAATTTTTAAGTATGCTTCCTTGTTTTCTGTTGAGCTAAGTGTGTGTATAAGCATGTTGCTAGAGTAAGAGAACCATGCTACGTTCCAGAATTACGAGGATGATTTACTAGCCTCATTAGAAGCTTTCGTGGTGTGTGATGGTATATGGGTGTCCATAGTAGTTTAGTGTGAGTGGTGTGGTTTTGGAATTAATGTTGCTGCTACGTACGTGAGGGCTTTGATATGGTTTTTGTTTGCTTATATGATATGCTAGACCTATTTGTGGTATGATTCTAAAGTTGTAAGTGAAGCCATATTGGCCGTATGGACATGTTTGATTAAATGTGTGTGAAGTAGTAAACATCCAAAAGATGAAATGTTTTGTGAGTTATGATTGGTCGATGAATTTATGATTGGTTAATATTAAGTTCATTTAATTAATGATGTGATTATGTCAGGACATTAGGGACTCCAGTGACCCGAAGAGCAGAATGCACGAGATTCTCAGAATGCACGAGACTCCAGTGAAAGTCCATTCTATGTTTACATATTATTTTGCCTCCCGGACATTGCATAGGGAGTTCCAAGTCTTCACGATTGGATTGGATTGGAAACACAATCAGGATATGATAGTCTAAATCTTCATGATTAGACTGAGAAACCACCGAGAGAGTGGCATTCGACTGAGAGATAGGCATTCGACCGAGAAAGGCATAAGTCATGGAAATCCCGAGAAATATCAAGCGGGATAGGTATTCGACTGAGGCATAAGTCATGGAAATCCCGAGAAATATCAAACGGGATAGGTATTCGACGAGGCATAAGTCATTGAAATCCCGAGTAATATCAAGCGGGATAAGCAATCGACCGAAAGGCATAAGTCATGGAAATCCTGAGTAATATCAAGCGGGATAGGCATTCGACTGAAAGATATAAGTTTTATATCATCCTTTTAAAAACGGAGCAAGTGGTTTGATAAACCACAGACGGCGTTAACATCCCGTCACTCGAGTAGAAATACAGGATATGGAAATGGCTCGCTACCTACCTTTGTCAATGGGAAAGTGTAACACCCAGATGGCCGTAAAAGGGGAGCCAACGGTACCTTGCCATTCAAAACGTGAAAATGCTTCGCCCGGCCGAGTAAGTTTTGAGGCCGGGTTTCGGGAAGGACCTTTTTGGCAGACATAAAGATTACGATGTATATCAAGAAAAGTAAGACTCGGAATAAGCAAGACCCGTTCAACACACATCCTGAGTACGGACTTAGGGGGACTGGGGCCGGGTGCTCGTTAATAAATGACTCGTCTATGGGCATTTTATATATCAAGTCCCCACTCAAGACGTGTCTTGAACGGGAACTTGGGGGGACTTGTAGTCGGTAGTTGGGAACTACCTTCCCCGTCCATAGACCAGTCATGAAACTTGTAGATACGATGTATATCCTACCTCGCCATGGTGAAAGATTATCGGTACCACGTCAGGAAGGTGCTCTCCCAAGCTCCACAAGAAGGCATCATAAGAAGATATGTCAAGACTCACCCCAAGTTTTACCCTAAAACCTGGAGTAAGTCCTGCGGGGACTACCTCCAAAGAAGATATTACTGAAAAATTTGGCATAATCTTCCTTGAAAATGGACAACCCTTCCTAAATAAAAACCTGCAAGCACTTCTAAATTCTCAAATCCAAACATAAACTTCTGGAGCCTTCGTGCTCCTCAATTTCAATCACCACAAAAAAGATAATAAACATCAACTTCCAATCCAACACATTTATATCCAATTAAGATAACATACATCATCCTTAGGATATCTCCCAAAGTAATAAACATGGACTTAACACACAACTGAACTATTAAACAATAATCCCGAGGTAATCAGAGCTACTAAATACTAGCGGAAGCAAGAAAATATGGCAGTAGGTTAATAGGTAACCTACTGATGAAAATGGAAGAGATGTGGGTAACTATACCTCGCCTCTGACTATTGCCAACCCGAACTCTGCAGACTGGGCATTTTAAAACGAATGGCTCAGGGAAAAACATTTGAAACCGTTAGAGTGAGTGGACAAAAATAATTAATAAAATAAATTATTTATGCATTCCCATTTTTTTTTATAATCATAGAAAAATGCTGCATGCGACAATTCCAAAAGCGCTCAAATCACAAACTGGCAATTTCATGACTAGCCCTTGCTAGTCTCCAAAACTTAATTAAATGGAGCCTCTTGGGCTCAACTATATATATATAAACATATATGCGTATGTATTTGCACTCGTCAGACTATATGAATCCTATGAACAAATTAGAAAAATAGAAATTCATACAAGGCTACGACACTTGCGTCTAACGCTCACGTCGCGCCATAATGAAATTTTTCCTCATTATGACCAAAGAGGACAGGTGTATATATACGTGTGGACTCCCTATATGAAAACCTATATGAGCCAGATAAGAACGTAGTTTTCATATAGGGCTATGACGTTTGTGTCTAACACTCACGTTACGCCATAATGAAATTTTACCTCATTATGACGTACCAGGCACGTATGGTTGGCTAGCATTTATATACATACTATACTTACAATATCCACATATTTATTCACCGAAAATCTTATTTTCGTTAATTCTCATAAATGATGCAAATTGCCAAATATCAGAAAAATAAAGAATCTCAGCAGAAAAATAACTGATCAACAACATAATGCATCACATGCTCTTATATTAAAAACAAAGTCCACTCACAAATTAGGTCTAAGCCTGATGACGCTCCGAGGCTTCTTCTGCTCGGGCCTCCTCTCGTCTGTTCCAAATCTATAATTAATTTCTAAACTAACAATCTAATATTTATACAAATAGGCAAAAATAGCCGAGAGCCATAATCATGCTCATCATTGCCTAATTTTGATACGGTCCACACCTCAACACTAAAATCAACAGCTTTAACTACACACTTCCACAGATTATACGACTATAATCCAACGGCCAGATTCTACTTTATTAATCCGTCTAAATTACCAACTTTAAAAATTCCCAAACCTATCCAAACTCCTCCAAAAATTTTAAAATTCACATCAATAACTCTCCTTAATAAAACCAATCTAAAACCATGAAAATCCCCTACACAGCGGCGGCCGGAGGCCGACTTCGGCGACCTCCAATGCCTACTAAAATTTGACAGTAGCTTCCTCTCAACCTTCTCTACAACTTTCTTAACTAGCACAAACACAAATTTCAAGCTTAGACAGGGTAATCGAACCCAAACATCATAAGAGCCCTAGAAATTCAAACAAGGATTTCTTCTTACCAAGCACGAATCGGATCAAAACCTTTGAAGGGATCACTACCCTAGAAGAGAGCTTCAAGATGAGCCGTTGATTGCTAGCTATGACGGCCGGAGGAGAGAGTTCCGGCGAGAAGACCACCGGGCTTTCAAGGAGGACTTCCTCCGCTCGGTGGCGTTGCAGCGTCGCTCACCAGCCTAGGACGATGGCGGAGAGGGCGGCAGACTGAGCTGGGCCGGTGCGGTGTCTCCTCTTGGCCGGACAACGGAGATGGGAGCTCGGGGGATTCCGCAGTACGAGAGGAAGAGGGAGAGTCGGGGAAAGAAGAGAAGGAAAAGAGAAGAAAAAAAAATGGTTTGGGCCTCCCAAACCGGTCCAACACCAAATACCCACACCAAAGAACATAAACCCAACTCTAAAATTTACACTCCAAAATAATACCCTAATAAAATTATCTTTTACTAGCTAAAATTTACCATTTTTACTGTCGTCACATTTCTTCTACGAATAATTCCTCCGAAACAATCGTCCCTCAAAACCCTTTTAGGGACCAAATAAACTATAAACTCATTGACGAAGACGGTAAAACTCTTATTAATACCAAGTTAGTAAATAAGGTAAAAAATTAAGGGTCGGGATGTGACAAGATATATGTGTATTTAGTCCCACATTGGAAACATAATATGTGAGGGAACCTTCCTTAGCTATAGAAGGAAGACTTCTCATATGTAGAAAGGTTGATGGATGATGATCCCTACTCACTCTATCTTGGAGAGCTCTTGTAACATCAAGGGCCTATCGGCCATGATAGTAGAAGCTTAAGTGGATGTAGTCATATCCTCCGATGACATGGTGAACCACTATATGTCCTTGTCTCTTGTTTATATGTTCCACCGTGATTCTTCATAGTCTCCGGAATTATGCAGAAAAAAAATCAATTCGTCATTTCAACTTTCGTAAACACATCAGTCGGTCCAATTTCTGAGACTGGGTAAAACTTTTCATGACGTTTACAAAACGTCATGGCTCATTAGTCACTTGATAATGTTTATCAAACGCTATAAATATTTTTCATGACGTTTTCTAATTGTCATGGCCCATTTTCATTTACGACAATTTTCAAACGTCATGAAAAATATTTCCATGACGTTTGGTAATCGTCATAAGAAAGATGACACGTAAAAAACGTCATTAAATAGTGAGACCTACAATGACATTTGACAAACATCATAAACTTCGGACGAAATTTAAATCAATGACGTTTGCTTCCGAAAACGTTATGGAAAGAACATACAATGATGTTTTCGGGCAAACATCATAAATTTGTTGTCATAGAAACTTTTTTTGTAGTAGTGTTAATACATGAGACTTTAAAATGATGAAATTAATACATGAGAGATTTAATACGTATAATGTGTTCTGTACGTTTTAGTGTGAATATGTCATTAAGGAAAGTCCCCGGTGAACTTATATTTAACTCATTATTAACTACTTAATATATTTAATCTTTAAACCCTAAACTCTAAACTCTTATCCCTAAACCCTAAACCCTAAACCCTAAACCCTTAACTCTTAACTCTTATCAAAAACCCCAAACTTATTTATTTTATTTTAGTGTGAATACGACATTAAGCTAGGAAATGTCCTTAGTGAACTTGCAGGTAGCACATAGTTAGCTGCTTAGTACTTATTTCTTTTATTTTGGTGTGAATATTCCACTATTCCACTAAAGAAAGTTTTATAGTGAACTTTATTAGCTCACTGTCAGATACTTATGACTTATTTGTTTAATGATCATTACGTACTAGCTCATCATTGGCCGCTTATAACTTATATTTATCATTTTAAATCTCTATGTGAATATATAATGACGTCTATTAGAATGTGAACTTCAATGTGTATAATGACTTCTATATTTCAATGTGAATATGTCATTAGAGAAAAGTTCCAAATGAAAATTACTACCTTATTATCCGCTACTTATAATATATTTGTTACTATAAGACATGTTTAGGACTTTAAATTTCAATGTGAACGGCGACTTCAAATTTTAATGTAAATAATGTCTTCTATTTTAATGTGAAGTTCAATGTGAACATATATGGGAAAGGTTCCAAGTGAACATTACTAGGTTAATATCGGTACTTGTAACTTATTTTTTTTACTATTATGACATGTTTATGACTTTGAATTTCAATATGAACAATGATTTTTATTTCAATGTGAATATTCTATTAAGAAAAAGTTCCAAGGGAAGATTATTAGTTCATTATTGACTACTTAGTATTTGTTTGTTATTATAAGATATGTTCTGACTTCAAATCGCTATATCAAAGATGGCTAGCTTTTTTTCAATGTTATTGAAATCATCATTGGATACCTAGTACATATTTATTCGTGTAGAACAGTATATTAATTTATGTTAATATGGCTAGCTTTGTTTGTTACTATAAGATATGTTCCTGACTTTAAATCGTTATATCAAATATGGCTCGCCTTTTTTTCAATGTTATTGAAATTATCATTGGATACCTAGTACATATTTATTCGTGTAGAACAGTATATTAATTTATTAATATGGATGATGACTTCTATTTTAGACATGAATCAGGATCCTCTCCTTGTTTAATGTCTATCCTTGTTTGTCCTTGACTTTTAATCACAACCGTTCGTTCAAAATCCAAAGGCCATTAACTATACACCTCAGCACTTGACCATTAATTTACTCAAAGTAAGAGTTCCGAGGAAGACGACAATTTTTCTTCTGTTATCTTCATGGTCCCTTTGGTCTTCTCCTCCTTCTCAATCTTCCTTTCCGCTGGTTTTTCCTGAAAATTTTAATCTGTCTTGGCCATGGAGATAATTGATCGAGGTCGAGCCCATGGAGATTCTCGTACATATTTAATTTTCAATCTTATACAGTTATACAACAATTTTCAATCTGTTAAAAACTACTTAATCACAAGCACTACTGGGTATGATTATGAATCAACGAACCTGGTCAAGCTTCTTTGCTTTTGTTCTTGCTGGTTCGGATCCAAAGCATCAATGAGACCCAATTTTGCATCATTCAGTAAGAATTGAAAAAAATAAAATAAAATTAAGGGAACTCTTGGATCCCAGAAAATACCAAACTAACCACAACCCAGAAAAGTGAGAAAACTATAAGGAAATTTTGCATGATTGCAAAAATAAAATTTCATAATTCCAAATCTAAGGAAACAAAAGAGTTGATGATGAGGACTGAGAGCATCAACCAGAAATCTGGGCTGCATCTGGTCTCTTTGAATTCTACTGATCGATATCTTGCATGTCATCTAGTTTCGTTGTTTTGAATTAATTCAACCCATCCATCGTCTTAGCTTCAACCTTCAAGTCACTGAACCAAAACTAAATTGTGAATCTTGCAATAAGAATTGGGTGATATCAGAAAGAGGATGCTGATGATTACCCAGATAAACTCATACACCACGCTCGGCCTGACCAAATTGAGAATGATTACCCAACTGTGCAAGAACAGAACCAAAATAAAAATCTGAGAGGGGTGAAGAGCTGAGAAGTGAAGAGATGGACGGAGAGATGTCAGATGACGGAAAATAAACGGCGTTATTCTTGTAAACTCAACTACTGGGTAATAAATAATAAGATGATGAGGTGTATAGTTAATGGCTTTGGATTTTGAACGAACGGTTGTGATTAAAAGTCAAGGACAACAAAGATAGACATTAGACAAGGAGAGGATCCTGATTCTTTAGACATTTCTTAAATGAAATATCACTTCACACTTAACATATATATTCAATTACTATATCTCATACCTATTTAATGAAGTTCATCTCTTGACCAAAAAAATCTCATGCCTGACGTAAACTTATTATTGAACGAATAAGGAAAATAATTCAGAGTATGGTAATCAATATTATAAATGAAAATTGTAAACCTCATAAAAAATCAATTTATTAGTAGGAAACTTCTTACCTCTTGAATCACAAGATTTTATGAGCTACCGAATATGAATGTTAATTTTCTTTCTAATTTACGAATTTAATTTAAGTTTTGATTTTTCTGATTACCTTATTATAAGGACGATTAATTTATAGATGACAGTGCGTATACTAATATGAATATTTGCATATCCTCTTAATACGGACATGCCTATATAGATAGCCTATACCAAATATAGTTTATTAATAATGATCTAATTCATAATCACACCAAATTAACGAATAATTATACCAAATATTGTTTTTTTGTTTTCATCAAGACCATTTAGTTAACTTTTTTAATCGAGTTGATTTACTTGAACTAAATTAAATGCATTTCTTTATAGAGTCAAATATTATAATAAAGGAAAATTCCCTTCCACCCTAAATTTAAAGATTTTTTTCCCACTAACAAATTGGGAAATAAAATTCCCACTAACCCTAAAACTCCTAACAACCTTTCTATTAGCCAAATATTCAGTTTTTTTTTATATTTTTCCTTACTAAAATGCCCCTCCTTCTATCTCTCCCCTCTCCGATTCTAACCCCCCCCCTCTCCTCTCTCTCTCTCTCTCCACATAAACCCAGATCTCCATTGTTGATCTATCCAGATCAACTCACTCCGGCCACTACAACATCATTGACGTCGATCTGTAGCGGCCTTGTCGATGGCTTCATGGCTATCATTGCTGACAAGAACCGAAATTTTAAAAACCTCGAAGGTCAGATCCATACCTCCTCGATGATCGGTCCTTTAGAACCCGCCGATGACGACGAGGTCAGATCCAGCTACTTGCCTCTCCTACATCTCTGGTACCTTAAGGTCGTCGTTGGCCTCTGAAGTTGATGAAGACATGGTAGACCTCCATTTCTGAAGTTTTGCTAGCAGCCACAAGATTAGGTGGTTTGATAAGGTAGGGTAAGTTAGTGAGTGTAAGTAATCTTGTGAGAGTGGGTTTCAATTAAAGATTTGGTGGTGTTCTACATAATTTTGAATGTGAAATTGGACTTGATTGAGTAAATTGAAGTAGATACTCACGTATGATAGAGCTTCAGTGTCAAATTGGTGTTGTTCTTTCTATTTGTTATTGTTGACAATCAAATGAGTGATCCATGGTGCTAATTCCATTAATTTATGCTTCTTTTGTTGTGGTGTTAATGCTTCTACCAATTGGTATGCGTCTCTATCATTTGTGGTGTAAACATAGATGATTAACTTAGATGATTTTCTTATAGTTTATTGATTTTAGGTCCTTGATTTAAGAGCAATTGGCTTTAATACCTTAATAGACACACGAAAACCCTATAATTGCTCGAGGTATGTTGTTTGTTTTGTCATAGTGTGATATATAGATCGTGTGTAGACGAATATGGTGACCATGATAAGACTGTATGAGTTTACTGTGTACAAAGAATGGACTTTGACATTTGGTTTAAAACTTATAGAGATTGATTGCCTTTTTGTTTGGGTTTTGAAGAGTTAACTACTTCATGAAAACGCAGGTTGTCTGCTCCTACTGCCCCTATGTAGAACCTCCTACTGTCCCAGTAGACCTCCTACTGTCCCTAGTAGACCCTCCTACTTCCCTAGTAGACTCTCCTACTTTCGCTAGTAGAGCCCTCCTACTGTCCCACATGAGACCCCTTACTACCCCTAGTAGACCTCCCTACTTGCCCTAGTAGACCCTCCTACTGCCAACACTAGACCCCCTACTGCCCCTAGTAGACCCATGTACTGCCCCCCAGTAGACCCCCGACAGACCCCATGCATATTGCCCTCTAAAGACCCGTTATTGCCTCCTACTCGCCCCTAGTAGACCCTCATACTGCCCCCAGTAGACCCCGTACTGCCCCATAACCTCATACTGCCCCCAGTAGACCCCCTACTGCCCCCAGTCCCAGTAGACCCTCCTACTGCTCCCAGTAGACCCTTACTGCCCCAGTAGACCCCTACTGCCCTAGTAGACCCTCCAACTACTGCCCCTAGTAGACCCTCCTACTGCCCCTAGTAGACCCCTTACTGCCCCTAGTAGACCCTCCTACTTCCCCTAGTAGACCCACCTACTGCCCCTAGTAGACCCTTCTACTGCTGCTCCCAGTAGACCCACCTACTACCCCCAGTAGACCCTCCTACTGCCCCCAGTAGGTGGTCATACCGCCCTCAGTAGGAGGTCCTACTGACCCTAGTAGGTAGTCATACTACCCCTAGTAGGTGGTCCTACTGCCCCTAGTAAGAGGTCATACTGCCCCCAGTAGGTGATCATACTGCCCTCAGTAAGAGGTCCTACTGACCCCAACGGTCAACGGTCGCCGGTAGACCCTCTTACTGCCCCTAGTAGACCCTCTTACTATCCTCAGTAGACCCTCATATTGCCCCTAGTAGACCCTCCTACTGCCCCTAGTATGAGGTCCTACTGCCCCTAATAGGTGGTCATACTGCCCCTAGTAGGTGGTCATACTGACCCTAGTATGTGGTCCTACTGCCCCCAGTAGGAGGTCATACTGTCCCTAATAGGTGGTCATACTACCCCCAGTAGGAGGTCCTACTGACCCCAACGGTCAACGGTCACGGTCGCCGGTAGACCCTCTTATTGCCCCCAACGGTCAACGGTCAACCGTCGTCGGTAGACCCTCCTACTGCCCCCGAGTAGGAAGTCCTACTGCCCCCAGTAGGGACCTATTATAAGTGACTAAAGCACAACGACTCCCGGAGTCCGGTCAACAGTCCCAAGAGCCCGGTCAATAGTCCCTAGAGTCTGGTCAACGTCCCCCGGAGTCCGGTCAACTGTCCCCGGAGCCCGGTCAAAGGTTGCCGGAGTCCAGTCAACGTCATTGGTCGTGAGAATCCGGTTATAAAAATTTTATTTTATAATAGACTCTTATAATGGTTTATTGTAGTTTATTTAATTCATTAAGTTGACTCTTGGGAATTTTAAAATCTTATTTTGTTAGTGGGAATAAAATTCTTAAAATTAGGGCTAATGGTATTGTCTCGTATAATAATTCATTAGATTTAGGGTCACAATTACGATATTAATAAAAAGAATCATCTTTTGTGAATCAAATAGTTTTAAACTTCTTAATTCACCATTATTTTTTTCTTTTTACTTTATATATATATGGACTATATATATATGAGAAATTTTAAATACTCACACTAATCTCTTAATGCACACCCTAACTCTTCTCCACTATTACTCTCCAAAATTCATCACTTGAATTTCTACTACTATCGTAACCATATGTACTATTTACCAATTCATTTGTTTTTTTTTTGTTTTTTTATCAAATTTAGTTTTTATCTTACAGACTAAAACTAGTTTTTATGCTATTGTATTTCTACTAGTTTCTTAACTTTGAAAAAGTTATGTATGAAAATTATTATTTTTTTATTCAAATCTAGCCGATCAATGTCATATTGGAGTTCAGACCAAAAAAGAAGAAGAATATGTCATATTGGAGATTTGGAGTTCGAATATAATATTATTCTTTTGATTATAAATTAAAAATATCAAGAAAAATTTCCAACCTGATGAAAAAAAATCTAACAGAATAAAAAGAGAATACATAAAGAGAGTTGCAAAATAGTAAATATAAATAATTATATTAATAACAGATTGTTATTAGTTTTAGATATTGAGGGTATTTTATGCAGTTTTGGATGTGTATTTAGTATAATATTGAAATGAAAACTAGATGAGTAGTGTATTAAGGGGTGTGTATTAAGAGATTAGGGTGTGTATTTAAAATTACTCTGAATTTATATTGGATGAACTATATATAAAAAAATATATAGATACATATATGTGTGTGCGTGTGTGTATACACACACACACACATATGGCCCTTCCAATGAGGGATCCTTTTTTTGACTATATGAGGGATGAGGGATTACACCAACTTTTCGATCACAAAATCACATCTCCACCGTTCAATATGTAGTTCTATATGAGTAGATCACTTCTGTAAATTTTCAGAAATTTTGGTGATCGTTAAGACATTCAAAACTACGATTTATAATTATAAGCATGAACGGTTCAGGTTTGGCAGATTTGGTTCGTTCATTGATTTAATCTTGTTCGATACCTTAACGATTACCAAGTTGACTGAAAATATGAAGAATTGATCTATATATAAGGACCAACAAACTGAACGGTAGAGATTCAAAAATATAATCGAAAAGTTGGTGTAATCCCCTATCCCTCATATATGTCAAAAAAAGGATCCTTCATTGGAAGGGCCCTGTATATATAAGTAGAACTTAGGCTCCAAATTAGTCTAATACTCAATCCCTCATATAAGTCATAATAAAGGATCTCTTAGTGGATGACCTTGATATATACATACATATTTTTCCAAGGAGAAAATTATACATTCCGTAGCCTAAGTAGAACTTAGGAGACGAAATATTTACTTAGGCGACGAAATATTTTCTAAAACAAAAAAAAACACAAAATTATGAATCACTTAGACGACGGAAATAGAACATTCTGTCGCTTAAGTTTTAAAAATTTGAGCGCCCATCTTTCCGTGTAAAATTTCATGAAAATTCAAACCAAAATTTTCAAAACATATCAATTCTTTTAAATCACACACTCACTAACCTTATTAATAGAACTTAACGATTCTCACTCTGGGAAACACATCTTTCCCAGAGCTCCCTCTCTCTCTCTCTCTCTCTCTCTCCAGACCATCACTCTCATGCCGGCCTCTCTATCCATTCTCACCGCTCTTTCCTTCCGCTGCCACCCTTCAACTGCACCACCCCCACCAACGCCACCTTCAACTGCCACGCACTCATCGACTTCGTCCCCATAAACGCCACCACTTTCAACGTCGTCAAAACCCTCTTCAACATCACCCGACCACCTCCACAACCTCCACCTCCGCCTTCTCGCCGACCCACCACCGGTGATGTGTATTTAGTATAAAGAGATACATAAAGAGAGTTGTGAATAGTAAATATATAATAATTATATTAATAACAGATTGTTATTAGTTTTAATATTGAGGGTATTTTTATGCAGTTTGGGATGTGTATTTAGTATAATATTGAAATGAAAACTAGATAGGTAGTGTATTAAGGGGTGTGTATCAGATTTAGGGTGTGTATTTAAATTACTCTGAATTTATATTGGATGACTATATATAAAAAAATATATAGATACATATATGTGTGTGTGTGTATAAATATATATATATATATATATATACACACACATGGCCCTTCCAATGAGGGATCTTTTTTTTGACATATATGAGGGATGAGGGATTACACCAACTTTTCGATCACAAAATCACATCTCCACCGTTCAATATGTAGTTCTATATGAGTAGATCACTTCTGTAAATTTTCAGAAATTTGGTGATCGTTAAGACATTCAAACTACGATTTATAATTATAAGCATGAACGGTTCAGGTTTGGCAGATTTGATTCGTTCATTGATTTAATCTTGTTCGATGCCTTAACGATTACCAAGTGGCTGAAAATTTGCAGAATTGATCTATATAAAAGGACCAACAAACTGAACGGTAGAGATTCCAAAATATAATCGAAAAGTTGGTGTAATCCCCTATCCCTCATATATGTCAAAAAAAGGATCCCTCATTAGAAGGGCCCTGTATATATAAGTAGAACTTAGGCTCCAAATTAGTCTAATACTCAATCCCTCATATAGTCATAATAAAAGATCTCTTAGTGGATGACTTTGATATATACATACATAATTTTCCAAGGAGAAAATTATACATTCCGTAGCCTAAGTAGAACTTAGGAGACGAAAATATTTACTTAGGCGACGAAATATTTTCTAAAACAAAAAAAAACAAAAATTATGAATCACTTAGACGACGGAAATAGAACATTCTGTCGCTTAAGTTCTAAAAATTTGAGCGCCTATCTTTCCGTGTAAAATTTCATGAAAATTCAAACCGTTCAATATGTAGTTCTATATGAGTAGATCACTTCTGTAAATTTTCAGAAATTTTGGTGATCGTTAAGACATTCAAAACTACGATTTATAATTATAAGCATGAACGGTTCAGGTTTGGCAGATTTGATTCGTTCATTGATTTAATCTTGTTCGATGCCTTAACGATTACCAAGTTGGCTGAAAATTTGCAGAATTGATCTATATAAAAGGACCAACAAACTGAACGGTAGAGATTCCAAAATATAATCGAAAAGTTGGTGTAATCCCCTATCCCTCATATATGTCAAAAAAAGATCCCTCATTAGAAGGGCCCTGTATATATAAGTAGAACTTAGGCTCCAAATTAGTCTAATACTCAATCCCTCATATAAGTCATAATAAAAGATCTCTTAGTGGAATGACTTTGATATATACATACATAATTTTTCCAAGGAGAAAATTATACATTCCGTGCCTAAGTAAACTTAGGAGTACGAAACTATTATTAGAGACTTAGGCGACGAAATATTTTCTAAAACAAAAAAAAACAAAAAATTATGAATCACTTAGACGACGGAAATAGAACATTCTGTCGCTTAAGTTCTAAAAATTTGAGCGCCCATCTTTCCGTGTAAAATTTCATGAAAATTCAAACCAAAATTTTTCAAAACATATCAATTCTTTTAAATCACACACTCACTAACTTATTAATATAGAACTTAAGCGATTCTCACTCTGGGAAACACATCTTTTCCCAGAGCTCCCTCTCTCTCTCTCTCTCTCTCCCTCTCATCTCTCTCTCTCCCCTCTCTCTCTCTCTCTCCAACCATCACTCTCATGCCGGCCTCTCTATCCATTCTCACCGTAAAGTTCTACTGGGTTCATTAGAGGCCAATAAAGTTGTTTATTAGGGTAAAAATTGGTATGTGTTTGGTGTTGTGCCCCTGAAATTGAAAGGAGTTATTTTTTTGCAAGTTTATTGGGGGCAGTAGAGTTTTACTGGGAGGTAGTAAAGTTTACTGCGGTGGCGTTTTTTTTTTTAAATTCTTTTTCAGCCTTTAGCGACAGAATTCAACTATTCCGTGTCCTAAGTGGATAATTTTTTTTTATTATAAAATAAATCCGTCGCCTAAGTTCTTAGGAGACGAAAGTATTCCGTCTCCTAAGAACCACTTAAGTGACGAAATTTTAGGTTCTTCGCCTAAGTTCCTACCTCACAACACTTAGGCGACGAATCTCAACCGACGGACGTTCCGTCTCCTAAGTACTCAGGAGACGAAATCTGTCACTTAGGAGACGAAATAATTCCGTCTCCTAAGTGCTTTTTCTAGTAGTGCCCTCATATAAGTCATAATAAGAGATCCCTTAGTGAAATGATCCTATATATATATATTTAAATGAGTTCATTTTTCGAACTGAGTATAATTATATATATATATTACATTTTAAATTTAAGCACAAGTAATGAAAAAATGGCGTCAAAAACATTTTTGTTATAAGATATTATGTATTTTTCTAGATATTCTTTATGTGTGCCTTGGCCTTATGCCAATAGGATATGTAGTTAGACTAGATCTATGTATTATATCCTTACCATATTGGTATTGTGTAATTCCCTACATAAAGGGTTTCTATCAATGAATAAGATGACGACTCTCTTGCTATCTCTTTGTCTATACACTTTATACTTCATCACGTTATCATGCACTTTGTTCTAACCCTAGAGCCAATAGCCCACCTTTTGTTTTTCCAAACTCAAAATCGGGCAGCCTTGTTTTTCCCGATTCGACCAAAATTCCGACTGCCCTCTGCCGGATTTTATATCCCTAGAAAGCTCTCTCCGTCCCGGATCCAACGCCACCGGCCTCACCCTGAGACCGGCCGGAAAGTCTCCGAATCGGCCGTCGGAAGATTCCAGACCGCACACCGCTACCGACCACCGGTTCACCACCTTCCCTTGCTCCGATCAACCTGAATTTTTGACAGCAGCTTCCTTGTCCATAGCTGCTCCTCCTATCAAAATTTCAGCCCGAAATTCGAAGTAGAAGTGGGCAAAACATTGTTTCTCCTCTCGCCGCCGCCCGCCGCCGCCGTCCGCTCCGCTCTTCTTTTCATCTGATCAAGCATCCAAGTGTTTACGGTATGTTTTTTTTTACAACCCTAAAACTCTTCCAAGTTCAATAACCTCGGGGGTGATAAAGTGGTTTCTCTCCTTTTTTTCTACTCCATTCTATGCTTGGGTCGGTGTAATCATCAAGTTCTCTAGGTCCTCCAAGTTGGTGTGGAATTACCAACGAGACTTGATTTTGATCATACAAACGGGAATTGTATATACGCTAATGTGATAAACTTATTTGAGATTATCCCCTAATATGGGGACAACAATATGGGTCATGGCAACGGCAGAAAATGTCTTGCCGATGTCTAGAAAAAGGGGAGGTGTCGCCGGCTCTAATAGCGACACTTCCGGTCTAGACCCCATTTTGTCAAAACTACTCACGTCAGCTCATGACAATGCAACCGTTGTGGATCTTTGGATCACTGGTTCAAGATTGTCAAGCTCCTTTAAATTGTGAATGCATACAAAAAGAT
Source organism: Fragaria nilgerrensis (assembly GCA_010134655.1). Classification (NCBI taxonomy): domain Eukaryota; kingdom Viridiplantae; phylum Streptophyta; class Magnoliopsida; order Rosales; family Rosaceae; genus Fragaria; species Fragaria nilgerrensis. The sequence goes on from CM020982.1 coordinate 9,347,873, forward strand.
ATGGAAAATCAATATGAGGACAAGAACGTCATCCTCATGATCGCGAATTTCAAAGATTCGGATCCTGCTCTAGCTTCCCATGACTTTGATGTCATCGGCTAGACATTGATTTTCGTTCCAAGCTTTATGTACTAAGGCGTTGTATCGACATCCTTCGTCTATTTGAGACCCCGATGTACTCACATTAGCAATAATGAATGCCTTGAGAATTTTTTCGAAGTGAAACTATTCTCCTCTTGTGGTTCATATTGATTTACAATCAAGATGTACACTTACATCGTCCTTAGAAACATGGCATATTGTGCCGATTTTGGTCCCTTCCTTTGAAGGTGACTCATGGCACTACATCCTCAAAGAGAATCGCCCACGTGTTTCCGGTTAAGTCTTCTACCCTATAGCGGATTTTTCATCATCAATTGTTCAACTAGGCTCATCCAAGCTCAGTGTGATGTCTTAGAATTGTCTGAAATTAAAGAGATAGTGGTTTTAAGTGTGCCTCGCACTACCGACCTTCCACGGACATGCCTGGTCATACTGACTTGGAGTTACCGACAGTTTTTGATTTTGGATCCCCCTACGCTATTAAACAAATTGCTGTCTTGCAAAAGACGTTAAAGACTTATCAAAGCTGGAAAATTATCATCATGATCGGATCCTTTAGGTCTTCTGAGTTAGTTTATGTTCATGTCAGGGAGTTTTTGCTAACTAGTCATAGAGTTTACGACCTTAGAACGACCGAAAGGACTTGATTTTGATCATACACACGTCACTTTTGGCTAAGGCAAAAACCTACACGCCCCTGCAAGCTTCATAGCTTTGCACATACCAATTCTGCGAAAAACAGCAATCTGTCCCTTTTGGACAGTCAACTTCGTTTGAGCTTTGTGAACAGCTCCAGACGAAACAGACAGTAAGCTTTATATCATTGGAAAGCTCTACGAGTCTAGTTTTTAGAACTTTTCGCGGTTCATCCATATCTATTTTAACGAAGAAGTTATGGCTGTTTTAGTGCATAAAGGTCATTTTGTGCGGAAATTTTTATGCACTCTCGGGATTGCAGCTTTTCGTAGCTTCTTTAAATCCTTTTAAATGGTTCAAGTGGAACTATTTACTCGCCTATCTACTCCTTGTAGATATGTCTCAGAGACATTGAGTGTTTCGCAGATAGTGGAACTATCCACAACATTCTAAGGAACCATGTTAAGTTTTAAAGACATTCATGCTAATAGTTTTCATTTGAAAACATATTGTGAGAATGAACAAGAATTCTTTTGTGTATACCTCCTGATGAATGCGAACTGAAGCGCATCTTGGAGAAGTTCATGAGTCAATATAGTGGACTGTATGTCACTACGATTCAAATATCGAATCTCATGTTGTCGCCAAACATGATATTTGGGACACCGACTCATATAGGCTTTGGTTTGACCAAATTGATCAACCTGGAAGAGATATAATGGTCCAAATTTTGAGAAATTCTCATGGACATCCATTCTTCCGCTCAAAATGAAGACATTCGAGATCTAGCATCACCATGAAGCATGGTGGTGACCCGGGGGACATTGACGTCACCCGAACATGACTCCAAATTCCTAGAGGTCGTCCGGTCAATTCCTCAAGTAATTGAGGTGCACCGGCCTTCCCTCGATGTCGCATTGGCCTCCTGCAATGCTCATTGCTCGTTTTGAACGCCTATTCTTTAGCTAAATTAGGAGTGAGACCCTCCTACGCTAAATGACACAAAAGTGAACATTCTATTCTTACATCAAACTATGTAGATAGATACAACCAACTTGCGGACACCTTTTTATGCTTTATGGTGTTGGTTAAAGTGTTAACACACTGGTCACGTGTTACACTATTATCTACTGCTTATGCTGCTTATACTTCTACGGGCTCACTATCCATTCTTTAAAGAAGTTTATCGGGATGTAAGTTAAAGTGTCATGTACCCCATGTTCACACGCAATACGGTCTCACCGAGGCTACGACTAAGCAACTTTAGCTTGTCGCTCGAACATTATTGATGCGCACCAATCTTTCTATTGCGTCTTGGGCTATGCAATATTTGCCTACAATTTTACTATTCATCTACGACCCACCATCATTAAATTTTGTTGTACTACAACTCGTGACTGTGTATCAGGATTGACACGAAATTGCAATCCTTGAGCTCGGTAGGATTGAAATGGATCTTCAATCCTTGAGCTCGGCTAGATGTTATTT